>JANFCV010000033.1:2896918-4345378 GCA_024500475.1 Phthorimaea operculella | reverse complement strand
AAATTGAAATACAGTGTTGGAATGGAACGGAAATATAAATATAAGGACTTGATACTTTTAATTTCATACTCACACTTCAAAATGAAAAAATGAGAACGTATTCTAAAGTTGATGTCGTCGGCATTCTTTAATGTTATCCCTCTTTTTCTTTCCTTAACCCTTTCATATAGAGCCGTTCTTTTCGTTTTAATTTAACTTAGACGAAACAGGTCGTAAGTCGAAGTGACATTTTTAACAATGCAGTCGAAATGTTTTCGTATGGTAATGATTTATGTAAAACCGTCAGTGAGAGAGCATTCTGGAGCAGAAAGCGTTGTTATTTATATTTTATACTCGGCAAGCTTTTGAACTTTACTTAAAGTTTGACCATGGGGAAACAAAGGAATACTTATTTGAAAATATTTTAATGAGATTTTTTGTGTGCTGGTACAAAAATTGCAATGCCTGAAATCAATGTTTTCATGTGATACATTTAATTTAGAAACCTACCTCCATTTATGTCGCGCAGTTTCCAAAATAAGACCACAAATTTTCCTATTGAAAATGTTAATTTAATTTAATCGTGTATTGATTACAGACGTAGTCAAATCAAGTTAATCAGATGAAACTTTTTTTGCAAAAAGAGCCTTTTGAATCAAAAGCGACATTGATCAAAAGTTGTGATCATAAAAATTGCCTAGTTCAATATTACCTTCCGTTATTGAAATTAAATTTATGAATGGCGGACAGTTTGATAAGGAAATTCCTTATTGTCATATAAATTTGATGTCAAATCTAAGTTTTCGACTTTAAACAGGGAGGGATCAGTCCCAAATAAAAGATTCTCAGACGACACAGATGACAAACAGAAGTAAAGATTTCACCCGAGAAACCGAAACTAAAGAAATGTCGCCTGCCATAAACCGAAACACAGAAACTGTGAAAACAATAGCAGTTTAGTACTTTTATGATGGGCCATAATTTCTGTTAAATCGTCGATATTTTGGAAAAGACGTCAAAGACAATAGAAAACAGTGTAAAGACAAGGATAAATGAAACTTATGCAATAGAACTTTACTCATATTGCAGAAGCATTTTTTGGAAAATAAGTATATTGTGATGGTAATATAACATTATAATTATGGACCTGCTTCCCGATCTTATGTTAAAAAGTTTTCTATAATGAGGCCACCTATCATGTAGGTATGTATTATTAAATAAATTAATTCCCTGTTAGCGATACATAAAATTTTAAATTTTGAGCTTTTTTTTCAACCCCTATTTACGCGTACAATAGTGTGTTTATTTCTTGTAATAATTTCGGAATTTACTCCTTTATAATAGTTAATTTATTATTATTATTTAGAAGACTATAAGCTAAATATATGACAACATTTGTGAAAAAACATAATATTGCTATGCTATGCTGATAACAAGAATATCTAGCAATTCTACCATAGACAAAGGGATACTAAATTGCAACCTTTTGTGTGTGTGTGTTTAGTAGTGATAATAATAATGTTTAGTAAGTTAATGTACTGATATAATAAGTAAAAAAAAATATATGTATCTTGCAACAGCTCAAAGATTATGCAAATTTCAAAACAGATGAAAATCGTGATCATAACGGTCAATGCTATGTTAAACAATCGTCTATTTTCTTCACAAATTAAGATCAAGATCACTCAGCAGTCCATTGTGTGACAATAGAGGAGTCGTGACAAAAATTCCTTATTGAAAAAGAGACAAATCAGTTTCTATAGCCAAAGGTCCTTGGCCATTCCAAAAACTAAGAACAAGTAAAGTTCTGTTACTTATAAAATCCCGCTTTTTCTTGTCTGTTGCGGCTCCGGGACCAGGCTCCGTCGCGTGAGGATGAAATATTGTTATATTGGTAGCAATAAACAGCTCTTTGGCTTTTATAATTTCTTCATGATTTTATAGTTTTATGGTCGTTCTGTCCCTAGAGAGAGGCGCGAGAAACCCGCCAGTTGGGACTTAATTACATCGTGTCATTGTAAAAGAAATCTTGTCCGTCATAATTGATCGATAATCAATCTTTAAAATATGCCTTATTATGTCGATATTAGAGATTTGGTTTATGATTCCGCTTTTAATCAGTTCCAAATGTAAAAAATGGGTAGACACATAACTATTTTTAAGATAAATATCATTTATAAGTACATATTTATATGAACCTTAATAGGTATGTAGTTGCAAAAGTATCCAAACATAAAAAAGGTTGATTTTTAAACACAACATACTAAAAACTAAAATAAATGACCCAATAAAAAGTATTTAGACATAAAAGGATATAAAACATTTTTTACATAATTTATGTAAGATAGAACAAATGAGATTAGTCAACCTTCTGTCTCATATAGATACCTAGGTAAATAAATACCTACTATATACACAAGTTAACCATGTGTGTATTGTTCTTTATTATCTTCGTGTCCTTTGTCTTTTATTGTTTACAAACAGAAAAATAAATAAACAAGTATTTTTAAGTACCTACACAAAAATTACATGTAGCTTTTTTGCCAGTTGACATAGGTATCTACCTAGGTATTTGACAAAATATTAGTCTCTAATATATATCTCTAGACATTGTATTTTCTATAAATAAGATGTTATATCATAAACTTTAGACATCTTTTCAGCACACGAAAATAAGTTTTCAGCGTCTACGTCTCAGGCTCAATTAAGAAGTTTGACAAGCATAAAAGTAGCTGTCGATAAAGTCTGTAGGTATAACATGTACCTGTACCTGTTTATTTAATTAATATATATATATAGAATATAAATTAAGAAGTTATGCTAGATGTATAAGAATCAAATTATATTTTACAGTTAATAGAATTATAAATAAGATAGAAATAATAAAAGATTTTCTAATAGAATACATAAATGATCATGTAAACAATAAGCACATAGATTCAGGCAGAAATGTAATTGGTAATGCTGAAGATTTACCTTGGAAGGAGTATCCTGTGAAGTAGGGCGTCATGTTCAGCGTTGATACGGCCATTGACGCAAATGATATCAGACAAACAGCAACACCGGTCAGTCCAACACAATATAGAGTCCCAAACGATCACGGTTTCAGTCTATCACTATCACAGGACGCAGCTAGACATGGTCACGATGATCAACGGAAACTGTATCTAATCCGTGCTACTTTGAAGACAGCTCAGTGCCTACTGACGTGTGATGTAAAGATGTATTTCGACTCTCAAGTGTAATCTTTCACAATCAGCGGTGCAACAAAAAATGGTCAAACCGGCCGCCTTCGCAGCCTTCGAGACCGCTTTACCTGATCTGTTGTCTCCCTCCCACACCAGAGCGATTTCGGCATTTGCTTTACTGCCGATCTCAAAATCTTCTATCATAACTTCAATTTCATCACTGAAATCTTCATTTTCTTTCTCTTCATTGAGGTCTTAGATCCCTAAATCTGTTGCGATTGATGTATTTGCTTTTATTTTTGCTAGGGTTGAATTTTCCGTCCCCCTTAGAGGCTTGATGCGGGCTCTTGCTAGAAAGAGACAGCAGCAGCGCTGTGATCCGGTATCTTCAAAGCGAAGAGCGCTTGCATTAACAATGTGTGAGTCGCGCCTGAGTCGCTGTTCCGTGACGAAAAACATGAGGCGTGTTGCCACAACGATCTATGCCAGCGGCCGCAGGCGATTGGTCAAAATTGGTTTAAGGCGGGGTTAGCGTGCACACCAAGAAAATATTGTATCGTGTTCGTGTGAGTTAATTGCATTGTCGCTCTCTGTTCGTGTACAATACAATTTTTATTTGGAATGCCGCATGAATTTCAGTGATATGTATGTTATTCCAGTAGGAAATATGCATAGCCACTAGCTTCCTCTTCAATTTAATTTTTTGTAAGTTTCATATTTTTGTATTATTCTACTTATTACAAAAAATATCGTTATTTTAATTTCGCTACTACTAAATATTACAATAGGTCAGGAAAAGAAGGTTAGGCATTCATAAAATTTTTGCAAATTGTCCCGAGCCAAATTCACAACAACAATTAATTTTATTTTATTTTCATGTTTTAAATAATTACCTAATTATTAACAATCTATGGAAATACATGAGGTTATTAAATTAACGAGAGGCTTATGCTATTCTTAAAATCTAAATGTCTGCTAGTCTATTTTTAGGACTAAAACAAAAGTTGCTTCAAATATCCTGAAATTAGTGTAAAGCATGAAAAATTTGGAATACAAAATTTAAAAAATATATGTAATAAAAATATTATTCATTTATTTCACAATTATGTACCTACTTACACAGGTAATACCTACCCTACCTAGACATTACTTAGATGTTTTAACAGGTGTTATCTCATCAATGTCCTAATCTACAAAATTGAAAAAAGAGACTTAAGACTAATTGGCACTTGACCTTCTAAGCTATTTAATAGTGATATTAGTGATGTACTACACGCAATTAAAAATATATTAGGTAATACAGTTACATACTCCAACAAATGTTCCTGAGAAACTTTTGAAAATGAACAGCTTTCTCCAAGAAACGTAGGTTTATAATAAAAAGAAAAATTACAATAAATGTCATCCAAAAAATCCTACGAGAAACAAATAAGTTGGTATTGGTAGGTTTTGGGGAAAGGTCACGACCGCCGTTCATTTCAAAATAATTAACAGCATTCTGATTAGGTAATTGATACGTCCCACTTGCCCCACGATTGGTGGTTGAGCAATACCACCAACCACCATGGAGAATAAACTGCTGATTGCCAATGTTCACTTACCGGGCCAATTTTAACTGTAATCGAGGGATTCCGCCAATGACCTCTCCAAAATCTGTATCTGTTGTCGGAAGAAGGAGGGAATCACATGTACTGTCCGTTTCTGCGCTCTTTTAGCGCTGCGTAAAGCATGCGTTAGGAAAACTTCTTCTTATTATCATAAATAAACGATTATGTCAAGCCGTTTGACAGATGCATCCGCTAGCGCTGCGTATCGCACAGCGCTTGAGTTCGACGGATGCGTCTGTCAAACCGTTTGACATTAGGTAAATTGTATTTGTATGAGAATAAGGTGGAATTTCAAGTTTTCCTGACGCATGCGATAGCAATGCGCAAAATAACGCACCAACAGTCGTTACCTGTGTTTCTCGCTTTAGGTAGGTATAGTAGGTATAGGTATCTATAAGCTCCAAAATAAAAATTCAATTGCGACCGCCAATAGAGCTAGGTATATTTAGTACCTATTCTTTGCCAATAGTTAATTTGTGGCCAATCAAAGACAGACCTGGCACCTTATTAGACTGGCACTTTGGGGAAAAGGCACGCAAAGCATCTTCACAGATGGCTCACTCAGTACTAGCAACGATTTTGACGCTTACTGGAATGAATTGGAATCTCGGAGGAACTCAAGTTAACTAAGAAGATGATTGCCGCGAATGTCATACTTCTTGGATTAAAATTCGCTCAAAATCATGTTACGTCCTTGTATCAGATCTTGCTGTTTTGATATTCTGTTACTTTGAGATATTTTGACAGCACCCAACTAACAACTTGGTCCTATAAAAAACAGGCTAAACGACTTTTGGTTATATAAAGGTCGTATAGTGGTAAGCAGAATTTCACTGAGTTGTGTAGTGGTGTCTTATTCGACCTTTTAGTCGTAAACGTCTAAAGTCGTATAAATTGGTCGAGTAAACGTTAATACGACTTAATTATACGACCGTCGTATAAAGGTCGTATAAATGATCGCTATACGATTAAATTATAGGACTGATCGTCGCTGTTGGGACCATTATATAACCTTCAGTCAGGCCACCGACTGTTACTAGATCATAAGGTATATAAAGGTCGTATCATTATCTTTTATAAACCGTATAGGCGTATACAAGTCGCCAGTGCGACCGTTATATGACTTTAAGTCAGTTCAGCGACTGTTACCAGATCATAAGTTGTATAAAGGTCGTATAAAAGTCGAATAAATTTCTTGTCTAAATGTTGCATAAAAGTCGCGTTTGCCACTGTTATATGACTTTTAGTCATGCCACCGACTGTTACCAGACCATTAAGTATAAAAAGGTCGTATTACTTGTAATAAACCTCGACGTCATATAAAAGTCGCTATTGCGACCGTAAGATGATTCTTAGTCAGGCCACCAACTGTTACCAGACCATTAGGTATATAAAGGTCTTATTATTTGCTTTAATCAACCACATAGTTGTATTAAGGTCACCATGGCGATTCTTATACGACTTGAAGTCTGCTAGCGACTGTTACCAGACCATTAGTTATATAACGGTCGTATAAAGGTCTTACCGCATTATCATTAAAACGTCGCTGTTTCGACAGCTTTATGACTTTAGGCATGCCACCGACTGTTACCTGACCATTAGGTATATAAAGGTCATATTATTACCTTTAATAAACCGCACAGTCGTATAAAAATCGTCATTGCGACCTTTATATGACTTTTAGTCAAGCCTACAACTGTAATTTGATCATAAGTTATATTATGATCATATTATTACCTAAAACACAACGCAATGTCGTATAAACGTGGTGTAACATAACGATTAAACGACTAAAAGTCCAAAAAAGGCTATTTATATGACTCTTAAAAACCTTTTAATTGTTTAGTAGTCGTACATAATACTTCTTTACAACTACTTGACCTCGCTGTGGTGTGAATTATTGTGGCCATGGTTCTGTAGGTAATAAAATAGGAAATATATGTTCGAACGGACGGACAGACTGTATGTATGTATGGATGAATTAATGAATGGATGGACGGACGGACGGATGGACGAATGGACAGACAGATGGACAAACAGTCGTAAAATTAAGCCAAACCCTTTGCAACACGATTTTGTGTTCAACAAAACGTATTGCGTCGACCCCAGGTAATTGGGATGAGGGCAGGAAGATGGCATTGATAAGTAGGTAGTGAAATTGACGATTAAATCAGATCACTACTGCCAGTCTTGAGAATAGTTCATAATGTTGTGTAGTACACCCACCTACATTTTTTGTACGGGGCTATAGTTGGTCCTGATTCCATTCATCATGTCGTACTTCATTATGTCGTACATTACTCTGTCAGCAATAGTTATGCCGTACAATACAATGTCGTACATTATAGGGACTCGTCGCATCAATTAAGGTGCCTACAGACGTAGCTATAGACCTACTGCCCAATAATGCGCATTAATGCGCATTAACGCGCATTATTGAGCAGTATTGGTGTATATATATATCCTGGGTTGCCAACGTAATATTTTTGTTTTACCTTTTAGTGGACTAAAATTGTCAAGGAGTATTATAGAATCTAAAATAAATTCCACGAAATCAAATCCAATAACCAATTAAATATTTTTTGTGTGATGCTCGCTCAGAGACGATATAAAATCGTGGCGGTCGGTAGATATAGAGCGCGCGGCTGCAGGCAGTCCCCCTTGAACTCTGAAGTAGGTTAAGGGCGCCATACACCACCTCCGTATGCACGCACGAACCCAAGTCAAACTCTCTAGATTCCCTAAAACAACTTTTACTTTGAAGCCATAACAGTATCTCCTATAGTTTAGATGGGATGCTAGTGGTCTGCATCAGGTACTCCAGATCCTCGATAACCATGTATCAGCAGAAGCGCCCCGTCATGCTGAACAACTTTTGCTATGAAGCCATTTTCGTATCTCTTATAGTTTAGCTGTGCTCCTGGTGCCCTCCATCAAGTAAGTACTCCAGATCCTCATGTGCTGACAATGAGTAGTCCAAGTCCGTTTTTTAATATTCCAGCAATATCAGTGCTAAATTTCACTAATGTTATTAAAATTAAAATTAAAAATTGTTTATTTCGTTTACAATATACATGTAATATATGTATTTATATTTGTGGGTATATCCGCAATATTTCCCGCTTTTTCTGCTTCTTACCGTTTTCCCGTGGGAATGAGGAATTCTCCCGTGGTAAAAAAATAACCTACTCAGGAATGTTTTGAAAATCGGCTTAGTAGTTTCAGAGTCTGTCGATCAATTAAACAAAAACAATCTTTCCTTTTTATTATATACGGGGTGTTAGGGACGGGACCCTGTATATTAGTGTTGATTAGTGTAGACAACCGGTAAGCGCGTGATGACGCGCGTGCATACGGTGGCGGTGTGTGGTGCCCTTTACTGTTAACCTCTTTGGCATGATCTGTGCTGGCCACTGATACACTCTATGGCAATGGATAAGTTACAAAATTAGTGATGTCCTAAAGTCGGTTGTATAATAACAACATATCGATGATATGCTTTTCATCATAAAATCATAAGCGGGTGCAAAGAAAATAATCTACCAATGTATATGATTGTTTATTACTATGCATGCATTTACCATGATGAAATTTGTTCTAAAATATATTTTACAATGACTGTAAGGGTAATTTTTCCTACGTGGAGACTTTGTCGGTGATTAATAATCGAAGCTGTGCTGTGCCTCGACAGTTTCGGTGCCTTTCACATTCACTGGCTACATGAGCAGTAGTAGTGCTGCGTATTATTGCTGGCGATAGGTGTCATCCATCAGTAGTGTAAGGCCCGTGAGTAGGAAAAGGAGCGAATTCGTGGAGTTGCAGCACAGCTTCCAGCTCCGATAATAACCGAAAAAGTCTGCACGTGCCAAAAACCTTATAGGAATGAAAACTGTGATTTTATTATTGTTTTTTTTTTATATGTGTCTAGTTAAAGCATGAACAGATGATTTCTTCAGCAATCTTTTGGTATGTTTTAATGAGATTTTGATGCGCCTCGGACTGCTCTCATAGCGGTGGACATGCGCTACGCTGGATTGAAGTTTTGACAGCTTCAGTGTTGGAGGAATCATGATCACTTCATGCAGACTTGCCAGGAGTGCTTGGTTCTAAAAGTAAATTATTAATATAAGTAAAGGTTGTCTGGAAGAGATTGCTGCAAGCGATAAGGCCGCCTTTGCTTACTTCTAGCTCTAAGTTTTCTGTATTGTTGTTTTGAATTGTATGTAAGCAATAGAGTTAATCTATCTATCTATCTATTACAAGACGTTGTTTTTTTTTTCTACATGGTATTTTTTTCTAAGTGCCGCTAAAGGTGAATTCCGACCTACAGGGTTATTTTATTACATACGCAATCGGAACAGTATCAGCCCTTGGTGATTTGATAAATATTTTGTTTATCGATAAAAGTATCTATACCAATAATAAGATACATTTTACCCATCACTAGTGTATGTAAACAAAATAAATTTCTTACAAAATTTTCTAGGATATCGTTTCAATATTTATCAGATATTGCTAAAATATTATTGCCAAAAACCGTCAGATACTAAATGGGTAGTTTTGTTAGGATTACATGCATTATTTTAAGAAAAATAACCATAAAGTACACCTACCAGTGAATTACGTTTTACACCCTTTTTTGTATCGTTTTTTGCAAAACACATACTTCTTTACCATTGTTGATCTCCACTTACACAAATTTGAACCAAATATCACGTAAATAAATAAACAATTATTCGAAAAATAACGCCGTGTTTTTTAAAGTTTGATATTCATCAAATATCAAATTTACGTCAATCAAGCTTTCATTTGACACGCCAGTTTTATTTACATACTCTTTGGTCATTTGAATGAGTACCTCCTTTTATTTATTTTTAATATGGACTTTTACCCATTTAGGATAATTCTGCCATTGTCGGTAATATAAGATTCCAGCGCTGCTGCGCCGGACGGTTGATGGCTCCAGCGGGGAGATGATGGTGTCTTGTCTTCTACAGGCGCCAGGGACATCCTCTTGATGCACCCGGAAATGTCTTGTAACCTCTTCAATTTAGGTTTTCCATTAAATGTTTACACTCAGGGTAGTACTATCGAAGGTAATCATTAAATATCCAAATAAACATAAAATAAAGAATTTAAATTGAAAATAGGTACGTCTGCCATTGACGGATAGAACAAAAGAAGTCCAGTACTCCAGTCCATCACTCCAAGTGGTGCTGGGATACGTAGGGTAATCAGAGGACAGGATAAGACGAGTATCAAGAGGTTGAAAGATTCACCAGGGTCCGCTAGGCGCCCGTAGCTCAGTCGGTAGAGCGGTGGAACGGTGATCCACAGTCACGGGTTCAAGTCCCGGCGGTCGCTGATGAATTTTTCAATTTTCTCACTATTTAATTTATGAGAATAATATTGCGCTGTGAGTGCATTGAAAATTCCAATACATTGGTTTAAGCAAGCTTTATCATATGGTTTGAATTCCACTCATAATGTGGACTAACCATGTAGTAAAGTTCTAAATACTTTCTATAGATGTCGCTGGATCGTCGCTTCGAGACGAGTATCAAGAGGTTGAAAGATTCACCAGGGTCCGCTAGGCGCCCGTAGCTCAGTCGGTAGAGCAGTGGAACGGTAATCCACAGTCCCGGGTTCAAGTCCCGGCGGTCGCTGATAAATTTTTCAATTTTCTCATTATTTAATTTATGAGAATAATATTGCGCTGTGAGTGCATTGAAAATTCCAATGCATTGGCTTAACGTTGTTTTGGAATACTCGTATCTAATGTCAGCCGCATTTTAAGATCCAAATTATATCATGTAGCCCCAGCCAGTTTTTGAAAAAGAGTTGCAAAACAGTAATCTAATAATTGGCATGGACAATTTCTTCTTAGACAAACGAAATTATAAAATTTGAATCAAATAGCTTTAGCTTACCCCGGCCGAGTTTTGCTGAAATCTCAATCCTAACACAAAATTTACTTGTAATTAAGCAATAAAATAACTTTAAATGCATTGACCGAAAAAGACCGGGATCCGTGGGGGCCGATTCGACAAATCTACCTTACCCGAAACTGTCAGTACAGTCTTCTTTTAAACACTGGCGAAATCACAATGAAAACGCCAAAAAACAAGGCATTGAATTGAATTGAATTGAATTTGTTTGAATTGAAAAATGATCCTAATAATATACCAAATACTTTTGTTAGACATTTTCTCTGATGAAACACTTTTTATTGCGGTCTTTCAGAACAAGGAACTGAATTGTAATTATGGTCTGCCCATCCCGCAAGAGATGAAGGCGTTATGTGTAAGCGCACCTAAAGGGCAGGTCTAAACCACCAGATTTAGTGGAAAATTGCACTGAGGTGGCAACATTTTATCGCAAGATTGGGCCATACTGCTCAATATATCCCATCGCCGTCTCGTCTATGAAGGATGGCGATATGTATGGAGGTATACAGGAGTAACGGAAAGCCCTTACAAGCGGAAAGTGGCAGAACGTACTGGTGAAATTGAACCTTTAGCGTGGTTCGTAATCTGCAAATTCACTCATTTTAAAAAGTAACATTTTCAAAAATGAGTAACAGTTCCGAGACGCGTTACTTGCCCATCACTAAAGTGGCCCCTCTCAACCCTCACCTGCAAAGAGTCATACCACCTCCTAACAGATATGCTGCCCCGGAGATGCTTTACATTGAAGTTTATCAAAAGCATTGGCAACATACGCAACACTAAAAAGCAGCAATGCATATTATCTTTCCACTCTTTGTTTATGTTTTCCTAGTGTTTTCTCACAAAGAAATGGCAATTTAACTGACGTCAACAAAAAAATTTTTGTAGTATGTACATTTTACCATTTCACGAGCTCTTTTTCACCATGTATTCCTAGTTGATTCCTAGTAAAAATCCAAAGTACAATAGCACACATCAATCGATTCAACAACAGACTTTGTACGACTTTCTTTACTCAACATGACAAACGTTGTCAAACGTGTCGTGCAATCGTGCCATGTCTGTCATCAATCACATCACCTACGAAGATTGGTAGTCAAACCAAAAGATCCAAGCAAGATCCAAGATCTTTTTGAGGAAATTTTGATTGCATTTCTGCTTTCCTATTAACTATTCCTAATATTCGCCTTCTCTTCACAATTTCCCGAGACATTTTTTCTGAAAAAGCGTACATAAATTATGAAAATGTACTAGGATTCCATATTCTTCAAGATATTCTTCGAAAGATCAACAGCAAGGAGTTATCAACAGTGTCATTTTAGCAAAAAGGATGAATGCATGCAAATTTCAGCAAAGAGATGATAGATATGGATGAAAATAAAAATTACCCATTGATAATTGTCATTGTTACGTTTGACGTTTTTGTGAAGTTTATGGAAATTATTTATTACAAAACATAAAATTAAATACAATTTCCTATTTCGTCTGCTAAAATTTCAATTAAAAAAGGAATTAACAAAGTTCTGTTGCTTTTGTGGGCACGCACGCACGCACGTGTGCATTTTTCGCCATTGATTTGACAACAACAAGAAGCTGCTTTGTCCCGTTGTTTGTTCCACACAAGAAGGAAAAGAAGACTTGGAACTGGAACTTGGACTTGGAAAAGAAGACAAGGAAGCATGCTAAAGCTGTTCAGACTGTGCATTTCTTGAAAATCCGTGTACAGTGTACTGAAGTTACGTCGAAAGATATCATTCATCAATAAGGAGGCATATTTTTGAATTCTTGAATAAATATTAAGGTTCATAGCTTTTTTATTTACTTTCTCGTGTAGTTAAAGGTGCAAGTTCGTCATCGCGGTAGATTACAGCCACACACGGCCGACAACATGCGAAAAACAGGGGCGTTTAATGCGATAATAAGTCGTAGTCTTTGCTTTCAATCATTTGCAGTAGTTCCATTGTCATACCTACGACTGTTGTTGCATCGGCTTACAAGGTGTCATAATGTCATGTCTCGATGATGAACAAAATCTTACCCTAAAGGTAGTGTGTTTGTTCATCCAGAAGAGTCGCATAACATATCTCTTGCCATTGACTTCGACCACGCGAGTTATTCGAAAGTTGTTAACCACGTGCGAGTGCTATAAGCTGCAAGGAACAAACTTGCATCTTAAGCATAAAGGGCGCCACACACCGGGCCCGTATGCGTGATGTGCACGGCACCATGTGCGTAGAGATGACGTTGTATCGTATAGGATTGTATGAAACACCATCGCACACCGCGATCGTGTGATGACGTGCACGTCACGCATAGGGGCCCGGTGTGTGGCGCCCTTTAGAGCGCCAAAAATGTGTGCGCGTTTGAATGCGCGGCATTGGAGGTGTATTGACAATTTGTGTTGTGACCTACCAGGCTCGCATAAATGAAGAAAGCTCATCCAAACTGTCCAAACATTTTAGAGGTATTGACAGTTTTGCGTTGAATCCTACCAGGCTCACATGAAATGACGAAAGCTAGTCTAAACACTTTATTTGAGGGCTTTGAGGACATCGTGAGGGCATTGATTTCGTTAGTGATGGGAACGATCAAATTTGTACTACCTAAGAATACTAGGTTACAAATGTTATTTTTAGGTTTTCAAAAATTTGCGTTTTGCGGTGTGATACTCCACACAAAGGTTTCTTATCACCAGTATGTTTTGCCACTTTCGGCTTGTTAGGGGTTTTCCGTTACACCCTGTATATTGGGCAGTATCGCCGAATCTTGCGATAAAATGTTGCCATTTTAGTGGTTCTTTCAGTGCATATATTTAGTGGAATTATTGAATTATAAATTGTGGAATTTATTCATGATTCTATTTTAGTTATTGAAATGACGATAATAGTGTCCACTTGCGTAATTTTTATTTCTTTAACCAAAAAGTATGCACTAAAAAAATTAAAAATCGACTACGGTGGCAACCCAGGATATATACACCAATACTGCCCATTAATGCGCATTAACGCGCATTAATGGGCAGTAGGTCTATAGCTACGTCTGTAGGCACCTTTACAGCTGACTATCACTTGTCTGACAGATGTTATCTTACGTTTCCTCCGTGGAGTACATAATATGCATGATATACTCAATGAACAACACGATAATGCCCGACAACGTATTGTACAACAAAATAATGTACGGCATTATGGATAGGCTTGAAATACGGGCCCAGACTAATAATGTACAGTGCTGCAAATAGAATCAAAACAAGTTACGTCACAGCGGATGAAGTGATGTGACAGTGTTGGCTGTAATCGACTTATACAGGGTGTTAAGAAAAGTAGTACGTTCCTTTAAACCACAAGTTCTGTTAAGTAGGTATTACATAGTGTCTTGACCATGTTTAAAAAAAAATATACATAAAACATTATTTAAAAAAATAAATTGAAATGTTCAGCCCTAGGTCTGAGCGTGATAGAGCACATCGTTACTGTCACGTTCAGCTGCGGTTGCACCGTTGTAGATCTTATTACGCGCTGTGAAGGAACAGTGCATAGTATTGGAGTGGTAATTGACAGTACATACACTGTTAAGCGCTCTGTGTTGTAGAGTTGAACTATTTGATTAAAAGATTTTAAAAATATTTTTATCACAAATATTTTTTAAAGATCATTTGAACACACTTAACATACTTTATGATACGATGGGACAGACTACTTTTCCTAACTCCCTGTAGATTCATTATTCGAACCTAACATACAAGGCAACCCAGGGAGGCGGGACGGTGGTTTGGGGGGTGCAGCCCCCCACAATAAAAGACCACCTTTAACACAATTCCAAAACAGTAGTCTAGGTAAGGTTAGAGTTGGAGCGAACAAATTGAGCGACTAAGCTCAATAAAGAATATTATATAATTATATTATTTTAAATAAAAACGATATCGATTTAGTTAGAAATGTATGTAAAATTATCGATCAAGTTACATCACTACGCTACTACTCACGTGATGTCTCCGATCACAATGTCGAGCATTACACCCCTGTACATTTTTGGTACGGGGTGAAAGATGGCGACATTGTTTTGATTCCATCCATAATGTTGTATTCTGTTCCTCTGGTGTGGTGTACATTATACTATCAGCCAGTATTATGCTGTACAATACAATGTCTTTCAAGGTTTTCACTTTCTAAACGGTACCCTGAAAATGGCGGACAGAAAATGGTTTCTAGTCATATAACCCTACCTTTAGTCGTAAAGTGTTCTTTAACAGTCGCGATCACTACATAAAGTTGTATAAACGTTATATAAATAAATAATGAATTAATAACATAAATAAAATAATTCAAATCGTTATTATTTGTAGGGGGCATTAAAATTTTGTTTGAATAATTACACAAAATAGTCGATAAAACAATTTCCCACTTGAAAACTCAACACTAAACAGTTCCTAACACCATTCACAACTTTTCAGATTATATTCGATAACAAACATGGCAGACATTTATTATTTTGAATGATTTGTTTGTCTTTAACCTCACTTTCACTCGTTTGATAGCACACTGAAGTCCGTACACGATAAAGTAACACCGATGACCACTACACGATTTAAGGTCGTGTAAATGTCCGTAATACGACCACTACACGACTTTTGATCGGTTAAAAGACAATAATACGACCACTACACGGCTAAATGGTCGAATAACAGTCGTATATGTGACTGTTATTCGACCATTCGTCGCGAATCAGACTTGTATATGACGTTTACCAGACTTAAGCCCATTAATACGACCTTTATACGATCTTTATACGGACAAAAGTCATATAATTTGTGCCCAAATCGCGTCGTATAATCGTTTATATAACCTCTATACGCCCAAAACTATCCGACTTCAAGACGTAGCGATAACGTTGTCCCGACCATTATACGACCAAAACTTGTTAGTTGGGCAGTAACCCTGGCTATGTTACAAGTGACAATCACGAAAATCCTAAATAGGTTCGAGTGATCCCTCTGTAAACTCGCTATTGAACTTTTAGATTCAAAAATATTGTGTCCAATTTTGCCTCGCTTTGTTGGTAAGTGAACCCGCATAAATAAGAGAAAGTCCTGTTAAAGGAGTGAAGCCAATAAAAATGCAGGTAGAAACAACATAAACAATGCCCATAACCGATTTACAACAAAATTGTCCTAGGTATCAGTAGCACCTCGTATTGCGAATTTAATGGATCAACGGATCAACGGAAACTTTGTGTTTTTATAGGTAGCTGCAGTAACTAGCACCTACCTACTTATGCGTTGATTTTGTCACCTAATATAGGTGATGCTGATAGGATGTAATAAAAATACTGGTTATCTTCTTTAAAACTAATGATAATGAATGATAGAGTACAAAGGACGTCAAAAACATTAATTTATTTTATTAAAATTCTGCTCTGATTTGATTGTTGGAATCTTACATAAAAGATTCTTCTTGTTAGTTGTCACATACTTACGTTAGTAGTCACATACCTACTATCCAAAATTCCGCGACTGAACTGCACGAATTCCGTTTCACATACATTGGAACATACATATACATAGATATATTACGCCTTTTACCCTTGCGGGGTAACGCCGCGTCGGGCAAATATTTGAGAGCCGTTTTTGAAAAATCGTGTATGACTATAGCAACAAGTTGTCAGCCTGACGAATAAGATTTTATTGTAATACATATAAACCCTAGTCCAGTCCCTTAGTCGCTTCTTACAATACCTGCGGGAAGACGGAGTATGCTATTCTAAGTCGGCATCACTCCGTAGAGTTCTGTCTTAAATGATCAATAACGGATTTGAATGATTGATTTTAAACAATGGCTATCGAAATAGTATCCGACGACTCATTATCACCAACCTTGAAGAGTTTAATTAAAAGACGAACTCTCGACGGCTTACAAAACCCTTGATTTGTTACAAACCACTGTTTATTAGGGGTGTTACCGATTTCTGCAACTGCATCCAGTTAGTTCGAATTATTAATCTTCCTATTTTTGAGTGGGACACCGAGTCGTCCAACGACCAGATGAAACGACAGAAGAAGAGAAGAGAGAAGAAGCCTACTTACTACAAGTAGCAGGCCTATGACATGGTTGGGTAACGATGTGTTTAGGTAATTTATTAGTGATGAATGTCAACAAACAAAATAAAGTAAGGAGATTCTTAGGCTTAGCCAGTTTTTTTAGAAGATTCCTGCAAGGGTTTGCGTTAATAGCTCGTCCATTAACGAGTTTGCTAAAAAAAGATACCTACTACATGGAAAATGAATTATATTTTTTAAGACCAATTCCTGCCTGCGGTAGAAAATTTCTAAACATAATTTTAAAAAATGTTTATATTTTTTCGTGTGACTCTGTGATATTCGTAAAACAAAAACACCTAAAATACGGCAATGACATGTCAAACCTGCGTTTTAATGATTGAAAAAAATTCTTAACGACTAACGTAGAACATAATGCATAATGAAATCGTCAAAATTGTCATATTTATCAATGTAAAAACCTACACAATATCTTTAACTGTGGATCAACCGGGAACAGACTTAAAATTGGTGCGCAAACTTAATAAATTTCTTGTTGAAATTAAGGTTGATTTTATCTGTTCTCGGCTGCCAAAATGTCGGACTAATAAAGTTAACAAGCTTAGTTTGTTGTACCTACATTTCTGAAATAATAATCTTAACAAAGGGAGAACTTAAAGCAATATTAGGTTACCAACTTTCTAAATGGGTTAAAATTTCCGCAAAATTTAATAAAGTTAAGATTTTAGTACCTAAGATTTATTTTATTCATATTTACACCCACATACATCGACTGCTGAATTTTTAAACCTGTGGCTGCCATACTTAGAAATTCTAGCAAGTTCCACCACGCAACCCACCTGCTTAATAGATGTTTGTATGCCAATCCATCACCTATTGCCTTAAGACCGTCCGTGCCTCTATTCTTAACCCAAAATTAATCAGTCTAAAAAAAGAAGCTGCCTTCACCAACGACAAGAAAATTGCAGTCTATTCTACCTTAATTGCCAAAAACGTCGACTAAAGACGGCCAATCTAAAAGGGCATAAAAAACGGACGTTTACTCAGCAGCAATTAGCTCTACAGTTGACACTTCACGGGGTATTAGCTGTCTTCATACGAGAGATGCGCTTGCGCCGCCACAAAAAAAAAGTGATCCTCACATGCACTGGTTTGATTTGCGGTATTTTAAGAGTCAAGTTTTTTGACTAAAGTGTTCTATAAAATAGGATCTGCATAGCACGACACACGACGCCGCATCGTAACAGCCACAGGCTGTCATTAACTTGTAGACTATTAAAAACCGCAATATCGTGCGGCAGTCGGTACATATGAGAGCCACCAAAGGCGTGTAGCGTGCTGAAATCGCTGTCCGCACGCTTTAAGGCTCATTGCAACGCAAAGGCGCCGCGGCTGAACGCCGACGCTGAAACTACGCTGATGGGCCGCACACGACGGGAAATAAAACAGTGTGAAACAACCTTTATTTTCATGTCTGCATCTGCTGTTAAATTTGTATGATCATTAGATTCATTAGTTTCCACTTTGCTCGACGGAGTTTTATTATAGGGCTTTTTAAATGCGCTTCTACGTGTTAAAAACTGATAAAATTAGCTATAGGTAAATCTAGAACGTTTAATTTTAATGGCCAGAATTATCAAAGCCTATAAAACTTGAATAATAGACGTGATTGGTCACGAATGATATAAATTAGCTATACCCACCTACTAACTCAATTTTGAATATAGGTAATCAGCGAAAAAGAGGTTTTGAATACCTAGGTGCCCACCTACTCTTGTTAATCTAGAAAATACTTACAAATAGGTACCTGTTTATTTCCATAAGACGTGGTTCTCAAACACCTACGATACAAAAAATAATAATATAGTACCTACCTACTAACAGAATACAAAAAGTACGTAAGTACTTGTTCAACGAAGACATTTTAATTGACGAATATGACATCAAAGATTTTTTATACATATCGCAGAATCTGTAGTAAAATATTTGATATCATATTTCAGATTTATACTTAATTTGGGGAAAATCAAGAACGTAATATGCGTCTGTGCAGCCACACGACTAGTGCTAATTGCTGATTTTCTAAACACATAGGGACAGAATAACTTTAATAAGAAGTTATCACTAAAGCAATGAGAAGAAAGCTTTAAGAATCCATCGAAATAGTCAAAATTGGTTCAATGACAGTAGGTGTTACCTATTTTATTTCGTTCCACTTGCTATTTACATTATGAAATATGCAACTAGAGTGTTGTGATACCTATGATTAGGATATGCCAGTGAATTTATTAGCAAAAGGTAATATTAAATTAACATTTTAATACATTGTATGCTTATAACAGCCAGAACAGTCCACTACTGGACATGAGCCTCCCTATGAGGGGGGTATTTGCCATACTCACCACGCTTGGCAGACGGATTGGCGAGCGCAGTTAGAGGTGTTGTATTTACAGAGAACGCTGCTGCCCATTCCCTGGATTCATCCCTTAGTCGGTTTTTACGACACCTACGGGAAGATATGGGGTGATGCTATTCTAAGCCGGCAGCACACAGCAAATTTTAATAAATTAAGATATTATATTTATCTTTGCCATTACTGCGATACAAATTTCAAGGCGTGAGAGCTTTTTCTTCAATAAACGTCTCGTTTTGTTTGTACAAAAATATGGCCATATCCACACTCCTCTTTCGAGCTTAGAGCTTATTACCCTAATCATTTACATATTAATTATCTATTTGCGATTCATAAGCAGCCATAAATTGTAATTGTTATTACTCACGATTATGCAGAAAAAGCTTGCTTGCGCATAAGCTTTAAAGCTTCACACCTTCATGGCAGTTTATTCCTATAATAATTTTCCTGATTATTAAACACTTAATAAACCAGTAAATCCTAGTGGAAGATTATTATTATGTTCAGAGGCTGAAGGTGTAGAAATAAATTGTATGATCAACAGCACCTCATCTTAATATTGTGTTGACTCCTTAAATGATTAACTCATCGTGTTGCTGCTGATTGCACTTTCTTTCAATAGGTAGGTAAGCATTTTTATTTTGTCTGCTATCTCATCTGTTGGTAAGTGATGCTGCCTACTCACTTTTGTCTTGAGAAGACCTAAGTTAATAATGTCCCGGAAACAGAATTTTATCTACAGATGTTTATTTTTAGTATATATAATAGTTTTCGGTCGTCTTAAAAAATAGCTCATTTGACCTGTAAGTCAAGTAGCGGATGACAAAGATTTTCATGGATTTTTCGACCTTCTACAAGAGCTTTGCAGGATTTACTTACTTTGCTCTACACATTCTTTCTAATGACGTAACATACACCAAATGACTTATTTAGTCTCGAGTGTGTAATGTAGGCCACATGTCGCCCAGGTCGCTTCCTTCTGCAATTAGTATGATTCGACATGCCTTGTGTGGTTCCGGACTTTATATCAATAGACCTAATATTAGATAGAGTTGAGGCAAAAAATACACGTAACGCCCGTTTGTGCGTTATTTTTGCGCTGCGTAACGCATGCGTTCGAACAATGCGAGTATCCACCATACAAATACCATTACGGTTTATTTCAACCTGATTGACAGACGTATCCATGGACGCAGTGTTGAGCGATATTTTTGCGCTAGCGGATGCGTCTTGCACGCACACCGTTTGATATAAACCGTACTTATTTATATTAAAAATTTGGTGTAAAATCGTATCAATACGGACGTTACATGTATTTCTCGCCTTATGTTTGTTGTATAATTGTATAATGTTATATTGTATTAAATGTCATATAAGTAATACTAATCTTGTACCTTGCTTGTCATGTGTAGTCAGAACTGTTTGGACAATAGTGATATACTTTCTGCGTGAGTTGTTATAATCTCATACTACGCAGGTGTGTTCCAATCCTAGCATTTCTAGGAACTTGAAATCTAAAAATAAATTATCCTGAAGTCCGTGAATTTCATTTGGTACCAAAGTATCATCAGGCTTCCATTGAAAATAACTTTCCTACTATTTACGTATCTATTGTCTGTACAGGGTGTAAAAAAACAGCTCTCCGAATAAAGATAGGGTACATTCAGACCATGAAACTGAACAACTTCTAATACGAAAATATTTCAGGAGACGTAAAAAAATTGTTTCCAAAGTCAGCTGATCGAGATTTTCTACCGGAGCTCAAAATATTTTTTCGTCTCCTGAAATATTTTCTTATGGAAAGTTGTTACTTTTGTGGCCTGAATGGAACCTTTTAGTATTCGAAGAGCTTTTGCTTACACAATAGGGTATAAGTTACACCCTGTATATTTTCATAAATTCCCAGACAAACAGAACGAATATCAGGGGAAAAAAGCAAACATTCCTCGCCCCAAGAAATTCCTAGAAAAACATTTTATGAAACCCTTAAAAATGTAACAAAAACCGTTTCAGATCATAATCGTCCGAATACTAAATGTAGGGAAACATTTAGTGAACGGTATAAACTCGGCGTGTGAAAGGGCCCGCCCTGCCTAAAACAAACACGCGTAATAAAAAAACTGTTCCAAATGACATGTAAAATTTTTCTGTGTCACGATGAGATATTGTAATGGTGTGTAACGAAAACTGTAATGTGGTTCATGCAACAGGAGCATTAGAGTTGGGCCCGACGCCGCTGATGTTAAACCGCGTTTTGAAGCCCTATGTTAAGGCGCAAGGTCCACAGAGTAGACGTGAGACGTAAGTTGGTATCTGTCAAACAAGTGATCGTAGGTGGCATGAGACGTGCGACATCGCCAATAATTCGCAGTAGTTCCATTGAGATTAGTCCAATGGAACTACTGCGAAGTTTTTTTTCGCACTAGTTCCATTGGCTCAGACAATGGAACTATCGCGAACCTTCGTTTACGATCATTCGCAGTAGTTCCATTGAGTAGTTGTCTCACCTTCTCAGTGCGCATAAAAGTTTCTTTGAAGGAAATGTAGGTCTTGACGAGACCTACATTTTAAGTGACAGCTGTCAAACTTCAAACTCGTTTAACTCGTTAAATACGTATTTTACACCATTGGTTTCGTTGGGAAGTTAGTAGGTCTGGATGAAATCTACATTTTAAGTGACAGCTGTCAAACTTTAAACTCATTTATCTCATTAACTATGCACGCTACACAACTAGTTTCTTTGGAAAAGTTGTAGGGTTTAACGAGATCTACATGACAGGTGTCAGCTGTCACTATGCGTGATAGACTATTGGTTTCTTTGGGAAAGTTGTAGGCCTTAACGAGATTTACATGACAGGTGTCAGCTGTCACTTAAAATGTAGAGCTTGTCAAGACCTACAACTTTTCCAAAGAAACTAGTTGTGTAGCGTGCATAGTTAATGAGATAAACGAGTTTAAAGTTTGACAGCTGACACCTGTCATGTAGATCTCGTTAAGGCCTACAACTTTCCCAAAGAAACCAATAGCCTATCACGCATAGTTTCCGATATAAACGACTTTTTAGTTTGACAGCTGACACCTGTCATGTAGATCTCGTTAAGGCCTACAACTTTCCCAAAGAAACCAATAGTCTAGCACGCATAGTTAATGAGATGAACGAGTTTAAAGTTTGACAGCTGACACCTGTCATGTAGACCTCGTTAAGGCCTACAACTATTCCAAAGAAACTAGTTGTGTAGCGTGCATAGTTAATGAGATAAACGAGTTTAAAGTTTGACAGCTGACACCTGTCATGTAGATCTCGTTAAGGCCTACAACTTTCCCAAAGAAACCAATAGTCTAGCACGCATAGTTTCCGATATAAACGACTTTTTAGTATGACAGCTGACACCTGTCATGTAGATCTCGTTAAGGGCTACAACTTTCCCAAAGAAACCAATAGTTTGACAGCTGTCACATTAAATGTAGGTCTCGTCAAGACCTACAACTCCTTCAAAGAAACTCTTATGCGCACCGAGACATATTTGAGAAGGTGGATGAACAGACCAACTACTCAATGGAACTACTGCGAATGATCGCAAACGAAGGTTCGCGGTAGTTCCATTGTCAGAGCCAATGGAACTAGTGCGAAAAAAATGTTCGCAGTAGTTCCATGGAACTAATCTCAATGGAACTACTGCGAACGAAGGGACATCGCGACGCTTGAAACCGTTTCCACAGAAGTGGTACGCGGATCCCATCTATGACGGCTGACGATCGCTTGTCTGACAGATGACATCTTGCGCATAGCGTTGCGCGTCTTTTTTTGTAGAGCTTGGCCCTAAGGTCGCCAAGTATCATCTTCTGATTTTTGAAGTGTCAAATAGGTTTTCAGCTCTTATTTCGATGTCTTATTTCTTTTCCTCATGCGTGGCCATATATATCCTATTGATATTGGGTTTCCGAATAGCATCAACACCAGCTTATCTATGTATTTCCCACGGGTTTTCCAGTGTCGTGATCTCAGTTTCTCGAGGCCAGGAGATGTCGTGAATCGTAGATCTCAGGTTCTCGAGGCCAGGAGATGTCTACCATTACCAGCGTAGCTATCTTCCGTCATGACTCAATATTTGGCCAGGAGCAGTTTTACGGCCCCTGACGCACGGTCTACCCCACAAGGGATTAAGGACGCGTTTTGTACGTGATTTTGGTGTGATTTGCCCTTAGACCGCCCTAGAGCCGACATGTGCGGACGGATTAGACTCCATTAAAGTGAGGAAAAGTATTCACTCACTGTGAATTGAATAACTTAATGGGCTGGCAAAGAGTAGGAGGCTTAGGTAGATGTGACACACTATTTTCATTAATTTTCAAACAGTAGTCAAATAATAGGTACCTAAATTATCACCCACCTTGTCGTTGGTATTTATTTTTGCATACCTACATGGCATCGTTGAAATTCCAAAAATACCATAAAAGCCATTCTATACAGAGTACTTTTTTTTCGTGAGTACCTCCCTACTTGGTCCTCCTTCTTCTCCTTATATACCTAACGTCGATAGTAAGACTTTAAGACGGGGCTCTCATGTATTAAATTTCGAATACCGCAGAAACTTGCGTTGCGTTATTTCAACGCTGGTTGCTGTAATGGAACTTTAAAATTTCATTCAAAGTCAGTTAAACACTACAAAATATATAAAATGCTTGCATCTTATAAAAAATTGCTTAATATAATTTATAATTCCTAATCACCTCCATCTGTTCTCTTTATACCTACTTATACGTTGTATCATCTATGTCTCGGTGTTCCATATTTAACACATTTGACTTGTTTCCACAAACACGGTCGCGGGCGGGGCGTGCGGCGGCGGCGCGATCACACATTTTTTTCTCATTCTTTTTTCTTACATTCTTTTTTTCTTCATTCTTTTTTCTGCCTCTTTTTTCACAGTCGGCATCTCCTCTGTTAGGCTGTAGGCTAATGAATTAACATTCCCGTATTTTATTAATATTCTGTGGAGACATTTAACATGAGTCAGGTCGCAGTGTGCCGGCTGATTTGTTATGACGTTTACAAATTGTGTAGAAAATTAACGGGATTCCTGCTAATTAAAATTTAAACGATTTGTTTCCTCCGTAGAACCAAAAATCACCGCGTGGTGTAGGTAGTATTAGAACAACATCACCCCATTTCTATCCTTGTGTACCTATCGTAAAAGTTACTGAGATATGAATCCAGGGAATGTACAGCAAGCATGTACAGCATTTAAGGGACCAACTTTCACTGCTTGTTCAAACAAATACTAAGAAAAACCAGTAAAAGTTGATCCCTTAAATTGGTAGGTGGATTTGCTGGCTAGGTGGGTAGGTGGATACTATGAGAGATGGAATTAAAGACTCTGGATTTGTAACCTTTCGATTGAATTTTTATTGACACAACGAAAAAACGTCAATCAAATCATAGATTTATTGCTGGCCCGGTCCAAGTACTCTTGCACTTCGCTCTACAACTCGCCTGGCAATCGTCGTGAGAGTCTTACAAATAAGAATCGGTATCCCACTTGAAAGAAGAATGATAAAGAAACTAAAATTCACACAAAACGGTCCTGTTTTGAAATTTAGTTGCCGAATAAACTTCAGCACCGCAGACAGTGAACAAGCTGAACAAGCTCCATTTCCGTAGAGAGGAAGTCCTCTAAAGCGACTAGAACTCAGTATATGACGCAACGACCAAGTAGGAACTACTTATTCATAGAGGAAACTGTGTTGCTCAATATTATCCATGCGTATCACTTTTGTTGCTCTCAAACTTAAATGGAACGTATATTATTCCCATACCTAAGTAATATTCCATTTCTAAAATTATTATAATTCTAAAATTTAAATGACAATTTCTCATTGTTCAATTTGAAAAATATCACTTACATTAGAAACTGTTTTTACAATTCGGGTGTTGATGTTTATGAATAAGAAGTTTGACGTCTTAGTCACAAAATAGAGAGTTGACAGAAGGTTCACTCGACCCTTTCTTGATTCTTTAAATCGCCAGGGTTTTTTTTGGGTGTTGTGATGTGAGAGGCCAGTGTGCTATCGGTTTACTCCTGACCTCTCCCCATGACTAAATTTAGCATTTTGACACATTTTAGCTTTTATCGCAGTTTTTTAAAGTAGGTGCACATAATATACAGTTAATACCTATTTACAATAATCTTAAACATCTAAATTATTTACAAATTTAGACACAACTGAATCCTTAACATACATCAGAATTACACAATATAACCTTGCACATAGCATACAGAGAATATTTACAATAATACTTATACCGTTTTCCTCTGGTTAAAATATAATCAAAACTTTCATTTGCGTGTTAGAAAAACAAATAACTGAATTGACACAAATTTGCATGACTACTGGACAGGAGGAAAAATACAGATCAGATACTAGATTGATTAAATGCGGAGTCCCACAAGGCAGTGTACTAGGCCCACTTTTATTCCTCATGTACATAAATGATATGCCAGAATACAGCCAACACCCCACAATTCTTTTTGCCGATGATAGTACAATAATATTTAAGTGCAATAGTATTGATACATATGAAAGTGAAATAAATTTTACTATTAAAAGTATAATAGACTGGATGCAGAATAACAACCTAAAAATCAACCTAGACAAAACAAAACTTGTACATTTCAGCCAACGGAAGCTTACCCCTAACCTTAATATAAACTATAACGGGACTATAATTGAAAAAGTGGATAGTGTAAAATTTTTAGGAATCTCTATAGATAAAAATATGTCGTGGGAAACTCACTCCTTAACTGTTTGTAATAAATTATTTAAATTGTCTTACATGCTCTACATGTTGAAGAAAAACGTATCTCAAGATGTAGTTTTAATGGCGTATTATGGATTCGTCGATTCGGTTTTAAGATACGGTGTAATATACTGGGGTAACTCAACTTACAGGGAATTTATCCTGAAAGCCCAGAAGAGATGTATACGCTCCATCTGTAGTTTAAAACCGATTGATAGTTGCCGCCCACACTTCAAGTCACTAAATATACTGACGTTCCCATCACTCTATATTTTAGAATGCATTATGTACGTGAAATCTAACCCTAATGTATTTAAAATAAGACCAGTAACACAGACTTTCAATTTAAGACCGAGGAACACCATGATTGAGACCAATATGTGCAGAACCGCTTTAATGAAAAAAAGTTTTCTGGAAATGGGTCCGAAACTGTACAATAAACTGCCAGAAAACATAAAAACTATTGAAGCACCATCCAAATTTAAATCAACTCTGATCCGCATATTTCAGAAAAAATGTTACTATAGTATAAACGAATATTTAAGCGATGATAGAGTCTTGTAATGTTAATTATAGTATTTTAAATATTGTTACACTTTTTTAAATTTTTATGCTTGTTATTTATTAATTAGCGTAGTTCTTAATTCTTACTACCAATTTGTATTCATTGCAGTTAAATTTTGCAATATTTTACTATGTAGGTATCTCCTCAAAAATAATTCGTACGCCTAAAAGGTAAACTGTAGCGATACCAGCTAGTTTTTAAGATCTTTTTGTACAACCTACAGTTACGAATAAATTATTTGATTGATTGATTGATTGATTGATTGATTGATTGGTTAGTGCTAAATTAGTTTTCCCTTTTCCTTATTAAACTTTTTTAATTTTTTTTATTACTTATCTTTTTTTGTATTTTTTCCACATTCTTTTTTTGTATTTTGTCCTGTTTTATAAATGTTATGTTAATATTTGTTTTATATGTACATATATAAAAAGTAAGTACTTACAACAAAGTGTACTTACACCACATGTCTATTACTTTGTCTACAAAAAGTATTTGGTTGCTACTGTCAAAAATCTCAAAGTAGCTATAAGAATATCAAAACAGCAAAATCTGATACAAGAACGTCGTATTTGAACGTCAGATTATGAGCCAATTTTAATCCAAGAAATTTGACGTTCGTGGCAACCTTCTTCTTAAAGACCTTTAGTTCGCCTGAGATTTCAGTTATTTCCAGTTAAAGCCAGTGAGCGTCAAAATCGTCACTAGTACTGAGTGAGCCATTTGTAAAGTCATCCGCGCGCCGTTTCCCTTATTGATACTGTCTTAACAAAAAATTCTTTTCGCTAGGTAGGTATGTTATGATCGCAAAAGTCCACACAAATCTTAAGTCCAGCTGATTTCCATGAGAACTGGAGAAAGTCCTTCTTCGTAGTAAAGAGCCAGGGAGAACAAAAGCTTAGTACTTAACTAGCTTCAAGCACTAGCAAGTAGTGATGGGCCGAACATAGATTTCACCGAAGACGAATATTCGGTCAAAAGTTTGCCGAACCGAGAATTAGGCCGTATAATTCGGCAGGAATCGATGTCCAAATAAAATAACTCTTAACAGTAACACTTAATGATTTTAAATAAATGTATAACCAACCTGTTTATACATATAAAAGGATACATATTTATTCAGCAAAATGCATCGAAAATTTGGCCGAAACCTGTAAATCTGCCAATCATGCCGAATACCGAACATAAGCTTTCTATAAATATACCATAGGCCCGACTCTACTAGCAAATACTAATAATACTCATTGAAAACTAGTAAGCATTGGAAAAGACCTCTTGGCAGTAATGACACTGATGTCATTGTTCTTAAAGGCCGGAAGTGGTTAATAGTGCTCTATGTTGGAACCACTCTAGGCTGCTTTGATTATAAATTCTGTTTCAAAGTACCTAATGGTCATCAACGAAAGCTTATTAGCCTAACAGTAGGTAATAGGGAGACAGTTGGTAGTACAAATATATTTTTAAATTGATGCAAATACACAGTCTTTTGAATGACTCTCAAACTTTTGTCAGACGTGATGTAAATGGTCGTTCTTTACAGTCGTTTACTCTCTGCCTACCCTGCAAAAGTTATATACTTTTATATGGATGTAAATAGGAAAGTATTTTCAATATCCCGTTTGTTTTACACTTTTTTCATGACAGCGCATAAAATTTTAGTCATATCTAAGTATTTTCAAAGTTTATTAGATGGTTTTGTTGTTCAGTCATTATAACTTGCCTAAACTAAAGGGTATTTAAACCCTCCCAAAATTAATATGCGGGTGAGAGGATAACTTTTGTGTCATTATTAAAGTATTATATAGACTAACCCTCTTCAAATATTAATTACTTCTAACCTTTGAACTTTATTCTGAACGTTGTAAAATGTTTTCATCATTTACTTCGAACATGACATGCAGAAAAACAAATTAGAACAGACAATTAGATACTTTACTTGTTAACGTCCCGCATACGCCTACGTAACAAGACTGACGTGTGGCTTTTGCTACGAGATGCTCAATCACACACGACTACTTAAATGCTTTTAAATATTTAACAAAACCGGAGGAAAAGAAAGGCGTGGGCACACACTTGACACACAATAATCGGAGTATCCATAACAAGAGTTGTGCTTACGCTCGCACAATTCCTTTGTAAGAAAGAATGGTACGCTCCCATCAATCGAATTCCTGGAGGTATCCAAACACTTGACAGTATCAAGAGTGTTTGCACTTTGTCGCGCGCAGTCGGAGCCTTTCCAGTAGCCTGCCAGTCTGCCAGCCACTTGACTAATCCCAAGACACCACTCGATTTTGTTTTGACACACGACAACTTGTCAAAGAACTTGCTTCTGAATCGGACAAATATCAATTTTGTGAATGAAAGCCACAATAAAAGATAGTGAGTGAGTCAGCAAAGATTTAAGAATTTGATAGAATATTTGTTGTTTGACTGACGTGGCGTTTTGAGTTATGTTCACGTGGAAATGTTTAAATTCGGCGCCATTACATTCAATAGGTACACTAATAGTTAATAGACTCAATAACAGGTATGTCCAAAATATGTATTTTTTCACAGCATACAAAATAGTGCTACTTTGCAATTTAGATATTTGGTCTATAGGTATGCATTTCATGCTTCTAATGTATTCAAAGCTTTATGCTTATTGGGTTACAGACAAAAAAAAACAGTTTTTCAGTAGGTAAATATTTGTTACATAAATTACATGTTTCGAAGAATATATCATAATTTGTTTGATTACTTTTCAAGATACTATAAATTTGACGTACCTGCTCATTAAACCTGTAAATGTTTTAATTGTTTGTGTAGTATAAATGGAGCTACACAATTTGAAATTGAGTTACCTACTATCGTCAGCACAACCTACCCGTTTATGGGATGAACTTAGACCGGATTTTCTTAGTATTTATATGAAAAGCCAGTATTAGTAGGTCCCTTAATGGGTAGGTTGGTGTGCTGGTGGTAATAACGTAAGTTTTATCAATGTTGAGATTTTTGCTGAATTAGGTACCTAGAGATAGATAAGCAGCTTACGGTGCAACAATCCCACGTAAAACCTACATCTTTCCTAAACCTACTTACGCCCAGGTGCAACTTTTCTGTAGGAACCAAGAATTTCAACGACTTGACGTATGTTTGAGTGGGAGTTTACTCTTCTAAAACTTGCAGTTAAACCGAAAGGCTTGGAGTTCACATGCGAAGTTTCCTTAAAGGGAACACCTATCAAATTCAAGGTGACCGATAGAAAGCAGCCACTTTGCAAAGAGAACCAGCCTCACAATCCAAGGGGATAAATTATCAGCATCTAAAAAAATACAAATAATTTATTAGCAATTTGGTCATGAATGAAAATTTCAGAAACTTTTCATATGCCTTCTAGATAAAAAAAATATTAATTTGAAGAACAAAATAAGCATTTAAATATCTTCCTACTCCGGTAGACAAACGGACAGCGCTTTATGTTATGTAGGTCTTATTGGATAGATGAACAGCTGGGCTCGGATTTCGCAAAGATTCCCCAAAAGTGAGACCCGCGACGAATTAGGCAGGCATTCGTGTAGGACACTCGTACGGCGGGCACAATGCAGATGTACAATACTCAATAATTTGCATGACGGCTTTTTATCGACACAAACCATTGTCGGCTTGACACTGGCAGCTGCAACACACGTTGCCACGACTATGTGTGAAAAAAAAAGAAAAATATGATCCAAAAGCGGCGTTTGCAAGAGAAAAATTCTTGACCTTTTAAAATTTTCAGAGTAAAAAGCTTACGTACAAATTAACATGTCATCACGTCAGGAATTTCGAGTAAGCGCAAAAACTGCTTTGCGTGAATATTTCCGTCAATTTTAGCCTTTAATACAGAATTCCTGCTGTTTTTTTTTAATCCAAAGCCGTTTGTAGAGTTCACACTGCCATACCTATACAGCTTTTCTTTTCTTAACTGTAATAGAAAGGTGGGTACAAAAAAGATTGAAAGATGAACATACCAATAACTGTGATTTTATCCTGAAAATACTTTGGAAAACTAAGTAGGTACTTATAAAATCATTTTTAGATTTATGGGCACGTAATACCTATATTTAAAAAAAGATGTCTCAGATAACAATGCTCAACACTGCATTAAAAATTGTATCATTCGCAATAGTTACTTTAGTTGCAATTGCAAATATGGGTACCTAGCTCATATTTTGAAATCTAAAAATAGTGAACAAAATGTAGTAAAATAATCAAATGTAGTAAAATTCAACAATATGAGATTTTACAAATATTTAACAATAATTCACTCTACCTAGATTTACCCCACAATTTAAAATTAACATGAAGCACAGCCGGACAGAATGCTCAGCAAACAAGGATCGTAACATCAGCGTTTATTTTATGCAAACGAAAGGCCGCAGTATACATAAATTTACACCCATTTTATACGACAGCCCTTCTATAACACATACGTGACTGTTCCCAGTGATTTACTATTATTACCAGTAAATAAAAAGTGGTAGGGGAGCAAAGAGGTGGAGCAAATGTTATTGTATCGCAGCGAGTAGGGTCCGGATAATGTTCTGTTCCCACTAGTTCTGTAATTGATTCGCTTATGTCACACATGCAGCGACGCAACGCCATCAAACCTCACCCACAGTATTACCAAGTTTGCCAAACAAAATGACCAGTGTGAACACCCAAAAATAAAAGTTCCCATCTCGTGCCAATCGTATCCTAAAGTGCAATTTTATTGTTACCCGCAATTAAAAGATATTAAGAAGATTTTATAGCAAAATGAAAATCACATTCCATCCGTGATTGAACGTTGTGCAGTGAAAAAAAGTTGAACATCGTAATTAAAACCTCCAAAATGGATTACACAACAGGAACTACGTCTTCTATGAACAATATGAGACCAATTTTCGGCGCATACGCCTTTCAAGGTGAGTCTCAGATTATTATAGTCCATAGACACGAAAGGATCCAGAAAGATGAGAAAAAGGCCCGATATGGTTAATTACAATGTTCCCAGGTACCAATAAAACAAGCAATAATACCTCGGAATCAAAGACCCGAAATCAATATCGGCTATTGCCTAAACAATAAAAAATTGGGCACAGCGCATTACTTTTATATGCCATGAACGGTTCCGTAAAGAATTATTATAACGTATCTAACACAAACTGCCTAGATTCCCCAAATCTGTCTTTATGGCACCAAGCTGACTCATACTTTTAAAACTTGAAGCATTTTTGGTGGAATAATTATTCATAGCCGTTTAAGCGTCCTAGTTTAGGCATGCATAGCATAACCCTAATAAAATCACAACGGCTCAGACATAGAGTCATATTCTCGTTAATAACGCGGATCTCTAAAACAAGAAGATACCTTTCAAAGTGCCGCTTATTAACCTCTCATCGAGTCCGACCGTAAAATGTAAACTCGATAAAGCCACCAATTAAAACTAAATATGAGAATCTCGACAATCAAAGCTCGAGCCGCTACATCTGACACCGGCGCGCATTTCTCCCAAAAAATAAATCGCGTTTTTTGTAGCGCCCCAAGGTCGCATACGCAGCATGATTTTCGCCTTTCGACAACCGCGATTACCGATCGATGCCTGAACACTCCCGCCCAAACACCGACTTTGAACCTTAATGTTAAGGCACAACATGACACGTTTTTTACTAATTTAAACTCCTGTATAAGACGGGGTAGGTGGCGATAATAACAATGCGTTATGAAAAGGTTTAGCCAACTAATTTGTTTTTTCTCGGCTACTGTCGATCTCGGTAGCGCTGCAACCTTTTTTTTGCTGTGGGAGATCAATCAGTCAAAATAACAGTGTGATACCGCCTTTGATGCGATCCGGCGGGCTGTTTTAATCTCGACTGATACATGATTAGATCACCAATGATGCAGCATTGCCGAGTAATAGATCCGAAATTGGACGAATACATTCTACTTGTACGATTAACCGAATCTGTTACACAATATTACCTCACGCTTACAGTCAATATTCCAGTTCTGCTTCGGTAATAAATAATAAGTTTAACATGTAACTATTCGTTTGAGGAATATTCTTTACGTCTGTAGCTGTACTTATTGTTGTCGAGCATATCAATGTAGTTGATCAAATATGTGCAGTAGCAGACCGCAACAAAGACTCCGGCGAGTCTGCGGTTTTTCAACTCGCCAAGTAAAAGGAGGAGGGCAAAACAAATGATGTCAATGACATCGTAACGACCGTCCATCATTTCACGCGGCCGTCAGAACTGTCTCACTAGCATGCAAGTTTCTCGGCAGCCACGTTTTTTAAGCACGCACTTTTTTGCTGCAACTGATTTTCGCGTTGATGCCTTTGAAGTAGATTACGATAAAAATGCGACTGAAGCACGGAAACTTATGTCTATAGCAATGAGTTTACCTCTTAAAACTGGAGTAAAAAATCATTCGTCAGCTAAAATAGTCATTAAAACGCGCCATAATGAACTTAATAACAAAGTGGAAGCAAAAGGAGTGGTGATTGTGGTTCAGATTGAACCGGGAGCTGAACTCATCGCTGCCATTGAGTGAAATACAATGGTAATCAAGGGAAGAAATGCAGAAGCACATTATGATTAATCACATGCTCTGACAGCACCATGTGAAGCTTGAGGGCTACAGACTTGTCCTTGATAGATTTATAATCTTCTTGCTGTCTATTTGATGACTAGAATTATAAGGACAATCTTTGGTCCTGCAAATCCTGTAAATTACAAGAAAAATTTTGATTATATCTTAATGATAAGATAACTGTTACTTTAAGTACATCAAAATTCAATCTTTCAAAATTACTTGTGAATAATGACGTAACATACCTATTTCCTACCTTTACACGAAGTTCTAGAAAAACAATCGACTTACAATAACTTATTCCATATTATTCATATGCTTTCAATACCTAGTTACCAAGTTTTATAGTTTTGAAAATAGCAAATTTACATTATTTACGTACGCGTAGTTATTTTAATGCTAAGTATCTTGCTGCTTTAGAAGAAATTGTACACAAGTGATATTTATGTGGCATTGTGGCTAGCCTCCGCCCGAGAGAAATATGTGACTAGAATATTAAATCTTCTAATTAGACAAAACAAAAAAAATGTATTCCACTTCTGAAGAAGGTCGTAGCAGCTTTATTTTCAAAAGACAAAAATGTAACGCTAGCTCTCCCCGTTACACAAAGTCTTTTAAACACAGAAAATAAAAGTAGAGTTTTAAAAGAGCGTAGGTTTTTAGCGTGTTCTTCTAATTTTGCACTCGTCGGCGTTATCGCGTAGGTAACCTTTGTTTAAAAAAGTGAGGAATTTTTCATCATGATTTCATTTTCATTCTTTTTCTAATGTCTCGTCCGCCGCTAGGCTTTACGATGACATATTTGTCGCAAGAATGCAGATAATGGGTGAAAAAGTGTAAAATTCCGATCGAGCATCGCCGCCTCCGACGTCTGATTGAGTTATAAGGTATAATGGCAATTCCATCTTGTTTTTGCGACGTTTTTCACCTGGATGCCATGTGGTGCCGTCCACTCATATTTAATATACATTAGTCTCTTGGACTCGATCTTTGATTTCAGCTTTCTTGCTCCGTCTACGCGAGAATGCGTGTCTTGTTTATTTTGATTTGTCACCTATGATATATGGCTCCTTTTTGTTATTATCTGGAATACATTATTATGGATGACGAAGGTGCTTGATTACGAGGCTTTCAGAGTGGACTTCTATTTTGTTCTTTTGTGCGATTCTAATAGCATTACCGTCAATGACAGTTATTATTAAGATTACAAGAAAACTTTTCTTTAAAATTGACTGCGCTGTGTTCGGCTCGGCCGGGATAACCCTTTCTGAGCCCTCGAATTAATAACGTAGGGACTAATGACTACCGAACGCAGGGAACTTTATCAAAGTGAGACAGGCCGTCGCCGTCTGCCGAGGCGGCCTTATCACCGCGACTCAGAGCCCTTTTGAATATCGCCCGTCAGGTTGAGGCGTACACAAAAGCCGAGTAGCCGCTTCTTATAATCGAGTGTGCCTCCGGTTTGATAGTTAATTAAAGAAGTGAATAACACGCGGCAATGCAAGTCAGCTGCAATCTTCGACATTGTGATCGGATATATTTGGAGCTGTTTTTACCGCTGCGATATTTTTATGCCACATACTTTTGTAGTCTTATGCTCGTTCTTAAAGAGCGCAAAAATATACCATTTATTAAAGTTGTAGGTACTGGAATCTTTAATAAAGTACTGACATTGATGGCAGCTTCATTTATCTTTTTTGTGTGGGTATTCTATTCCTTTGACTACGTTGTTTGACTCCAATTGATTACATCTGTGGTAATGGTAATAACAGCTCTCATTAGTCCATACTTAGTACTTTGCAGTTCGATATAGATTCAAATCCGTTGAGTCCACTGTTGGGGGTATGGTGGAAATACCTACACAGCACGATAAGTTGCTCTACATAAGAATTTATTTCTTAAAGTAGAGCAATTTTGCTGCAACTTTTGTACATTTGTGTGGCTGGAATTGTTTTTGTTATGTATGTACGCTATTATATACGAAAAACTGTTGAATAAATTTTGTCTTTAGGTATAGGTAAACTAGGTAATTTCTACCATTTTGATCCATCAAATAAAATATCCCATAATTTTTCACGTAGGATTTCAAACAAAAATCAACTCAGATATGCAAATAGGTAATATTTGAAGCAATAAAAACCGTTATCGGCGGAGTTATCGGCGCGCGCGCAACGGAGCGCATTCTGCACGCTCCTAATGAACGCCTTATGAAACAGGCAATTTATCACATGCCCTTATCATGAAACCCACTGATAAATTTTATATCAGAAGAAACTACAATAAACAATAGCTCTATTATTATGTGCCAAAGTACCCATTTTACGTTAGATTGGAAAACATTCTGTCCTCGTTCCATATTTTTTATCCTGTTGCATAAGCCTGTCGAAGTTCATCTGACAAGCTCTTTGAAACCACGTCGCTAGTTAAAACTACTTGTTATTTGTTTTCCAAATTTCCTATCCCTCTACGCAATTGTTCAGTTTCACTTTAGAAAACTGTTCGCTTATTTAGTACCGTTTCACTTAAACTCTCATAACCAATTCAAAATAGATGGCGTTTCAAAAGAGCCGTCTTTGTCGGCGCCTCTATCTTCACTGCGACCATGAATAAATCAATGAAAACAAATAGTATTCGACTACTAGTGTTCCCAAAAGCTTTTTTTAAATGATGTATGATCTGCTTTTGTCTCAACTTTACCTTTGTTAAGACAGCCTCATAAATGATAATTTATTCACCGTGAGATAATAGGTAGAGCATATTTTCCTGCGAAGATCTCGTATGGCGTACATATAGATATGTATATGTACAGTCCAAGGCGTAATTTGGTAGACACCGAAACTAATTTATTTAACAAAGGACGGACCGGCCGATAGAGCACTTTTTATGCGTATACAAACACACAGTGCCTGTAGATGTAGGTACTTACGTACATAATTACAGATTTGTTTGTGTTTCTCTCCCGCGGATATTTTGATTAGCTTTCGTAATCGTCTGATCTGCGATTGCTCTCTGACTGAACCTTTGATTGGCTGCTAGGTTTACAAAAGAAAAAATGCTAAACAGGTTGTAAAAATTTTGGCTGAAAATATTTTCAGAACTGTACCGGTCCACGAAACTGAACAACTTGCTCAAAACAACGTAACTAGGTAAATATATACGACCGCCATTTTTGGTATAAAGCTAGGTATCAAACATTTAATTTGACAAGCTTTCAAAAATAGATATTTTAACAATCTTATACCTGCAAATTCCTTTGCGAATTCCATGTCATTTAACTTTAAAGAACAAATTGAACCCCAAATTTTGCGGTACAATAAACAGTGGATCCTCTTTTCCTAGAATCCTTACGTTTCGTGGCCGGAAATTAGAAATTCCTCGTGGGACCCCAGGGACGATAAAACCTCAACATCGTAATTTTTTCTTCAAAATATATCATGAGAATTGAAGCGTATAAATTTGTCACAATCGTTAAAACTTTTATTACTTGGTAATAAAATTATGTTAGATTTCTTTGCCTAAAATGTTGTGAGTTGTCTAGATTCAAAACATTCATATTAAGATGTAACATAGGTATCCAATATTTACTATAGGTAGTTTTGTGTTTAAAATGTTGTGAGTTATGTTTAGATTCAAATCATTCATATTAAGACGTAACATATCCAATATTTACTTTACTATTCATTCATTACTTAATATTTTGCAAATCCTTAATTATTATACACATTTGGGTCAAATAGATAACCTCCTTTTTCCTACGAGGATTTTAATACTCGTTCTAATCGTTACACACATTTAGGTCAATAACCTCCTTTTTCCTACAAGGATCGTTCCTTGGAGAGTAAACTGTGAGTTAAAAGTTTGTAGGTAGTTTTGTGGAACTTTCAAGTCCTTTGATTGGCTTCAGAATTACGCAGCAGGTGAAACCACTTAAAATACAAAATATCAAATGAACCAGTTGACTGCTGTGAGAAAACGAGTTCAAATGAGATTCTAAATTCCTTGAAAAAAGTGAGGAAATGAGTCAGGACAGTGAAGATGAAGGTGGGGGGGGGGGGGGGTAATGAGAAGAACGCTCCAGTGGTCATAGCGGGCTTCCGGCCTCGAAAGGGGGGTGCACCTGCTGTGCTCTCTTCATTCAGAAAATTGTGAAGAAAGTTCCTAGCGCAAGGCAAGACAAACGGAATAACTTACTGTAGGTATTGACACTGAAAATTTCGATTTGCTCGACAGCAATGTTCATATTTTCAAAAAATGCGTGAACAGAAAGTTTTGATACCTATGCGTATTTATAGGTAAGGAATTAAAGCAAAACTAACAATATTCTTTGCCGCGAAAAGAGAGCAGATATATATCCCTACCGTGAGTTAAAACCCGTTATAATGTCTTATAGTTTTAGTGATGATAATCACGGAACCTTAAAATTAAGTGTAAGAGAGCAGATATTCCAAGTGTTTCCACTAATCTAGACTAATATTACAAATAGGAAAAAAAATGATTGAGGCATTAACTACTATAGCGCCGATTTCAAAAGGTCTTTCAACATTAGAGATCTAGATACAACTTCCTTAAAGTAGGTAAAATAGGCACTTTTACAAAGGGAAAATAGTCAGCTTGTAAACAAAATATATACCGCTATACTGGCTTCAGCATCTTAACAAAATAGGTACATTAAAGGAATGTTCTAATCCTAAAAGTCAGTAGGAATCCGTGTGTATCGTCCAACAAATTTAAAACGAGGAAGCTAATAAAGGGACAGGATATCCAAGAATGCGCGCCAAAAAAATAAATTGTAATATAGTCGGACACTTTTTATTTTTGGTCCGGCACATCCCGACAGGAGCAAATAAAAAATTCGGCGCTAAAAAGAATAACACCGAGAGTCTATTACTCGTATAGCATGTCATCGACGGTTCATTAAAATACGATGACTTAACACAAACAGTATAGTGGACTTCATTGATAGCCTGACGTAGGTTCGTCTGCGTTAAAAAAATCTTACCATCAAACGAAAAGCATCTCTAAAGAAACGCAGGAAGGTTGGAAAAGTGATTCACGCCTCTGAAACGGAGAGGGTTCACAATAGCGTTTGATTCCATGGAACCCATTGATAACTCGGATGCTACCAGTGTTACAGCAGACGATCTCACGAGCACCGAGAAACTCAATTAAATGCATTGAAATTGTCAAAGAGTCGGATGAAACCGAAAGTAGTTCACTGCATTCCTGGGATGAACTCCTCCAAGTTTTTATTGAACTCTCTGTTATGAAAGAAAATGCAGGAATTCTTGAGAATTCTAGTTTTGTTTTTGGATTCACAGTTACACTCGCCTTTCTGAAAAACTTGAGATTAGAAAATGCTAATATAGAGCTCTAGAAACTACTTTTATTAAAAACTGGGAACGGGGACAACTTTTACATTTCTTTCTAATATTGCACTTTCGCAATTTGTAACACCTAGACAACTATTTGATACAGATATCGTAATAGCAAATCCGATTGCTGAAAAAAAAGAAAGTTGAATGAATGTTTGCTTTCCCGAACCGTGAGAAAATATTGTCGTAGCAACGAACTACGCTGGGGGGCAAAAAACAGTAACTCAAAATGAAACAGTTACAAATTACTGTGCCGTGGAAATTACCAATTCAATGCAAAATTGAATGCTTTGAGTATTTGTACAGCCGATTTCGTTTGGAATAAATTAATTACATCGATTTCCCATTGAGACTGCGGCCTGTGGCGTTCAAATTCCGATTTTGTATTGTCTGTCTCCGTTCCATGACTTTTTGAAAGCACTTGTTGATTTACAGTTTGAGATCACTTGTTGAGGTAGGCACATTACATTTTAAACCTCTAGCAATTTTATTGCAAGTTTTCCTTTCCTCTTCCAAAAATATATAAATAGAAATAACTTTATAAACGTGTGTTTTGTTTCCAAATATTACAATTCCTCTTAATAACAATTTTATATGGATTCGTTCGCTATTTTTAGGCAATAGATATAAGTATCATGGAAATTTATTTTGGGGAAACTTTTGACAAAGGGAATTCTGTGAATAATTCCAATAAGATTGTACTCATGCCCACTCACTTATTATCTAAGGTTACTTTTAATTAACTACAAATATTTTAAATGCGTGTTCTACTCACGAAGCTTTTATTGGAAAATTTTCATCAAAATATGAAAAAAATGGACCTGTTGAGTGTCGAATTTTTCAACACGTTTGTATGGAAGGAAATATTTTTTTCCTATTTCGACAAAAAGTTTCTAAAAATGGTTGTACAGTTTTGTGAGAAGAACAAGCCCTTAAAATATTTTGTGCTTTATTAAAAGTAACCTTATATTTCTCATGTTTAACACTTCCTGTTTCATTCGTAGGTAGTCGAGTAAGATTAAAAATGCATTTTTGGGCACGTGCTTTTCATCAAAGAGCTGACCGAAATTGTTTTCCTTTTACCGAAAGAGACAAATCAGTCGAATATCACATTGGTAGTCCAGTTAGAATGAGATGGAGGTATTTTTGTGAGTTGGATCGAGAGTGGGCAGAGATCGGCCCCTCCATAGCCGTCTGCGCTTGTTTTAGTAAAATACTGGGGTGACAAAACATTTATTTCTGGTTCCTACACTTCAAACAAATACCTACGTACAACAACTTTTCGGTTTTGAGGTAAGTAAATTTTTGCTTTTACTACTGGAAAATATTTACTTACTAGTTATAGTGAAAATTAAATCTTTTGAAAGCTCAAAAAATTTTTCGTCCCGTACATTATTTTGAAACCCACCTAGTTAACGCAGTAAAGGAGATTATGAAAAAGGGTTCTTTGATAAATTAACATTTATGATGAAAGTCGTAAAACATCACAAACTATTGCGCTGACTAGAATCGATAGATAAGTACGACCATTTGATTGAGAAGTCATAAAATCATCAACGAGATAAGATACGACGATAGAGTTCCCTCGTCCTAATTTTGTTGGTGTTTTAGTACACTGAGTGCTGTAAGTCTTGTAAGAGTGGGAGTGTACGGCACTCACGCACACAGAGACACGGCGGCGCGCGCGCAGGCCCTCATGAAGCCTCCGAAGCTCGCACCCACACTGCCACAGCGCCGCCGCCCCGCACACCAGCACTCACTCAGTTCACCACACAACCTCTTCTACTGCACTCACGCGCAAAAAAAAGACACCGCGATCTATCGATCTTTTTTCCAAAAAGACACCACGGTCTACAGCCTCCACGACTATAGTCGCATAAACTTGACGTCTACAATCGAACGCGTCGTCTGAAACATTTATTTCGATCACAATATTTATGACATCGTAATTAATTAAACACGTCGTTTTAATTATGTAAATACTAATGGGTGATAATCAATTTAAATTATGTGCTTCGTTCTCGTCCGCTTAATTTAATGTAAACAGATATTTATCATTATTTGTGACGTTTTTACGGTGCTAATGTTTTGACGGTACGAGCTTTTCAAGTTTTTGTCGTTGCGGTTGATCTCATCGGAGATGCTCGCGCCAGTGATCTCCATAGTCGAACTAATGTGAATCATCTTTCATGGAAACATTGTACCATACCATTATGGAAAGACACCAAAATGGTATGGATGTGTGGGTAGGTAAGGATAATTAAGTAATTATATTTAATGTAATGAATTTTTTTTTATGTTATTATTTTTAAGTTATATTGAATGTGATATATATATATTATTATTTTGATTTTGATCCTCATAAATGATGTCTTTTCCTTTCCTTCATACAATACCTACTCATGCAATTTAAACAAACTTCGTTTAAATTTTTCTTTAGAAAGTATTCTGTTTCCACGTAGATAGAAATAAAGAAAAGTTATTCTTACTATCTCGTGCAACAAGGCTAACAAATACAAGGTAAAGCTCCTAATTAGACTCGTGCTTATAAGATTTTCTGCAGTACTGTTGAGAGTTTTATTTATGCATTGTTACTCCTACAATATCTATGACATAAGTAACTGTTGATACTCATAATAATAAAATCTAGGACAAACAACAGAAGTTACCTATTTGATTAATCTCATAAAACTGCAAAGGATGTTAACCTAATTTTAACAAGTGTTATTTTTTATTTCAAGTAGAAGACCCGAAACTGGTTTACCCCGTAGAAAAAAAAATCAATAGATTCGAATTCCGAAAAAATATTTCAAATCTTCCATTTCTAAATATACCTACATCCTACACTATAGTCCATAGCTCTTGACCACTGTTCTCTTCGACAGGGCAGGGGAGAGTCAATCAACTAGGAGGCTTGTTCATCAACGGGCGGCCATTGCCGAACCACATCAGGCTGAAGATCGTCGAAATGGCTGCGGCAGGAGTCAGGCCTTGCGTGATCTCACGGCAGCTGCGCGTGTCGCACGGCTGCGTGTCCAAGATCCTCAATAGATATCAGGTGAGCTTCAAGAGGAGATGAATAAATTGGAGTAGATTATATCACATAAGGCTGAAGATTGTCGAGATGGCTGCGGCAGGAGTCAGGCCCTGCGTGATTTCACGGCAGCTGCGCGTGTCGCACGGCTGCGTGTCCAAGATCCTCAATAGATATCAGGTGAGCTTCAAGATGAGGTGCATAAACTGGAGTGGATTATATCACATCAGGCTGAAGATTGTCGAGATGGCTGCGGCTGGAGTGAGGCCCTGCGTGAATACACGCTTTTTCAAGATCCTTAATAGATATCAAGGGAGCTTCAAGAGGAGCTGCATAAATTGGAGTAGGTAGATTCTATCACATAAAGCCGAAGATTGAAGAGATGGCTACGGCAAGACTGAGGCCCAGGGTGATCTCACGGTTGCTGCGCAGTGCGCGTGTCACCAAGATCACTATCTCTAGATCTTCAACAAGATCTGGTGAGCATCAACCGAATAATTCTTCTTCGTCGTCTTCACATGCCATACGGACGTACAGCTACGTGAGCTTCGTTTTATAATTTGAACATCAGCAGGGGTTGTTCAAAGTGCAGTGCGACATATAATGTAAAATAAACTGAGATACCATAAAGGATATTTGCCGCATCACAAGAGGCTAAAATTGTCGAAAGAGATCCTGAAAAGATTGGTAAAGGTTCACTGTTAAGCTCGAGTACACAATCACAAGCAAAATTCATCGATATTCTCCAGCAAGAAATAAACTTTCCTCATCGAAGCTTTAGAGATAATCCTCAAAGATTCTACAAAATATCACGTTTTAATCTGTAGTACAATATCTTTCGCTTCTGAGAAAAATCTGTTTACACCTAAATGGATCTTTATAGGGGTGAATATCAAACAGCTAGCTAATCAGTTGGATCTAGGAATTTAAAATTTGAAATCACATTTGTCGAACCATTTGTAAAAATTTACGAAATTGATTCTTCATAAATAACAATTTAAAATTTCCCTTGACAGCTTTACAAAGCAAATCTACCTTATAATTATTAATCGGGTCGTTCGTCGACATTTAGGATAATTCTAATTCATAAAAAATAGAGTCGCTCTGTTGAGTTTTGCCATTTCTAGCTTACACACTAACAATTTTCTTGTAGAATCATGCCTATTGCATTTATAACATCAGATACTAAGAAATAAAATTAAAACTTAATATTTCTATCATATCCAAATTTTGAAGAAATAAGTTGCTGGACATAGGCCTTCGCCAAATAGGAGGAGGTGTTTGCCTAATAACGCTTGGCAGGCTTAGTGTAGAGTGTTGTAGTACCTACACGAAAAATACTGTATAAGCTCAGGATTTATTCCTGGTAAAGGCGTTTCGATAGAGTTATGCTACTTTAACTCTAAGTTACCAGCAGGCTTCAGTTGTTTGGACCTAAAAAATCTTTCAATATTTTTACTGGCGTATCTACCAGCAGTCATTTTCGACAATTGCCATTGAAGCCCTGTTCACCAGAGCCTGAAGGTCCGTTTTCACCACAATCAAGTCCACCACAATGGTGATTGTTCTGCCAGGAAGCATTAGCCACGCCACCTGACTTGCCTGCCAGTTGTCGTGAAAATGGAAGTTAAAAAATAAACAAACCCCTAGTCAGATCCTTAGATCAGATAGCACTTGAGGCTAGAATAAGGTACTTAGTAGACTATTTTCTTCCTTGTTGTTGAGTCAAAGTTCGCGCTACTTGTGATACCTACTTGTGTTAGGAAGTATTGGGATGACATCAGCACATACCGTCAAAATTCTACCAGCACAAGAAAAGAGAGAAGATTTTTCTTGTTCTCAGCATTACATTGATCCCAGAATTAGTCCTCAAATAAAATGTAAAGAAGCTCAATTTCGCGTGTGCATTACACAACATTCTACATTATCCCAGACAGCATATTGCCTTAAAACAGTAAGATCTATTAACCGACACACTGTTTATCATTTCAACCTGTAGTTAGGTAAGATTTCTCTGAAAGTTTCAAAATGATAACCGACAGATCAGGCTTAATAGGGTTGTTTCGGTACATTCGTTTGCCAAGATTTGCATGGCAGCTTGCTGAGAGCTTTATGGGTCCGGTGTATAGATATAATGTTTGGTCACTCCACACACTCAACATCTCAAAAACCACGGGACTGATTTCCATTATACTATTTTTACTGATTTAGGAATTGTTGAACTCTGAAGCAGCAACAAATTTTATTAAAATCATAATGAAAATCACTATGGAGTCTCTTTATATTTTTTGCAAACTCACGACTTGTTTTCAATATTGAAAATGAAACGCCCTGTAGCTATTTACAGTCTGTCTGCGCATCCTAAATTATATTTATTAGCAAACAGTTTGGTATTCGCGGAGCTTACATTTCAATTTCAGTAAAGGGTTGGTAAACCCTCTTTGGTTTATTGGTCTGAGTCCTAATAGTCTTGGTTGTGAAAACCGAAATTGGTAAGGAAAAGACGCGCTATCTGTCTATTAAAACTATAACAAAAATGAACCAGTAGTGACCACTTTATACTACTACACTCCTACAGCCATAACAGTCCACTGCAGTCCACTGCTGCGAATTGGAGGGGGTATTGCGCTACTAAGGTGTTGAAGATATTCACAAGGAACGCTGCTGGCCATTCCATCCCTTAGTCGCCTTTTACGACACCCACGGGTAGAAATGGGGTGATGTTATTCTAAGCTGGCACCAAACGGCACTTTATACTATTAGAGCTTTAATTATAAGCCGCCACCTAATACGGTTCTCAAACCTAACTCTATCACATCAAAAGGCCGATGTAGCGCAGTGGTGTGGTAGCACAAAAATTAGGGAGACGGCGCTTGGTAGTGCGACTGCCTAAGACGCTCCAGGTTCCGGGTTCGATACTTCGACACTTTTTTGAATATGTACCCAGTCTGGTTTTGACATTGCAGGCCGATCCACCTGATTGTCTGAAAATAAAGAAGGGTCCGTGCTTCGGAGGGCACGTTAAACCTTCAGTCCCGGTTGCTGTCTATGATAGCTTAGACGGCAATCGTTACACAGCCATGTCAGAGGCCTGCTGATTGTAATAAGGCTCTGTCCGCACAACAAATTTTACTAGTGTACCGCGTTCTTTTTGTCGCGCGAAATTTTATTTTGTATGAAAAATAAAGCGATATTTTTCCGGCAATGCGGAAATTTGCATAAGATTCAATGTGTTAAAAAAGCAAGGAAAAAATCGCTGTGCGAAAAGAGCCTTAGTGATCGTAAAACTCTGACACCAGGGTTCATCGGATCGCTGGACGAATAGATGTCCCACATAAAGAGAGAGAGAGAGAAATCAAGCGTATGTTTTCCGGGTATTTTGTCGGATCCGTTTGTCTGACGAAAGGAATTTACGAAACCCATGCAAAAACCGAATACTATATTCAAAATCAAAATTGTGGCTGTCACAGGTTGTCATTTGCATACGGTGGGTGTCACAAGCCGCAATATTGTCGGTGCGTGTGCGAACAAAATGGTAGGACAGAACCACCGAAAACTCGGAAAGATAAGCACCTATTTTAACCGTGGATGTTGTAAACGGGGAAATGTTTATTCTGATATTACAATAGCGTTCCATAAAAATGCTACATCTTGCACTTAAGCAGATGAAGAACATGTCAAGAAATTATCTGTTGTAATTTTCTGCCAAAAAACACAACTTTCTGGTCATAATCATCTTCCTGTCCTTATCCCAAATCAGTTGGAATTGACACAACATGTTTTGTTACAATTAAATCATCTAGCAAACAATTTTGGCCATGTTTTATGATCGACCATGACATCAAGCCTCTTTGGGAACACGAATCAACCTGGGTGAACTAGGAGTAGCAGTATTCTTAGCTTAGCCGCTACCACACGGTTCTTTAGCTGCTACCACACATGAAGAGATTTATCTAACAGCGTAGGTTTAATTTTATATAAAATATTATTATAGTAGTGGTAAAAATGGTATAGATTTGTCTCCGTGTAGTAGAGGTTAAGAATACTGCCACCCATAGTGCACTCAGATGGTGGCAGTAATACCACCTAAGTACAATAGCATTAACAAAGAGGGTTAACGTCAGGCAGGCAGCCGATCATAAAGCATAGCCAGATCCTTTTGCTAGATAATTTTGTACTGTAACAAAACATATTGCGCCAACCCAACTGATTTGGTATAGTGGTGGGCCGATGATGATAGTGATTAGATTTAAATTAGATTACTTACAATTTATCTAACCAGAATTATATTGTCTTTAGGAGACGGGGTCCATCAGACCCGGAGTGATCGGTGGCTCCAAGCCTCGCGTCGCCACCCCTGAAGTGGAAGCAAGGATTGAGGAGCTGAAGAGACAGAACCCAGGGATATTCTCGTGGGAGATACGGGAGAAATTGATAAAGGTAAACCTTTTTTAGATAAAATTTTAGGCATCAATATCAATATGTATAAAAGGAGCTTTTTGCGTTCTTTATGTCTATCTGTCGTGGAGTTCGCAATCTCCTCCTATCCTAAGCCACGCAACGTATTTGGTTTTTTTTTTTTTTTTTCATGTAATAGTTTTATATTTGCTTAAAACACATGTCGGGAAAATGAGTTGCAGCGGGTGAAACCGCTAACGAGCCGCTAGTTTAAACAATAAAAGCTGTTGAGTCAAAGATCAATGAACATAACTTATAACAGGGCTCCGAAACTCGTATCTCATATAATGCCTAATGCAAAGAGATCATATTATCACAAAATAGAGAGTTTACAAATGGTTCACTCGGCCCTATTTCGGATTTTCGCAATTGACACTTGTTACATAGCCAGGGTTACTAATGTCAAAAATCTCAAAGTATAAAAACGTCAAAACAGCAAAATCTGACAAAGAACGTCGTATGATTCTGAGCCAATAAATATGACATTCGTGTCAACCTTCTTATTTACCTTGACTTCCCCTGAGATCCCGGTTTTTCCAGTTTTCGTCAGTAAGCGTCAAAATCTACGCTAGTACTTAGTGAGCCATCTGGTAAAGGCGCCCGCGCGCCGTTTTCCTAATTTGTGATATTATTAATATTGAATCTTGTCATTTGCTCTCCTCTACTGAAAAATCTTAGCGGCGGTAAAATCTGCGGCGTATTTTCATTATCGTTTTGGTATTTTTGATAGTATGGAATATGACAACACTAGAAAAAATCTTTGATGTCATATTTCTTTCCACAATCCAACATTTTAGGTAGTATAGGATATAACAACACGCGAGAAAAACTTTTACGAAATATTCAAAGAGTCTAACGTTATACGACTGTGTTCTTTTTACATTTTGATTTGAAGATAATTCTTCCCTAGGATTTAAAGTTATCCGTCTTATCTAACCTAACATAGTTTCTTTGTTTCACATTTACAGTGTTACCTAATTACGTCAACTCTAGTTATACCCAGTCACATAAACTTCAATCTTTTATCGTAGCTAGAAACTGGAAATGCCATAATAAATAACATCAGTCGTAAAAGTGCTCTAAAGAGGAAAATGAAAATACTTACCCACTTCTGTCACGTGCTATGAAAAATTTTCACATAAACCTAAGATTGACGTTCTCAACATAATTGGTTCAAAAGTTACTAACTATCCGCGTATATGTCGCAGTATGATGGCAGAATTAGGTTTTTGGCCAAAATCCTAGCTTTTTGGCCAAAACCCGGCATATGGCAAAATCGTCGACTTCCTTCGACCATCTAATCCAGGTTTTTGGCCGAAATCCTAAATTTGTTTATCTACACTTCATACATAATGTTCCTATTACAAATTCGAAAGCAAATGTATAAGCAACGGCTTTACAGCCATTCAGCCTTTAAAAAAAATGTCGATATCATAAAGTAAAATGTCGATGTCATAAAGTACTTTTTTCTGACTTTATGATATCGACATTTAGCAGTAAGATAATAAAAAAAAAATGTCACGACACAATCAAAGAATGGGACGACACTTGAAATTATGAGGACTTATTTATTATTAGGTAAATCTTTGCTTCAAATCATTTTCCGAATTAAAATTTACCGATTAATGCTTTTTAATTTTAAAAGTTGTTCCGTTTTTATGAGCTTCTATTTTAACGTTTAGTTAAAAAGTTACTTATGTATAAAAGTCGTTCAGTTGTTGGTTCAGTAGATATGCTTGCAATCGCCATAGTGAAGTGCGGAGGTATGAATGAATTATTTTTCATAGTTTTTCTTGTAAAGTGTAGATAAAATAGTGTATGCAATTGCAATATAATTAGGCTTTAGAATGCTCGTGTCAAACTATTATCACACTCGGCTGCGCCTCGTGTGATAAACAGACACTCACATCCTAAAGCCTCTTATTATAAGGCAATTGCATAAACTACTATTAGTATTATAGCTTTTTTGCATTTCGGGGGAACGAGGAGTGAAGAGGTACGTTATGCACCTCCCTCTGATCTATTAAGGGTAGAGTTGCACACCCTGAAGACGTTGGACACTCTGAAGGGTAGGAGGTAACATCAGACAACCAAACCGCAATAAAACCAATAAGACTAAAGAAATCCTATATCTGCTTAGGACCATGGCTGATCAAAGTCTACGATTTTGCCATTTGCCGGCTTTTTGAAAAAATCCTACTGGATCTGCTTAGGACGATGGCCGATCAACGCCTAGGATTTTGACCAAAATCCGTGTATGTTTTCTTATGCTCTGCCTACCCCGCAAGGGGTATAGAAGGGGTGTTTTCTTAAAAGAAAAGAGACAACAATCTGTATCTGCCGTTTATTAACTTATTTTTATTTGTAGGGCTGTAAGACGAAACTAAATAGATTGCGTTATATTATATTATACGGTACAATAATCTGAAATGTTTACGGAATAATACGCCACTCCGTTATGAAAACAGACGACTGTAGATTTCCTGTATCTTTTCGTTTGCTTATTGATTGAAATTAAAAAAAAAAAACTCAGATAAACTTTCAAAGTCGCTTTGAGCACTTGAACCGATTTTAACATAGGTTATAACATACGGCTACTGTAGATGTAGCTGGTACCTACAGACCATTTCTCAATACCTAATAAAATAAATAAGAAGCTTTCTTAGTCTGCCCTACATCCTTTTGGTCACGATCAGGAAAACCGCGAGTTAATGAAATCTAAACAATTCCACATTTTATACTTATTAAAAAGGAATGTCATTCCGTACAGACATTGATGTATACCTTTATAGAGAGGCTGTTGATAATCAGATTGAAAATATCGTCTTTTTCTCCTACTGTGTAAAAGTGTATCATGCAGTTTAGTGTTCTTACATTAGTTCAGTCGGTAACAAACATACTAAGTACATCTGGATTAAATCATACAATAAAACACCATCGAAATACCTCCATAATTTAATATTAAAATCCGAAACTCGAATTGCAAATCAAATTACGACAGAGCAGCATTTAAAAAATAGAACAATACTTTTTTAATCGCCGCGCCCGTGGGCGGTCGGCCAATCAGCCAGATAATTTAGGCAACGAATAAAAAAGCCAATGTGGTGACAGTCTTTTGTTTTTGTTTTGTGTTGTGGTCGTAATCTATACATATAATAAAGTTGTAGAGGGTCGAAAGTCTGTACATAGAAGATTTTCGAAAAAAAACTGTTTGGTGATACTTAAAATTGATAACAGAACACGTTTCAGCAATTTTTAGATTTTTTTTCTGTTTAGATGTTTATCTGTTTATCTGTTTATTTGTTTATTTGTTTATTTGTTTATCTGTTTGTATGTGAAAGCATCACGCAAAAACGACTGAACCGATTTTGATGCAAATTATACCAAAATGTCGGGAACTTTACCGACCAGGTTATAGGCTAAAAAAATTCGGCCCCTAAAAGGGGGGGTTGCCACTATACTTGAAATAAGTTTGCACGTAAATCGATATTGCGTGCGTTGCGTGCGGTAGAGGAATAAGTTACTATAAGATGTAAAAAAAACTACTCAAACTATTCCAAGAGGTGAACCAGTCCATGAAACTGAACAACTTTCCCAAGGAACATAGGTCGAATAATGAAAAAATTCCTTCCCTTCCCTACCAATTTAACTTGGTCGGCTATCGAGACGGCTGGAGCATTTTGTATGGGAGGTACAATAATTTTTTCCTACAGTAGGTAAAAAAATAACTGCACGTATTTTACGACTAAACCAGTCCATGAAACTGAACAACTTTTCCTAAGAAACATAGGTCGAAATACGAATAAAAATTTGGCCTTCCCATTCAAACTGAACCGGCCGGCCTGAACATTTTGTATAGGAGGTCCAAATTCTTTTTTCATATTTCGACCTACGTTCCCTGGGGAAAGTTGTTCAGTTTCATGGACTGGTTCACTCCTTAAAATATTTGCAGTTAATTTTTTTACTCCTTATACAGGTGTTAGGGACGGTGTGACGAAAACTTTGCTGGCATGATCAGACCATCAAACTGAACAACTTTTACTATGGAGCCAATGGTGGGAAACGAAAAAATTTTTTCAGCCTCCCGTACAAAGTCAGTCAGCTGATCGTAAATTTTGTATGGGCGGTCAGAAATTTTTTTTCGTTTTCCACCATTGGCTCCATAGTGAAAGTTGTTCAGTTTGATGGTCTGAGCACGCCTGCAAAGTTTTCGTTACACCGTCCCTAACACCCCGTATTTTGAACTACCTATGTTTCTTGGGGAATGTTGTTTTCATCCTATCTATTCGAAAAGAACGCGCCGCAAAGTTCTTTTATTTGCACTTTTTTAAATAAAGAACTCAACAAATGCGAATAAAACTACTTTGAATTTAGAACATCTTGATGTTCAGTCAGCGCCAAAGAAATAGAACGCAAATATTGTTCGAATAAAGGCTGTATGGGACGACGGCCCATAGTCGCGCGTCCCCAATAGAACTAAAATAAAGATACGCGCGAATTACAGTCCGTAATTTTCACCAAAAATTACACGTATGTTAGAATTTTTATTAACTTTTTGAAAAATTTGTTCAAGTGACAGTAAAAGTATTGCAATAAAATATGAGGCGCCTTTTATTTTCTCATAGAGGGTGATGAAAAGTAGAGTGAATTACTCGGGCGCAAAATATATTTTGGCTTCGGGGATTCTACTCTAGAATCCCTTACTTCGCTCTGAATTCAAAAAAGCGCCCTCGCCGTAGAAGTGTTGTTTTGCGCCCTTATGATCTCTACTAAAAGTTTCTTGAACTGGTTCACCCCTTACAATATTTGCAGTTTTTTTTTACTCCCATATTGGAGTCGAGATTCGAACACGTACCAACATAATAGTAAAGCAAAATAAAAAACCAGCCAAGAGCGTGTCAGACACGCCCACAAATAGGGTTTGTAGTCAGTCAATGTTAAATATCAGCGTTACGAAGTTACCTAATTTCGTTGCTGGTTTGTTTGCAGTATGCTTACGAACCACAAATTAAAAAACTTTTATTTTTCTTAAAACTTGCGTGGATACAGTATCCGATATAGTTTTTATGGTAACTTCAGACTAAGAACAAATTTTTTTTTAAATATTTTGTTCTAGGAAGAGAAAACTCCCCATAAAAGCAAATACTTCGAGGCAGAATCACTTTTGTGATTTTTTTTAAAATACCTCGCCTTAATTTTTAAAGATCTATTTAACGATACCCTACTTAATATAGCAGATGGTTTTTTTATCCTCCTTTCACATGTACCTACGCCAAAAAATAAAATCATTTTTTTCCCAACATTCTAAATTTGTGTCAAGCAACACGATCTATCTTCACATCAAAGATGTCGATCGATTGAAAATTACGAAGTTATGAGGGCGGGGCATACAGTTAGTTTGTGTCTTAAATGGGTAGGTGGATTTGCTGGCGATAGTACAGAAATCTGTATGTACATGTATTAAAACTGTTACAGGTCGGTGTCAAGTACCCCTGCAATAGTTTTCAAAAGAACATTTCGATAGCGTGTCTTAGAAACAGCTACAAAAAAAAATATGCACAGCTTGATGGGCCGCTCCTGCAGGCCTATCACTTTTGGTAGGTAGGTACCTAAATAAATAAAAAGTGTACATACCTATTACCTACACAACTACTTAATAAGAAAACAAAACAGAAGTTAAATAAGTAAGTAGAAGATATAGATAGAAAACAAGCATCCTTCGACATGGGTCAACTCGGATTTGCTTCTTCACATAAAAATAATAAAAGAACACCGGTGTTGGTACTGTAGCCAACTACCTATATCATCAAGATGTACCTAACTCAGGCACTCAGACTTTGAAACAGGAGGGATCGAAGTGGGCTTTCCCCTTCAAAGTCAAGTAACAAACTCACATCGGCGGTAGTCTGGGGTTTCTCCAGGTTATTCAATCATCATCGTCATCACCATTATCTTTGCATGCCCTAATCGTACAAATCACGCATAAAATAATAACCATGAGACAAACATCGAAAATGAAAATGTACCATTATGTGTAAAAACTGTGCATGAATCACTCAAAAATTAAGCGATGTTTTTAGATGTTTAGTATGGTGGAAGATAAACGTTCTGATCATATTTTATGATTAGTGAGAACCTTTATCAGCACTGGAGGTACTCTCTGTCTACCTACGTGACGGAACACCATGAACTCGGCAAAATATTATGCCACACACCGCTCAGAGGTGACGTGCACGTTATCACGCGCATAGAGATGACGTTGTATCGTCTGGGATTGTATGAGGCACCGCACACCGTGCTACTCGCGTGATTACGTGCACGCATACATAGGCAGGCCTCTCATACAATCCCATACGATACAAAGTCATCTCTACGCGCGTGATGACGTGCACGTCAAGCATACGCGCCCTGTGTGTGGCGCACTTAAGAGATACGAAAATGTCTGTATTGAAAAATTTGTTTAGCATGATGTGCCGCTTCTGTCGGCTCAAAAACTTCTCTTGGCGAAACGAAGTTCGCGGGCACCAGCTAGTGATGCAATGAAGCTGTGGCTACGTACGTTGAGGCCCAACGCTACGGTAAAGCTCCCTTTAACATACAATGCGCTCTCTTTTTAACCACTAGTGGGGAGATTAGCGTCCTCAACTTTGCACAATAAGTTAGAAGACTGAAAATCAGCATGAAGGTTCTTCTTGACAAACTGATCAATACTGGAGCTGGTGCCATGCAGTAAAAATCAAAGAATGGTGGTGCCCGTTTGGTTCTACACCCAGTTTTGATCAGTAGGTACGTCAAGCAGTACTTTCAGCTTTCTAGCTCGATGTGCAAGGCCAAGGCACAAACCTTTTGATGTTATCTTCATTGACTCCCAACCAGCAGTGTATATTGAAGTTTCTTGCGTTGATAAAGTTGTTTTGTGGTTCCAGGAGGGCGTGTCGGACCCACCCAGTATCTCTTCGATATCGCGGCTGCTACGCGGCAGTTCCAGAGACCCGGACGGCAAGAAGGACTACAGTATCGACGGCATACTAGGAGGTAAAGAACAATCTTGTGTAGAACTAAGTAGGTATGTCGGACCCACCCAGCATCTCATCCATATCGCGGTTGCTACGCGGCAGTTCCAGAGACCCAGACGGCAAGAAGGACTACAGTATCTACGGCATACTTGGAGGTAAGGAAGAAGCTTGTGTAGAACCAGAAAGCACAGTACTTATAGGCTAAGCAGGAGGGGAATGTCGGACGCACCTAGTATCTCGTCGACATCGCGGCTGGTGTAAGGCTGCGGCAAGAAGGAGTACAATATCGACGGCAGACTTGACGGTAAGGAACTATCTTGTGTAGAACCAGGAAGGCACAGTACATATGCTAAGTAGGAGGCATATAGGACCTGTCCCGTATCCAAAGGGACACCAAAAAGGACAACAGTATCGATAGCATATTTGAAGTTGAGAAACATACTTGTGTAGATCCAGAGGGGCAAATCCACGATATTACACCTTCTAGAGATTTGGGTAGCAAGAACTTTAACAGCAGGGAATAGAAAGCGTACATGAAGGTAGGATTTCTATGACAGTTCGTAGTCTGTTACAAAACCTACGGTACACATTATAAACTACTACCTAAATTAAAAGGAAAGACTAAGGTGAAAGAGGTGAAGAATAAGAACGTAAAAAAAGAACGTAAGTTTGGACAGTTTAAATTAAGAAAAGTTATAGGGTGAAATTCTACAATTGACCGATACCAAAAATTCAGGAAAGAACATAGTGCACCAACCCTACAGGTACCAATCAGCCAACGAATTAATTTGTATGATAGGTCCAAAAAGCAAGTCATACATATTTTAACAAAAGTTCCTTGACAAAAGTTATTCATTATCACCAACCCGACCTCAGTTTTCAGTATCAGTAGGTAACTATAATTATATAACATTTTCTTCTCGTCGTCGTCTCACGGAAAAGACTTTCACAAAACATACCATTGCTCTCTTTGCTCTAGGTAATTCTCAGAACTAACACGGGATAGCTTTTCTGGTATTTAGGTCACAGTTGGTATTCCTGAAAGCCTTATAAGCCACACGCTAGATAAGCTCTCTTGTGCCGCACGTATATAGCTTAGCTATTCACATTACTATAGGTACAGCTTAGCTTTTTATGAGTTGGTTATGTTATGGAATACATAAGGCATCTAGGATTAAATACCTAGGTTTAGTATACCCTCTACCTACAATAAACCCCTCTAAATAACTCTTTATTAGAATGTTTTACTTAATCTGCAATTTTCTGTGTTGGAGTTGGAAAGTTTATTTAATGTTTTTCTGCATTGTTTGGATACCTAAATTTCTATCTAGTGCCATACCTACAACTTAAATGTTTAATCGGGTAGATAGGTACTATTCATCGGGTGATAATTCGGATTCGATCTCCCTTTTTAAAATAAAATTTAAAGCAGATTGCATCGCGAAAAACGTGCCTTATCTCCTTCAAAGGGCAGATTGTGAGAAACTTTACTCGTTTAACGATTCTGTGAAAATCTCATTGAAACTCTCTTCTAGGTTCTCGGTATTCGATATATTTTCTTCATTATGAAATACTTCAGAGAACGCTACAATTATTTGTTTCTAACTGCAATCATAGTTACAAAGTTTATCGCTAGGTGGGAGCTGCAAGCATAGAGGGAACTTCAATTTCATATTAGCACTTCCGTGAACATGACAAGTTTCATATGAAATCTAATAAGGTACCTACATGAAAGCAATATAGTATCTTGCAGTGGCGAAAGGTTCATACCACCGGCTTCCCTTTCAGAAATTTACTAATCCATACTCTCATATCAATTAACTTTCATTTCATATATTTTTCTGCTTTGGCCTACCTGAGCTAAAAATATGACCCTTCGCGACTGGTACCTAGATAAGTATAGAGATAGTTATGAACCTCTAGTAATACCAAGATTTAAACTGCGGATATGGAATGTTGCCACAACTCTCATCGGTACAAACCGCGACAAACGATTGTTTGCACACATGATATGATGCAACAGCAATAATGGCGACATTACGGAAGTTCCGAGCGATCTCGTCGCGCCAATCAAACAGCCAAAATATTGCACAATAACTTCCCATCCCATTCACACGGGCCGCACGTTAATAGCTCCAACCTGTCAAAGCTTTCTCACGGGGCGCGTTCAAAAAATCAATTTCCGCACACAAATCTTACTCAGTCATTGTTGCCGTTTGAAATATTGGAGTTTGTTCTCGAGGCGTCGCAGGGCGGCTCGTTTGGCGCGCCGGGTCGCGAATCACCGACAAAGATGTACAAAGTGTACCGCACACGGTCGCCTGCAGCGCACCTCGATAGTGCTGAAAACGCGACAATCGACGTAACATGTTTTGGTTGTTGTGCTATTGTCGCATTATATGTAGAGTATTTGTCCGTTTTGCCGCAAAGTTAATTGTGGCTTCAAAGTGCGCCGATACCTGTTGCACTCGGGGCTTCCCTAAAACGACGCCGCCGCCTTTTTGCGCTGTACTTTTTGTTCGATTTTGCTTTATTGGCCACACGATAAAAACAAACGTTTTATTATTCATCTAATCAGATGTTATACCCAGATTTCGGAATCGGCCTGAATTACAGGCTATTGTCCTCAATTTGTGTACGTAACAAACATTAACAGAATGACGGCGGCATATGTAGAGCGTCGTCGACGGCATGTGTTGCCGAGTCGTGCCTGTCAAATTATCACACGCAATCTGTATGCAGAGCACTAATTTATGCAGAACACGTCTGGGTTAATAAAGCTTTTCGATGAAAGTTCAAGAGATTTTTGGGAAATTCTTGAAATTAAAACTGATTTGGGATAAGGGCAGGACAATGGTGATGAATAAATTTAAAGCTGCTATGACGACAAGTATTTCTACAACATTTCTGAAAATTTCGACCGACAGTTTTTTGCTCAGCCCTGTCGCAAACCGCTTAATGTTGATGTTTCTCAGAGGAAAAACAAAAGAGTTAGCGATAAGAGATCGCATTTGTATAATAACATCGGTCGTTAGAATCAACTAATGTGGTCGTGGGCCACGGTACTGACTGAGTGGTAATAACACTATAAAATCCGCCAGCTGGCAACTATAGTGAAGCTTAGACTACGTGAATATTGGAAATATATTTTCATATAGGTACCCTCATATCATTCTGCAGAGACTTTACGAGCGAAAAAGCTGTTACGCTACGCCACTAAAGTCTTATCGACTAAGCAAATGTCAGCTTGACGACACGCTGCGAACAAGAGTTTGTTCCGGTTATGAAATCGATGGCATAAATCAATAAAAACAAACAAAATTTTACCATTTTAAAGTGAACAAAAACTGGTACTTTCTCCGCTCCCATATAAACCTTGACTAATTCGTCTAACGCGCTGAGCGTCACAACTATTTAGAGGGCATTTATTACCTCGGTCGCATTGAACACAATTTTGTCCCATCGCATTATTCAAAGAGCCCTCCCAGATGGAGGCGAGGCCCTCCGGAAGTGCCCGAAGAGAGCCGACAAAGCTTTGGCTGAGGTCCGTTGAATAGGGCTCAATCAAATGCGTGGTGCACTTTTGAATATGTTTGGGAATTTCATAACACATTCATGGCATCTCTCTGATTACAAGTTTCAGTACCTATATTTCTTTTGAATTTTAGTTTTGCATTGCAACAATGATGAGATGTGTAAACGTATAATAGCTCCTGTAAATGTAGAGCAAAGTCAACTACGTAAAGAATAGGCGTTATCCCACAGTTAAATGAATGGTGAATAATTTGTTCCGTTTCATGGGCCGATTTTGCGCTATTTGCCTGAAGACGTGTATTGGTTTAGTTCCCACAAACCCGCCAGACAAGCTGTCTCCAATGTTCAAACGAAGATTAAAGTTGGACTCGCTGCAGCAACGCCCCCTCGCCGGCGCAGGCGCAAGCGACGTGCTAATCCGACCATCTGTTAGCGACGCAACTACCCGCCGAAACAAAGACCCGCCCGCCTTTAATGAACCCAGATTATGAAGGTGTTAAACCGCCGCCGCTGCTCTTTCAACTCCCAAATTATGACTTTTGAACGCGCCGCGGTCTTCACGGGGTCACATTTCGGCAATCGCAAAAGTTTTTGCCGCTCTCTCGCTCTCCTGCTTTCCGCATCTACCCTTCGCCTTTCTTCGATCATAAAACTCCAAGCCTGCCTTTATCACACCGAAAACTCAAAATAACAATCAAAATCGACTTTACGACGGCGTTTTAAGGCATATCTGCCTTCCTTTTCTGTTTTCGATATACTTGAGTCATTTAGTCTCATACGTTATGATCAAGACTGGGACTAAAAAACGATAAATAAATCTGTCCCTGTCTTGGTCCAGGGAATTTAAGCAATGTAAATCATTTTATTACAAAGCACCTTTTTTATTCGGTGTCGTGGCCTTTGTGGTTAGATGTTATGTTAGTTCGTGTTTTAACGGCTCTTCCTACAACATACGTCGGCTAATAATCTATTTCCGTTTTGTTTTTGATTAATAGTCGTTCTTATTATGAACACAAAAATGCGTTCATGGTTGACAATTTTGATGAAACCGGAGGGGCATATGTCCCAGAAAGTAGACTAGGTATTTTAGTTATAGGTCGATTATAATATTACAAGATATCTTCGACATAAATTGGTGGATATGTTAATTCCGGTAAATCCGGCACAAATTAGGGAGACGGCGCGCGGGGCGCCTTGATCCAGTATCATGGTCCGTGTAACCGCAGCTGTGACGTTTCAAATACGAATTTGAAACGTCCCATAATTTGATCTTCTGAGTTGATAACCTTTTACTTAAAATTCGATGAATCCCATTTGATTTGAACAATTTACTCGCATGTGGTTTAATTAAAATGAAACACTGAAAGGGGAGAGCATCGAATTAGCCCGCGTTTTTCTTCTACTCGTCATAAATCCAGATCGCGACACCAAAATATTGAATGGTGCCAAAATGTCACCCGCGCGCAAAGACGCCGACAAACACGCCGCGCCGCGCCGCACGCTGGGTGTTCTTTATTCCCTGCCACACTGAGCCCCTATTTTTTCATCTCATTCAATTTTGACTTCTTTCAAAAGGCTATTAATATAAGCCGCATTTTTTAAAATCAGTTTTAAGGCCAAAGCTGCGCATTGTTGAGCCAGTTTTTTAATCTGTTTCCGTAGGATACCGCTACCGATTTATAAATGAGATCGGCGGGCCCGCGAGCCGCAAACCCCGACGGCTCTTGATTTACCCGAATTAATACGTGATGTGGGTTTCTACAAAAAACACTCTGATAATAAATAACGCGTGTCTCGAAAAAAAGAGATGAAGACAAATTGCAGTAATATAGTGTCTAATAAATTATATCCTTGCATGGGCAAAAATAATTTATAGGATAGACCCCACATTCTTGCCTATCGTCTTCCTGAACATAATTAATAGGCTATTAATATTGCTGTTCTTATTTGAATATGATGAATGTGTTGCCAGGTCGTGAGTCTGATTCGTCGGACATCGAGTCGGAGCCAGGGTTGACGCTGAAGAGGAAGCAGCGAAGGTCACGGACCACCTTCACTGGGGAGCAGCTGGATGCACTGGAACGAGCCTTCCATCGCACGCAGTACCCTGACGTGTATACAAGAGAGGAACTTGCTCTTCAGACAGGGCTCACTGAAGCCAGAATACAGGTATACTCGTAAATCTTTTTCTCATATACCTATCAATATTATTGCGAATCTATTTAAAAAATAGATAGTACCAACCTACTCACGAACTTTATAAACAGAACCTGGGATTTTAACCTAACCTATCTATTGCGCTCTACACACGTAACGTCCGTTTTGACTTTATTTTTACGCTACGTAACGCATGCGTTAGGACAATACGACTTTCGCCCTTATTCTCGTACGAATTATGGTTTATGCCAAACCGTTCCACATAAACCGTATTTGTATACAAAATAAGATGGAAAATCGTATTTTTTAAACGCATAGGATAGCGCTGCGCAAAAATAACACACAAACGGACGTTACGTATGTTTCACACGTATAGAAAAAACGTTGTTCCTTGTCAATCTGATTTTGTCTGAGTACCTAAATACCATAGTACTTTGAAAACACCTACTTTTTTAAAATTCGGTTATAATCTGTTCAACATTGTTGTTCTCGTATAAATAAGAATGTACAATATCGTATTTACTTTACGAAATGTCAGATTGTTTAAATTTGACATCAAGGATCTTCCATATAAAATGTCAATTATCATACAATCTGAAAATCTGCGATTAAAAATACGCACACTGAGTGCTGCTTGTCTGGCCCTTACTTACTAATTTCTATTTACTTTCAGGTTTGGTTTTCTAACCGAAGAGCGCGCCTTCGTAAGCATACAGGCTCCAACCCCGGGCCTAGCCTCGCAAGCTACTCAACGTTACCAATGCCTCAGATACCCTGCCCGTATCCAGCTGGAGAAATCCCTCCACTATCACAACATCATCCACAACATCCAGACTCATGGCATCATCAGAAATACAACTACAATCAACTGATGGCTCAATCTCAACACCTAAACCAAGCATTCCAAAATGCTGCTGCATTTCCAAGCACTTCTAGCGCAACTTTCAGCCATCTTGTGGGTACCAACGGAGCATCACATAGCCAATTACTCGACGCTGGTGTTCCGAGAAACGACTACCCACGATATACCAGCAACGAAATCTATAACAAACCAATTAACTATTTACCCAAAGAAACTGAAGGAGAAGACAAAGGCGCTACGGAAGAAAGTATTGAACCTAGAGATGATGCTTTTGTGAAAGTACCTTCAGAGGACTACAAGACGTTACCAAATAACGACTATCCTAAGGTTCCTACTGATTATTCCAAAGTCACTGACCCGGCTCCGACGTCTAACTGGAGTCCGTCGCATAACACTCTTAACATGAGTCTTGCTGGAATTTCTAGTGAATACAAATACATGAACGATCCTTATTCTTTCCCGAATATACCGGATCACCTAAATCAACATAATTATCCAAATCCACCAAACGCAGCTAATAAGTACTGGATTTGACGAATAGATAAATTAGTGCTAGTTGTAAGATATTTTTGTAAGATAGTGTTTAAATTGTTCATTATATTTATAGAATCTTAATGTAATAATTTTATTACATGTTGTATAATTTAAGTTATTTAAGATGTATTTTATGTGAGAAATTACCTCTTTAATGCATTCCATAAAGATAATACCTATCCTAAAACCAAACGTTTGTAAATAAGTTAAGAAAAGTCATTAGTTAATAAAGAAAAGTTTTATTATTTACAAAGCTGGCTGTTTTCTTAAACTAAACTCTACTATCTACATCAGACTGGTTTATTTTCCTAATAATAAATTAAGCATTGCATTTTAAACGGTCAGTTAAAAATAAAACTACATGAGATTGCTACACTATTCTAATTATTCTTTCTAAATCATGTACATCATCATCATTGAATCTTTATCAGGTGTTCATAAGCATTTTTCACTGTGTTGAAACTTCAATGACATTTGCCCCGACCTCATTCGGAAGAACGGGTGCATCAGGTGCTACAACTGGCGCAGCAGTGACTACAACGGGTGCGTCAGTTGCTACAACAGGCGCATCAGTGGCTACAACGGGCGCATCAGTTACTACGACGGGTGCGTCAGTTGCTACATTAGGGGCATCCGCGGCTACTGGGGCTGCTGCTTCAGGGGCAACAGGGGCTGCAGCTTCAGGTGCTGCGACTTCAGGGGCAGCAGGCACTTCAGGAGCTACGACTTCAGGGGCAGCAGATGCTTCAGGAGCTACAACTTCAGGGGCAGCAGGCGCTTCAGGAGCTACTACTTCAGGGGCAGCAGGCGCTTCAGGAGCTACGACTTCAGGGGCAGCAGATGCTTCAGGGACAGCAGGCGCTTCAGGGGCAGCAGGCGCTTCAGGAGCTACGGCTTCAGGAGCCGCAGTTTCAGGAGCTACTACTTCAGGGGCAGCAGGCACTGCAGTTTCAGGTGCTACGACTTCAACTGGAGCAACTGGGGCAACTGGCGCTGCAGCTTCAGGGGCAACTGGGGCAGAGGCTTCAGGGGCAACTGGTGCTGCGGCTTCAGGGGCTACTGCTTCAGGGGCAACTGGCGCTGCGGCTTCAGGGGCTACTGCTTCAGGGGCAACTGCTTCAGGGGCAACTGGGGCTGCGGCTTCAGGGGCTACTGCTTCAGGGGCAACTGGCGCTGCGGCTTCAGGGGCTACTGCTTCAGGGGCAACTGCTTCAGGGGCAACTGGGGCTGCGGCTTCAGGGGCTACTGCTTCAGGGGCAACTGGCGCTGCGGCTTCAGGGGCTACTGCTTCAGGGGCAACTGCTTCAGGGGCAACTGGGGCTGCGGCTTCAGGGGCAACTGCTTCAGGGGCAACTGGCGCTGCGGCTTCGGGGGCAACTGCTTCAGGGGCAACTGCTTCAGGGGCAACTGCTTCAGGGGCAGCTGCTTCAGGGGCTACTGGGGCAGCGGCTTCAGGGGCAACTGGGGCAGCGGCTTCAGGGGCAACTGGGGCAGCGGCTTCAGGGGCAACTGGGGCAGCGGCTTCAGGGGCAACTGCTTCAGGGGCAACTGGCGCGGCAGCTTCAGGGGCAACTGGGGCAGCGGCTTCAGGGGCAACTGCTTCAGGGGCAACTGGCGCTGCGGCTTCAGGGGCAACTGGGGCAGCGGCTTCAGGGGCTACTGGGGCAGCGGCTTCAGGGGCAACTGGGGCAGCGGCTTCAGGGGCAACTGGGGCAGCGGCTTCAGGGGCAACTGGGGCAGCGGCTTCAGGGGCTACTGGGGCAGCGGCTTCAGGGGCAACTGGGGCAGCGGCTTCAGGGGCAACTGGGGCAGCGGCTTCAGGGGCAACTGGGGCAGTGGCTTCAGGGGCAACTGGGGCAGCGGCTTCAGGGGCTACTGGGGCAGCGGCTTCAGGGGCAACTGCTTCAGGGGCAACTGGGGCAGCGGCTTCAGGGGCAACTGGGGCAGCGGCTTCAGGGGCAACTGGGGCAGCGGCTTCAGGGGCAACTGGGGCTGCGGCTTCAGGGGCAACTGGGGCAGCGGCTTCAGGGGCAACTGGGGCAGCGGCTTCAGGGGCTACGGCTTCAGGGGCAACTGGGGCTGCGGCTTCAGGGGCAACTGGGGCTGCGGCTTCAGGGGCAACTGGGACTGCTGCTTCAGGGGCAACTGGGGCTGCGGCTTCAGGGGCTACGGCTTCAGGGGCAACTGGGGCTGCGGCTTCAGGGGCAACTGCTTCAGGGGCTACTGCTTCAGGGGCAACTGGGGCTGCGGCTTCAGGGGCAACTGGGGCTGCGGCTTCAGGGGCAACTGGGGCTGCGGCTTCAGGGGCAACTGCTTCAGGGGCAACTGCTTCAGGGGCAACTGGGGCAGCGGCTTCAGGGGCAACTGGGGCTGCGGCTTCAGGGGCAACTGGGGCTGCGGCTTCAGGGGCAACTGGGGCTGCGGCTTCAGGGGCAACTGGGGCTGCGGCTTCAGGGGCAACTGCTTCAGGGGCTACTGTTTCAGGGGCAACTGGAGCAGCGGCTTCAGGGGCAACTGAGGCAGCGGCTTCAGGGGCTACGGCTTCAGGAGCAACTGGGGCAGCGGCTTCAGGGGCTACGGCTTCAGGGGCAACTGGGGCAGTGGCTTCAGGGGCTACGGCTTCAGGGGCAACTGGGGCAGCGGCTTCAGAGGCTACTGCTTCAGGGGCTACGGCTTCAGGGGCAACTGGGGCAGCGGCTTCAGGGGCTACTGCTTCAGGGGCTACTGCTTCAGGGGCTACTGCTTCAGGGGCCACTGGGGCTGCGGCTTCAGGGGCTACTGGGGCTGCGGCTTCAGGGGCTACTGGCGCTGCGGCTTCAGGGGCAACTGCTTCAGGGGCTACTGGGGCAGCGGCTTCAGGGGCTACTGGGGCAGCGGCTTCAGGGGCAGCGGCTTCAGGGGCAACTGCTTCAGGGGCTACTGGCGCTGCGGCTTCAGCGGCAACTGCTTCAGGGGCTACTGGGGCATTGGCTTCAGGGGCTACTGGGGCAGCGGCTTCAGGGGCAACTGGGGCAGAGGCTTCAGGGGCAACTGGGGCAGCGGCTTCAGGGGCAACTGGGGCTGCGGCTTCAGGGGCAACTGGGGCAGCGGCTTCAGGGGCAACTGGGGCAGCGGCTTCAGGGGCTACTGGGGCAGCGGCTTCAGGGGCAACTGCTTCAGGGGCAACTGGGGCAGCGGCTTCAGGGGCAACTGGGGCAGCGGCTTCAGGGGCAACTGGGGCTGCGGCTTCAGGAGCAACTGCTTCAGGGGCAACTGCTTCAGGTGCAACTGGGGCAGAGGCTTCAGGGGCAACTGGGGCAGCGGCTTCAGGGGCAACTGGGGCTGCGGCTTCAGGGGCTACGGCTTCAGGGGCAACTGGGGCAGCGGCTTCAGGGGTAACTGCTTCAGGGGCAACTGGGGCAGCGGCTTCAGGGGCAACTGCTTCAGGGGCAACTGGGGCAGCGGCTTCAGGGGCAACTGCTTCAGGGGCAACTGGGGCAGCGGCTTCAGGGGCTACTGGGGCAGCGGCTTCAGGGGCAACTGGGGCAGACGCTCCAGGGGCAGACGCTCCAGATTCAGCACCAGGGGCAGATGCTCCAGGGGCAGACGCTTCAGATTCAGCACCAGCGGCAGATGCTCCAGGGGCAGACGCTTCAGATTCAGCACCAGGGGCAGATGCTCCAGGGGCAGACGCTTCAGATTCAGCACCAGGGGCAGATGCTCCAGGGGCAGACGCTCCAGGGGCAGCGGCAGACGCTCCAGATTCAGCACCAGGGGCAGATGCTCCAGGGGCAGACGCTCCAGATTCAGCACCAGGGGCAGATGCTCCAGGGGCAGACGCTCCAGGGGCAGAAGCGCCAGGGGCAGCGGCAGACGCTCCAGATTCAGCACCAGGGGCAGATGCTCCAGGGGCAGATGCTCCAGGGGCAGAAGCACCAGGGGCAGATGCTCCAGGGGAAGACGCTCCAGGGGCAGCGGCAGACGCTCCAGATTCAGCACCAGGGGCAGATGTTGCAGGGGCAGACGCTTCAGATTCAGCACCGGCTTCAGGGGCAGCAGGCGCTGCAGTTTCAGGTGCTACGACTTCAACTGGGGCAACTGGGGCAACTGGCGCTGCGGCTTCAGGGGCTACTGGGGCTTCAGGGGCTACTGCTTCAGGGGCAACTGGGGCAACTGCTTCAGGGGCAACTGGGGCTGCGGCTTCAGGGGCAACTGGGGCTGCGGCTTCAGGGGCAACTGGGGCAACTGCTTCAGGGGCAACTGGGGAAGACGCTCCAGGGGCAGCGGCAGACGCTCCAGATTCAGCACCAGCGGCAGATGCTCCAGGGGCAGCCGCTCCAGATTCAGCACCAGGGGCAGTTGCTCCAGGGGCGGATGCTCCAGGGGCAGAAGCACCAGGGGCAGATGCTCCAGGGGAAGACGCTCCAGGGGCAGCGGCAGACGCTTCAGATTCAGCACCAGGGGCAGATGTTCCAGGGGCAGACGCTTCAGATTCAGCACCAGGGGCAGATGCTCCAGGGGCAGACGCTCCAGGGGCAGAAGCGCCAGGGGCAGCGGCAGACGCTCCAGATTCAGCACCAGGGGCAGACGCTCCAGATTCAGCACCAGGGGCAGACGCTCCAGGGGCAGAAGCGCCAGGGGCAGCGGCAGACGCTCCAGATTCAGCACCAGGGGCAGATGCTCCAGGGGCAGACGCTCCAGGGGCAGAAGCGCCAGGGGCAGCGGCAGACGCTCCAGATTCAGCACCAGGGGCAGACGCTCCAGGGGCAGATGCTCCAGGGGCAGACGCTCCAGGGGCAGATGCTCCAGGGGCAGACGCTTCAGATTCAGCACCAGGGGCAGATGCTCCAGAGGCAGACGCTCCAGGGGCAGAACCGCCAGGGGCAGCGGCAGACGCACCAGATTCAGCAGCAGGGGCAGATGCTCCAGGGGCAGACGCTTCAGATTCAGCACCAGGGGCAGACGCTCCAGGGGCAGAAGCGCCAGGGGCAGACGCTCCAGGGGCAGAAGCGCCAGGGGCAGCGGCAGACGCTCCAGATTCAGCACCAGGGGCAGATGCTACAGGGGCAGACCCTCCAGGGGCAGAACCGCCAGGGGCAGCGGCAGACGCTCCAGATTCAGCACCAGGGGCAGATGCTACAGGGGCAGACCCTCCAGGGGCAGAACCGCCAGGGGCAGCGGCAGACGCTCCAGATTCAGCACCAGGGGCAGATGCTCCAGGGGCAGACGCTGCAGATTCAGCACCAGGGGCAGATGCTCCAGGGGCAGACGCTCCAGGGGCAGAAGCGCCAGGGGCAGCGGCAGACGTTCCAGATTCAGCACCAGGGGCAAAGGCACCAGGGGCAGAGGCTCCAGGGGCAGAGGCACCAGAGGCAGAGGCACCAGAGGCAGATGCTCCAGGGGCAGAGGCACCAGAGGCAGAGGCACCAGGGGCAGATGCTCCAGATTCAGCGCCAGGAGCAGAAGCATCAGATACAGCACCAGGGGCAATCGCTCCAGAATTAGAACCTCCAGGTGTAGATGGTTTGTTACCCGTAACCCAGTTAGGCAACAAGTTTGTTAAGAATTGTGTAATGCCTTGCAGAATAGTTTTCTGTTCTTGGATACGTTCCTTAGCTAACGGAACCCAAGGTAAAGTTACATTTTCCAATAATGCTGATTCATTTTCCAACTTCTCAATTTTTCTTTCAAGTTCAGCCTGTATTTGTTGTATAGCAACGGCATTTACGTGACTTGCGAGATGGTTTCCAAAGCCACTGGTCTCCAATTTAGTTTGAACAAAGTTCATGATTGCCTTGCGACGTTCGCTCTTTGTGCTGTTGGCATTAAGACCTAACTCTTCCTGGTAGAATCTCCATATGGCGGCTTTTCTTGCCAGTATTGGGCTAGAGGGAGTTAAGCCATATTTAGAGTAGACGTGTTGCTTCCAAATGTCTTCAAGGTCAACTTCGTTGGGGTCTTCGTTTATTTCTACTGAAACGTCCGCAACTCCTGAAGAAACTTGGTTCTCCTCCTCAAGCTTTTTCTCTTGCTTCCTTATCTTTTCTTGGCGCTTTCGTTCTTCTTTTGCGGCCTTTTCCGCCTGCTTGCGTTGAATTTTTTCAAGATTCTCTTGCCATTTACGTGCCTCTTCCTCCCGTTTGCGTTCTATTTTTTCTTGTTCTTCCTGCAGTTTACGCTGTTGCTCTGCTTCTTTTTCTTGTCTTTTCCGTTCTGCTTCTTCCCTTTTTCGCTGGAACTCTTCAAGTTTTTCTTGACGTTTGCGTTCTTGTTCTTCCCGTTTTTCCTGTTCCTTTTCTAGCCTCTCTTGACGTTTTTTCTCTTCTTTTTCTCTTTTTTCCTGTTCCTTTTCCAGTCTTTCTTGAAGTTTTTTCTCTTCTTCTTCTCTTTTTTCCTGTTCTTTGCGATCTTTTTCCTCACGCTTCTCTCTTTCTTTTTCACGGTCTTCTCTTACTTGTCTGATCCTGGATTCCCAAGTATCATCGTCATCGGCACTACTTTCACTAGATTCACTGGTGACGGAAGATCTTTTGTCGTCATCGTCATTTTGTCGTCCTGCCCAAAGCAGTGTCCTTGAGGGCACTTGTTCGTCAGGTAAATATTTCGCACTCACTGTGCATATGCAAACCTGAAATTTAGAAATACAGAAATTTTAGTAATTACATTTTGAAACACGTATGTACCTGCTATATTTCAAAGCTAGAAACTGCATCCCAAAGTTTTCTCCTGTGCTCCGCACACAATTTCGTTTTTACTAAACATAAATACAAACACTCAAGAGGTGGACAACACAACTCTATACACTAGGTAAAAGTTTTTATGAGAAATTACTTTAATCACTAACTAGATTATCAAATTCAAGTAAAGAAAATGAACTCACTAATAGTAATAAATAGAATGTCTTCATCTTATTTGTTTACACGTTCATTGAATGCGAAATTCGTTCGTAACACTTTTAATGCGTGTTTTAAATGAGCTCGTTCGTTACAATTTGGTATGAATTCCTCGAAACCATGCTTTTATACTGAGCTGAGCAATTAGTGAAGATAACGTTAGATAATAGCTCCTGCCCAGATAACTGCAGAGCGAAGTCTTAGTCAAACAAAATGTTTTCGCGACGTCTGACTCAAAGTAAACACCAGCAATAATGAACGTAGGTAATATTGCAGAAGTAACGGAAAGTACAGATACAGACAAACAACCGGATATTTGCACTGAAGTTTATAAATATAATAATGTTTATGAAAGGAAATGGGCTTAGTGTTCATTTTAACGGACGATAAAAGACAAATAGACGGATATTTGGTAATGGCAGACACCCGTAACACAAAATATGATTCTATGACACGATACATTGTAATGGTCAAAGGTCATACAAACCTACTACTTGGTCCTGGCTATCTCAGGCTATCAGTTGGGATAACTCCATAAACAGTTTTTCTTTCTATACTTATTTCTAAAATCAGGACTAGGTATTGTATAGCGGGTAGCGCCACAAATTAATTTCGTTTAGCGTACCCATATTTTTGTTTTTCAAATATCAGTTTTCATCTAAAGATAGAAGAAATTATCAAGGTCGGAATATCTTGTGTAATTAAATGAAAAACTATGTATAAAAAAATTGCTGGTGCAGGATCTTGCAAACGGGTTTTTTTTTTTTTATAAATAATGGGTAAGCATTTGTCCGCAATCTCACCTGATGTTAAGTGACGATGCAGACGATGATGGAACATGCTCGCCCAGATAATGCCTATTCACACTCGCCTTGAAAAGGCCCAGGTTATAACGTTCCGCAAACAGATCCGCAGGCAGGGAGTTCCACTCCTTAGCAGTTCGCATTAAAAATGTAGAAGCGAAGCGCTTTGTGCGAATTTGCGGGATGTCTACGATATAAGGGTGGAATCCCAACCGGTGTCTCGTGCACCGGAGATGGAATGGTGACGGAGGTATCAGGTCATGGAGAGACTGTGCATACTCCCCGAAATGTATCCTGTAGAATACCGACAAGCAAGCTACTTTGCGACGGTGTTCGAGGCTGTAACTTTGCGTCAATTAGTGCCCTATCAGCGATGAGTTTCTTGGCGCGCTTCTCAATCGAATCCAGGGCTGCCAGCTATTTGGCAGACCCGTCCCACAGGTGACAGCAATACTATACCTACTTGTCAAGAGTTTTTTAACCAACTACTAATACTTACTATAAGTAGGCTTCCTGCTGTGGTTGTGAAACGACCACCGCTGTCTAAGTTATCATCATAGACAGCAACTGGGACCGACGTGCCCTCCGAAGTACGAAAACATCTTTATTTTTGGACATTCCAGTGGTGCAGCCTGCAATGTCAGCCGGACGAAAGGAGTCAAACCGCATATAGGTAATACATAGGTACTTTTTTTATTTTACTTTACGACGCTGAATTTCCTTACTGCTGTCAAATACCGCAATGTAATGCGGAGAACATCCTACGGTTTTTATTTTCATCATAGGTAAAGTTTTACCACTAGTCTTTTAACACGCCTTGGTACTCATCAGCAGCATATCGACCTACCTACCCTACCCATTTAAGGGCTCAACCTACAGGTACCGGTTTTAAATTTAATATTTTATTTATTTTAAAGATCAGCTTACGTTGAAGGCGTAGGTAAATTAAATAGGTTGATAGGTTGTAAAACTCATCCACTCAGGGTAGACTTGTATATGGATGACTTGATAGTTGGTAATTACAATATTTAGGATTTCGATCAAGTATAGGTATCGGAAATATGTCAATTTCTTAAACTACTCAATATTATTTTATTTAAAAATAGCGAAGGTTTCCTTCCACACTTGACATCTGTAGCTTCGCATTTTTAGCGCATACGTAACACACGCACCTGCAAGAAAATGTCGAAGGTAATTTCGGATGCAGTAAAAGTGCGCAGCACTGTACGACAAGTGTGATTCCCGCAAAGGCACAGAACGTGAATAAAACGTCATCTGTATTCGAATATTAAGAGGATACCTGAGTGATGCCTATTTTCGGCCTTTTCATACAAACGTATTCTTCTGGTTTTTTTTTCGTAATAGAGCATGCAGAGCTTATAATTCCTTTTTTATTTAATGTAGGCCTACTACAGGCATGTCACTATGTTTTTTATCTTTTGACAAATTAATTATGAAACAAAATTAGAATTTTTCATTTTCTTAGGTAAAAGAAAATTGAAAATTTACTTATTGTAATTACTTTTTTGGAAAAGTAATGTAATAGGGGCGGCATGCGGTAAGGACATTATGGTAGGATTTAAGATTATAAAAAAGAAATATAACTCTACATGTAAGTAAGTACTCGGAAAGAAAACATGGGAACACGTTTTGTGTGAAAATTTTGCTCTAGCACAAAATAGAGATGTTATAGAAGGATCACTCGACCCTATTTAGGAATTTCACTATTGTCACGTGTTACATAGCCAGGGTTGCTACTGTCAAAAATCTCATAGTATCAAAATATCAAAACAGCAAAATCTGATACAAGACCACAAAATAGAGAGTTTATAGAAGGTTCACTCAGCCCTATTTCGGATTTTCGCGATTGGCACTTGTTACATAGCCAGGGTTGCTAGTGTCAAAATTCTCAAAATATAAAAAAAATTAAAACAGCAAAATCTGACAAAGAACATCGAATGATTCTGAGACAATTTTAAATCCAATAAATATGACGTTCGTGTTAACCACCTTCTTAGTTACCTTGACTTCCCCTGAGATTCTGGTTTTTTCCAGTTTTCGTCAGTAAGCGTCAAAATCGTCGCTAGTACTGAGTGAGCCATCTGTATTGGCGCCCCGCGCGCCGTTTCCCTAATTTGTGACAAGATTGTCATATGATTCTGAGCCAATTTTAATCCAAGAAATATGACGTTCGTGGCTACCACCTTAGTTAACTTGAGTTCCTCTGAGATTCCAGTTATTTAAAGTAAGTAGGTAAGCGTCAAAATCGTCGCTATTAGTAGTGAGTGACCCATCCGTAAAGGCGCCCCGCGCGCTGTCTCCCTACTTTATGGCTCTAGCGATTGCTCTTAAATCCCATAGACGTTTCTAATCTTATGGAAAAGTCAAGGTTACCCAAAATTACGCACTAGCGAAGTTAAAGTCACGTTACTTATCTCAAATGTAGATTACAATGTTGACATTCTTCGTTTAATGTTCTTCTGCTGGCATTTCCGTTTCGTATAGACACTATTATTGCATAATTAGTCTTTTGTTAACAGTTTTGCTGTTGTCAAAAGCTTTGTTTGGGTTTAAAGGTAAACAAACGGATGTCGAAGATTTGAGAGATTAAATAAGTTTGCACGATTTTATGGTCGTCAATCTTTCTCTGAGCATTCATGACAATGCATCAGGTCTAAATACGAACCATAGCTGAACAAACCTGGTCTAACAGAGTTGCAAGATTGCAAATTATCAAAATATTGCTGCACAATTACCTATTGACAAATTTATTTACTGGCACATACATCAAATAAATTGTAAGGAAGTATCAAGCTAAGAAAAAAAGAAAGAAATAGGTATCTTTTTTCTTGTGATCCAAAATATCAACCAACACCTATATTAACCCTCATTTCTCTAAAACTATATGATAGGTAGTCCCTCTCAAAGTTTTGATTGGTATGACAGTTACCTATGTAGGTAGGTTAGGTAGCTTTTTGAAGTATATTTCGTCATATTTATGGGATGGTATAGTAGGTATGTCCATTCAGCAAAGTGTTGGTTTATTATTATACTAGCTGCCCGTCAGCGGTTTCACCCGCTGCAACCTATTATTCCGCGGGAAGAAAGCATTATACGCCAAGAGATGTCGCTGTTAGTTTTCGCCGAAAACGTTTAAAACGCGAATCGGCTCAGTCACGCCACCTATTTCAAAAATATTGGAAAATGCGTGATCCCGTGGGAATGAGACATTTTTCCGTGGTAAAAAGTATCCTATGTGTTATTCCAGATGCCCTTTTATATTTCTGCAAAGTTTCATGTCAATCTAATCAGCCGTTTTTGCGTGATGTCGTAACAAACACACACACAAACATCCGCCTTTATAATATTAGTAGGATTACCTATCATAAATGTAGGACTGATAATAAGCTGATCTCGTGCAACGAATTAAGATACTTTATTATATGACTGAATTCAGGTATATATACGGTAACATTTAATTAATTTACAAATCTCTTGAGGGTGTAATCTACTCACAAAACTGAACAACTTTTGTTAGAAAATTTTCTTCGAAACATGAAAAAAATTTGGACGTCCCGTACTAAGTGACACACTCGTTTCAAATTTATTTTTCATATTTCGAAGAAAAGTTTTAAACAAAAGTTGTTCAGTTTTGTGAGTAAATCACACCCTTAAGAGATTTGTACTTAATTAAATGTAACCCTATACAGGGAGTAACAGAAAGGGTATAACAAGCCGAAAGGAGGTCAAGATACTCATGAAACTGAACAACTTTCCCAAAAACAAAAATTGGACCTCCCATACAAAATCGCCGATCAGCTAATTGATTTACTATGGGGGGCCCAAATTTTTTTTTCATATTTCGACCCATGTTCCATAGGGAAAGTTGTTCAGTACTAGGGAATGCAATCTCGATCTCGCGAGATCTCGAAATCACCGAGATCTCGAGCTATTTTTCGAGATCGAGATCTCGAAAAAGCAAATCTCGCTTCAGAAAAATCCTTCGAGATCTCGGCAGTATCCATCGAGATTTTGAACGAGATTTCGAGATTGAGCTTGAAGGCATTGACGTGTTGATTGATGTGAGTAGCTTAGTTTCCAGTGCCTACCGGTCTACTCCGAGCGCATTATTGATTCAGCAAGAGAAGACTGCTGTTGTTAGACATTAAAAGGGAAATCAAATGGAATGGACAGGATATAACAGTGCCTCAAGTTTGCATTTTTTTTAGCTATTGCCAGCGACACTCAACTCTCATTACATTATATTGCCACTGTGATTTTCCATACTATAACTGTTAGCAGAATACGAAACTACCAAAACCATCCACATCCAACTGAAACTATTTTTATTTAGCAGACTTCGGGCCCAGATATAAATTATAGGATGGGAGGTATACTGATTGGAGGTAGCGAGGTGTGGCAAAGTCAGTCGAAACTCGGGGAGCCGGGATCGCTTACCCGGGTAACACATCGCATTTTTGGCCTAGAAGCAGAAATGGATCCGCCGACATGACTGATATTACAGCAGTATCGCGGCATGGAAAGAAAGTTTAATTTTGATGAATTTTATATGAGGTTAGCAAAATCTCGATCTCGATCTCGAAAGTTCGAGATCTCGACCAATAATCCAACGAGATCTCGAGCTGGTCAATCTCGAACCCTAAGATCTCGACCGAGATCTCGAGTCGTCAATCTCGGCTCGAGATTGCATTCCCTATTCAGTACCAAGAGTACCTTGACCTCCTTTCGGCTTGTTATACCCTTTCCGTTACTCCCGGTATATGACTGTTGTTATTTAGGTACTTCAGCGTTGTTTGCGAGTCACATGATTACGTTTGAATTTTCTGCAATGATGTTATCACCGGACTTAGTGTGAGAAAAACTTTAGGACGAAACGTAAACATTTTACAATATTTTAATCTAGACATTGTAAACATTATACTTACCTATAGATAGATATTAATAGTGGGAGAGCCATAGTTACAATTGTAAATATTTTCCATCATTTAGAATTTCCAGGAATGCATAACACAGGTTTTAGAAATAAGAAGTACCAAGTTATTGTTCTCTTATCAAACTTTATTTTCTTAGCCTCTGTACAAATATTGCATTAGAATATGTTTTATTGGTTAATTCATATCATATCAAACATACGTTTTCTAAGTAAACATTACAACCTAGTAAAATAAACTGGTGGAAGATACATAATTATTAGGCGGGGTCCACACGTAACGTCCGTTATTCCGCATTTTTAGCTCAAATACCAAATAATGGTTAGGTAGGAGATTGCAGGCTGAACCACCTGATTGTCCGCAAGTTAGATGGTTCCGAGCTTCGGATGGGCACGTTAAGCCGTCGGTCTCGGTTGCTGTCTATGATGGCGGTCGTTACACAACCATGTCAGAGGCCTGCTACCTACTTGCAGTAGGCGGTTGAAAAACTCTGACACCAGGATTCATCGGGTCGTTGAACGACTCGGTGTCCCACACGAAAAGAGAAAGAGCTCAAATACCGCATAGTAAAAACAACGTAACGCAGAAACTTGCGGCGATGGACGGCGTCTATCAGTCAAACCACGCAAGCTTCTGTGTTGCGTTTTTTTGGCGTAAGTTTGGTTTAGGTATTATGGGGAGTTTGAAATTTTCTTGCATCTGATAGACTCATGCGTTAGTGTTGCGCTAAAAATAGGCAGCAACGGACGTTACGTAAGGCATTTTTCGCCTCACTGTACCTACTGATGTGTTTTTTTATCTATGCCCATAAAAGGATTTACGTGTGTCTTCTGATCTAAAATTGTGAAGGAGGTACTTAGGTAGGTACCTATGTATCTACAGAAAACATTTTGAAAGTTAATATGACTGCTGTTAATGGTTTCAAATGACAAAGAAGTGTCGTCCCCCTTTTAAAATAGAATATAAATATTATTATAAGCCTGGGGGCCAAATGAGCCTTAATTTCTTAGATTTGATACGATTGGTACCAAACGATATACGGGGTGAAATTGTACTAGTGACCTTTTTCGCAAACTCAGAACCGGTTGTTGATAAGTAGAAACTTTTCCCTAAAAATTAAAACTCGTGGAATAAAAATTACCAGCGTACCAAATCAGTTGTTATGATCAAATATATTTTTCTTTTTTCAGTCGCCGCCGGTCCTGAGATTTTAGTACCACTCTCTGTTCAATATTCAAACTGAACTGCTTTTCCCATGGGTGGGACATAGGTCAAAATGTTTTAATTACCTGGCACAGAAAATTGCACGATCAGCCGATTTTTTTGTAGGAACCTATGGGAGGTCTATTTATTTTTATTTCGATCTTTGGTTCTTAGAGGTGGTTCAGCTTATCAACAAACATACAATTTTAAACGTACAGTTTATTACAAAATGATAAACCGTAGTAAGCAGTCTCTTCTTGCGTGTTTCATTCATACCTCTAAGTTATCTGATAAGGTTTGTCATGCTAGTCACTTCAAAACAGGTGGTTTGTTTGCAAGAGTACCGCGTCATGTCACCGAGGCTTACCACGTCTTTAAGACTACGATGATAGGCAGATTTTTGCTACCAATTTTCACAGGCTTGTATCTACTTTTTCAGTCAAGAATTTATTTGAAACGATTTCAAGTCCCGATGCGAATTAGATACCCGTTTCCTTTATCGAACCGTATTATGTATGAATGACATGTTGTGCGATGCGCAGCGCTGTGTCTGCCAAACCGTTTGACATGAACCGTTTTTCAATGAAGTGGTGGAATGGAACAGTCTAGAATATAAATTGTAACTTAATTTGTAAGCAACAATTCTTACCTCATCATCTTCCTGCCCTTATCCCAATTACTTGGGGACGGCGCAACACGTTTTGTTGAACACAAAATCGTGTAGCAAAAGGATTTGGCTGAATTTACGACTGGCTGCCTACCAGACGTCAACCCTCCGTGGGAATGCTTTTGTGGTGGATTAACCGCCACCATACGGTTGGTCCTGGCTGTTTGGGTCGGGTTTATCCCTCGGTCGCTTCTTACAACCCCCACGGGAAGGGAGGGGGTGGTGCTATTCTACTCTGCCGACACCCTCGGCCTTCTGCCGGCACCACACGGCCTATCTGCCAGCACGACACGACCCACTGCATGAAAAAAAATTTGATCCGCCCATAAGTGACACGCTTTTCCAACATTTTTGTATGGGAGGTCTAAATTTCTTTTTCATATTTCGAAAAAAGTTTCAAACAAAAATTGTTAAATTTTGTGAGTAGACCACACCCACCTGAGATTTGTACTTAATTAAATGTAACCGTATATAGGTAATCAATTGTAACTTAATTTGTAAGCAAAAATTCTTAACTTAAGTGGGGAAATATAATTCTGTTTACAAACTACTGTATATTTTGGCGGATTTAAAAGTTTGTACCTAACTTGTACTGTTTCCGTTATAAAAGCTCATTTATTTGTTTATTTTGAATCGCATTTTCCTAATGCATGCAAATAGGTAGAGGTGCCTAAAAAAACGCACAAACGACTCGCCGTAGTCAACTATGTTAAACGCAATTTTGACAATAAATACTTAAAAATATTATTAAACTTGTCTACGACTTGTCAAATAAATTGCTTGTTATCTGTGAAACGTAAATGAAATACACGAATCTCTTTTAATATTTACCCGATGGTTGTTAAATGAAAATTGTTTCTTACTTTTTCTTTTATCAAGTTTTACCTCTTCGATCCATCTCCCTTAGCAACAATCCCAGTGGACGAACGATGGGACGAAGGTGAAATAATTTGAAAAGAGATTTTGCGGATAATTATGTACCTAATTTCTCAAATAGTTATACTTTCATTAATAAATGTAGGTAGCGTAGATTTATATATCGAGTAGGTAGGCACTATGTTTGTATTGCTAAACAGAATGATGACGTTGAAAAATCCTAATTAGGTAGGTATACTTATGTTAGTTAACCAAATCAAATTCTTTTCGTGAGAATATAAGTAGATATTATCCAACTTATTTGTTCAACATAATGACTTACAGATAAAAATATAACAGGAAAGTTATCTATTATAATAATGATAAGATGGTACGTTATGATAAACCATAATTTTATGGTATGTTACTTAACAAGAAAAGGTTCGAAGTAATAAGGTAAGTTAGATAACATTAGGTAGGTACATAATTTGCTTGCTCTTCCCACTCAACTGTTAAAAATAATTACAACAGACATCTTATTGAATTCAATATGAAAATATCAAGAAATAGAATCCATTTCCACAGCAAGCTTTGAAATGGAACCCCTTGTAAAATATATTCCATGTTCCGACCGAATGAATACCTAGAAGCGCCTGGCAGTAAACATGTCGCAAGAATACACTCGTGGTTACATTGCCATTGCTATGTTGCAAATAGCAGGCGTTTATTGCTCTGTGTACAATACGACGAGGCGTAAAGCAAAAATGTGGTATAGTCAGAAATATTTTATTAGAAATCTGTCTTTTTGGAACTTTTCTCGAAAGTAGAAGAACGTTTTTTTAGGTCGGGCTCGTTCACATCTCCACGACTCGCCGACGTAAAAACGCACATCAAGAAACCGCTACTGAATTTCTAGGGCGCCGCGCCGTGCGTTTTCACGGCACTTTGCCGTAACCCAGCGTCGGGGCCTTAGTTTTGTCAATATACTTACTCAGAAAGATTGGATTTTACCTGGACTCTAGCTATGAACCAACATATTACATACCTAGTACCACTTGCGGGGTAGGCAAACTGGACAAATCAGGCGTCATCGCCACACCTGACAAGTACTTATTACAGAAAAAAACGCCTAAAAGACGTGTGTCCGACAGACGACACCTCTCCACGTAAGGTTTCGCACTCAACGTACCTATCTAACATTACTAGCAAAAAAGAAACAAGTTTTTTAGTAACCTTCGACTTGGCATGACTCTGTCTAGATTTCATGACTTTTTAGAGATAAACAGGAGAGTCTTCATCGAGACTTGGCTTGTTTTTTACAGAATGTTTCTGGTGGGATTTTAGTTATTTTTGTAGAAGCGTCCCATCAAGCTGAACAACTTTTGCTTTGAAGTCATATCTGTATCTTCTATAGCTTAGCCGGGCTCCGAGTGGCGTGCCTGGAGGTCTACATCAGGTACTCCAAACCTTCGATTTTCCTAGTTTTATAGTTTTCCCTCCATTAAATAAGTTTTTTATAAAGCCCCTAACTCTTTACCACATTTCAGCTCTCTGAGTTTATGGGGAAAAACTATTTCATTTTGACGATCATAAGTGAGTGAATGACTGTCTGTCTTAAATGCAAAACTTTGCCTTCGCTTAACTTCGGAACTAAATGACCTACAGACATATAATTTTAAGTATGTGATTAAAGCTTACTAGATGACCAAAATTTCTGCGTTCTGGTCGTATCCAAAGTTTCTTAAATAGTGGCCTGAAAATGCTTCGAAATGGTTCCAGTAAAGGATGGTACGGCAGTATTTGCTTTGCGCTTGACTTGGCGGGGCACTGCCGTGCCCCCAGATATTAAAGAAATATTTTTAACAGCCTTTGTTTTTCCAAAGTAACTGTAAAGTTAATTAGTCTCGTTTATAATCACATGTTGTAAGATTGAAAAATTTCCTTTTGCATAATCTGGAACTATCTAACGCAAAACAAGTCTCCGCAAATAAGATAACACAACCTCCAGCGAAGCTAAACAAAAGGTAGTGGTAGAAAAACAAGCTGTGTTCATGATTTGAAACTGAAAACCTTTTTATTAAGTTTCTAAACGGAATAATTCACAAACAGTGAGGCCACTTAATTCACTTTTATATTTGAACGAAAACGAAATAATGTTACTTCACGCAAACTGTGGTACTCAAGTCGACGTACAACCTAATGTATCTATCCTAATGTTAAAGGGATCTAATAGAATACGTGATATTCAGACTGTCTGACGCTCGTAGCGCGAACTATTGGTGCGAGGACCGTCAGACAGTCTAAATATCACCACATATCACGTACCTAGTCTAATACCCGATTTATACCTAGCACGCTATGTGTGTTTGTATAATTGTGTATGTGTGTGTGTGTGTGTGTGTGCGTGTGCGTGCGTGTGTGTGTGTGTGTGTGTGTGTGTGTGTGTGTGTGTGTGTGTGTGTGTGTGTGTGCGTGTGTGTGTGTGTGTGTGTGTGTGTGTGTGTGTGTGTGTGTGTGTGTTTAGTTAAGGCCAATTTCTCTACAAAATAACCTCATCACTCCATTAACGTACCTATGTAGGTACGTGAGAGAGCAACCCCCTCAATTTATTACAGTGCAACATACGAGTAAATTTGCCGTGTGCTGCCGGCTTAGAATAGCATCACTCCAATACTATCCGTGGGTGTCGTAAAAACCGACTAAGGGTTATTCGTCCAGAGAATCGGTAGCAGCATTCCCTGTGCATGAAATATCTTGCACTGCGCTCGCCATTCCGCCAAGCGTGGTGAGTATGACAATAGGGCAATATATGGCAGAACGGGGAGGCCCATGTCCAGCAGTGGACTGTTAGGGCTCTAGTACAGCGCCGATTTCAAGGTACCTAACTGAACCTAGGTGTTCGTCAATAACCAAGGCTACTAAAAAAACGACGAAAAAGCAAGAAAATTCATCAGGTTAAGTGTCAGGTGGGTAACTGGTAGGTAACTAGGTAACTTGTAAAAAGAAATGCAAAACTAGCAAATCTAAGTCAAAGTAGTCTCAAACTTAACTGTGGATATTCTTTAAATCAAACTGTTATGTGCACCGTACATAATAATTTCGGTAGCCTAGGAGGCACCAAAGTTGTTTTGTTTTGATCATTCTATTTACTCTCTGTTATCTCAGTTCATAAAATGCTGTCTGTACTGTTATTTTGGAAACTGTTCACCACCCGGGAAACCCATTGTGTTGCTATCTAGTATAATGGTCTAGAATAAGCCTAAAGTAAATACTAATGAGTATAAAACCATTGGGAAATAACATAAGGGCATCAAACAACGATTCAGCTTGAGCTCAAACGAACGAATTTATTACGAAAATAATTACCTATTTCAAAATGGCATTCAAACTGATTGTAGCACTCTGTGTTTTGGTAAGTAGAATAATTTTTAAAATATTTTAATCTTACTTTTATATTTAAAAGATTCTTACAATTTACGAAACTTTAAATTAAGTCATGGTTGCTTTCCGTTGCTTTAGTAATGAAACCTAGGTATAAAAATATTTAATTACTGTGTTTTATTTTTAGGTGGCAGTAGCCGTAGCAGTCCCAGCAGGAGCTGGTGGTCCAGCAGCTTGGGGACCCGCCGCTTGGGGACCCGCAGCTTGGGGCCCTGCCGCTTGGGGCCCTCCTGGTGCAGCAGCCGGCGGGGCCAGCCCCTTCATCCCGCCATGGATCGCGACCGCCCCGTGGTACCCGCAATGGGCCCCGTGTACCACCGTAGGTTCAACCTGCGCCGACTGCAACACTAAACTCATTTGCACCAAGATCGGAGGCATCCAGAGGGCGTGTACTGACCCCACCCTGCCGTACTGCAACGCTGGTGCATGCTCTGCGACCCCCACGGCTGAATGCGCCCCAGCTACCGAGGCTGCCGCCGCCCCTGCCGCTACCGCATAATTTTACGCAAAGGCTTGCAGGCGAAACATCCTAGAAACATAAACAGCCTCAGAAACAGCGTGCATCAAAATTAGTACGATCTATGTATGCTTAGATTTTTGTAAAATATAGTAATTGCAATGAATTAAACTTATAATCTCATTTTTATACTATTGAACCTATCTTTGACATTAAATAAAGTCTGATGTTCGCATTAATAATGTATTTTTGTAACTTTATTATTATTAAAATAAATATTTATTTAAACCTAAGTGGATCGCTTATTTGTCAGTTTTCTCTAGAACAGATCATTCGCAAATTAATTTGTTAGTCATTTAATTAGGTACCTACCTAAATGCTTTGAAAATAAAGTTCTTACGAATACTAATTGCTAATGGGTACTTTGGTATATCAAAAATATTATATCAGTAGAATATACGTTTTTCAAGATATGAATTGTAAGCCCGTTTCAATCATAACAAGGATAAATTATTTGAGTTAAATAGATAGATTAACACTTTATTGCTTATAAACAATACAACATGTAAAACAACAATAAAGCAAAAACTTAGAGCTAGAATATCAATATCAAATATCAAATCATTTATTGCTCTTAAACAAGGTAATTTACATAAAATGCAGGTGTAAATGGTTTCAAAAAGATCGCTTGTTTAGCCATTAGATAATAGCATGCAATTAATACAAACATGTCAAAAGCAACGGTAAAATAAATAAATTAATTCGATTACACAATGTCAACAAAATTCATTGAATAATTCTAACAACAATAAAATAAATCTATTACCAAAACAAAATAATTCAAAATCTAAAATAATCACACAAAACAACTTTCATGAGACAGAATAGATCCAATACAATTATTCCTTAAAGCTATAAAACTCCAAATATGAGTAAAAATTACGTTCTGCCAACCAATTACGCAGCAGCCGTTTAAACTGAACTGTCGGTTGGTCTTTTATTGGTTGTGGTATTTTATTAAATATTTTCACACACATTGCCAAACAGTTTTTCTGATATCTCATGCTTTTAGGCACGGTGCTAAGGACAAGCATATTAGGGTACCGCATATTCTGACGACGAGACACATCACTTGCTCGTTTAAATAAATTAGGATGCTGCTTGACAAAAATAGCACACTCCAAAATATAGAGACAAGGCAAAGGCAAAATATGGAGATCTTTAAAATATGGTCTACACGATTGATCAGGAGCTAATCTACAAATTGCACGAATATACTTTTTTTGGGCAACAAATGCCTTGTATACGTCTGTGCCGTTACCCCAGATAATGAGACTATATCTTAGAATAGACTCTACGTATGCATAGTAGGCTGTTACGGCTGTACTCCGTGAAGCTGATCTTGTCTACACTAATATAATATAGAGGAAACCTTTGTTTGTTTGTTTTTTTGTATGTATGTAATCGATAAACTCCGGAACTACTGGACTGATTTCCAAAACTCTTTCACCATTAGAAAGCTACAACATTCCTGAGTAACATAGGCCACTTTTTATCTCGGGAAAATTTCTCATTCCCACGGGAAAACGGTTAGCAGCAGGAAAAGCGGAAAGTATAGCGGATATTACCCAAATTAGCCAAATCTCTTTACCGATCTTCGCGAAATTTGGCACTGATATTACTAGCATATTAAAGATGGACATGGACTACTTTTTGGAGAACCTGATGAAGACCACCAGCATCCCATCTAAACTATAAGAGATACGGTCATGGCTTCATACAAAAAGTTGTTAACCATGACGGGCCGCTTCTGCTGGCACATGGTCATCGAGGATCTGGAGTACCTGATGAAGAATACCAGCATCCCATCTAAACAATAAGAGATACGGTTATGGCTTCATAGAAAAAGTTGTTCACCATGACGGGCCGCTTCTGCTGGCACATGTTCATCGAGGATCTGGAGTAGCTGATGAAGACCACCAGCATCCCATCTAAACTAAAAGAGATACGGTCATGGCTTCATAGAAAAAGTTGTTCATAATGACGGGCCGTTTCTGCTGGCACATGGTTATCGAGGAACTGGAGTACCTGATGAAGACCACTAGCATCCCATCTAAACTATGATAGATACGGTTATGGCTTCATAGAAAAAGTTGTTCACCATGACGGGCCGCTTCTGCTGGCACATAGTTATCGAGGATCTGGAGTACCTGATGTAGACAGCCATCATCCCATCTAAACTATAAGTGATAGGGTAATGGTTTCAAAGTATAAGTTATTCAGCATGACGGGCCACTTCTGCTGGTCATGGTCACGAGGGTCTGGAGTACCTGATGTAGACCACCAGCATCTCATCTAAACTAAAATAGATTCGGTAATGGCTTCAAAGTTAAAGTTATTCAGCATGACGGGCCGCTTCTGCAGGTACATGGTCACGAGGGTCTGGAGTAGGTACCTGATGTAGACCCCCAGCATCCCATCTAAACTATAAGAGATACGGTAATGGCAAAGATCCAATTTCTACGGGGAAACAGGTAGGTAAGTAGCAGTGGGTGAAACCGCTGGGCGGGCCGCTAGTCAATTTATATAGAGCAAAAGTAAAGCTATTATAGCCCCGTCAATATCGACATAAAAATAAATAAACATTGCAAACGCGCATGTAACTACGATTTTTTTATATGTTGTAAGGTCCCTTGAGAGTAGTTAATACCCAAGTTTGCAACACTGAAAACCTTGTGCTGCCTCCACAGTGCTCAATAAACTGCGAAATTTTGGCCCATATTTCAATTTTTTATAAAAATCTACCATAACGAAGATTTTTTCAAGTACGTTTCATAGAACTTTTTTAAAGATAACTAAATTTTCTACAATTTCAGGGAAACCTGAGCACACTATGTCTTTTGGTTGCAAAGATACAGCAAGTCAAAGATGGGCAATTCTTCCGCAGTGCTAAGAAAGCTGTGAAATTACAGAATTTCCGATGTAACAGCTCTTGTTACATTTTTTTTTTCAAAAAATCATATTATGTTGTCCGACTTGCACTAAGCCAGTTTTTAGGGTTCCGTACCCAATAGGGTAAAAAACGGGATTACTATTACTAAGACTTCGCTGTCTGTTCGTCCATCCGTCTGTCACCAGGCTGTATCTCATGAATCTGGATAGCTACAGAGTTGAAATTTTCGCAGATTATGCATATCAAAATCCGTTCAGTAGTTTTTTCGCGTGTATCTCATGAACCGTGATAGCAAGAGAGTTGAAATTTTCACAGGTGATGTATTTCTGTTGCCGCTATTACAAAAAATGCTAAAAACCAGAATACAATAAATAGTACCATACAAGAAACGTGTTTTTTGTTGGTTTTTGTAAATAATGATTCGAAGGCTGTTTCTCATGAACCGTGACAGTTACATCTTTTAAATTTTCACAGATGATGTATGTTTATTGCCGCTATAACAACAAATACAAAAAAACTGGCCAAGTGCGAGTCGTACTCGCGCACAAAGGATTCCGTACCATCATTTATAAAAATGACAGAAATATCATATCTGTGGCCCAACTCGCACTTGACTAGTTTTTGGTATTTGTTGTAATAGTGGTAATAAACATACATCATCTGTGAAAATTTCAACCATCTAACTATCACGGTTCACGAGAAATAGCCTTCGAAACATTATCCACAAAAACGAGAAAAAAAAAAAAAATTTTCTTGTATGGGAGCCCCCCTTAATATTAATTGTATTCTGGTTTTTAGTATTTGTTGTTATAGCAGCAATAGACATACATCACCTGTAAAAATTTCAACTATCTAGCTATCACGGTTCATGAGATACAAGCGCAAAAACTTCTGAACAAATTTTGATTTGACGTTGACATTGGCAGCACAGGGTTTTCAGTGTTGCAAACTTGGGTGTTAACTACTCTCAAGGGACCTAACAATATATAACAAAATCGTAGTTACATGCGCGTTTGCAATGTTTGATGTCGATATTGACCGGGCTAATTAAGTTTACTACATGCTTTATTTATATGCTCCTTCCAATTCAGATTTTTATATAATAAAATTCCTAAAAATGTCACACTATCCGCAATATGTAGGTTTTCTCCCATAAAATCAATAGAAGTTAATTCCTTATGTAAATTAAAATTTATATAGTTAGTCTTTTTAAGGTTAATATTTAAATTATTTTGGACAAGCCAGTCATTAGTAATGTTAAGAATATTAGTTATTTCAGATTTATGATTATCAATTGTCAGTATTTTAGGCGTGGTTACGAGTATTGTTATGTCATCAGCAAATAATATGGTTTTATGAATTATAATATTTGGTAGCTCATTAATGTATAATAAAAACAGTAATGCACACTTCCTTGGGGTACTCCTGTTTCTATTTGCCTAAAAGATGATCTGTGGCACTTGCATTGTGTTTGTTGTCTATATTAGTAATTTCGCAACATTACATTCTGTTAGTCAGATAAGATCGGAACCAGTTAAGTGCTTGGCCTCTTATTCCGTAACCTTCTAATTTTGAGAGCAGCAGATTATGGGAAACAAAATCAAATGCCTTCGACATATCTAGGAACAGCGCTGTGACATAATTGTTATCATTCAAGTTACTTAAGATCTCACTCACCACTCTATATGCAGCAAGTGTAGTTGACTTGTGCTTTTGAAACCCATATTGGTCTTCATTAATTATATTATATTTATTGAGGAAAGCGGTAACTTTAGAATAAATTATTTTTTCAAATATTTTTGAGAAAATTGGTACTATTGTAACAGGACGGTAATTATTTATATCCATTTTACTGCCTTTCTTGTGCAAAGGTTTCATAATTGAATGTTTTAGCAATTCGGGAAATTTACCTGTCTCTAGAGAAAGATTGACTAGATATGTTAATACACTTAATAATCCAGATTTACATGATTTAATCACTTTTGTACAAATACCGTCAATTCCTTCGCTCAATGTATTTTTTAAAGATAAAATAGTTTTTTCTACGTCATTTTCACTAACTGGGGTCAGATAAATCGAATTAATGTTGCTATTGTTAGTATGTGGTAGTTTAATTTTAGTATTTTTAGTACGAGTCATATCGATAAAAAAGTTATTTACGTTATTAGCTATACAGAGTGAGTCAGTTACTTCTTTATTATTGTGTATAATTTTATCTACAAAAAAGATTGGTTGTGGTGGTTTAGCTTCATCATTTATTACTGTCCATGTTGCTCTACATTTATTTTTACTGTTCAACACAAAATTATCGTTACTATTTTTTTTAGATAGTAGCGTACATTTTCTTAAAAGCCTGTTATAGTTTCTATAGCGTGATTTACTGCTATTGGTTCTTTTTGAGTAGAACTGAAAACGTAAGTATTTCTTTGTTTCACTGCTTTTCTTAGACTTTTGTTATCCACGTATTTTTCCGTGCTCTATTTACTTTTATTTTTACTATAGGAAAGCATAATTTATATAATAAACAGAACATATCATGAAATTCACGAAACGCGATATTCAAGTCTTGTTTATTAAAAACCTCTGAATATATTTAGGTTTTCTTGGGAATAATCCCTCCTATATAAATAGTACGTTTGTGTTGCCATATATTTAGTCTCTACTGGAAATTTGATTATTTGAGCTGTATTATGGTCGGAGAGAAATAATGGTAGAGTATATCCAGTAACATTCTGAACATTGCTTATTATATGGTCTATACACTTACGACCTCTCGTGGGAACAGTTATATGAAAAGACATCTTGTTCGTATTTACAATGTCCTGAAGACGCCTTTTTTCATCACTGTTCTCAAGCAAATTTATATTGAGGTCACCGCAAATGATAATTTTCTTTTTGCTAAACTTTTTGTTGATACCAAACAAAAGCATTTCAAGGCGCTTAAAAAATATATCGATATCTTTTGCATTACGGGATGGAATTCTATACAAACATACAACAATAGCATCAAGAGATGAAATATTGGCACAGCAACATTCAAAATGGTTGTCAATGGATAGCGAATCAAAACACTTTACTTTACTGAATTGCAAACCACACCTCACTAGAATGCATGCTCCTCCTCTTTTTATGTTTTTCCGACAGTAACTTGCTGCAATTTCGAAATTACTAATTTTTATATTATTTCCCTGACCAGCTTGTACAAAAGATTCTGTAAAACATAAGATATCTGGCGTCGTTTGAGATTTAATTTGAGATAGAGTTATTTCTAGCAATTCTCTTTTAGAGAGCAGCCCTTGAATATTTTGATGAAATAGTGACACGCTTAAATTAGACTCGAAAAAACTTCTTGCTATTGTCATGGTAGTTACTTTTTATTGGAGAGGAGAACGCAACCGTGTGAAAATGAACCTTATGTCTATAACTTTATTTATTATTAGTCGTGATATTCTCTAGCGTATCATATGGTTTAAGGACAGACGTAACTACATAATTATCTCCTAATAGTTTTTCCAGGATGTCACGGAGCCCTCTGCCTGACTCGTCAGCCAATAGCACGACTTTCCTTTGTTCCTGAGGTATGAGGTTCATCGAGATAGAGACAGCTGATTCATCCAAACTCTCTCTGTCAAGCACAATCGGCGTCGATATTGACGAAGGAGTCTTCTCGATGAACGATTCTTGTTGGTTGACTGCAGGCGCGGTATTTACATTTCTATTAATTTTACCTGTCAAATTGACTTCATTTCCCGCCGATGAATTTAAGTTAGTCTTGTTTATACACTCCCTTTTTTTACATTCTTTTGATTTTGGTGTAGGACTGCAGATCTGTGTCAAACGAGCAATTCTCTTGTCTTTCAGTTTAATTTCTTCTTTCAGGATATTGTTCTCTATTAAGTATTGGTTTAAAAGTTTATCTCACAATTTCAATTTATTTTCCAGTTCAGTAATTCTCTTCTTTGATTTGGCCAATAGACTGTTGTTGCAACTACTTAAATTCGGACAGCTTTGATTAGCATGATAAACGGTAGAGCCATTAGATGTATCATTTAATGTCATATCTGAATCCAAGGATTCAAAAGAATTTTTTGTTGGTATATTAATCTCATAATGATCCCGTTCTTCATGATCACATAAGGTACAGTTAGCCATAGTTGTAGATGTGGAAGAGCATGATGTATTATTACTGTTGGCAGGTGAACTTGGTAGTGTAGGTGTATTTAAGCTTGGGACATTGTAATCTATTTTAGCCGGAGCTGGTTCTTCTGTTGGTAGTTGGAAAGCTTGCTTAGGATCAAACTTATTCACATTGTTCAACGGCACTGAAGGTCCGGCGCCAATGTTCAGAGATCTTGTTTCCGTAGAATTTGGCGTACTTGATCTTGCTCTCGCTTTAGTACATTTATCGTACTTCCAAAATGATTTCTTGCCAGATTCCATAAGTGTATAACGTTTTCTTGATATATTAGAACACCCATCGATACACAAAACCTAGAAGCAAGCAAAGGCAGCCTTATCGCTTGTAGCGATCTCTTCCAGGCAACTTTTACCTTGAAAGAGATAGTTGACACAGATTTGTAAGTAGTTGCAGAAGCAATCAAAATTAAAAACCATAACAATTAAACTACAGAATAACAAACAAGAGTTAGATTAGTTATAAAGCAAAATAAATGAACAAAATTAGGTATGTACTTACCTAGGTACTTATAGAGGTGATACTTAGGTAACTTTATGGAAAAAATTCAATTTATTTGTGTGTTAACAAATCAAACCTAAAAAAAAGGAATCTGAAATGATAGGAATGTACGTGGCGCACTTTTATGTTATGGCTGATACCAATGTCGCCCCCGTCTCAGCTGTGAAGAGTACCTACTTACTGCCATCTGCCATACAAAAATTCATAGGTATGACAGCTCAGCTTGAAAGTGATCAGATCCAATGTTAATCAGTTTATCACTTTTGGAAAGTTTACTTAAATAAGTATGAAGTCAAATATTATGTTCGGCTGAATTGTCAAAATCCATAGGTACTACCCAAAACTTCACGACGCGATTACATAATTTCGGATTATTTAAATATGACAGCATATTTCAATGGTTATCCCATAGGGTTATCCGCGTCACTTGTCATATCTCATACAATCTGAAGTTCAGCGACTACGAAAATCATGTGAGTTATTCCAGCCAAACCTAAACTACAGTACATACAGCTACACTGAAAATCTAGGTTTGTACCTACTGATAAAATAATCTACTTCATCTGGACAATCTTCAGGACTTCAACTAAATGGAATTTTAGATAAAGGACGAGTATGTAAGCAAGATTCTCGTGTAGGAAGATTAGTGAAAAAATACTGTCCTAAGAGAATTTGGGTAATAGTAAAATACTACACATTCCTTGCTATATTAGGATTAGCCAGCTGGCTTTCGTTCCTCGCTATATTGTGGAATATAGGGTGAAATTTTACTAGTAACCGATAGCGAAACCTCAGAACCCGCTGGTGATAAGGAACAACTTTCCCCAAGGAACATAGGTTGAAAAACGAGAAAAATTATTGGACCTCCCATAATAACTGAAATCAGCTGATCGGCAAATTTGTATGGACGGTCCAATTTTTTTTTATGGATTTCGACCTTTGTTCCCTGGGGAAAGTTGTTCCTTATCACCAGCCGGTTCTGAGGTTTTGCTATCGGTCACTAGTTAAATTTCACACTATAATAGCGCTTTACTCACATAACATCTGTTTCGACGTTGTTTTTGCGCTGCATGACGCATGTGTTGGGACAATACGAATTTCGTCCTTATTCTTATACAAATATGGTTTATGTCAAATTGTTTGACAAATGCTTCCGTAAACGCAGCGTTGTGCGATATTTTTGCGCTACCGGATGCGTCTGGTAAACCGTTTCACATAAACCGTATTTGTATAACAATAAGGTGAAAAATAGTATTTTTCAAACGAAACGAATAGCGCTGCAAAAATAACGCACCATCGGACGTTACGTGTGTATGAGTCCTCTTTTATGAGTCGTCAAATACCAATTACTATATTCAATTTCATCTAGCTATACCTACCTACTATAGTATTGCTGAAATACCCGTTTAAACATACAAGAAAATCCATGCCGATGATGGTGGGTATGTATATAGCTCAATTGCATTTATTTGTGCAATATATTTTCATAAGGCTGAAACAAATAGCTCTGTAGAACTTTCCAAGATCAATATACCACGTCATATTAACTGTTTGTGTTGTGGCAGATGCATAAGATATTGTTTGTAGTACGAGAGGGATTTCCGCATTTGAATCACTATTAGTTTTAAACTATTGACAATGTGTAAATCTTGTTTAAGTTTATATAAAAGCAAAAACAATGCGACAATAAATGAGTTGTTTCCGATTGGCAGTGCAATATGGGTTCCTTAAGAAATGTTGTGGTTATATTTGTGCTGGTAAGAAAACAGAGTAAATAAAATCTAATCATAAATTATTGAAAGAAAGAGACTTCACTTAATACCAGTTTTCATGATTATTCATTCTGTTCTTTGTAAGAGCATTTTGTATTGTGTTCTCATTCTATTGACCTATTGAAAACAGAATTCAGAACAACGCTAATAAAGTTAGGAAGACGTTCTAAGTTAAAAGATAACTCTGTCTGTATACTTGTTAGTTAACAAACTTTTTATTTCATATATAGGTTGCAGTTCTGGCTGTTACTATAAGCCATGCCGACCACCAATCATCTCTCCAGAAACATCGAATCCGCCGACAAGCTGCTGAAGAAGCCACTCCAAAAGAAGTAGCTCAGGAAAATCCGGAACCAGATCAGGCAGCCGAAGATAATCCTCCACCAGAAGCCGGGCAGGAAGACCAAGCACCAGAAGACGAAGACCAAGATGAAGCGGAAGGCAATACTCTGATTGACCTTGGTATCCCGTTTTTGACTCCGTGCAACCACACGGTGGACCCTATTAAATCCTGCTACGACTGTAGCAGGCTGCTCATCTGCAAGAGGTTCGGAGGGCTGGTGAAGCGCTGTGGTAGTCCATTCCGACCCCACTGCGTTAATGGCACCTGCCGTGCTACTCCTAGTGCTGAATGCGCTTAAGAAGGATTCCCTAAAAAGCACTACGCACTTTCCAAGATACTTTTGATTGGTTGTGGATAATATTGGTTTTGATTGATAAGTTCGATTTCGACTTAAGTGAACTAGGTACCTACACCTATTTTGATTGGATTTATAATTAGAAAGAGGTGTGTAAATTAATTGTGTATCAAAATAACCTTTCGATTATCTGAATTTTATTTTAAGATTAATTTTGTAATGATATACCTCTACCACAAATTAGAAATAAATTGAAATTGACTATAAATTTTCATATTTATTTTACAACAAATAATAAAGTTGCATAATTTTAAACATTTCAATTACCTACGAGTAGATAAAAAGTTTTAATAACCTTCTTCAACGTTTGTTTAAAGGTACTTAACATTAAAACAACGTAAGCCCACTTCAAAAAGGTCAAAGTCTTATGAGAGCAATTAAACAAATCTTTGATATTAAAAAACTCAAGCTACTTGTAACAAAACTTGTAAGTTGAATAAACAAACCTAATAATAGCGTGGCTAATGAAAATTCTTGCACAAGTTTGGAGGAGGTCGATGTCAAAGTTCCTCTAAACGACCCACATCAAATGAGGCTTATTACAAAATCGGTCGTTCAATTTTATCCATTTTCGCGAACGTATAAAATTCCAAATACTTATTTATCGGTTGTTGGATAGCTTAATCTAAAAACTTACTTTCAATACTATTTAATGTAATTTTTTTAGCTAGTTAGTACTTATACCTAATAACCCAGCGGATGTTAAATTAGTACCGTGATACCAAATTAAATTATACCAAATACAAAAAAAGTTAGGTATGAAAAAAAGTTAGGAAAGCTATATAAACTCTGTCTAAAGGTGCGTCTAACTTTTTTAAATAGGTACCTAAAACCAATACTTATGCTACATAATTGTCTCTCCGCATCTTGCAAACAGTATAAACCTACGTTCATGGATTAGTCTAAAATGGATTCAGGGATTCACATATACGGGGTGTTAAGGACGGTGTAACGAAAACTTTGCAGGCGTGCTCAGACCATGAAACTGAACAACTTTTACTATGGAGCAAATGGTGGGAAACGAAAAAAAATTTCCGACCTCCCATACAAAGTCAGTCAGCTGATTGTGAATTTTGTATGGGAGGTCGGAAAATTTTTTTCGTTTCCCACCATTGGCTCCATAGTAAAAGTTGTTCAGTTTGATGGCCTGATCATGCCTGCAAAGTTTTCGGTACACCGTCCCTAACACCCTGTATATGCCCTCTAGTTTCTACAATGCAACTAAGAAAATATATTGCTGCTCTATTATTAGAAACGTGGTCTTGTGTGTGGTGGTCTTCTATTTGAATAGAAGCGAAACCACGGCACTTACATGAATCAGAACTACCTCTATACTCCGGAAAATGATTTAATTTATTAATCCATTGTTTCCGGAAGTTTTTCTTGTTACATTTATAAAATATAAAAGATTTCTTATTATACAGGGTGATTGGAAATTCGATGCATTCCCTGAAGGTGGTTAGAGGGGGGGCCATTTCCAACATATTCTTCCATGGAACCAGGGGTCGGAAATGATTGGTTACAAAATTATTAGGACTTTTGATTTTTTAAAGAAAATTTCCCGATTTCAACTTTGAAAGCTAGCCAAACCGTTTTATGCATAGTTTTTTGACATGATCTCATAGTGAATGAATAGGACAATCATTTTAGTTACAAGTTTAGTTAGAAATACTCTTCTTTTTTAAAATACAGCGCCAAAACAAGAAAATATTTTGGTGGAAAGGATTTTCAACATTCATGGTAATCTACTGTAAAAATCACTATAGAATAATCCGTAAAAACTTCATAACAGAGTTCTCTGTTTCATTAGCTAACCGAAAGGTACAATAATCTACAATCAAACATGTTTTCATAAAATAATTAGCATTAATGCAAAAAGCGGCGTGCGAAACAAGGCAATTGACTATGGTCGGTCGACTACGCCAAAGTCAGCAAATGCTGTTTAGACAACTTTTTCAAGTATTTTCGTGGTCTAATGGGTGGAGCATTCCCCTCAGGAGTCTGTGGTTCAGGTTCGATTCCGTGAGTTGACCTACAAGGTTGATATTCAACACTTTGTGAATTTTTCCCAGTTTGGTTTAAAAAATCACGTTGAACCACCTGATTGTCCGCAAGAAAATATCGTGCTCCGGAGGGCATATTAAACCATCGGCCTCGATTGATGTCTAATAAACGCAGACGGTGGTCGTAACACTACCATAGCAGAGGTCTAATACTTGTAGTAGGTGGTTTAAAAACTCCGACAAAGATTTATCATTTCAGTTTTTTAGGCTGTTTAAAGCTCAGGAGCTCCATTTCTGAATTGTCGTAATCCTAATCGTGCGAAAATCTGCTACTAATTGTGCTCGTATCACATGTTCTACTAAACTTATTAATTTATGCACACCCTTATAAATTCACACAAACCCTTAACATTTAAAGTGTCGAGTAGTAGAACGTGTAATACGAATGGTTAGACCACTCGTTTTAGATTTCCGTGCACGGATTTGGATTACGACAATTCAGAAATGGAGCTCCTGAGCTTTAAACAGCCTAAAAAACTGAAATGATAAATCTTTGTCGGAGTTTTTAAACCACCTTCTACAAGTATTAGACCTCTGCTATGGTAGTGTTACAACCATCGTCTGCGTTTATTAGACATCAATCGAGGCCGATGGTTTAATATGCCCTCGGAGCACGATATTTTCTTACGGACAATCAGGTGGTTCAACGTGATTTTTAAACCAAACTGGGAAAATTCAAAAAGTGTGGAATATCAACCTTGTAGGTCAACGTACGCGAATCGAAACTGTAACCACAGACTCATGAGGGGAATTCTCCACCCATTATAACACGAAAATACTAGAAAAGTTGTCTAAACAGCATTTGCTGACTTTGGCGTAGTCGACCGACCATAGTCAATTGCCTTGTTTCGCACGCCGCTTTTTGCATTAATGCTAATTATTTTATGAAAACATGTTTGATTGTAGATTATTGTACCTTTTGGTTAGCTAATGCAACAGAGAACTCTGTTATGAAGTTTTACGGATTATTCCATAGTGATTTTTACAGTAGATTACTATGAATGTTGAAAAAATCCCTTTCCACAAAATATTTTCATGTTTTGGCGCTGTATTTTAAACAAGAGTATTTCTAACTAAACTTGTAACTAAAATGATTGTCCTATTCATTCACTATGAGATCATGTCAAAAAACTATGCATAAAACGGTTTGGCTAGCTTTCGCATGACTTTTAAAGTTGAAATCGGGAAATTTTCTTTAAAAAATCAAAAGTACTAATAATTTTGTAACCAATCATTTCCGACCCCTGGTTCCATGGAAGAATATGTTGGAAATGGCCCCCCCTCTAACCACCTTCAGGGAATGCATCGAATTTCCAATCACCCTGTATATTATAGAAGTTCTGTGACATTAGTTTCCACAGACGACACCTAAGATGAAAATAGTTAGGTATACCTAAATCTTTCAACCACTTGAATACCATAGGTTGAAATAAATACCACATACACCGTGCTTCGGAAGAAATGCATCAAATTGGTCACCTGTTTAAGGCATCACACCGAACAATTTTCATTATGGAAACAATGCTGGAATACGAAAAAAATAATACTACCTTCTATAAAAAAGTCAAAATCAGCTGACGGACTTTGCATTTGCATGCGAATTCTCTAAATATGATAAGGTCATTCATGGATTAATCAATAATAGCACTAGATCAAACGGATATGAGACGCGAAATACCACTAATACCCTACCTGAAAACAAGTAATAAAGGTATTTAAATTATCTATCTAGTGAGTCTTAGATAAACACAAGCTGTTGACCTATCTTGCTGAGATATCACATCACACTGAAATCACGATGTAAATTTTCCCAACGCCCACATTGTGTTTGTTATAGTTCATTAGCATATCGTGGAAAACAAGGTGAAAACAAGAAACAACTGACTTTCAATTGAACTGACATCTGACACGCAAATGTGACGTGATGTGAATGTCATCGTAGATTGATGAGATGATATTTGTTTACGATATACCCGATATACTTTTAAAAACTGCGTATTTATTTATTTGCAACAGATTTTTCTGGAGGCATACAAGTGTAGCAAAAATATTACAGGATGTAAGGGTCAGTTCCCACAGAAGGCGACGAGACGAGACGCGACGCGACGATGCAATGTCATTTTCAAGCGGCATTAAGATGCAACGCGCGGCGCCGCTCGATGCATCTTCATGTCGCTTCCGGCCGCTCGGTGCTGCTTGTCAGCTTGTCAATTCACTTTAGTAGTTCAAGAGCTTGATGTATGTGCAGGTTATGTGATATGATAGCTTTGTATGAGCTTCGATCGGAACGGAACGGAAGACTGTGTTTCTCTTAGAGCCCAAAATTCTTTTATTTTATTTTAACAGGTATATTTTCGAAGTTAACAGCTACATTTACGATACAAAATATTATAGATAACTACTTTTAAAAGCCACTTAGTACAATCCAACATATGTAGTTTAGTCGTTTTTTGACCTGTGGTTTGCTTGTGAGTCAAATATATTAAGTATTCTTTAAATTTCTGGGAATAAGCAACAGTTTTCTGTGTGTACAACACCTTGCACTACGCTCGCCAATATGCTTGTTTGCCAGAAAATAGCTCATGCATGTCCAAACAGTGTACTGTTGTGGCTGTTAAGTTTCTAAATTTAAAGTAAAAATGCCGTCAGATAGATAGATAGTGTAGCGTTATCTACATCTTTCTCTTCGTCTAGGACACCGAGACGTCCAACGACTAGATGATCTCTGGTGCCAGAGTTAACGACCATGGACTTTTATACGTCCATGTTAACGACCGCCGCGCCGTCTAAGTAACATAGCAACCGGGACCGACGAATTAATTTATCAATTATCATATAATTCATAACATATGAGCCTTTGTACGTGGCGGGCGGAAGAATGACATATGTCCATGAATACATATATCTGAGCCAAATAGTCTCCTTCCAGGCACGAGAAGACAAACAAGTTACGAGATGCACCGAAAAAGCCTGGAGGAGTGAGGGAACAAATGAAAGGCGAAATCGCAAAATCATGTGCATTTTCCCGATACGCCCTTATGGGGCACAGACGTGGCCTTTAACAAAAGCTCAGAAGACCAGCTTTAATATCTCAGCGAGCAATGGGGCGCAGTATACTAGAAAACTCTGACTCGGAAACTGAAACTCGTAGATTAGGTCGGAAATACTATACTGCGTTCCAAAACGCAAATTGCCGATGTGGCACGTGCAGCCGCGAAGCTCGAATGGGATTGGGCGGTTCAGTCGCATAATGTACGATTCGCAAAATGTATACTCACTACAAAATGTCGCTTTCGCACAATGACGCTTTCGCAAAATGTTGCTTTCGCATAATGTCGCTTTCGTAAAATGTCGCTTTCGCATAATGTCGCCTATTGATATGATAGGAGAATATCGTTCAGTTGCTCATTACTATATTATTACTAAGTTTCCGCTCCGCGCTTTCACTCGCGCATTAATATTTTTGTGTGCTACTTGGATACTGCCTTCAGATTTTTAAAATTTATTTTAGCCTCCTGAGTCCCAGCACCTGATTGCTATTTTCATGTTTATTCGCTCCACATACATCCATACAGTCTCCTGAAAAACGGTAGCCGTGCGCTATACTGGGTGTAAGATATGGTGTAACGAAAACTTTGTAGGCGTGCTAAGACCATGAAACTGAACAACTTTCCCCATGGAAAATTATGGTGGTAAACGATGGTTTGGTTGATGGTATGGTTTAAACCGTCTCTTACACCCTGTATAGCAAACGGCTACCGCTAGGAAATGCAATACCGCCTACTACAAGTAGCAGGCCTCTGACATGGTTGTGTAACGAACGCCGTCTAAATGATCATAGATAGCAATCGAGACCTACGGCTTAACGTGCCCATCCGAAGCACGGGACCATATTGCTTTTCGGACAATCAGGTGGTTCAGCCTGCAATGTCCTAACCAGATTGGGAACAAATTCACAAAGTAATAAATATTAACTTTGTGAGTGACCCCGCTGGAAATTGAACCCGGAACTTTCTGCGTCGCAGGCAGTCGTACTAACCACTGTGCCACGCGGGCTGTCGATTTTCAGTTATCAGGTCATTGGACGACTCGGTGTCACGCACAAAAACGAAATCGAATAAAATTATGATGCTACATAATAATTTATTCCTTTCATATTTTTTTGTCGTCTTAATTGCATGTGGGATCCCGCAAATAACGGGAGCCTGCGGGATTGAAATTGCCCAGTCCCGCAAATACCAGGTCTAAAATTTACTTGCGTGATTGAATTCCCTAGCTACCGCGTTTCAGGAGACTGTATGGATGTATGTGGAGCGCATGCGAATCAATCAGGACTCAGGAGGTTAAGAATATAATTAAAAAAACCTAAAGACAGTTATGCACAAAAAACATAAAAATATTAAAGCGCGAGTGAAACCACGGGGCGGAAACCGGGTAATAATGATGATCAACTGAACGATATTGCCCTATCATATCAAAAGGCGACATTATGCGAGAGCGACATTTTGCGAAAGCGACATTATGCGAAAGCGACATTTTGCGAAAGCGTCATTGTGCGAAAACGACATTCTGCGATGAGTATACGTTTTGCGAATCGTACATTATGCGTCTAAAGGGATTGGGCTGGTCATGCCTGCCACATGCCAAGTGAAACTATGGGCTAAAACCATCACTGAATGGAGCCCCAGTGCCAGTACCAGTGATGAAGGGGAGGGAGGCCTTTGCCGAGCAGTGGGATCCTGACGACTAAATGGTACATTCTCATCGCCTGCATTTTTTACACATTCCGCTGAAAAAGTGCAGCTTTCTGTGGGAAGAGGGATCTAATTTTTTTTTATAAAATACTTCAGCTTGTCTTACACATGGTTAAACATCTAAATACTCAAAAATGTTGACAGTTTTTTGTAAAATTCCTGTCAAACATGCATTCTCTAACGTCCATGGCGTGGAACTTTGCTACTTTGTGACAGATAAACTGTTATAGATCCTAAAATATCAGGGTAATATCATGTTAATCATTCTTATCTTCTAACTAGTTATATTTTCTATCTTGCAAGATGTTTTTAAAAGTAAAAGACGCCGGAATTTATTTTTAAACATGGTTTTTAGCGTTGAAGCCTGATTCAGGCTTAAATTTCCTCGCGCTACCTTCTCACTCATATTTTCATGACGGTGAAAGTTATCTGTCTAGTTTATTTACATATGAGTAGCCGATAGTACTGCCGACAATATCGTAAGAGAAGCACGTGCCTCTCGCTGCTGCATTTTTGCTGGCGAAGGTAATTTCCACACAATTACGATTTGGTTCAGTACCCACCTAACTTCCATGCTCATCGATAACTAAGTATTCAGTTATCAGGTAATACTGATATTTTTCTGGTTAATACCTTTGCTATGCTTAAAACAAGAGGCGGTATTGTAAAAAGTATGGTCTTATAGTTTTTTCGTAGACCGCAAAATAAACTTTCGTTCTAACGTCCATGTCCTTTTTTCCATGTCTTTCCATGTTTCGCGGTGACATGGACGTTACAAAATGACATGGACGTTAGAGAATGATTAAATTTTTGGCCCTACTGTTGGACAAAGATTTTAAATGATATTTTTTTTTTCCTTAATTTAAACCAATGCGTGTCTTAATGGAAAATTTTGTGAAAGTAATTCATACTTGAATACCAAATTTTTAAAACACATCTCGTGTTAGGTATACAATTTTGAAAACGTGCAAAATTATCCACTTTTGGATTTGAACCTGCGACCTTCGGCATCTGTACTGCCGACGCCACTACTAACTGGGCTACCGCGGTCCTAATCGAGCCTGCGAATTTAGCAAGTATATCTTGTCCACTATTTCGTTTGCAAGTTTTCCAAAATAATTCATACTTTTTATGTCATCGTCATCATAATTAGCCATAGGACGTATACTACTGAACATCGGACTCCACTTAATACTTCCACCTTGACCGATTAGAAGTGGCCTGCATCCGGCATTTCCCTGCCGCGGGCCGCCGCTCCTCCACCGATTATCAGTCCTTCGAGTATTGTAGCCTGCTCATTGGCACTTCAGCTTGCTGACTCTTTTAGCTATGTTGGTTACCTTGGTTCGTCTACGGATCTTCTCGTTTCTGATTCGATCACGAAGAAAAACACCGAGCATAGCTCTCTCCATAGCTCACTGAGTGACTCCTACTCTATTTAGGAGGCCGACAGTTAGCGACCATATCTGCGCACTGTAGGTTATCACTGGCATGACACACTGTTCAAAAACTTTCGTCTCGAGACAGTGAGGAATTTCGGACGTGAAGACGCTACGTAACTTCCCGGAGCTGCCCAGCCGAGCTGGATTCGCTGAGTGACTTCCTTCTCAAGATCTTCCTAGTTGGACTGTTTGTCCTAGATAGACGTATTTGTCCACCACTTTGAGTGTCGAATTCCCTACTGATATTGGGGTGGGCGTTACATGAGAGTTGGCCATGACTTTCGTCTTGTCCATATTCAACTTGAGGTCCACTTGTTGGGAAATTTCGATTAAAGTCCTGTAGCATTTTGCTGAGTGATGTTTTCGCTGTTGATATTAATGTTAAGTTCATTCCATTCCAGGAGCTTCAAGGCATCTTTCATCGCATTGGTGAAGAGCTTCTGAGATAATACATCTCCTTGTCTTACACCCCTGTGCAATGGAATTGCCGCTGTGGTCTTGTACTCGAACTGACATTGTGGCGTTTCTTTCTTCGTTTATGAATATTTCAACACTTCGATATACCTGTAGTATATACGGTTACATTTAATTAAGTACAAATCTCTTGAGGGTGTAATGTTCTCACAAAACTGAACAACTTTTGTTAGAAACTTTACTTAGAAATATGAAAAAAAAAAAATTGGGCCTCACATACTAAGTGACACACTTTTTTAGCATTTTTGTATGGGAGGTCCAAAAATTTTTTTCATACTTCGAAGAAAAGTTTCGAACATAAGTTGTTCAGTTTTGTGAGTAAATCACACCCTCAAGAGATTTGTACTTAATTAAATGTAACCCTATATAATATCGCTTCTGTTTCATACTTCTGGCGTCACACCTCCTAACAAGACAATGTTAAAGAGATTCTGAAAGACTGAAGTACTGGTGTTTCACCCGCTTTTAGTAGCTCTGATATGATTTCGTCCTCGCCCGGCACGTTGTTGTTTTTGAGCTGTTCAAGGGCTATCTTAATCTCATACAAGCTGATATCCGGGTCATCCTCGGTCTATACCGAGGTCTAGACACTGTTGTCGGGTAAGCTTTGCTCTAGGATCTGTTGAGCTAATAACAGGTTTTGCGACTGAAGTGTACAGCTGTCCACAGAACAGTTTGATCTCCCACAGTACCTCTCTTTACATTGATACCACGCTGCCATCCTCAGTCTTCAGCTTTGTCAGCTGGCTCTGCCCAATAGACAGGTGCCTTGCGAAAACTTTGGTGCCATTGTTTCTCTTAATCGTTTTTTAAATATTTTTAGTATTAAAGTTTTGAATATCACACCGCAGGAACTAGCATATCTGTCTGTTGAGCCGCCTATATCATAAATAATAAACATTATATAAACATTATATAATGTGTAAAAAAATCAACTGCAAATATTATGAGGCGTAGGAAGGAACGTAGGTCGTAATGTGAAAATAATAATAATGGCGGGACAATACAAATTGTAGCAGCCGCCCGAGGGACTCCAAAATTGTATGGGAGGTTCAAAATTGTTTTCCATATCTCGACCTATGTTCCTCGAGGAAAGTTGTTCAGTTTCACGGACTAATTCACCCCTTAAAGTATTTGTAGTTGATTTTTTTACATCTTGTATAAAGAAATAAAACGTATTTTGTTTAGTTTTCCGACGTACCATGTAGTGGACATCTAACTTCCATGTCAAAAAATAGTGGCCTTCCATTTTTTCCGTTATTGATAGTCATATGTTATATATTTTCACTAAAATACCTTGTATAAGCTCTAAACAACATTACTTACTAGTTTTATATTTAAAATACACTTAATTTTTTTCATTATTTACAAAAAGAAAATAAGCCACGGAATTCTCTAACGTCCATGTTCGCAAATAGTGGACATCAAATAACTCTTAAACCAGTGGTCCGAAAACCGGGCCTTTTAAATTCTATCTTAGAAATGAAGAAAACTTTGATAAATTGCATAATATTTTCCAAAAAATCTAAAATTAAAAAAAGGCATGGAAGTTAGAATTTTCCGTGGCTTTAGGAGAATGAGCCAAATAAGTTAAGTTTAAATGGTTGATAGTAGCATTTGTAGAGCAAGGCAGGCGTAGATTACAGACAGGGTGTAAAGGTGTAAGTTCGTCAGGTGTGGCTATAGTCATATGAAAGTCGAACGCGTCTGTCGCACTCCTTGAATGCAGCGCCGTATACTTTTATACTACGGCTATAGCCACACAACGTGGTGACCGAAAACTTTGCTGGTATGTTCACCATTAAATACACAGTTATACATACAATTGAAAAACAAAGGCGAGCTTATCTCTATAAGAGATTTCTTCCAGCCAACCTAGCGTGGATGAAAATCGAGGAGTATACGGGAGCATTAGAAAATAAAATATGAAAAATTTCTAAATAAAATACATTAAGTTAAATAAATAAAACAGAAACATGTTGCAAGATATACCTACTAAATAAATTCGAATACACATATAAATAATAAAATAAACTAATACGATAAACGTTTAATAATAATAGTTTGTACATAAATAAAATTGTTATAACTGAGATAAAAAGTGCTCTTTCAATTTAGTTTTAAATGTAGCAACAGTGGTACATTTTTGTATAGATTTAGGCAGTTTCTTTAATATCTATTAGGTTTCATATAAAAATCGGGAAAAAGGGGTTAATCTGCATTTTTTGTTCACGCCGGGTTTTAAATTAAAGATAAGTACCTAAGTATTACGTAATTTTTCTATGAAAATACAAAATCTGCGAATCTGTCATGTCATGACCAATTTAATAGGTTATCATCGATTTATCCGAAAAAGATACCAAAAATACTTAAAATATAAGTATTATGAATAACTTGCGGCCCATCTCTTTTGGTTAAACTAGGTTTCTGGTGTTCCATTCTAGGTATGTCACATCCTGGATATCTAACTGCCAGTTGAATGGCCTCACCATGCTGAACAACTTCAACTTTGAAGTTAATACCTTATCTCTAATAATTTAGGTGGGATGCTGGTGATTTTCATCGGGTACTCTAGACCCTCAATGACCATGTGCTAGCAAAAGCGGCCCGTAATGGTGAACAATTTTTACAATGAAGCCATCACCGTATCTCTTATAGTTTGGATAAGATGCTGGTGGTCTACAGTAGGTACTTTAGACCCTCGATGACTATGTGTCAGCAGAAGCCGCCCGTAATGCTGAACAATTTTTACAATGAAGCCATCAAATATCTCTTATCTATACTTTGAATGGGATGCTGGTCATCTACATCAGGTACTCCAGACCCTCGATGGATGACCATGTGCCAGCAGAAGCGGCCCGTCATGCTAAGCAAATTTTGATAGAAGCCTTTTTCGTATCTCATATAGTTTAGCAGTGCTCCTGGTGCCCTCCATTAGGTACTCCAGATCCTCAAGGGCTGACAAAAAGTAGTACATGTCTAATATCAGTGTTAAATCTCGTGAAGATCGGTTAAGCGGTTTCGGTAATATCTGCTTAATTTCCCGGTTTTACCACTTGTAACCGTTTTCATATAAGAAAATGATATCTTCTCGTGATAAAAAGCAGCTTATGTTACTCAGAAATGTTGTACCTTTTCAATAGTGATAGATTATTGAAATCGGTTCAGCAGTTTCAAAGTTTATCGATTACTAGCGGCCCGCCCAGCGGTTTCACCCGCTGCTACTTTCCTGTTTTCCCGTAGAAATTGGATCTTTTCCCGTAGGTTCCAGCAGAAGTGACCACCATGACCATGTGCCAACAGAAGCGGCCAGTCATACTGAATAACTTTTACTTTGAAGCCACTACCGTATCTCTGATACTTAGATGAGATGCTGGTGGTCTACATCAGGTACTCCACACCCTCGTTACCACGTGCCAGCAGAAGCGGCCCGTCATGCTGAATAACTTTTACTTTGAAGGTATTACCGTATCTCTGACAGTTTATACGGGATGCTGGTGGTCTACATCAGGTACTCCAGATCCTGGATGACCATGTGCCAGCAGAAGCGGCCCACCATGCTGAGTAACTTCTACTTTGAAGCTATTGCCGTATCTCGGATAGTTTAGATGGGATGCTGGTGGTCTACATCAGGTACCTCAGATCCTCGATGACCATATGCCAGCAGATGCGGCCCGTCATGGTGAACAACTTTTTCTATGAAGACATGACCGTATCTCTTATAGTTTTGATGGGATACTGGTGGTCTTCATCAGGTACTCCAGATCCTCGAGGGCTGACAAAAAGTGGTCCATGTCCGTTTTTAATATGCTAGTAATATCAGTGCCAAAATTCGCGAAGATCGGTAAAGCGGTTTGGCTAATTTGGGTAATGTCCGCTTTGTTTCCCGCTTTTAGGGTGAGAATCCACCAGAGCTGTGCGAGGAAAATGTGTCGTACGAGGATGCGTAGCTGTGCTGTGAAAATGTGTAGGGGTTTCCACCAAAGCTGTGCGAGTAAAATAATGTGCCGTACGAGGATGCGTAGCGGAGCTGTGAAAATGCGCATTAATGTGCGGAGCGAGGATGCGTTGCGAAGCTGTGAAATGTGTGAGCGGGGGGGAATGCGATGTAGTGGAAACCTCGCAGCACATTTCTCGGAACGCATTCCTCGCAACACATTCCTCGCTACACATTCCTCGCAACACATTCCTCGCACACATTTCTCGCTTGTTTTGTATGTAGAATGGCCTCGCTTCGCTCAACCCTATTCCACCAGAGCTGAGCTAAGCGATGAAGTGATTCTATTGGTCGCTCGGCAATCATTCATGCCAGTCTATCAGTTCGTTTGGGAAAGTTGTAGGCCTTGAAGAGACCTTTATTTTATGTGACAGCTGTCAACGTAAAAACTAGTTTATCTCAACAATCGTTCATGCTAGACTATCAGTTTGTTTGGGAAAGTTGTAGGCCTTGAAGAGACCTTTATTTTATAAGACAGCTGTCAAACTTAAAACTCGTTTATCTTGTCAATCGTTCATGGTAGACTATCAGTTTGTTTAGGAAAGTACTTGGCTTTCATGAGACCTTTATTTTAAGTGACAGCTGTCAAACTTCAAACTCGTTTATCTCGTTAACTGTGCATGCTACACTACTAGTTTCTTTGGAAAAGTTGTAGTGTAGGTCTTGCCAATATCTGCATTTTATGTGACAGCTGTCAAACTAAAAACTCGTTTATCTCGTTAACTGTGTATGCTACACTACTAGTTTCTTCAGAAAAGTTGTAGGTCTGGACGAGATCTACATTTGAAGTGACAGCGGTCAAAATTCAAACTCGTTTATCTCGTTAACTGTGCATGCTACACTACTAGTTTCTTTGAAGAAGTTGTAGGTATTGCCAATATCTACATTTTATGTGACAGCTGTCAAACTAAAAACTCGTTTTTCTCTTTAACTGTGTATGCTACACTACTAGTTTCTTCAGAAAAGTTGTAGGTCTGGACGAGATCTACATTTTAAGTGACAGCTGTCAAACTTCAAATTCGTTTATCTCGTTAACTGTGCATGCCACACTACTAGTTTCTTCAGAAAAGTTGTAGGTCTGGACGAGATCTACATTTTAAGTGACAACTGTCAAACTTTAAACTCATTTAACTTTTTTCTGAAGAAACTAGTAGTGTAGGATACACAGTTAACGAGATAAACGAGTTTGAAGTTTGACAACTGTCACATAAAATGTAGATATTGGCAAGACCTACAACTTTTCTAAAGAAACTAGTAGTGTAGCATGCACAGTTAACAAGATAAACGAGTTTGAAGTTAAGTTGAGTTTAAAGCTATCACTTAAAATGTAGATCTCGTCTAGACCTACAACTTTTCTGAAGAAACTAGTAGTGTAGCATGCACAGTTAACGAGATAAACGAGTTTGAAGTTTGACAGCTGTCACATAAAATGTAGATCTCGTCCAGACCTACAACTTTTCTGAAGAAACTAGTAGTGTAGCATGCACAGTTTACGAGATAAACGAGTTTGAAGTTTGACAGCTGTCACTTAAAATGTAGATCTCGTCCAGAACTACAACTTTTCTGAAGAAACTAGTAGTGTAACATGCACAGTTAACGAGATAAACGAGTTTGAAGTTTGACAGCTGTCACTTAAAATGTAGATCTCGTCCAGACCTACAACTTTTTTGAAGAAACTAGTAGTGTAGCATGCATATTTAACAAGATTAACGAGTTTGAAGTTTGACAGCTGTCACTAAAAATAAAGGTCTCATGAAAACCAACGACTTTCCCAAACAAACTGATAGTCTAGTATGAACGATTGACAAAATAAACGAGTTTTAAGTTTGACAGCTGTCACATAAAATAAAGGTCTCTTCAAGGCCTACAACTTTCCCAAACAAACTGATAGTCTAACATGAACAATTGCTGAGATAAACTAGTTTTTAGGTTGACAGCTGTCACATAAAATAAAGGTCTCTTCAAGGCCTTTAACTTTCCCAAACGAACTGATAGACTAGCATGAATGATTGCCGAGATAAATGTGATTTTAGTTTGACAGCTGTCGTTTGGTAAAACTCGTCAAGGCTTACCATTTCCTTAAAGAAATTGATAGTCTAAGATTTATGGTTTCCGAGATAAACGGATCTTATTTTCGACAGCTGTCATCTGAAAGATCACTTCAAGACCTACCATATTCTCAAACAATCTGATAGTCTAGCATACACTATTTCGTGAGAAGGTGGATCACTGACAACTACTCAACGGAACTACTGCGAATGATCGCTAACTAAGATTTGCGATAGTTCCATTGTCTGACCTGGCCCAATGGAACTAGTGCGAAAAAACTTCGCAGTAGTTCCATGAAACTATACTCAATTGAACTACTGCGAATGATTGGTCTTTTTTTAGTTCAATAACAACTACCTACCCTTCATAGGTAGGTACCAAGTAGAACCAAGTTACTTTGCTTTTTTTTCGTATCGAGTTTTCAAAAGTTGTAGGATTTTTTTCCCATCGCGGCAACACTGAGCGTGGGAATCTGACTGACAGGCGGCCGAAAGTGACGTCACCTGAACTGACATTGCATCGTCGCGTCGCGTCGCTTCTCGTCTCGTCTGGGTTTGAAACGGCTTCAAGATGCATCGAGCGGCGCCGCGCGTTGCATCTTGATGCCGCTTGAAAATGACATTGCAGCGTCGCGTCGCGTCTCGTCTCGTCGCCTTCTGTGGGAACTGACCCTAAGGGTTTTATAAGCGGCATTTTACACAGTAAGCAAGCATGTGCATAGCACACATATTTTTTGGGACAACCCTGTCAATACGCGGGTGCACTGAGACTATGCAGCTCAACAACATTCCCCTAGAGATATATTTCCAGAAAAGTACATAATAAATATTTTGATTTCTTATAGTAGCAGTCGCGATTTTAGTGATTTTGTACGAGAGGTAAATTTTTATTTGTTTCCTGACATATTATTATAAGGGAAAGTTGTTCGTGGATTATGCATGTACCCTACTAGTATTCGGCGGAGGCGGTACGGAGAGCTGTTCCTTACACCCTGTATAGTGACTAGTGTAGCTACAGAAGATGTAATTATTATGGTCATTTACAGGAAGTGCAGTTTTCTTGTATTGTTTTGTCAACAGTGCTGTTGTGTTGTTTTGTCAACAGTGCGCTTAGGGCTGCTAAAGATAACGTTTGCTCAGGATAAATATTTAAGCACTCGTAATATTTATCCAAAATATCTACTTCGTTTCTAGAGATATGGCTGTTTGAATTTCAGTGATTGTAATATCTAAAAACTTAAATATGTCGAGTCATACATAGGTATATCAACTACTTAAGGTAAAATAAAAAAAAATATTAGCGATTTATACATATAAATGTTACAAAAATTTCTAAAGAATATAAAAAGCACACCCGTATATTGTTTTCAAAATAGATACGTAACCTTTACTTGGAAAAGAAATTCTACACCATTATACAGTTTAGAGGTTATGACACTGAATACACAATTGATCTCATGCGAGGATGTTTCCTCTGAGGTCACAGAATGTAAACAATTACGTTATATTTAATACAATAACGAGAATTTCTTATATATAACATCCTGCCTGTCTGACCTATTTACAATCTGCTTCAGTGTGATCGAGACTTAACCACTGTGCAAATATTGAAAGTTTTTCATTAATAGTTCAATATGGCTTGTGGTAAGACGGTTTTGTTACTGCTGGTAATAGCGGTAAGTTTTTTATTGGAATTTGACTTAATTTTAGAAGGTTTCTAAGAATTGTGCACTGTACTTACGCTCTTGAATTTTATCAGGTGTCAACATCCTGTGCCCCAACAGAAAATAACTTAAATAGCTTAAAAGAAGAGAGTGGATCATCAGAGAATGAGCCCCCACCGTATCATCAATCACCTATGAATGTCACACAAGGAAATCCACGTGATTGCCAACATCATCATCACTATAAACCTGATGTCGACAGAGACGCTATCTCTCTCTTGGAAAACAGTGTCGACGGACATGATAGAGAGAGTAATCCTGCTCAAGAGGTCTTGCCAGCATCTATTTATTCTAGAAATAACGATCACGACTTCCACCTAAATCACAGCAGATTGGAGACCGCTGGATCAAACGCCAGCTCCAACTCACCAACCTCATGTCAAATCGTAGATGACTATAATGGGTCGAACAGATTAAGTACACTGAACCAACCTTTCCAGATCCAACAGATCATTGACCTGTTCATTCCCGCCTTAAATAACACCGGGTTTTCAAATATAATCTCAGTATTTTTGCCACACTCCGCCCGGTCTCAGCGAATTGAGGTCCCAGGTGACGTGGTACCAGAAAACAACGCAGTAGACAACAGCACTCAGGATGCAAATCCTCATGACAGAATCTTCTTCTCGCTTATAAACAGTTTCTTGCAAAGTTTCTTCGGGGATTCAACTCTTTTCCAAAATTCAAACCGTAATGTTCAGATCGGTTGCAATTTTACTACTCAGGTATGTACACTTTGCGTGTTTAGATCAAATTGGTGTTTTTGGAAAACTTGCAAAATTTTCCACCGCAGGCAGGATTTGAAAATGCGACCTTCGGCATCTGTACTGCCGACGCCACTACCAACTGGGCTACCGCGGATCTAATCGAGCCTGCAAATTAAGCAAGTATATCTTGTCCACTATCCTGCCTGCGGTGGAAAATTTAGTGTTTTCCAAAAATTGTATACTTACCTAACACGAGAAGTGTTTTAAAGTTTGGTATTTAATTTGCAAGTTTTCCAAAAATTGTATACCGAACACGAGAAGTGTTTTAAAATTTGGTATTCAATTTGGTGTTTGTTGGTAGTTTGACTATGCCTATTATATGTATGTGCCAGCCAGATTACGCTGATGTGATAGACGATGAATTGAGAGTTTGGCTCCAAGGCATTTATTTTGTATGTGATTTGCACCAAACTTTAAGATATTTTTTGGCGGATCTTAAAATGTCCATGTATTTCCAGGCTGGCTACAGTTGCTCCGGATGCAGGGAGCAGTTGCTTTGCAACCCGAACAATATCGGCACCATCAGAATATGTCCCCGCAACAATCCGTACTGCTATAACGGCGTGTGTGGTTCTATCGTCAATACTACTGCTTGCACTACCACTACCACCACTACTGGATAAACTACCCACGTTTCACGAACTACCAAAGAGTGTACTTATACGTGAAGCAAGATTGTGAACTAACTACATACAATTCTATTTCATAGTATAGTAACACTATGTATATAGTATTTAACACGAGTATTAAAATAACACTTGATTGGAACTTCACATCCATGCAAGATCTTTTCCAATAGTCGGGGAATTCTGGAAATCCAATGTATGGCGCCAGTTGAAGCACGCCTTTACAGCAATTTTTTTTTGCGATTAGATACCTTTAAGCATGTTGTTTGAAACCTTAAAAGCGGAGACCCTCCGCCCGTCCGCATCACCCCATTTTCTTTGAAATGTGTCAAAATTATAAACTTTCCGGATTTATGAGTTAACTATAATAGTTACAAAAAAGTGTCACAGGACAAAATATTCTGTATTAGATTTGCTACTTAAATGTAATAAATTTTTTTATTGTAACTCTTACGGTTTTCAAGATAATACTATTTATATTAAACAACCTTTTCCTGGAAAATCTATGAATGGCGCCAGTTGAAGCACGCCTTTACAGCAATTTTTTTTTGCGATTAGGTACCTATAAGCCTGTTGTTTGAAACCTTAAAAGCGGAGACCCTCCGACTGTCCGCATCTTCAATCATCTATTATAGTTAACTCATAAATCCGTAAAGTATATAATTTTTGACACATTTCAAAGAAAATGGGGGTGATGCGGACGGGCGGAGGGTCTCCGCTTTTAAGGTTTCAAACAACATGCTTAAAGGTATCTAATCGCAAAAAAAAATTGCTGTAAAGGCGTGCTTCAACTGGCGCCATACATTGAATTTCCAGAATTCCCCGACTACAACCAGAGAATACTATGACTACCGCTCCCCAGCTACGGCGTAGCAAACGTAGCATTTGCTACGGTTTCTTAATTTTTCCTAAACATTGACCATTACGTGCGATCAACATTACAAAATGGTGTTTTTTAATAGACAAAAGAGTAATTGAAAATCATCTTCAAATAATAATTCACGTTTTTAAACAAAACAATGACAAAATCTCTTTGTATTTACTTCGGTAAAAGCTTTCACAGCTCAAAGCTCAAACAGGAAATCTCTTTCAATTCATTTTTGGTTCTTTTTATTTGTTGAAAATAGATAATATTTGTAGAATATTTAAATATTTATAAGAGTTAACTGGAAGGTGTTTCATTTCCCTTACGATCATTTTGCTTTATTTTTATAGCAATCTGCATGAGAAACCTTAGAAGAGATAAGGAATCTACCACAAAATAAAACCTGATATTTAATAATAAAGGTTTTGTTTCCGATCCTCCTATTCAATTCAGATTCGTTGTTGCATTTTGTTTTGTCAACAGATAAAAATACATAAAATATCGTAAGACATTTAACAACGCTGTCTTGTCGTTCAATACTGGTCCAAATACGGGGTTATTTTTTAGTCAGTGCGCAAACTTTACAGGGTATTTCTACTCGTGATTCTGAACAACTTTTACTATGGGGCCACCCGCGAATTCGCAAAAAAAATTTGGATGCTCCGTAGAAAAATTCATACCTACTCGGCAAAAATGTATCGAATACCCAAATTTTTTTTTAGATATTCAGGTGGCCCCATAGTAAAAGTTGTTCAGAATCACGAGTAGAAACATCCTGCAAAGTTTGCGCACTGACTAAAAAATAACCCTGTATTTAAAATTTAGTATACATTCACTAAGTAGAAGAACACATCCCTACATTCTACGACTAAGGACTAAAGATAATTTATTCTGAAACTGTATCACTTGACTATAGTTTGATTGAAGTTTGTATCTTACGAGCACAATAAAATTCGTGCAACAGATGTCGGTCTCAGGCGTCAGAGACGTTGAACAATAATTTAATGCCATTATGAGGGTTCTGTATATAATCTTCTGGCCTTCCACGATCTTCATAAATTGCCGTTGTCTGACCAAGACCTAACCACTAAGAAAATATTGAAAATTTACAGCTATAGTTCAATATGGCTTGTGGTAAAACGGTCTTATTTCTGCTAGCTGTTGTGGTAAGTTTTATTTGTTTTTAAGACATACCATATATGAAAATCAAAAGAAACACGTAAAAACCTTTTTTTTGCATATGTTGTAAGTTAAAAATTTTGACAGTCAATCTCTCTCTTTTTGTCACTCTATCTTTCTCTCTCTTTGTGTGGGACACCGAGTCGTCAACAATACAAAGAACCCTGCCCGGTGTAAGGCATTACGTCCCTTAAAACTAGTTTGCCATTGCAGGCCTTCATATCCTGCGCTCCTTCAGGAAAAGGCCCAAGCAGCTCAAGCGAGGAGAATGGCCCACAGTACCATCAATCTCCCATGAACGAGAACAAAGGGCATCAGAACAGCCACCCTGGTCAGCATGACAACCGAGCACACAACAACAAAAATGAAGCCCAAGGAAATAGTGCTGAAAATGATTCGCCAAACGGAAACAGCTCAAATGAAGAGAATAGTGCACCTCCTCCCCCCAATAACAGCAAAGATCAGCAACAGGACGATCGCGAAACGCAGGCCAGCCCAGTGTTTGAGTTTGACGTCAACTCTGGCATTGATATTTCAAAGGACCAGCAAAATGCTACAAACATGGACCATCAAGACAAAGCAGGACTATTCGGATTTGAATTCCCGAACTTCAGCCAACTGTTTGGCGGCGGCGGATCTAACGCGTCAAGCGGATCAAACCCATTGGCCCAATTCATCCAGAACCCGTTGCAGCAGATGGTTGACGCCTTCGGCACGTTCATTCCCGGTTTAGGCGGGTCAAATAACACTGGTCTCCCGAACTTGTTCTCCGGATTCTTCCCCCACTCCAGCCGGTCACAGCGAATTGAACTTCCAGGCGATTTGACAGCAGAAAATGGAACCACTGATCAAACAGACCACATGAGTCTTCATGATAAATGTTTCTTCTATCTATTTTCAAGCTTCCTGCAGAATTATTTGGGCAGGAATAATGCCAACTCGTACGGTTCAATTGGCTGCAACTACACAACTCAGGTATATGGAAACTTGCCAGCACATCAACCAACCTACCCATTTAAGGAATTACTGGTTTTCTTAGTGTTTGTATGAAAAACCAATACAGGGAGTAATAGAAAGGGTATAATTTGGACCTCCCATACAAAATCGCCGATGAGCTAATTGATTTACTATGGGAGGTCCAAATGTTTCTTTCATATTTCGACCCATGTTCCACGGGGAAAGTTGTTCAGTTTCATGAGTACTTTGACCTCCTTTCGGCTTATACCCTTTCCGTTAAATGTTAGATTGAGATGTGCTGGCGATAGTACTTCTTGCATTACTTTCAATCCCTTAATCTAATGACCATTAAAACATTTCCAGGCTGGCTACAGTTGTTCCGGATGCAGGGAGCAGTTGATCTGTAACCAGAACAATATCGGCACCATCAGGATATGCCCCCGCAACGCCCCCTACTGTTACAACGGCGTGTGTGGCTCAGTCGTCAACACCACTGCTTGCACTACTACTACTACTGGATAAGTAAAATCTGTGAGTGCGACCTCAATCTCTAAATTGCGAGTCATAAATTCCACCTGATTCTGATACGAGTATACGGTTTATGTCAAACGGTTTGACAGGCGTATCGCACAAAATTGGCACAAAAGTTGATCAGCAGATGCTTCTGTCAAACCCTTTGACATAAGCCGTATTTGTATGAGAATAAGATGGATATACATTTTCTTTACGCATGCGTTACGCATCCCTAAAACAGCAAAGAAACAGACGACACGTGTGATCTCCGCCTAAGTACCCCTCTTCGTCATTCATGACCATGAGTAAGCATTGTCCATAATGTCCCTACTTTTACAGAAAAAGCTATAACAGTTGTGACCTCGGCTACGGCGTAGCAAGCGTAGCGTTTATCTACGATTTTAATTTTCTTTTTGTAGCATTAAATCATAATTCGGATTGATTATTTACATAACCGATGGAAATTTAATTTGAGCTTATTTATTTCAGCTCATCGCTTGGTGCAATATGGAAATTCACGAGTGTATAAGAAAATTAAATATTGGAAATGAAAGAGAGTAAATAAAACAACTGGATTGGCACTGTCTCTTTATTTACAGTAGTCATACATCATTATACCGAATACTTATACAAACTGTTACTATTCATTTAAAATTTACCTTAACGTATATTCAAAAGGGGAAAATCGATAAAGATTATTCAAAATTATTATCTTTCGTGGTCACTCTAGTATTTTTTATTATTGTCAAGACCTTAAGAAGGATCAAGAAGAATTTTAGATAAAGTATAAGTTCGGCAGAACTCTTTGATCCTCCCTTATTAAAGCTTACTATATAATGCATTAGTTATATAGAATTTTATTTGTCAAACACAGCTAATCTAGTCGAAAAAGAGACTAAGTTTTAGTATAATCTCATAGACTTTTGAGAGGAATATCTTATCACATTTATCTTATCCCATAGGTTTTATTTTAAAGTACCTTTTGAGTACTACGCAGCTTCAGAAAAATCATTCAAGCTTGATCAAAAAACTTCCATAATGTGATATTTTGCGATTGGCAACAAAACCTTATTTCTATAATTACGATTATTTATTTAAAGTTATGTCATGAACGGGCCAAAGTCGTTTTTATAAAAAGAGAGATCGCGTATTATCCTACAATATTATACTATCAATAATAATTTTATTGTAACTAAACTAAGTTGTAAGGTAAAGTCACAACATTCAACATCGATATAAGAGTTTGATCTATATTATTGTCTAGATTAGATATCGTTTTCCGCGTTCCCCAGTACTAGAGTAAATTGTGTAAAGCCGTTGGTCATAGTGAGTGGAATCTGTTTGGACGAGGAGAGGGAAGCGCGTATACTGTTAGCACTTTAGTGTTCATTGCGGGTAGCCACCGATGCGCCACCCAGCGGGCATCGGCACAGCTACTGGTTCTTCCACCTGCTTGGAAGACTGCTGTTGCGGGTAGCAGCCGCCTTCCGCAACATCGCGTCCACTGCAGGGATCAACAGGTACCTCTTACCGTTGGTGTGGTACGGCGGCACTTTTAGAGAACGAAAGTAGTAATGCTTGGGGAACCCTTTCGCGTTCGATTGCCAGCTGTTCTTCGAGAAGGGGTCTATGCTGTTCGTGAGGACTGAAGGGGCGGAGAGCGGGGAGGGAACGGAGGGAACGTCGTTGTTCAGTTGTCGATGGAGGATTCTGCCGGTCGGGTGCGAGTGAGCAGGTACTGCCTGCGGCGGTACGTTGGGGTCGTCTGAATAGCTTGCTGGCTCAATTTCGGAACCAGAGAGATATTGCCTGCGGACAAACATCGTACTGTAAATCCAATAACAGCGAGTAAACCAGTAAATTCATCAAAACATATTTCCAGGGAATATTTCAGGGTTGTAAACATCCTCCTACGTTTAGTACAACGCACACAATTGTAATCTGTTTACGACATATTTACATGCTATTGAGGATCAGTGCTCCATTTAACGCTAACCTTATTGACACAGAGCCTAAACGTGCTTAATTAAGGGATTAGGAAACAGATGTTCAAAACAGCAAAATAATTATATCCATTACATTATCAAAACATGTACATTGATCTTAGAATATAAAGTTATTTTTCTTTTTTATGAGTAAATCCGTCCGGTAAGGACAAAACATATCTACGTGTAGTTAATTAAGATCGAAAAGATATGACAACTCGCGCGTAAAATATCATCTTTGATGTCATGTCATATTCAGCGATGTCCGATTCATACACAAATGTATAGTTTCATCCGATTTTTGTTTGACACGCTAAGTCTAATCGGGTCAAATTATACAGGGTGTTAGGGACGGTGTAACGAAACTTTGCAGGCGTGCTCAGACCATGAAACTGAACAACTTTTACTATGGAGCCAATGGTGGGAAACTAAAAAAAATTTCCGACCTCCCATACAAAGTCAGTCAGCTGATCGTGAATCTTGTATGGGAGGCCGGAATTTTTTTTTCGTTTCCCACCATCGGCTTCATAGTAAAAGTTGTTCAGTTTGATGGTCTGATCATGCCTGCAAAGTTTTCGTTACACCGTCCCTAACACCCCGTATTTCCTAAACCATACAATTATATTGCACGGAATTCTACCGCATTTAAAAAGGGAACCTAGTTAAAATAAAATATCTTATTTAGCAACAATGGTGCACCAACTCTACAAAGTCTCTCGCTTGTAACTTTTGGTCAGTAGTTTCGCTTAGCTATACAAACAAGCTAGCTTTACCATTATAATAGCCTAGTAACTTTAACAGAAAATAGGTGGAGAACCATTATTTCATAAACTTAGTCGTAGGAAATAAATGAGATGCCTAGTTTTAGGACTGTGGTTTGAAATCCTAAAGCCAGCCAAGCATAAAAACACTATTGCAAACTCTATCAGTACCTAGTTAACATCTGGGCAGCGAAGTGTCGCGTAAGGGCTGGCTGGCATATTTGCCGACTTTTGAAGCAAGTTATTTTTCAGCAGCATATATTTAAGACCTTTATGACCTTTGTGATAAATTCGGTATTATCAAGCATTTTACAAGATCCGACGTTTGCTCGTGTTCACATTTCTTAGAATATCGACTTTGTTTCAAACGCGTTATATTCAGTTAATTTGGAATTTTCTACAGTCGCCAGCTACTGGTCCTAATAAGATACAGGTAACTCTATTAACTCCAGTTGTTTATGCCTGCAATGAACATGCACGCGTTTCCTGCAAACTCGCTAACTGTATTACAAACATCGTGCACGGAATTTGAAAACTGAAGGTAATATAAACAGTTTCATACAAGTGCGATGCGCGGATGCAGCTCAATTTGTGTATGAAAAGGTGTTGATTTTCAATGGACAGTGCAATGTATGATTCTCTTTTAAAAACGGTACCTACGTAGATATAATGTCACTATTTTCATATTTTCTTGTTTTGTGAGGCATAACACCATGCCTTTTAATATTTAATAAGATTGGAACCAATTTAGTAAAAACCATCACCAATGTCTATCGGTGCTGTAATTGAAATACTGACCTATATTCATCATAAAGGAGGAATGATACCGAAACTGTTAATTTGTAAATTAAATTACTTAGTTATTGTTCTTGGGTCATTATTCAGATTTCGATTCTCCGCGTAAGCTGCGTGGCAAATTTTAATTTAAGCAATTTGAAGATGATGACAATGAAATATGATTCTGTATACTTTCACGATTATAGAACAGTTTGGTGCTCCTTGCTAGCACAATTACTTTTCGAGAAATTTAATTTTAAAATTTTGTGTGCCACGCAGATTACAAATCAAGCCACGCAGATTACATAGACAATTTTATCTTTGTATTTCTATTAGTTTTCTATAAATTTTACTTGAAACATGATTATTCTTGACTTAAGTCTTGGTTATAAGGCAAAGATGGAGTCTGTGATGGAGACAGGTCATGGAAAATAAGTCTTTATTCACTATAAGAAGATTATAAGGTTTTATGATTTTGGAATCAACAGATGCAGGTAATTACCTTAGTTCCTGTCTTTCAGTGTGCATAATGAAAGACAATTCAGAGTGCTTAGTCCGAATTCGTGGATTGGCAACTAAATATGGATGGGATGGTATCCCGCCAAATATACTTACAGGTGTTCTATGGTGGAAAGGAGCTGGCAGAATAAAGTCGTGGAGGTCTTGGTTCAGCATGATTTTGAATATAAATATGATGAAGACTGCTAGGCAGGCCATCTTGCGACAAAAAGCAAGGCTGTGTAGATTGGTATTGACCAGATATGTGTCGTATTAAGTTCCATCAAATCAAGAGCAACTTATTGACTAAGTCATCCAAGGGGTGGCCGGATTTCTACACACAGGATCAGGCTTGAGTTTTATATAAATTCTTTAATGCAAACATAATAAATAACAATTGGTGATACTTAAATTTAGTTACAAGGGTGGTTGATGACAACTCAATGCCCAGTCAAGCTATTCGCAATGACAGAAATAAGTGTACTTCAGAAAAGTAGTTGTCTAGTCGAGGGGACTACTTTCAGATGCAATAAAGCTCCTGTGTCGTGGTAGCATTGAATGAGACTAGGGCTTTCTCTATAGAACGCAATTTCTGCTTTGCCGATTTGGACTTGACAATGTCTCTGTGACGGCACTGTCTTCAGCATACCTATGAATACCAAACTTAAGTAGTTGAAAGCTGTTGTGAAGGGAAAAATCGCCGAGAGACTAGAACCTTGAGGACCACAGGCATCAATGGCCTTGAGGTCAGAGAGATAGCTGTTATTGATTACAAAAACCAGCTGGATTGTCAAAAACAGGAAGCTTGCTGAGGTGCCAGGTCAAGGTTTCTGCCAGACTTAGTCCAGCTAAAAGCCTTCGAAATGTCAAGCGAAGTGGCAAGTTTGCCACGTTTGCCCAAGCTTACGCAAAAAGATTCCCAGTAGTCTTAGGTGAAAGTCATATTGACGGCCGCAGTTGGTAGGGGCAACTAACAAGTTAACTCACCATGGCCTAACTCCGTCAATTGCAGTAGATTTAAATAATATCAGGAAGATTTGACTCTCCACAGATATTGTGTCGCCCAGGACACGGTTATGGCATACGCAGGGTTGCCTAAGCCCTATGCGACCCTCTTGGCCTCCCTGGCTGGATCCGCAAGAAAGACAGGTGCAGGTGTTTGCTTCACATTAGACTTATATGACACGCGCCTGATGGAGACCTTCTTCCTCACCATGACGTAACAGTAAATCGAGTTAACGCTATCGCCCTGTTTATGAACCAATGATACCTACATAAGCAAGTTAAGGGAGCTTTGGCATTGTACTTCTTTTATAAATAGGTAGTGCAAGCGAAGATAAATTTAGCAAGATTGTCAGCACAAGAGATTAATCAGGAGCACTATGTCTCAATACAGTCGCTGGCGTATTATCTGATCTACCTTACAATTTTGACTTTTGGCCTCAAAATACACATCAAGCCTATGAGACAACGATCACTGGCATCGAAAAATTGCTGCGAGACATAGTTAAATGGTTGAATAGAGGCAACGTCCAGTATGTTTTGACAAAACATGCACTCAAATCCATCAAAATTGGTAAAAAGTCTATGTCCAAGTATAACTATATGAAAACTCAAAAACTTGATGATAATTGCCAAAAGAATTCTTTTCGTGTGTTTTTTAATGAATATTAGGTAAAATAATAGTATTTAAAATGGTTATTTCAACCTTTATTTAACTCTTAGAATCATTGTGTAATCTGCGTGGGAAGAATTGTAAGCTGCGTGGGTATTTTGCCACGCAAATTACTCCACGCAGATTACAAAAACAGAGCATTTTTGATAATAACTCGGCCATCTTTTATTGCATCTAAATAAAATTATAGACCAATAGTCCCGACTATATTACAAATCAGCCCTGTTAAAGACGAATCTCTAAGAGTATTAATTCTAGAAGAAATTTGAATCCACGTAACTTACATGCAAGGGTAGTAAAACTTGTGTCAGCCCTTATTTTTGGAAATATTTTTAGTTCTGGGCACTGAGGTGCCCATTCACTCTGCTTGATTATTGAAGCATATCATAATAATTTGAGGAACAAAAACTCAGCTGGATACGGTAATAATCTTAGAAGTTATGACCGATTTTACCACGCTTGGGCTAACTGTCCGAAATCGTGTGACCGATACATATTCGGGTTTATTTTTAAAATTACACGCATTACATATTTTCTTCATCGTTCACCTAATATATTGCTTTATGACGATTATTTTGATATACAATAGATGCGTACAAAACATAAGAAAAGTAGTAAAATCATAACGCACGTTGAAAGCAATAGTGTAACTATCCAAAATTTGCATGATTTTGACTAAAAGCTCCATCGCATTACGTTTATTCCAAAGAATATAATGCAAAAACACCTATTTTTTTAGCTATCTTACAAATGTCTCGGTAAAGTAGTGACGGTATGTATTTTTTACCATTTTGGCGTTTCGTTAAGTGTAAAAGTGAAATATTTTGTATAGTGACGCGTATGCCAAACAACCTCGAGTATATGCTGAGAGGTAAAACGTCACATTTTGTATAATTACACTATTACATTTATTTTATCTTGACGACGCAATAGAGATTCTCAACAATAACGTCATTATCCATAAAGTGACAGTTTTACGTTTTAATTTTGTTCAGAAATGAAGTTGAGAGTTAAAGATAAAGCGTCATTTTGATTATAGTGTCTATGTTACTTCACAAATTTATACTAAAGATTGGAAACAAAGTGTCATTTTAGGCTTAGTGCCACTTTTCCTTTTATTATTTTATTAGAATTGGAACATGCATTACAAACTAAATAGAACTTTTACGTTTAGTGTCTTTTTGAAATATTCCAGAACTATATTTAGCTTTCAATTTTATGTTATTTTGCGTTTAGTGACACTTTGTTTTATAATTATTTAAAGTTTTGTAGAATATGTCTTAATGTAAGCCTGACATTTTATGCATTAGGTCAGTGTTAATTGAGTAAATTGATCACAATGACTAGTTTTTTTAAATCAATAGTGTATTTGTATCCATACAGTCCTACTTTCTTTAACACTTTTGAAGTAATGTATTCAACCAAATAAAACAAAATGGAGATTTTGGTGATAATAACTTTACATCTCATAAATTTTGGTTTGATTTACTATTAATTAAGTTCATAAAGTCTGATTTAGTTTAAAGCCAGTATTCCTTTAATACAAAGTAGATTTATTAATCTATTTAGAAATCAGTAAGTAATTTATTGTGTTTTTGAGGTGGATTGATGTGATATAGAAACCCCTAATGAATGGTTAACACAGACTTAAGAACTGTCTCCTCAGACGATGGGTTATACGCTGAAGAAATATACTTAGCATCCAATCACAATATAGCCCAATTCGTGCGGTTAACTCTACTAATTATTCAACGTAGTAACGTTGTTTGCACAAATGTAATAAGAGTGCAAAGAAAATCCGCAAGATTTTCTTTTAACTCTTTCAGCAGCTAAATTAGTAAAGAAGCTAAGATCATTAACTCCTGCCTGTACATACAAAGGCAGACGGCATTTGTAATATTATGTACCGCGTAATTTCAAAGTCAACGTTAAAATTATACAAATTTTTCTTAATTTGAAGTAGTATTCCGTTTGTTGTCAATTTAGACATGACAGGTGCTATGACATGACTCCACATCTTTATAATCATATAAATGGAAATAAGAAATTGAAAAAAGACATTAATCGACCGGGGCTCCAACCCGGGCCGCGTGACCCTACCTTAGGGCCCTTTTCCTGTCATGCGTATTTTCGCACGCGCGCGGATTTGGTCCGCATGCGGATGATAGCACGCTCCTGGTCACACGCAGGACAGGGATTTCGTTTGCGTCAATCCGCGTTCCGCGCGCGTGCTAGCCGCATGATAGGAAAAACATGTATCAAAAGATAAGATGCGTGCGGCCCACATGCGGACCAGATCCGCGCGCGTGCGAAAATATGCATGACAGGAAAAGGGCCCTTACCTTGTTTAAATTGTTCGACGGCTTCACAACGTTCTTTTTGTCTGCCAATATAGGTTGCTGTCTGCCAACACTAGTGGTATAGTCCCCGTTTTCAATCAGTTAATTTAAGTAAATAGTAGGTACAGTAATGCCCATTCTTCTATTTTATTTATAAGGTATTATTATCAATTTTCGTACACATGCTAGATTCCTTATTATCTCTTATCTTACTGAATTAAACTAAATAATAAAGCGTACGTTGTTTTAAATATCAAAAAGTATGGTTTTACCACTGCAAGCAGGTACCTGGTGCAGTTATATTGGTAACAAAAATATGAATAGAATTAACGAGTTTTGTCATTGAAAGTTCTTTTCTGTTTGCATCATTCAGATGAGATTGTCTTCAGGAAAGATTTTAAGTCAGTAGACAGAAAATATATTCTGTATTGCTTGAAGACAATTGTTTCAAGAAACTCTGATAGGGTTCATCAGCTGGTTCGTTTCTCAGCCAGAGTCTCACTCAAAAAGAAGAAGTTTTACGAGTTAGCTGGATTAGTAAGAATCGTTAATCTTATCTGTGTTCCGTTAATAGAAGTGTTAAGTAATATTGATAGGTTAGGGTATTTTAGTCCGTAAGTGGAGCAATCATTAAATTTTTAATTTTACACTTAACTTATAATGACATCTAAAACCCAACAACATACATTGATATACAAATGCGAACTGTAATACTTTTAATGAATACAAAATTATACTTCTATTAAATTATAAAATAATAACATATGGTTTTTAAACGTAAGGACCATAAATTATATGCCGTAGGATACCGGCCTAAAATAGCATCGCCCCAATTCTCCAGATAATGCAACATCTTTTACTGCGCTGGCCAATCCACCTGCCAAGCGTGGTGAGTATGGCAATACCCCCCGCTAGGTGGAGGCCAATGTCCAGCAGTGGACTGTTCTGGCTGTTAATGTTATGGTTAAACGTAAGCACATTGTGTAACGAGCACTAGTGTCCAATATAATCAAGCTATCAAAAAACTTAACCACTGGACCAGATACACCCTTTTTTCGCCTCTGACAGCACCTAATATGATGGGAAATGGGGTGATGCTATTAAAAGCTGGCATCACGTGACATATTATTTGTTTTTTATATAATTTAGCTAGGTTTACCTTTCTGCATGAATGAATCTTGTTTTACTATACTTATGTCACTAAACGAAAATTATACTCAGTTTGAGTGCAATACTGTCACTATACAAAAAAATACAAGAAAAATATGAATAAATAATTTAATTATTAAGATATCAGTTCGATATTTATACAGCTTAAAAAGAATAAAAAATCTTATTTTTATCAAAAACACCGAAGTCTGTAAGTTTTTAAGTCATGTAATAATGACAGTTGAATTTTTTCAAAATTTGATTTGTCCATTTCTCAAAACAAGGTTTTTTGGATAGTGACGGTAATGCTTTCAACGTGCGATAATTTGTAAAAAGTTAGTGCGAGGTGTGACATGCGGAGAACACCAAAAATCCTCCCGTTTTCAACTTTCAGACTGGGTTTTGAAATACTAAGTGAATATAAAATAAGACTTTTTAATCGATTCCACATAGGTATTGAAGTGTTAAATCATGTCCAATCGATCGATATGTCCAAACTTGTATAGTTTAGCATTTACAACCCTGTGACCGAAATTTTCGACCGTTTGAAGAATGACCCTCTTACTTACCGAGTTCCGAAATTCTCGTTAAGGGAATGCTTCCTGTAAAACAAAACCAGACGTGAGACAAAGAGATTTTAATTTCCGATAAATCGACGCTTACAGGTTCTAACACAGAAAAGCCTTTACGGTGTGACGAGACATTTAATTTTGATATTAAACTTGCTATCCATTCGAAACAGTCAAACATTGTTTACTTAACTACGAATCACACTTGGTAAATTTTGCTCGCATTATGTAAGGGTAACACTTGTTCGCTAACATGTAATTTTCTAAACCATCAATCATGCGACACCGAAACCTACTCAATATTAGATCACCCGAATGCAATCTAACCACAGAGAGCTGGCTATTCGTAATGGATCTATAAACATTCATTTTTTATAAAACATACTAAATAATTCACAACTAGTTTTGGTGCACTAACAATCATGCCTTCTTTCCAAAACTATGTGCAGTCCTACTGGGTAGCACTAAAGCACATTTCGTTTTGTCACTACTTATCTAACATTTAACATTCAGCCTAGTTTTACGAGACCTGTAAATTTCTTGGCTAGGCAACAAGACGCGAGCCCTGCCAGATCTACTGTATCGTCCTCCGCCAAACCTAAACGAGGGCAGTAACCCTAACCGCGCCAGCGACCCAATGTGCCGCTTCTCAAACATTTCGAGAGCATCGCTATCGTCTGCAACAGATGCCACAAAACAAAAGAAATTACCTCCAGTCACAAATTGCAATCATTCGAAACAGAAATCGACAACTCACCTACAGAGCGCTTATCCTCGTTGGCGTTGTCGGGATTCGGCGCGTCATTGATGCCATTGTGTTCGATCTCGTCAGGAATCGACATGACGTATCGTTTGGAGCGGGAATTCATGTCCACGTATGTCGGTCGGTACAGTCCATGCATCGGCATGCCCACTGCAGCTCGTTTCAAATACCAGTCGTCTAATTGGTTATGGAACGCTTCTTCGTCGGCAGGGCTCCGCTTGTAAACCTGGGAGAGCGGAGGGAACATGTCGGGGTTGACTGATTGTTGGTAGTCGTACAGTTCATTGTAGTCAAAAGGCCCGTCGATTTCTGAAAGTGGAGGTATCGGATTTTGGAAGAATGGGTAATAGTATTCTCCGCCGACCTCATCTTTCTTGTTGATCATGCCATTGCGAGCCATGGCTTGAATGTTGCGTTTGTCTTCTTGAAGCTGGCTTCTGCCGCCGCGGTACCCGTCTCGAGCTAGAGCTTGGACGTTCCTTTTCATCGCAGAGTAGCTGCGCATTCGAGCTATTGAAGCTATGTGCCTTTTCTCGTGTGAGCCATCCTGTTCTTCTTCAGTTTTATCAGTGTCATCATACGGTGAACTGAAGGTAGGTAGCTGGCCGTTTTTAGCGAGTGTCGATATGCTTCTTTTAAAGCCATTTACGGCACTCTTCAGGTACCCTTCACGCGCTAATGCAGCTATGTTCCTTCGGGGAAAAGTCGGCCATTGGTTTGTATCAGCGGGGAAACTTACGACCTTTAGAAAACAAAAAGAAAATAATAAGATTTAGCTTCGACTGCAGTAAATCCTAAATTTAATTTAAAAGAATGCAATGTATGCAAGCTATTTATTTTAGAAACCGTTTAACTGTACACGGCTAAAGTTAATCTTTTGAGCGCCGTAAGATGTAGCTTTGTAAATAATTTCCATTCCATTTAAAGAGGGACAAAAGGTGATAATACAAAGAAGTCAGTATTTATAGAAAATGCCTAAGTACTTATATCTACTTGAATATTCATTTATAAATCAAGGGCCTAATAGTTACTAAAAAATCTGTTTTGTTTTTGTTCGTGTAGGTAATATTATCTGAAGACAAGTGTCCCCAATATAGATTCAGAAGACAATTAAATACAGTAAGGCATTTTCGATTAAAATTATTTCATTATTGAAACTAACAGTGTTTAGGCTGATTGAATTAACAATAGTTTCAAATTTAAATCAATGTTACTGAAACATTACACTATTGATAATGACTGATTCTTTCAGTTCGTTCAAATCGGGCAGATTTCGAAGAATATTTTTTTTGTTCCCGTTTTGACATAGTTTGTGAATTAGAGTAATCGTATACGTCCTATAAAAATGTTACGAGGAAAGGCGTTCATGGAAAAGCCTTAATTTTCATGGAAAGTGATGGAATGTAATGAGCGCTTGGAAGGTAATGAAATATGGAGAGAGTGTAATGAGTAATATTTGGAAGGTAATGAAAAATTGAGATAGTGTAATGATTGTATTTGGAAAGTAATGAAATATACTGAGAGTTGATATGGGTTTGTTATGAATTCTTAGTATCTGTTAGGATTTAATGTGAGAGTTTCTGTTATTTATGTAGTTTTTTGTCATTTATCAGTGCTCACGCGTAACCAACCAATAAAAACCAGTATTAAATGACGTTCATCAACTAATATATTATGGTAATGGTAATTTTCCGCAACTAGACCTACGTCTACATGCGCCTATTTTGCGTGAAGGGTGGGGACCCTCTACTCGAGCCATCACAGTTCCCCGTGGAAGATCAGCAACCGTACCTAATCACCGAGTGCCTCGGGGATTGACTCCGGATGCCCGAGGTATTTTCCGGGTGAGTTGCCACCTCTTTGCAGCCACTTGGGTAGCTGTTCCTTCTTCTTCCATGCATGCTCTGCACAGAGGACCGTCAGTAACACGTTTGACTGAAAGGTACTTGATAAAGTGATCGTGACGATGATGCTGGTTGTCATGCGAAGTTGGGGTTTCTTCAGTCGGAGCAACTTCTTGGAGAGGCGACTGGACAGCGTTGGCATGGCCTCTCTGGCCTGCCTGAAGTATTCTAACCCGGTCCAGTATGTTGTGCTCGTTTTTAGTACGTTCTCTAAGTAGGGAGCGGAATTTTCCTGCTGGAAAGGGTAAAATCTGTTCCGACTCATAGGCTATAGGGGATACCGATGTATCCGATCCCCTATTGCCTAGTTTATCCGCTGCGTTGACTCAAAAGCCGCTGTGTACCTTGATCTATTGTAGAGTTACGTGGTTGTGTTTATATACCTTCATCAGGCGTTGGGGGCTTTCGTAGATTAGCCCTGATGTCATTGTGTGACTGTACAGTGCTTGCAGTACTGACGTGCTGTCTGATATTATACGAATGAAGTAGCCCTTTACTTCCCTGGCAGCAATGGCTGTAGTAACTAGTAAGAATGCCAAACACTCTGCTTGAAAATCTGAGTTATGGTCATTAAACTGTTTCGGGATTCTGTCACCTGCAGCTGCGAGTAATGGCAGATCTGTTTGTGCTTCGTTTAAAATGGCGGTGTGTGGGGTATTGTTGGATATTGTTGTTTAGCCAGAGTTTTAAAGAATTGAGCCTTACTGCAGCTGCAGCCGCCTCCTGCTTTGACATACAAGTGAAGCCACGGTAGATCCAGCATAGCTTCTAAGGCTGCAGTTGGAGTCGTCCTCATACCTTCCGTGATCGCCATGCAGGCTAACCTTTGGAACTTTTGTAGTTTGTTGATACCTGTCACGATTTTGCATCTTGTCCACCATACGAGTGCACCGTAGCACACCATCGGGTGCATTACCATCATGCCACAGAATATTTTTCAGCGACAGCCTCCATTTCTTGCCGATCATCCTGCGGCACTGCCAGAAAGCGATGCAAGCTTTGTTCAGTTTGTTTTAATCTGTGGCCTAGATACTTGACCTCGTTTGTGAGTTGTAGTCTCGTCCCGAACAGTTATGGTAGGTAGTAAGTAGTTGCCCAAAACCCGTTGCAGCGTGAATATAACTGTTTCAGTTGGGATTGACTGAAAGGGCGTACCTGGTGCAGCAGCGTTCCACAATGCATAGCGCCGCTTGTGTAAGGTCTTGGTATAAGTCTTAATAGTATAGCCAGGTCGTCAGCGTATCCTATAGTGTAGAAATTGTTTGCGTTGAGTTCCGCGATAAGGCTCTTTATTACCATGTTCCACAGTAGTGGTGAGAGAACTCCTCCCTATGGGCAGCCTCTTGCCATTATAGCTGTTTGATTGTTACCTGCAAATCTGACACTGCGTTTGCGTTTGTTTGGGATCCATTCCTTCAGAAAGTTGTTCACCCCGTGGTTGTAGAGGGCTACGCCGATGCTTGTGAAGTTCGTTTTGTTGAAGGCCCCTTCACCTCTGCCCAAGCACCTCTCAGTCATAGGTGTTACTGACAGTCCTCTGTGCAGAGCCTGCATGGAAGATGAAGAAACAGCTGCCCACGTGCTGCTACACTGCAAAGAGGTGGCAACGTATCGCGCAAAGCACCCCGGAAATCCGAGGTCAATTCCTGAGGCACTCAGTGATTTGGTAGGGTTGCTGAGCTTCCTCGGGGAACTAGGATAGCTCGAGTAGTGAACCCCCACCCTTCTCGCAAAATAGGCGCATATAGACGTCGAGTTTCAATTCAGTTGCGGAAAACAGCCCGTTTAACCATTACCATTACCATTACCAATGGATAAAATGGAATGAAACTATATGTCAAAAGACCAAAGTAACTTACATAGTCTGAAAGTGCAGCAAATTGAAGTGGCAGTGGGCTGAACACATCTGTCGAAGAACCGAAGTGTGCCCAGCGTGTCCTGACACCTGCACGTTGGCGGACTTGTAGAACGCTTCCGACGAAGCTATCCGCGTCGCCACATACTGGTCCAATCACAAATAATTGCCCACAAATGTCTGCTGTCGACTCGTCAGGAGAAGAAATGGGTTCTCGAGTGGAAGCCACACCTTGGAAAACGTAGCATTGGACGCCCTCCGGCCAGATGGATGGACCAATGACATAAAAATAAGCTGCTGGTTGCAACTGGATGGTGAAAACGGCCCACGTCAACACTTGTTCTAAAAAACATCATTACCTTCCAAAACAGCTTCATTCATTTCCGCGTAAAATTTTGAGGAAACGGAAGGTAATGAAACGGAGTGGAATGAAGTTTGAGCAGTTTTTCTCAGATATTTTTGTTTCTAGGTTAAAAAAGAAGACAACGAATACAACCTAGTATAACATCCCTGTATACAACAAATTAAAGTCAAAACCTTAATTTTATCTCAAACACTAACTTGTCAAATAATTGGAATATAATGAACACTCACCTGTGACAAACGTCATCTCCGCGCGAAAGAACGTAAATTTTTTGTACTTCAAAAGTGTCTACGTCCACACTCGGCTCGGCAGTGGGGGCGACTGAAGTGCGTGTTAGTAGTGATCGATTTGTTAAATTACTAATAGGGATATGAAACCAATTATTTTTAATTTCCAACTTCGCGGAAATGAATGACGTTTTTCGTTTGACAAAACTTTTAAGTCGATTCTTTCTAGGTTGCACGTTATTTAAAAATACTATATTAAATACTGATAATCTACATTCATTTTCTAAGTACTTTACTACAAAAAAATAATCCTTCTACAGTAGGAAAGCCAAGTAATAATTAAAAACTTTTCCGTGGCACCATTTGGACAAGGAGAGTAATGATGATTTGGGAAGTTCTTGTTCAGAACTTTTTTTCATCGTTATATTTAATCCAAATATGATTAATGCATCATTTAGTTTACTCGATAGGTAAACATATTCTATCAAAGTATTTAGCTGAAAGTCAATATTAGTGCCGAATTTTGATCCGGACAGTGATTTGAACGAACTGAAAGAATCACTCTAATGAAACAATACGTTATTCTGCGTAGTTTTGGCTAGTTGAGGTGTACCATAATCCCTTTGTACGTGAAAGCCAATATCGGCGAATCGCAATGGTCCACTGGTTTTATTGTGTTACTATAGCAACAGGTGGGAAAAGTAAAGGTCACTCAATATTAAAGTTTACACGAAGGTTGGTAATAGGTATATATAGCAGTGAACAATAGCAAAATTGCATAGGTAGCCATAGATACCTACTTGATCAAAGATTCAATTTATTATTAGTTTTCCATACAGTTACAAAAAATACCAGTCGCTACAGTGGATTGTATAGTATAACATACCGAGGTACGCCTTTAAAGGTGCCCTTAAAAAATTTGCTTGACGCGACGTAGTGCGCCGTCAAAATGACTGGTGTGTATAGGTTTATATGGGTATGCCAGAAAGACCGGGTGGCATGCCACGGCGCGCCCTTCATACTATGAATATGAACGACGCTGTCACGTTGACTGCGCACTACGACGCCGCCACGCTCGGTCTTTATTGTGACCTTTTGGTCATACAATCATAAGATGAACAGGTACATGTTTATCCCATAAAAGGAAACGGGAGGTCGTGCCTTAAGAGGTACCCTGAGGAAGGCCTTCTTAAAGCAGTCAGCAGTCAGCAGTGATCCAATAGGCTGATGTGACGTGAAAATGCTGCTGGTAGTTTGTATCTACTACCACATAATATATAATAGTACTAGGTGCTACTACAACCCGCATTCGCAGTGAAAATAGAGCCGAGTTCAAACATGGTATCTTTGCTCTGAACCTCTATTTGACTTTATAAGGCGAGTCAACAAGAGATAATAGAAAATAAGTAATAAGTAAACAAGTATCGGAGTTTGGTTAGGTCTACGAAGTTTCTATTATTAAACCGATAGTAAACAGTTAGTTCTAGGACGATCGGTTTTTAACATTAATTTGTGATTCGAAGAATGTCTCAACTTCCAAAAAACCTCTATAAAATGCAATATTTCTATAAACTAGCGGCTCGTTAGCAGTTTCACCCGCTGCAACTGATTTTTCTTCTTTTCTCGCGACAAACAGACAGAGAAACGCAAGAAGCGACTTCATTTTATACTATGTATTGATAATATACGTAGACGCGGTGGTGATTGGCAAAAAATAATCATTGTTTTTTAGGGTGCCATACCAAAAGGGTGAAAACGGAACCCTATTACTGAGACTTCGTTGTTAGCGGTTTTTTTTTATTACCACACATCATAGTTTACCTTTACCTTACGTGGTAAACGCTTTACTACAACCATGTCGTAAAGTAAATTGAAGTTGTCAGAGTATACTTACCTGGTCGATATACGTTGAAAAAGCTAGGGTGACCATAGCTACCAACAGGATGAGGCTACGATGCTTCGTCTCGTAAATACGCATGGTGTCACCCCTCATCTAGACAAAACAGAAAAGAACTTATATTTATTCTTTAAAGTTTCAGATTCATCACAAATGACCGTATTCTTGCAATATAAGTACTAGAAAGACGTGAAAATAATAATATTTGTACGAATGCAAAAATCTATAGACCTTTTGCTACGTCGTAGATATATCAGGTACCTGCATTTCTCTTGCGAAAGTAAATATTTAAAATGTAATTAAGAATGGCAATCTTAAAATAGGATAGATTGTTCAGTTTTATGGACTGAATCAGTCTATGAAATAAAAAGTAATTTTCCTAACACACTCAATCGAAGAGGTTACATATAGAATTGGTAAAATAAACCCCGACTAAAGCATCAATAACAATATGTCGATACAGAGGAAGGAGGCAAACTCAATTATGGGAGCTTGTCGTGCATGTCGCATCCTGCCGTCTGGCAACCCCTATGCCAATATTGAAACTTAGAAATACAATCAGTAAATACAACCAAAATCTCTATGTGGTGGCTTTATGTGGAGCAATATATTGTGAATCTGTCTTTTGTGACTAAAGGTAAAATCGTTGTCCATTTTTCTGGTGTACCTAATCAGGATCATTTTTCCATTTTGTGCAATACAGTACACGCCAGGATCACTGTGAGTGCGATGAAAAGGCATGCATTTCAGTATGGTCATGAATTCACGCGCACTTTGTATATAAGGTGTAAAACAATCAACTACAATTATTTTAAGGGGTTGACCAGCCCATGAATCTGAACAACTTTCCCAAAATAACATAGGTCTAAATATGAAAAAATTATTGAACGTCCCATACAAAACTCGGTATGCTGGTACATTTATTTATTTATTTAACCGTTTATTGTACACAATAAAAAACAAAGAACATATTATACAGAACGATACACAACATTTAGGTAGTATGGGAACTCCATTAATAAATAACAAAATATTTGCAGTTGGTTTTTTACACTTGTATATGTCGCAGGAATGTAGCGAAATCCGGTTATTCGCGAAATCCCGAGGCCCTTCGCGAAGAGCCGGATAACTGCGAAATGCATCGATTTATTCGCACATTTCCCGGAAATCTGCGAATTCGTTATTTGCATGGACATAAATCCAGGAAAACTGCGTAAACTGTACCTGCTACGACTTTTATCTCTACTCTACGCCGCTGTAGCTCGCGCACAGGAGCACTCGCGACGCTTCGTAAGCTCTCGTTCGTCGCAGAAATGGAAGGTTCCGCCGCAGTCGAGTCCCTCTCTAGTCTCCAGCAAAGGTTCCATATGCTGATCAGGTGGTTTAGCCTGCAATTGCGTACTCATTCATGTCAGCGGCCCACGGAACGCCCAGTGTCGTAAGGGTTCTTCCATGACATAAAGTCCATGCAAATAACGAATTCGCAGTTTTCCGGGAAATGAGCGAATAAATCGAGCCGAGCGCATTTCGCAGTTATCCGGCTCTTCGCGAAGGGCCTAGGTATTTCGCGAATAACCGGATTTCGCTACATTCCTGCGACATATATATCTACAGGTCAATATAGCGAGCGCAGCGCGAGAGTAAACAAAAAATCGAAAATGTTTATCCTCGCAGCATCAATAATGGAGCGGAGAGTTGGCAGATCCAATTATGCGATACTAGAGTATAACCTGTGGGATTTCCTATCCGCAACCCGCCAGGGTTGTGTACTAGGCAGATAGAGAGACCAAATATCATGTTTCATACATTGTTGCCGAAGGATGAAAAAAAAACAAGCTGATTTTTCAAATTGCTTATTGACCAGCTTGCTTAATAAGGTATCACTAGGTAGGTACCTACTTGTAGTTATAATAGGAGATATAATTTTTTTAACAATACAGGGCTATCTCACACTGGATACACTAGACATTGATATTTTTAAACACACTAAATTAATCTTAGTTAACATGGCCAGACATAAGGAGAAGCATAACCTACAAAAGGTTTCTTATTTTTCTTTCATTATTCTCTTACTTGAATTTTACGACTGACCGCCTGCCTGACGTCAATCCTCTTTGGGAATGCTGTCGTAGGTGGTATTACCGCCACCATACGGTTGACCATGGTCGGCAAATATCGGGTCAAACACTTTACATCGCCTTTTACGAAACACCCTGTAATAATAATAGGGGTGGCAGAATGCTTAGCCTCTACCTCTCGGTGTTAGCTAAATGAAAGAGTGTATTTCTTTTATTTTACGTTTAATGTGATAAATAGTGTTACGAGAATAATTTGATCAAAGATAATTACTTATTTTATTATTTGAAAGCTGTCAAATAACTACAATTCATTGATTGATATAGTAGATATTAGAAACAAGACAAAAGAAGAATGACGACAAAACTTTTAGAAGACTCGATTCGAGAAATACCTTCATACATAATGTTCCTATTACAAATTCGAAAGCAAATGTATAAGCAACTGCTTTACAGCCATTCAGCCTTTAAAAAAAATGTCGATATCATAAAGTAAAATGTCGATGTCATAAAGTACTTTTTTCTGACTTTATGATATCGACATTTAGCAGTAAGATAATAAAAAAAAACAAATGTCACGACACAATCAAAGAATGGGACGACACTTAAAATTATGAGGACTTATTTATTATTAAATCTTTGCTTCAAATCATTTTCCGAATTAAAATTTACCGATTAATGCTTTTTAATTTTAAAAGTTGTTCCGTTTTTATGAGCTTCCATTTTAACGTTTAGTTAAAAAGTTACTTATGTATAAAAGTCGTACAGTTGTTGGTTCAGTAGATATGCTTGCAATCGCCATAGTGAAGTGCGGAGGTATGAATTATTTTTCATAGTTTTTCTTGTAAAGTGTAGATAAAATAATGCAATTGCTATATAATTAGGCTTTAGAATGCTCGTGTCAAACTATTATCACACTCGGCTGCGCCTCGTGTGATAAACAGACACTCACATCCTAAAGCCTCTTATTATAAGGCAATTGCATAAACTACTATTACAAAGCTATAGAAATAAACAATGACCTCCCGAGTACGATGGCGTAGCGAATAGTACCCCTGCCATCTACGCCGAGGGTCGTGGGTTCTATTCCCACACACGTAGTTTTTTAAATATTTGTGTTTGTTCTGGGTGTTTTCTATATATAATAAGAATTTATTAAAAAATAATAATTTAAGAAGTGGACTTTATTGTGGCTGTTATGACGATGATGATGAATTAAGAAGTATTTTTCATCTATCTGGTTCCCATAGTACAAGTTTTGCTTACTTTGGAGCTAAGTGGTGGCGCTGTATGAATTGTCCAGGATATTTAATGAGTGGCATCAATCATGCCCATATCCTTCGACGAGTAAGCAGATCGTAAACAGCCATAAAAACGGCATCTGTCTAGCAAATATTCTGAGGTTCCTAACTTGTTTCCTTATCACTATGTTGACAGGTAGCCGATTTAATAAATGTTGGGTCATAGTATTTTATTTGGGGTGTGAGTTATTTATGTAGGACCTCTGTTCTGTTTGGTTTTTCCGGTACGAGATAAGAGTGTATATCTGACAGGCGGAAAACGGAAATAGCGCGGGTAGTTGACATGGGCGAAAGCGGTACACAAAAAAATCCCTAAAAGCCAAGATAAAAGCCTTTTAGATAGTCCCGTCTCGTACGTCATATCCACAACATTATTTACAGATTTCTCGTATGAATTGAGAAACGAATTTATTTTCTGCGGTATCTAAATGTACTTATGCAAATGTAGTTCGTCCCACAACCGGGATAAAAGGCTTTTGAGGAGGACGATCTATTTATTCTCATAATTTATCATTTGGGATTTCGCAGAAAGACGAAATGTAAGTTGAGTTTGTAAATAAGAGATCTTGTTTGTCTACTTATTCATATTTGAACAACTAACGAATTCGTAAGTGAAAGTGCGAAAATGTTTAGATCATCAGCTTCGTACAATAAATAATTGTAAAATCCTTCGTATTTTATTGCTCCTAAATTTGAGACTATGTAAGCAATCAATTTCATACTTTTCAAAAACTCACAGATCTTTCAGAAAAATATCAACGCTTTAGTAACGAAATATTTTCATGTTTATACATCGTTCGTTACATTACTTTAGGTTTATTGATATCTACTGAATTGTGACAAACATAGTACCTATACATTTATGGTATAGTATATTAGGTAGTTTAAGTATTGAATACTGTAAGTGCAAGAGGGCGAGCAGTACATAATGTATCAAAATCGTAACAAACTTTGCTCTAAATCTGAAGTAAGGTGATGTGTAATAAGCAAAAAATCCAGAATAAACCAAATACCAATATGCTCTTTAATACAATATGCTCTTGCACTTAGGATTGATTGATTGATATTATAATAAATGTTCTCGACGGTCGCATTTGACTGGAAAATTAAGTAAATCTGAAGAAACCAGTGGATCTTGAGTCACAATAAAATCTAATTAAACTTCTAAATTCAAGGCTGTAAAGCTTAGACGATGTCCTTTGATCGTATTAATCAGTTTTGTATAAATCAGTTATTATTTAGTCTTTTAAGTTTTTAAGTGAATTTTAACAAACTTAGTAAAACAATCGTAAATTCGATAACAAAATTAAAAACCTCAAGAATTCTATCATTGTAAAGATTTTGTAACATTTATTTGTAGGTACACTCAGCAAAAGAATTAGATGTACATGACTACTGCAAACGTATTGAAATAATTATAATATCAAAGGAAAATCCGACAAATTATTCTCGTAGTGGAGTTATTTTATCCTAGATGTAATTTTTTCAAATCGTTTGGATTAAGAAGTCTGTGTGTCTTATTCATAATCAGTCTAATAACATAAAAAACTCTGTGAGTGTAAAATAAAGTTTTTGACTGCACTTTTTTTTGTAGAATCTAAAGACATGCAGTTCATGCGTAGCAGGTTGCTACGAACTGTAATTTTCTGCATGGACCTGTCTTGTCCTCGGATAATTCCCTATTTTTTCTTGTTATTAATATTCTGCAAAGCTATGCTACTTACCTACAGGACTGAGTGTTTCGTAAACTTCAACCGCATCCTCCTCAAAAATGCCGGAAACATTCAACAAATCAGGAAATGCATTTCTAAGACATCACATTTAATTTTACTTACGATTTGCCACTTCAATCCACTTGCACTGCACTTTTAAACTTTTCCAAAGTTTGCCTCAAGTTAGGGGAGGCTGGGGCTCGCCGGAGCACTGCGTTGTTCGCTCGGCGGGAATGATGGGGTAAACTGGGATACTTCGCTTTTATAGGGGCCTTTAGTGACGCGCAAGCGTCCTGCTTATAGGGAGGAGTCTAGAACCTATGCACTTAAATTTTGTCAGGCTTAATGTCACAGGGCAGTTGATAAGTTTGAAAAAGTCAATCGCGTAGGATGTGATTTTTACATTCTATATTCGGGGATTGAATAGCTTTTGGCGAACAAAATGTTTTTGGCGAACTTTTATCGTTAATCTCTCCACGTGTCCAATCTGAATACACGAGTTTAAACAGATTTTTAGGTTTAGTTTTTAATTATAATGAAACATGTTTGAATAAGTATGTGACAAAATATCGCAAGAATTGTTCCCTTTTTAAATTAGATACGTCCAAGTAAAAGTATGGCCAACGAAACGAGATAATTAATGTAAACAACTTTTGTATGACTCGGTGACAGTTATTACAATCTGTCCTTATCTGTCCATATGGTATAATGTCAGCTGTCTCTTTCAGATTTGTTTACACTTTTTATCTCGTCGGGTTGGCCTTACTTTAGCTATAATATACATATTTTTTTAAACATACTTTGTATTGTTTTATTTTCTCTTTCCTTTTCATGATCATGTTAGAATTTGTTCCCTTCTCTATTTACATTCACCAGTAGTATGTATAAGGTAATCCGTTCCGCTCGTAAGCTAGAACAACGTAGTAGGATTTACTTGACTATGTTAGTCTCTTTCAAATGGAATGCTACGTTATTTCAAACGTGTTTTGTGAGTAAGGAAGTATTGTTGTACCTTATTTTTTTCTAAATAAACTTAACGTACAACAGCCTGCGACGCAAAAGGTTCTGGGTTCAAATCCCGGTGGTGTCACTCACAAAGTGATAAATATCAGCTTTGTGAGTGACCCCATTTGTTCCCAGTCTGATCAGGAGATTGCACACTGAACCACCTGATTGACCGAAATGCAAGATGGTTCCGTGCTGCGGAGGGCAAGTTAAGCCGTCGGTCCAGGTTGCTGTGTATGATTCCTTAGATGGCGGAGTGGTTACACAACCATGTCAGAGGCCTGCTACTTGCAGTAGGCGGTTGAAAATCTCTGACACCAGGGTTTATCGGGTCGTTGGACAACTTGGTGTCCCACTCGAAGAAGAAGAAGAACGTACCGTTTCCCTCTGACTTCTTTCTCATAACGTAATATTGAAAAGTCATTCAATATTATCCAAGAAAGAATCTATGTCGAGACTATTCTTGAACTAGGCACATAATCTTGATATGAATCCGCCCAATAAGTACTCCTTTTACTCTAATGGACCCCAAGATTGCGAGTTTCCAGTAGTAGGTAAGATCGCTTAAGTGAGAGTTCCCGTTTTTTCCCGAGTTTGGCCCCGCCTTGGAAACGAATCTTTAGGCTATTCTTTAGCTATTCCGAGCCGGGGCCTTGCTAGCATACTTACAAAAAAAAAATGGCAGCCATTTCAAACTTTTTTTATTAACCAAAATTTTGTTATTTTGTAATAACTCAAAACTGGTAAGTGCTATAAATGAACATTGTATAGAAGAAATGTTACGTGTAAATTTCTGCACAACCTTGCTCTAATAACTTTTTTGATTATCTAATAGTTTGCGAAAAAAACGCTTTAATACAAGGCAGTTTTTTCCAAAAACTCACCAAATCTAAAATATGAATTAAGTAGTGAAGTTGGGGATTAAGAATTACTTACTGTGTGGGTAGACCTTGCTACGGTATCCTGACTGATACTTAGTAACAAGCTTTCTGCCCAGAGGTTTTACCCGCTAATATAATTTCAAGTAAACAAGCAAATTTTTTGCCAATTTACACCCTGAGTTTTACCACCTTATGAGATGATTTTCTTAAATTCCTTTCCTGGTGTTAATTCACCCAACCAAAATAACCTCTGCGCAAAATTTCAAGAACCTAGGTCCAGTGGTATTGCCTGTGCATAGATTTACAATTTGTAAAAAAAATATTAAATTTGTTCGTAGTTGCCACATTTTTATTTTTTTGCAATCCCTTGAGGCTGTTCTTTAATAGTTCTGACCCAAGGTCCTGTTAGGATAGCAAAAAAGAACAAAATGTGGCAACAACGAACAAACTCTACTTTTTTCATACAAATTGTATACCACGCACAGGCAAATACTACTGGACCTAGGACCCTGAAATTTTGCACAGAGGTTATTTGAATAATCTTAATTAATATCAAGAAAGGATTCCAAAAAATTCATCACCTAAGAAGGTAAAACAGAGGACGAAAATTTGTATAAAATTAACTTGTTTACTTCAAAATATATCAGCGGGTAAAACCGCTGGGCGGAAAGCTTGTTACTAAATATCAGGCAGGATATTGTAGCATGGTCTACCCACACAGCGAGTGACTCTTAATCCCCAACTTCACTACTTACTTTATACTTTCTAATTTGTGAGTTTTCAGCAAAAACTGCCATGTTGTGCTACGTTTTTCTCGCAAACTATTGGATTATGAAAAATTTATTGATAACATTCATATGAAGAAATTTACGCTTAACATATCTTCCATACAATAGTTATTTGTAGCTCTTACCATTTTTGAATTATTACATAATAACAAAATTTTGCCCAGTGAAAAAATTTTGAAACGGTTGCCATTTTTTTTTTGTAAGTAGGCCAGCAAAGTCCCGGTTCGGCATAGGTAAAGAATAGCCTAAAGATTAGTTTCCAAAGCGGAACCGACCTGGAACACGCACGGGAACTCCCAAATTTTTTTTGTATAGAAATTCTAACCTACTACAGTGGATAGTATGGATCGTAAGATCGACCTGCCGTGAGATGCCGGCTTAGAATAGCATCACCCCAATTCTACTTGTGTGTGTGTTATGAAAAGCGACTAAGGGATATTCATCCAGGGAATGGGCAGCTTGCACTGCGCTTGCCAGTCCGCCTGCCTGCCTGGCGTGGTGAGTAGGGGGAGGCCCACGTACAACAGTGGACTGTTGTGGCTGCTATGTATGATTATGGTATGGATCGCATACATAAGTATACAGGGTGTTAGGAAAAGTACTGCGCTCCTTTTGAGGGATGAAACAGCCCATGAAATTGAACAACTTTCTCCAAGAAACATAGGTCGAAATATGGAAAGAAATTTTGGACCTCCCATATTAAGTGTGTCTGCCGGCCGGGTCAGTTTGTATGGACGACCATTTTTTTTCATATTTCGACATATGTTCCCTGGGGAAAGTTGTTCAGTTTCATGGCTGGTTCATCCTTCGAAAGGAACGCAGTACTTTTCCTAACACCCTGTATAGGCATCATCTTTGACCTTTCGTAAACTCTTGTTAGTTCGACGACTTCCTGTAATGTAACGAAAATTAAGCCACCCACGGTTCAATAACGTCGGCGTTATAGAAAAAACTAAGTATTACACGAAAACGCACACATAGAATACCAAGACCCAACAACATTCAAATATCTGGCCTAGCCAGGAATCTCGAACCCGGTACCCTTTGATACGGCAGACGCACATACCTCGCGGAGGCAAGTAACTCCTTACCTATACATCCTTCGCCACAGTAATCCAATCCGACATGCCCTTTACCGTAATGGGATAGTTGACACCGCCGTCGCTTGAGATCAGCTAGATTGGGCGCGCTGCGGCCGTTGCAGATCTTATAACTGTCATCGAAGATTTGCAGCGGGGATGTTCCGTATGGCTAATTGGGACTACTGATATCCTATATCCTGTGACGTCGTAGTGAAGATTGGTTAGAAACGTAATGCGATCTGACCCTGCCTACATCTAGCTATACCTACTCCAGAAACTCGATCCATGTGCTAGCAGCAGCAGTATAACACGATGCTCGTTGAACATCTTGTCGTCCAACGACCTGATCAGATTTTTATACTTAACCGCCTACTACAAGTACCTACCTACTTAGCACGCCTCAGGCTCAGGCATGGTCGTGTAACAACTTCCGTATAAAAATTCATAGACAGCAGCCGAGACCGACGTCATAACGTGCCCTCCGGAGCACGGAATGTGTATTAATTTACAAATCCGATTTTATAATCTTGTACATACCTACATATAGTGTGAAATTTTACTAGTAACTGATAGCGAAATCTCAGAACCGGCTGGTGATAAGGAACAACTTATATTTTGGACCTCCCATACAAACTTGCGGATCAGCTGATTTCAGTTACAGGAGGTCCAAAATATTTTTCGTATTTCAAACTATGTTCCTTGGGGAAAGTAATTGTTCCTTATCACTAGCCGGTTCTGAGTTATCGCTATGGGTCACTCACTAGTAAAATTTCACCCTATAATTATTTATTCATTCAAATATATGTTTTGTCCCTCGAAATTTTTCGTTCTCATTTATGTAGTTTGAATTTGAAGTAGTTTCAGCACCGATCACCGAATATTATTTTATTCGCCCAGATAATAATTTCCCATATCCTTCAATTAAATCGGGAAACGTTTTTCTAAATAACAGTTATTTTAAGTTATTAGTCAAATGGCAACATTGTTCTGGCTAAAAAGCCTAGAATCCAACCCTTTAAAACGGCAAGTCGGCAAAACAATTCCTTCCTTATTGAATTGAATTAATTCCTTCCTTGCGGCAAAATAACAAATGTCATTTTGAAAAATAACGAGCTGTTTGTTTACTAATAAATTTTCTAAGAAAATTAAGATAAAATGGATATAAATCAAACGTTGAATATATCGCTCATACCCAGTGACCCTAAAACTGCAACAAAAACTCTCACGGTATGTCATTTTCACAACATATTTTGTGTATATCGCTCAACTATTTTCTAACCCCTATGTTTTATTTATTTCAGGACTTTTTGTTTAATAAAGTATACCCGTTGATGCTTAATATTCGAAGCAGACTGCAGAAATATGACGGGCCGCTTGCTGCAGACGATATATCTAAACTTCAGGATGTTTACGCACTGTGCACAAGTCAAATCAAAAAGACCCTAATAACTTTGTTTGATGTGTTTAAGACTGAATACCACAATCATATATCTATGCAGGTGCGTATAAATTACTTTTCTAGCTCAAATATACATTCTACAATAAAAAAATACTGTAAACAAAAGCAAAGCCAAGTATGAATGAAATCCAAAATTCAAGCAAGGGCAGGGTTCTGCCTGTTCTGCTAATGCTTTCCTACTTCTAATCATTGACAAAAGTTTGTACCTACATGTCTTTCATTCATCTTATACTTATAAGTTATAAAGTATATTCAATAAAGTTGTAAAGATACCTCCCTAATTATCAAATGTATTGACATTGAATAAATTAATTATTAATTTATTTATACATCTTTTCTTTTGTTTGCACAACTATTACTTATCACAATAAAACATTAGGAAGTATTGAAATACTTGAAAATAATTAATTATCTATCTTTTCAGGATAGCCGCCAATGCACTTTGGAAAGATTATCTTGGTGTGTTTCCAGACTAACATGTATCCAGAAAAAACTAGAAAAATCCAGTACACAAAACCAGGATGAAAGTTTGAATGACTCAATGATGGTCACTCCGATGTATTTTGTAAATTGGATAGACCATACATTCGAAATACTGTCAAAACTTTCACAAGTAATTTATAGGACTGATTACAAAAACACTAATGAACTTTATGAGCAATGGAAGAATGATGTAAGAAAACACTGAACTCTGAATTATACTTTTGTAACAGGAAGACAGAAAGTTCCTGCATTAAAGCTTTTATTATGAAAGTAATTAATTTTATCTCAGGTTTCTACCACAATCTCTCAGTAGTGTATTTCTGGATATATTCCCTCTTAGTTTTATCAGACATTCTTGGTTACTCTGGCACCACAAAACCACAAGCTTGATGTTTTCAAGATTCATTATTTCCTAAAGATATACTCATCATTTCAACTAAAATACTTCCAGGTTGTTGAGTGTGTGAGTACACTACATTTGTCGCTGGATGAGCTACTGCTGTCCGCGATGACCTTGTGCAAGTACTGTTTGCCTTCTGATCAGCACATTGTCAAAGCTCGCTGTCAAGTGGTATGTATTCAAAATATATAAGAGTAGATCGGGCTGGCCCGGTTTCATTAATTGCTTACCATTTTCCCATGAGAATATACCATTTCCAGGTGGTAAACGTAGTGTATGTTACTCATGGATGTAGCTTTCTAATTGCGAAAGCTTTTTTAAGCAGGCCAGTAGCCTCTTGACTTTATAGATTAATTAAAATAAATCTTTCCTCTTTATTATTAACTAGTATGTAGAAAAGTTCTACCCAATAAGTATAGAAATATGGTAATCTAATATGGATATGTCTAATTTCATTTTTGGAATACCACTTTGAAAATCTGTCAAGTTCATCTGGATACTTTAGCTTTGGTCTGGTTGTTACACCCTGCTTCCCAAAAGCCTGTATGAAACACTACTCAGAATAAAACTAAGAAGAGTGTTAATTAAATTCTTTGTTTGTATTTTTTCAGGTGCTAAGAGAATCAAAAGCGTTAATAAGTGAACTAGTCAAAGGAGATGTAGACAATGGATTCAAAGTGACACCAGAATCTTTAAAACTGCCAATCATGCCCTCAAATGTTAATGTTCTCATAGATGTCTTGAAGGATGTGCTTTATGTCTTGGAGACCAACACCAATACGGCTCTATTGGCTTTGGTTATCCACTGTTTTAGCTACGGCACCTCCCCGGTAGAAGTTTTGAAGCAGCATTTCTTAAACACAAATGGAACATGTAATTGCCTTATGAAAGGCGATGAAGATATGACTGAGGATTGCTCTTTTGTAAAGGATTTTGATCTGTACAATGAGAGGCTGCTGCAGATTGGCTCTTTTGCTGTCTCATGTTCTTCTGATCAGGGCAGTGAGTATTTTTTAAATAAGTTAGCTTATTTTTAACTATGTTACTAATAGTTATAAAATTCTTGGCTATCCTGAGCCTGAACCATAATAAAACAACTTGGTCATCATAACTTCATCCTTAAATGTAAGTAATATTAAATATGAATAATATTAAAGTTACAGTTCTAAATGTCAACAATAATGTTGCAAATTCGGGTTCATTCTGTAGCTGCGCGACATATACATTTCCCATATCTATTTTTTTAAATATTATGCAAGTTCTTCTAATTCCATTTCCATTTTACAGGGATCCTCTGCCTGCGCAGCGGGCTAGCCAGCCTGGAGGCTCTGGACCCTCACCTGGTGCCAGCTCTGATGCTGTCGGCGCAGAGCCACCACGCCAGCTTGCTGGTGGACAGCTGGAGCCAGGAGGTGCGCGAGATCAGGGACAGCATCTTCCTCATCGTCGACCCCGCTGCTTTCGCTGAGGTAACGCACATCTAGGAACCACAACAGAAGCTGGGCCATTTGATGAGAGAGATTCAAAGGAAATACCAGCTTGGAGGCTCTGGACCCTCACTTGGTGCCAGCGTTGATGCTGTCGGCGCAGAGCCACCACGCCAGCATGCTGGTGGACAGCTGGAGCCAGGAGGTGCGCGAGATCAGGGACAGCATCTTCCTCATCGTCGATCCTGCTGCCTTCGCTGAGGTAACGCACATCTAGGTACCACTACTGAAGCTGGCTCATTTGGTGAAATGGTTTCAAAGGAAATACCAGCCTGGAGGCTCTGGACCCTCACCTGGTGCCAGCTCTGATGCTGTCTGCGCAGAGCCACCACGCCAGCATGCTGGTGGACAGCTGGAGCCAGGAGGTGCGCGAGATCAGGGACAGCATCTTCCTCATCGTCGACCCTGCTGCCTTCGCTGAGGTAAGTCATATCTAGCCACCACAACAGCTGGGCCATTTGATAGAATGATTTTAAAGAAAATACCTATTTATAGATCATCAATATTTCACAATAGTCACGAGCATCCAATTATCTAGGTATTTTGTACCCTAAGAGGTATTTTGTATTTTGTACTCTACAGCATACTCACTAGAAAACTTGGCATTTATTGACAGCCCTTTTACCCGATTGCCTCAGAAGAAGGGTAATGCTTTCGAGAGTTTGCATGTATCTATGTGGACAAGTAAATTCATTTTCACGGGCTACAGCCTAAACATCTCAACTTGCATTTAAGCCGTAAAATATAACATTTAAATTACAGCAGTCGGTATTTGTTTTTTACAAAAGTTATCAAGCTTGTTCCACCCTAATACGTGTAACTATTTTTTTTACAAGAATATCGTTTTTCCTCTAGAAAACCAAGCAAATGATGCACCAGCTGCTCTTAGACCTGATGAAGAAGCGTACTTATGACAACAACGGGGTCTGTGCAGTCATCAACATAGGCTGCGTGGTGTACGAGTTGTTTCAAGTATATTACAAACTGGAGCCTGAGGCGCTGACGCAACATGACACCTTGGTGCCACTTTTGGAGGACCTCAACAAAGGTAACTAATCTAGCTATCCGTACAGTTATTTAGGATATATGTAACTAGTATAAATTGATCTCAAATAGGCTGTGTGTGTACCTATAGTACGAGTTGTTCCAAGTATATAACAAACTTGAGCCTGAAGCGTTGACGCAGCATGATATATTGGTGCCGCTTTTGGAGGACCTCAATAAAGGTACTGGCTATCCATACAATTATTTAGGATACAGGTAACTAGTATAAATTGATCTTACATAGGCTGCGTGGTGTACCAGTTGTTCCATATGTATTACAAACTGGAGCGTGATGCGCTAACGCAGCATGACACATTGGTGCCACTTTTGGAGGACCTCAATAAAGGTAACTAATCTGGTTATCCATACATAGGCTGCGTGGTGTACCAGTTATTCCAAGTATATTACAAGTTGGAGCCTGAAGCGCTGACGCAACATGACACCTTGGTGCCACTTTTGGAGGACCTCAATAAAGGTAACTAATCTGGCTATCCTATCCATACATAGGCTGCGTGTTGTACCAGTTGTTTCAAGTATATTACAAGTTGGAGCCTGAAACGCTGACGCAACATCACACCTTGGTGCCACTTTTGGAGGACCTCAATAAAGGTAACTAATCTGGCTATCCATACATAGGCTGCGTAGTGTACGAGTTGTTCCAAGTATATTACAAGTTGGAGCCTGAAGCGCTGACACAACATGACACCTTGGTGCCACTTTTGGAGGACCTCAATAAAGGTAACTAATCTGGCTATCCATACATAGGCTGCGTAGTGTACGAGTTGTTCCAAGTATATTACAAACTGGAGCCTGAAGCTTTCATTCCGAGACGATTCGTTATGCTCACAATAAGCGCGCTCTAGTTAAATGTAGTATTTTCCTTGACTTCTTCTTATAAAATATCACACACGAAATTACATTTAATACTTATTTTCAGTTCAAATGGAGTGTAAAGTCGTATCCAATTTGCTTAGTAAGGAAGATGACTACGTATTTGATGTAAAGAAAAGCAAAACGAACAAAGAAGTTTCGCTAGACCAGCTCATGAAACGCCTCAGACTGCTCTACACTTTAGTCAGCAGAATAAATACCTTATTACATCCTAAGGAGAACGAAGAGCTATTTGACGAAGGCGAAGAAGACGTTCCCATCAGAAACGTAACTCATACAGTCCGGAAAAACAAAAACACTTATGTCCAGTCCCCGAGAAAACTTACTAACATTTCCCGAAGCATCTTCGCGCGGACCACAAACATAAGGTCGTCAACAAACAAATTTCCGCTACAGAAATTGACTCAGCATTTGAGAGATAAGAAGCGCGACGAACTCAGTTTCTCAATACAGCTCGATGAGCTCTTCAATCTTTCCGAGGTCAAAGGCGACCGCACGGGCAAACACTTGGCAAATAAACAACTGGATTCGATCAGAGAGTCTGCTGTTTTGTACAATTTCTCCCCCAAGAAACGTGGCTCGCTAAGGAAAGCAGTTCTTAGCAGACATTGCAAACTACCCTTGGAGTTAAGAAAAACTGAAGAAAAAGTTGAGACCCAAAGGGATGAAAGTCTCATGGACGAAGCCACAAGTTTGCAAATTACAGGTAAGTTGCCGTGACATAGTTTAAAGGGGTTCTGTAGCTCGACGCATGCTTTACAAAGTTTGTTAAAGTTGCTTAGATAACTTAGTACTGATGAAACATTGTACCGATTCTGGTATACACTTTCCTCAGGAAATTATTATCCGTACTTGTGACGTCCTAGAATGACGAAAAATAAACAAAAGAGGTGAAATTTTCAGCTGATGGTAATACTTACTTGTCTTATCTTAGCTTCCTATTTGTGCGTAATTTTATATATCGAACGTCAATTCGTATGTATCTATAATGTGCGTGATGTCTTGATTACCTGTCTGTTACCTGTGCTATAGTCCGACAAGTTCGTGCGCGACCTTCCTGCGGGGTACAGACGGTGGGGGGGCGAGGAAGCACGTCAATTTAATATGACGTGCGGCGCGGATGCGCGCCTCCCCCTTCCCCGCTACACCTCCCGCTACCCGCTGACATCTCCCCTCCCAACGTCTGTCACCCCTAGGGAAGGTCGCGCACGAACTTGTCGCACTATAGCTATCTGTATTTACCAAGTCTAAACAGCCGAGCTTAAAGTGACGGGCAGGTGTATTACACATCAAATTACCTAAGGCATGCGTAAGCTAGAATCGGCATAGCTGTTTTGTTTTCTATTTTCTACTTTTCTTTTTTAATACTTATTTTCTTTATGACTATTTTCATTTTCTTTACAGATATTTTAAACGACATGACCGGTATGACGCAGGCGTTTTCGAAAATTCGCGTTGGAACTGACGCAAAGTTTACTGAAGCCGATATCAGCAAGACTACGGCTAAACCTAATGTTTTGCGCATCAATATTAATTCTGAAAACAGTATCGCTAAGCCGTTCTGGAATATTCCAATAAATTCCACTATGGACGACACTACATCGTGCAATACGACTGAAGTCTCCAATATAACAGCTCCTTCCAATGTGACGACCTTGGAGAGAATAACAGATTTGGAGTTTTTGGAACATAAATTGAACAACCTCAAAACTATGGAAGAAACTAGCTTGTAAGGATATTTGTTTAATCTTTTACGTAGTTATTAATTGTTTACCTTTACATTCCGTAGTTATAAGATCCGTCCAATTTTGCTATAAATATTTTGTTTAATCTAGATAAGAATGAATTATTGTTTAAGATGAAATAATTAAATCAATAATATTTACTCAGTCAGCTATTTTCATTACAAAATTCCTATAGAATACCTTGAAAGTGTATGAAGGGAGGGCAATAAGACGAAATTAGTTGACTCGCCCGAGGCAAAGATCGTTAACCGACGCTGCCGACAAATTAATTAAAGCCAGTAACAATGTGTGCGTAGTAGGAAGGATGTTGGTAAGTATGCTGTCAAGTAGGTATAATAATAAACATTTTCTCAAACATGATATGAAAGGTTAGTGTTTCTGAAAGGTAATACGCCTGAAAATTTTAGTAGGGTCAGGTAGGGATCGGTGACTCAGGCGGGTACATTGACTCACGCTTATATTTCGGAATAGGACAGCTATATCTCTCTGTATTCTTAACATAATGGTAGCTCTTGACAACCAAATACATACAAACCAATCATCCGTCCACTCCAGTACGGTTTGATTGTGAAAAAAATGTGCGATTGGTTTTGCACCTCTAAAAATGCTTTTCAAGGTACCCAACATGTAGCTTTATCGGTTAAGACTGAAAGATTTATGGAAATGTAATTATTATGATCGAAAGTGGTGATCAAATACTAAGTAATAAGCTAGATTTGCTAGCTCTTAGAGTAGTCTGGTAATATTTTGTAGGCTAATTATTTCAAAATAGCGTCGGCGTCTACACTGGCTCAAATTTTAGTGGTACACAGTGACTCTAACATTCAGTACTGGCTCATCTCTCTATTTTTAGAAACATTAACAGACAATTGTAAACTATTTCATATGGCAATAGTAATGATATGAAAAGAATACTTTAACAAATATAATTGATTAAAATGCATAGTTTTAATAAATATTATACATGCACGTCAGGGTGCCAAGTCCATATAAACTTTTAGAGTCACTGTGTACCACAGGGGTTGAGTCATTGTAGACAGGTACAGGTACAGTCAAGTGCAGAGTTACCGGACCCCCCGGGCTACAAACATTTAAACAGAAAAATACGTTTTGAAATGAACCTTAAAGCAAAGCATTACGCCTATGCAATATACCTGAGCAATTCATGCTTCACCCTACCACACGACTAACTCGCAAGCACGATGTCGAGTCCTTTGCATTTTATCTTGAAGTTGCTTTAGTCAAATTTCTATAACAAGAAATAAAATAATAAATAGTCAACATACGAATACAACCCCCGCTGGGATTTGAACCTCCAATCTTTTAGATTGTAAGCATTGTAGTCGGGCATCTTAACCGCTTGGCTATTCAGCTGATGGTTAAAGGCGCGAAATTAGAAGTCACCTGTCGTGCAACTAGTGATGTCATTGTGACGTATGAGACCCGTGTAGACGTTTTGATGTTTTCTAGCAGATGAATAAAATAAGAAGGTAGTTTGAATACTAAATCGTAGAAATGTATTCAACTTTATTTAATTACTCAGTTCAATAGTGTGCGTTATAATATTTCCGTTGCTTTTTACCTAGTTACTGGTCAAATCAAATCATGGTGCATAGTGTTTTCTTAAAAGCAAAAATAATTGTTCTGTGGGAACAGAAAAAAGGAAGTTTTACTACGACTTTACAGAGAAACACGGTTCGCAGATGGATTAGGAGATATGAGGAAACTGGTGATGTGAATTGTGAAAATCGAGGGCCGCGCCAAAGCTTACACCAACGAAAATCTACGTCACCGTGAAATTGTTAGCCTTCACAGCGAGGATTGATTTAAAACTACTTGTTCAACATCAAGTTTATACGATATATCTCTGTATACTGTGCGAAGACATTTACACGCTGCTGGCATACAACTATTAACCAGCTATGAAACCAGCCAAAAAAATTGCGCTGACCGAAGAGCATTGTCAAGCTAGGATAAGATTTGCTACAGGTAAATATTATTTCTGGTGCTGAACTAATACAAATACATTATACCTACATACTTACTTATATAGGTATAGTGTATGTTCTATTGTTTTTTTTTTCTAACTGTTGATAAACGATCTTCATTAAATTAAGTAATGTATTTATGTTACAGAGTATTGCAACTTTGATTGGGAAGGGCAAATATTAATATTCACTGACGAAAAGTGCTTCAATTCAAAGGACGATGTGGAATAATGTGGATGAAATATCCTATGTAGACGACGAGGTGAACGCTATAATCCAGAAAATATACTCAGCACTAGCAGCAGAATATCGCTAGGTTAATTAAATACCCTTAGGAAATATGTATTTATAAGTGATCTGTGGTTAAATATAGATTCTTTGTGCTGGTCATTATGAGAGACGTAAATTGTTATTTTACTCAAAGATAACATGTTTGATCTCTTGAAGTGACTAAACGATAATTTTAAAATCCTGAACTATCTATATTGTTGTTTAAATTATAGTCAGTTAACTTAATTGTTAAGTATTTTATTCATGTTTGTATGAAATGTTCATTACACAGTTTACTGTAAAATTTGCCTAGGTGATACAAAATATTTTGTGTGAATTATGAAGATTCAAATAAAGTAACATTTAAAGTATAATAGATGGTCTTATCAATTTTTAAACTTCTTAATTTTGTCTACAAACAAAACTTCTTTTAAACAAAAAAGAAAATAATAGACAGATATATAAATAAACAGCACTTTTAATAGAAAAAAAAGTTGAACACATCATAGATCCGAACCAGCGATTCTACGTTTTTGACTGCAGTTGCTTAACCCTTAGCCATCTAGCCATTGACTCAGGAGACGAATTTAGCTATAACTATTATGTCTACTGTTCGTTTATGCGACTCGCACTCGCCAACTACTATGAGATCATTATTGTGTAATAAAACTTGATTGAAAACTAGTTTATGTCAGTGACGTCGCGTCGGCGTGAATCTTTTAGTCGGCTAAGCTCGGGTAGGTTCGGACCATTTCGGACTGTGTTATTTTTGTTTCACTTACTCTTGACTGACTTGACAGATGTTATGGATGCGTAAGGGATATGAGGGCGCGTGAACCTTGTTTTTTCTATGCTTTCATTGCTGTGTTGGCGTATGTCAATGGAAAAAATTTAGGAGGCGTGCGGACAATGTATAGATAAGTAAAGTATGTCGCCGATTGCGCTGTAGGGTAGTAGGGTGGGGTCACATTATTCTGACTTCAACCGTACACAGTGACTCACATTATTTTTTCTAGAAAAAGACGTCTGGTGACTTAAGTGTTGTGTCATTGCAAAAATTGATAATGCGAAACGAAAGAGTATTAATCAATACATCCTAGATATGAATTTCGGTTTGATACTTCAAAGTTATCTATAAAATTTTATTGATTGAAGAAATCCGAGTCACTGTAGCCTACCTGACCCTACGCTTAAACGCTTATACGCCATAGTGTACTTATACTAACTTATCTGATGGCAAAAGATATGGGCATACATTTTCAAGCTGTTAAGATTCGTAAATAACAATTTAAGGCAGAGATTTTACCATAATTTCATGTATAAAGCTGAGCCCAAAGTCTACTAATTCTGTCTGCCATTATACTGCCATTGCCACTGTGATTTTCTATACTAAAAACTGTTAGCAGAATACGACACTACGACTCACCTCACTCACCAATACACAAACACAACTGAAACAATTAAATACCAAATTTTGAAAAACTTCTCGTGTTGGGTATACCATTTTTGGAAAACTTGCAAAATTTTGCACCGCAGGCAGGATTTGAACCTGCGACGCGTGGCACGACTCCATCTACCGTACCGGGATAGTTTTTCAACTAATTCCAATATATACTTGCTTAATCCGCAGGCTAGGATAGAACTGCGGTGGCGTCAGTCAGCAGTACAGATGCCGAAAGGTCGCAGGTTCTTTTATTTCTATTACGTTTGCTTTAAGCGGCGAGAAGGGGGCGGGTTGCATTGAAATTAAAACCATTAAGTAATAATAATCAAACTAGTTTATTTTAGCTACTTACAAACTAAAATTAAATTATATAAATTAAATTGTATAATCAAAATATATTCATTTAAAATAGGTATGTCCTTACCTAAACAACAATTTTAAAAATTAGGTATTATGTCATTTTATTACCATTAGCTAGTGCTATTTAAAATAACAAGAACAGCCATCCAATCCAATTATCAAATTACTTACTGACATACCATAGCTAGCATGCATGACACCTTAAGCCCTTAAATACCAGCTATTGTTCTGTTTTTTCATAGGTTTTGAACTTTAAGTTGAGGGTAATAAGATTCAAAATCACTGGTACATATGCTGTACCACGGGCAATGAGGACTTAATGATGAAAGAAGATAGGACTACCTCGCTCGTTACATCTGCCTGCGTTCCTGTTTGAGCGCAGTTCACAAAACAATCTTTATTTTCCACCGAAACGAAGAATAAAGAGACAAACATGCTTTGGAGAGCACATTAAGCCTTTGTGAACTCTGATGGTTGTTCTTGTGACCCTCTTTTCTACATGTATTTTTCATAAACTAAGCCGTAAATTTTGACATAAGATAATTCAGACTTTAAGACTCATTTTTAATCTAATGATATTTATTTGCATTTCGATATCGCATTCCTCTTGCTTTAACATGCTTATTTGTATACCATCTTAGAGACTCTTTATAGGCTCCTCTTTAATACGCTTATGTGTATAGCACCTTATAGGTCCCTTAATGTGTGCTAGCTGGTGTTTTCTATAATTACCTTGATCTGAATACTTATTACCACAAATGTTACACACAAAGGGCTTTTCCTTTGTGTGTGTTCTGATATGGTTGTCCAGAACACCTTTACGGGAAAATCTTTTACCGCATATTTTACAAGCGTAGGGCTTCACACCTGTATGTATCCGCTTATGTAAATTTAAGGTACTACGTAATACAAACCTTTTATTACACATCTCACATGAATAAGGTTTTTTATCTTTATGAAAATTAATATGAATTTTTACATATCGCTCTTGTGAAAACTTTTTAAAGCATATATGACAAGCAAAAGGCTTTTCACTTGTGTGTGTCTTGATATGTCTATTTAAATCGCAATTTTGTAAAAACTTTTTGTTACATTTATCACAAACATATGGCTTCTCACCTTTGTGCATGCTCATGTGATGTTCAAATACATTTCTTCTAATTGCAATGTAAGAACATATATTGCAAATGTATTGTCTTGCAGCTGAGTGTGCTTGTATATGTGTTTTAATGACATGTTCTCTGTGTGTTTTATACTTACACATGCTACAATTGTATTCGTTTCCTGGACAAGTTTCTAGAGTATAATATTCTGGGCCTACTTTGCTAATCTTTTTAGGTAAATCGTTGTTTTCAGTCATGGAGATCTTTGGTGAATCTGTGTTAGCAGCAATGTGGTTTGTTCCTGAAGTTCCATTAATCTCACATTTGAGATCATTATTTGACAGATTACCTAGTAAAAAAAACAACCATATTTACAACATAATATGTCGGTATCGCCGGTGGTATCGTGCAATTTTTTTTGTACTTTTTTTTATTCATATATGGCAGAAAATCATTAAAGCTTTCCAAAAGGAACTAGGTAGTTTGCTTTTATTTTCATGTAAAATTAATTTTTGATCAAAGATCTACTACTAAATTGTTAATTTGGAAAATTAATTATTTATCCAACAATAGACTTTACAGCTTTATAGCTAACTGTAAATATGATATAAGTGAAAATTACCTTCTTTGTTGGCAGGTTTTTGTTGTAAATCAGGGGAAAGAAGTCGAGACAGGGCTGACTTGAACTTAGACTTGAAAACTATTGAAGCCAACTCTGGATCAATCAATTGCTCTGAATCAAAGCTGCACCCTTCTTCAACTAGTGTAGATGTATCATCTGTGAACAGAATGTGTGAAGTAAACAAATGTGTTTGAATAAAAGTCCATAAGAAATGTACTTTGGGAATAAAACATACAAAGTAGTATTTAAATATGATCAGTTCAATAATAACTATTTTAGGAACAATTTATAGTTTTATAAATGGTGCTGGTCAGTCCTTAAAAATTCCTTAAATTGCCTGTCTTTATAAAAGAAGTTGGGTGCTTTTATCCTAGTCTAGTGCCACTTCAATTTCATCCTCTTTTATGGCGTAACAATACACTTTTTTTTTCGCTTCTATTGTGCTGGGGAACATGTGTCCAATATGGGTTTTTAAAAGAATAAAATATAATATGTTAGAATTTACCAGCATATGCATGTATTCCATTAGGTTCCTTGATAAATAGTTTCAGGAGGAAGATAGGGAGGCGGGTCAACTTGACCTGTAACCGTCTTCGACACAAGCTTGATTCATCACTTATCCGTGTCATAACATCAGGAGCTTCATATGGTAATATAAAGGTGTCTGTATCAGATGTTTCTTCATTATCAGACTCTATTCTCTCCTGTAAAACAAATAAAATTGTTATGTTATTTTAGGATATGATTACACCTTTGTACCTCTTTAAAACTACAATGTAGTTGAACGGACATCTTTTGAACTACAAGAAAGGGCTAGTTTAAAAGAACTTTCAAAGAGATTATACATATTATTTATTGCTACTTGAACATAGCACTACTTAATGACTATGGCTTTGAGTACAAAACTTCATAATATACAGAGGAAGATAATACTTACAATTTTAACAGAGATACCAAGTGACACATCTGTTGGGCAGTTTGTCTCGACCTCAAAACATGTATCTGGACTGCTGTGAATGAGGTAAAGGATAACTATAATTTAAAAAAAAATCACAATGTGATGTAGTAATTACCTACATTAGGTGTGCAGTGGTCTGGTTGCTTTGATGATAATGCAGTTTAGATTTTTCAGTCAATTTTAGTGAACCTACACATCACCAATGATGCTTTAGTACGTCTGCAGTGATCCCTGATTAGACTGCATTAGGTAATGACCAGGGAACCAAAACTAAGGAGACTACAGTAGATAACCTTAACTTTAGGTAGGTACTATAATTGAACTGCAACATTATAGATAAAATCAGAATCATAATGTTTAGTAAGGTTCACAGTAGGGTCATTATAGTGTCATTAATACAATTTTCTCTGGCCAGATTCAGAGACAGAATATGGACAAACCTGCATGCAGCTGCTGAAATAGCTTCATGATCACCCATTTTCGCTACTTTTCCTTCATGTGATCCGTGATTCAAAGGTCAACGACCGACCCAATGCTCATTTACTTGTGAGTTGGTCCATGTTTATGTTAACTTTTCAATTTCGATATTGATGAATCAAATCACACGCATTCCTCGCCTTCCTTGGAGCCAAAAATCAAAAATAAATATCTCGTAGTCTGTGCCACAGCAAGTGTCGAGCGAAGTTCTGTCTGTGCGATTTCCATTTCATGCGTCGACTTGACGACGCGTCATCACGCACGCGCGAGCAGAATCGCACGTCTGTACAGACCTACCAAAAATTTACCATAGACAATACACGGAAAAATGACAGTTGAGTTGAGATGACATTTTATTATTTGTCACGAACGAACGCCATTGCACTATTGCATTTTCTTGCGTGTAATTTTACAATAAAATCCCAATTGTGGGGTGCACTATCTACAACAGGAATCTGCAACAATTGCAAATATGAGTGAATTAGTTTGGGGCATAAAAAATGGTGATATCGATCAAGTGAAAGACATCGTCGAAAACAAGGTAAGTGCCGGGCGGTTTATCTTTGTTGTTTTAGCTGATGATTTATGGATATCGCTGGAGAAAGCGTTGTTTCTATTAAGTTTTATACTCGTTCTGCAGAGTAACAGTGGAATGATATTCGGGTTCAAAGAGCACTAACAAATTTTATTTTCGATTTAGATAATTTTACAATGTTTACACCTAGACACTTTCAATGACAGTATTTTTTCACATCACTGTGACACGACAACACTTGACACAGTCAAAGTCATACACAGATGAGCTCTATGCACAGGCCACTATTTTGTCCAAAAGGTCTGCGCCTAACACTTTCCCTTGCACTTTAGGTATTTCTACTGCAAACACCTAATAGGGCACACGTTCTGGCTTGCTTCGGCTTCGGAACAGCCTTGGTCAAGAAGTCAGCCAGTTGCTCATCTGAGCTCACTTTCTTCACTACCAGACAGCCTTCTTCTACAACTTCTCTGACGAAGAAGTGTCTTATTCTGATGTGTTTGGTTCTCTTATGGAACTCAGGGTTGTGCGCCAGCCGTATCGCAGCCTCATTGTCTACATGCAGCACTGGAACTTCTTTCAGTTTAGTAAGATCTTTGTAGATCCTTGAGAGCCATACTGTTTCTCTGGCTCCTTCACTAGCAGCGACGATTTCTGCTTCTGTTGTAGAAATGGCGACTGACGCTTGTCTTTGGCTCAGCCACGATACAATGCCTCCTGCGTAACGGCATATCAGCCCTGTGGTTGATCTTCCACTTAATTGACACCCTCCATGGTCAGCGTCACTAAAGCATTCAAGTAAGGGTTCTTTTGGTGAGCCTTGTACTTGATTCCATAGGAGCTGGTGCCCTTGATATAGCGCATGATACGCTTTACTAAAAGCCAATCTTCTTTGGTTGGAGACTCTAGCTTACGAGATGCAACTCCGACGGCATAAGCGATATCTGGGCGCGTTCCCGTCATTAAGTAAGCGAGTGACCCAACGGCTTCGCGGTAGGGGAAGTGTGCTTCTGTAGCATCCACTTTCCCTGATTGAGTGCTCTCAATTGGTGTCCCGATTGGGTTGCAGTTGGCCATCCCAAATCGTTCTAGGACCTTCTTGGCATAAGCTTCTTGCTTGATAAAGATAGAACCGTCCGCTTCTCTGTTAATTTCAGACCTAGATAGTACGACGCTGGCTTCGTCGTAATCTTTAACACTGTCCTTAAATCAGCCAGGAAGCTGTTCGCAAGCTCTTCATCAGTGGCAGCTACTAGCCCGTCATCAACATAGAGGGTGATGAGTATCTTTTTTCCATTGATCCGCTTGGTATATAGACAACAGTCAGCTTCACTCTGTCTGAAGTCCATGTCCAGCAGTATTTGTTCGAAGCAAGAGTTCCAACAGCGTGGTGCTTGCTTTAACCCATATAAGCTTCTGTTCAGCCTGAGAACATTCTGCGAGCCGTCTGCATAACCTTCTGGTTGTTGTACGTAGATCTCTTCTTGAAGTTTCCCATTCAAGAACGCAGTACAGACATCGAATTGTACAAGGTGCAGGTTCTCTTGGGCGCTGACACTCAATAAAGCTCTTATCGTAGCCATTCTGGCGACAGGGCTGAAGGTTTGATCAAAATCAATACCTTTCCTTTGTCTAAAGCCTTTTACAACAAGTCGGGCTTTATACTTGTCTATGGACCCATCCGGATTTTTCTTGATGCGCAGGACCCACTTGCAGGGCAACGCCTTCCTGCCTTTTGGTAAGGAGCAGGGAGTCCAGACATTTAAATCCTTAAGCGAATTTATTTCACTGTCCATTGCCTTACGCCATTCTTCGCCATCTTGTCGCGCAATGGCATTTTCGTAAGATTCCGGAAAACTGTCATCGACCACAGAACACACTCCACAAACATAGTCCTCGAGTTTTCGTGGTCTCGCAATTTGTGATCTGTCTCTCAGATTATAGCGAGGTTCCTGCTCGACAGGTTCAGCTATCTCTAGCTCTTCCTCATTTGATTCTAAGATCACGTCGTTTGCATCTTCGAGATCTTCAATGCTGTGTTCTTCTTCATGAACTTGATCTTGATCTACCACTCTATCTCCCTCTAGAGCTAGTTCATGGTCTTCAGTTTCCACGTTAGGCTCAGTCTCGGTGATGTTTCTATCTCCGCTCTCAGCTCCCTCTGATTGTAGGGGCATACTAGTTGAGATTTTGAACTCTACGTCGGTTTGGAAAGAGATATCTCTCGACCTCAGCGTTTCTCTTCCGTTCCAAATCCGATAGCCGTCGTCACCTTCGTAGCCTATGAGCATGCCCTTGATGGCTTTCTTGCTCATCTTCTTACGTTTCTGTTTGGGTACATGGACGTAGCATTCGCTACCTATAACTTTTAGATGACTAATCTTCGGTTTCTTTCCGTGCCATAGTTCGTAGGGTGACTTAGATTCCACTCTAGTAGGGCCCGTTCTATTTAGCACGTAAGCGGCCGTGTTGATTAACTCTGCCCATAGTACTTGCGGCATCTCTCCTCTCGCATGCATCATTGACCTTGCAGCTTCTACGAGGTGCGGTTCTCTCGCTCACTACAGCCGTTTTGTTCGGGCGTGTAAGGCATTGTTAGCCTGTGCTGCACACCTTGGTCTTGTAATATTTTTCGGACAGCGGCATTGTCGAATTCGCCTCCATTGTCTGACAGAATAGTCTTGATTTCGTGCCCAGCCTTCTTTGCTTCTTGAAGCATCATGATGAGCTTGTCTTTGACCTCTGATTTCTGTCTAAGAAAGTAGACAAGTCGGTAACTCGAGTAGTCGTCCTTGAACAGTACATAGTATTTGTACTTCGTAATGCTATCAGCGAAGGGTCCGCAGACATCTGTGTGGATAAGCTCTCCACATCTCGAGGCTCTTTCCTGGTACCAAAGGGTTTTCTATGCGCCTTCCCATAGATACAGCCTTCACACTTCACTTTGTCAGAGTAAGCTCTATGCCTAACTCGCGTTTCACTACGCGAATGACGTGGTTCTTATCCTGGTGAGCGAGGCGTTCATGGTATAGCTGCAGCATATTTGAGCCATCGATCACGTTAACCTCTATGGTTTGCTTGACTGACATGACTGTCTTCATTTCCAACTCATACAGTCCGCCAAACGCCGATCTCTTGCCGACAATTCTTGTCGTACCATCAACGTCAAACTTGCACTCTGTAGTCTTTGACGTGAATTCAGTATTCTGCATTCTATCATGTGCAGCGAGCGGCGAGAAAAGGTTCTTTGTCAGACTTGGTACTAGCCACACATCTCGAGCATTATCTTCTCCTCTTGCCATCGACCTTCGCTTCGACCTCTACAGAGCCTTTTCCTACGGCAGGAATTATGGTTCCGTCAGCTGTTGTAACAGTGTGGTCTTTGTCGAATTCATGGAACTCTTTGAAGAAGTCTCTCCTTACAGCTATGTGTGTAGTTGCTCCGTTGTCGACAAACCAATTGTCTCTATTTTGAGTTTGACCTTTCGCACTGGAGCAAGCGTTCACCATCAGTGAGATCTGTTGCACTTGCTTGGATTCTGAGCTTTTGCCTGACGTGCCTTGTACTGGTTTGGGTGGCCTCCCATCTCCAATCCACTTCTTACACTTGCGAACTCTATGTCCTTTTGCATGACAATAGTTGCAAATCAGGTGCTCGTCCTTGCATTTGCGATATCCACTCGGTGCAGTCACTAGGGCTTCCATTCTAGTGGTCTCTTGACTGCCTAAGTCTCTTTCAAAGGTGCAGAGGTGACTCGTCAGACTGTCAATTGTCTTTTCAGACTGCTTCAGCATGAGCCAGCTTGACTTAAAATTGACGAACCGGTCATCCAGAGTATCAAGAATCTTGCATATTAAGAACATTTCGGGTAGTTTCGCAGTTGTGTCTGTTTTGGATAATTCAGCTTTCAGATCGTTCCACAGATTTTTCAGCTTTGACATATGTGTCGCGATGTCATCTGCCTTGTCATGTTTTGTGCCGAAGAATTCCATGCACAGCGTGTATGCCCTGTCACCCGTGTTCCCGTCAAATAATCTGTGCAGCTCCTGCCATACCTCTGATGCCTTCCTGTACCTCATTACTTTGGTTAAGGTGTCTTCTGACATATTTGTGGTCAGCATTAGAAGAGCGCCAGTTTCAGTTTTCTTAAATTTGGCCAAAGCCGCATTATAAGCTGTTACGGCGGCGTCACCTTCTGGGCCTTCTACAGGAGTTGGTGGAGTCAATTTGCCCTCGACGGCTGCCATTGCATTCTCCGTCCCTTCCAGCATTATTGACATTTTGTATTTCCACGTCGTCCAGTTTGATTTTCCGGCCAGCTTCCCAATATCAATTTTCGTCGTAAAATCCATCTTCGAAAAAATTATTCGCGACTCTTCGCCCAAATATTAGCGGGTCCGTGACCTATTAAGTTTTATACTCGTTCTGCAGAGTAACAGTGGAATGATATTCGGGTTCAAAGAGCACTAACAAATTTTATTTTCGATTTAGATAATTTTACAATGTTTACACCTAGACACTTTCAATGACAGTATTTTTTCACATCACTGTGACACGACAACACTTGACACAGTCAAAGTCATACACAGATGAGCTCTATGCACAGGCCACTATTTTGTCCAAAAAGGTCTGCGCCTAACAGTTTCGTGCAATTTATAATTCGCAGATTTTGGCCCGATAAGTTTGCGAACCGTTTTTATAACCAGTGAAAGTCCATTTCGAAGTCAAAACATTATACGGTTGACTGATTTTCCCTCAGCTTCTTTGAAATATTGAATTTGATTTGACTAACGTCCTTCTTTATTGGTCAGAGTATTGCTTTTTCCAATATCTACTGTATACTCTGCCGTAGTTCTCATTCTCTGCAATTATTTTTGTATCAACATCATTGTGAAATACACTAAAACAATTCGCGTATCTATTTCAGCAAATCGACGTGAATGCCTTGATCGACGGCAGAGTTCCCCTCCATTATGCTGCTGACTATGGACAAACAGCTGTTTTGAATTTCTTGCTTGATAAAGGGGCTGACCCAAATGTAAGTTCTATTCAATGTATGTACTTACCTATTAGAAAAGATATTTCTGTAAATACATGTAGTTATGGATATGTCCTTTATTTATGTTACAGATGTTAGACAAACATGGCATATCAGTGATACTAGCAGCAATTTGGGAGGGTCACACAGACTGTGTAAAAACTCTATTGAAACATGTAAGTTTGTCTTTTATTTTTGTGTAGTAACTAGGTATTCAATTTACATTCAGAAGTTACTTTTTTGGAACAAACAAAACCATGCCTTACTGCAGTTTAATAGAATATGCATAATCAATGTTGATATTTACTCTTTACAGGGTGCTTCTAAAGATGGCAAAACCCCAGATGGAATTTCCTACATCGAAGCAGCAGAAAAGGATGAGATTAAAGAGTTGCTGACATAAAATAAGATCACAACATCACATCTTCTAAGTATATCTCAGATTCGCTCAGATTTATAATTTTATAGCTAAGATGAAATCACTCTAGATCGAACAATAAAAATTATCTTTAACATATTCTATTTTTACATGCATTTATTTAGATTGCGATGAATTATTTTTATATACTCAGCATATGGGGTAAAAGCATATGTATTTTGATTGTGCGTCCAGTTAGTAGTATTTAATTTGTATTTCTAAAGGCCTGGTTCTTCTAAAGTCTTATTCCAGCTTAAATGTAGTTGTTATAAGAATTTAAAAGCACTCATTTAATCTAGTGAATAAATTATTTAATATTAAGAAATGTAATTCCAAGAGGACATCAACTAAGATGTAATTTTTATGTCTAATAAATAATAAACTTATATTTAAACAATTTATTTATTTTCAATAATTTATTATACTCACATTAGCTTACAAAATTGTCATGCAACATGCAAGCTATGGAAAACATTCCAAAAGTAAAAATTACAATGTTCAGCTTCATACAAAATTATATACCATCCACACTTATGTGGCAAACAAAAGAAAACAATACTGACACTGGCATTGTCCAAGCACTGGCTCATACAAAAGGGACTGATTCATAAAACACTAGAAATATTTTCTATCATAACAATATTGTTCACACAATAAATATATCACAATCATTTACATTATTGACTTGGCTAGCTGCTAAATTGTATAAAAAACATTTACACTAATGAGATAACTACAGCTCCCCATCTCCTGGATACTTCTTGTACTTGTTGTTTTTAGTTGGAGGGCAATAGCAGGCATTCTGCTGAGCATCCAGATATGATTTGCAGCCCAGTGTCAAAGTTCCAGTGAAGAGTAGTTTTGCTGCTGCTTTACAACCTGCAAATATAAAATGAAGGGATCAGACAAGAAATATCACAAGGCAGCACAGGCAGGTTCCAATTCAGTTCAAAAGCGACTAAAACTCTATGATCTTACTTGTTACTATTATTACACAAAATGGAATACTGAGATGCTGTACCTAAGGGTATCTATAATTCTACATCTACATGTGTATGTAATCAATAATCTCCAAAACTACAGGACCAATTTAAATAAAATCTTTCACTATTGAAATTTACAACATCCCTGAGTAACAAGGCTACTTTTTACCATGGGATAATGGTTAGCACTGGGTGAAAATGCACTGGGCTGGCATTGGTATTAAATAGAATTACAAACCTTTAGTTATTGTATCTCCAGCTACTTTTGTACCCTTATATGAATCACAGTAATTATAGAGGCACCTCTTAAATTCTAGGTCGCATACTTCTTTGCCACTGTTACATGTATCATAGCAGATGTCATGACTATCACAGCATTTAGTCATCTGCTCTAGAGGCAGGTACTCTGACGCAATTTCAAATCCAAGTGAACCACATCCATTAGACTTTGGAACATGGTTCCTATTGCGAACGGGCCTTTGTCCTGAAAATACCAGAATATGTTTAATAAAATAACCTTTATACCCGGTTTATAGTTGAGCAAGAATAGCAGATGGTACTTACCCCCAGGACAAGAAAATATACAGTCTTCTTCAACAGCGGCGTCGAAGACTTCATGTAGAGATCGGAACCTTTCAGCGACTGTTATAACATTGCGAAACATGTCTCCGAACACTGACTCAGCCGATAGCACCGCATCTTTTAAATTTCGGAGCATACTCGAGCCGAAGCCCGTGTAAGCGTACGCAATGAATGTGAGTGCATAGATGAAAATTTTCTTGTAAGGGATCTCCATTGCTGAGGATTCTTAAGTCGACTGCATAGACACTTGCATATTCATAATTTATTTATAAATAAAACCAATACATTGCGAACACGTAACTTTAAAATATCTCACCAACTCAAACTTTATTTCGGGATTCCTTGACAGCCGCCACTTCGAACAGCTGTTTAGTTCAGGGTTGCCAACCTAAAAGTTTCTTTTCTCGTACATAAGCTCCTAAAAATCTCGTATTTTACGTTTCGAATCTCGTACAGCTTGCGACGTGTGGTAAAACCAATAAAATTCGAGTTGGCGAGCGATCAGCATCATCGTTGCTATCACTCATACTGATTTCAGTGAATTCAGACTCAAGTTCATACACCATTTTTAATTATAACGCAAAGTTTTTCTTCTATAAAGTTTGTTTGAAAACAATGCCTCAACGCTCACTTCTACAAAGACAAACAAAAGAACAAAACTCCTATCTACATGTAAAGAAAGAAAAGAAGATAGATATTTCAGCATGTGCGACAGAGACAAATACTGCGAGAAACGAACGAATGAACCAGCGAGCGAACGAACGGGAACTTTTTCGTCTCGCTCGGGAATTTCTTTCATAGACAACCACTTTTCATAGACTATCATTACTTGAGAAGCAAAAAAGGGTTTCCAGCAATTAAAATTATGTAACATGTGAAAATCTCGTACAGAATTGTACGAGATTGACAGCGTCCTCGTACCTCGTACGGGAGACCATAAATCTCGTATTTGTACGAGAAATCTCGTACGGTTGGCAACCCTGTGTTTAGTTTATATGTGAGAGTGATTGAAAAGTAAGAAAGAAAACCACTACTAGGAAAGTGACATCGTCTGTGCCCTTCTAATTTTCTACTTATAGCAATGTTCCTTCGAAATAGGCGCATTTTGACATGTACAAACCATAGACAGAGTTTTTACTTTTCTTTCGTCAGACTTTTTTCTCTTTATGGCAACATTTTGATTCGAAATATCCGGTAGCCATATTGTTTTAAAAAAATAGTCTTTTCCGTTTCGTTGTCGTAAAAATGACGGGCTTTAGCAATAAGGTGAGGAGAAAAATTAAAATTATTGGTATTTTCTCGTGTAAATCAATAAAATTGTGATAATATTTGCTGTATGGTGAAGTGAGAATTTATATATTTCAGTTTGAACCCGTAAAATTCATGGGTGGAGTCTACAACATGCACTGCATACACGTGCATGGTCCCCTCATTTTCAAGCAGAGTTTCTAAAATCGGATTATTTCTATCGTGATCAGCACAAATTCCTTGTCTACTTGCTGGTTTTTATCATAAATGTGGTCAAGAAGCTTTTCGTGCTCCGTTTATTGACAAGTGATGTGAAAGTTGTTTTGAGGTTATGTGCCGCATCTCTGTTGTAACGAGTAATCTTGGTGTTTCAGGCCATAGTGATCGATGGCCGTGGCCATCTGCTCGGCCGCCTGGCCGCAGTCATTGCTAAGGTCCTGCTGGAAGGAAACAAAGTTGTGGTTGTTCGTTGTGAGCAGCTCAACATTTCTGGCAACTTCTTCAGGTAAATAACCTTACTTTTTGTAACACTTGTAATCGGGGCATTATACACTTCTGAATATAATCTAAAATGATGTTTTCTTTTGGGTAATTTGCGACTGAATGTCTAAAACACATGTTGCTACTATTTTGTATCTGATTTAGTACTGTTAGATAGTTTTATACTAACATTCCAGAATTGTGGTTGATGTTTATTATCATTTTTCAGGAACAAGTTGAAGTTCATGTCATTCCTGCGCAAGAGGTGCAACGTGAACCCAGCCCGTGGTCCGTTCCACTTCAGAGCACCTTCTAAGATCCTCTGGAAGACTGTCAGAGGTAGGTATCCCTTACTTAACTGTGTAAGATAACATACGGCTAATTTAATAAATTAAGTTCTACTGCTCAGAAAATTTGATCTGATGAATGTTATCTAAACAACTCCCATACTAAAAAAGCTTCTATTGTGCTCATCTTTTGTCTATTTTATTATTAACTTCATCTTTTGTTCGATTGAGCTCTCGCTAAGCTAAATCAGGCCAAATTATATTTTATACACTATACTTCTTCTTTGTCGTATCCTCATGACTGAGGGACGTGACTTCACTGGGCTATATTCGTCACCAGCTTTCTCCAAACTTCTCGGTCTTGAGCGATGTGTATGGCCGCTTGCAGGGTGGTGTGTGTGGCCTCTTGTACGGTGTCACTCCAACGAGATGGCGCCCGTCCTCTGCTTCTTGTGCCTTCAACACGGCCGGTTATGAGAAGCCTCTCCAGACTATCTGGGGCTCATCTGACTGTGTGCCCAAAGAATTTAAGGACGCGTTGGGTACAGATGGTGGAAAGCCTGGTCTTTATGTTCAGTTCTTCAAGGATAGACTCGTTGGTGCGGCGTTCCGTCCAGGATATTCGGAGCATCTTGCGCCAGCACCACATCTCGAACGAATCGATCTTCTTTCGGACGCAGGCTTTTAATGTCCAGGTTTCAGAGGCATACAGAAAAATAGAAAAGATAAGGGTCCTCATTAATTTAACTTTCGTTTTGCGATTTATTCCCCGGTTGCGCCATATCTTCTCTAGCCTCTTCACAGCTGACTTAGCCATTTGGCCCCTCCTGACGACTTCTTGCTCACAGTCACCATCATCGCTGATTTGCGAACCCAGGTAGACGAATTTCCTAACGGTGTTAAGGTCACTCAGTTCATTGGTGCGTCGCGATGTTCCTTGCCTATCGATAAACATCAACTTCGTTTTACTTCTGTTAATGTGGAGCCCATATTCCTTGCTGATAGTGGCAATATGTTCCAGTAATACAGCTAGTTCTGACTCAGAAGCACCAATGATGGTGGTGTCATCCGCAAACCGCAAGTTATTAATCAAGTGACCACCCACTCGGATTCCGCCTTCCCAGTTGTCCAAGACCCTTCTCATAATATGTTCACCGATTAGATTGAACAGTTGCGGTGAAAGAATGCAGCCTTGGCGTACTCCACGCTCTGCCTGAAAGGGCTGTGATACGGCTTCCTCTATTCTTACCCTGGATTTGCTATTCATGTATAAATTCTGAACTAAGAAGACTAGATGTTGTGGTACTCCCATTTCGTGCATTACTCTGAACATTTTACTCCAATCAATACAGTCGAATGCTTTAGCGTAGTCTATGAAACATAGTGCAGCGTTGATGTTATGTTCCCTGCATTTCTCGATTAGCTGGCGAATGTTCATAATTTGCTCTCTAGTACCTTTGCCTCTTACAAATCCAGCTTGTTCTTGGGGTATCTGGCAACTTATGTATGGCTCCAGTCTCTTGTTTAAGATGTGCAACAGGACTTTACTGGCATGGGAGATGAGCGACAGAGTTCGATAGTTTTCGCATTTCCGGGTAGAGCCTTTTTTGTGTAAGGGAACAACGACAGAGTCGGTCCAGTCTTCAGGCCACTGTCCCGTTCGCCAGATCTTTACACATATGTTGTGAAGTATGTTTAGGCCATCCTTCCCCATATTACGGAGCATTTGGGCGGATATGCCATCACTGCCGCAAGCTTTGGGTTTCAATCTAGAGACTGCAGATTCCACTTCGCAAAGGAGAATATCGGGTTCTTTTTCACCGTAGTCCAACCGGTCAAGTTCTTCGCCTGTGTAGTTTTGGCTATATAGTTGCTGACAATATTGCCGCCATCGATCAAGGATCGCTTCCCTGTCCAAAAGTGTTGCACCAGTTTCGCTCTCGATCGTCCAGTGTTTGGGCTTGAATTCTTGTGCAAGTAATTTCACCTTCTGGAACATGTCGCGCGTGTGGGCAGTATCCGAACACTTCTGTAACTCCAAGCAAATATTGTCAATGTAGGCCTCCCTATCAGTTCTACACTGCCTCTGGATTGCGTGGTGGAGATGCGCGTAGCGGCTATTTTTGTCAGAGTATGAGCCTTGCAATTTAAGGGCTTTTCTCTCCTCGATCAATTTCCATGCCTCCACACTTATCCAATCGGCTTTAGGGACGGTGATTTTGTTCATGGCAGCAGCTCTTTTAGCTGTATCTGTAATTGTAGACTTCAGCTTTGACCAAGATGCCTCGGATGACTCAAACGGGTCTTGCTCAAAGATTTTAAGTTTTTCTTGGATCTCCGTTCTATAGCTCACGAGAGCAGCTTCTTTGAGGACAATCGGTTTGTTCTTCCTCGGTTTGTTAGGTGCTTTTAACCGAACTTTAAACTTAGCTGTTAACAGTTGATGGTCGCTGCCGCAGTCAGCTCCTGGTTTTGTTTTCGCACAGTAGACAGCAGACCTCCATCTTTGGTTTACCAGTATGAAGTCGATCTGGTTTTTGTGTTGACCGTTTGGTGACGTCCAGGTGAATAAACGTCTCGGATGTTGCTGGAACCAAGTGTTCATGACCGACTGTTTATTCTCGACACAAAAGTCTAGAAGCATCTCACCGCTCGTTTCTCTCGCCCAGTCCGAACTTGCCAACAATATCCTCAGGTGGTCATCATCGCTTGTGGCTCCAATTTTTGCATTGAAGTCACCCAAAGTTAATACAGGTTCTTTGTTGGGAATATTTTTCAAGGTCTTATCTAGTAAGTCGAGAAGGCAGAGATTTCATCGTCAGTAGAGCCTGATGTTGGTGCATAGACAATTATTATGTTGAACGGGTATGGTTTTGCTTCAAACTTGACTTGCAGTATTCTATCATTGACACAGTCATATCCCAACATTTTGTCTGCTAGAGGCTTAGAAATCATCGCAGCCACTCCACTAAAGCTATTTTCCGTACTCCTGATACTATGACCATTTTCCTGTAGCACTAGTGTAGTGACCTGTTTCTTTGATGTGGGTTTCTGTGATGCCAAGAATATCAATCTTGTACCTATCCATTTCTTTTCCACCACTTCAGATGTTCCAGGTTTTGAGAGGCCACGGACGTTCCAAGTGGCTATCGAGAGTTTGGTGGTTGTGAGTCTGTCCCTTGGTGTTATTAGGAGGCGTTAGAGATGCAGCAGTCGCATAGTTTCCACAAGGAGCCTGCTGCCGCACAGCCTTGAGGCCGGTAGCATATTTAACACCAGCTGTCCCGGACGCAAGCTGGCGCCGGGGGTCAGCCGGATCGCCCGACAGAATCTTACTTTTAACGTTCTTGCCCATGAAGTTTTCTTGGGATAAGTGTGAGCGTAGTATCCCTTCCTTTCCGCCTTAGTCTTTAGAGGGAATTTAATCCTCAAGGCCACTGTAGCCTGCTGGTGAACCAGGGGTCGGGTTATCACATCCGCCGCCCGATACTCGGCGTTGACTATTTTACGATGGAGAATGTCACCCTCCATTCAACCCTCCTCTTTTTATATCCGGGATTGGGACCGGCATAGGCAGAGACACTATACTACTAGCTACAATTTATTATTTGTGGTTTAAGGGTTGACTCTGAAAAGACTAATAGCCACTGCGACCTGTGCAGGTCTATTGTGGCTGGTTATACATAACTTATGAGATGTGTTTTTTTTTAAGTATTCGTTTTAGATTTGCAAGCACAAATGTGCCATGTCTTATGTGCATATTTGCAAACACTGATATACCCACATAATCGACCAAAGCTTCTACTGGCTCATTGGACGGAAGTCACCCTTATCTCTAGAGAACAAACTACTAGTGTACAAATCTGTTATAAAACCAATATAGAGTTATGGACTAGAACTATGGGGTACAGCTAGTAACTCAAACCTGGAAATACTCCAGCGATTCCAAAACAATGTACTTCGGGCTATTACCAATGCACCATGGTTCACAAGAAACAAGGAACTACATGAATATACAGAAATGAACACAGTAAAAGAAGAAATAAACAACGTCTGCACAAGATACAAAACTAGACTGGAAATCCACACCAACCCACTAGCTATAGTCCGACAGGTTCGTGCGCGACCTTCCTGCGGGGTACAGACGGTGGGGGGGCGAGTAAGCACGTCATTTTAATATGACGTGCGGCGCGGATGCGCGCGTTTCCCTTCCCCGCTACACCTCCCGCTACCCGCTGACATCTCCCCTCCCAACGTCTGTCACCCCTAGGGTAGGGTCGCACGAACTTGCAGGACTATAGTAATCTGCTTTTGACAGACAATGGGACGAGATTGAAGAGATGGAATGTCCTACAACTTGATCAAAGAGACTAGACTCTGCAATATAATGGATGGGCATGATGATCAATGGATCATCACCCATAAAAATTGACTCTAAATACCCACCAACTCATCTGATAAAGACTGATAAGTCGAGGGCAGATATAAAAAGGAAGAAAAAAAAAACACATAATCGATAATTTTAGGTTGAAACAATTACATGTATGTTACTGAGCAATGAGACTTTGTTTCAAAACCACTGATGATTATCCAATACACATTACCTACATTATTTGATGTGCTGTGATAAAACTTACTGTATGAAGTCACTCCAACCTTCTACCTCCCGTTTGTACTTGTTGACAAGGTATTGATAAGCCTATTGTTTTGTCAGGCATGATCCCACACAAGACTGAGCGCGGGAAGGACGCTCTGAGGAGGCTGCGCGCGTACGACGGCTGCCCCCCGCCTTACGACAGCCGCCGCCGCGTTGTCGTGCCTGCTGCTCTCCGCGTCTTCTGTCTCAAGCCCGGACGCAAGGTAAATAAATTAATATTTTGTTTTGTGTATGATTTTGAATAGGGGTCCTGAATCTGCCTTCTTAGGTCATAACATAAGAACTTTTCTGGGTATGAAATTAAAGGTTCTATTCTCAGCTACTGTGCTGTTGTGCTTCTGTGCTGTCTATATTTTAATGGATACTTCCTCTCTTCATATTTGAGTTTTAGAAAAACCTAATGCCTCAATCTGATGAATGCATTAATTTTGTTAATGTTTTGCAATTAATCATAGAATAAAGCGACATTTTGTAGAATGAAGCAAGCAAGCAAATGTCCCACTATAAATTATTGAACAACCAGCAGAATCAATTCAACCGAACCAAATGATGTGTTACATTGGGTAATTTGCGACTGAACGTAAACATGTTGCGACTATCATGGATCTGATACATCTATCTCAACGCCAGACCAATCCAATCTACATTTCCCTTCTTAAAAATACTGTTTGTTTCCAGTACTGTCACGTGGGTCGCCTGTCGCACGAGGTGGGCTGGAAGTACCGCGAGGTGGTGCGCAAACTCGAGGACAAGAGGAAGTTCAAGTCCATCCACAAGGTCGCCCACGACAGGAAACTCAAGGTTTGTAGTCATTTTATTTGTATAATATTGCCTGTTCTGCACTGCGCAACTTATTGAATGGGCGAAGCACAACCGTGATGCTACACGGCGCAGCTAAATCAATTCCATGCTGCAATAGCTACGTATTTTGGGCCCTAAATACATAAAGACATACGTATATTTCCTTTATTCCTAATTTAAATGATTCCAACTTTATAGTTTCTTAAATCGGAAATACTCTGTAATGATGATTAATTTCACTTACCTACATTATTTGATGTACCATGAAAATCAAACTTATCTGATAAACCCTTTCACACTTATAACACGAGACCTTATAAGAAAGTTTCTAATCTGAATTGTAATATTTGTTTCAGAAAATTACCCAAGAGGCGGGCAAAAAGGTGGCGAAATCAACTGCGCCATTCACCAAGATCATCCAATCCTACGGATACGCTTAGGATTAAGATAATTATTTAAAAAAATAAACCTGTATTGGTTACCAATTTAGTGATTTCATTGTAACAATCCATTTTCCTGTACTATCTACGTACATCAGCAAAGAAGTAACTTTACAAAGTCTCAAAGCAAAGCAAGCCATGTCATAGAAACATGAACAAGTTGTAAAACATCATGATTGTACCTTTGAGACTTCGCGATGTTGTTAAATTTTTTTATTGAAAGTACATTTTTTTTAGAACTTGTATAATATTGAAGGTAATAAATATTTGTATTGAATACAATGTTTTTGGAAGTGTGGTCGCTCGGTGGATGGAAATGCACACTAAACAGGTAACTTCTGGGAATGTAGAGTCACTGTTGAATACCAAATTTTAAAACACTTCTCGTGTTAGGTAAACAATTTTTGGAAAACTTCCAAAATTTCACCGCGGTAGCCCAGTTGGTTAGGGCGTCGGCAGTAGGTACTGATGCCGAAGGTCGCAGGCTCAAATCCTGCCTGCTGTGAAATTTTGGAAGTTTTCAAAAAAAAAAAGAGTCACTGAAACTATCAGATCGGTCACTTTGATCAAAGACCAATTACTAAATAATAAAAATATTTGGGTTTAAACACTTAAGGGGGATCGTTACGCCATACAAACTAAAATCTGAACTTCAACCGAGTTACACATGAGCTAAACAACAATTTTATCAAAAAATCTTTATGTGAGATGAGGAAGGCACACGTAAATATGTCGCAAAACTGCTTAAGGCGTTCCGTTTCCATACAAAAGTTCAATGGAGTTATGTATGTAAAGGAGACAAGAGTCGGTTTAAAAAACTTGATGGGGAGTCCCGTGGGTATATAAGATTGTCGCAATATGGAGCTACTGGTGGAATAAATACGTTTCATTTTATTGTGCAGAAAATACTGATTATCTTTTAACTATAAGTAGTTTTGCGACAAATTTACGTGTGGCTTCATCATTCAGAATAAAGTTTCTTTAAAAGAAACTCTACAGCTCATGTAACCCGACTGAAGTGCAGTTTTCGTTTGTATGACGTAACGAACCACCTTAGGCGTTCCGTTTTCCATACAAAAGTTCAATGGAGTAATGTAGGTAAAGGAGACAAGAGTCGGTTTAAAACTTGATGGAGTCCCGTGGGTATATAAGATTGTCGCAAAACACTAAAAAGAATTTTTAAATCATCAGATTTCCCCGTAAAAAGCGAGTCGCCACTTTACGAAAATAGATGGAGCTACTGCTGCAATAAATACGTTTAATTTTACTGTGCAGAAAATACTGATTATCTTTTAACTATAAGTAGTTTTGCGACAAATTTACGTGTGCCTTCATCATTCAGAATAAAGTTTCTTTAAAAAGAAACTCTACAGCTCATGTGTAACCCGACTGAAGTGCAGTTTTTCGTTTGTATGACGTAACGAACCACCCGTAAAAAAATATCAAGTATCTTCTCCACAAAAAAATTAAACGTGTTTATTGCAGCAGTAGCTCCATCTATGTTCATTAAGTGGCGACACGGTTTTTACAGAGAAATCTGATGGTTAAAAAATTATTTGTTTTATTTTGCGAAAATGTTATAAAAGCACGGGACTTCCCATCAAGTTTTTTAATCATAATTTTGTCTCATTTAAAGACGTAACTCCATTTAAATTTTGTATGGAAAACGATCCACCTTAAGAAGCCTGTGCTGTGTACGTATAGCTACATGCAATCCTCTATGTGGGACTATCCAGGGCCACATTATTTAAGAGAAAAATAATAGATGGCGCTCTCTATTGCCATATGTCTATATGTATTGCCTACGTGGTGATTGAACACGCCATCTATATTTTTCTCTTCAATAATGTGGCCCTGGACAGTTTCATAACTTGATGAATTTGATTCTTCAAACACAATCCACCTATGACAGCCGAAGAGGTCGAAAAGAAAACTGATTGAACCGGGTCTGTCTCTGTAAAACATTTTAAATCATTTGTGGTCCCATTTTATTCGTTAAAACTATATACCTATTCACAATCAATCTCAGTTCTATTTAATACTAGCTTTCCGCCCGCGGTTTCACTCGCGGTACTATCTGTTTGGTCTTATAAAAAGTTTTAAATACATTGCATTTAAAATCCATAATTTCGAAACAGATTGCATCAAAGATCACGAACGGTGTAGTTCGACTACTCGATAATAGATGGCGCCACTACTTGAGGGATTGATAAAGCCCTTATATCTTTAAAAATATGCCCTTTAAGTTAAAACGGGAACTTTCTTGTTCGAGGGGAGATAAAGGGCTATTCCACTATATAAGTCCCTTTATCGTACCGGAAATCCTTTTAAAGTTTTATCGGCACGTACATTTTATCAACTAAGTTTTATTATACGGGGTGTTAGGGACGGTGTAACGAAAACTTTGCAGGCATGATCAGGCCATCAAACTGAACAACTTTTACTATGGAGCCAATGGTGGGAAACGAAAAAAAATTTCCGATCTCCCATACAAAATTCACGATCAGCTGACTGACTTTGTATGGGAGGTCGAAAAATTTTTTTCGTTTCCCACCATTGGCTCCATAGTAAAAGTTGTTCAGTTTCATGGTCTGAGCACGCCTGCAACGTTTTCGTTACACCGTCCCTAACACCCTGTATATAATGATAATCGAAGTTTAAGTAAACAGAATAATACGAATTACATTATACAATGCTTTTGTATGTCACTAAACTATTAGATACCTCTACGTAGGCGTACGTAGGTACCTGCCTACTTAATTTTCTTCAAATACAGTATCTTACACATTTGCATTCACTGCAAATCTCATGATTTCTTTTCACAATCTTCGCCCAATCCATGATACCCTGTTTTAGTACTTCAACAGTTTCCATCTCAGAAGATTCGTTTTTAAACATTTCGAGTAATTCCTCAACCACATTCCAGTCTATTATAAATGTAGCAATCCGCATTATAACATCTTCGTCAAGATTAATAAAGTTCACTGTGGAAACATCTTCAGCTGACATTGCTGATAAAACTCTGAAACATAAGTCCATGAAAAGATCTGCGTCATTCTGGCAATAACTTTCTAAGTATTCTTGCAACATATCGATAGTTGACTGTCTGATAAGCACTTCATGAATTCCAATTATTACGACTTTTCCAGCTTGAAGTTCGTATCTTTTCGAAGAATTCTTCCGGGACTCAAAAAGGCCATCGAAATTTCTTGGATTAGAATTGGGTTTATAGTTTTTATCCCAATTCTCTGTTATTCTTGTAAGTATCGTTTCTCGTAACTTTTCGAGAGATTCCACTTTGATTTTTCCGTTAAGAATAAACTCTTTGAGCAAGCGCTTTAATGTGACTTCTCGTTCTGCATCATCACAATTGTCTTGAATCTGCGATACCAAATAATCGAAAACTTGGTAAACTACTCGCATTTTCCAGCCGGAACCTAAAAATGCCGTAAGGAAGTCAACTTCCGCAGGAATCAATTTACTTAACAATTCTACACACAGTAGGATAAATGCTTGATGAACATCGCTTGATATTTCCGACAGCAATTCGCACATGAAGTCTTTCTCTTCTTTGCATAGTGTATTAATAAAAAAAGCGATTCTCACTATTTCTTCTGGTCGGATGTAATTCATGAAGTTTTCTTTAACTGGTAGCAGTAGTGGAGCCGCTGTAGACGGTGATGAAACAAGTCTTGTTGGTACGTTTTTGGAAGTTATCTTAGCGGGTCCAATTGTTTGAAACAGTTTATCTCTGCCCGTTTTTCCAAGTTCGACGAGCTTGGTAACTGTCATTTTATGTTGGTTATTGATCATGGTGGCTCCGTCTGAATTTAAAGATATTCGTAGTTTATTCGCGTTCATCTGTTTGTTCATCTTAGATAGTTTTGCGAAAAACTCGTTCTTGTTGGTAATTGTTTTCAGACCTTTGATTATGTCTGCATTGCCTTGGATTGTTCCTCTGACCCGACGAGTTTCAGCTGTCATTTTGTCAAACATTTTTCTGAAAAAATTAAACGAGCATAAAAGTTTTAACTACATAAACCTACTTAATTATAAACATCGAATTTTGTTAATCCACAGAGCAATTAATGCATCATACCTTTTGGCGTTACTTGTTAGCGAATCGCGAATATTGTTGATACTTCTTGCTTGTGCATCCTCCACAATTTCTTGAGCTGTTTGGTTGGACATGACTCCAATCCCGAAGAACAGCAACGAACTTGTGAATTGAAACAGCTCAAGTTTCGTCGGTTTCTCATTATATTGCACATACTGTAAGAAAAATAAATGTGATATATTGGAGGCAAAGAAAAGTTAAAAACATTCTATTCATAGGAAGGAACTTACTTTATGAATCATCTCACCAAAACCGTTGACAAGTCCAAGCAATCCACTTGCAATAGTCGTGTACTTCAAAAATTGTACTGCGTTCACTAAGATCTGAAAAATTACAATTTATTGACCAAAATCAAGAAAACGGAAGAATAAAATTGGCAGGTAAATGTAAGGATGTTACTCTTTTTGTTGGCATTAAGGTCCAATCACTGTGGCGGAATGGAGATTTTGAGGTTTGTAATTGGTCATATTGGCACCGCTCCGGTCAGTAGGAGACACAGTCTCATAGTTGGCATACCTTGATATTAGTTCCCGTAGACGCTGCCCATGCGACTAGCTTCCCAGCTGCTGAAAACGAGAGCCCAGCCGTGGACACGAGAATGTTCAACCAACTTGCTCGGGATTCCGAATTCAACAAACTTATGTCCTGGAAACCAATTATACATTTTATAGTTTTAACGATGCACATGGATGACACAACCACAAGAGAACATAGGTATGGGTAAGCGCTTTCCTGATAAGGGCGTTTTCATACAGGTAATCCTCTGTTTTCTCTTCGAGTTCTAAATTATTACGAGCATAACAGCATTTTTCTTTATCGATAGAAAAATAAAATGCTTTTTTCCGTTCCGTAATAATTTTTTGAAAGAAAGAAAAAAGATAGGGCATTCAATTAATAGGCCTTATTTTAATAAAGAATATTTATAGCTCTAGATGCAAATGGTGCTCAATCAAAAACAGTCCCTTGATTGTAGTTTTATCGGTACAGCTGGACGAACATATACACCTTCAAGATATGATATGGGTACCTGCTCATGATTCCCTCTGTCGGCTAAATGTATAGAGGAGCGGATAATGCCGTACACAGAAGTAGCAGCTCCCACTGCTACCAGAGACCCCACGGCTACAGGACCTGCTACCGGTACTACCGCAAGGCTTATTGCCCCAACGATTGCTCCGATACCTGCCACTAAAAATAATAAAAATATATTCGTAAATTGTATTCCTATATGATGAAGTGAACGCTAGAAGAGTGGGAAATTCAAAACCGTAAGATAGTGATTGAAAATATTAACATAACACAGCGTTCTTTCCGGGGTAGGTACAATTGTATTGAATTGTACGGAACTAAGTAGGACCGCGAAAGTTTAAAACAGATACCATATTAGATACCTAGTCTGAACTGGATACTATAAAGTACTGCAAAGTCGAGGATGTTATGTAGGCTAGGTTTCTAGCTCAAAATGTGCAATGCTATAGCGCTTTTTTGAAGCTAACCTCCGCACTGCTTTAGCTTTGGCTAGCTTTTGTTAAGTTTCAAGCTGCTCATTTAAAAATTATTCTTTGTATAACTGGCGCAGATAAAGAACATATCCTGAATTGGTAACATTATTGTTGAAATCCTGCTCAATTGTCATATAAATGATAGAGACAAACAGTAATGTTGCCAATTCGGGATTATGTTCATCATCTGCGCCATTTATATTTGTGGTTGGTCCTCGATGTCGTCTGATATGACATAAGTATGTTAGACTGATTGAAGTTCTTTACCTGTATTAGTTGTATCGGCAATACTGAGTATCTTAGCACCTAGTCCTAGCGCTGGGGAAGGTGACATAGTGAGCATTACGTCTGGCATAACAAAATCATCGAATGACAGTGGAATCTCATTCTGAAAATAATATTAACATAGATAGTACATGAATATATACAAAGGTGATCATTTTATGAAACAAACAAACACACACATCAGCCTTTACAATCTAGCTACCTACTGCTGGACGTAGCATAGGTCTCCCCCTCCCCAGGGGGCGCCACAAAGTAGGTACTACGGTATGCCTCCCCCAGGGTACGCTACAAGGCACGATCTCATGTTTTCGCATGTTTTCGCCATCCAGTACCTACCAGCTGCTCTCGATAATTTCTAATTTCTATAGCTTTATATTAAAATTTAATTTTCCCTACTTACATCCACAATATTCCCTTTATATTCTCCATTCAAGGGAACAACAATTACGCATTTAGGTAGATTGTTTTCTGTAAGATAACTTTCCCAGTTTTTGTACACTCGCGCATCGTGGTCTATGTATATTCTGCAACTTTTCACTGAAATAGTAAAATATAAGTATTATTGTTAAAAAATTAAATAAGAAAAATACTTATCTATGCGAGTTTAATGAAGAAATTATGATGGTCTTTGTATCAGAAATCAGAAAATCTCAAAATAAGCTCTAGCGGCTCTAGCTTTATCATTCGGTGACTGTATGAAAATATGTAGAGGCTATAGCTTACCGTCAGGTTTCAGCGATATACATTTCCTTATGCAGAAAACGTGAAATATACTGATGCGGACATCTTTTCCTTTCTTTGTATGGAGATCGATCCAGTAGTCCTTTGGTTCAGGTTTGTAAAACGGGACATCTTTAGATGGCACCACACACACGACGCGTATGATAGAGACTATTATGTTTTCTCCATTGTGGGAATATTTTTCTTGAAAAGCCCAAACATAGGAGAATATTAAAACAGTGTGGACGGTGGCTTAAATTAAATACTGCCTAATAAGTCTATGTAAAAAAAAACATCAGTAAGGATATCAGTCTAATCCAGTTAAGATAATTGATGAGAGTAAGTAGGTACCTAGATAGGTGTAAACTATTGGGATTTTTCGAACACCATTGAATTCGTCAAAAATCTTTATAAACCAGTAGGTACCTACCTTTCTATACCAGCATAAGTAGGTAGAACGGTATAACAAAACAGATAGTATACCTTGCTCGCAAATTTTCTTGAACACTCGTAGGGCGATGTCCTCACTTCGAGCATCATATCCTTGCAGTTTAAGAATGGGCTGGTCTTCTGTCAAGTCGCCTTCTTCCGTAGGAGGGCCGCAGAGGGCAATAGCGATCTTTTGCAGTAAACGGTGTCTGTCCTTTTTCTCGTATCTGTAAGTAATGTACTAAGGTGTCGATTTCTAAAAGCGTGATTTGATTATAGGTACCTAGAGTACCTACTTACTTTCTAGGTAAGTAGCCAATACTTACTTTGTGGTAGGTAGGCAATTTGCTATCTAGGTAGGTAAGTAGGTAGGCTTAGATAAAATTATCGAATTAAGATAAGTAGGTAAGTAGTTTTGCCAATTGGACATTTTAAGATGGCCATTTCGAAATAGACATTTTCGGAATTGGACATGTTCGACTATGTTAGGTTTTAGATCTAGGTATGTCTACTAAACTTACAGTTCCCAATCAGCATATCCCATGGCCTCAAAGTATTCCTGTTGTATTTCCACAGCAGACATGCCCACCGCTTCGGTGTCAGCAGTCTCCGACGCAGCAGCCATCTTAAAATTCTTTGTGTAGGTACGGTAGAGCTGGAACAAAGAGCATATGGGGCATACAATGACATCATCATAATCAGAATGACATTTTCACTAAAGTTATATTCCTTTGATTTTCATTTGGATAAGGAAGGAACTCCGCAAAAGTAACTTTAAACTAAGCTATAAACAGAAAAGTATACTCTGACCCATCTACCTTGTAACGACTACGTGCATGCGACTGCGCCGGCCTAGTCTCCATATAAAGTATGCTCTATGTCTGTCTCTGTATGATTCATTTTAATTTACCTACCTACTTAGTGCCTACGTAGGCTACGTAATACATACATGATGTTGATAAATTCAACAATGCATGCCATTGTGCCACTCACTGACTGTCGTCGAGTGTCCGGTCTAGTCTAGAGCCACGGGTAACAGCTGATTGATAGATAAGAATAACTTGTAGGTAATGGTGCTTACTTACCGTGCGGTTTATAAACCAGAGTCCAAGTAGTCAAGTAAAATAAACACAAGTAGGTACTAGAAGTCAGTATTCATGCATATGCATGCACTACCTAGGTACTCAAAGGTACAGACTCAAATGGGCCCGTCGACAACGCACGTCGAGTAGAAATACGACACCAATATAAATAGGCTATCTTGGGGCTTGCAATGTTATTATCGCAAAACAGTACATCACGGGCTAATTAAAACCCATTCATATGTCGTTGCATCTAAAAGCAGCAATGTACTAGAATTTATCGGTAACAAAGATCATACTTGAATATGTTATCTTGAAGATTGTTTTGAGGTTTTTCCCCGCGGTCGGTTCTTTTCGGGCTAAACAGTGTTGCCATTTTATTCTGTGGGTTTAGTTGTTAGTAGATTTTTTTCAACATTAGGTTTTAGTTAAATGTAGAGCACTAAATAGTGATTCATTTACAAGACATATGTTAGTTAAGTGTAAGTTTCCGCCCAGTGACCACCTTGCGATAAAATATACAGGGTGTTAGGGACGGTCTACCGAAAACTTTGCAGGCATGATCAGACCATCAAACTGAACAACTTTTACTATGGAGCCAATGGTGAGAAACGAAAAAAAAATTCCGACCTTCCAAACAAAATTCAAGATCAGGTGGCTGACTTTGTATGGAAGGTCGGAATTTTTTTTCGTTTCCCACCATTGGCTCCATAGTAAAAGTTGTTCAGTTTCATGGTCTGAGCACGCCTGCAAAGTTTTCGTTACACCGTCCCTAACACCCCGTATATTAGGTAACCTGAAACAAGATAAAGTTACTATGTAATGGAGAAATACATGTGGTTACAGTCTGGCAAAAAAGTTTCATACATTCATAAAATGGAACTACAAAAAACATACTAAATTTTTGCCATTTACCTATAGTCAATGTTGCCATTTAATTTTGCAATTTCATGCAAAGTGGCGCCCTCATTTTTTGTCTACTCTATATTATGCTGGACTGTATACGTATACAGCACAGGCTTCCTATGTTACGCAAAGATTTTACATATTATTTTCCTATTATTAGTAAGATCCTTGATCAAAGTGACCTGACTGACAGATTACCACCACAAAATAGAGAATTTACAGAAGGACAGCTCGCCCCTTCTTTCGTTCACTTATGCCTACTCTTTAGGGTTGCTTGCTACTTTTACTTTCTAATTTTTTTAAAAGGAGTTACCTACCTAGACGTAGTTACATTACATGATTACTGTTTTCATCGTTTGTAAGTATGAATTAGGTAGGTATATGCAATTGATAAACTCCTAAATTACCTGGCCGATATGAAATATTTTTAACCATATGGAAGTAGGTACCTACCTGAGTAGAAAGTCATATTTCTAATAGGAAATAAGTAGGTCTAAATCGGTAGTTTGCAATGGGTTTGGGTCACGAGACTAGGTGGTGAGCGAAGCGACCCATAGGTAGGCAGGTAGGTAAGTAGGTAGAGGACCGGCCGGCGGTGATGACTGACACGACACTGAAAGGGTTCCTCACGTCGTTCGTCGGTGTTTCCCACGGAAAACAAGTGTCTATCTAAAAGAAAGGCCTAAAAATACCTACCTATCTTGCCGTCACGAACTTTAATTGGTTAGGTACCTATGGTTGGAAGGTAGGTATTTTTTAACAGGGAGTCAAGCCATCGTCACTAGTCAGTCGCACACAGATTACCTACCTACCAATGTATTGGCGGGCGGGCGATGCGGTTTGGAAACGGTAGGTAAGGTAGGTAGGTTGGTAGGTTCCTCCCTACTTGAAGAATTATGGTAAAACCATGCGCTGTATAGCTACTTACTATACTTACCTACCATAGTTTCGTAGGTCACCAGCTGCCTTGACGACAAAGTGAAAAAATATCCAGGATCGTAATAGTTCATTTGGACTACCTACCTGATGATCGGAAATGGAGATGAAATAATCTGGACCTTTTGCTATCGGTATTTTGGTACCCATTGCTTCACCTTAAATGCTGACTAGGTAGGTATCTATCTACTGTAGGTAGGTAGGTAGGTAGGTACCTACCTAATCCCATGTAACCTACCAAATCAAACTAAAGCGCAACCTACCTACTTCTACTTACGTACCTAAAACGCTAAAGCACATATAACGAGTGAAAAATAAGATTCTTAAAAGGAAATCCCTCCATTTCTAGTGTTTAAAGTAGGTATCTAGGTATTTATTTATCAAATAAAATAGTTCGCGTAGGGAACTGAAAAGTTATTACACCCAAACACATCACAAAAATATTTTTCTTTACTTGCCATGTTTCCGTCCGCCCGCACCGAACGCGCCGTTCACACTCAACCATTACCGGTTCGACACGGTTCCACAGAGCGCGTAAACGACGCGTGTGGATGTCTGAGTGAGTTTTGCCGCGTTTGCTCGAAGCCGACTCTCTGGATTGCGCTAGCCAATACTTACTTTGTGTTACCACAGTCATTACTCATTCCACATTAGAAGTCACCTGTTGCGTTTCCACCGTGTGATTTCCTCGCGAAAAATATAAATTGAATATAAATGTTTAGTACAAGTTCTAAAACAATTATACATTAAATAAATAAATAAATTACATACTAGGTACGGAAAAAAGTTATTCAGTTCAAGGTGTGGTCACTCAGTTGAACATGCGTAGGTATTTGCCAGATCTCGGGACAGAAACAGAATGCATGTAGGCATACCCTAGCCTTCATTTAGTACACTTTTTGTACAAGGCGTGTATTAAATATTATATTTTCTAAGTATGGTCACTCAATTGAACACTAGTGAAAATCCGTTTTCTGTACCTACTTGTCCGTAAACTGCATATTACACTTTTTCTTAGAATCTACAAATACGGTAACTAAAATTTTTGGAAAAAACATTTTTAAAACACAAAATTTTACTTCCACTTAATAAGGTACTTTTTAAGTTAATGTAAAAGTGAAACTCCTTTGTCTGGGCCCGAAAAGCCGCGCTTTAAATGCCTACTTCCCCCCTCAGCCCGCAACGCCCCGCGCGCTCCCGCACATTAAGCCAGGGCTGTCACGTGCTAATAGTTTTATTCCAAACTAGCGGCTCGCCAAGCAGTTGCATGACTTTCGGCGTAGTTTGTTTACACACCTACGCTACGCGCCATAGGATGAAAAATCATGCAAATGCAATTATTTTAAAAGATTTGCGATGAATACGAATTTGTTTGTTACCATAATCAGCTAACAATAACTTAGACACCTACCTACCCCAGGTACCTTAAATAAGTGGGTATGTCGGGTTAGAAAACTGAACTGAAACTATGTACTTAGTAGGTACCGACGTGAGTAAAAATAGGAGAACACAAAACCAATACGTACCTATTAAGAATGGTAGGTACCTATTTACTGTATCTAGAACCTTTGCTCATCTTTAGGCAAATTAAAAAAATAAGATGGAGAGTCATCTTCGCATCACTTTTACAGCCATAAGCACCATAGTCATTCGGAAAGGCTAAACATTTCCGAAAAAACAAAATTTGACCCGCGTGAGGAACGCTTACGCGGCGAAGCGCACTCCCGGCCGAATTGCTCGCAGTGCGAGCGCCAGACGGTAGGCAAATATAATGACCTTGAGCGTGTCTGGAGCGGGAGTGTCGCCTCTAGGTGTGTTTACTCTTATGTTAATGTGCACGAACACGGGAGGTCAATAGAAAAAACTAAACTTTTTTGTACGTTCCTGTTGAATTTTTACAAAATCCGTTATTTCTTTAGATGGTCATATTTGTAGAGAGTATCAGGGTGACCATTTGTGGCAGGATCCTGCCATTTGGGCAGATTTGACTCTTAAATTTTGACTGTGGCAGATTATGTTGACGGATCAAAAAAGTGGCAGGTTTTGGCAGATTTTTGGGATTTTAAGAAAAATCCTGTAATTGTAGTACAAATCTTAACTAGAAACAATAAATTAAATGTTTTCAAAGAAATCTGTTAATTATCAAGTTTAGTTGGACTTTATTAGGTACATAATTTTCACTTTTTATGGTAAAAATCGTGTTGGTTTCTTTTGGGTCGAGCTTTGTTGGGTTCAGTTTGGCAGATTTTGGCAGATTTAGTGAGGAAACTTGGCAGGTTTAGGCAGGTTTTGGGAGGGATTGAGTTTGGCAGGTTTTGGCAGGTTTCAGTGTGGGTCTCTGGCAGATTCGCCATATTTGAGATGGTCACCCTGGAGAGTATTCATTTGCAAAAAATCAGCGAGATCTATCGAGTAGTTTAGCCGGAGTGTAAAAAAAGGTTATTCCCTCACTAATGCCACCAAGCCCACAGATCGGCAGTTAGAAATGCCCAGGTTTTGGGAGTTTTCCTTGGACCACTTAAAGCGGGACATGGGACGGGTATGAACTTAGTCTAAGAAGTATCCAACTATTTTTTTTAAGACAGCTGTACCTACCTACATTGTTGGACTGTAGCGCTGGCGGTGGAGGTGGAGGTGGAGGTGGCGCTTCGAGAAAACATTTGAAATAGTAGAGTCCTTGTTTCAAAAATAAATAGAAATGTATATTCAATGTTAAATTACAATACAATTAGTGATAATTAAACATAGAGACATAATACGAGTCTGTGAATGATATCTTAACGAAACAAAGTGTATTTATGTGAGAAATAATCTACTAAAAAAGGACGCCGCCGCCATAACCTCAAACGTCAAAACTTTTTATAATTTTAAAGTGCAAAAACTAATATTCGTATGATGAAAAGACATTTTAATAGTGTTCAGTCGTCCAAAAGTATAACAGTTTAGATTTTTAACCGATTAAACTCAAGTGTTATTCATAAATTTTAAAAATATTTGGAACTCTACAACGAACTTTTTAAACTGTGAAAATTTTCTACCTAAGACAAATATCGTAAAGAATTGTGAGAATAATTATGTAAGTGACTTAAAGTAATTTTAAAACAAGTGCAAAGACATTTAGTGGCTGTTCTACAAGTTATCAAAACATAAAAAGACACTTTTGAAACCTACGTAAACATCTCGCCTCAATATGCTAGCAGCGCCATCTCTCACTGAATAGAAGTACTAACTTACCCGGGTACCTTTGCCACTTGAATTTTGTCAAACCCATTTTATTACCACCATTATTTTTTGGTTTCGCTACTCGACAGCAGATGGCACAAAGAGACTTGAAAAATGTCGAACTCTAGGAAAATAACAATATCCTGCTTCGTATGCAAAAATAAGATTTTTGGAAGACAGTTTTTAAAATGCACTATCTGCAAAGGAGCGCACTGTGCCAATTCCCGTTGTGCGAAGGTTCCCGATAAACTTTACTATCTGATGAACATAGATTCAAAAAATAATTGGACATGTTACACATGCAAGTCAGAGAATAAAAGGATGTCACTAAATAGACTCCAATCTAACCAGTCAAGCCCTATAATCCCAAGTCCAGTGTTCAAACCTACAGAAAAAACGAAATTATGCCAGAAAAATACTAGTAAAACGTCTAGTTCAATAAACGAAGACCAAGATAGTCTTTCCGGTTTAGATGACACGATTTTGCCGCAAAACCAGACACAAGATGATAATACAAGTCCCCTTCATTATTCTTTACCAAACCCAGAAACAAATTTCCTGTTAAACCAGTGGGAAACAATCCTTGACAGAAAACTGGAAAATATGAAAAAGAATCTTATGGACGAAATAAAATCAACAGTAATTGCAGTAACTATGACTGAAATAGCGAAGCTAAGAACTGATATCTCCCTAACAACTAATGCATCCTACCCTGCTCAGACCTCAATGAAAGAAGAAATTGCAAAAATGAATATAAAAATAAAAGAATTAGAAACAGAAAACACTAAATTGCTTAAAGATATAGAAGAAATACAAATAAATTTCGCAAAAGACAAAACACAAACTGCACGACCGCCCTTGCCCACAGATAATGAAAAGAAAATAGTTTTATATGGTGTAGAGGAAAATAAATGGGAATCAGATCAAATACTACAAGAACGTGTGTCATGCATATTCCAAGATATAATAAATGTCAATACTATAAACTACATAGAAGATGTAAAAAGAATAGGAAAAAATATACACAGAAGACCAATCGTTATAGAACTTTTGAGTAAAAACATAACAAGATTCATATTACAACACAGTCATCTTTTTAAAAACACAGGACTAGCAATCTCCCCATTTTTAGACGAAACAGCCATTCAAGAGAGAAGAAAGAATATAGAGGTACTTAAAGAGGCGCGAAGACAAGGAAAACGGGCCAACATAATAAATAATAAACTGATTATAGATGGAAGGGAATATAAAGCAGCTCAACAAGAATGCCAAACCAACACGGATGTAATGAACTGCTCAAATAGCCAGCCCACACCATCTTCAGCGACAGAAGAAGTAAAAAGAAATAATGTTGCCAAAGTAGACAGGAACAATTTTTTTCGTCAATAATTTTCACATTGTTTATCAAAACATTCAAAGCGTAAGAAATAAGCGATATATGTTGGAAGAATTAGCGGAAGAATACAAAGACATTTACGCCTATTGCCTTACGGAAACATGGATGTATAAAAATCACTTAGATGCAATGCAAGTAGAAGGATATAAACTAGTGTCATGGTTTTGTAGAACTAATTTTACAAGGGGGGGGTCATGCATATATTTGAAAGAAGGGATTGAATATGTAGAAAAAAAAGAATTCGTTGAGCTTTCTGTTGAATATATTATAGAAATAAGCGCTATCGAGATACCTAAAATTAATCTAGTTGTAATATGTTTATATTGGCCAGATAGTAAAAGAGAGCCAGATACCTTTTTTAAAACATTGGAAAAACTCCTAAACATTTTAAAGACAAAATATGCACAGAAAAAAGTAATTTTGGGGGGGGACCTTAATGTTAATACTCTACTTAACACACCTATGTCACGGAAATTAATAGAACTCATGAAAAGCTTTAACTTCCACCAACACATAAAAGAACCTACACGAATTACACACACACTTTCGTCTTGCATAGACCATATATACACGAACTTCCAAAACAAAAATATGAGTGCAAAAGTAATAGAATTTGGCTTCTCTGACCACAAAGGGTTATTATTTAGGATGCCTGCACAAATTATTAAAACTAGAGATGTTTGGTATATAAATAAAAGACAGTTTAGTGATAAAAATATGCAACACTTCAAAAAACTCTTGACTGAAATAAATTGGAGTAATATTATTGATATAAATAAAAACGTAGATCAAAATTATACTTCATTCAGCACTGCTATACGTGAAATCTTAAATAAAACTATACCTGTAACAAAAATCAAATTAAGAAACAAATCGAAAAAATATTGGCTTACACCAGGAATAAAAAAATCTTGTAAACACAAACGCCTGTTAAAATCTTTTATCTCACATAATAATAACAATATCCTTATAGAACATTACAAGAAATACGAAAAATTACTTAAACATACAGTAAAAATATCCAAAAAGAATCAAAATATTAAAAGAATGAAAAATTCAAAGAACAGTATAATAACAATGTGGCGAATTGTTAAGGAAAAAACAAATAAAATAATACAAAAAGAAAAAACAAATATAAAATTAAGAATAGGCGATAGAAACATAGACGACCCAAACTTAGTTGCAAACGAGTTTAATGATTTCTTTGTATCTGTAGGTGCTGCAAAAAATAAAGGCTCTTTTTCATCTAAGAAACTAAGTCAACCAGTAGCAGAAAACCTAGATGCAAAACACAGTGTCTTGAATTCAATGTACCTACGGTTGGTGGATGGAAAAGAAGTTCTAAATATCATTAAAAGTCTGAAAAACAAAAAAAGCTTCGGTTATGACGAAATTCCTCCCATTTTAGTTAAATTCTGTGCCAAGGAATTAGCGCCAGTTTTATCTTTTTTAATCAATCAATCATTCCAAGAAGGTACTGTTCCAAGTCATTTAAAAATTTCGATAATAAAACCGATTCATAAAAAAGGTGCACATACAGACTGTAACAACTATAGGCCTATTTCGCTTTTGCCCACATTCTCAAAAATTTTTGAGGCTGCAATGTCTAAACAGCTATACTCTTATTGCGAAAAGTTTAACATATTTAGTTCACAGCAGCATGGATTTCGGAGACATCATACAACTTCCCTGGCTGTATTTACGTATATCAATAAGATATTAAATATTATTAATGAAAAGAGTCATGCAATAGGGCTTCTAATAGACTTGAAGAAGGCCTATGATAGGGTTCCTTATAATCAACTTCTTATCAAATTAATGAATATAGGTGTAAGAGGTCCAGCTTACAATTGGTTTGTGTCCTACCTAAATAAAAGAATACAATATGTAGAAATTGAAAGTCATAATAGTGTCACCGGGAATATTACAAGCGTAAGATCTGCAATGGCTACCACCACAAACTCAATCCCCCAGGGTAGCGTCCTAGGATGTATCCTTTTTCTGATTTTCATCAACAACCTTCCAAAAATGATAGAGAAAGACTGCACGTGTACGTTATTTGCAGATGATATCTCTATAGTAATTTCCTGCCAAAATAGCCTCCAATTTAAAAGTAAATTAGACAAAATACTAAATATAATAATAATCTGGTTAGAAGAACATAATCTTTTAATTAACTTTGAAAAACAAAAATTATACAATTTGGGCCCTATCAAAGAACCCCCTTAGAAATATCTTATTCTTATGACAATAGGAACCTAGAAGTCGTTGACAATTACTCTCTACTTGGAATTAATATAGATAATAACATAAACTGGGAAAGCCACATCCAAAAAATAGCTTCGAAACTATCAAGTTTCACATACGGACTCTATGAGCTTAAGACAATGACAGACAGACAGACAGCAATAACTGCATACTATGCTTACGCTCATTCTTGGTTACAATATGGAGTTATATTATGGGGCAACAGCTCAAATTCTATTAAACTATTTCGCCTGCAAAAAAAGTGTATTCGTATAATCCAAAATATAGACGCATTAGAGAGCTGCAGACAACATTTTATTAACTTAAAAATACTTCCCCTTCCATGCATATATATTTTAGAAATTGGTAATTTTGTAAAAAGAAATACTCACTTATTCCCACAATACTCCCGTCCGAATAACCTACGACCATCAACAAAACTAACAGTTCCCTTCTCAAAAATGAAAATGTTTCACACTGGACCTTTTGCAATGGCAGTAAAAATATTCAATAAAATTCCAGAACCAATCCGTCAAATTTCCAATCCCAATAAATTTAAAGATACTTTTAAAAATATTCTATTAAAAAAATGCTTTTACTCAGTGCAAGAGTTTTTAGATGATTAGATGTTAAGAACATACTTAGATAGGCACTTGCCTGATTTAGTTAATTATCTTAGGATTTAATAAACTTATCTTTAATAAAATTTAGATTTAAATAAACTTTTAGGATTTATTCAATAAGTGAATATTATTGTTAAATTATAACTGTATTTATACTGAGTTAACTATAGTAAAAATGATTTATTTTTAGTTAAACTATAAAATATCTTGAATAAGATTAGTTTATTTAAGTTGTTTTACTAATGCGATACCCTAGCAGGGTGCATGTTTGTGTCTATAATATATTACTATAAGATCTATTGTACAACATGTAATGCAGAAATAAAGAATTGAGAATTGAGAAAAACTGAACACCAACCCTGGTTTTTTCCATGGTTTTCCCAAGTATTTGTATGAAAAACCTGTTTGGTCCCTGAAATGGGTAGGCGGGATGTGCTAGCGATGTAGGTACCTACTTGAATTTGTTTGCGCACAAAAATAAAATAAAAATGCTAACCTAGTATATAGCATCTAGTTCGCATCCGAATGTAATCATAATCAGATCGCGCGCGGACTACCTGTATTTCATTCAATTTTAAAAGTGGAACCCGGACTACCTAAAGTCGAATTTTTAATTCTATTCACTAAAATGACAGATGCCGACAAAATAATGATACCAACTCCATATCACTAGTGACGTACTTCAGTTCGATTTTTAAGTTCAGGTGAGCTGATTCATTCTAACCTCATACTCAGGTCACTTACATTTATTTATTGATTTCCTACAAAAATATTATACTCCTAATATAAAAAATTTGAAAAAGTGTGTCACTTAGTACGGGAGACCCAATTTATTTATTTTCATATTTTGAAGAAAAGTTTCTAATAAATGTTATTCAGTTTTGTGAGAAGAACACGTCCTTAAAATTATTGAACTAATATTGTAACCAAATACACTTATTGATATAAAACTATGAACTATGTCATTGGATGAGTGATTCAACTTAATCTTTTTAGCACATCACTATTTATTTTTTCCAAAAAAGCGGCCACCCACCAAACGTCAAATCAGTGAATACAATTAGAAATTCGACTTTACCTACTTGGGCGGGGGTGATTCGGAATAGGTATATTATTAGTATTCATTAGATATCCATAATTGCAAAATGCAATTTGAGGACGAGCACCTTATGTATTCCTATATTGTAGTAGGGGAGAGGGGGGCAGCTTTGTACAGAATTTACAAAACATGTTGTAACTTCCAAAATAGTTAACTTTCTTAATATTTTTGTGCATGGTCTATTAGGTAGCTTATCTGGGATGATAAAAACTATATCAATGTTAAAATAGCTTTTCACGAAAATGTGCTACGCCGGTTTTACTACAAGCGCGGAAAGTGTTAAAAGCTGCCCCATCCCGGGGCAGATTTGAACAAGCCCGGGGCACTTTTGAACAAGTAGTTTATTTCTGTTACTATTTAATATTTATTACAGCGAAATATGCATATTTCTGGCATTTTGATTGTGTTTGACTTTAGTTTCTGATCTAACTTACTTGCGTGAAAAATGCTACAGATTTTATCAATATAATTTTTGACCACTTAAGACTCAGTATTTTTCGATCTTATAAAGATTTTTGAACTAAATTACTAAAAAACAAATCAATGATACGTATCTAAACGATTATACATGTTATCAATCCCTTATTTGAACTTAATTTTTAAAATATTTTTTTAGGTGCAACTTTGTATGTTCAAATGTGCCCCTTAAAATTTATTGAAAGCTGCCCCAAGCATACCTTATAGCTTTCTTCATTAGAATTTGAAATAAAGTCTTTATTCTAGGATTTAACTAATAAGTGAAATGGACGTATAAATAAACACAAATTAGGATAAATATACGTATAAATCCGCCAAAACCAAGAATAACTAGAAAAACCCTTACAACTTTTGAAAAAAATGTACATCGAGCACATCCATAAACAAAAACAGCCAATAACATCCACGTTTTATATTGACTTCGTAAAGCTGTCGATGACAGGGATGCTGACTGTTGTGAACATTAAACTAAAGCCTATTCCATCGTTATTGCGTAGAACACGTAGACAGGATTTAGCTTGTTCATAGCTGCCCCTGTGCAAAGCCGCCCCCCTCTCCCCTACTGTGTGGCATTGACGTCATTGGGGGTTCAATATATGGGTCCCATTTACTGCCAGAGCGGGCACAATCAGATAATTATTTTACGCGCGGGGACAAATTTTCTTGTGCAGCTGCGCCCTGTGATAACGTACGACTGAAATATAATGTACGAGACGCGCAAGTTCTTGGTCCTTGGAAATATTGTTCAGGATTTCTCGCAAAAACAAAATTTCATGGTACTTTGACCAACCTAGGTATACCTACCTAGTGGTTCCACACTGAAAGACCCTATCTTTAAAATCATTCTAAAAGATTAATCTTTCAATTGAAGTCACGTTACATACACTAGGTTTGTTAGTTGATTGAAGTCACTTCATAAAATATTTGTGTTGTGTGTGACTGATGGATGAAGAGTAGGTACTACCTGGTTTACAGAAGAAAGGGATTATAAATGGAAGTGTCTATATAGCGGGGCGCCCCGCTCAATAGTCATTTAGGCTATTCACCGGGGCGCCCTGCTGAATAGCACTTTGTTTTTGGATAGGCTATTGAGCGGGGCGCCCTGCTAAATAGCGCTTTGTCTGTGGTTTGGCTATTGACCGGGGCGCCGCTCCGCCGTTATTTCGACTCGTATGTAGGTATCATGGTAGGTAAGTACGGGCACAGTACAGGGCAAGTGTACCTACTTTGATTTGATTTAGTAAATCTATGTTTGTTTTGTTTGACCTCGCTCGCATATACCTACTGTTTAACTAGAAAAAAAAGACGCCAGTAGTCCATACTAATCCTTTCTCATCCATCCTCATCATTTTTTCACCCATCACCATGACTTCCTCACCCATCCTCACGCATCCTCATCACTTTCTCATCCATCTTATTTAATCCATCCTCATCACTTCTTCAACCATCTTCGTCCATCCTCATTACTTCCTCACCAACCCCTAATCACTTCCTCACCCATCCTCATCACTTTCTCATCCATCCTCATCACTTCCTCACCCATTCTCATCACTTCCTCACCCATGCTCAACACTTCCTCACTCATCCTCATCACTTTCTCACCCATCCTCATCACTTCCTCACCAATCCTCACCCATCCTCTTCACTTCCTCACTCATATTCATCATATAATGGGTGAGAATGGGCGAGCAAGTGGTGAGGAAATGATGAGGATGAGTGAGAAAGTGATGAGAATGGGTGAGGAAGTGATGAGGATAGGCGAGGATGGGTGAGGAAATGATGAGGATGGATGGGAATGGTTGAAGAAATGATGAGGATGGATAAGATGGGTGAGAAAGTGATGAGGAGGGGTGAGGAAGTGATGAGGATGCGTGAAGATGGGTGAGGAAGTCATGGTGATGGGTGAAAATTATGAGGATGGATGAAAGAATTGGTATGGACTACTGGCGTCTTTCTTTTTCTACTTAGACAGTAGGTATATGCGAGCGAGGTCAAACAAAACAAACATAGATTTACTAAATCAAATCAAAGAGGATACACTTGCCCTGTACTTATACCTACCATGATACCTACATACGAGTCGAAATAACGGCGGAGTGGCGCCCCGGTCAATAGCCAAACCACAGACAAAGCGCTATTTAGCAGGGCGCCCTGCTCAATAGCCTATCCAGAGACAAAGCGCTATTCAGCAGGGCGCCCCGGTGAATAGCCTAAATGACTATCGAGCGGGGCGCCCCGCTATATAGACACTTCCATTATAAATGGAGACCGGAGGTCATGCTTTCTCACTCGCACTAAGGCTCTTACATACACCAGGGGTTCATGATGTCTCACTCTCACTTATGGTACCGTAGTCGCCATGTATAATCTATTTCTTCTGTGAACCAGGTAGTACCCCACAACTTTGATCCCTGAAAATAATATCTTATAGGGAAGCAAAGGATCAAAATGGGCAACGCGTCTACGGTGAAGAATAGTCGATCGGGATTATTAACGGCGTAGTAGCGTGGGAAGCTGAAAATTGAATGCGGTCTAGCGTTTAATAGTCACACCCGTAGAGCCTCAGAAACTGTATAAAAGCAGTCGCAGGCTACAAGTTGGTCAGTACAGAAGTTCCCGCCGGAGGTTCACTTTCTTACTTGAAGACATCGTGAACGGAGAATTTACCAAAAAGCCAGAGCTGTTACTATGCATAACTGGTGTTTGCTACTGCTTGCGTTTCTCGCGGTGCTTCAGCCGATTGCCTCCTACACCGAGCGCAACCTCGTTGATGGCAGGGAGCAGTGCTGCGATCGCGATAGCGTGCTTAGGGATTCAAGGCTTTCCTATGGATTTCGTAACAGCAAGCTACCCGAAGACCACCGTTTAAGCAGAGCAGAAGTCCGTGATGATCGGCGCTATGAAGTGACTCGTGAAAACACCTTCGCTCGAAACTCACCTGACAGGCGATCTGTTGGGTTCCTGTCTGCGGAAGGCAAAAGGATTTCTTCCGAATCGATTCGATCCGTTCGAGCTGAATTTCGCCGAGAAACCGTTGCTGACAATCGTCGTGTGCGTCTCTCCACATCGCGCAATGACGGGCAACAGCGTGTTCGCGATTTCCACAGGGCTTCTTCCAGAGACATCGCCCGAGAATCGCGTGAACGAGATTTCTCACGAGAGTCGAACATTCGTCAGCATGATCGAGTCACGCAGGGATCCCACATCAGAGCGTCTAGCGTTGACACCAGATTCTCTCGAAACACTCACAGTGAACGCCGTTTCAAGATTTCTATGGAATCGCGAATGGAAGCGCGACGAGTTAATCCAGAAGAACGCAGAGTTCAAGAAAGAAGAGAAGCGCGTGAGGTTTTCCAGCGAGCAAGGAATGACGTAGCTCGCAGGGAAATATCTGGGGCTCGACAGGATCGCCGCATTGTTAGAGAGAGAATGGATGAAAGAAGAGCGCGATCAGCGTCTAGGTTACAACTTAACAATAATAGGGACCAGTCATTAAACCGCCGGGTGCGAGACGTTGTTGACGCTGGGCGTTCTAGGTCAGAAGCTGGAAGACGTGACATGAGCCGAGGCAGGAGCTTAGACGCACAAAGGGAAATTCGAGAAACCCGTGATGAAACTATGGATGCCCGCCGGGAGGTACGAGAATCCCGCGACCGAACCATGGATGCTCGAAGGGAAGTACGAGAATCCCGTGACCGAACCATGGATGCTCGAAGGGAGGTTCGAGAATCCCGCGACCGAACCATGGATGCTCGAAAGGGGGTACGAGAATCCCGCGACCGAACTATGGATGCTCGAAGAGAGGTACGAGAATCCCGCGACCGAACCATGGATGCTCGAAGGGAGGCACGAGAATCCCGCGACCGAACCATGGATGCCCGCCGGGAGGTACGAGAATCCCGCGACCGAACCATGGATGCTCGAAGGGAGGTACGAGAATCCCGCGACCGAACCATGGATGCTCGAAGGGAGGTACGAGAATCCCGCGACCGAACCATGGATGCTCGAAGGGAGGTACGAGAATCCCGCGACCGAACCATGGATGCTCGAAGGGAGGTACGAGAATCCCGCGACCGAAACATGGATGCTCGAAGGGAGGTACGAGAATCCCGTGACCGAACGATGGATGCCCGCCGGGAAGTTCGTGAATCCCGCGACCGAACCATGGACGCACGTAGGGAAGTGCGTGACGCTCGAGACCGAACCATGGACGCACGTAGGGAAGTACGTGACGCTCGAGACCGAACCATGGACGCACGTAGGGAAGTACGAGAATCCCGCGACCGAACCATGGATGCTCGAAGGGAGATACGAGAATCCCGCGACCGAACGGTGGACACACGTAGGGAGGTACGAGAATCCCGCGACAGAAACATGGATGCACGTAGGGAAGTTCGTGATGCTCGGGACCGAACCATGGACGCACGTAGGAAAGTGCATGACGCTCGAGACCGAACCATGGATGCGCGACGGGAAATTAGAGAATCTCGTGACCGAACCATGGGTGCCCGACGGGAGGTACGTGAATCTCGTGACCGAAGCATGGACGTACGTATGCAGACTCGCGAAGCCCACGACAAGAGCTTGGATTCACGAATGGAAGTACGTGACAGAACTCTAGATGCACGAAGGGAAACTCGCGAAGCCCGAGACCGAACCATGAATGTCCGAAGAGAAATTCGACATGTCCGAGACAGGGGCTTGGACGCACGAAGAGAAACTCGCGAAGCGCGAGACAAGAGCTTGGACGCACGAAGGGATACTCGCGAAGCCCGAGGCCGAAGCTTGGATACCCGAAGAGAGACTCGCGAAGCCCGAGGCCGAAGCTTGGACGCACTTAGAGAAACCCGTGAAGCGCGAGACAGGAGCTTGGACGCACGAAGGGAGACTCGCGAAGCCCGAGACCGAAACTTAGACGAACGAAGGGAAACCCGCGAAGCGCGAGACAGGAACTTAGATGCACGCAGGGAAGTCCGTGACAGAACTCTAAATGCAAGAAGAGAAATTCGTGAATCTCGCGACAGAACTATGGATGCACGACGGGAAATTCTAGAATCTCGCAGACAAACTATGGATGCACGAAGGGAAATACGAGAATCTCGCGACAGAACTATGGACGCCCGACGGGAAATTCGTGAATCACGCGACAGAACTATGGAAGCACGAAGGGAGATTCGTGAATCTCGCGACAGAACTATGGAAGCACGAAGGGAAATTCGTGAATCTCGCGACAGAACTATGGATGCCCGACGGGAAATTCGAGAATCTCGCGACAGAACTATGGATGCACGACGGGAAATTCGTGAATCTCGCGACAGAACTCTGGATGCACGACGGGAGATTCGAGAATCTCGCGACAGAACTATGGACACCCGACGGGAATCTAGGCAATCACGTGATAGAATCTCAAACGCCCAGAGAGAATCTAAACCAGAAATATTCCGAAGCCGGGAACCAGTCGCCTTTATGAACGGGAAATCCCACTACGTCGAAAAACCCACTGCAATGAACTGGCAATACATGTTATACACTTTACAAGCAATATACGTTTGCGGCATCTTGATGCAGATGCTATCGCAAACAGAATCTAACAAGAAGCACAAGTAAGTCAAGTTTTTATTTATTTCTTTAAATGTTAACGAAAATTGTATTTCTATATACAACTCAAATTGACTTAATTACTGATACTGGTTATTTCTTTGTTACAGGTTTTTATCTTGGTTTGCCGCACCTCGCAGTCTCGTCAAAGTTGACTAAAAGAAAATGTATGTGCTTACATGACAAGATAAACTGAACAGAACATGGGAACAGAGATATAAACTGTAGTATTTGATTATTAGCAGTATTAGAGTCGATGTTATAGTCTATTGTAGATTAGATACAGAATAAAGTATTTATCTTCGTGTTAAACTTTGTTTTCTTTTAATGAACACACTAAATTTAACTAAAATCAAATCCATAAGTTTACTACAAATCTGATTTATTACCTCTTACTTAAAATTAAACATGTAACTTAACATTCATAAGTAAATTGGAAGGTACTTAAAACTTTCATTCATAACAATGCATCTCTTCAGTCTAAACTTAGAAATCTAAGGTGTCTGTCTTTTTCTTGTGTTGTCCTTCATACCACGCCTTTGAGATCATTCTCTTCATATCATCATCACCAGTCTCATACCTGAAAATATTTCACCAATTAAAAATTTTCTGGCAAAACCATCATAAATAAACTTCTCATAAAAAAATCGAGAACTATGAAGTCTACCTATGTAATTAAATGTTGAATTTAGAACATTGATGTTATGATTTAGAAACTTCGTATTACACACTATTGAACAAGATTAGACATTCATACCTTAAAAAACATGTATCTCAGAATTTGTGATTCATACATAACGTAAACTTGCTAAGTGTCTCGATTTTTCTAAGGGGAAGTGTAGCACCAAAGTGAATAAACATGAATGTAAAACATTACAACTGTAAATTGTGGTTGTAACTTTTACACAAGACTGTAGAATCACTGTTCACAATCTCAAATCTAAATCACAACTGTTCTCTATAAATATCTATTTCAGTATCTGCCATTTTAAAGTTGGCATACTTACATGTTCTTCATAAGTCCCATGATAGACTCCTGTGGGTCTTTCTTGTCCATATCCATATCTGGTGTCTTGAAGCGGTTGTTTCGTTGGTCTTCAAACTTCTTCTCAATTTCCGTCATGTGTGACCATTTCACATTTGGACGGGCCTTTGCCAAGAATATTACTACCATGTCTGAAAACAAAGAAAGACATGGAGTTATAATTATTTCTTGATAAAAATTATAAAAATTATGTTTAAGCTGTGGAAGATATTGATAAACCAGTATGGCCCTGACCATACAGCAACTTTTATTTGTGTTCTTTTTTTAAGAACATTATTTTCATGGCATGGATACCACCTAAAAGTTTGAAAGTTAGTAAGGAGTAACTCTTGGAATACAGAATTAAAGACAAAAAGGACACAAGAGTAGACATTGGGTAAAGAAACTAAATTAAAAAGGCTGATGGGGCATTCCACAAAAATTTCTAGTATTTCCATGTAAGACACAAAGATTTCTTGAATGCAAAATTTATGTACACTTTAACCTCGTAACGCCCAAGTTATTTTAACGTTAACTATTTTGTACAATATGATGTACATTGGGCGTTACAAGGTTATAGGTCCTACACATCCAGTAACTTTGTATCATAAGCATAAAAAGGTGCTACCATAGCACCACCAGTTTTTGTGAATTCATTCTAAATCAGTGCAATATTTACCAGTTTTCTGTTTCCAATGGCTTTCTTCCACGTTGATGTTATCCAGCAGTTTATTGATGACCAGAAGGTAATCCTTGTTCTCCAGATTCTCCACATGCAACTCCATTGAGCGCTCTGAGAGTTTGCAGTACACCTGCTCCTTCGGCAGTGTGTGAGCATTCTTGAGGGTAACAAACACTTTTACATATTTGTCCGACTGATCCCAACCTGGAAACGATAATTTTAATTTTAGGATGCTGTAGTCAGTGCTTATTAGTAAAGTATGTTTACTCAGAACCGGTCATTCTTTGTACCTGCCGCTTAACCAGAAGCACACACGAACATAAATAGGAGATGACGGTTGGGGTGCACTTAGGGGCGCTGGCCACTACTTCTATTTGTTTGTTCCTTTCATTTCTTCTAGTGGTAATCAAGTTAGGTATCAAATACTAACCATATCCATTCAATTTGATCTGGTAGCGTTTGTTTTGGCTGGAAGACGACGAGGCGCCGGCTGCCGGTTGGCTACCGGCCGCTGCTTCCAATTCCTTCAAGTTAGTCCATTCAGTTTCCAACTTGCGGATCTCAAGAGACAATATGTCCTGTACTTTCTTGCGCTGCGCCTGCTTCAGCAACCCGTTCAACTCCTCGATGTCGCTCCGAAGCTGAAAATCCACATGCAATCAATAGAAAGCGAGAAGAGAGCTCGGGACTTTTCTAGAACGAGCCATTCTTCCCCAAGAACTTTGCATGTGTAGCCTGGTAACTTACCTCCTTGATTTTTGCTGCAGCCATTATTCTTGTTCGGGTTCTTGATTGTAGGTATAGAAGACAGGAATATTTTAACAAAATAAACAAATAGCACGAAGAAAATCGCAAATTCGCACGCTCGTTGTTTGTTGTTTTAAAAATTCATCCATCAGGATAGGCAATGGTACTAGCCATACAGCCTAGTCTTTTATTAGTTCTTCTGTTATCTTTTCAAAAATAAGGCATTAAATGCCAATTCTTCTATAGTTCATTTCTTATTTCCAATAAAAACAAGGCAAAAATGCCATTTCTTCTATATATTCTTGTGTAATTTTCAGGTTCATAAAATTCCATGTCCGGGTTAAATCCATGTCAAAGCTCTCCAACCGTGGAGATAATAAAGTCAAATATTGGATTAAAAGTGGCAGGGTTCGATAGAAGTTCTTGAAGCGATGGCGGAAAAATATCTTGCAGCTTGTCAATTAATAAAATTCGGTTAATATTTAAAGCGGGACAGTTGAAAAATATATGTTCCAGCGTCTGATTTTCATCTAGAGAGCAATCTGTACATAAAGGTGAGTTAATAATTTTCATGCGGTGTAGATGGGCTTTAAATTTACAATGACCAAATCGTAACCTGCATATTTGTGTGAAGAATCTTCTTTTTATAAAGGTATTATTCTTAGCGAACCAGGGTTTCTCTCAAGATTCTTATTGATTGCAGCATACCATGCACCTTTTTCTTGTATTATAATTTGATGCTGATTTATCCAGCTTTGTCTAATTTCCTCTTGAATCAATGGGATTAAATCTCTCCATGGAACTGACATTCTTCTGGGTTGTCCAATTAAGCTATTGTTTATTGTTCTGGCAAGGTAGTCAGCTGTTTCATTACCTGACACACCTTTATGTGCTGGAGACCATAAAAATTCAATTGAAACATTGGCGTTGTATAGTGTTTGCCACAGCTGTTTAATTTTATAAATAATATAATTTGTACTCAGAGTGTTATTCTTTAAAGCTGATAAAACTGACATACTGTCACTAATAATAAGCCATTTAGGGAAAGAGTGATTTAAATTGTTTATATATTCTAAAGCGGCTAGAATTGCTGCAGCTTCTGCCGTAAATATACTGCAGGTTTTTGGTAGTTTATATCCATTTCCTGTCTTCAAGGCACTGTGATAGTATGCAAGAGATACACCAGTATCAGTTTTCGAGCCATCGGTGTAAATATGCTGGTATTGTGGCCATAATGATAGTTTCTCATATAGCTCTTCTCTAGTTCTAATGGAGTTATCTATAACTATATTCATATTGCAAAATTTGCTTTCAAAAGCTCCTTCGTAACATGCCAACTTGTCAGATTTGTGAATGTTATGCCTTTCATTATAAACTTTTATTTCAGAATAATCAAGCAGAATAAAGGGGAATTTAATTGAAGTAGATGCAGAGGCCAAAGTTTGATTTTCAGCGATTTTCTCTAATAAGGAATGGTGAGTAAAGGAAAATAATTTCAGTAGAAATCTAAATTTGAGATATTTAAATCTTAACATCAATGGAGGTATATTGCATTCAACTTGCATAGAGACAATAGGTGTTGTTTTCATTGCACCTGTTATTAAACGTAAATTTTATTCTGTAAAGTTTCTTTTTAACCAAAACAGGATTGGAAGCATAACAAAGAAAACTATATTCAAAGTGGGAACGTACCACAGACTTATATAACATAAGTAAAACTTTAGGATCAGCCCCCATGATGTTCTAGCGAGGATTTAAGAATATTAAAAGCTCTAGAAGCTCTATCTGACACATAACTTACATGCTTATTCCATGATAAATTTCTAGAAAAATTACTCCAAGAAATTTTGCTTCATCTTCTACTGGCAATAGGCTACCATCATAATATATATGAGATATTAAAAGTCTAGATCTACTAAAGATCACAACTTTAGTTTTCTCTAGACTAACACTTAAATGTAAATAATCAAAGTATGTTTTAATCTTTCTAATGCTAAATTTAATTTGATTTCTGTTGCTTGCATGTTAGACCCAATACAATATATAGCTAAATCATCAGCAAATTGTAAATTTCTTACTTCGGTACCCAGTATACTATTTAATTTATTAATATACAAGATGAACAGCAAAGGACTTAAAATTCCACCTTGACAAACACCTAAATATGACGATTGTGGTCCATATAAATTATTTTTAAACTTGACATATACTTGCCTACCATTTAAAAAGTTGAATATCCAACTAATTAATTTTCCAGGTAAACCTAACAACTGTAACTCCGCAGCAAGCACATGGTGATTAACATTATTGAAGGCTCCAACAATATCAAAGAAGACACAAACAACAAATTTATTAAATGAGAAGGAATGATGAATGTCAAGAAAGAGATTATTCAAACTTTCGATTGCAGAGTGACCACGTCTAAAACCAAACTGATTTGGAGGTAATAACTTATTAGATTCAATAAAAATTCCAGTCTTTGTTTTAGTATTTGTTCAAAAACTTTACCTATACAGGATGTTAATGCTATAGGTCGATAAAATTACAATTATCCGCATCTTTACCAGGTTTCAAAACTGGAATTAAACAATCAACCTTCCATTCAGTGGGAATTATGTCATTAGACCAAAGAAAGTTAAATATGTCCAAAATCATTTTTACTTGACAATGAAAGATTTTTAATAACTTATATGGAATATGATCTAAACCAAAAACAGTATCTCTTCTAGAGTTAAGTGCACTAATAAATTCATTTAAAGTAAAGGTGTAATTAAATAATCATTACCACCAGTGACTGGAGAGTTAACAGTAGTAGTGACAATATTTGGAGAAACGGTTGTGTACTTATTTAAAAATGCTGGTATCCAATCTGTGTTAGAAGACCGTATCACATTACATTCAGAAAAGATTTATTAAACATGCGCATTGTTTTCCATATTACAGACAGAGGTGTTTGCCGGTTAAATGTTTCACACAAAGCCATCCATGAAGCTTCTCTTTCCCTTTTAATGGTAAGTTTTTAATAGCTTGTTGTTTTTAAAATAGATATAATTTTCTAATGTTGGGTCATTTTAAATTGAATGTAAGCAGCTTTAGAATTATTTACTGCTAAAGTGCAGGCATTATTCCACCAAGGCAAACATGGTCTTTTCCTACGTGTTAAATTTGGCTGCACTGAATTATTTCTGGTTGTGGGATTAGCCTCAAATGCACAATTTAGTAGTAAAGAGCAGAGATTAGAATAGGATTCCTGGGGTCGTTCAAAGTCAAAGTTAAAAGTAGTTAATTTGTCACTAACTATTTCTTGATATTTTTCCAATCGACATTTGAAAAATTTGGACGGATGTAATTTCCTTGATTTAAATTGGAATTGTTAATTCTATTTACAGAACCAAGGATACTAGTAACAGTGGGATGATAACTCCCATTGGATCATCATGAACTGACCAGCTACAACGTAATGATAATGAGGAAGAAACGAGAGTAAGATCCAATGCATTTGGTTTCACATGTGAACCCACAGTAGTTGCTTGGCCGTCATTAAGGAGGCATAAATTATTATCATCAATCACATCTTGCAAAATTATACCACGCGCATCAGTTGACGTACAACCACGAAGTACTGTGTGCATTGAAATCCCAGCCATAATAAGAGGCCCGGTACAGATTTAATCAAACTATCAAGACGGGAATAAGTAAAGTTGGAAGGAGAAGCCAACGTGGGACTATAGAAACTAATTATTGTAATAATTTCATTGTTGAAATGTAACTGAACTGCCAAATTTTGTAATGAGTTATCAGAATGTGTGTTTAACAAATTGTAACGCAAATTATTTTGTATTAATATAGCAACACCATTGTGTTTAGTACCTATATCTAATCTTTCGATGTTAAAACCTTTAATTTTAATTTTTTTCCCTGGTTTTAACCAGGTTTCAGAAATAAGTGCTACATGAATATTATTATTATTTAAAAAATAAGTAAAAGCATGTAAATTACTAGACAAACTTTGAGCATTCCATTGAACAATATTTAACTGATCCATAAATTAGAATTTATTTAGTTTTATGGTCTGTGGTTTTATTGATACTGAATGAATCAAGTAAAGCGCTTTTATACTTTGAGTAGAGATTGGGATGGGATTTTCAGCATCTTTACTAGCGGAAATAATTTTTATAATTGAAGAAATCAGAAGATTCATGAATTGTTCCGATTTAAACAATTGTTGAACTGGGTCTACTTTACTTTTTAGTGGGGAGGTTTTTGTTATTAAAAACTTCAGAATACGAGGACCTGCGCATCTGAACTGTTATCTCCTCTGCTTTTGAATTTTCACTGGGCATGATTTGGCAATTGCAACATGTTTTCCTTTGCAGTGAACACAGACTGCTTCTTCTGGCCGTTTTACGCAATCTTTATAATTGTGGGAATCACCGCAGATTGAGCATCTCTGGGCGTTTTTACAGAATTTACCAATGTGCCCAAAGCGCAGGCATCGCAGGCATTGGCTCACAGGAGGCGTGTATGGCCTTACTTCGAAATACCAGCTGTTAATATCCACATAATCAGGAAGTACTGCACTAGCGAAGGTTATCGATACCGCTTGTGTTGGTACCAAGCAGGAGTTACCTTCGTCGTCTTTGGAACGTCGCATGAATCGGCGTACAGATACAACATTTCTGCAACTAGAAATTCCATCATATATTTTTTTGTTGCTCATGTATGTTGGAACGTTTGTTATTACCCTGTCACTTCCGTTAATCTTGCTGGAATAGTCGCCCTCAACTTTAGCTCTTTTGAGACTTGAGATTATTAAGAGCTGCATTTGCTAACCCTGGTCGCTCAAATATAACCGCTATTTTGTAACGATTGATTCTTTTCAATTGCTTGATACCTTTGTTACTAAGCTTCAATGCGCTTCCCAAGCCCATCAAGTCTCTCTCACCTATCGGCGTCTTGTCGTCCGCGCTCTCGTAAATTACTATATATTCAAACTCACCGCCATCCTCCGGATACTGACGAATGTAGTTTTCAGTTTTGTATGGTTTGTATTTGTCTACATCGTCGTCGCCCGCATCATCGCTCATAGCGGGGTCCTCTCCTTCGCTTACCTCTCCGCCATCGTTTCCCTTTTTACGTTTGCCTTTGCGACCCATGGCTGGGCAGCAAAGCTGTGTTGCTTTTTTATTGCACTATTAGAATATAAGTTACTAGTAATTAAATTTACTAAGAAATTATCAATTTATTCTGCAAAAAGCAATTTTAAAATTTTCTTTGAAAAATTTTCACCCTCTTGATTCAAATTCCCGCCAAAGAATCTCGCACGCTCGTCCGATTCGATTGATTTTGACAATGACAATACTTTTTTTTCGATAATGCTCTATCCATAGACAATGATTAAGGCTGCGCTCATTCGATCGACTAACGTTATCGATAAAATGTATAACCGTTTTTGTTGCTCGCGCTATGCTCAAGTACTTGCCCGATGTAAACGAGGCCCAAGGAGTTTTGGTGCAAGAAGTTCCTGGCTCTTCTGATTTGGATAATATAGATCAGTGGATTTGGATTTGTTGGAATCAATGAGTTTGTAATAAAATAAGGATTTGCCCTCTCAGCTACTAACAGAACTAAAAATTGACTAAAAACCAGCGAATCATTTTGATGGTGAATAACGTTACAAAATAAAACAATCAATAGACATTGAGGAATACTTTATTTACGAAGAACAAATACATCAATACTTTAGTGGAATAAATACCATTGAATACAGTCTAGTAGTAATGGTACGGCGTACACATTTATTGAACAGTTTAGTTTTTGCGGTGGGCTCGGTTGCGGCGCATGTTGGTCTGGCATTGCGGGCAGTACCACTTGCCTTTCGGTGGGGCGGTGATCCCCACGCACGGGTAGTGGAACCATTCGTAGGGGCACTGGAACAAAGATGGATATTAATTTTATTATCCTAACTCATAGTTCATTGAAACTGAGAATAGTAAATCGTTACAAGGTACACGCCTACGGCTTGACGGACTTGTGAAATGTGTAAATTATATTAGGAACATGCATTTTTTTTTCCTCGGTATGATTTGTAGTCATTGATAGACTTGTATAATGCGAAATGTTTATGCCGTACGCCGCCACGATAACTAAAGAGTCAGCGCTATTTCTAGAGCGCGTTTCTTCATATAGCATGAAGTATTTGCACTAGTTTAGTAGTATTATGTATTATCCGATTGTAAGATTGCCGGTTTAGAATAGCACCACCCCAATTCTACACGTGGGTGTCGTAAAAACCGACTAAGAGTTAACTATCCAGGGATAGGGCGTAGCGTTCCTTGTGAATAAATCATCTTGCTCTGCGCTCGTCAATACGCCTGCCAAGCGTGGTGAGTATGACAATATCCCCCCAAGAAGAGAAGGCCCAATTCTAGCAGTGGACTGTTGTGGCAGGAAAATTGTATACTGACGTGTTGGTTGTCGCAGGCCACCATGTCCCCGTAGGAGACCTGGTTGCAGACGCAGTAGCGCGGCTCGTTGGGGTCGTAGGTCCACTCCTCTTCAACCGGTTCTTCCATCGCCACGTTGTTCACCATCGAGGAATTCAGTCTATAAACATCCAAACACATTTTCTAAATATGGAGTCTAAGGTCTTTCAAGAGACGCCTATATGCGCATCATTGTATCGTCAATCTAATTATTAGCTACTATTACCGCAAGCTATTATAGGGCATTTTTATTTTTAAGTTCTGGCTTGTAAAAGGCTGAACCGAGGTGGACTTTTCCCGACACTGGCTAAATTACCAGTCTAGCGAAAGTCAAAATGAAGGCCTATTCAAAAGGCACCGGAATATACTACCACCGTGGATACTCAAACGCGTACCAACTATATAGGTAATGCCGCTATCCATCTAAAGCCCCATCCCCATATTGACCCCAAATAAGCTTTTGTTCGTTCTATGTTTGGCTTTTATTATACCTAACTGACCAGCAATATAGCCAGTGTCAATAAAAATTGGAACATTCCTGATTATGATAGAGAATAGATGCAGTAAATGATACTTACACAGTGGTAGGAGAGGAAGATCGGCTGGCGGCGGCCGACACAGACTGCTGCGTGTGAGACGACACCGACGACGTGCCAGACCCGTAGCTTTGTTTCCTTTATAACAGAACAATAATTTACAAACTCAGAATAACTTGCTAATGGGTGTTTGCTATGTATATTTTCGCATTGACCACAGCACAGAATATGTAAAGATTTTTTGCGAGTTTACACAATTTTTGGCCGTGTGGTAGCGGCTAAGAATCAGGCGCGGTCACAGGGAGGGGGGGGGGGGTCATAGGGGTCATGACCAATGAAATCCAAGAAAAAAACTACCGCGTATACCATATAAATCTTTGCTTATTTATAGCGTGAAAAGTCGGGCTCGCTTTCTTATAATGCGAAAAGTCAAGCTAAGTAAGCGAAGCTACATGTACAGACTAAATGTACATGTATATTTTAGTCTGTTTTTCACTGGCGGCCAGTTTTTAATTTCACATGCTCGTTTGTAGCGAAAAAGTCAAGCTCGCATCGCTCGCGCGCGATACGTCCACTTACTTGTGCCTTATTTTTACCTGAAAACTTCAGCCTACCCACCCAGATAAATATCCTAAGCATGCGCACAACGCTTGAAGTTTTTCTGTATCGGCCACTGATTAACTGCTATTAGTAATTTTGTATTTCTATGATGATGACTAAACAGGGGGTCGCCATAAAATTAACAAATTTTTGCCGAAATTTTTGTAAGGGGTTCCTATTCAAAAGTTTGAAAAACACTGCCTAGATATAGTTCGACAACTTCGTGCGTGACCTTCCTGCGGGGTACAGACGGTGAGGGTGCGAGGAAGCACTTCATATTAATATGACGTGCGGCGTGAATGCACGCGTCTCCTTTCCCCGCTACACCTCCCGCTACCCGCTGACATCACCCCTCCCAACGTCTGTCACCCCTAGGGAAGGTCGCGCACGAACTTGTCGGACTATAGTGACAAATTAATTTACTAAGTAAAGTGTTAATGCTTTGTTTGAGACTGACAGTTGGAGTCTTTTCTTTGGAGAGAATAGAATGGTAATCCGCATTTTATGATATTTTATGAGGATTCTTTAACTCTTCTACAACAAACAGAGTTTTATTATTATTTCATTCAAATAGTTCAGTAGTTTAAAAGCATCTAACTGAGGAATTCAAATATCTGCATCAGTCCGTGTTCAGCGTGTGACGAGTGGTGTGACGTCATTATGACTTTATGCCTATGCACGCAGTAGGAATTTTTTTCTTAAATCTAAAGTGTGGATAAAAAAATGGTTCTAAGGTATTTCAGCCGCCATGACCCCCCCTGAAACTGAGGGCTGTGACCGCGCCTGCTAAGAATACTACCCTACCCTAGTCCACTCAGGGTGTTTCGTAAAAGACGACGTAGAATTTTTGCCCTCGGCTTAATATCTGTCGACTTTGGTCAACCGCACGGCGGTGATACCATAGCATTCCCGAAGAGGGTTGATGTCAGGCAGGCGGCCGGTCATAAAACATAGCCAAATCCTTTTGCTGGATGATTTTGTGTTCTAACGAATCATGTTGCTCAGACTGATTTGGGATAAGGGCAGAAAGATGATGATGACAAGCAAGGATCATATTTGACGTACTTCTGTTTGTTGTGTCGTTTGTTGGAAGCCGAGGCAGCGGAGGAGTGTCCGTGCGCGGTGGTGTGGTGCCCGTGTATGCTCATCGACGAACCGTGACTCGACAGCAGACCTGCAATAGTAAATACATAAAACATGTTACAGAATAACAAAACATACGAAATTGCAGATCAGCTGAATTGAGTTACTATGGGAGGTCCAGTTTTTTTTCATAATTCGACCCATGTTACATGGGGAAAGTTGTTCAGTTTTATTAAGAGCTCCTTTCAGCTTTATTGGTTGTTTTGTGACACCCAATAAAGGTAAGAAGAAACTTACTTCGCATACATATTTCAAGTGAGTATGTATAGGAAATTAAAAAATATCCTGATATCACATTAATAGTACAGTAATTTGAATTTCGTATATAAAAAAAGAAGCACGTTTCCGCCTAAGCCATCGATTTGTTTATAAATGAGTCTATCTATACAAGGATTCCGTAGTCTGATGGCGTTTAAACAGTGCCTCTAGAACCCGTGGATCAAGATAAAGCGGCTAAGGGGTAGATCTAGGGAAAAGACAGCAGCCTTCTTCTTCTTCGTGTGGGACACCAAGTCGTCCAACGATCCGATGAACCCAGGTATGAAAAAGTTTTTTGACCGCCTACTGCAAGTAGCAGGTCTCTGACATGGTTGAAGACAGCAGTGTACCCTGTGAACACCTTGCACTACGCTCGCCAACCCACTGTGACTATGAACAGTGGACTTCTGTGGCAGTTTATATAATACCTACCATGATCGTGGTGAGTAGTATGGTGCGCGGCGGGGTGAAGCGTGTGGTGTGACAGCTCCCCGCTTTGCACCGCGTCGTATGAAGCCTTCATCGATATGGAGCGTCGGCCCGAAGACATCTGGAATAATGGTGAAAACACTGGTGTAATATTCAGAAGAAAATAGTCAAATTGATAAAAAATACACCAGCAGGATTCATGGGATCGCCGTGCACTGTGGTTTCCATATATTTTTAGGTATAAAATAGGTACGTGATAAAAATTACAAATTCAAATCTTATGTCTTATCATGGAGGGAATAAAAAAGCCGTATGTAAGTAAGTAAAATGTAAAAGTAAAATGACCTGCTACCAAACTAGGTGACCATCTGACCATAAAGTGGAAGTAGATATAAATACTTCTCTACCCATGGGAGTCGTAAACACCAACTTAGGGATGTTTATTCAGGAAACAGGCAGCAGCGTTCCCTGTAATGCAACATCTTCAATGCGCTGCCAATTCTTCTGCCAAGCGTGGTGAGTATGGCGATACCTCATGAAATAGGAAGGCCCATGTCCAGCAGTGGACTATTGTAGTTGTAGTAGTAATAGATATACACACCTGTTGAGTGGCGGCGATGGCCTGGCTGGCGGCGGCCGCTATAGCGCTGCCGGCGCCCAGACCGTAGGAATCGCGACCCAGGGCGGCCTGCAACACAAACAATCACATGCGAAGGTAAGAATATTGACCATAATGCACGCAGAAGATGCAGACCTGAAAAGCGATACACATACGGGGTGTAAGGGACAGCTCTCCGAATACTGATAGGGTGCATTTAGACCATTAAACTGAACAACTTTCCGTAAGATTTTTTTTCAGGAGACGTAAAAATTTTTTTGACATTCCATACAAAATCACGATTAGCTGACTGCATTCACTATGGGAAGTTTTTTACGTCTCCTGAAATATTTTCTTATGGGAAGTTGTTCAGTTTCGTGCCTTCGTGGTCTGAGTGCACCCTATCAGTATTCGGAGAGCTGTCCCTTAAACCAGTATAGATAACTTTTAATATGAGTTTTTACAGTTGTGTTTGTTATTTTATGTCTGGATTAATACGATACATTATATCAAAATTGAGAGACCTGAAAAGCCGATATATACCCAGGCATTTTTATATATGTGTTTTATTTTAAATTAATGCATGCATTTTAGAAAAATATTTTTTGGATTCTGCCCAGGTTACCTGAATAGCAGAGACAGTTCGCGGACATATTGGCATATTTTAGCGAAGTTATACAACAACCAAGAAATAGTAGTTTAAACATAGGCCCATATTACCATTTGTGTCGTTCATTAAGTATGATTAACTAGAATCGCAGAACCAAGCCAGGAAAAATAGTTAATTTATTAGTGGAACTTAACACAAATTTTTAAACTAAGGTAGAATTTTTCAAAATACCGGGAGTAACAGAAAGGGTATAACAAGCCGAAAGGAGGTCAAGGTACTCATGAAACTGAACAACTTTCCCTATGGAACATGGGTCGAAATATGAAAACAAAATTTGGTCCTCCCATAGTTAATCAATCATCTGATCGGCAATTTTCTATGGGAGGCCCAATTTTTTTTTTCATATTTCGACCCATATTCCATAGAGAAAGTTGTTCATTTTCATGAGTAGCTTGACCTCCTTTCGGCTTGTTATACCCTTTCTGTTACTCCCTGTATAGTTTTTAACACTGTGTGTGATATACCGACGAATATAATACCAACCATATCTGCTTAGTCGTGAGGCAGTTAACATTTTAAACATAGTCCATATTAACATTTGCATAATTCTGCTTTTAAAATTTGTGTGATTCTGCCTTGGTTACCTGTTTAGCAGAGTCAGTCCGGGACAGGTTGGTGGCGGTGGCATAGTTAGTTAACCTAATTAAAACACCAACCGTATTTGTTTCACTTTCTGCTTAGTCGAGAGGCAGTTAACATTTTAAACAAAGTCCTTATTAACATTTGCATGATTCTGCTTTTAAAATTTGTGTGATTCTGCCTCGTTTACCTGTATAGCAGAGTCAGTCCGGGACAGATTGGTGGGGGAGACATAGAAAGTTGACCTAATTAAAATACCAACCGTGTTTGTTTCACTCTATCTGCTTAGTCGTGAGGCAGTTAATATTTTAAACATAGTCCATCTTAACATTTGCATAATTCTGCTTTTAAAATTTGTGTGATTCTGCCTCGGTTACCTGTATAGCAGAGTCAGTCCGGGACGGATTGGTGGGGGTGGCATAGAAAGTTGATCTAATTAAAATACCAACCGTATTTGTTTCACTGTATCTGCTTGGTCGTGAGGCAGTAAACATTTTAAACAAAGTCCATATTAACATTTGCATGATTCTGCTTTTAAAATTTGTGCGATTCTGCCTCGTTTACCTGTATAGCAGAGTCAGTCCGGGACAGATTGGAGGCGGTGGCATAGGCCCGCGACTCGCGAGTGCCCCAACTGTCTCGGCGTTTCTCCGCGCGGATACGGTATCTGCGTAGAACAATGGATAAAACAAAATGTTCCCAGTTTTTTGTTCATGCTTAGCTAGTTGCTATATCGAAGATTTAATTTAATAGTTGAAGTAGAAATATCATTTTTTTTTTAAAACAAGGTATGGTTCAGAATTTTTACTTTCTTACTGATTGTTTATCAACTATCCTTCGGATTATTATTTCTATGCTGTATGTTTTGACTTTAGCATTTTTCTGTGAAAAGAAAACGATAAAGCATTCCACGAAAACATTTCATTGGAGACACCTTAATTTTAATACTTCCGTAAAAGAGTTACTAATTATTCCCAATATTAAAATTAAAACAAAGGCTTTGTTTTACATTTTCTACAGTTTTTATATCTTTCGCTTAAGTAGGTGCTACCATACTGACTTGCGTGGAACATTTGGTTGCTGTTTTCGTGGAATGGGTCATGTCATCATAACAAAACACATAACAAATAGGATAAGTGTTCAAAATTGCTGGCATCTTTCAAACAGTATTCATACCTGTTTTCCTTGTTATAATGGTTATTATTGGATGCTCCAGTGTGGTTTGTGTTCACATCCAGCTCTAAGGAGCGCTTTTCCAGAAGCTCCGTAATCCCCTTGTTGTCAGCCTCTAGTTCACACTTGAACTTGTGTAGCTCAGTGTCTAAAGTGAAAAAAGAAATCCTCAAAATGATGGTCCATAATATTCATCGTGCAATGCATGCCATAACATGGAATAGAAAATAGTTCCCTGTGCATATGATGGAAGCAGCAACATATCAAGTGTTATTTTGATTTAGAATAATAAATTATATTGATACATTATTATTAGCCCTTTATTTCAGACATTATTACATTCAAATATATTAAAATTCTAATAAAATATAGTGGGTATAAAATGAAGTTGGCTTAGCCTGCTTCTACACTATGCAACAAATTTAATGCAGAGTTATTTGATTAGATTATGTGATTCAAGAGGAAAATGCCAGAAAAACGCCTTATTCCCAAGAGTTGCAGCGCCTAGTGTAACAGGATTAAGTAAAATGTAAAGTGTCTGATTTAACTTACCCAGTCTTCTCAAGTAACGATCAACTAAATCAGACATCTGGTTGGCCAGCGCCACCTTTTCCTCAGCCTCTTCCAAAGTCTTTCCGTAGCAACGTTTGATATCAGTCATTTCAGTATCTGCCTGCTCCTTAGGAATCTCACCGCGACGGCAGCTACCGAATAGCGTTCGGACACGCTTTTCGAGCGTATCCATATTGTCTTGAACCAAACAAAATACATGGTTAGAGAACACTCTTCGGTTATCGAAATGTTTTCAAAAGTTGGTATTTCAGTCATATAGAAATACTTACTCTGCACAGATAAATCCATCTCACGCATTTCCGTAAACCTATCTCTAAGCTCTTGAGGTAGATGCTCGATCACTGAAATAATGAACATACATTATATTATAATTTTAGAAAAATACCATGCTGGAAACTTAGCTGGTAAACAAATTTCAAAACAGCCGCCATTAAAATCACCACATCCACGTCACGCCCCAGTTCTGCCACCCGTTCAGCATTACGTCACCAAGGGAGAACAAAGAACCACTTACTTTCCAAATAATCTTCAAGGTACAGCATTTTGGTAAGTGTTTTTGATTTAAATAACTTAAAATCTCACTGTATAACAAAATATCTTTGGTGAGAGTAATTCACAAGCGTGATAGCAACTAAAAATCTTGAAGCGTTGACGTGTAACTTCTCGCAACGTCACGAAATCAATGATGATTAGTGATGTGCACAACACACGCCATTGAGTTCGATGTATCGATAGAAAAACCGGTGCGGGGAGTTGGGGACCAAAAACACCCCGCCGCCGCACTACAGCAAAAGTCCCGCCGCGCCGCTAAAGGCTTATTATTCAAATTAAATTAAATACTCAATTCGCTGAGTGGCGTGGCGAGCGTAGCAAATAATTGACACAATAAAATTTATTCGTCGAATCCTCGGTCGGATCAGACTTTTAAATACTTGTCTCATAAGGTAATTTAGGTTAATGAGACCTTTTTCGCTAATTGTACATATTTTAAATTCATTGTGGTAAGCAAAGACTAGACTGTGTAGTTCTTACGTGGTTGACAAGTGCAGGCTGCGCTTATCCATTTTTAATACCTACGCGGACTTGTACTGAGATGTAGGTACTGTACCGACTTGATTGAGATACGGTGTCTACCTAAAATGAAGTATGAGACGCGGCTTCTTTTCTGTCGCAAAATTAAAGTTAATTAAATGTTTGAAATAAAGTGGATAGGATGTTAACTGGCTACCAAAGGCGTCAGACCTTAACTCGCGTCACGTACCTGATTATTTATTTTGCTAGAGTTACTTTCATCATTATCCTACTAATATTATAAAGGCGGATGTTTGTGTGTGTGTTTGTTACGACATCACGCAAAAACGGCAGATTAGATTGACATGAAACTTTTCAGAAATATAAAAGGGCATCTGGAATAACATATAGGATACTTTTTACCACGGAAAAATGCCTCATTCCCACGGGATCACGCATTTTCCAATATTTTTGAAATAGGTGGCGTGACTGAGCCGATTCGCGTTTTAAACGTTTTCGCCGAAAACTAACAGCGACATCTCTCGGCGAATAATGCTTTTTTCTCGCGGAATAATTGGTTGCAGCGGGTGAAACCGCTGACGGGCAGCTAGTATATAATAAAACTAAGTTGATAAAATGTACGTGCCGATAAAACTTAAAAAGGATTCCCTGTGCGATCAAGGGATTTATATTGTGCAATAGCCCTTTAGAGTCTGGCCAGCGAGTCTTTGGACACGGAAATGGCGCCAATTTTAAAAATCTTTCACATGTTAACACTGAAAAACTACAATAAAACAATTTTGATACTTACTATTTTTTTGTTTTCTGCTCTTTAGTTTGTGTTTACCTTGCCTACCGGTATGTAATGTATGTATGATGTATCTACCGGGAGTAACAGAAAGGGTATAACAAGCCGAAAGGAGGTCAAGGTACTCATGAAACTGAACAACTTTCCCCATGAAACATGGGTCGATATATGAAAAAATATTTGGACCTCCCATACAAAATCGCAGATCAGCTGATTGATTTACTCTGAGAGGTCCAAATTTTTTCATATTTCGTCTCATGTTCCATGGGAAAGTTGTTCAGTTTCATGAGTATGACCACCTTTCGGCTTGTTATACTGCTGTTACTCCCGTAGATACATCATATACATACCGGCAAGGTAAACACAAACTAAAGAGCAAAAAAAAAAAATAGTAAGTATCAAAATTGTTTTATTGTAGTTTTTCAGTGTTAACATGTTGCCATTTGAAATATTTGAATTATTTGACGTCCAAAGACTCGCTAGCCAGACTCTATCTCCCATCGAACAAGAAAGTTCCCGTTTTAACTAAAAGGGCGTATTTTTAAAGATATAAGGGCTTTTACAATCCCTCAAACAGTGGCGCCATCTGTTGTCGAGTAGTCGAACTCCACTCCAGATCGTTGATGCACTCGTGATCTTTGATGCAATCTGTTTCTAAATTTTGGATTTTAAATGCAATATATTTCAAACTTTTTATTAGACCAAACAGATAAATACCGCGAGTGCAACCGCGGGCGGAAAGCTAGTTTTTAATAATGTCAAAGGCACACGAGCACTTTTAATATTAGTGTTGGGGCACTCTCGCAAATGATTTCATATTACTTTATCGACAATACAGTTCTACATCATTTAGTACGTCACTAATAAACCGGAAATCATTTTTGCCAACCAAAAGACAAAAATAAGGCTGCGTTCAAATAAAAATCAAACATTATGTTAAAGTTGCGTTCGTTGTCTTGTTTTAGGTTGGTTGCATAGCGAGAAAACTGAAAACCACACAGGAAAATGATTCGACGACCTCTCACGGAAATTACGCTAAAACTCGATGACTTGCAAGAATACGAGGCGTTTAGACGAGACCAGGCAAATGCCTCATCGGCTGCAAATGAAATGCAAGAGGATACACCAAAATCACTTGGTCTAGGGCCTAAAAGTACAGCGGAGATTCACAATAGGATTGGATATGCTCCGAAAAAGAAGCCCGCTGGTCCTAGCACTGTCTAATTATTCATTATTTATGTATTCTTTACTTATTTAGAAATAAGACAACACGTAACTTGATATAATGTTATTTTATTACTTTAAAATTAATGAACATTCCTGTACTTTCATTTATAACATAATAAACTGTCAATAAATCTAACAGTTTGTTTACACTTTGTTTGTAACAATTTCGGAAGTGGTTTGGTAGGTACTTATCGTAACTTTATTACTATAATATTGTGCTAAGAAATATAACATTAATTAATGAGCGTGGTTGTGTAAATCACGTAATTAGGTAAGTACCGAGGCCTATGTATCAAAATGTCTATAACTAAAAAGGAAAATATACCTACAGTACATTTATTACTAGCAACAATGAACATGGTTCTTAATAGAGAAAGCTTTTTAAAGTGCCTAAGTAAAATACTTTACTGCACATAGAATATAAAGATACAAAACAGGAAAACTTAATCTAAAAATGCGCATAGGCTAAAGATTTCGATAGTTAATTAATCAATGTAAGCTTTGGTCGGTTTTGGGCTAGCAATGTCGGAGAGAGCTGCTTTCGGGAAAGACTTAGTTTTCAGTTTCTTCGCCTGTCGTCTGCGCCACCATACACAAACGATTCTGAAAAAGAAAATGATTATTAAATATTCTTAATTCAAGGTTTCTGTTCTTGTATACGGCGGGCCTAAAACTAGGTAAAATTGAAGGCTTCATTACACAGATCATGCTCATGCGGGAAATATAGTAGCGCAGCTTTCAAAAGCGTGATTGTTACCGCACTTTTCATAAACCATGTTACAGTCGTGCAGAATTTTACGCTGTGACCGCACATCTGACACTTAAGCAAACTATTTCAACATAGACGCTCGAAATGAACATTAAGAGATCGGAATTTTGGGGATGCGTTCCTGGCTCCGGTAGCTGAGATGGTAGAACACTGTGACTGTAGCCCAAGGTCCCGTCGCAGTAAAATTATTTTGATTTCTTATTTTATCTCCTACTTGAGAGTGAGGAAGTAGAGTATCTGTTACCTTAGAGTGAGGAAGTAGAGTATCTCGACGACGCTGAGTATGGAGAACCCTAGGAACAGCCCGAGCAGACCGCCGCAGTTGGCGAGGAAGTCGGTCTGGCCGTAAAGCTCCGAGCGGCGCGACGTGATGAACTGCGCCTCCTTGAAGAACACCATCACGCGGGAGTACTTGAAACTGGTAAAATGAAAAAGGTTGCTGTGTTAATAGTCCGTATGCTGGCGAAAACGGTAAAAGGCGAAGGTAAATACCAAAGGATCATGCCCACTCAAGTATGGATTGTTATGGATGCTCGTCCATTGCTTGCCTCACTACTTGCAGGCCTCGCATCAAAGCCAAAGTTAAATAATTATAAAGTCTAATTAACGCTTAACATTTTGTAACTGAAAATAGATAGTTTTACCTAACAATAAAACCTTGTCTATTATTTTTCCATGAGATATCATATCCGGAATCCTTGCGGAATCCATATTATTGAGTGAAGCATTGCTTTTCGTGCGTTCGTATTTGGCGCCTTGGTTCCCTCCGCGGTGCGCACCGCAGCGCCCTCTAGTGATAGGTACCGGTTATAGGGCGATACGCAAGAGTGGTAGTGGGGTGATGCATAGTCTAATAAAATAAAACATGGTCTTTCCTTCCCAGAGAAACACAAGTCAACGTCACTTAGTATTGCCACTTTATTTCAATAAAATAAGTTATGGGGTAAATTCAATCTCAGAACAATGGGTTAAAATATTTCTTAATAATTTTATAATTTAGATTTACGTGTGTATTAACTTGAACTTTACAACAACACTTCAATTGTATTTATTAGATAACAGTATCATAAATGATTTATAAAAAACATCATAAGAGTGGGTAATTCTGGTAACCCACAAGCATGATGACGTAGTCATGTGTTGGTCACGTGGTTCACGAGTCTCGGAAAGAAATACCAGGCGGAGTATCTTATTATACCATGATGATACCATGCCTCCGCCGGCCACTGCGGAAGGGCCAATCTAGTAGGCTGCCGCAAGCAAAAGAATACACACGCGCGCGCTATTTGTTCGACCACGTTCAATTTTCTCGACAATTTTTTCCAAGATGGACACACGAAAAAAAGCAAGAAAATACTGTGCAGCATTTAATTGTTTAAATACAGATCGTGATCGTAATTTAACTTTTTTTTGCTTGCCTAAAGACGCTGACAGGTAGGTACCTAAAATCTACTATGATATGATTACATTAGGTTCCTTTGAAATAAAATTAATTCAAACTACAAACCCTTTCTTTTTTTGTTGAACAAAGTACTATTCCAAAACTAAAATAAAAAGTCAGTCGTTTCATTCGAGTGGCATGCTGCATGTTTCATTTCATTTGTCGTATTCATTTACGAACTTAGACTAAGAGCCCAACGCAGAATATTTATATGTGATACGTCTATGGAATTCTTTTCAACTTATATGAAGTTTGCGAATCCATATTGCGAATTTATTGCTTGAAAAAAAAAATTGCAATATTGCAGTTTTAAATTGTAGGTGCAACATAAACTGAGTACTATTCACACTCAGCACGTATTTAGGTCCTAGCATGTTTGCTCACGTCTTAATTTTTTGTTTTTAGGGTTTCGTAGTCTACTAGAAACCCTTATCATTTCGGTAAGTCTGTCTGTCTGTCTGTATGCCGCGCCCTCATAACTTTGTCAGTTTTAGAGCTATCGACATCAAATTTTGTGTGAAGATAGATTGTGTTGACCCAAATTTAGAAATGTTCCAAAAAAAAATATTTTAATTGTTTTTTGGATCCCATACATGTGAAAGAGGGGCCAAAATTTTTTTTTCTACTGTAATATTGAGTAGGATATCGTTGAATAGGTCTTTTAAAACTAAGGGGAGGTTTCTTTGAAACAAAGTCTCTAAAATGTTTCTGTCTCGAGATATTTGCTTTTAAAAGGGGCGTTTTTGAGCCATAATTTGTTCCAGCTGTAACTTCTAAAGTATGCATGCTAAAAATTTGAAAAAAATATGGAATATAGTTCTTAATATGAAATTACCATGAAAACTATAACGAATACTGTACCACTTAAGATAAAGGAAATATTAAAGTTTTTCAATTTGCGGTTGGTAAGTAATTATACAGCTGCAAACAATGCAAAAAATCTAGCCCCAAACTAAGCAAAGCTTGTACTATGGGTGCTGCTAGACAACTTATATAATACGTAGATACTTTTTTGTATTTTATTGCGTTGTGGATTTCGTCCATTTAAAATGTTCTGTTTGTTTATTTCAGGCGACGGAAATGGTTATTGGCAATAGGCAGAGAAGAATTACTATCTAAAGATATTTTGAAGCACTCAAGTTATTATGTATGCTCATTGCATTTTGAAAAATCAGCAATAAAAATTGTACACAAGCTCAATGAAGATGCAAACCCGACATTATCGTTATCTAATCTATCTCAAGAAGCAACATCTCAAACAAATGTCGACAAAACTTACGATGGCATTGCAAAACCTTCGTCAGAAGTAAAAAAAATATCTGATGATGTTATTAAAAAAGTTACAACTTGGACAGTTATGACTCAAACAGAATCATCTCAGATGTCGCACAAGGAAACACAAACATCAGTTTTGCTCAGTGCAAATACTCCACGTAAACGTAAACTAAAAGAAGAACTAAGGACGACAAAAACCCAAAATCGACGACTTGACATTGAAATAAAAAAAAATGAAAAGAAATACAAACGAAAAATTCACTAGTAATTGGAAACGATGACCCTGTAGATGAAATTAGCAGAAGATTTATGAAATTGATTGAGTGGCAAAATAAACTAAAAAATTATTTAAAGGGGGTAGGTATGACGCAGAATAATACTCTTTGCTTTAAGCTTGCATTACTAAACTTACCGATGTTTAAAACTGTTTAAAAATTGCCCACTTTAAACAAGATAAAAATAAGTATACCTCCGAAATTGAATGAACGAGTTCTAGAAAGTTTAGAATTAAAAGTAAAATCTTTTCCTGAAAAAGCCAAGTACTGTACGATTTGTATAGACGAAATGACTCTGAAATGAAACTTAAACTACGATATGAAAACAGATGAAGTCATTGGAATCATAATATTAATGGAAAAGTGACTCCCGAAATTGCCAGCAACGCGTTTGTGGTCATGCTTCAGGAATTTACGTTAAATGGAAGCAACCGTTAGCATACGCACTACACGTCATTACGATGAATTAGATACATGGTCATAAGAAGTTGTCACAAAACTATCCGGAATTGGAATCGACATAAAAGCTATAACCACTGACCAAGGCTCAAATTTGCCAAAGATGTGGAGAGGAGTGTCGGCCGAAAAACATTTTTTTTATTTATAATGAGGAGAAAATCTAGTATATTTTTGACGTGCCACACCTAATCAAATGTTTACGGAATAATTTGTTAACAAGTGACTTCTATTGTGACGGTAAAAGAATATATTGGGATTTTATAAAACAACTTTACGACGACCAAAAAGAATAAAAACTTAAAGACTTATAGCACAAATAACTGAAAGTCACATTGAACCCAACAACTTTAAAAAAATGCGAGTGAAGTATGCCGTTCAAATTTTAAGCCTTACTGTGTCTGCAGCACTCCACAGATACATCGATTTGGGAAAATTACCAGATGAAGCTAGATCCACTGCCAACTTTATCGAGTCAATAAACAACCTTTTTGATGTTTTGAGTTCTAGTCGGGTGAAAGTTAAAAATAAATTTAAACCCTCACTGACGCTTAAGAAAATGTTTTGGTATAGGCTCAAAATATGTTTGCAACGATTAAAGCCTTCAATAAAAGAACAGGAAAAGATAAAACAAAACATATGAAATCTTTCGTTAATTTTCAAATAAGTATACAGGCAATCAAAATGTTGTTTAGAGACCTAAAAGAAATCGGATTTGAGTATATATTTACGAGAAGACTAAATCAAGATGTCTTGGAGAACTTCTTTGGGTTGATAAGACAGCAACGTGGCTCTTGCACAGAACCAACGCCGATCCAGTTTCAAAGGACCTTTTCAAAGTTGTTTTTTTGCAATGTGTTCAATTCAAATCCAGGAAAACAACTTTATAATTTATTCGGAACTATTACTGCACCAGTACCTTGTTCGTGTTTTCCAACTGAATATCTTTTGAAATTGTTTACCAGACTGCGTACCTATATATGCCTCATTGAAATTTAATAGCAGTCATCCGGGTGAGCCCTCGCTCCCCACCAAATAGTCAGGTGTAGTTTTAACGGTCCCGGGACCGGAAAACATAGAGTCCAGTATTAAAAAAAAAAAAAAAAATAGCAGTCATTTAAAAGACTCAAAGAAAGAAATTAAGAAATATGTAAAAGTTAGGCATCTAATTAAAAATCTATGATCGATATAAATATTTTTTAATTCCTATTCCGCCCTACCCCTACCCTACCATACCCTACCCCTACCCAAAGTTTGATCAAAATCGGGTATGAAACAACCATATTAGAATTTCCTGCCTACCCCTAAATGAGGTGGTGTGATTTTATCCCTATGTGTTATTCTGAATCTTCAGTTACCTACATACCTCATTGTAATCGATTCAGTAGTATCTATCTGCGTGAAAGAGTAACAAACATCCATCCATACATACTTCCATGCATGCACACATACATAAATCCATACATAATATACACACTCACAAACTTTTACCTTTATAATATTATTAGGATTATTTCAAAAGAGATCAGTTAAGTAATAAATTATTTTAATTATCATGTTTCTTCCGAAACAAAAACAATTTCAAATATTTTATAGATATATTATTCTTTGGTCTACCGAAGTGTAATGCACAAAATGTGTTTTATTTTATTACTTCATTTTACTTCATTAAATTAAATCTTCGACAATAATCGTATTGAATATACAATTAAGCAGCTAGCTCTTAGACTACATGAACGTGTCAGCGCTGCCTGCTGCGCTTTGCTCGCCAAAAGTAGGAGTAAACGCTCGTGCTGTGCGCTAGATGGCGTAAGTAGTTCTCGAAGTAAGCAACCCTAACGGCTCTTTCAATACCTATAACCACGTCTAGCTTATTACGAACCGTAGTCCAATGAATTAAGGCCCATATTCCCACAAAAAAAATTGGAAGCTATGTAAATGAACACGTGCTCGACTGGAACGCGAGCTAAATTAAACCATATTGGTCCAACTAGGTCTGTATTCTACAGGTTAGCCATTTTAAATCTCTAAAGTTAAGTACATATTTCTTTGAAAACCATTGCGAAGTAAAGCTTTTATTATTCTGTGCCCATATGAATATGACGCATATGACGCTAAAATGTGACATTTATGAAATTAGAGCTTTTATTATTCTGTGCCCATATGAATATGACGCTAAAATGTGACATTTATGAAATTAGAGATTATGTACCTATTGTCCATAAAGTATATAGGGTGAAATTTTACTAGTGACGTAGTGACCGATAGCGAAAACTCAGAATCAGCTAGTGCTAAGGAACAACTTTCCCCAGGAACATAGATCGAAATATGAAAACAAATTTGGAGCTCCCATAGAAACTTATCAGCTGATCGGCAAGTTTGTATGGGAGGTACAATTTTTTTTTGTATTTCGTCCTATGTTCCTTGGGGAAAGTTGTTCCTTATCACCAGCCGGTTCTGAGTTTTCGCTATCGGTCACTAGTAAAATTTCACCAAGTATAGTATTGTCACGTATTATATGAATGAAATGTGAATGATTATTTTATTAGATAGGATGATTAATTGATAACAAAACAGATATTATTTAATACTTAGTACATAAATATTAATTAAAGTTTAATGCATGGCATTAGACAAAGACACTCGATTAGTAGGTACATTGTGAATCAGTAATTATTTCTTTCTGATAGAATTTTCGGAAAGTATGTTCTTGTCTCCAATTTCCAGTACATAAAATCTTATCAATTGAATATTGTTCTACCCAATTTAATGAAGCAACAGCCGAACCAAGTGAATGAGGTGTTGCGTTTATACCTGCAACAGATATTATTTAATACTTAGTACATAAATATTAATTAAAGTTTAATGCATGGCATTAGACAAAGACACTCGATTAGTAGGTACATTGTGAATCAGTAATTATTTCTTTCTGATAGAATTTTCGGAAAGTATGTTCTTGTCTCCAATTTCCAGTACATAAAATCTTATCAATTGAATATTGTTCTACCCAATTTAATGAAGCAACAGCCGAACCAAGTGAATGAGGTGTTGCGTTTATACCTGCCTCCTTCAGGACAGACCTAATCCAGCCTCCGATGATGGTCCTGGTAGCAGGCTTAGCGTTGCCTCTTGCCGTAAGAAATAAATTAGGCCAATTACTTTCACTGCGGCGTTGACTGGAGAGATGAGAAAAAGATCATTCGGTGCTGATTGACAACATTATGTCTATTTCTATCCTGGTATCTGATTTCGGAACCCTATGCTTCTATGCTTCCTTCTAAGGCGAGACTTCTGGTTTGCCAATTATAACCGTCTCCCAAAATAACACCAAGGAATGGAGCTAATGCCCTGTGTTACTTCATATTCAGAATTTGTTTGTTTTGGTTAAAACCACACGGTCAAACACAAATAACTGAATGTTTTTGTTGACGCAACGGATATGTATTTATTTATTTCCACATTAAAAGAAATCTTATAGATATAAGACTATACCTAAAAATTTTACAATCAGAATAGGATGCTTGCGAGATTTTTGTTTTGTACGGGCAGGTATTTGCACTGGAAATCTCGATTTTACTACAAAGTAATGAAAGCTAGAGGTCTACGTACATTGGTTATTATTAAAAACTGTATGGAATTCTAATTCAAGGTAACCCCTGTGTAACCGCTGTACCTACCTACTTCTGAAGGAAATTTTCAAAACTATATCTGACAACTGAAGACTTACTTTTCTTCTCCTTCCGGAATAGGGAGTTTGTAAACTTTGAATATCTCCTTCCAGTTGTAATCAGCTTGCGAAGTTTCGGACTCGTATTCTATCGAGGTGCATGCGGGCAGACATTTGCACTGCAGTGCCAGAAAATATTTAAAACGTAATCTGACAACTGCAAACTTACTTTTCTTCTCCTTCCGGAATAGGTAGCTTGTAAACTTTGAATATCTCCTTCCAGTTGTAATCAGCTTGCGAAGTTTCGGACTCGTATTCTATCGAGGTGCATGCGGGCAGACATTTGCACTGCAGGGCTAGAAAATATTTAAAACGTAATCTGACAACTGCAAACTTACTTTTCTTCTCCTTCCGGAATAGGGAGCTTGTAAACTTTGAATATCTCCTTCCAGTTGTAATCAGTTGACATTTGCACTGCTGGGCTAGAAAATATTTAAAACGTAATCTGACAACTGCAAACTTACTTTTCTTCTCCTTCCGGAATAGGGAGCTTGTAAACTTTGAATATCTCCTTCCAGTTGTAATCAGCTTGCGAAGTTTCGGACTCGTATTCTATCGATGTGCATGCGGGCAGACATTTGCACTGGAGGGCTACGTCGCGCGCTTTGCGCAAAGTCTCTGGGTCGGTGCCTTCTTCTGCCTCGAAATCCATTTGAGCTTCGGTCATCACGAGGTCCACTGGAAATTAGTTAAAGAGGTTTGTAGTAAGTCTTATTTTAATTTTAAGGCCGCTCCGTAATAAAAATGAGTATTTTTGAATGCACACAATTTCGTTGGTAGATATACCTACACCTAAGTTTATGTAAAATTTAGGAGTACATTTATTAAATTATCTAGGTTTTGTTCGCGGGGAAGCACGAATAAAGAGAGTTGGTGATACAAATTGTTCGGACACATTTGTTGCGCAACTTTTGTTTGATTCCGAAGCTGATCTTAGCGCAGTGGAAGCAAATTAAAGTTATCTTAAAATCTAAAACTAAATGGTCGATCAGCCTCGGAACAACATTTGACTACGATTCGTAGTGCTCTTTACTATAGCTAAATAAAATAAATTTAATGAGAGAATTTTGTTCCGGAAAGTTTCCGGCCGAGAAATTCTTGTGTCCAAAATCTACTTAAACAGGGCCCAGCAACAATTGCTTACCGAGCGAACGATGACGCCGTCGTTTCCTTGTAAGTCTAGTTTTTGACAGGAAAAATAGGTATCAGGTTTTGGAAGACATTTGGATTGGGATAGATAGATACTAGACTTACTGTACCCGGGCACCAGCTCGCGTGGTACTCCGTCCAACAAGTTTCACAAGCACTTGAGTACTATTGTTCATAGTTCGACATCAAATAATGTTTAACACACAGTAACAAAGATTTCTCCCGCACACCACTGCTCGCGACAGCAACACGTTTTACTGTACAATACGCGAACCAAAGGACACTGGACGCGCGGGTGACTAAAAGTAAGGTTATTTTTTCGACGGCCGCGTGGTTATCGAACCGACTGACAATCAAAGCGCCGGAACCAAATACACTTGGTTCTCTTCCCCACCGAACAGGAAAACCACACGAGAACACCGAAAGCACACTAAATTACACCATTTATAATTACAATTCGCATCAACCAAGCGAGCGACGGCAGAGGACGTGAATGACAGGACAGTGTTGCCAGCACCGCGCGCCCATTTTATACGAAAACTAAACATTCACCCGCCCCGGACCGACCCATCGGTCCGCTCTATATGGCAGGCGTGATAATGTAGCTACTGCTCGCTTAAGGACTGAATCCCCACCTGAACTTCTGCAACTCGAGGAGTGCCATCACTACCCGGAAACAGGTTGAGAATGCGCCCCGGCGCCAACGCAGTGGCGGTAGGTTGACATCCTTAACCAGAACGAGATCCCCAATGCAGGGGTTCAGTCCTGTCCGTCCACTTAAGGCGTTGCTGCAGAATGTGCAAGTACTCAAGCGACCAACGCTTCCAAAAGTTTTGAGTCATTTGCTGCAACAACTGATAACGCGACAAACGATTGCTATTCACCTCCGTATAGGGATATTCCGGCAAGGCGTTAAGTGGGCGGCCAATTAAGAAATGCCCTGGCGTCAGGGCCTCTAAATCATTTGGGTCTGAGCTGAGCGGACACAAAGGACGCGAATTGAGTACAGCCTCAATTTTACAAAACACGGTCGCCAGCTCCTCGAAAGTCAAAATTGTTAACCCTACAACGCGCAACAAATGCGTCTTAGCGGACTTTACAACCGCTTCAAAAATACCACCCCAGTGAGGGCACGCTGGTGGATCGAACACCCAAGTAATGCCCTGACGGGAGAGGCCCGTGCTGATGGCTTCTTCGTTCTCCCTTAAGAACGTTACAATTTCTTCATACACCGATCAGCACCCTTAAAGTTGGTACCACAATCCGACCTGATCAGCGCTGGTCGCCCTCGTCGCGACGTAAATCTCTCCAGCGCTGCCAAAAGGCCTCCGTAGAAAGGTCGGCCACGAGCTCCAAGTGGACGGCCTTGGTGGCTAGGCACACGAACACGCACAAGTACGCCTTGATAGACTTTGCGTTCCGCAGGCGTGATGCCTTCACCATGAAAGGGCCTGCGAAATCCGTTCCCACACCTGCAAACGTCCAGGCCTCCGTCACCCGGTCCGGTGGGAGATCTCCCATCTGTGGCTGCATTGTGGCTGCCTTCAAGCGGTAACAAGGCAAGCACCTAAACACAACGCTACGTACCGTTCGTCGTCCCGATAAGATCCAGAACTCGCGCTGTAGGATGGCCAATAGCGCATTACAGCCCGCGTGCGAGTTTTTCTCATGACGATCCCTGACTAAGAGCTCAACTAAGGGTCCCCTTTTTGGAAGTAACAGTGGATGCCGAGCCGAAAGGGCAGGCTAGCGTTCGAAGTCTGCCTCCAACCCTGAGCATACCTTGCTCATCCAGGAATGGGTTGAGGCGCACAATTCCTCCCTTCAGCTTTCCACGTCCATCCCTGAGCAGCCTGACCTCCTCTTCAAAATGTTCCGCCTGGACGACTCTAACCAATGAGCATAGAGCCGCATTCCGCTCCGCAGGCGAGAGGACAGGTGTAAAGTTCCGTTCTGCTTGAGGCTTCCTGCAGTTGTTCACGAACCGCTTGATCCAACCTGTCACCCCAAGAAGTTTGTCGAGGAGCTATACCGTTCCAGCAAGAAAGCTGGGTTAGGCTTCGGTACGAGTTGCCCCACGTTCACTCGCAAACCTCGATCAGGTGGCCCAAGCGGCGCCCTGCACTCGTTGAATGGCCATTCCTGCGGCGACTCAGTCAGCCATTGAGGTCCCCACCACAGTGGGTGACTCACCAAATCAGGTGCCCTGCACCCGCGCGAAGCGCAGTCCGCTGGGTTCCATTCTCCCGGTACGTGCCTCCACACTAACGGAGTTTCCGACCCCGTAATCTGTGACACCCGATTTGCCACGAAAACCTCAAGTGTATGTACCGACGTCTGCAACCAGCACAGAACTATCCGACTGTCAGTCCACGCGTACACCGTTTCATCCAAGTTGATGGTACCACGCAGATTGCAGGTTACATGATTTAGCAAGCGCGCTAGAAGAGCTGCCCTGCCAATTCCAATTTGGGGATGGTCCATCTAGTTCTGACTGGTGCCACCTTACTTTTGGCCATAACCAGACGCACGTGCACAGTTCCCGTTGAACTTGCTGTCCGAAGGTATACAGCTGCCGCGTACCCTCGCTCCGAGGCGTCACAAAACCCATGTAGGGTAGCCTTACATCCCACCGATGGGACTAACTTGCGGGGTATCGCGATGTGCACGATCCCTGGTAGGTGGTCACAAACTTGAGCCAATCCTTCAACAACTCTCCGGAGAGTTGGTCGTCCCATCCTAAGTTGGCTAGCCACAACCTTTGTAAAAGCACTTCGCCATGAACGTAACCGGGGCGATCCATCCGTTAGGATCGAACGTTCTAGCGATTGTCGACAGTACCGACCGCTTAGTCCAAGTTTTCTCCAAAAGGTCGGGCTCGATCTTGTACGTGAATACGTCATGCGTTGGCCTATATTGCACCCCGAGGATGCCCAACGTGTTTGGATTGTCCGGGTTCTCAAAGAGGTGCGGGTCCTGATGGAACTCGCCTGGCAAACCAGCCAGGAGCTCTGGGCAACTGGACAACCATTTCCGCAACTCGTAACCTCCTGAACCCATGATCGCGATCAGCTCGTCTCGTAGAATTAGCGCCTGCTCCACGCTATCAGCACCCGTGCAGATATCGTCCACGTAGACGTCGCGATCCAGTACTGCTGCGGCTCGAGGATATCTTACCCTTTCCTGTGCGGCCAACTCGCAGCGTACGTACTGCCAAATACGGACTTGGCTTAAGTCCATACGTCACCGTGTTAAGTTCGTATGTGACCATCGGCTCATCTGGGCTCTCACGCCACAAAATCAGCTGATACCGACGGTCATCCGGATGTATCATGGTTTGGCGAAACATCATTTTGACGTCTGCGACGAACGCTACCTGGTGTAACCGAAAGTCTGTGAGAATGTCCACAATGTCCCGGTTCAATTTAGGACCCGCGTGCAAACATTGGTTCACAGACACACCATTCGAGGTAGGAGCAGAACCGTCAAACACCACCCGTATTTTCGCCTCAGGTGACTTCAAGACAGCCAGGTGTGGAATGTAATAATGCTCGACACACCTCCAATCCAGGCTGGACACCGACATGTGGCCCAATTGAATATATTCCCGCATGAATTCTATATACTTCTGCCGAAGTGCTGGGTCTCGCCTCATCTTCCGCTCCATTCCGAGTAGTCTCCGTTCCGCGAGCTGTCGCGAACTACCTAAAGCGGGGCGGTTTGGGAGAAAAGGTAGCCTGGTCACGAATCTGCCTGACGGGCATCTCGCAGTGTTGTATTGATAGAACAACTCGCACTCGTCATCCTCTGGCTTCCGTCTGTCCGCCGTGGGCGGCTCTTCAGACTCCCAAAACCTCTGCAGCACCTCTGACAGCACACTACCATAGAGGACCGGATCCCTTCTGGTAGGTCCTGAGGTCTCCAAACTGGGCCGAAAACAACATACCCCTGTGGTATCTACGGCCACCAAACCAGTTTCCTGGAGTACCTTCTTCCTACCGCACCATAATCTCCGAGGACGTCTGACCCGAGAAGTACGTCCACCGTACCAGGAGTATCAAAATCAGGATCAGCTAACTCCAACCCTGTGGTTAACCCTCGTACCGTTGGTGGTAACCTAACCTGAGGAAGTTTCCCAACCACTTCATCCAGCACCACGGCTGAGACTTGATAGCTGACCCCTGTACATGTGCTACCTAATGCGAACTCAAAGTTCGTCTGACCCCGAATGTCAGGCACATTTAGGCCCCGATGCCTACAGCTTCATCCTCACTTGGCCGTACATTTAGGCCTAGCCTACTCACCAGCTTACTCGATACAATACATCCCTGAGCCCCTGTATCCAGTAGGGCTCTTACTTGAATGGTCCGGCCACCGTATCCCCATACCCAAATCTTAGCCGTTGGCAAAAGTACCGTGATTGGACGGGGCCGAAGCTGATGAGTAGGCGGCGATTACCTAGCGGGAATCTAAACGCGGTGAGGCCGCGTCCCGCGGGGTATCCTCACTACCCAAACCTGTGTATGGGTCCCACTCCTGCTGGTAGGAGGTCTGCCCATAAAGGCCATGGCTGGAGTTCTATAGTACCCCGACGGCAAACGTCCGTACCGAGGTTGCGCCTGTAGCCGCGGGTACTCAGGCATAGGCGGGGGCATGCGTGGGTCTTGAGACCCAACCAGGTGGCTCAAGCCCGCAGAATACTGCATGTACCCTGGTGGCTGCCTAGTGCTCCCCTGACACCCGCCCGTTGAATCCCGTACCTGGGATGGGTGTCCTTGGCCACGTTCCTGTGCCGCCCCTCCCCAATCCGGCACCTGCTGCCGTGGTGGGGATCGTCCCCACGTCCTTGGGTAAGTGGGCTCCGTCTGTTGACGTCCCCCTGCCTGTCCCTGTGACCGATGCGGAGGTGGGCTCCTCCTTGGAGGGGGTGGGAGCGTTGCTCCCTCCTTGGTGGGCAGGCTCCTTCGCTGATCCGATCCAGCGCTGCCCCGGCGCCTCCGGAGCGATTCATGCAAAGCAGCGGATGGTGTGCACCCTGGCAGTACCTACAGTTGGTGCTTGAAGGGCACTCGCACCTGATGCGGCCCCAGGCACCGAAAACACCAACGCCTCTGCTGTGCCACACCCCGTCTCCTCTGAACCCGCTGCGCAGCAAACTCCTGACACGCTGCCACCCCGTGGCCTGTCTCCCTGCAGTAGGCACACCCTGATTCCAATGCGGTGTTGTACCGCCTGGGTTGCCCACTGTTGCCTCCTCGCGCCGGTGCACCCGGCCGTTCCGGGTGGCGAGGGGCAGAGGTCTCCTTGCGAGGGGCTTCACCAGCCTGGACGTCCACTCGCCTGCTTTCGGCCTCGAGGAACGACTTCAGATCCTCGTAGGTCGGGAGGTGGTCCGAGGACTTGCCCCATGGAGCTGCTCGAATCGAGCGACCATTTCGCTCGGCAGGCGGCGAAGCACTGTGTGGACCAAGATATAACCGTAGCCCGCCACTGGCAAACCCTGTCGCTCTAGTGCGCTGACCGCGACACTGACTGGGTGGAAGATTTTCTCGCGGAGGTCCGTACCTCGCGTTATGGTTGGTATTGACAGCCACTGGTCTAACAGCCTGTCTACAATCAGGCGCTTGTTCCGATACCGGTCGGTAAGGATCTTCCACGCCACCTCATAATTGCTATCCGAGACAGCCAAATGCGTCAGCAATTCATGAGTAGTTGATCCGACACAAACCGAACCCGTTCATCTACCTGTTGTGCACTTTTCAAGAGCGCGTCCTCCCGGTCCTCGCGGCCGATCATTGCCGCTGTGGTAGTAAACCACCTTAATCCTGACCCTATAGCAGCCTTATACCTGGCGATCGAGGGAGCCATGGTACCAACTTTTACACACTCGACTTAATAAAACGAAAAACAATAAACAAATACCACAAAACAAATGTTAGTTGACTGGCCTAGACCTTACCGATAAGGTACCGTTCACTAGGCAAACAATACAGTCACAAAAAACCGAAACAATATTTTCCAAAAATAATAAAATATGTGGGTAATATAAAAAACACGCTTAATACTAAATTACGGCTAACTATGTTGCAATAAAGCAACCACGCTCTGCTACCAAAAAATGTTTGATTCCGAAGCTGATCTTAGCGCAGTGGAAGCAAATTAAAGTTATCTTAAAATCTAAAACTAAATGGTCGATCAGCCTCGGAACAACATTTGACTACGATTCGTAGTGCTCTTTACTATAGCTAAATAAAATAAATTTAATGAGAGAATTTTGTTCCGGAAAGTTTCCGGCCGAGAAATTCTTGTGTCCAAAATCTACTTAAACAGGGCCCAGCAACAATTGCTTACCGAGCGAACGATGACGCCGTCGTTTCCTTGTAAGTCTAGTTTTTGACAGGAAAAATAGGTATCAGGTTTTGGAAGACATTTGGATTGGGATAGATAGATACTAGACTTACTGTACCCGGGCACCAGCTCGCGTGGTACTCCGTCCAACAAGTTTCACAAGCACTTGAGTACTATTGTTCATAGTTCGACATCAAATAATGTTTAACACACAGTAACAAAGATTTCTCCCGCACACCACTGCTCGCGACAGCAACACGTTTTACTGTACAATACGCGAACCAAAGGACACTGGACGCGCGGGTGACTAAAAGTAAGGTTATTTTTTTTCGACGGCCGCGTGGTTATCGAACCGACTGACAATCAAAGCGCCGGAACCAAATACACTTGGTTCTCTTCCCCACCGAACAGGGAAAACCACACGAGAACACCGAAAGCACACTAAATTACACCATTTATAATTACAATTCGCATCAACCAAGCGAGCGACGGCAGAGGACGTGAATGACAGGACAGTGTTGCCAGCACCGCGCGCCCATTTTATACGAAAACTAAACAACTTTTATCCAGAAACAGTGTCACGGTATACCGGTTCAGGTTATACCTATAGATTCAAGAAAATGATGTGCAAAATAGTAAGGCCCCGATAAATAGAATAAATAGTGCTCCTTTGTACTTACTTTGCGCTTTCTTCAGACAAGCAATTTTGCCCGCATTACAAACCGGCATATTCGGGCCATCTGTAACGAAAACAAATTATAAATTATAGGGTCACTTGTTGTAAATTGCAATGAGGGTTCAGGATTTAGTTCACATTGTGCGTTTAGATCATTAGTGACAGTGATGCCAGACATTCAGCCATTGGAATTTACTTCTTTCTTTCTTAAGGTGGTTCGTTACGTCATACAAACGAAAAACTGCACTTCAGTCGGGTTACACATGAGCTGTAGAGATTCTTTTTAAAGAAACTTTATTCTGAATGATGAAGGCACACGTAAATTTGTCGCAAAACTACTTATAGTTAAAAGATAATCAGTATTTTCTGCACAATAAAATTAAACGTATTTATTGCAGCAGTAGCTCCATCTATTTTCGTAAAGTGGCGACTCGCTTTTTACGGGGAAATCTGATGATTTAAAAATTCTTTTTTGTGTTTTGCGACAATCTTATATGCCCACGGGACTCCCCATCCAGTTTTTTAAACCGACTCTTGTCTCCTTTACATACATAACTCCATTGAACTTTTGTATGGAAAACGGAACGCCTTAAGTATTTTTCACAGGCACTGATATGCAGCAATGTAAAATGTAAACTGTGGGCTGTTTGATGATGGGCTGTTGTGGCTGTTATGGTTAACCTTAACAGCCACAACAGTCCACTGCTGGACATGGGCCTTCCCCGTATTGCCATACTCACCACGCTTGGCAGGCGGATTGGCGAGCGCAGTGCAAGATGTTTAATTCACAGGGAACGCTGCTGCTGCCCATTCCCTGGATAATTATCCCTTAGTCGATTTTTACGACATCCACGGGTAGAATTGGGGTGATGCTATTCTAGGCCGGCATCACACGGTGTTATGGTTACGGTAATGTAAATGCAAGAAGAACGATCACCTTTTCTGACCGAAACAGCCGTGAAAAGTCAAAAGTGCATAAGGCAAGAAGTTTTCCAGACTTACGTAACTTTAAGGAATTATGGATTAACTGATGATGATGACATACAGTCCAGCAAAAAGAGTAGAAATTAAATAAAATGGAACTAAAAAATTCTCATACTAAATTGTTGCCATTCATAGTCAATGTTGCCATTTAATTTTGAAATTTCATACAAAGTGGCGCCCTCATTTTTTGTCTACTCTTTTTTGCTGGACTGTAAATTAGGGAGAGCATTTTATATATCCTGTACTTACGTGGCACTCCAAAATGGACACAACCGCATCTGGTAAAGGTGAAGTTGGTCAAACATTCCATCTCGCAGTTGGCCTGTGTGTACACTTTGAAATACTGGAGGTAACGCTCGTTTTGGAAGTAGCATTGCCGTCTGAAATATAGGTATAATTTTCTTTATATTCATAAAAATATAGGCCGGATTTTCAACTTGACAAAACACTAAAAATGGGATTCTTGCGATATTTTATTTCTGTCCAGTTCTAATGGACCCCTTTTTGTGTTTTGTTTGAGTCATTATTTTGGATTTTCTTGGTGCTTATTATTCACCCAATCAGTTTTAGTTGGCCTCGGAGAAAGTTTATCAGTCAGCAATTATCATTTTCTATGAACCCATGAATGTTTTATTTTACCACTTTCAGAAAACAGTAATTTTTTTGTTTCTATACATATTGACTGGGGTCAGGCCGATTGTGTTTTTTCAAAGAAAAGAACTTACTAACATAATATCATATATCATGGAACAAAAGATGTTTATCCGTTTGTTTTAACTCTTGCTTTGCGTTGGGTGTCACCTAGTGATTGTAGGGATAAATCGAACAAAGCATAACCAGTACCTTGAGGGCTCATAGGGCAGGAGACCGTCGGACGTGGTCATCATTTTGGGTTTGACAGCGACCACTACTTCCTGCGATAGCGGAGACCGGAAGTACTGTTGCGACAGCCGAGGCAGCTCCGCGGGGTTGTGTAGCAGGATCTACAATCATGTTTAACAATTTAATATGCGTTTTTCAAGAACCCCTAGAATCTATGGAAACTTCCAGAGAGCGAAAACTTGTAACGTGTTTCAGTTTCGTTTGACGTAGCGGCGGGCGGCAGAGGACGATGAAATCGTTTTATGCATATTTTCAAACTATCGACCGCGACTAGCGCTATGGTAATCTTCATTAATTCATAAGACATCAACTCAAAAATCTCTATGCAAATGCTCGAAAGATATGTACTTACCTTGAAGCCTTGAACCGGACCTTTGCACAGATAGTCCAGGTCATCTTCATTCGCTTTCATCAAGAAAGTTATGCCAGCTCTTACGCCGTAACCCTGTATAAATATGGAAATGTAAATATGAAATTGAACATCACTTTACACGGTTTTCTTCTATACCTACAGTAAAGGACAGCTCTCCGAAAAACCTAAATAACTTTTCATAAGAAAAAATTTCAGGAGTCGTATTTTTTTTATCAGTAGTTGTTCAGTTTAATAGTCTGAATGCACCCTTTCAGTTTTCGGAGAGCTATCCTTTATATGTGTATATACAGGATCAGAATGGTACACTGATCAAAATCGAAATCATAATGATCCCATTATCTAGTGAGGCAATAATATTTTGTTTGTGTACCTGCTATTGAATGACGATCGTGCTACCGATTTGATTGATCATGAATACTATAACAGACTTCGTCCTATTTGTTTTCGCCTAATACATCACTGGAAAACGTGTAAACCTGAGTGAACTTACGTGGGTACGCGTTATTCTGATTGGTAAATATTCACGAGCGATTGAGTTCCGTTAGCCAGGTACCTACCCGCTGTAGTGTAAATTTATGCGCACAAATTTCTTTAGAAATCGTCCTAATACCTACTACGTATTACCAACTATTATATATTCTGTGGTATTACATGCGTTCATCTTATCGATAAAATACACTTAGAGCATATTACAAATATCATTGACCATAATACTTTGCGTCCAATACGACGACACTTGTAACAATTTGAATGAATTTATCAGGCACGCAACCTACGAAGCCTTACACTTTCTAGCACATTATGCAAATGCTACAACACCTTGTGATTTGTCCAAGTACAACACTCACCAAGCCTTTATGCGGATACGTGTCAGTTAGAGTTTTATCCTCGTAACCGTCGTCCAGGGTCCATCCAGTCGTGTTTACGTAGCTCTCCAGGTATACATAGTCGTTATGCAAGCTGTAAAATCAAAATCTGAAGTGTATCTGTGATATTGCAATAAAGATTATTGAATTGAATTGAATATAACAAAATGAGATTTACTCAGATTTTCAAATGTCGGTAAGTAGGTAGGTTTTCAGAAGCACCGGTACCAAACCCTTACCATAACAGCAGTGGCGGATCCAGGGGGGGGGGTCATGGGGGACATGACCCCCCCTGAGCCAGGCCCAGGACCTTGGCTAAGTGGTTACATACACTACCCGTTAGTCTAGCCACAGTGGAAAGCTCTTTTTCTTCTTTGCGACGACGATTGAAACTCTCTTAATATAATAACAACTCTCCTTCTGAGGCAGTCGGGTCAAAAAGCACCTATAAAATTGTCATTGCTGCCAAGGCTGGATCCGCCGGTGCATAACAGCCACAACTGTCCACTGCTGGACATGGGACCTACTCACCACGCTTGTAAGTTGCATTTATGGGAATTCTGGATGATTATCTCTTAGTCGCTTTTTACGACTCCCACGGATAGAATTGAGTGTTGCTATTCTAAGCCCGCATCACACGGCATATCTGTGAAAAATAAGACATTAAAATACTTCTCCAATCGGAAGAGATCTTGCGCGCCCAAAGTGTTGAAAGTGTAGCATTGTCCTTCCTCCGTCAAGATTGGCACGAATAGGTCCTCGCAGGTTTGCTGCGGAGTGTCTTTGTATTTGCAGCCGAAGAATACGTCAGTCATGTTCGGTGAAACCTATGGAGTTACGTAAATTACAGTTCTGACAGACAGTGGCAATACACTTAGGTACCCTGCCGAAAGGACCCGATGCGGTTGCTGGTTACCTTGAGTTTATTGAAATGAAATGACGGCGTATGACAAAATAGAAACCTAATTTTATCACAAACCTGAAACGATCTAGGTTTTTTATCAAAAACCTGAATTAGTTAAGGTGTCAGTCAACTACTGCAATCAATACATTGCCATTGCCGTTATTTTTTTAAGATTAAAGCTAACTAAACCCATGGTTTTGGAAAGAACTTTATCGTAAACAAATACGATTTCAGGTTTTTGATTAAATTTTTGCGTTTCTCTGTCTGTTGTCATGGAATTCGCTAACTCTTCCTTAACCACGCAACGGATTTTGATGCGGTTTTTGTAACAGATAGGGTGATTCAAGGGGAAGGTGTATATTTATAACACATGCCAGGAAAACGCCCTTTTTCCGCGGCAAAATGAGTTGCAGCGGGTGAAACCGCTAACGGTCCCTCTAGTAACACATAAATAGTGTGCGACGTGCGTCAGGATGGGAGAGAATTAGGCAGCAATTTTGGACACTATTTAAATGTTAAATACGTCTGTTGACCCGCCATCCTAAGCCACTATACTATAACAGCCACAACAGTCCACTGCTGGACATGGGCCTCCCCCTATCGGAGGGTATTGCCATACTCACCACGCTTGGCAGGCGGATTGGCGAGCGCAGTGCAAGATGTTGCATTGACAGGGAACGCTGCTGCCCATTCCCTGGATAATTATCCCTTAGTCGCTCTTTACGACACCCACGGGTAGAATTAGGGTGATGCTATTCTAAGCCGGCATCACTCGGCTAAGGCACATCATAAATAAAATACTTACGCTTCTCAAGTTGTTGACAGTATCAGCACCAGGAGCGGTTTGTCTGCCATCAGGTGGAGCGAGGTGATCGTCGCAGACCAATGATACATCCTCAAACATATTCTTTCTGCGATAATAAAAGTACGTAAGTTATTAAGTTAAATAAAAGTTCATTCAGCAAATTAGAACCTGTGCAATAAAGTATATTGTATTGTAACCTGGTGTCAAAAATAATGGTTTTAGGGATTAATTAAATACAAACATTTTATGGGCGTGTTCTACTCACAAAACTGAAAAACTTTTATAAGAAACTTTTCATCGAAATATGAAAAAAGATTTGGACCACCCTTTCAAACGACTCGTAGTATGAATGAGAGTATGGGGTCCAATTATTTTTTTCATATTTCAATGAAAACTTTCTAATAAAAGTGGTTCAGTTTTGTGAGTAGAACTGACCATAAAATAATTGTACTTAATTAAAAGTAACCTTATATATATTTAGACCACCCTATTGCAGTCCAGTCCACTGTTGGCCTCCCCCAGGGTACGCCATCCGATCAATACCAGTCGCCTTTGGACATTTAATGTCTCGGATCTGACTTGTTTAACTAATTCTTAGAAGTAAGTGCTCCTATAATTTTTCTTAGACAATTATTTCCATATTTTTTTAAAAAGCAGGTAATTTACAACTGTACCTTTCTTCTGAAAGTGAAGACTGATTATTTTTTCAATATAGCTAAACTGCATACTTTTGATACGTTAGCATTACTTACTCTTCCTCTGTTAGATTAGCTCTAGTGGACTCATTTAGATATAAATGATAGTACTCCGTAAAGTTGAATTTCGTTTGCGACGCCTTAGTTTCGAAGCAAATTGTCACGGCAGGATATGGAATCTGAATAAAAACGATGTTGGAGAATTAGTTTAGGAGAAAAGATTAATACTATATTCTGACCTGACTCGAATAGTCTACAAAATGCAAAAATCTTGAAGAATCGTATCTGATTCGAAATTTAGTTTTTTTTACTCTAATCGTCACTTGCCTGTCTGGAAACAAGACTACTATTTAAAAATACGTGAAAGGTATATATATTCGAAAAAAAAATGTGATTCGAATATGGTGGCGGTAGTTGAAATAATTTGTGATTCGAATAGGGTTTGGATTGGACTGCTGTCTTAAAAATCATAACATAATTCCAAGAACATACAATACTTTTTCTTCAAATCGAGGAACCTCAGGAGTATTCTTACCTGCCAAACAGGAGTAGTGCTCTCAGCGAAGCTCACAATCACAGGGCTTTCATTCCATTTGATCCAGAGCTTCCTGATTAGGCCAGAACAGAGTACCACTGAACAGATGAACATGAATAGCCAGAAAACCCTGAAATTATGCAAAGGATTAAGATTTTGAAATTTGCCTCGACTTGAATCTTCTTGGGAAAAGTTTATTTTTCGCAAATTTGGCCTTAAATTGTCACAGCGGTCATCATCAGTCACAGCGCAGCATACCGCTTGATTGCTGAATATAGGATTTTCCTTTATTTCCTATAGATTTTACCCTCAGAGTATATAATATAAGCAAGCTATAGAGTGCGCCTAAAAAGTTAGAACTGACGTCAGTAGTCTGGGCGCCGAAATTGTAGCAATGCTGCTGTGCAAATAAAAAAGAAATAAATTTAAAAGTATTGAAATCTTACTTTTCAACAGAAGTGCGTTGCTTCTCCTGAGTCGCTTTTCACTCATGGTTTGAGTAGAAATTATAGCATTATTGCTGCTGTGCAAATAAAAAAGAAATACATTTAAAAGTATTGAAATCTTACTTTTCAACAGAAGTGCGTTGCTTTTCCCCGATGTATTTCAAACCGTGCAGATTGGAGTTGGCTGTATAGTCGATCACGTATTCTTTCACAACATTTTGTCTGTATTTCAGGCTTCCTTTTCTTGGGAGCTCTATGCCTGGCTCTACTGCATCTTCTTCGGGTATACCCGCGTCATCAGACCTATTAAAAAGATTCAGAATTTTGTACATTTAAGTGACATTTTTCGTAGCGCGGTAAGGCTTGAAACGTTTGCGAGGCCCGGTAAGATTCAGAATTTTCGACATTTAAGAGGAATTTTTCGTAGCGCAGTACGGCTTGAAACTTTTGCGAAGCCCGGTCTTAATAGATTTGCCATAAAACGTAGCACCAGTATTATTAAGTGTTATTCGAGAAGCTAAGTTGTTATTCGGAGACACGGCTCACGGTTAATTGATAACGCGAAAACAATTCTCTCAGAATAGCAAATAAACAAAAATCTTTTAACAATAAACATTTTTTTTAAAGGAAATAAAGTTTACTTCGGGTGTCTCCTCATGTTGCTGGTGCCTAAATGAATACAACACAAGTTGCAATGTTGTCCAGGGCTTGGTCGAACGTTAGCTGGAAATTCGCTATTAGGCCATCCTAGGGGACACATTGCCAATTATGAAATTGAAACGATATTTCTATTCCCCAAATGAAGTTTTTAAAAAAAATATTTGTTCTGCCTTTGGGAGTTGGCCTTTGTTAATTAGATTAGAATATTAATGTTAAGTTACTTTAATTTTGTAATGTCGAATGATGAAGTAAATTTAGTCTGGAAAATAACGCTGTAAAAATATATGCATAGCATAATATCTTCTGTAAAGTAGATATTTTATTCCATGTTCCTAAATGTAATTCCGCAGTAAAAAGTACATTACGCACCTTAGTTACTTAGTCTGATTAAACTTAGCCAGCCCATAACATTAAAAATAGTACATAACAGTATCTATCTAGTAAAACTTAGTTGCTCATGTCCATGAGTGCTATCTACGTAGGAACATAGTACAGCTATCATGAGGATCGTTATTTATTTATATTTCGAATTAAAATATGATAGGATAGGAATCGAGCCTCGATTCTACAAGAGAAAAAAAATCGGCTCACCCATTTTTAGTTTACTTTAAATATGTTTTTTTTTATCTGGAAAAAAGATTACAAATAAAATAAAACTTACACAAATACGGACACAGAATGATCGGCTTGCATCTCGTCAAATCACACACAGCACGATGTCACACATCAACATCAGATTTTATCTGAACTCATTTTCCAGCATCAAGTAAATAGGTAGGTAAATAGGGCATGTAAAATCGGAAGGTTCCTCAAAACCGGTTTTGATTTCCAATGTTGGAGGTCAAAACCGGAATTCCGGTGTTGAAACTTGAAATCGGATTTTTTATAAATAAAAATAAAAAAGTTTTCATGTTCGTTTAATCTGAGTTCCACACATAATAATAGTTTATTTTTTGTAATAGTATAATTGTTTGCATCAGTCCTTTAATTCAGCAATATTATGTACTATACCTAATACAAGATTAACGTTTGACACACTGCCTGCATATGCAGCCTACATGCGTGCACGTTATCAGGCGCGTACCAGTTATGGGACTGTATGAGATACGGCACACTGCCTGCGTATACGTGCACGTCATCACGCGCGTACTGCAATGTACCGTATTTCATACAGTCCCATACATTACAGCGTCACAGTGACACGCGCATGATGATTAGCATACGGAGGCAGTATGCTCTGCCTTTCAATGAGTCCCTTAATCAGCGCCACACATCCTCTCCCTATGCAGGATGTATGCGTGCGCGTGATCATGCGCGTACCTACCGGTTGTAATGTATGGGATTATATGAGAGGCTGCACACTGCCTGCATATGCGTTTGCGAACCGCGTTTTGCGTAGTCACATACGCTCCCATCCAAAACAACGGCATAGTTACGCGCGTGATGACGCGCACGTCGCGCACACGGAGGCGGTGTGTGGCGACCTGGCAGATCTCTACCTGCATTTATGCAGCTCGTATGTATGGGACTGTAAGAGACATACATAATCATTTGAGCCTGCACATAGACGACGTCACACTATTTACGTTCCCCACCAACGCAAGCAGTGTGCCGTCTATATGTATGCTGAAATAATTATTGATCTTTTATTAAGTAAGTGTAAGTACATTGTATAAGTAAAGGCCTGATTTAACAACAGTTACCATTTGTATGCTCAAATGATTGTTAATATTTTATTAGGTATAGCACATAATGTAAGTGAATTAAGTGCACAGCATACTGCCTGCGTCTCTTATCTCGTGTCTTGTCGTCGGATCTATCCCCGGATATCGTGTTGTACCTACGCTTTGGGTGGTAAGTAGATACGTGTAGGTATCATTTTTAAAAATTTGCCCCGAAAATAATAAAAAAATTAAAACTATTGTTTTTGTTAAAACCGGTTTTAATCGGTCCGATATTCCGGAACTCCGGTTTCCATCCCCTATAGGTAAGTACTATGTAGGTACCTGTACACATATGTATTAACACTTAAATGTAATCTAACCTTTAGTGCACCAAGATAGATATTAAAATGTAAACATTGTTAACTGAAAAATATTCTGGATTTACCAATCTCAACCCAAAAAGTTTTTAAAGATAAGGAAAAAAATATTAATTAGTTAACACATTGTTCATGTGTGTACTACGTACATTTACGTCAATCAAGATAAAAATTAAATTGATTAATTAAATTTTAAAATTATTACCTTTATCGCCACTTATTCGAGATCTGTGCGTGCGACAGACAGCGCATACATTAAAAAAAAAATTGCAATAGGATATGACTTTTACGACTAGCTGAAATTCACATGTTAAAATAACTTTAAAAAAAGCTAACGTAAACGCTAAAAATAGAAAAACAAGCGCACTTTACATGACTATTTATTTATTATACAATAGGTAAGAATGATTTTAACTCATGATTATGAATAACTCGCGAATCTATTCATAAGTTACCATTAGATTAGTTAATTTTTTCTCATCGCAGATAATTATTCAACAATGTACATGCCGCAGGTTTTTCATAAAAACAGGTTTTTAAAAAGAATTCATCGTAAATATGAAACGATCTAGGCTTCTGGTGTTAAACCTCAATTAGTAGGTATACTGCTGCTTACGCTTGCTTAAATGAATGAAGGTTGCCATTGCCACCGAAACAGTGCCGTTCGACTGTAAGCAGCCTGTCACTAAACAAATCCAGTGGCGTAACTACGAAGGGGCAAACCGGGGCAGTGCCCCGAGGCCTTTGAGCCTTGGGCCCTTGGGCCCTCTCAGCTGCAGTCGTCAACGAGTCAGTCGGCTGGCTTTTAATATACGTCAGCAGCCGACATGAGTTGACGGTTGCCGTAGAATTTGACCTTGACACAAAGTCGACCATGTTTTCAAGTACTTTGGTTTTGGGCTTGGGGGTTGGGGCCCTGGTTAAGTTTTGCCCCGGGGCCTTTGGTTACTTAGTTACGCCACTGAACAAATCCATGTTATCCATATAATACGGTTACGTTTAATTAAGTACAAATCAATTGAGGGTGTGTTCTCTTCACGTAACTGAACAACTTTTGATTGAAACTTTTATTCGAAACATGAAAAAAAAATTTGGAAGTCCCATACAAAAATGTTGAAAAAACGTGTCACTTAGTATGGGAGGTCCAAATCTTTTTTGTCATATTTCGAAGAAAAGTTTCAAACAAAAGTTGTTCAGTTTCGTGAGAAGAACACACCCTCAAGACATTTTGTACTTAATTCAATGTAACCTTATATACCTAAACTACACTCAACTCAGTTCAGGTTTTTTACTAGAATCCTAAACTCTTTCAAATTCATGTTCAAAGCGTTAAAATTATGTCATCTACGATTTCAGAGATAGATTTTTCAAGCTAGCAGTGGCGAGTTCAAGTGGATTATACGACAGTAATGATGATTTAGGAAAGTGTGAGAAACAATTAAAAATTAGCTAAGAAAATTATTATATATAACAATAAATTAAGAAATAAAATAATAATAAGAATTAACTGAGAAATAAAATTCTTCTAGCTTGGCTAAGATTACTAAATGCAAGTCAATCGGTTTCTACCAAGTTCATACTCATCTTTATTTTAACTATATAAATTCTTCAAATCGTCTATTAATTTAAAATTGACACAGCGTATTAACCGCAGCACCAAAAGGGCGGAGATCTCGCCTGAATTGCTCATAAAACGTGCATACAGAAACACGACTTGATTGGGGTTGCCAGGTTGCGTGTCTTGGCGATACGCAGTGACCCTGGAAAGTTAGCGACTTATACACAAGAACTCACTAGCATTAGATGAAGGATAAAAAGAATAGTTAAAATGTTATATTAGGCGCCAATAGCTAAGGGAACATTTCAAAAAGTGAAAAGCCTGTTCAGTTCCTAAAAAAATGGGGAACCAAGAAAAATTATAATTTCCCGATTTTTTATCCCATGTTGCGCCGATCCCAACTGACTTAAAATAAGGGCAGGCAGACGATGATGAGATGATGGATGATTTGATGATTTCCCTTCCATACAAAACATTCAGATAGAACATTTGGAATCATGTTTGCAACCATTACATACCCTACCAAGTTCTATCCTAGGTAATCCCAGAGAAAGTTGTCCAGTTTCATGGATTGGCTGGTTGGAATGGAAGTTGGTAGGTAAGGTAGTTAACAAACTTAGATTAACAAGTAACTTAGGTCTACAACAAAACCAAACACGTTTGCTTGTAAGTAGCATATAAGTAGGTATGCTAGCTTAGAGACTACATTTGTGTGGTTGATTCCTGTGACTCAAGTTTACCATCTAAGTGTTTCGCAGGAATCTCAACGCCTGCTTAGTGCCGTTATCTGTTGTTCTTTAAGGCGTTATTGCCAGGTTATGGCACATCAAAGGCATTCAAGGGTTTGCTTGGATTGCGTCGGGATTAGCCGGGTACAAGTGCGCGGCAAATACGATTGCGTCCATAGTCTAATAAAACATGGTCTTTCCTTCCCAGAGAAACACAAGACAACGTCACTTAGTATTGCCATTTTATTTCAATAAAATACGTTATGGGGTAAATACAATCTCAGAAAAGTGACCTAAAATATTTCTTAATAATTTAATAATTTAGATTTACGTGTGTATTAACTTGAACTTTACAACAACACTTCAACTGTATTTATTAGTTAACAGTATCATAAATGATTTACAAAAAACATCATAAGGGTGGGTAGTTCTGGTAACCCACAAGCATGATGACGTAGACTTGTGTTGGTCACGTGGTCCACGAGTCTCGGAACGGAATACCAGGCGGAGTATCTTATTATACCATGATTGCGTCGATCTGTGATCCGTCCCCCGCGAGCCAGGCAGCACCCGCCTAGGGTTGCCAGGCCTTACAGTAAACAAGCAGGATCCAGCAGCCAGACTGAATATTTGAATATTTGTTTGGATGCCCAAGGTGAGCACAATGTCCGAATAGGCCATATTTGACAGCTGTCAAACCCATACGAGAAGACATGTTCACAAAGAAAGATCAGAAAAATAGACCTTACGTCACATGATTTTGACAGCTGTCAAATATGGCCTATTCAGACGACCGTACTGTAAGGACCTTGGTGTAGAATCTGAGTTAAGGAAAAACAATGTTACGGTGAGTAAGATCTTAGATGATGACTGCTATAATCAGGCTAGATAAGAACATTACAAGAGATCAAAATTCTCGAGTCATTCTAGCTAGACTCCGCTCTGGCTTTATAATTTCGCGTGTCAGTGGCAACCCTACCGTGATTGCGGCGCGCGCGGAGTGCGGCGCACAGACTTGTGACTGGAGTCGCGCCGGCTACGAGCAGTGAGCTCGCACGCGGTCGAACAACCTCTCGCGTCCGCAGTACTCTCCTCCGCTCGCAGCCAGCCTTTTTTTCCCGCGCAATTTACGATGGCAGCCACCGACGAGCTCAGCGGCATCCTCTCCCGCAGGCAGGAGATCAACGACAAACTCGAGGAGGGCGTCGAGGTCAAGCCCAAATACAAGTTCGTGAACGTTTACACGGAGTTTCACGAGTTCTCCAGAAAGGAAATAAAACAATACGAGCAGACCTTCAACAAGTAAGTTCGGTTTTATTTTATTTGTATTTTTTTCCATACATTCGCACGAAGTCGCATGCCTTACGTAAAAACATAATAAGAATCGCAGATTGTTGAGATAACGCAATTAATTTGATGAACGAAATTCCGCGTCTGGATAACTGCGCTGTAAAATAAACATTGAACGGGGACGACGGTAAAGCCATGCGCGTACATTTCAATTTGAACTTTAAAATAAAACTGAACCCTGTTAAGGTGAGGAGAGGTGAATGTATGCAATGTTTACCGAGGCTTGTGTTGGCTTGCATCAAGGGGGTATTCAGTTTATTTAGCCAGATAAGATACGCCAGTAAATGGGACGATAGAGCACATCCACTCCTGTTAACATGCGTCTAGTAATAAAAACATAATGAAGGTAGTTTTAGAACTGTCGACGGTGAATGGACAAGCAGACGATTAATTAGTTAAAAAGGTAATTATGTGTAATTTAATAGTGAAATGACAGCGGCGCGCCGTGGGAGACCTACATAATAGAGATATAGAGGCGATGTGTTTACCTACTAGTAGGTAGATAGTTACATTAACGATTCACCTCATCACAACTTTCATTGCTTGCTTGCAATAACGATGGAATAGCATGAAACGTTTAATAAAAGAACTACATCGTAGAAATATTTTGACGACAACTAATAAAATGATTAGCGCCAAAGTTATACTTATTTCCTTGTTTTTGCAAGCAATATATTTGATATACATGAAGCATGCGAATATACGTATAATATTGGAAGAGGTCCCATCTAATGCATGTACATACGGGGTGTTAGGGACGGTGTAACGAAAACTTTGCAGGCGTGCTCAGACCATGAAACTGAACAACTTTTACTATGGAGCCAATGGTGGGAAACGATAAAAAATATCCGACCTCCCATATAAAGTCAGTCAGCTGATCGTGAATTTTGTATGGGAGGTCTGAAAATTTTTTTCGTTTCCCACCATTGGCTTCATAGTAAAAGTTGTTCAGTTTGATGGTCTGATCATGCCTGCAAAGTTTTCGGTACACCGTCCCTAACACCCTGTATATTGAACCTAATAAATGAATAGGTACGTAAAAACCTATTTCGAATGTTCGAAATTACTTATACTGCTTTAAAAATGTATTTGGGAATGAATTAACAAATTCAGTTGTTGAATCTTTGGCGAATGCAAGCAAAACATATTTTGTAAGCATAAATCCAATCACAGGTTCAATTTTAACGCTGAAGAACAATTTATCATAGAAACAAAAGCATACAAGACATTTGCATGCCTGAAATATGACAACAAAGCGGTAAATATAGGCACCGAAATAGACATACGAAACGAACGCACTGCGAACGATACGAAGTGAGCTAAATGCCTCAACTCGCTATTTATGGGCAGGTTTGTTCAATAGCACTGCAAAAGGGCACGAGAGGCACAGGCTTCAATAAATATTTCCAACATTAAGTATTGTCTTCGAATCGATTATTTGATAGCAGATTTTTGATCAATGTCATATTGTTGAGTGATGGGCTGATGGCAAAAGAATACCCTAAGGTGCCGGCGAGGGCAGCTATTGTCCCTGTAGCAACGAAAAATTTAAACGAATTTAGAAAACAGAAGAGGTTAGAACTGAACTGAATACTGTTTTTTTATGGTTGAATATTTAATTTAATGGCGATTGCGAAAGAGAGAATTTGAATTTGAGATAAAAAACACGAACTAGTGAAGTTTCAGCTTATTAGCCTGGCAAAGCTTATCTTTGAATAGGTACCAAAAACTCCAAAAACAGTCTAAACATGTCATTGTCTAATAATATATTCTTTAAATCTCTCAACTGTTCACAGCCTTAATAGGTTGAATCATTATTTATCTAATACCTATTAAATAATAAAACATAAACACATTTATTTGACTCTCCATATCTTCAAATATAATGCACAATGAAGTAGATACTTCTTCTTTTCTGTCATTTGTATTGAACAATTAGATCATTGATAGAAATGATAAACAAAAACAATAAATTACAAAATCAACAATATTTGATATCGATATCACAATTGTTTCAATGAATCGATCTGTAAATAGATTGCTAATAGAATAGGTAGTGAAATGATGTCAAAGAAGACGTAAGGAAGAATTCGCGGGAACTTTACAATTATTCATAGACTAGCGGCCCGCCCAGCGGTTTCACCCGCTGCTACTTACCTGTTTCCCCGTAGAAATTGGATCTTTGCCATTACCGTATCTCTTATAGTTTAGATGGGATGCTGGGGGTCTACATCGGGTACTCCAGACCCTCGTGACCATGACCAGCAGAAGTGGCCCGTCATGCTGTATAACTTATACTTTGAAACCATTCCCCTATCACTTATCAGATGATGGTGGTCTGCATCAGGTACTCCAGATCCTCGATAACTATTTGCCAGCAGAAGCGGCCCGTCATGGTAAACAACTTTTCTATGAAGCCATGACCGTATCACTTATAGTTTAGATGGGATGCTGGTGGTCTTCATCAGGTACTTCAGATTCTCGATGACCATGTGCCAGCAGAAACGGCCCGTCATTGTGAACAACTTTTTCTATGAAGCCATGACCGTATCTCTTATAGTTTAGATGGGATGCTGGTGGTCTTCATCAGGTACTCCAGATCCTCGATGAACATGTGCCAGCAGAAGCGGCCCGTCATGGTAAACAACTTTTTGTATGAAGCCATGACCGTATCTCCTATAGTTTAGATGGGATGCTGGTGGTCTTCTTCAGGTACTCCAGATCCTCGATGACCATGTGCCAGCAGAAGCGGCCCGTCAAGGTAAACAACTTTTTGTATGAAGCCATGACCGTATCTCCTATAGTTTAGACGGGATGCTGGTGATCTTCATCAGGTTCTTCAGATCCTCGAGGGCTGTCAAAAAGTAGTCCATGTCCATCTTTAATATGCTAGTAATATTAGTGCCAAATTTCGCGAAGATCGGTAAAGAGATTTGGCTAATTTGGGTAATATCCGCTGTATTTCCCGGTTTTCCTGCTGATAACCGTTTTCCCATGGGAATGAGGAATTTTCCCGTGATAAAAAGTAGCCTATGTTACTCAGGAATGTTGTAGCTTTCTAATGGTGAAAGAATTTTGGAAATCGGTAAAGTAGTTTCGGAGTTTATCGATTACATACATACAAAAAAACAAACAAACAAAAAAACAAACAAAGGTTTCCTCTTTATTATATTAGTGTAGAAGTAATATTATTCATAGGGCAAGGAGTCATTTGACATGTTTCCGTAAAATACGCTAAGTTTATTGACGTAGGTAAGTTTGTAGGTGAGAATTAGTCACCTCGACCGGTAGTAAGGTAATCAAGTGTAGATGTAGGTAAATGTTATGTAGTAGGTATGAATCATACTATTTACTAGCGAGGGGAGATTGTTAACCGTTGCGGTTTTCATTCATAGATAGTATCGCCACTAAGTAATTCAACGAGTAAAAATCTAGCTAACACAAAACAAACTTAACTATCAAAAATAATTCTTCAGCAATAGATTGATATATTTATATGTATAACACATTTTAAAAGAGCCCAAAATACTGAAACGAGGAAACATAACCAAAAAGAACGGAAAGGAACACTTGTAGCTTGTCATGTGTCCCCTTCCTGAATCCCGAAAACCGAAGAGCTTTTGACAAATTGAACAATGGTTTGGATTGGGGTCTGGTGGCGTGAACGTCTGATAAAACGGATGAAACTGGTGGGGAATTGATCGATATGCACTTGGCAGGAAGTCAGAAGTGCAGCCACGCTGGAGACCAAATCAATGTCCGTTTTACCCACTACTGATGTATTTTACCTCCATTGCTGAATTTGTTCAACGTTTAAGCTTCGGTTTGGATGTCAAGCTGCATTGAAAACACGACGTGACAAAATAAGGACGTTGATGCACAGGGATGACTCATGCACCTCACCCCGTTATTAAATAACTTGATTTATGTGTGTATCCGCATATTAATCATCGCTTAGTGTTGATCGTACAAATTCAATTCAGTGGGGATTTATTTATTTCTCATAATAATGTAGGGTATGAAACAAGCGTAGGATGTTACAAATTGCAATAAAATATAAATTGAATGTGTTTTTGTGTGATAGATAATGAATAATGATAAATAAAGGCTTTAAATAACATGTTGATCTTTCAGAAAGGACACTGCACTGTTTACAATAATATATAACTTAGTAAATTTTAAAACCGTGATATATTCACGAGATAAATGAGTCACAATGACGGTCAATGACTGTTTATAGGAATATCATACCTACTTCCGACGTACAATCAGTCGTTTTTCGACATCAGCAAGTGATAAATTGAAATAGGCTGACACAATAAAACTATGACTCAAAATGTGTAACTCTCTTGAAGAAAAACAAAAGGAAAAAATAAAATAAAATGTAGTTGCAAAAACAATATTTCTACTTATAATAGCTGTAGATAATACTTATATCAAGTGCCCTTACGAACCCTGAGTAAAAACAGAGAAATTAACGATATAAAGAAGACATAACAAAGAATCGCAATAAAAATTAATAAGAAAATTGATTGCAACACGCTACTGAAGGAAACTGGAACAAATCCTTCAAATCGAATGAAACGAACGAATTGAAATGAAGGAAACAATTACGCAAACCTTTTGATAAGTGAATGACATGAAAAAATTAAGAAATAGGAACTGCTTAGCGGAGAACATTGAAAGGAAACAGTCTGAATGATTGCCAGTTTATAAGGCACGCAAGGAAGTTAAAGAAACTGTAGCGAAATCTAATTAATTCTAAATTTAATTCAGTTTATATCGTTGTTTTACACAATCAAAAGGAACAGCAGCGCTAAAACACACAGGATTATTTTGAAATCTTTCTAGAAAACTGTTTTTCAAGCTAAGTGGTTTCACAAAACACGTCAATGTGAAAAGTGTGCTAATAATACACCAACGCTATACTTTTCGTTGCGCAGGCACATGTATCTATGGATGTGTCACTTTTGATTGATTAAATACTACTTACTTAGCTTGTTAATTCAATTTCAAAACACGTAAAACAAGTAAGTAAACGAAAGGCCTATATATATTTACATTTACAGAGTGTCATATGACAATGGTATTGATATCGATCGATATTCGATATCGTACAAATGAATGGGTTGACTTATGATTGCGTGAGGACTCGCATTACTTATTGCCATAACCAGGAAGGGAAATAAACTATTACATACAATAGGCTACAATTTTGCTAAATTGTCATTGAATATAGGCTACGCCTTAGCCAGAACAATAACACCCAAGCTACGTAGGTCGCAAAGGTTTTTACGTGGGCGGGTGAAACCGAAAGGTCAATCGAATTGTTGCATTCGTTTCCCATTAAATTAGTTCTTACCTCGCCTGATAGAGTGGTATAAGCCGAAAATAATAGGAGTAGAATAATAGACAATAATGTTGGGAAATGTGCCGCTTTCGCAGGCAATTCGCACTAGCATTGTGCTCGTGTCGCAACTGCAGTGTTCTGCGGCTGCAGTGAGTTACTGCAATACGCATTTCCATGCATATTTTATTTTTTTATCAAAATTTATAGGATAGGATATTGGATAGGATAGTGCTCCAATAATAATTTCTTCATTTCTATTAGCTTCACCCTCGATATAGGTATGGACCCTTAGTATAATCCTAGTGGAGCGCTTCACAGAATGTCAACGTGTCCCTCATATCTTTTTGTTAAAGAACACCAAATTAAATATTCAGTTGTAAATAATAGGTTCATGCGCATAATTAATTTCCTATGTATATTTCCTGCTAGATACATAAGGCGATAAAATTTACACCTGTCGAAATTAGATAACATCTGAATTGATACAATTCAAGTTGTTATAAGATATGTTTATACCTACCTACATAGTACATACATTAAGGTAATTTACTATTTCTAGCACTGTACGTTCTTAATGCCCACAGGTTTTGAACCAATTATTTCTTAAATCCGATCAGTGGGTGGGTTCAGGGTTTATTTCGAGTCCCACTTCTAGATATCACGATCTAGGTAAAATACAGGTCAATAAATGCGATACTTATAATAATACTAGGCAAGGCAGGTATAAGAATTGGATGTAAACAAAAACAGGTTTGCGTGTTCGACCTTCCTAACCATCATTCTCGCCCTTTGGGACACTCCATCACTAACTGACAAAGTTATCACCAAATTAATACATTACATGACCTTACTACCATTTCACAGAAATTGCGTAATGTCGTAAGTAATACCTACCAGATAAGTTTAGTAGATGGTAAAATACATTTTTGTAAACTCGTCCATAGTGAAGTTTTTATAGAACTATCTTAGCATTTTCTTAGGTATGGGTTATCCATGGCAATCTATTTTTTTGTAAAGTCTGTTTTGTATGATTTGACTTTTATTGTCTGGATCATGAGTTCATTATTCATTATTGTATGAATAGTTATAATAGCAATAGTATAAAACACGATTGTCTAGTCCGCAAATATGTATGTAATAGTTCAATAGATAACACTATAAGTCAATGTCTAGATAGTGGGTCAAGCTGTTCTTGAATATTTTAAACTGGTATCGATTGCCCTGTAAGGTTTACTATAAAGACATTGGAACCGTGCCAGATTCAAATTAACATGTTTACGTAACAGAAAGTTAACCCAGAAGCCCAGAACATTAGGTATAATATTTGTTTTATAATACCTATAAATATGCATTTAAGCGAATACTTATGGTTTACGATTGATTTAGTCGTATTTTATTCAAAACACACAGGAATTATTTTATTATATATCCATATTCCCCGACTAGGCGTTTCAGCACCCCAAAGAAATCATTAAAAAATATTATCTATGATAATGATAATGATAATGATAATAAATTTATTTGTCAGAATAAGATACATTACATTAGATAGTATACAAGTTAAGTTCAGCTTATTCTATCGCTACATAAAGCGACGTACAAATATTATAAATTAATTGAAAAAATATATTGCAATACAAAACAAGTTACATAATCATTACTATTTGGAATTAAATCATATTAAAATATAAAATGTCAAATATAAAATGTCATAATACAAAATAATTAAAATATAAAATGTCATATTATTACAAAATTAAATTTGAGAATATTTAAATAACTAAGTTCCTGTCACTAAGAAAATCCTGTACAGAATAATAGACTTTCTTTATCAAAAGATTGTGAACGCATTTTTTAAAATGACTCAAGCTTTTGTCTTTGAAATCGTCAGGTAAATGGTTAAAAAGCCTCACAGACATACAATAAGCATTTTTGCTATGTACTGCTAGAGTCTGCGAAGGAATAAGTAATCTATTTTCATATCTACCATTTCTAATACGAACGTCAGATTTCTTTTTGAAAAGTTCAGGATGCTTTTTCACAAATACGCATACCTCAAAGATATATAGGCACGGAAGAGGGAGTATGTTATTTTTCTTAAATAATGGGACACAACTATCGAAAAAATTTGCTCCGCATGCGGCTCTGAGACATTTTTTCTGAGACATAAATACTTTGTCAGAATCTACTGAATTGCCCCAAAGTATGAGACCATACCTTAAAACAGATGAGACATAGCCATGATATGCCAGGAAAGCCGTTTCTAAAGACGCTATTTGACGTAAACGGTTGAGCACGTATACAAATCTGTCTAACTTCGTATAGGTCTTCTCGACATGTGACTTCCAATTGCAGTATTTATCTATAGTGACACCCAAAAACACAGTATCTTGTACAAGTTCAATATTCTCATTTAAGTGGCGAATATTAAGATCAAGAGATTGACTATTGTATGTTTGGAATTCAATAGCTTTTGTTTTTGTGATGTTTATACTAAGATTATTCAATTGTAGCCATTCTGCCAGTGTAGTCAATGTGTTATTAATGCTCTGTTCTAAAACTATCTTATTTTTCGGTCTGTCCTTGAGTACAATCGTGCAATCATCAGCAAAAAGTATACAGTCATGACAGGTAGCTTTGGGCAAGTCATTGATGTATAAGTTAAATAGTAAAGGTCCCAATATGCTACCTTGTGGGACTCCCCAATAATTTTTTCGATACGAAGATCTTATGCTCTCCTTTTGATTATTTATTATTTTACTTATTTCAGTGCATTGCTTCCGGTCTTTTAGATAGCTGACGAACCAGTCAAGGACTTTTCCTCTTATACCGTATCTATTTAGTTTGGAAGCAAGTATTTTATGAGATACGCAATCGAAAGCCTTGCTTAAGTCTAGAAATATAGAAACCGGGCGAATACCTTTGTCCAGGCTTTCAGTAACAGTCTTAACAAGATCAAAACAAGCTAAGGCTGTAGAGCAATTTTTTCTAAAGCCATATTGACGGGGTGTTAAAATATTACAACTTGAAATAAAGTTGAGAGTTCTATTGTATATTGCCTTCTCGAAAATTTTTGATAGAACAGGAGGCAGAGTGATAGGCCTGTAGTTACCAATAACCTGTTTGTCACCCTTTTTAAATATTGGTTTGACAATGGAACATTTAAGGCGTTCAGGAAATGTTCCTTCAGTAAAGAGAGATTGATAATGTGGGCTAGCGGGGATGATATACTCTTAGCACATTTCTTTAGGATACGTACATTGAGATCATCGTATCCAGTTGAGTTCGTATTTTTAAGTTGCATTATAATTGTATATATTTCTTGTTCATTAGTAGGCACAAGAAACATAGATTTATCATTATTAGTTATTAAGGACAATGTGTCAATTATTTAGAAGAACATAGTGCAATCGTTTGAATTTTTAATTTTTATTTCCGAGAGAATTAGAGTATTGATAAGAATTGACTTTTATTTCGGCCACTTAGACTATTTACATCAGATTTAGATTTTAAAATATTCATCCCAAAAGCAACGTGAATTCGCAAAGATCTAAAACTAGGTCAGTATCACCTTACACAGGTAGGTACCTACTTCGTCATTAAATGCAACGCATATCAAAAGATGATCATGAATAAAGTAGTATCAGCATAGCATACCTCTCCGGGAAAGGTCATTTTGTGTATGTACTTATTTGTCGCAGGTTTTTGATAAATCAGGTTTTTGACAAAAAGTCCAGGTTTTTGATCAAAGACTGACATATGACAAAATCAAAACTTGAGCAACAAATTTTGTCAGAAAACTAAGCTAACTTATGTTTTAGGAAAACTTTTATCATAAACCTGTACTAGATCAGGTTTTTAATAAAAATGTAGTTGTATGATAAATTAAGTTTTAATTTGGTCATATGCCGGTCTTTAATCAAAAATCTATGACATAATTAATATCTATGTATGAGGTATGCGTACCTCGTTGGTATCTTACATAGGTAGAATAATGGTTCTGTTTACATAAAACGTAGCTCTCACGAAACCTATCAAGTGTCTGTTTCCCAAACCGTTTAAAAAGTGTGTCACATCATATCTAATTGCTGCTAGCTATAGGGGGCACTAAAATAGGGTTGGCAGTTGGAATCGTGAAAATTCTTTCTTCCTTCGTATGGGACACCGAGTCGTTCAACGACCCGGTGAACCCTGGTGTCAGAGTTTTTCAACCGCCTACTGCAAGTAGCAGGCCGCTGGCATGGTTGTGTAACGACCGCCATAGCGTGCCCATCCGTAGCACGGAACCATCTTGCTTTTCGGACAATCAGGTGGTTCAGCCTGCAATGTCCTAACCAGATTGGAAACAAATTCACAAAGTGATAAATAACAACTTTGTGACTGACCCCACCGGGAATTGAACCCAGAACCTTCTGCGTGGCAGGCAGTTATACTAACCACTGCTCCACATCGGCTGTCGTGAAAATCGGTCGGCAGGTACAAAATGTATTTTCTAAGTTGCAGTTCAGGAGGCAGGACTGGATGGAGTTACTAAACTTCAAGAAGAGTACATGTAATGTTGAATGTACACGGTTTAAATCGAAAACTTCGAAATAATCCTGTTGGTTTGGTAGATTGGGAGGGAACCCTAGTTAGGCCGCTCGTAAAAACAGTCTGTAAATCCTAGTTTACGTCTGGAACCCAGTTTGTTGACTTTGAGACATTGACACCGTATTAGGTCACGCTAAACGATGTAGATACCTATATACCTAAGTATTGCTACACGCAATGCTGTAATGCGATTCCAGACAATCGCGATATCTGTAGCAATAGTTTAGCCAAGTTTAGACTTAGCAGTCGAAAGTATTGGGCAATATCTCGGCATCTCGTGTGTCTGGTACCTACCAACAAGTTAATTTAGTCTAATTTCCTAAGCGAACGTGCAGATCAATCCACGACACAATTTTTTTTAAAGCTGTCAGCAGAAATGATAGGGTCATTCATTGACCCCACAACCTAAACATAGAAAATAAAATACATAAATCAGAAGATAACGTAATCGTAAGAGCAGGCGATTACGATCTGCTTTGCATATTTAGTGGCCATTTCACTTACGCTGATCTCAGACACAATTTGGAATACATTGCTGGTTATCGTATGGGCGTCATAAGAATAATCTCAAGAAATCCAGCAACGTATATTGAATCGAGAGTCAGAGCAGGGTAAGCGAAATAGCTGCTTCATTTTCTCGCGAGTTCGCTTCATGGCATGCGCGCACGCATCTCAAGTTTGTATTGTAAACACCGCGGTCTCCCGCTGCGAGTGTTTCGTATTTATAACATTCATCATCATTCTAGTTTCAGGAACCATGTTAGGGGTACATATTTGTAAAAATAGTCTTTAAAACATTTACTTTGATACCGGTCTTTGTTTGTGACTTTCATTTTTCATCTCAATGGAGGGCATCACACTTCTTGTTAGTGGTTGAGATTAAGTGACACCTTCAGACACGATTAACAACGGCATGAAACTATTAATTTTAATATACCTACTGATGATGATGAGAAAGAAAAGGAAAAACCTGTACATAATAAGGAAGGAGAAATCTGAATTCCGAAAGGAAGTACATAGGCATCGTAATAATTTAATGCCGACTAGGACAATATCAAGAATGTGAAAAAGTCCAGAAGTTTCTAAGTAAATAATACCATGAACAAATTAGACAGTTTACAGCATTAGATAAACAGATAAGATACCGTTTCATATCTAACAAACTACGTAATTCGGTATCTGGGATATGCCACTTTGGGATCATTGATTTATACAAGAAGACAGTGATAAATAAACTGATACTAGAGCTGTTTATTATTCTATTGAACTGGAATATTAAGCAGAAGAAAATGTAAGTAGTCACACTGTGCAGAAAGTGTGTAGTAATGTCAATAAATAAACACAGTAGTCTACACAGTGAATAGTTGAGTGCTGATTAAAATATGTTTTATTTATCAATTGGAATAAACAGTAAGCAAAAGAACTTAGGTAATATTAGTGATATCTATACAGTAATGCTCAACAAGCAAAACAATCAAGTGTTTGAGATCATCCGAATGCTCTCGAAGAGATAAAACGGTTTGGTTATAAACATCAACGATAAATTTATCGTAAGAAAATCATGGGTATCACCGACATTAGATAGTAGGTATTAACATATTTTATAGGAATGGATTGGAAAGGAATCAATGGAAGATAGATAGGTACTCACTGTTCTCAAGGTAATAACTGAAATATGCTATAACTAAGTAATCGCTTCTATTGTCTAGAACAAAGGTAACCAATCTATGTAGATACCGGCAATTGCTAGAAGATTGAACAAAATTGTTTCTATTCTTGGTAGCCGTTATGTCGTGAACACAATTGATCTAACACCTACTGTCAAGGCAAGGTCCTGAGTATAAAATATCAATGTTGTACATGCGATTGCAATTGTACATGCGATTGCATTGATTGATCACGATTATTCACGATTCATGATCTACTTCCTAAATGTAGCAAATGCGAAAACAAATGTCTATCAATTTTGTCCCTGGTTCGTTGTGTGCGTCAGAATGGCTGGTTGTCTGTGGCGTTGGTTTATGAGAGATGATTCAAAAATTGCTACATAATTGCTTATATTTGCTACATATAATAAATAATTGCTACATAGGATAGATTTTTAGAAATAGAATTTATTTTTTGACCAGCCATCCTGACGTTTGGTTGGCTGGTCTCCTCCTAGTTTATTGTCAAGCATGCAGATTTACCCGAAATGTCTTGCGTCAATAATTGCTACATATTTACTTCATCTACCTTAATTAGTTGAAACTTCAAACATATGTTAATTAAAGGATGTAGCAATTATTTAAATTATCCCAAGGAAATGTGCCTGATAAAATAATAAAAGCAAATACTTAGTTGTGTATTTATTAGGTGTCGGTTTAGTCGTTCTGATATATTGGTCCAAGTTCTGAACGACCTAGATTTTGTTTTTATTTACGATATTGTGCTTACTTTTCACATAACTACGAATAAGTTATCTCATGCTATTTAACAATTTAAAACGCCTACCATTGAGTAAATACGCACTGCAACAGACTATTTGCCTACATTATTTTATCAGGTACTTTTCCTTGGGATAATTTAAATAATTGCTACATCCTTTATTTAACATATGTTTGAAGTGTCAACTAATTAGGGTAAATGAAGTAAATATCGGGCCTCGTCGCTAGTATTCTTTCTTGTGAAGGTGGCGAGGTCTGTATTCCTTTCGCGGACGATGCTCTGAATGTCTGGACTGCTGCCAATCCTGGGCAAAGTCAACCAGACCCGTCGCACGTTCAACGCTCCTGGGATGATGTTGGCTGTAAAGCAACGCTTGAGCGCCTAATTAGTGAGAGTGTTGGGGTTGATGTCGCTAGACTGCGTGCGGTCTCGACTAGCGAATCTGGAGCGTGGTTACATGCGATGCCGTCGCCCAGTATGGGTACCTTTTTGGATGACGACTCTTTGTGGGTGGCTGTGGCACTGCGGTTGGGTTGCGATGTCTGTGAACCTCACTTATGCATCTGCGGCTCAATGGTAGAGGCGTAATGGTCACCACGCACTGAGTTGTCAACGTTGCTCAGGGCGTTTTCCGCGGCACCACGCTCTAAACGATTTACTACGTCGGGCATTAGTTTCGGTGCACATTCCGTGCACGCTGGAACCACCAGGCCTGAGCCGGTCTGACGGGAAGAGGCCAGATGGCCTGACCATGGTTCCATGGAAAAGAGGGCGATGCCTTATATGGGACGCAACTTGCCTAAGCACATTTGCACCGTCCCATTTAAGCAGGACCACACGGGTTGCTGGTGCAGCGGCTGAGTTTGGCGCAAGGCAGAAGCATTCAAAATATTCAGCTCTGGAGGCCTCGTACCTATTCGTGCCATTTGCCGTAGAAACGGTCGGGCCTTGGTGCGGAGAGGCTAAGACCTTTGTGGCTGAGATCGGACAGCGGATGAGGGAGAAAGGTGGGGATCCCCGCTCCGGGTCTTTCCTGGTCCAGCGTTTGTCTGTGGCCATCCAGCGCGGCAATGCAGCCAGCCTGATGGGAACGTTTGGGCCGGGAATGCTCCGGGGTGGTATTTTTGATAGGTGACGAAAACTTTGTTGGATTTTACATGTATTTGACATTTTTCTCCTGTATTTTTATTGTGTTTTATATTGTATTTTGTATTAATTTTATTAAATAAATTACAGACTGGTTAAAAAAAAAAAAAAGTAAATATGTAGCAATTATTGACGCAAGACATTTCGGGAAACTCTGCATGCTTGACAATAAACTAGGAGGAGACCAGCCAACCAAACGTCAGGATGGCTGGTCAAAAAATAAATTCTATTTCTAAAAATCTATCCTATGTAGCAATTATTTATTATATGTAGCAAATATAAGCAATTATGTAGCAATTTTTGAATCATCTCTCATAAACCAACGCCACAGACAACCAGCCATTCTGACGCACACTGGTTCGTTACATGAGGTATGTCTGTAAGGAAGCAGGATCCGTGCTTCGGAGGACACATCAAGCCATCCGCCCCAGTTGTTGGATAGCAAATGTTGCTCAACCGTTACAGATACCTAGTAAGCAGTTTTAAAAACACTGACATTGTGGGTCATAGGGTTAACACCACATAAAAAGCTCAACTTCATAATATTTAATTGCGTTTAGGCAACGTTTGAACTGATTTTGATATGATACTACCGATTTCCCCTCTAGGATCACTAGAAACACCGAGTATCGATATCAGTAGACTGCATTGCAATGCACTGTGCCTTTCTATTATTTAAACCTTGAAGACATTTTTAGTGCATAAGATCACGAAAACAGTGACTGACATATTGTGTATTGTATTGTAGTTCCTAGTCAATCTGTTTGCTTGTATGCACGCGTAAGTGGCTTGGCTTGTGCTTACTATCGCCAACACATAAACCTTGCCATTTAAGGGACCAACTTATACTGGTTTTCCACACAAATACTAAGAAAAATCAGTAAAAGTTGGTCCCTTAAATGGTAGGTAGATGAGCTGGTGATAGTACTCCGTTACCTTGAGCCCGCGTCGTTGGCTAGACAAGACAGACAATGCGATTTGACGGCTTTGACGGCGTTAACGCCACCATTCAGTCCTCACTACTAGTGTTACACTTTACATGTTTTTGCGAGTGCACTACAAAGGCGGCCTTTTCTAAACATTGTTGAACATTGTTTACTAGATTCGCGCTTCGCCGCTTTTCTCGTGATAGTAAAACGTATTTATTGATACTTCCATCACTATTGGAGGAAGAAGACGTGTCATATTGCGTCGACCCAGGTCCCCAAATAAATTGGATAAGCGCAGGCAGGTGATGATGATAGAGAATCGATAATCGCTGAACACATTTAAAAGGACTAGAAAGGAACTGCATTGAGTAAAGGGTCTGGAATGGAACTGAATTGAGTAAAGGGACTGCAATGGAATTGGTGTAAATAGGTATGAGTATCATAAATCCACGAAAATCTTACTATTTTCGTGCAAAAAGTTATTCATATTCTCCAGTTTCCAGTTTCAAAATAAACTGAAGTCTGTCCTCGAGTCTGTCTCAAGAATGCAAATTAACTTTGTACAAGATCGGTTCAGTGGTTAAGCGTAAAGACAGCAGACAGTCGCTTACAAGCAAAATTCACAACGTCTTGTTCAAAGCCACAAAGCAGGTTTTAAAACAAAAGGCTTACTCAAGTCTGAACTCAACTGAGTTATGTTTCATATAAATTAACATGCTAAACCGTTTTATAAAGACAGTCTCGTACAGTTGCGTAATTTCTTTGGCATATTGGCAATGAATTACTTTTGCGCAAGTAATGATCAGGATACGTTTTGCATATCAAATAGAGTTCCGTTCCGTTTGGTTCTATTTTTGGTAGCTGGTGCTATCTGAAAAGGATACGCATTGTTTAGGTTGCTTGCTTCCTGTTACGATTGAAGATACCGGTTGAGGCAACAGAAGTTTTAGTAAAAGGCAGTTACACCAGAATACTAAAGGTGCCACAGACGGGGTCTATAAAGGTCATTTTAAATTAAGTGCAAATATTTTTAAAGTGAGTAACTATAAACTTTCTCCAAGGTCGAATTGAGATCTCCCATTTTTTAAGTATAAGTTATGTCATTTACTTAATATGGACGAATGTAGGCATAGAATAGATGCACAATACAGCGCAAAACCTTGACATTCCAATATTCCATACAATACAATCCCTTAAGACCCCATCTACGGTTGATGTATGAGTGAACTAATAGCGAAATACGAAGTCATCCCGGGACAACTTCAAGATCTACGTAGGGTCATCTTATATTTCATCCGCAGACTAACATACACATAGATTCTTCGTTTACCTAATAGGTATATCTAACAGACAGTGTCTTTGTAGAGACTGTAGGTATAAAGTCTCCTCACGGTTGCATTATAACAGTTACTCGAGCATGACATCATAATACGTGACGCCTAAGTCCACCAACTACGGGAAAATATGCGGATCGTGTCATGTTATGGGTTGTTATGTAAAATTCCTTACTTAGCTCCTTATGTAGTAGGTGAGTGAGTATCGTGTCATGTCATGTTATGTAAAATTCCTTACTTAGCTCCTTATGTAGGTAGCTTTTGTTTAGATTCCTTTACGCTCAGGAGGAGAGGAGAGAGCGATATTGAAGTCTTAGATTATGTTCAATCTGATTATGGTTAGTTCAGCCACAATTTACGGCCCAAAGTTCATTTTCATGCATGTTCAGTTCAATCATCTCCCTTTTGTCAACTGCCTTTATCTCAATTCATTTAGGTTTATAAATCATGTTGCGATTGGATTTCTCAGTTTCATAGTCATTTGCGACGCTAAGCTTTAATTTGTCTTGTTCAAAGCTATAAAACTCAAACTGTGCTTTTTCAACAACGAGATTTTTTATTCTTCTGTTCTGAGGAGCGCAAAAATATCACACAACTTTACAGAATATCGTCACACAGTTCCGAATATACTTATCCTCTCAAAAAGGGTCGACCTTTTAACAAAGTTTTTCACTTAGCGTGACGAACACAAGGACGGTTGACCCATATCCCACATAGTTTCAATTTCAATAGCTTTGTGCAACCGCAGCAGATACAATACAGCTGCGGTTAGAAAGTTAACTAGTAACTTAGTAGTTGATACACACTGGTAATGTGTCACCCTTTCGCCTTTTCTCTTTTATAGATAAGCTTATTATTCAGAAGGCCTTTTCATGCGTACATAATTTGGTTTAGTAGGTATAAGATAAGGCCTTTTCCGATTAACATACGACCCCTCATCATATCACAGTTCTTCTTCTTCAACCCGTAGCCACCCAATGCTGAGTGTAGGTCTCCTCCAATGATCTCCACTTTTGACGATCCAGGGCTTGTCTCTTCCAATTCTTCCCACAAACTTTGACTATGTCGTCTGTCCATCTTGCCGGCTGTCGTCCCACGTTCCGTCTTCCCTCTCTCGGTCTCCACTCTAGCACTTTCTTTCCCCATCTGCCATCCGTCCTTCGGCTTATGTGACCCGCCCACTTCCACTTTCTACCCGTTATCACTTTGGCTATGTCAGTTAACCTGGTCCTTCTGCGTATTTCGGTGTTTCTAACTCTATCGCATAGGGAAATGCCCAACATGGCTCTCTCCATAGCTCTTTGGGTGACTTGTAAGCGGTTGATAGTATGTTGGGTCAGCCAGCGTCCATGCCTCAGCGCCGTATGTCATGACAGGGAGTACACATTGCTCAAACATGCGACGTTTTAGGTTCATAGGCACCGTCTTAGATTTGAGTACGTCAGATCATCATCATCATCATCATATCAGCCATAGGACGTCCACTGCTGAACATAGGCCTCCCCCAAATATTTCCACCTTGTCCGATTCGAAGCGGCCTGCATCCAGCATTTCCCCGTGGACTTGACCAGATCGTCTGTCCATCTCGCGGGGGGCCGTCCTACGCTGCGCCTGCCGGTACGTGGTCTCCACTCGAGAACTCTCCTGCTCCACCGATTATCCGTCCTTCGAGCAATGTGGCCTGCCCATTGCCACTTCAGCTTACTGACTCTCTTAGCTATGTCGGTTACCTTGGTTCGTTTACGGATCTCCTCGTTTCTGATTCGATCACGTAAGGAAACACCGAGCATAGCTCTCTCCATAGCTCGCTGAGTGACTCCTAGTCTATTTAGGAGGCCGACAGTTAGAGACCACGTCTCGGCACCGTAGGTCATCACTGGCATGACACACTGTTCAAACACTTTCGTCTTGAGACACTGAGGAATTTTGGACGTGAAGACGCTGCGTAACTTCCCGAATGCTGCCCAGCCGAGCTGGATTCGCCGAGTGACCTCCTTCTCAAAGTTGGATCTTCCTAGTTGGACTGTTTGTCCTAGATAGACGTATTTGTCCACCACTTCGAGTATCGAGTTCCCTACCGATATTGGGGTGGGCGCTACATGAGAGTTGACCATGACTTTCGTCTTGTCCATATTCATCTTGAGTCCCACTTGTTGGGAAACCCGATTGAGGTCCTGTAGCATTTTGCTGAGGTCTTCGAATGACTCTGCCATGACCACGATATCGTCAGCAAACCTTAGGTGAGTGATGTATTCGCCATTGATATTGATGCCAAGTTCTTCCCATTCCAGGAGCTTGAAGGCATCTTCCATTGCATTGGTGAAGAGCTTCGGAGATAATACATCTCCTTGTCTTACACCCCTCTGCAATGGAATAGCCGCCGTGGTCTGATCTTGTATTCGAACTGACATTGTGGCGTTTCTATATAAACACTTCAACACTTCAATATACCTGTAGTCAATGTGGCACCGCTGTAGAGCCTGCAGCACTGCCCACGTCTCGATAGAATCAAAGGCCTTCTCATAGTCCACAAACGCTAAGCATAGTGGCAAATTGTACTCCTCGGTCTTCTGTACAATCTGCCGCAGCGTAAAAATGTGATCTATGGTACTGTACCCTTTTCGGAAGCCGGCTTGTTCGGGAGGCTGGAAGTCATCAAACCTGCGAGCCAGACGATTCGTAATAACCCTCGAAAACAGCTTGTAAACATGACTCAGAAGCAAGATGGGCCTATAATTCTTAAGGAGAGTCTTATCACCCTTCTTAAAGAAAAGCACCACCACGCTTCTGTTCCATGCTTCTGGCGTCACACCTTCGAACAAGACTGAATTAAAGAGCTTCTGAAGGACTTTAAGTACTGGTGTTCCACCCGCTTTCAGTAGCTCTGATGTGATTCCGTCCTCGCCCGGCGCCTTGTTGTTTTTGAGCTGTTTAAGGGCCATCCTAATCTCATACAAGCTGATGTCCGGGATATCTTCGGTATAGTGTCGGGTAAGTTTTGCTCTAGGGTCTGTTGAGCTATTAACAGGTTTTGCAACTGAAGTGTACAGCTGTCCATAGAACCGTTCGATCTCCTCAGTACCTCTGGCCTCGTGGACGCTACCCTGCCGTCCTCCGTCTTCAGCTTTGTCAGCTGGCTCTGCCCAATAGACTGGTCCCTGGCGAAAACTTTGATGCCCTTGTTTCGCTCAATCGTTTCTTTAATATTTTTAGTATTAAAGTCTCGAATATCGCTCCGCAGGACTGGCATATCTGTCTGTTGAGCCGCCGATATGACTCCGTGTCATCAGAGGATTGCAGCGTCATAGAACGCCTTTCAGCCATGAGGTTCAGAGTTCGATCGGTTAGTTTTTGAGGTCTATTTTTACGACAGGGCTTAAAGAACTTGGAGCCGACTGTGTGGACAGTTTCCACCAAACTGTTATTTATACCGTCCACGGTATCGCAATCTAGGCAAGCAAACCGATTTGTAAGTTCCAGTTGGAAGCTTTCCGGGTTTTGAATATGGGTCGCAGATGGTCGGAGCGTAGACTTCACTAGGCGAGACCGTTCTAGTTTGACGTTTATGTTCAATGTGCCTCTGACCATTCGGTGATCGCTTCCGGTTTTAACCCTGTTGATCACGGAGACATCATTGAAAATTTGTCTCTTTGTGGCCATAATGAAGTCTATCTCATTTCTGGTAGAACCGTCGGGGCTCAACCAGGTCCATTTCCTATGAAGCGGCTTTCTGAAGAACGAGTTCATCATGTAGAGTTCCTCCTTCTCCAGGAAATCGGCCAGCCTCTGGCCCCTCGGATTCCGATCTCCATATCCAAATGGCCCCACCCCCAACTCATCACCGCTTCTCTCGCCCAACTTTGCGTTGAAGTCCCCCATTACAACACTGTAGTGCGACTTTGATAGTACGTCAGATAGTTTACCAAAAGCATCATATCACAGTTACAGAATAAATTTAAAAGGAAAGCACAAGGAAAATTCGCAATGAAGTCGACAAGCAAATTGGCTATTAATAGCAAAATATGAACAATTATGTTTATACTGACCGCAAATGAAGGGTTATCTTATATTACGGTTTAAAAGATAGTATTATTATAAGCGTAAAAATAAACTATGTATTTTCTCGGTCATACTGTCGGTCAAGTAAATGATAAAGTAAGTGCAGGCAGAACCACCAAATAAGTAGTAGGTACGCGTTCCGCATAATATTACTCGTTTTGCGGTGTGCATAGGTACATACATACTTAGCTCCCATTATTTTTCTACCTTCATGTACAAGGTTCGTCTTTTACAGTTAAAAATTCAGAAAAAAGTTTAATAAAATATTGATGTCTATGTTTGTCTTTTGAGCATAATCTTTAAGGGAATCACTCTTAAGCACACTAGTTCTTGTAGTCTAAATAACTAATAACTGCCTACCTATATTAAAACCAGTAAGTATAGGTTGATCCCTAACTGAAGGTGCTGCTGAAAAAGTGTCCAGGAATCAATATAGTCCAGATGCATGGACTATAACTACTTGAAAAATAAAATATATTCTGGCAAGTGTCTCGAAATAAATAACTTTCTTTTTATCGAAATACGTAATACAATGAATGACAACGCTTAAAGAATAATAATAAGTTAACTTATCACTTGAAAGTTTCAATTGAGGTGTTATAAATTTAAGGTATCTGACAGTTTAAAGAAAAGATAAAGACACTCGGGCCTTAACAAGGCTGTATGTTAATTGTTCTGAAAGTAAGCGGCTCTTGAAACAGTTTTCACTTTTAACCGAATTGTTTGTTATACACCTACTTACATTTAATTATGAATAATATTTTATAACAAGCGCGTATTTTTAATGTATGCCGTAAAATTTTCATAACATGCGGTGTATTCGTCATTATAAATTAGTAATAGAAATGGACCTAGAACTACTCCCTGAGGAACACATCCATTTATTATTTGGTAGGTACGCACGCAACAGACTTACCTACCTATCTATTTTGGGACGGTCGCGTCTCATGAGGTTTCGCAGACGGTACCTACCAGCCCTCCCTTGTAGCGTGCGACTACTGCGCCTAGTTCCCAAAAAAGTTTACCTACCATTACAAAATGGTTTTCCTTATTTCCAGATTCGACGAAGGCCGCGACGGTTTCTTGGACCTCAGCGAGGTGAAGAGGATGATGGAGCGCCTTGGAGCCCCACAGACACACCTCGGCCTCAAAGCCATGATAGCTGAAGTAGACGAGGACATGGACAATAAAATCAGCTTTAGGGAATTCCTACTTATTTACCGGTAAGTGTCACTAAAGTCTACTGTACAACCTGGGTGTAACAGTTCACTGTTGGGCCTCCGTCTATTGGAGGATACTTTACAATATTCTTGGCGTGCGGATCAGTGAATGTAAGATAATGTAGATACTGACGCTGCTGCTCATTCTTAGTCATGCTCTTAGTCGCCTTTTACGACACATACGGGTAGAATTTGGGTGAAGCTATTCAAAGCCGACAGCGCAAGGCAAATAGTCTATATGCTGGTCAAAAATAGTAAAACAGCTGTCGATGTTTATGATTGACGTGACGACGTACATTTCGAATCAACAATGTGTTTCCTACATTAAATTTCATGCGGGAATCATCGTATGACAAATAGAAGCCCTTATTCCTCGAATGATTCATTTTACACCGCTTAGATTACCTAACCGTCACCGGATTTACCTAAAACACTAATAGTTTTTTTCAACAATTGTTTCTACGAGTGCTATTGTCAACTGTAACTCGAGCATAGGTTAAATTCGATGTTGATATACGTTTATGTACTTATTTACCGTATAATGAACAATGCTTTGCGGTTTGAGTACCAATCTATACGAGAAATAAACTTGAAATCAATATCCATATGTGTTTTGCTTGGTATGGGTAGGTAGGTACAACTCTAGGCAAATAAGGCGTCGTGACACTTATTTTGTGGCGTAGAAATTCGGGATAACCAGGGTGGTTTTTACAATCTTCAAGAAATTCTTGTTTGTTTACATCCTTTTTCAAGTAATTTCAATAAATCATTTAATTTCAGGAAAGCACGCGCTGGTGAGTTAGAAACCGACTCAGGTTTAGACGCGTTCGCGAGGCTCACCGAGATCAACGTCGACCAAGTAGGCGTCAACGGAGCCAAGAACTTCTTCGAAGCCAAGATCGAAGAGCTGGCCAAGACCAACAAATTCCATGACGAGATTATCCAAGAACAGGAGGAGAAACGACGGGAAGCCGAAGAGAAGGCCATCAGGAGACAGATGTTCAAAGAGAAAGCAGCTCTATTTCAAAAGTAATTAAGATTTGTTTAGGATGTTGTATAATCTAGTCTATAAGCTGTTACCATATGGCTTAGAGAAACATTGAATAGTTTGAAGACGAGGAAAAGTTTCTTAACAAATTATTTCATGGCAGGACTATGTAGTAATAATATTTGACCACAAAATTGACATGATACAAATATTATGTTCAAAATATAGGCAAATGGAATATGTAAATTATGGTATTAAAGCATGATTTATTTTTTACATTCATATACGATTTATAGTGTAAAGAATGAGTTTCAGATCTGCCAAATATAAATATAGGATAAAAGCTGGTTTTAGAACATAAATTAGCAATTGTAGCCTAAAAGTTTTATGAATAACTGAAAGTATTATGTACCTATGTTAATTATTAAGTGTGTTGTTTTGATGACTTTTCTGGGACTAAGCTATATTTTTGTAGATATTTTATGTTTTAATTTACATTTACTTTTTATTAAATGTTTTATGTATAGGTAATAAAAATCATAGGCATTGAATATCTATAATGGTGAATCGAATTTTACAAACAGTAACTATGATAATCAAAATAAATAGTGCCTAAAGTATGTAACAAAATTCAAATTGGGCCTGGTAATTTCCTAATGTTGCAAATTATTGAATAATTCTATTAAAAATATTTAACACATTCTATGATAGGTGTTGCCTTATGAATGATTTAATAGTTAAAATGTACCTACTATATTATTGTGATGTAAAAATGTCTAGATAAGCTAAATAATTTAATAAATAAATAATGTTTTTATATAAGTAGAATTTTATTCATATAATTATTTGACGAAAATAAGGACAAATCAAAATATATTTTTTGCATAATTTTATAGTACTCAGTAGGTATTTTTATTTTAGAAGGGAAACTAACTTAGCACAAAGTAACTCCTAAAATGAATCACAAGTTCGGCCTTTATTATCAATAGCCCAAAACTACTAAAATCACAAAAATTAAGCTGCTATTATTGTTGAGCAAGTAATGAGATGCAATTTTTATGTAGCATTCTTTAAGAAATTCTACTACTTTTAGACTTATAGTTAAAAAACTATCTACTGGCTATCTAAAATCTAAAACTAAACAAAATACACACTAACTACTGAGTTTCATCCATATTAGAGCTATCTCTGAAGGAGTCATGCTGCTCATAGGATAAATTCTGGTTAACATCATTGCTTACATCAATGTGTATTCTTTTCAGCGGGGATAACTTTGTCAGATCAATCTGCTGGATGTTTGCTAGAGTTTCCATGAGTGATGCATTCTGAAAACAAATTACAATCATAGTTTCTTAACCTATAACCATAGTATTCTCACTGCCTAAAAAAGAAAATTAACTTATAGAAGGGTTAGAGTAAGTCATCATCATCTTCCTGCCCTTATCCCAAATCGATTGGGGTCGGCGCAACATGTTTTGTTAGAACACAAAATCATGTAGCAAAAGGATTTGGCTCTGTTTTATGACCGGCTGCATACCTGATGTCAACCCTCTTTGGGAATGCTGTTGTAGGTGATATCACCGCCACCATGACCATAGTCGACAGATATTTAGTCAAGGTCAAAACTCTACGTCGCCTTGTAGGAAACACCATGAGTGGACTAGGGGTGGTAGTATTCTTAGCCGCTACCACACGGAAAAGTTAGAGTAGGTATCAGTAACTTATAGGCCTGGTGCCTTATTAACCAATTACCTTACCTATGTAGGTTCATAAAATGCAAATAGAACTAAATATGTAAAAATCTTACCTGCTTGATGATAGTTTCAAATTCACCTCCAGGACTAGTGAACTGTTTGATTTGTTGTAATTCTATGGATCTAGAACAACAGAAGTGCATTTATAAAACAAAATAGTAAATGAGGAGTAAGCAATTCAGATAGAAGCGCGAAAAGACAACTTACATTAGTCGTAGTAGTTGGTTAGAAGTTGTGAGTTCATTTTGCAATTCCTGTTGTAACTGTTGGGCTAATTGAGGTGCGGTAGACATTGTATTTGAGTCCGTTATATAAGTTTCATAAAATATATTGTAGAAATCAGTTTTTCACCGAAGGAAACTCAAATTTTATTAAAAATACAGGGGTACGTTCATAGCTGCTTTTCGCATAATTCTTTCGTAGCTCTTTTATACGCTTGCGTCGATGAACGTGCACTTTACGCAAATCTATAACAGAACGAAAGAATGAAAAAAGTATGCATCATTTGACAGCTATTAAACGTCATTTCGTTGCTCGCACTCGCGCTTTTCTCAACGTTTTCCTTGTTTTTAAGCTGTTTTGCTTTAATTTTGCGATGTGAAGCACTTAGTATTGACTATCTAGAGGCCTGGAGCCCACCTTCACTGTACAAAGTAGAAAAAATACCTTCATAGCACAAGATTTTAGGTGTTTATTGTACTGCTCCAGCTGGCGGATAAACATCGAGGGTTAGTGCGGAATGTGAAATAGCTGGAGACTCCAGGAGCCTGGATAATCAGCACGAGATATACAAATGGCTTACTGACAAAAGTTCTCAACGATCCTGATGCGCAATCCAGAGAAAATTTGAACCCTGACCAAGTGCCCAGCTAGACTACAGAGTTACAGAAATGCTTCTTTTCCCGTCGAATGGGACGGCAAATGTTTCCTGTGAACCCAGTGAACCCTAGTGAAAGATGTGCAGTGCAGCAGGAGAACTGTTCCTTAACCATGCTATCAGAATCCGTAGATTTTGATGTGTATTTTTTAATATGTATAGTGATTGAAAAAGCAGCGCATTTCATATGTATAGTAATACATGCCAGTAAAATATCTTATATGAAAAACAGTTTTCAGTGTTATTCTGTATAATATGCATGCATTCATGTAATGTGGGACACAAAGTGGACGAACAATATGATGGATGAGCCTTTGGTGTAAGAGGTTTCCACCCCCTACTAGGCAACTAATAGTATACCTCTGATATGGTTGTATAGTTAGTCAGCAAGCGGGATGGATGACTTATTAGAATCTTCCTCTTCAGTCTGCTAAACAAATTCTGTAAGCACTTACAGAGAAATTATTTTTTAAATATTATCTTCCTGTGTTCCTCTGGGAATTCCATTCAGAGAAATCAAGACCCTGAGCCGCTGACCATGGGTGCAGTTAGCATTAGCTAATAGGGACATCCGGATCTTGAGCCGCTGACCTGCATCATTACCGTTGATCAATTGTAGAGTTAAGTTGTTGTGTTTATATACCTTTATGCCGTGCCGTGTACCTATCTACCATGTAGCTAATATAATTTATAATTTAGTACGAAATAAATCTAGTACTCAAATATGTAGATTTCAGTTTTATTTGCACAGTTTCCATGTTCATTACCTAAGCCTAATATTATAGATCTTGTCTCAGTGGTGGTGGCCGCGCAGTTTAAATCTTTGCTCGTAAAGATGCGATAAGCAGTTGGTGCCGTTCCACCACTGACCCAAGTAGGCACTATAAATTGACGCTCAGAATAACCTTAGATAAGAATATGTAGGGATTTAGGTAGAAAATAAATTGAATCTTACATACAGATACATACGTTTTTATTGCTGATAGTAATAATACATTTATTTGCATAATGTAACATTTATTATACAAAAATAACTGCGTCCAGATCTGGGGTGCAGCTTCGCCTGTTCACCACTCACCGCCCCGTGGGACGTATGCATCGCACCGCACGGTCTTGCCTCGCACGCGCATGACCATATCTAGACGCAGTTACTACATAAAAAAAAACTTCATCAACAACAAACAAATTGGCTGCATCTACACGACGAGTAGTCTTGTGTCCCGCCTGCTCACGGCGACGCGTCGGTGTAGTAACAGATGCGCGTAACGTGGAATGGACATCAGCCGGAGACTCTGTAACACAAAGTTTGTAGCATTACTTTAGAGGAACGCGTACAGCGCGTACCGATTTCAAACCAAGCAAAGACTACCAAAATTTATGAACTTCCTTCCGCGGTGGTGACTAGAGGGAGGCAAAAACTTTCTCAACCTCTAGAACCTTACGGATTTTGTTAATTTATTCACCTCTCTATTTATATGAGACACTCGAGTCGTCTAACGTCCCGATAAACCCCGGTGTCAAAGTTCTACAGCCGCCTACTACAAGTAGCAGGCTTTTGACATGGATCTGTAACAACTGCCATCTAAGTAATCATAGACAGCAACTGGAACCGATGACTTGAGGTGCCTTCCGAAGCACGGAACTATCTTTTTTATGGACAGTTAGGTGGTTCGGCCTGCTATGTCCTAACCAGACTAAGTACCAACTTTGTGAATGACCCATCGAAAATCGAACCCCTTCTGCGTTGTAGGCAGTACCACTGCGCCACATCAGCCGTCAATTATGTGTCTTTGTCGATTATGCGCACGACACGAAGATGGAAAGGGCTTACGTTTTGCTGTTATTGTTGCACTATCGATTCAATCAAATAGATGAATGAGATTAAGCTAAGTTAACTCATTTGCTCGTATTATGTCAGTTCAGAATACTATTCCCCCATTTTTACAAGTTGAAATCTTAAAAGGCAAGTAACGGATAAATCCTGAGAATATTCAGTAGCATTTCGTATAAATGCGCTAAGCGCGTGGTGGCATAGCAAATAAATTACCCCCAAAAAGACTGACATTTCCAACTGGAAAAAGTGTCGTACAACAAAACAACTCATGACATGACGTACCTATGCCCTACTAATTTGGGGTTATGAACACTTACTTGTAACCAGACCCAACTTCAGTCATGGGCACGAACTGTGCTATCGACCGAAAGTACTTCACGGTGGTCACTCCTGGCTGGTCTCTGATGTCACACATTTAAGGACAGTAATCTGCAAGAGAAGAAGAGAAGAAAATATAATTGCAACATATAACTGTTTTTACGGCTTTCTGTTAGTGACTTAATAGGGTTCATCGGGTCGTTTGTCGACTTGGTGTCCCACTCGAAGAAAAAGAAGAATAGCCAGTTTGAAAGTTTTTCATTGAACGACATTTATGACAACTTTCACTGGTGTAGTGCTTTGAGCGCTAGCTTTAGAATCAGGAGATAATGTTTGTGAGTTGGTTACTTATAATTACGGTGGTCGTAGAACGGTCATCTAAGAGGCTTAAGTTGGAACTTAAGTCTTAGAGGCTTTACTTGGATGTAAATATTTGATTCGATGACCCACACGACAAAAAGAGAAGCACAATAATGCATATTTTGCAGGTCTATCGCGAAATCCTAGGCCCTTCGCAAAGAGCCGGATTAGTGCGAAATGCATCGATTTATTCGCATTTGGCCTTCTGTCTATAGCGAATTCTTTAATTAATGGTAAAAAATCTAGGTCGTCTAGGTATAAGGTGACACGCTCGTAGATGCCTACGTACCTGTTACGACTGTTCGGTGCCTCTACGCCACCGTAGAACGCACACAGGAGCATCGACGACGAGTCGTAAGCTCTCGCTCGTCGCAGTAGTGGTCAGTTCCGCCGCTGTCGAGCCGCGCTCTAATCTCCAGCAAAGGTTGCATATATTAATTAGGTAGTTCAGCCTGCAATGGCCTACACATCCATGTCAGTGGCCCACAGTACCATGTCAAAAGTCTGCTCAACTAAGTCATGCCTCCTCATCCTCAACCATGTCAAAGTTCTACACAACCATTCAGGAGTATTACTACACCAGCGTTTACTACTCATTTTAATGCACATGCTCACTTCCATACTGGTGTCGTAGTACTCTGGAATCTTCTTTTCGCGTGGAACAACGAGTCGTTCAACGACGCGATGAACCCTGGTGTCAGAGTTTTTCAACCGCCTACTGCAAGTAGCAGGCCTCTGACATGGTTGTGTAACGACCGCCATCATAGACAGCAACCGAGACCGACGGCTTAATGTGCCCATCCGAAGCACGGAACCATCTTACTTTTCAGACAATAAGGTGGTTCAGCCTGCAATGTCCTAAACAGACTGGGAACAAATTCACAAAGAGTTAAATATCAACTTTGTGAGTGACCCCACCGGGATTGAACCCGGAACCTTCTGCGTGGCAGGCAGTCATTCTAACCACTGCGCCACATCGGCTGTCGAATGGCTCTGGAATGGTTATGTAGAACTTTGACATGGTTGAGGAGGCTTGACTAAGTTGAGCAGACCTATAAAATGGTTCTGTGGGCCACTGACATGAATGTATAGGCCAGATTAGAGCGGGGCTCGACTGCGGCGGAACTGCCCACTACTGCGACGAGCGAGAGCTCACGACTCGTCGTCGATGCCCCTGTGTGCTACGGCGGCGTAGAGGACTTAGAGCACCGAAAAGTCGTAGCAGATGCGTAGGCACCTACGAGCGTGTCCAAGCGAGTAGTTGACCTAGATTTTTGACCATTCATTAACGAATTCGTTAAAGGCCTAGAGTTCTAAGGCCAAATGCGAATAAATGGATGCATTTCGCACTTATCCGGTTCTTCGCGAAGTGCCTAGGAATTTCGCGATTGACCCGATTTCGCGATACACCTGCTGCACATATTCAAATCTAAGTCAGATTTTATTACATTTGGAGACTAACTTGACAGGTTTCATGAAGTCGATGTAGACGGTGGTGGTGCCGTTTTCGTTCCATCAGCTCGTCTTCGCTGAAATGAAAACAAGAGAAATTAGAATAAAGATTCCTAGGTTGCACAGAAATTATGAACATAATTATCTAGTCAGTCTAACCATAAGAGTAATAATATCTTAGGATTCGAAGATTCCGTAACGGGTCTGCACATAAATTATGACTTGGCCAGCCATTATAGAGGTAACTAATATTAAAGTTTTACCATTTCTTATCACTAAAGTTCATCTTACCGGTTTACTAGCGCGACATTCGATGTGGCGCAGCGTTTAGTACGACTGCTTTCGACGCAGAAGGTTCCGGGTTCAATTTCCGTGGGTTTACTCACAAAATTGTCACTTTGTGAATTTGTTCCCAGTCTGGTCAGGACATTGCAGGCTGAACCACCTAATTGTCCAAAAAGCAAGATGGTTTCGTGCTTCGGATGATGGGCACGTTAAGCCGTCGGTCCCGGTTGCTGTCTATGAACCATGTCAGAGGCCTGCAACTTGTAGTAGACGGTTGAAAAACTCTAACACCAGGGTTCATTGGGTCGTTGGATGACTTGGTGTCCCACTCGAAGAAGAAGACTAGCGCGTAGCGACGCTGCTGCTACGCTTATGTTCCGAAAGCTTTGGTCTTTGGGCTTTTTCCTCCGCCTTAAAGTAACTGTGCTTATAAAAGCTCACCCTTTGCTCAGAGCTTCGATTTCCCAGGGCACGCAGCCCTTGTTAATGCAGGGATGCGTCCACACGGGCACTGTGTATCTCTTTGTCTTCAGCATAGACACTGTGTTCTTCATATTCGGAAACCTGTAACATTATAATTTGTAGGTATAAATAAGGTATTCTTCTTCATATACACTAATATAATAAGGAGGAAAGATTTGTTTGTTTGTTTTTTTCTTTGTTTGTATGCTATCGATAAACCCCGAAACTACTGGACCGATTTTCAAAATTCTTTCACCATTAGAAAGGTACAACATTCCTGAGTAACATAGGCCACTTTTTACTACGGGAAAATTCCTCATTCCCACAGGAAAGCGGGAAATATAGCGGATATTACCCAAATTAGCCAAACCGCTTTACCAATCTTTGTGAAAATTGGGCACTGATATTACTGGCATATTAAGGACGGCCATGAGCTACTTTTTGTCAGCCCTTAAGGATCTGGAGTAAGTACCTGATCTGATGGAAGGCACCAGGAGCACAGCTAAACTATAAGACATACGATAATGGCTTCAAAGTAAAAGTTGTTCAGCATGGCGGGCCGCTTCTGCTGGCACATGGTCATGCATGATGACTCTATTCTGCTGAAATGGAGTAATCGACTTTTAACTACGGGCAAAAGTCCAATCTCTACGGGAAAACAGGTAAGTAGCAGCGAGTGAAACCGCTGGGCGGGTCGCTAGTATAATAATAAAAGAAGATTGTAGTCATATGGTTTACAAAGACACTGTTTCCTATGAAGTGCGCGACAACGTACTTACACGGGCGATACAGGCGGCGGCGGTGACAGACATTTTCTTTACGGTTGTACGTTTCTACGACAAAAACAATATCTCTCTACAACTAACCACGCGGCTGTTACAATAACTGACAACCCGACTGTTACATCTTACCTCGCAAATGTTGTTCGAGTGGGATACCAAGTCGTCCAACGACCCGATGAACCTCCCATTGAACACGGACATTCATGCAAAATTCTCTTCGCATGACTGTGCGCGAGTTTGTAAAGAGAGTAAGCGATACAAACCAGTGCGGGTTTCAATGCAGTACTACCTGTTACTCATAAAAGGAAAGATGTATATAGGCGTGACTTTCCTAAGGACTCTACGATGCTGTTTTCTCCGCACAAGGATACATTAACTAAGAATGCAGCTAAGGCCCATAGCAGATGTTCCTATTTCTATCGTATGGGATACGGACACCAGTCGACGAACGACCCGATGAACCCTTGTATGGTTCTTCGGTGATGAGGGGACAAGAATGAGAAAAAATTATGTTGTACCTCAAACGCCAGCTAAGATGTCCGTGGTTCGGGGCGCCGGGCGGTGCGTGCAGTGGCCACACGTACGCCCTTCTACCTTTAAATAATTCAATAATAATAATTCAATAATTTATTTCTTAGTAGGAATTTACAAGATTCTCTTTAAGAAAGTCACATTCTAATTCAAACTTAAAAAAGAGAAAATTTCTAATGCAAAAATTTTCTTTATTACAATTTTGTTCCTACTCTATACGCGGCTCGGGCGGGATAAAAAAATAAAAATAAAGGCACTGCCTCGGGGCTGGCCAGGCTAACCACACAGCATGTAACTTTATGCCTCAGTAAATGACAAGTAAATGGAATTAAATTCTGTCAATATTTTAAAAAGGTGTTCCATGTGTATAGTTAGCCGGACCCCCTGGACAGGAAAACCCCCCAAAAACCTGCCCAGAAGTGCACCTATTCTAAAGTTGACAATATTTTAGGCCCTATGTGACCCTAGCTAAGTTAGAAAACAAATTAATAGTATAATAGTAATAGCCAAAAACGGCTCAACAAAATAAAAATAATATTACAGTAGATTATTCTAACTGTTTCGTCTTTAAAATATACTTTAAACATACGAGCAATAAAATAACATAACAAAAAGTAAATTTACAGTAAATGTAAAAATACATGTCAAAAATTTAAGAATAATAAGTATGAAATGTCAAATTTAACCACTATAGGTACATGTCAATTTGCATATCATAAAAGTATAAGTTTATTTTTAAATAATGCCTATCTCTTGCATTGTGTTGGAGCAACTGTTGCTGCTAACCAGACATCTTTGTCTTTCAGATAATGTTCAGTATTGTAATACGCTTTCGAACATAAAGTATTCTTTATTTTAATTTTAAATTGCCTATCATTTAACTTTAAAATTTCCTCTGGAATTTTATTATAGTAGCGTACACAGTTACCCATAAATGATTTACTGATCTTACTTAATCTGGTTTGTGGCGGTACAATTTTATTTTTATTTCTTGTATTACGACAATGAATATCAGAGTTTCTTAAATAGAAACTGGAATTCTTACGTACATACATTATATTGTCAAATATGTACTGCGAAGGAAGCGTAAGAATGCCAATTTCCTTAAACAATTCTCGTAGGGATTCATGACTTCGAAGTTTATATATTGCTCTTATAGCCCTTTTCTGTAACACAAAGATAGTTTCAATGTTAGCGGCTTGACCCCATAACAATAATCCGTAGGACATTATGCTGTGAAAGTAACTAAAATACACAAGCCTGGCTGTAGCAACATCGGTCAATTGTCGAATTTTTCGAACAGCGTATGCCGCTGAGCTAAGTTTACTAGCCAGTGCTAGTATATGTGGATCCCATTGAACGGTTGCGTCGAGTGTAATCCCTAAGAAAACCGTTTCAGTTACATAATTAAGCTTTTCATTGTTTAGAACAACATCGTGTTTAATACTTTTTACATTAGGCAAAGAGAATTTAATACATTTAGTTTTTTTAGAATTCAGCACTAAATTGTTTGACGTAAACCATTTATGAACCTGATCAAGTGCGCCATATACTTCGTCAATATTTACAGCCTTTCTATCCACTTTAAATATTAAAGAAGTATCATCAGCAAAAAGCACTATCTTGGCTAGATTCTGTACCATGAACGGCAAGTCGTTTATAATATATAGTCGTTAAAGACTTCTCATCTACTTTAGTGGCTCCCACTAGCCGCGATGCGCGCTGAAATTAACAAAATTAAATTATTATTAGAAACTTAAATCGTAGAAATCGTAAAATAGAAATAATGACGTGTTGTTTTGCGGTAGAGTGTAATTTTTTTATTACGAAAAATATATAGTGCTATGCTGGCCCATCTAACTGAAAAGTGTGGTGTGTATGGAGTGATTATTAAGTGATTATTCCAAGTACGAATTGAGTGCCGATAAGCGCAATGGTAACACATCTGGGGGCTAGAATTCCCAACATACAATACAATACAAAATGCTTTATTTGCACAAAACACAAAACGATATAACATACAGTAGAAGAAAAAATCAGTACAATATAGGCGGCCTTATTACTAGAGTAGCAATTTCTACCAGGCAACCTTTGGGTGATGGAAAGAATGTGTACGGTGAAACGGGATAGTGCATAGGTACATACATCTACATATACTAATAAACTACTTTACATACAATAGGTACATACATTATATTAGATAAAATAAACTAATATACATATAATTATAAGATAAACAAATACATAAACCTATATGGAATAAGGATATCAAAAAGAAAAACAATCGGAAGAACACAGATATATATAACAAGTTAACAACAGATATTCTTAACAGCTTACTTAAGATAAGGAGAGGTAAGGAAGTGTTTTTTAATTCTCTCCTTAAAAGATGCGAGTGACGGTGACCGTTGAATCTCTTCCGGCAAAGAATTCCACAGCTTGATTGCTCGCCCTGTGAAAGACTTCGCATAAAATTCGGTCCTGTGAGAAGGGAGATTGAGCTTAAGGGAATCGCTGGCACGTAGATAGCGAGCCAACGTCGAGGAGTGGAAGATAAAGCGCTCTTTGAGGTAAGGAGGAGTATGAGGAAGGAAAAGAATAGATTAAAGAAGTTCCCTAAGGAGAGACTGCCATATTCTCTATATGGCAGGAATGGTTGCCCATTTAAGCTGGGACCTATAGGAAGAAACATGGTCAAACTTCCGCAAACCAAAAATAAACCTAATGCAGAGATTTTGCAGGCGCTCCAATTTGTTGACCAGCTCAACTGTTAGGTCTGGATAACACATATCCGCATAGTCCAGAATCGGCAATAGAAGCGTGTGTGCCAAAGAGATTTTAGTTTTAGTAGGCAGCAAGTTCTCAAGAAGCTTCAGCGAATTGTACGCGCCAAACGCCTTCCGACTTACTTCAGAGACATGGTCCTTCCATGATAAACAATCATCAAAGATAACCCCAAGGTTCTTAACTTTACGGCTGAAGGGTATTATGGTACCGTCGAAAACAATCGGAGGGAGCGAGTTATGGTCAACACGAGAAATATTCCAAGAGCTGCCAATGATGATTGTCTGGGTTTTACATATACCTAGATCATGCATTGTTTCGATTGTGTTGTGATAATAGTCTCAACCCAGTGCTGTTTTAATTCAATCTGATCATAGAAGAAAAACTGAAATTGAATACTCACAGAAAATCAACTGGCATCACCGGGTATGGGGTACGGTGTGACTTGACTTAAACCCGTTTCATCATGATATTCACTATTCATGCTTCGTAGCTGTCTACGAAGTGTAGCACAAAGTTGCCTGAGCGCTTGTCCGGCTGCCTGTAATTTGAGAAGAAAAATCTTATTAAAGCTTTAGTTTTAGGTAAAAATATCAACGAATACGACATCTTCAAAAAATGTGTGCCGGCTTAGAATAACATTACCCCATTTTTACCCATGGGTGTGGTAGCGACTGCGGAGGTCTGAGGTATCGATACAGAAAATGAGCAGCAGCAATATTTAAAATACCTTGCACCCAACTTTTGATGTGGTCTCGTGCTTTGAGCGCTGGTTTTAGGATTTGGAGATCACTATTTATGTCTGTGTGTTGATCACTGATAATTACGGTGGTCATAACACGGCCATGTTAGAGACTTACAGGGACAGGGATACAGGCGTGACTTACCTAAGAACTCAACGATGCTTATGTTGGTGCGTAGATTGTAGCTCCTGTTCTATCTTCTCCGGTACATTTACTAAGAACACTCTTAAGGCCCTGAATAGATGTTCTTGTGCCTATCGTGTGGGACACGCACACTTGTCGATGAACGACCCGATGAACCCTGGTATGGCTCTTCGGTGATGAGGGACAAGAATTGAGTGTAAGTTTAAGTTGTGAACTCCAGATACGATGCGCATGCGATGTATGTATTGGTCCTTATGCATATTTTACAATCCATCCCAAAATTGTGTCATAGAGTCACTGATAGCGTCAGGTCACTGATCCGCTGCATTGTGGTGGTGCACTGCAGAGTCCAGTCTGAGCTCAGCTTCATTGGTTGGTGCAGATGAAAGAAGAGAAGGTTCATGTTGGCAAATTCCATTTTGCCAAAAGTTGCCCGAGACAAACTGGATTTCCTGAAATATTAGAAATTGAAGTTAATTATTCTCTAAGTCATACCAGCATACAATGATATGGGCTACCTTCGTGGTGTAGTCTTTCATTTCCGGAAACACACATAGTTAATACCCTATAAGTTGATCCCTAAAATCAGAAGGTGGATTTATTGGTGATATGATAGTACATGGGGAGATAAGATAAAGAGAGACATAGTTATGAATTATGATTGCTGCGTGATGCTTGCTTAGAATAATAGCATCATCCCAATTCTACCCGTGGGTGTCAAAAAAAAAAACTACTAAGGGATAGACATCCAGGGAACGGGCAGCAGCGTTCCATGTAAATGCAACATCTTGAACTGTGCCCAACAATCTGCCTGCCAAGCGTGGTGAGTATGGCAATAGCATATTATTATGGGGAGGCCCATGTCCAGCAGTGGACTGTTACGGTTACATAGTGGATATTTATAATTTTTTTTCCATTTAACATAGGCAAACGAACCTGATTCACTGTCAGAAAGATTTTTGCATTCTTCAAAGTGAATGTTGAGCCATCATATCGGTCACTATTGCTGCCTATGATAATATGATAACAACTACAGGTAACGGCCTCAAAAACCGTGTCAGAAGCTTACTAGTAGCAGAGAGCGGCTTGAACATAGTGACATCTATTACTTAGAAGCTCATTGGGCTGCTCCTCTTGTCGTCAAAATAAGAAGTGGAGTAAAGTAAAGGTAAACACAAACTAATCTTTTCCATACCACAACTCTCATCTTTTTTCCAATGTAGTACCATTGTCAATTCGACATCTTCAGTCATAACACTGCCTCCTCATCCGCTAGCTGTCCACATCCAGAATCTTGTCTTATTAGCCATACGGTTTGGGCCATCAGATAACTGGAAATCAAATTAAAGTTTTAATTCCACTGTGAAAGAAAAGAGTCCTTACATAGGGTTTTTAATTGTTGATTATGTGATTAAACTGTAGACAGGTAAAAACATACTCAAGTTCAACGTATACGCTAATAGAGCATGATTCATGTCGTTCTAAGAAAGAAATAACAACATAATGCTGAAAAAAAACCAACAAGTTTTGCAAAATATTCCTAACGTAAACTTGCTTAATTTTCAAATAAATATTGGTTACATCTACAAGATAATGAATTCTTATATAGTTTTCATCGGTTCCTAAACAGATATTATGAAAATAAAAGCCAAATTACCTGTAAAGATCAGCGTAGAGAACTCCACCTTGTTTTTGATACATAATTTCACTTTTATCGGCACAAATAGTTTCAATTTAGAGTAAATTTGTTACTTAAATAAATTTACTTTGCTTATAAACACAAATCAATTATTAAACAACTGTACCGCTATTCGAAACATAAAACAAAATATGAGAGTGCGGTGCGAGTCCTTTGAGGACGGTCGGTGGCGGCGCTATATCTGTCCCTTTCTAACCTTGACGTCTCTTTCTCGCATCCCCTCCGATTGCGACACGAGGCAGGCGCGCAGCGCTCTTGCCTTCATTGGTGATGTGATTTCGGCGGAGCGGTCGTGGTGAGAAGAGAAAATAATTTCAAATCTTTTATTTAAATTATTTTCAATAACGGTTTTTCCGTTCGAAAAAATTATCGTTTTCTTATTCGAAAATATTAATTGGTCTATATCTGTTCCTTTCATGAATTTTTATTTTATTTAAGTGTAATTTTATTCCAGGTTTTCTTTCAGGTTTTATTTTTCAGCTTGATTTTTGCTTACGAGCTCGACATACATTTCTTATTTCCGAAATACGGAAAAGCCAATGTGCAAAAATACCGTGTGGATCCAATCTATATAAAAGGTTAGTCAAATACCATACTAAGTTGACAAATCAGTGCTTTGATTACGCCATATTTGTGAAAACACGTAATTACCTTACGTAAATAACAGTCAATTGTCATGCAATTGTCTGAATATCTTACGAGTTCTTCGTTAGCTAACGAAAACTTATTAAAAATGTGCTTCCATTCGAACACAGCCCTTGAATACGCTTGGACCCAAAAATATGAAAATTATAATATAATTTTCAAGTTCTATACCGTAGTAGCATGATTAGCTATTATACGCAAGGTAAGCAACAATGTAATTTGAAAGTGTGACCTATACTATAATATTACGAGCGGGTTGTTCTTAACGTATCGGGTTTCTATAAAACCTAGAAATCAACTCCTGCGCAAGGAGGTCTTCAGTGTCTAAAAACTCGTTAATGGGTGGTAAGCTTTTGTCCTCGCAAACTATTTGCAGGATCACTCACGAGTCAAAGCTAAAAAGCCCAGCATTAGTATGTAAAGTCCATTTCGATGCATTCTTCATCTTAAAAATATCTGCCATATTGGGCACCAATATTTTATTCTTTCTCTGGTATCTATGTACCTATAGAATGACATATTCGCGATCTCACTCAGACGTGGTCGCATAATTTCTAATTCAACCTTACCTTCAAGTAACTAACGAGTTCAGCTCTACAGCAGAGCGTTTTGGTGCAGTGCAGCTATGACACCTACTTTCTCTAAAGTTAAAGCTTGTCATTATAAAATGCACGTCAAATTCGTTTGGTACTACAAACGTGCTAAACCTAAAATAACTAATCTTGCTTGTTATAAAGCTTCCAAAGGTTTTAAACAATGTCTAAGGCTAAACTGCAAGGAAATTGCATGATTTAATTTAAAAATTGCAATACTTTTTGCTGCTAAGCAAAATAAGAAGCAATAAAATTAATTTTAGTTACAAAACTGCATAAAGAGCGCCTGCAAATGAAAACACAGTTGACGCGCGCCAACGCCCCGCGCCATACCTACACGAACCATGTTCCTAAAAAATTACTGGCAGCGCGATACGATTTAGTCCTGCCTAAAATATTCGCACATTTACGTAATAAAAATCAGAAGAAGATGTAAATGCGAAATTTGAATTCGGTGAGTCATCCCAAACTTGTCCAAATGCTCACCTACGAAATTCTACCTGCAGCACGTCATGTTCCTAAGAGCCAACGCAAATGTTACTAATTCTATGTCTTAACATCTATACATTCCCTTCGGCAATTTGAAAAAGATTCATGATTGTAAAACCTACTAGCGCAATCAATACGCTAAAATAATGATTCATTTCGTGCTTGCTTGCATGTCAACACGTGTTCTAAAGTGTACTTCATTGACATACACTGTGATATTTCACATACTACCGTTGCATACTACCCACTCATGTACGCACTTATCATGTAACATTATACATGAAACAGACAAAGGGTAAGGAAAACATTACAAGCGCCTACTATATAGGTAATACTGGCCTGCCTGTCGTGGGTACTCGGAAAACCTCTGCTATTCGAAACTATCCTCAGGGGAAATCAAATCTATTCCGTTCTCAAATCTAACGGATATGCAAAATTAACCTGTATGAGCATATTGTGAAAGTACCTAGTTACGTCACAACAAAATAATCCACTGTCCTGTCACCTTTAATTTGGTAAACAAGCTACATTTTCAAAGTTATGCGCAGATATCTAATCTCGCAAAAAACATAATACGAAGCGTTCGAAACGAACCTATACCTAAGCTTACATACCTATATATAGGTAGGTACTATGTCTAAGCATGCATTGACACTTAAAACTTAAACCTGCAATGTAATATGTATGATTCATAAGATAACATACAGACGGTAAGGTACTGACCTACTTACCAACATAGCCCCTAAATAGTCCTAGTACATTCTACACAGTTTTATCATTGTGATAAAAACATGTCTTACTATCAGGGCAAATTGAATGCAGGTCCCAATAAAGTGAAGTCCACTCTATTGTTTACACTCAAACCAGGTACAAGATATGTACCTACTTATTACCCATAGTTGCATTACCCAATCCATAACCAACTGAGTCAATTCTCAAAGAGTTGACAACTATGACAAAAATGAGGGTATAGCTACTGAAATATTTCCATACTAATCTTGTTAGCAAAATACTTGTTCATAAAGTTCACATGCGATTCAGAAGATTCAGAACTGCTAAGGTTGCGAAGAAATTCAGATTACCGCATCTGAAGGCAATTTCAGTCACAAAGTACCTAAACAACCTAATATAATATGATGCGTAAAGTAGGTACCAAGCATAGACATATATATATTAATATGGTACCAAGACAAGAAATGTGGCCCCTCCAAGACTGAGTTGAATTGTTCAGTTTAACGTTAATTATACGCCTTTACGAATGTCGCCTTTGACAGGTGTTCCATAATCTTGACACAATCACATAAAATCATGCCTTTTACCCCTGTGGGATAGGCAGAGCGTAAAAACTTTTTAATGGCAAGTTGAACAAATATTCAAGGAACATTGTAACAAAATCGCATTGATGTCGTCGTCACGTTCGTTGACACGTCTTCAACCCATTGATTTAAATCCTTATAGCAACGCCTTATAGATACAGATGGTGCTCACAAGGACATAGTATAAATGGAATAACATTTATCAGCCAAGTATTTGTAGCAATTCAAACTACTTTACTCCATCTTTGCTCACAGTTAGGGTTGCCTGCCGTCTGACTGTGCAGAGCCTTGTCTGGTCAAATACGACATGTCTGCCCTGAGGAAACATTCTCAAAGAAATGGGCAATCCACAAATTCACGGATATGTTAAGTGCAATCGCAAATTTCAGTGCGTGCAATCAATTTCTATACTACTCGCTCGTGTTTATATTTCAATGCATGCCGTTGTTCAATCTCGTAAAAGAAATATGTTGCAAGCATACATGCTAAAATAACATGCGGGTAGCGTACTTTTGTACCAGCCTACAAGTGTGTTGAGATGTAATACCTACATAGTTACATTCATACATATATCACGCCTATATCCCTTGCTAAGTAGGCAGAGTGTAAAAGGCTGTAAAAAGCGGCCAATTACACCATATCTGACAAAAGTTTGAGAGTAATTCAGAAGTCTGTATATCAACATAGTGGCAGGCTGTCAGCCTGTTACATAAAACTGCAAGTTAATGAGATTTCGGTTTTGGTTGCTTTCGACACGATGTAAGCCCGGTTTTTCTACGTATATACCGCTATGGCTTGGCAACCCTATTCACGGACAGATTTATATGAAAAACGTTAGTCGATATGTGAAGATTGCCTTTCATCCATCAGAAATTAGCATATACACTACTTAGTATTGTATATTAGCATATACATACCTACCTCACAGTTGTACCATAATATAGCAGAGCAATGGGACTTATTCTTCACACCTAAAAGTTATTGAGCATACCTATATGAATCATCGAACTGTATTCCAACAGGAGTCTTTACGTATAAAATCTATCTACCCTCAATAATGTTTATGATGTAATATAACCATGGAATATGTGTGTAGGTACTTGGTAAGTACCAACTCACACGTTATTTAGTAATACAGCGTTATTAAAAGTTGTACAATGTCACTTACATTGTAAAAATGTGTAAGAAATATCGATGATGCGGTACTGAACTAATAAGTTTTACCCTGAGGAAGCTTATCCTTCATATAATGTCATGTTGATGTTAATTTATGTTGTTTGTTGGTTGTTATACGGAAGGAAATCACAATAAGGAAAGGCGTCAAATCCGAAGTGCGTCTAATGTCAACACTGAAGTAAATTGCATACTGTAAGTAGTAATGCATGGTTACAAATAAGTGCGCGATCAGCGCGTTTGTATGAATCGCACGAATACAGAGTCTTATTATAAAGGACCTTACAATAATGTCGAGTTAGCTTGTGCAATGTACATACACTAAAGAAAGCTTCAAATGCTGAATTGCTTAGAAATGCTTAATTCTTTAGATAAAGGATCAATATCAATACGAATATATTTGATGTTTAAAATCAGAATCCGTCTCTGGTGATTTATTAAGCCGACTCAGGTTCTTGTCGACATTTTCAACCTTTTCGCTTTAAGAAGGATGCAGAATCATGTTCATAATGACGATGACCTAAAGTGGAAATGAGATAACATTTAATAAATGTATCAACTCTAAATCTCAGCTTATGCACTAAGTATAATCGTGTGAAATAAAACTTCTAGGTACATATACTTTATTTGCTTACGCATGTAGGTATGCGTAATTCTGCTGAAATCTCATTATTCTTCGTCTAAAAATTTTTCTTGTCTTGTGCAACAAAAATAAAAGTTTGCCATACTTCAAATACGACACGTATCGTATAACGACTATTATGTTATGATATGAACGACTAATGACCGTAATTGTGGTATCTGGTGTCTAGCTGATATATTTCTGTAGTTTATCCTGATTATACCATACTTCACCAAGTTAGAGCAAGTGATTACACTAAAGGGCAAATCCTTCAAATTGCTATCATGATAAGATAACATACATACTGTTTTTCTGTCATGCCCTTCACCAACCCCCAGGGGGTTCAGGAGAGACTTCAATAGCATATATTTCAAGGTAGGGTAGAGTAATCTTACCCGAAGTATGCACGAGAGCACTCCAAGTGACCCTATACATCTTACTTGTTTTCTTTATAATTATAACTTAGTTGCTTTTAGCAAAGTAAGAAGAACTTAATGAATATGGTTGCATAAATTATCTTAATGATAAAACAAATGTGTACTTTCCTATACACTATATCAATTGCTAACTGTTTCAAATTTAAAATATTGTAATAGTATTACATATCTTCCTATCCTATAATAAATAAAAGCACATTCATGGAATATAAATTATAAAATATGAATAATATTTATATTACTTACTTAAAGCTTCTAATTTATTCCTCTTTCTCCTAATAAAAAAGGTCATTTTATTATTTTTCTCTTTCACATTGGTGATTGCTCCACCAGGCGATAACAAACAGGTCTCATATTTTGTTTTATGTTTCGAATAGCGGTACAGTTGTTTAATGACAGCGTTTTACCTATCAATAAAACGCTTATTAAATAACTTACCCTATTCGAAACATAAAACAAAATATGAGAGTGCGGTGCGAGTCCTTTGAGGACGGTCGGTGGCGGCGCTATATCTGTCCCTTTCTAACCTTGACGTCTCTTTCTCGCATCCCCTCCGATTGCGACACGAGGCAGGCGCGCAGCGCTCTTGCCTTCATTGGATCTCATATTTATAAAAAGAAATGTATGTTTGCATACATTTTCTTTTTATTTAATCACCAGGCAGTTGAGAAACTTTTATGTTTCGAATAGGGTAAGTTATTTAATAAGCGTTTTATTGATAGGTAAAACGCTGTCATTAAAACCATTTAACAAATACAAAAAATTAAGAAATGATGATAAAAGACTCATCAAACTCGTAAACATAACCGTTACCTAATGTCAAATGTGACGTTTGGAGAAAAATTATCTATGTCGAGACATCGAGAAAAATTCTCCGGGCGGCACGGTGAACGGGGTATTTAAAATTTTGACAAGTAGGAAATTCCTCCCAAACTACGCTCCAAAACGAGGTTTTACGAACTGTCATAGTTTAACTTTTATACAAAAGGCAGGCGTGAACGTACCCCAAAACATCACCGGCAGTAGCGGTTTGTTTTCAAAATTATTTTTGACTCAGTCACCTCAATTGACGAAATGAATAAGAAAGATATAAACTATGACTTTGTATAGCTTTTTCTCTTTCTAACAATCTAATATCGCATTTCACTTTTGTTATGGATGCGTTCTAAATAAAAATAACGCGTTATAATCGTTATCCGGTCAGGATTGTCTATGGTTTTACAATAGTGCCAACCCAAAGAAAACATACGTCAGTCAACGTCAATCAGTGAAAATGGAGGAAGGTGTTTCTGTTCAGCATGATGGGAAAAACATTGATATAAAACAAGAAAAGCAAGAAAATTTAGACAGTTTCAAGTACGAATTTGATTCTGGCAGTCAGGACAGCAGTAAAAGTGGAAGCGGGGGCTACCAGCGATGGGCGCCTAACTTGAACGGAGTGCGTAAAAGTGCTTTTACGCCTTACAAATCCGTGCAATGCACTGCGCTGACTAATTTGCAACGAGGTAATTTCTTTCCTACACTTGAAAATTCCTTTGTTATCTAAATTTGGATCGTCCGTATCGATTGGTGAAACTCTTTGTTTGGGTGTTGTTGAAGTCAAGGTCGGTTGATTGTAGGCAACACGCAAGCGCGGGTTCCCGACCTGACCCAGCCGGACAGCAGCCTGCACGCGAAGGCGGGTCGCGGCGAGATCACCCGGGAGGACGTGAAACTGGAGCAGTATGTCGACATCACCGACGAGCACGGCCTCACCGCGCTGCACTGGGCTGCAAGCTACGGACAGCTCAATAGCTGCCAGGATCTTGTGTGGTAAGTCAGACTTTAGTATCTGACATCTTTTGTATTCCTTACATAGATGTATACCTTACTGACTGCCAACCTTCACTAGTTGGAGAGGCACAACCAGAAAAAGATGACATAGATGTGTATCTTTTATACAAGTGCAATTAAAATATTAATTCTCCTCTAACACACATGAATTAATTTTTAGTTTAATTAGCTTTCCATCTGTTGCATGCATCAAAGCCCAATACAATCAAATGTGATATTTCTCAAGGTACTGTCAACCAGTCCAGTAATCCATTCTTTTAAGGATCAACCAACATAAAGTTTATGAGAAAAAAGATATATTTTGGTTGGTGTAGGTTGATGTGCTGTTGATAATTTCAATACATAGTATAAAATGAAGTTGCTTAGTTTCTCTGTCTATTATGAAATATGCTGATTTCTCCTAAACCATGCACCAGATTTTGATGCAGTTTTTTCAATGCATAGGGTAATTCAAGAGAAAGGTTTATAAGTATAACACATGCCAGGAAAGTGCCTTCTTTGTTGAGAAAATGAGTTGCAGCAAGTGAAACTGCTAACAGGCTGGTAGTTTCTAATAAGAGCATGTAAACTATTCCAGGTGTGGAGCAAGAGTGAACACCAGAGGACCAGAAGGAGAAACCGCCCTCCACTTGGCAGCCGCAGGGGGTCATCATGAGATAGTCAAGTTCCTGTTGCAGGAGGGCGCTGATGCTGATATTCAGGATGATGTGAGTATTGTTCAGTTGAGTGTAAAAATGACAGCATTTTACCTACCAATAAAATGCTTATTAAACTACTTACCTCCTATAATCATACTTAACATGAGAGAAGCAACTCATCTACACCTACAGCTACGGTCGCACCTATCTGTCCTTGCTCGTGATTGGCTGCTCCCACCTCCCCTCTCCTCACTCCGACAGGCAGGGCGGGCGAGTCGGCCCGCTTGGCTTCATTGCGTCTCACAATAATATTCTAATTAGAATATTATAATTATTTTGTAGAAAATATTTTAAATTTTTTACAAATTATCCCAGCCAGAATTACAAATGTATGATTATAGGAGGTACGTAGTTTAATAAGCATTTTATTGGTAGGTAAAATGCTGTCATTAAACAACTGTACCGTCCTATAATCATACTTAACATGAGACATGTTTCCTCTCGCCTGGAGGAGTGGAGCTATCGCCAATGTGATTAACTATAAAGAATTCAAATATTGTTAAATAATTAATAATATAGAATCTGTTGAATTCAATGACATTGAACCACTATATTAATGAATGAAACAATCATCAAAGGATATATAAAATGCCAAATTTCGTCATACCAGAAGCTCACTCTTAAATGACGATTAATAAGCGTAAATTATTAATATATAAATGTTATTACAAATCTCATTTACTGTATTATGGCAATCTAGTCAAGCATATTAAATAATGATAAATACTAGAGTATTTAGCACATGACATAATGCCTTTCCAAAATTTTCCTCGTATCTGAAATCAAATGCACAAATTACAGACTTACATTACCTAATCCGTTGTGAATAAATAGTGAATACACGGAAACACAATTGCAGTTTTTCGAACCAATCAACAAAAATATAATAGGTACCATTTTTTAAAAACCCAATAATAAAGAAAAGAGGAAGGTAACCACCGTTAGCTAGCGGTAGGATTCGCAAAATAGGTAATATTTATATAATCTTCTATTCTAACTACCTATCTAATAAGATAGTAAGTAAGTCAGCAACCGTTGCACACAGGAAAACAAAGCTGATACATTTCAACTGTGCTTGATTGCTCAAGCTGTAGGTAATGTAATAGGGTAGCCTGAATACCTTACTAAAAGGTCAACGGTAAATCTTAAGGTATGCATTGTCCTAACTAGGCAATGGCAGATAGAAAACCTGGCCATCAAATACCTTAATTCAAATGAAATAAACTTTCTTAATATAATAACTATTGTAAAATCATATCTTCGTATGACTTCCAAATACGTATGGGCTTGCCATAATATTTACGTGATTAGCAAAAATTATAAAACTAACCTTGTTTAGTCTGTCGGAGTAACGGTCAAGCTTCATAAAAACACAATCACTCTGGCTGTCACAGAAACTTCATTGTATGAATCTATTGGTATAATCTTGTAAGTACAAATAAAGAGGTGAATACATTTATTATTACCTCTAATAACAGACTATCTACCTCTGACCGTCCCTTGAAAAGCCCAAGTAACCGTTAAAATTTATTAAAAGCGCATGAACTTGTCTGTATAACGTACATATAAGATAGCCCACCTACCGAGGAAAACAAAACTATCTGCCTGTAGAACGACATTAACGTCTTTTAGGTAGTCAGCATAAACAACTCATTGTAAATCTCTTAATTGGTAATAGATTGATATCCATCTCAAAGTGCACCTGTGTACGCATAGTGCAACAGTCACCGTTAGTTCACAATGTATCTGTACGATTATAAACTACCATCGCACCTTCGTTTCGTCATCGTTTCTTCGAAATAGCATTTCCGCTATCTGTTTTGCAAAAAAAAATATAATTAATAGACATAATAACCTAATAGGTAGGTACTTTCACGAATGCCTGACATTCAGAGCAAATAAATATATTGGAACAAACGGTATCATCTTTTGAGTTACGTACGTCTAAAAATAGACAGATTTATTCACCATTTTACGTTTCAAAACACCTTATGCACGGCAGTCAGAGTCTTTCACTCGTGACATAAAACATGTCAATTTGCGAAAGTACCCTCTATTTGAAATCATTAGTTTTGAAACGTGTTGTAGTGTTGTTTATTCCATAAAAGTACCCGCATAGACTGTAGGAAGTTTTTTGTTTATTTTCGCATAAGCTTTTATTCATAATAAATAGAGTAGGTAGCAAGATGACCACACATGAGGAAAATAAAAACTCATACCGATCGAGACGGTATTAAGAAAAATTATTATTTTGATATCGTTTTACAACTTTTTATCTCTAGTGCAGATGGTTAGACACATTACGTAATAAACATGTCATTCATATCATAACACTTTGAGTAGGTACCTATGGTAGGAAGTATAAAACATCCTAGATACATACATATACGTATATATCACGCCTAAACCTTTACGGGTAGGCAAACTTTCTAAAGTAACATTACGTATATCATGTCCAAGGTCATGGCAACCGAGGAGGCAGGTACTTCAAGTATACCTACCTTATGTTATGATATGACATGTAGACATTAGGTACTAGTTTTCAGTAGTTAGACTAGTTAAGACAATTTACCACCAGTTTTGATGTTTCATAGCTTGTGAATCTACAACAGAATGTAGTTATAAATTTGCAACATGATGGATTAAGTAAATCACCTAGGTACATTACATAAATCTGTATCCCAAACACACTTTTCTCTCAATGAATTGAAAAAGCAAAACTTTTCATAGTTTAGGTGTGACATTTATTGAATAGGTAGGTAGTTATTTACTTATCCGTTTTGAGATGAGGCCATTACAATACGGCCTCTTTCTCTCCCCACTTTTGTTTGTTTTCATGTTGCTTAAAATCTCGCTAATACAAGAAAACTTTAACTTAACTCTTCAGAGAGCTCTTCAGATTGTACATAGGTATTTCCTCCGGGGTTACTTGCTGCGAAAATACAGCACGTACCTATTTGAAGTAGGTACTTTAATGGCACTCTTTGACCATAGTTCAAAGAAGTAAACGAATGACAAGCGTAAGGGATATCCCTTAGCATGACATTAGTACTATACTATCGTATTACATTTTTAGGGGACACAGTTGACACTGTAGTAAGAGATAACTATTTAATAAAAGTGATTTCTTGCTACTTATGACAGTGAGCAAGGGAAATGCATAAATGGTCGTTCCATTACAAGAACAATGTTGTAACTTATTTTTTATTGCATGGCCCAGTGAGCCACTGTAATGATCACAAAGTGAAACTGTTTAAGACATTAACCTGCAAGAACTTCAGCCCTGAGGTTATGGTAATGTCTTTATTGACAATCTCCTTGCGTAGGTGTTTCTAACTAGCTCAAAGCTACGCAGGGGCATTCCATGAAAACATCAACTTCTAGTCGCTTACGTGACGTTTAGCATCTACTTTACGCTTATGTTATCCTTATGAATGATACAAAGCTACTGTATGTGAAATTTTTTTTTTAAAGCTTTTATGTTGATATCAAATCTTTTACACGGAAATATTAGAAGTCTCAGAACATTTTCTTGGAATGCCTCTACATAAGCTAAGATGTAAACTTCTTTTACTAGAAATTGTAATAGCCATTTCAAAGCAAATTTCATTGAAAATAATTATCTCGGATGCGTCCATCGGATTATGGACTTTGTAAACAAAAACGTGTCGGGTAGGTATTCAATTAGAATTCTTATCTAAATAAAATGTCACATGCAAGATTCGAACCTGCGAAATTCACTAACACACACACTACCCTTCGTTACACTCGTTAATTTCGTCTGAGGCAAGGCCCTGACGGTGTACTATTTGTTTTTATAGAATACTTCGAAATTAGTAAAAGGGAGAACCCTTTATTTTGTAGGTAAGACATATCGTGCCTGCGCCGAATGCCACTGAACTTTGTTTGATATGGGATAGGTATAAGAGTAATACCTAATACAGTACAGTTTATATCATAAGTCACACAGTTTTATGAAATTCGCTGGCCGACTCTCTCTGCGCGAGGTATTAAAATAATATGTAGGTACGTTTCGAAACTTTTGGGTCCATGATGACCCCGTCCTTTGAGGAGTATGTAGTACCGAAACGCAACAATATACTTATCACTATATTTTGCGATATTTGTCTCGCATTACAAAATATCAGTTCGTCACGTATACGAAAGACACGAGGACGAAAATTAAGGCACTCCTGCAAGTGCAGGCGAGAGCAATCTGCATGACATCAAAAAAGCACAACCCCTGCGCGGGGATGTAGGAGTCAAAGGGCTCACCATGCGCTGGCGGCCAAGGTACTCCTAATGATGTTTTAAAATAGGGTATACCTTGCATTGCGCAGAGGTAACATATAAAAACAAGGGAACATGGCCTAGTTCGCGGAGCCATATAATATCAATTTGTCATTGCAATAGAATAAAATTAGGTATATATACCTTACAAAATATCCTTGCTGAGATTTGATTGTTCTTTTTTGTAAGACGTTCTACGGACTAGGTGTGCCGTAAACCCTCACTGCATTATTCGGGGTCACAGCGACACCCTTTTTAATGAAATTCTTTAATTTTAAAGAAACACCTCAAAGAAAAAGAACTTTGGAGGTAGAAATTAAATATACAAGTCAACATTTTTTTAAAGTGAGGACCACGTGTTTATAGCGTCGAACACGTTGCGACGTGTCAAACAAAACACAAACTTAAAAACCACGTGTCTGATTACAGACAGAAGTTTAAATTAAATAATAAGTTTCAAGTTTCAAGTTTATTTATTCATGAACAGTACATAAACTGTGTGCGAATTTACAATTTAGAGCCTTATGACTAGAGTTAAATTAATAATAAAATTTACAATCAAAATAAGCAACATAATAATAATAGAATAAATATAAATCACATGTCATTAATATTATACAAAACTTTTTCCAATAAATATAATTTCAATTTTCTCTTAAATATATCAATATTACAAATTCCTTTAAGTTCATTTGGTAGACTATTAAATAATTTTACGGCTTGATACATAGGGCAATGTTTAGCAATATTCAAAGTAGGCTTTATAACATAGTTTAGCTCTAATCTACGTGTATTTAACCTTATTTTCATTTCGTCTTCTGTTTCATATTTATGTCTATGTTTAAATATATCAATGAGCAACACAAAGACATAGAGGCTAGGCACTGTCAGAATCTCATATTTTTTAAAGAACTCTTTACAAGATTCCCAAGGAGGGATGCGGGCAATAATGCGTATAGCTCTTTTTTGCATTGTGAAAGCTTTTGATATGTTGTATGCATAGCTGTTACCCCAATACTTAATGCTGTAGCGCAATTTTGATTCAACAAGAGCAAAGTATACCATCTTAAGTTGATCTATTCTCAGAATATCCCGTAAAGTCCTTAAAGCATAGCAGGCAGAGCTAATAGAGCTCTCAATAGAATTCAATTCAGTCTTCCAATTTAGCAGTCTATCCATGTTAATACCTAAGAACTTGACCACCTCTAATATTTCAACCTTTTGATTATTTAAGGTCAGGTCAAGTGTAGCCTTGTTCTTGGTTGTAGTTTTAAACAAGATACTGCAAGTTTTTTTCAAATTTATTTTTAAGTCGTTTTTAGAAAACCATTCACTAAAAGCTGTTAATGTGGCGTTAGTTACTGTCTCTAGGTCTCTCATAGTTGATTTGGATAATATCGCGTTGGTGTCATCCGCATAAAGAATTAACCTCGCCTCAGGGACTCTCACATTTACGTAGTTGATCAGGTCATTCGTAAAACTATAAACAAAATTGGGCCCAGTATAGATCCTTGTGGAACCTCTATCAATGCTCATAAGTTTAGATCTACCTATGTTTTCTGACCCATCTCTCCCAACTTGTCTTACCTCTACGAATTGCTTGCGGTTTTTCAAATAAGACTGGAATAAACTAAAAGCTGTACCCTTATTCCATAATGTTGCAACTTTTGCAGTAAAATATTATGATCGACCATATCGAAGGCCGAACTTAAATCCAGGAACAACCCCGCCACTTTGTTCCTATCATTAAGTCTACGTACTACATCATCTAGTAAAGTGTCCATCGCGTCCAAAGTTCCCACTCCTTCCCGATACCCAAACTGCCTTGCACTAAGAAGTTCATGTTTTGTTAGATGTGCCAACAGTCTTGTTTTAATGAGTTTTTCAAAGACCTTTGAGAGTGTGGGCAGCAAAGATATCGGTCTATAGTTTTTAGGATCTAGTTTAGACTCTTTTTTGTATATTGGGATGATTTTGGCAATTTTGAACTGCTCCGGAAATAAACCCTTTTCTAAGCAACTATTAAAGAAATTAGCAAGTATTGCATCTAAAATTTCAATGTTTTCTTTTATGATAGATATGGGTATATCATCGTACCCCGTTGAAGTTTTATTTTCCATTTTAGCTACTATTTTTCTGACCTCTAACGGCGTTACTTTTCTTATTACCATATCGTCGGCAACTCTACCTGTATTATTTCTCAAGAAATTCAACGCTACAGAGTGATCCCCACAAGACGGCAGATTACCATGATTAAATTGTATCGAGAAAATATTAGACAATTCAGAAGGGTCGACTATAATTTTGCTATCAATTTTTAACATAAGCTGTTCACGAGTTTTTCCTGACTTTTCGAGTTTAATTTATTGACTACCTTCCAGATACCCTTTGACCTATATCTTTCGTTGTTTATTTCAGATTGGGTAGCTATTAATCTCGCTTTCACAAGAACTTTTCTGTATATTTTAATGTACTGATTTTTATAATGAATTAAACTAGGATCGTTGTGCGATTTGTCTATAGAACATAGTACCCGCTTCATCAGACTAGAGATTTTAATACCCTTACTTAGCCATTTTAAAGCCCCGTGACTACTTTTTCTAACCTTTTTCTTCCTTAATTTAAAGCAGCTTTTGAAATGACCATTAAATTTCTTTAGAAAACCATTTATACCCATGTTCTTCCAATTTGTTTCCATCAATTTCTCTTTAAACAGATGTCTATTTATTTTGTTAAAGCTCTACGTTCAATGTATACTACGTTCTCTTTCCATCGTTCAATATTGCTATTATCCTTTAAACTAAGTGATACTGCTGCGTGCCCGTCTCCCAATCCATTGTGATCTACCAAAGTTGTAAGTACAGAATCGTCTTTTATGTTAGTCAAAATATTGTCTATACACGAAACAGAACCATTTCTTACAAAAGTAACACTATTTAATAGATATCTAAAATTATAACATGTCAATAAATTTACAAATTCTGTTTTCTTCTTGGACTCTATCAAAACATTAACATTAAAATCACCTATTATTATCACATTTTTGTCAAAAAATCTTTGCAATATAAATTCAAGTTTCATTATAAATATGTCAAATTTATTGTCATTTTGATAGCAGCAAAAGATATATAAATTAGACTCTATGTCTCTTATTCCACATAGCTCAAAACTATCAACACTTGAGATATTTTTACACATTGCTATTTCTTCACATCTACGATTTTTGTGTGCTAATATTAAAGTGCCGCCTCTAATTTTATTTTTCCTAGCATAAAGTGAAATTAACTTATAATTTTCAAACACTATAAATTCAGCAGACTGTTTATTAAGAAAGTGCTCGCTAATGCAAACATAATCTTGTATCGATGTCAAACTATCTAAATAAAGCTCAAATTGATCCTTTTTCGCTGATATTCCACACACATTCTGATGAATTATATTTACAACTGATAAATTATCGATTGCACAGTTGCACTTGATGTACTATCCTGAATGTTATGGGGAATCAGCGAAAAGTCACTCGAGTCTACTAGAGCGTTCCCTATGCTAGGAACGAAAAAGCTCTAACTCCGTCTGTGTGGAGACATTGCAGATAGAGTCGGATTTTGATGACAAATTATTCTTATAGTTGAACATGATAATATCTAATACTAGAGACCTACAGGTATTCATTTTTTGCATGTAATTAGATGAGTCACAATAAGTTTGTGAGAGGTAAATATGGTCCACGTTTGTACTAATTATTTGTAATATATCATTTAATTTAAATGTATTGTAAAACTTATTTGCACAAATTTTCCCGAATAAAATGTTCGTATTTGTGATCATGCCTAAAAAGTCAGACAAAACTGTATGAAAACTCATCAAATTACTGTCATGTTTACCAGCTAAAATAATAATGTAGTCCATTTTTGTCATTCTCAGACATTCTGATATACTTCCGGAGAGAACTTGTTCCAAAGAAGCATAGGGTTTCACAACTGACGTAACCAAATAGTCATCACCTAATTTTTTGGCTAGCATGTCTCGTAATCTGCGACCCGATTCATCAGCAAGGAGCATAACTGTTCGTTTGGCAGGCTGTGTTCGCCGACCGTCTCCATGGCCTTGTTCCTTAAATTGTAGATTTGATGTTTTTGTCTGATCATCACTGTCGTCTCCAGTAAAAGTCTTACTACTCGGGCTGATTTTTCTGGACCTAGGCCGGGCAGTAGAGTGGGTAGAGTTAACTTCTGATTGAACAGCCGATGTATTAGTGGTGGTAGGTGGTAATTTTATTTTATTCTGATGTGAAGTTAAAGTATGTTCAAAATCACGTTCGACGGAAGGTATTGGCATAGTTTTATTAAGATTATTTCGTTTTACTCTACCGTGAAGAGGATCACTGGTCGTGCATAATTTTGCCAGCAGTTTGTACTTGTCCTTGTATTTCGATAAATCATTCTTTAGTTTATAATTTTCTGAAAGCATACTTTCGATCTCCATTTCAGCCGAAGCAACCTGCATCTCTAGAATAGCTACCTTCTCTGTTAGTGTCTCTAATTTGTTTGCCATTGTGATGTTATGGATTCCAGGACAACTACGAGAGCGATAGATTTTGGTGCGTCGTTCCCAGGATTTAAAGGGCTGCCCAGCGATTCATTTTCCGGATCTATGCACTCGAGCGACTGAAACGAGTTGCTGGTTGGTATATTCACCACAAAACCACTGCTTGTGACTTCTTCTTCAGGTAACTGGGAATCAGTGCAAGGTGTCACATTGGATAGAGTCGAAACATCCACCGGTTCCGCCTGAATTGAAGCTGTCTCTGTTACGCTTACGGCACAGTATGTCGATGTACTCGCGGGCGGAGTGAAAAAAGCTGTTTGAATATTGTTATCACTGGTTTGCTCTACTTTATGGTATGTACCTTTATTTTGTGGTGCGGTGTTTTTATTGTTCTGTGCTGGTTTTGGAGGTTTGTGTATGATCGGTGTGCTTGCGCTTTTTATACACTTCAAACATTTCCATGTATTTCTTTTATGACTCTCCATTAGGTTGTATCTCTTTCTTGACACATTAGAACAGAATTTATTTTCAGTATTAATCTGTACACAGAATATTAGGCGGCATAAAGCGCACTGTAGGTATTCATTCCTTCTGCATTTTTTTTCACATTTACCACACAGTTGAATCCTCGAAGACATTTTGAGTGAGTATATATATGAATAAATTGTAAAATTGTAAATAAATTTGTTGATGAAAATCCATAAATCAATCAGTGACCTTACTTCACTCCGTGGCGTACACGGACGCCATCTTCAAATATTTCGACCGAATAATACTTATAACTAAAAATATATTACCCTGAGGCAAAATGTATCATCACTTACAGATAACTAGCAGCCTACAACGGATCAACATTTTGTGTTGAAAATATTTAAATCGTGTCACTCAAGGCTTATGAAAGGCACTATGATTACTGGATTTTCATTTGATCGTCCTCAAAAGAAGAGAACGAATTTATTACTTCGATAACAACCAAATTTCTTTAACACACTTTGCTTATTTAATTGGGATCTTACTCTTGATAAATAATTCACTGAAATAGTTATCTATTTAGATCACGGGCTCGGCGCCCTTCCTGAACAATTTATTTACTCGTAAACGGACTTTAGACTGATTCTTGCTTGGTCTAAATTATGAACAGTGGTATGAAATTGCAAAGTAGTGTTCGACGGAAAACCGCCTTCAGAAATTTGATTTTCCAAGTGCATGCTCAATAAAATAGAAAGGACTTACCCATCTTGCAAACTCACTGAATTTACAATTTAAAAGGACAGACATTACACAAATATAAAATTTAAAAACGAACGGTGTAAAACCGTTATTAATAAAAATTTAAAAGAAAATAATTTTTGAAAACGCCATATAACACAAAAATGAAATAGTTAAATTAAAATAATTTATTAAAGTTTATAATTTTTGAATTATAAAACTTTGGCGAAATTCAAAAAATTATCTTCTGAGGCGACCGCGCGCCGGCGTTGATAAATCGCCAATGAAGCCAAGCGGGCCGACTCGCCCCGCCCTGCCTGTCGGAGTGAGGAGAGGGGAGGTGGGAGCAGCCAATCACGAGCAAGGACAGATAGGTGCGACCGTAGCTGTAGGTGTAGATGAGTTGCTTCTCTCATGTTAAGTATGATTATAGGACGGTACAGTTGTTTAATTGTTCAAATGCTGACTTTGTGTAAAGGATTACAATGTTGAATTCCCACCTGTTTGTACTGTCTACCTGATTCAGATTTCATGAGTATGACAGGCAAAACTACCTCTATACTTAGTCCATTAACTTTCTCTTCTTCAAGAGCCACAACAGTCCACTGCTGATTAACCTACCTAAATTATTCTACATCTTGAAGTAGTGTCCCACTTATTTTTTTTTATAATATTAAACTTTATGCATAAAGTGAGTACATGGACAGACATAATGTCAATGGCATTATGTACTAGTCTACCTTAGGGCATGTTGAAATTTACAGATTCTTGTATACATTTTTCTGTCACAGCTGGATATCTATTGCAATATATTTGGAAATATCTCATGTTTGTTTCAGTCTGGCAGCACAGCCTTGATGTACGCGGCTGCCGCAGATTTCCCCTACACCTGCAATGAACTGCTGCTGCGAGGAGCTGATCTCACACTGACTAACGACTACGACCAAGATGCTTACACACTGTCCACCACTAACAATAGCAAACTGGGTAAATGTTTTATATTATGTGGTTATGTTTTTAAAACATTGTTTTTTTAACTTTGAGTAATATAATAGAATCCATTTTATGTTAAATGTGTAAATAAAAATTTACAATTTCTAATTGTTAGGGTATGGTTTGGATTGGTTAGGTTGTTTGGGAAAATATTCAGATATTTATTTATGTATTAGATAAAATCTTTTATTGGTGTGATTGGTAGTTGGAATTTGCCAGTCATCCAATCATGAGAACATTCCAGATTTTAGACTGTCTTTACTTCCTAGGCTGTTATGAGTGAATGCCTTTCGTTTTACACCACCATTTGTATGCATGAGGTGTTTTCCTGTCACAACTTGGCGCCTAACACATAATTGTTTGTTTCCAGCACAAACTGTGATAGAAAATTTCCTGATAGGCTGCCTCAGCAAGGCCTAACCTAACCCCCACCACGTGACCACAACACGCTTTGGACAAAACAGACGCCGGAGTTTATTTGCAAACAGCATTCAAATACAGGGATTTAGTTTATAATTGTAAATTTTATTAAAATATTAAATATTTTTAAGTTCATAATATACAAATGTGATGTGATTAAGTAACTGAAATACAGACAATATGCAGTTTATAAAATCTTTCACTTATTCACTAGGTAACCAAAGTATAAAAATTATTTACATTTGAAGGGCCCACTTGCAGAAGTCCCTAAGTCCATTATCATGACAGTTGAATTCTGAACTTTAATCTTTTTTCAAATACGTTTGTTTTTAAAACTAATCAAAAAGAGGAATTCTGCAACTGGGCGCTTCATTTGCACCTCAACCAGTAAGTCTAGTTAAAAAATCACAGTTTAGATTCAGTCAGCCAGTTGAACTTCTGGGGTTTCCTGTTGGACTGCGGGTCGATGAGTATGTTGATGATGCTGGGTCGGTCAGTGACGGCGAGCGCCTGCTTCAGAGCAGATTCAATTTCGCTGGTATTGCGGCAAAGGAACCCGCTGGAGCCGAAGATCTCCATCATCTTCTCGTATCGAACCTCCGCGGTCAGCGCTGTTGGCGGCGTGCTGCAAGTAGATTATGATTTGGTTATTGAACGGCTCCTGTGTCGAATTATGTATGAGAAAAAGTATGAGCAATAGCAGTACTTTAAAAGTTACAGCTGGAACAAATTATGGGTCAACACCCCTTTTAAAAGCAAAAATATCTCGAGACAGAAACATTTTAGTGATTTTGTTTTAAACAAAGCTCCCCTTTGTTTTAAAAGACCTATTCAACGATACCCTACTCAATATTACAGAAAAATGATTATTTTTTGCCCCCCTTTCACTTGTATGGAAAGTGTTCAAAAAACATTTGATATATTTTTTTTCTGAACGTTTCTATGTTTGGGTCAACATGATCTATCTTCACACCAAATTTCATGTCGATAGCTCTAAAACTGACGAAGATATGAGGGCGCGGCATACATACAGACATACAGACTTGACGAAATGATAAGGGTTTCTAGTAGACTACGAAAAACGAGCCTACTGTGCAGCCATTAGAATAGGCCATATTTACAGCTGTCAAGCCCATAGTCGAAGATATGTCAAGACAGAGAAATAGAACTTGGAACTTATATCATAGCATTAGCATGATTTTGATAGCTGTCAAATATGGCCTATTCCAATGACCGTACTTTAGTTAGGTAAATAATAAACATACCCCAGTGCAACATCCCCGCCGGACTGGAAGTCCTGCATGGTCTCAGCGTCGAAGCCCCCGTAGATGCCATTATTGTTGACGATCACGATCACTACCGGCAGCTTGTACCGGAACATCGTCTCGATCTCCATACCTGTTGGGAAAGGGAACATTGGGAAATCAGACAAATAAAGGTTTAAAAAGATTTTTATGGCATTCCAATTGAATTAATAACATCTAGTGCAAGTCGGACGACGAATCGAGGTTCAGCCACCGTTAAGTAACAGAATTCTACGGATCACCACATTAATTTTCTTTTTGAGTCATACCACGGTCAATAAAATTTTATTTTTTAAATCAACAAATCTTGCTCTGTAACCCAACTGTTCGTCAAATCTATTGGCAACTATATAATAACTTTAGACCACTATTTGTATTCGCTTTTACTAATTTCTGAAGCAAATACGAATACCTACTGACCGGAGAAGCTGAACGCGGAGTCTCCTTCTATATATAATGTGTATGTCTCTTCGTGTGGGACACCGAGTCGTCCAACGACCTGATGAACCCTGGTGTCAGAGTTTTTCAACCACCTACTGCAAGCAGCAGGCCTCTGACATGGTTGTGTAACGACCGCCATCATAGACAGCAACCGGGACCGACGGCTTAACGTGCCCATCCGAAGCACGGAACCATCTTGCTTTTCGGATTGTATGTAATACTGACCGGAGAAGCCGAAGGCGGAGTCTCCCTCGACGCAGACGACGCGCTTGCCGGGCGCGTGGTCGCGGCACCACATCGCCGCAGCTATGGCAAACCCGGGACCCACCTGCAAACACAAGGGTAAGGGTAAGGTAAGTTAAACAAGCTTAAATCCTCCATTTTAATAATATAGCTAGTGTCACTCGCACACGCACTGCGAGGAACACGGACCTGATATACTGGCTCTTGTTCTTCCAAGACTAAGACGAATCTAACGCTTATCTAACGAAGTTTTTTAGCCATCGCATTTTGCTAGGGCAAAATGGCGAAATGAACACTCATTTACAAAATTAGATAGTGTCTGAATATCAAAATATGTTTGCATAATTTTGCAGGACAGGCAACGATTCAACTGCAATCTTGGTCCGTGCTGCAATGACTCAGACGGTAGAGGCGTTACTAGTACGGATAGTGAATAGCCGGTTCAAATCTAGCCTGCAGTTGAAATGTTGCAAGGGATAATGCTTGACCTCATTTCTGTCTAAAGTCTTAAATAATTACCCCCATGGTGCCAAAAGTGCCAGCGTCAAGCCTGTGCCGAGGCAGGTTATTAAGAAGCATGCCGCGACCGATGTCCATAGTGTTGGCTCCCTCGCTCACTATGATGGAGTCGGCTGGAATGTTCGCTTGGACGGTCTTAAATACTGCTTAGTAACTTTGCTTCCATAGTGTCAAAGATAAAGACTAGTATTTACCCCCATGGTGCCAAAAGTGCCAGCGTCAAGCCTATGCCGAGGCAGGTAATTAAGAAGCATGCCGCGACCGATGTCCATAGTGTTGGCTCCCTCGCTCACTATGATGGAGTCACCTGGATATTTGCTTACACAGTCTACTTCTTAGTTACTTGTATTTATGAAATGTTGTCAAAAGTGACTAGTATTTACCCCCATGGTGCCAAAAGTGCCAGCGTCAAGCCTGTGCCTAGGCAGGTTATTAAGAAGCATGCCGCGACCGATGTCCATAGTGTTGGCTCCCTCGCTCACTATGATGGAGTCCGCTGGAATATTCGCTTACATAGTCTTAAATACTTATAATAAGTAATTTGTACTTACTTGACTTACTTGAGTCATTAAGCGTGACTGCGAAACTTGTACTTACTTCCATGGTGTCCAAAGTGCCAAATATATATAAATACTACTAAGTAACTTGTATTGCTAATAGTGCTAAAGAGAGAGACAAGTATTTAACCCCCTGGTGCCAAAAGAGCCAAAGATGTTCGCTTGCAGTCTTTTTCTTAGTAACTTTTAGTTACCTCGATGGTGTCAAAATTGCTAAGGATAAAGACTAGTATTCAACCCATGGCGCTAATATTAAAGACTCATATTTACCAAAAGTGTCAAAAGCAATAAAGAGAGTAGTATTATATTATAATTACCCCCATGGTGCCAAAAGTGCCAGCGTCAAGCCTGTGCCTAGGCAGGTTATTAAGAAGCATGCCGCGACCGATGTCCATAGTGTTGGCTCCCTCGCTCACTATGATGGAGTCCGCTGGGATATTCGCTTGGAGTCTTAAATATTTCTTAGTAACTTTACTTCCATAATACCAAAGATAAAGACTATAATACCTCTTAGTTACTTGTATTTATGAAATGTTGTCAAAAGTGACTAGTAATTACCCCCATGGTGCCAAAAGTGCCAGCGTCAAGCCTGTGCCTAGGCAGGTTTTTAAGAAGCATGCCGCGACCGATGTCCATAGTGTTGGCTCCCTCGCTCACTATGATGGAGTCACCTAGATATTTGCTTACACAGTCTTGAATACTTCTAAGTAACTTTACTTCCATAGTGCCAAAGATAAAGACTATAATACCTCTTAGCAAACTGTACTTATGAAATGTTGTCTTAAGTGACTAGTATTTACCCACACGGTAACAAACGTGCTTAAGACAATATTTACCTTCATGGAGCCAAAAGTACTAAAGTGACTAGTATTTACCCCCATGGTTCCAAAAGTGCCAGCGTCAAGCCTGTGCCGAGGCAGGTTATTAAGAAGCATGCCGCGACCGATGTCCATAGTGTTGGCTCCCTCGCTCACTATGATAGAGTCCGCTGGGATATTTGCTTGCACATTCTTAAATACTTATGTATAAGTAACTTTATATTTACTTGATTTGCTTGAGTCATTAAGTGTGGCCGCGAAAGTTTAAGACAGTTAACTTGTACTTACTTCCATGGTGTCAAAATTGCTAAGGATAAAGACTAGTATTCACCCCTATGGTGTCAAAAGTGCTAAAGATAAAGACTAGTATTTACCCCCATGGTGACAAAAGTGCCAGCGTCAAGCCTGTGCCTAGGCAGGTTATTAAGCAGCATGCCGCGACCGATGTCCATAGTGTTGGCTCCCTCGCTCACTATGATGGAGTCCGCTGGATATTTGCTTACAGTTTTGAATACTTCTTAGTGACTTTACTTCCATAGTGCTAAAGATAAAGACTAGTATTAACCCCCATGGTGCCCAAAGTGCTAAAGATAAGACTAGTATTTACCCCCATGGTTCCAAAAGTGCCAGCGTCAAGCCTGTGCCGAGGCAGGTTATTAAGAAGCATGCCGCGACCGATGTCCATAGTGTTGGCTCCCTCGCTCACTATGATGGAGTCACCTGGGATATTTGCTTACACAGACTACTTCTTAGTTACTTGTATTTATAAAATGTTGTCTTAAAGTGACTTCTAATTACCCCCATGGTGCCAAAAGTGCCGTCGGCAGTGCGTCAAGCCTGTGCCGAGGCAGGTTATTAAGAAGCATGCCGCGACCGATGTCCATAGTGTTGGCTCCCTCGCTCACTATGATGGAGTCGGCTGGGATGTTTGCTTGCCCAGTCTTTTTCTTAGTAACTTGTATTTACCTCTATAGTGCTAGAGTAAAAGACTAGTATTTACCCCCATGGTGCCAAAAGTGCCAGCGTCAAGCCTGTGCCTAGGCAGGTTATTAAGAAGCATGCCGCGACCGATGTCCATAGTGTTGGCTCCCTCGCTCACTATGATGGAGTCCCCTGGATATTTGCTTACACAGTCTACTTCTTAGTAACTTTTAGTTACCTCGATAGTGTCAATAGAGAGATACAGAAAACTCGTGATTACCTCCATGGTTTCAAAGGTGCAATAGATAAAGGCTAGTAATAGCGGGATAATCGCTTACACAGGCTTAGTCATTACTTAGTAACTTGTATTGACTTCTATAGTGTCAAAGTTATAGGCTAGTATTTACCCCCATGGTGCCAAAAGTGCCAGCGTCAAGCCTGTGCCGAGGCAGGTTATTAAGAAGCATGCCGCGACCGATGTCCATAGTGTTGGCTCCCTCGCTCACTATGATGGAGTCGGCTGGGATATTTGCTTACACTTTTGAATACTTCTTTATAACTTGTAGTTGCTTCCATAGTGCCAAAGATAAAGACTATAATACCTCTTAGTAATTTGTATATATTTAATGTTGTCAAAAGTGACTAGTATTTACCCCCATGGTGCCAAAAGTGCCAGCGTCAAGCCTGTGCCGAGGCAGGTTATTAAGCAGCATGCCGCGACCGATGTCCATAGTGTTGGCTCCCTCGCTCACTATGATGGAGTCACCTGGATATTTGCTTACACAGACTACTTCTTAGTTACTAGTATTATGAAATGTTGTCAAAAGTGACTAGTATTTACCCCCATGGTGCCAAAAGTGCCAGCGTCAAGCCTGTGCCGAGGCAGGTTGTTAAGAAGCATGCCGCGACCGATGTCCATAGTGTTGGCTCCCTCGCTCACTATGATGGAGTCGGCTGGGATATTTGCTTACACAGTCTTTTTCTTAGTTACTTGTATTTATTTAATGTTGTTTAAAGTGACTAGTAATTACCCCCATGGTGCCAAAAGTGCCAGCGTCAAGCCTGTGCCGAGGTAGATTATTAAGAAGCATGCCGCGACCGATGTCCATAGTGTTGGCTCCCTCGCTCACTATGATGGAGTCAGCTGGGATATTCGCTTACACAGTCTACTTCTCAGTTACTTGTATTGATGATATGTTATTATAACTTTTGAAGCACTCGCGATTGTTTTCACACATTTTAAGTATTGAACCGGGTCTATCGCGATAATATTTAGGTATATTATCTATGTTATCTATGTCTAAAGTGACTAGTAATTACCCCCATAGTGCCAAAAGTGCCAGCGTCAAGCCTGTGCCTAGGCAGGTTATTAAGAAGCATGCCGCGACCGATGTCCATAGTGTTGGCTCCCTCGCTCACTATGATGGAGTCGGCTGGAATGTTTGCTTGGACGGTCTTGAACACGGCGTAGTAGTTCAAAGGTAGCTTTGTGCTGTTCGCTTGCGACTGGAGAAGAAATGGATTGTGTTAATTTTGTCTTTATGTATGGGCATGTAATGAGGAGGGATGAAAAGCATGTAACAAAAAAGTAATGAACACGAATGTGAATGGACGCAGAAGAAGAGGAAGGCATAAAAAGTTTGGATGGATTGTATAAGAGACGATATGAAAAATAAAGGCGTAAGTGAAGATTGACTGCTGATAGAGATGAGTGGAAGAAAAAGACGCGTTGCGCCGACCCCAAATAAATTGGGATAAGGGCAGGCAGATGATGATGATGTAGCATAAAGGTACAGTTTCTCCCGTTCACTCATCATGAATAACCCGAAATTTAAGATATCGGTTTTCATTTATTGAATCGTACAACATAGTTTTTGTCCGGCTTGTCGGTATCAATCATAAGAAAATCGAAACCTTATTAATATAATTGTTCATGATTTAGCGTAAGAGACGGTACATGTATGGTATGTTAAAGAGTGGATTAATTCGAAGAAACAGAGTTGTCTCTTTACGTAAGACAAAAGTCGATTAATCGTAAATGTACACAAGTTTCGCGATTAATTTTTCTGGGGAGAGTGAGAACTTCTTTGCACAAGTTTTGAACAGTACTTATTGCCACAAACTTGGCATTGGCCTTCTGTTTCTCTTGCAGGAACTTAGTATTTAGTAAGGGACTAGTTTTTAGTAAGGTCATGATGTATTTACCACGAACTCAGTATTGGCCTTCTGTTAGGCGATGTTAGCCGCTAGGAAGTACTGTTTGCCCGCCAGTTGTTTAGTAAGGGCCAGTTGTTCTATAAGGGCTGCTTACCGCTACAAACTCAGCATTGGCCTTCTGTTTCTCCTGTAATGTGTTCCACCAGGCACTATTACCCGCTAGGGAGTACTTTTTGCCCGCCAGTTGTTTAGTAAGGGCCTCTGTGAAGGGCTTGATGTCGGCATGTACGGCCACTTCGGATTTCACGCTGTTGTGGAACTCCTCTGGGGTTATGTCCACCTGAAACATATTGTTTTTCGAATTATTTTTTAATTTTCTTATAATCACGACATAGATTGTTTTACAATATTTAACTGTCTATCTATTGTATTTTGTTAAGTGCCAATAGTAGGCAGGTGGCGCTCTCATAACACTGTATGTAACTCTATTGTATTTTATTATTTTAACAACGGATAAGCCAAGGTAATATTGAATGATCATTAGGTCAATGACCCTTGCTTTGTTTGAAGACTCGGTTAAAAGAAAAAGATTTAACACAAAATTAAAATGTAACAAAAGCATAATAATTCTCCTGTAAAAACCCGTACTATAATTAATGTTAAGGTAAGCATAACAAGGTGTAAGTTGCGCAGATAAAGAATGGACCCGAATTGGCAACATTATTGTTGACATCCTGCTCATATGTCATATAATATGACAGAAAGGCAACAGTGTTACCAAGAGTCGAAAAATGAAAAAAAAAATTTTACCTCCCAAAGTAAATCAATCAGCTGATCGGTGATTTTGTATGGGAGGTCCAAATTTTTTATTCATATTTCTACTCATGTTCCATGGGGAGAGTTGTTCAGTTTCATGAGTACCTTGACCTCCTTTCGGCTTGTTATAGCCTTTCTGTTACTCTCTGTATAAACGACGTAACTGTATGATCTTCCAGCATCCAGTTCAAGCGAGCTCCTAACAGAACTATGACGTCACTTTGTAGAAGCGCCTGAGTACGGGCGGAAGATACGCAGTAGGGAGAATTGTCAGGCATTACTCTCTTGCCTGAAGCGACCTTATATGAACATCGTGAGTCGTGTCTTTGTAATATGAGTCACAAACCATGATAACTTTGCAATGCAAGCAACCTGTACTATGCATCGAAAAAAGTTGTGTTTAAAATGTATGAGTCACAAACCTGTATGATCTTGGCGTTGGGCGCGAACCGCGGCGGTTGTCCGAAGTGCAGCATCCAGTTGAGTCGCGCTCCCAGGAGAACTATGACGTCACTATGTAATAGGGCTTGAGTACTGGCTGGTAATACGCAGTATACTCTTTGCCTGGTAAGACCTTATATGAACATTGTGAGTCTTTGTACGAGTCACAAACCTGTATGATCTTAGCGTTGGGCGCGAACCGCGGCGGTTGTCCGAAGTGCAACATCCAGTTGAGTCGCGCTCTCAAGAGAACTATGACGTCACTTTGTAGAATGCTTGAGTGCGGGCCGACCATAGGGCCGACTATAACTTTGCAAGTAAGTAAGTAACTTACATTATGCATCTAAACGAATGGTGGCTTTGTATGAGTTACAAACCTGTATGATCTTAGCGTTGGGCGCGAACCGCGGCGGTTGTCCGAAGTGCAGCATCCAGTTCAAGCGAGCGCCTAGCAAGACGATGACGTCACTTTGTAGAAGCGCCTGGGTACGGGCCGATGATACACAGTAGGGAGAATTGTCGGGTACCACTCCTTTGCCTAAAAACAAAATAAAAAATTTTAAAATCCTAGGACTGCAGCGCTCTCTAGCGAGTTGTTTGCGTAACACCTACCTAAGAACATGCACCAAACCTAACCCCAAACGCCGATATACATACCGTCTCCATTCCGTCATTGATAATAGGAACACAATGTTTGTATTTGAATTCGATTAGCTAGATGAGACGATGCCTCACAGATATACTTTCAAAGTTTATCTGGAGTAAAGACTGGACTTTAGGTCTCTCTCCTAAAAAGTGTGCTGTGTAGTAGAATGGGGGTGGAATTGCCTTCTACTGTCCGCGCGCGATCTGGTGGATCTACATGTCATACGTCTTTCGCTTTCGAATACCATCAGATTGCAAGCTGCCTATAGATCTTTCGCCTTCCATACTTCGTCGCTTGACGATTGTGTTTGTCAATTTTCTGCTTTATTTTCCAAAACACAGATTGTGATAAAAAAAGTTTATTGCTAGCGTACAATATCATCATATTAACCATTAATTTATGGGTGTCTGACGACAGCTTGTATAGCCGTTGAATGTCTCCCTACCCTTCAACGAATAAAGGCACGATTTTATGCATTGAAAATATAATTAGTGTTAACCAATATTATGTAGCAGTTATATTGTATTAAATTTCCTAGTAATGCTATAAAACCGAGATCGATTTGATTCGAATACCAGCCGAATGAATCACCAATATCACTAACCATTCATAAAAATACACATACTTACGTACCAACATCATAACATAACACAAAAACATGTAAATCAAATTTCTAGTTAAGGTAAAGTCTCTCACGCTAACTGATGAACAATTCCGTTTTTAAGGTTTCAATTTTCTTACGGATGATACAGACAAGCTGGACGAATTAGTCGTTTATGCAACTGTCTTATAATGGGAGGCATGTAATAGATAATAGTTTGACAAGAGCATTCTAATACTTAATTATATGCAGTTGCATACACTATTTTATCTACACTTTAGTAGAAAAATAATCTAACCTTCGCACTGCAATATGGGGATAGCAAGGAACAATTCCACCAATTGATCGACTTTTCTAAATTATTTATTAAAGAAAAATTGCAGCTAAGCGCGCGCGTACGCCGCCCCTTTGTCCACAATGACCAGAGGCCTTTTCCCCTTCGATACAACTTTAGCGGCTTGCAAATCGTACTTCACTATTTATTTAACAAGTGTTGCTTGCCGTGTGATGCCGGCTTAGAATGTCATCACCCCATATCTTTCCCGTGGGTGTCGTAAGAGGTGACTAAGGGATAAATTCATCCAGGGGTTCAATCCTCGTTATAGTAGTAGTCTGGTAAACAAGTGTTATTCTTACCCATAGGAGTAGGCAGGAACGGTATCTTGGTGGAATCAATGAGTTGTCTAACTTGCTGTTCAGCGCGAGCGTACGCTGCCCCTTTGCCTACTATGACCAAGGGCTTTGCTTCTTTAGATACAACTATAGCGGCTTGCAATACATATTAACTAGTACTATAATAATAATAACTTATTACAAATAAGTGTCATTCTTACCCATAGGAGTAGGCAGGAACGGTATCTTGGTGGTATCAATGAGTTCCCTGACTTGCTGTTCAGCGCGAGCGTACGCAGCCCCTTTGCCAACAATAACCAAAGGCCTTTCAGCCTTAGATAATACTATAGCAGCTTGCAATACATATTAAACTAGTTCTCCAATACACCTTGATATAATAATCATTATTCTTATTTCTTACCCATAGGAGTAGGCAGGAACGGTATCTTGGTGGTATCAATGAGTTGCCTGACTTGTTCTTCGGCGCGAGCGTACGCTGCCCCTTTACCAACAATAACCAAAGGCCTTTCAGCCTTGGATATCACTTCGGCGGCTTGCGCGACTAAGGCTGGGTCGGGGTGGGCAGGCCTCAAGGGTTCTGTAGTGTAGAACTCGAGGGGGACTTTGTCTTCGTCTACTTCACCCTGGAAAAAGACGGGAAGATAAGTTGGGATAATTTATATAAGGTCCTATTAAATTCACTGCAAATATTTTAGGGGCAGATCAAATAAAATATAAGCATGTACTAGGCAAAGTTTAAAAAAAATCTACACGCTAGTTTTCGAGAATTTTGCATTTAACTAAAAAAAAAACAAAACGAAAAAAGTGCACCCTGTTTGCCCTACAAACACACACTTCGACGAATTTAAATTACGCGCCAAAAAAAAGTGCTGTGATTGGTTGGTTGCTAGTGTGCGTGCCGTGTAAGTGAATCCTGTCTACGCGGCGGAAGGGCAGTCGGGTCAGACAAAGGGTGTTCACGTAATTAATTAAGAAGTTTGTTTGAAAATGAAAAAATAAATCTAGCGTGTCGATTTTTTTTTAAATGCCTTAGATGTTTTTCTTTTACATATTTACGCATGCCCTTAAAATATTTGCAGTGAATTTAATAGGACCTTATATAATGATGGCTTTAAAACTTGATCAAACGAAGGATGCACTAGTTGCTCTTGATCATGCATGATAATGCATCCCTACAAAGCTTTCCAAAACATCGGTCAACGTATGTACAAAACATGTTACATAAATTTATCAGTAAGTAGTAGGGTAAGTAAGTTGTCGCCCAAGATCGAGAGAAGTGGAGAATTCTTATGAGAACCCTGTACTTAGAGAGGGATAACAGGATTCCATCATCAAGTAAGAGATACGAAAATATTCCAAGGAGTGAACCAGACCATGAAAATTAACAAATTTTCCCAAAAAAAACATAGATCGAAACATGACATACAAAATGTGCTAAAGACAAATAAAAATGTGAGGTATTTTCATATTTATTATGTACGGTTGATATCAGTGCGTACGTACCGTGAGCAAAGTGGCGGGCATATCGAGGTAGGAGACCCCGGGGCGACCAGTAGAAGCCAATCGGACAGCTTTCTCCACGTGAAGGGGGATGAGGCGCGGCGACGGCGGCCGCGCGGCGTACTTGCAGTACTGCCGGCTCGCTTCCACCTGGAATAAAACACATCAAATTATTTTTCTGCGTCTGGTTCTGATTCTGATGGAAGTTTCCATAGGACGGTGACACATCTTTCTGATAGTCTTGCTTCGGCTTTTCAGCCATTTCCTAAAAACTTCTGCAACGCGGTTCACACCAACGCTCAGAGCATCTCCAGACACTTTTCAGACTTTCTAGCATCTTTTGATGACAATAAATCTATTCATGCTATATTGGTCTCGGAATCTTTTCTGAAACCAGAGCTTCCTTCCTCCTTATACACTTTACCTGGGTTTCAACTCAATAGAAATGACCGCACTGGGAAGGCTTGTTGGCAATTTATTTACGCGGTCAAATACCCTATGAACTAAAGAATAGGTCATCTTATTTCAAACTAGCGGCCCATCACCACCACCTGTTTCTCACCATCTTCCCGTGGGAATAAGACATTTCTCAGCAAGTGTTATACATAAACCTTCCTCTTGAATCCCCTTTTATATAAAAAACCGCATCAAACTTCTAGTTAGGATTCAATATTATCTATTTATTAAACTTTATTACAGAGAAGGACAAAGGAGCGTGGCGGCATTTTCTGCTGAGAAACCAAGGGATAAACAGAAAGTGTCTTAGATGGGAGGACTTTGAAATTACTTTTGAAAGAATATCCCTGGACGAGACACACAGCGCCATCTAGCCCCAAACTAAGCAAAGCTTGTACTATGGGAACTAGACAACTGATATAATACATATACGGGGTGTTAGGGACGGTGTAACGAAAACTTTGCAGGCGTGCTCAGACCATGAAACTGAACAACTTTTACTATGGAGCCAATGGTGGTAAACGAAAAAAAAATTCCGACCTCCCATACAAAGTCAGTCAGCTGATCGTGAATTTTGTATGGGAGGTCGGAAAATTTTTTTCGTTTCCCACCATTGGCTCCATAGTAAAAGTTGTTCAGTTTGATGGTCTGAGCACGACTGCAAAGTTTTCGTTACACCGTCCCTAACACCCCGTATACTTTTTTTTTTGTAAATAAATACATATCATACATAGAAAACACCCAGACTACACACAAATACTTGAAAATTGACTTTACAAATATTTGTGTGTGGTGGGAATCGAACCCACGACCCTCGGCGTAGAAGGCAGGGGTACTATCCACTACGCCATCGGGACAGTCGATTCGAAGAATGGTGCATTGTTACATGTTTTGTTCACACGAGTACACCATTTGGGTGTTTTTGTGAAGTAATATACCTACTCATAATAACTTTTTGTTTCTGACTGTATATAGGGTGTATTTTTATTAGTGGCGGATCCGTTAAGGGTGTGTTTTATCAATGAAACTGAACAACTTTCCCCAAGGAACATAGGTCCAAATACGAAAAAAAATTTTGGTCTTCCCATACTAAGTGTGTTGGCCGGCCGGGTAAATTTGTATGGGAGGGCCAAATTTTTTTTTCATATGTCGACCTATGTTCCTTGGGGAAAGTTGTTCAGTTTCATTGACAGAACACACCCTTAACGGATCCGCCACTAATAAAAATACACCCTATATTAATTAATGTATTTTATTTTCGTATGTTTTGGAAGATTTGAAGGTACAAATGAAGGTTAATTTTAAAAGCCACTGTATCTAAGGTTAATCAAACAAATTTTTAAAATGAGTAGGTTGAACTTGAAATGCGTAATAGTAATTTTATTATCAGTATTATCACACATTACATACAAATAAGTAAGTAGATGAATTAATAGAAAGATAAAAAATGATAAAGATACAGCATAGGCTGATCTGGTTTATCTAATCATTTTACGTATTTATTTGGTCAGCAACAAATAGCAATAGACCACACATGATATTGAATATTTACAAAATCTGGTAGGTAAATAATGAAAGTAAAATGCCGGCCTTGGGCGGCTTAGCAACAGCTACATACCTATCGATAATAGTGTTCATCCAGGTATAATTGTTAAAAACTGAAGTAGGTACTCAACTTAATACTTATACGGGGTATTAGGGACGGTGTAACAAAAACTTTGCAGGCGTGCAAAAAAAAAAATTCCGTCCTCCCATACAAAGTCAGACAGCTGATCGTGAATTTTGTATGGGAGGTCGGAATTTTTTTTTCGTTTCCCACCATTGGCTCGATAGTAAAAGTTGTTCAGTTTGATGGTCGTACACCGTCCCTAACACCCTGTATTTTATTCATTATAACCACCACAGTCATCCAATCATTTATTTTGAGAGATTTATTTTTATTTTGAGAGAGAGCCTAACAGAAGAGGGTTTGATCAGAGATGAATCTGTTCAGATTATGAGTTTTGTAAAAATAATGATAAATCTTCATTGATGTACCTACCTGATACCACTCTTGGAAGCCGCCAATGCCCTCATGGTCCTCGGGGCAGGAGCCAGCGATGACCAGCAGTGGCCAGCAGTTGAACCAGCCATGACAGCAGACCAGGCCCTGATGATGCAAGGCATAGGTACCCACTCTATGTGGTGTTACCTACCTGATACCACTCCTGGAAGCCGCCAATGCCCTCATGGTCCTCGGGGCAGGAGCCAGCGATGACCAGCAGCGGCCAGCAGTTGACCTGAGCGTTGGCCATGCCGCCGATGCAGTGCAGCAGACCAGGTCCTGACACTGCAAGGCATACTCCTGGCTTTCCTGGAGATTGTAACAGAAAATGTAAATGTATTTTCTTTCTTTCTCTTCTTTCAATTATACTGTAAATGTGCTGACTATCAAGTTAAAGTTTCATCATGTTCTGTATTGCAAGACATGGTTTTAATTGTTTATTGATTGGCTGCAAAAGTCTTTGACCAGTTCAGATTTACAGACAATTTGTTTTGCGCCTTACTAAGGAACAAAAATGGTTAATTTATACATTTGGCCGTATAAAAATTTACATTTAGAAAAAGGTTTTAGACAAAATAATGTCCAAAATATGAAATAACAATTAATCCTAGGAAATTATTATAACAAACAGAACCTTAATCTAAAATCTAGGTGAGTATCAATTTTTGATTGCTGATAATTAAATACCTCAACATATTAATTTAATTTAATCCTAGGACTAACATAATCCGGTTATGTCAACTTTATCAGTATCAGCTTCTTTAAATGTTACAATTATTTTTAGTTTTTTCAAGCCACTGCAAGATATTTCATAGTTAAAATACACAACTTTAATGTTTTTATTATAATACATTATTTTCTTACTTATAGAATAGAGTAATAACTGAATAGGGCAAGAAGATACCACAAAATTAGGGAAACGTCATGCGGCTGAAGATACTGCCATTAATAAAGTTGAAATATTAAATACATATAGTAGTTTTACCAGCTGCTTATTGTTTTCCCAGGGGAATAAGACACCATGATGTGGTAAAATGCCATTGTAATTTAGGGAAGTTTTAACTTTTCAATGGCGAAATAATTATCCAAAACTGGTCCAGTAGTCAGAGTCAAAATCAATTACAAACATACAAATAAACAAATCTTTTTTCTTCATAATATAAGTGTAGATATACCTGTAAGATAGCCGACAGCCTGTGCAGCATAGCAAGCGGCTTGTTCATTCCTCATGCCAACATACTTGATGCCGACCGATTGGAAGGCCATTGCCGTCTCAATGACGGGGATACCCACAATGCCGAACACATATTCTACTCCCTGAAAACAAAGCATTGAAATTTGATTTCATACAGCATGTAACAAAACAACTAATAAAGCTAATGATTTGAATAAATGAAGAACTTTCAACAAATGCCTAAAAAAAATCTCATACAAAACTCAATTTGTATGGGAGAGTTTTATAGGCATTTATTGAGAGTTTTTCAGTTTTAAGAGTATCTTGACCTCCTTTCAGCTTTATTGGTTGTTTTGTAACACCCAGTATAGGTGGTTGGTAATAAAATACTTCATGCCAAGGTCAGCTAGAAGTAGTTTATTGCAAAAAACTATGTATAAACATACAATAAAGTATAAAAACACTTAAATAATCTGCAAGTCAAGTTCATAGGGTAAAAATAGTCTTCTCCATCTGAGAAAGTAATTAAATATGTCTTGTCTTTTACAAAAGGTATAATCATTTCAAATGAAATGGGTATAATTATGTTGTACAAGTAGTAGGTAGATACAAACAACACTTTTCTAAGCAATGCATTAAATGCTAAGGAGCACTTTAACCAAATGTGAGCTAATACAACATATTACAGAAGAACAAATAAAGCTGAATGGAGGCCAAGGTAAGGTACTCATGAAACTGAACAACTTTCCCCATGCAACATGGGTCGAATTATGAAAAGTAATTTTGGACTCCCATAGTAACTGATACTAGCGGATTGACAAATTTGTATGGGAGGACCAACTTATTTTTTCATACTTCAGCCCATGTTCCATGGGAAAAGTTGTTCACTTTCATGAGTACCTTGACCTCCTTTCGGCTTTATTTGTTGTTTAGTAACATCCAGTTTCACTGTAAGGAACAGAGGTGTTTGTTTTGTTAGTTGGTGAAATAAGTCTTGACTAAACACTGAATTTTGCATAAACTCTTGTCAGAGCAAAAGGTCAAACTCTCAATACCTATTTAGTATGTAAAAGAATTTGGTTACCTGTCGCTTCAAGCTCTCTGCTAGAATATTGCTGCCGTCGATCGTCATGGCTGAATTCAGTCGTTGCGAGACGTGGAAAGACCTTCTGAATGTAAACTGCGCAAGCCGACCTAACAACATTGTACAAACTAATTATAAAAAACCAAAAAACTGAAGAGAAAACAGCGAACACGGAGCCGAACTCCGTAACTGAATACGTTTATCTCGTTGTTTATCTTTACTGACGAGGAGGTATAAAATTATCAAAGGTTATAAATAAATAAAACTTACTGAAGAGATGTCTATCGACTATCTTGAATGGTACCTCCACTGTAACTACACGTTGCGCGACTGCTTATCCTATCAAGTATTCGCGATAAATATAAGTAATTATCCTTTTACATTTTTATCTTTGAACGAACCCGCGCTGGACTTTGGAATTCGGCTTGTTTGTTGTGCGAATTTGCTGTCACTGTCACATTGGACCTGTGTTTATTTTGTGCGAAATATGTAAAAGTTTGCAGAAAAGAAAGAGAGGCATTCCGAAATGCTTGCTTGCTCTAACATTATGACTACATCCGTTTTCACACGTAATAAACGCATCTCCAAAGTTGTCATTTACAAAGATAGTTAAAGAGAATATTATGTTAAAAATTAATCACTTCTGTTTAGCGATTCCGATAAGTAAAATACTAGCAAAACTTAACTAAAATAAAATGAAATATCCTGGTGAGCTATGAGAGTGCTCATGATGACGATAAACCATGTTGATGTCATTTCTTTTTAATACAATTCATTTATGTACCTACCTTTGTAAATATAAAATACCAGAAATAAGTGGCGGGAAGTTTAAAAATGTAGAGTCGGAAAAATCGAGAGCAACAACAAAATGATTACAATTTAATTTTAAATTAAACAGATTTACTGAATTACTGACCTAGCTTAAATATTATGTAAATTTACGCGACCTACTTGTTAATTATTTGGTAGAGGGCTCAGGCCTCTCCGTTTCAGCCGTATTGACGTCTGTCGTAAGTTAAAAAGTAGTATACCTACTTATCATGTAAACCTACACAATACTTATTCATTTAATAATAAAACAAGCATAAATAAATATTCTGTCGTTTTATTGATAATACTAAACGTTTGTTTCTAAAGGCATGGCTTTTGCTTAGTTTTTGCGATGTAGAGTAGGTAACTTTATTTCACACAAAACAATACCTAAGTAAAACGAACGTGGAATGTTTTAATCAATTAAAACTTAATTAATCATATCATACCCGTTTCATACTGTTTATAAATAACTGTTATGACCGGATAATCAAACTGTAAAATATTTACGAACATACTTATCTACCAAATGAAAAATTGTAACATCATACCTATTCACACAATAGTTGGCTGGCTACTTATCAAAAAATATAGTCAGCCAGCGGAAACTCGTACGTACCAACTTGTTTTTCATTTTCCAAACTTACCGGAAACGGTACCTCTTTCCACGATACCCACCTGTTGTTGATCCGACGACGTCCGCAGTGACCACGGCTGCGCGCGCGCAATCAGCAACTCTGCATATTCCGTGGTATTCCGCATTCGTTCGTCAGCTGTGCGACGCGTATCAGCTCTCATACAACGGCACGTAGCCCGCGAAATGACCGTATAAAGTGACGCACGAAAATAATACAAAAAGTGGTTTTAAAGACTAAAAATATTTTGATTTGAAGCAATATGGCAGTGATTGTTTTAAAGTTTTTAGGTGAGTTGTATTGTAATATTAATAGATAAGTTAACCTAAAACTGTGCCTAGGTCTTCGGTATTTTTAATTATTGTTAATTTGGAATAATAATACTCAAAGAATTTAAAAATTACTTAATAAATATTGAAAAGAATTAAATGTAGAGTCGCCGGTACATGCCCGGTTTAAAATTAAAATGGTTCGCGCTTTTATTTACTTAATTAAATTTCGCATTTTTATGTTATAAAATAGTATAGGCCATATAGGTATTTGGTTTTAGATCCTCAGAAAAATGGTTTATATCAGCTTAAAGAATCATTGTGCTAGCTGTGATAAATAATAATTAGCTGCGTTTAAAAAATTTGATTGACTGCATAAAATAAAACCTAGGCTATACAGGAATAGGACTGGACAAGAGTTCTATTTTTAGAACAGAATTTAGCTCCAAATTAGGATCAAATAAGCTGCTACGAGCTAAATGCCTATTTATGATTTGTTTTACAAAAACTTTTTAATATCGTGACGTCAAGCTTTGATTCACTTTATAAATCAATAGACTTTATAATAAGTATACAATTACACTATGAATCGAATCATGAACACAATAGAAATTCAAATAACTGCCCGTTATGTTATAATTATAACACATTACTTAGTCAGGTACTTAGTGCAGGTACTAACTATTAAACTAATCGGTTGATGATTTGTGCAGCACCATGTGTACATAATGAATGATTATATTCTCGTTATGTCTCCTGCACAGGTACTCAGGGTAATGACATGACTATCGTAACTTCCTGAAGTTCTATACTATCTCAGAAATTCCCTACTATCAGCCTTCAGAATTCTCAGAAGATTGTAAATGTCTACGCAACTAAACTTATGCAAAATCTTAATCATATATACCTAAGTGACATAAACGAGCCCCGCAGAACCAGCTGTAATATTTGAAGCTCTACATTCAAATATTACCTATTAATCGGTCAAAGTTTTCAGAATATCAGCTTTATCAGAACATGAATATTCTTAAATGTCTTCTTAATAATATTGATAAAACATTGTCTCATTTGCAAGCCTTAACAACCCCAGCCATGTTAAGCTTGCCATTTTGTCAAATTCTTAGGTTTAAGTAAGTACATATTCAGGATTTTTTCTGCGGCTGGAAATATTTAGAAAGACCATAATTTGAAACTAATCTACCTATAACTCCGTTATTCCACTGAATAATATTTCTATACCGTATAAGTACTGTCATATGATGCTCAAAAACTCAACATTACTCAATACAAATCCTCGACGAACCCTCTAGAACCAGCTTTCACTTGATTTGTGTATTGCGGGCAGCAAGCAGCAGCAGCACGCAGAATTTTCCAGAGCCAAGTTCAAGCTTAACAGGTTACATAAGTAAACTAAACCCACGTACAAATAAACTAGCCAGAACAGTAGATAGATACTAACTTATCTATTCCGTGAGTGCTAGGCTGGAACCTGCTAGAATCCTGCATACCCCAGGATTGTAAATATAGATCTACGATAAGACACAACCGGGTGGCAAAGACTAGTAGATGCCATGCAAGAAGAGTGTACCTAGAGAGACGTAGGTATCTTTTGCCTTACCTACCTAATTCATAGTCATAATATGACTATTCTGAAGTTGCTTGAAGTTGTTCCTAGTTGTGTCCTACCTTCCGCGCCATCTCGCTATCCATATAGCACAGCCTCTCAAGATAATGTAGTTGTATTAATACTAATTTTAGTTTTGTATTCTAATTTCGGGGGCGTGGTTCATCTATTAGATAATCTTACAAACTAGTATTCTAGGATAAACAAATTCATGATAATCAATGATGAGATGAATAATTATTTAAAAAAGAAGAATAAGAGCAAATATTTGAATCTGCCTCGTCTGGTGTTTGGAAATCTGGAATTATCTATTCATGCACGTGCTTGGGCTCCATCTCAAGAAGCCAATGGAAATAAACGTGTTATACAACTGCGGCTCACGTTTACCCCCTCTATGAAATGTTTATAATAATTCTGACTGCACCTCAGTTCAGTGCCTTAATGCGTCAAGTGCAGGTATCATAACATAAACTTCATACACAGGATGTCCCGCTTTAAGAGGCCCAAAGAAAAAGTCTAGGTTTTGGACATCTTAAGCTACGAATCTAGCAACAATAAATACACAATTTTTGACCTCCCATGCAAAATGCTCTAGCAGTCAGCAAAATTACCTACCTAGTACCTATGAGAGGTTTAATTATCTTTAGTCAAACACTTTGGTTGGAACACATAAAGCGAGACCCCTTCTATATCACAGATATGACATTTGTAGTGCAGTGTTGCACAAGGTAGGCGTGCCGTTCAACCGTGATGATAAGCCAAGATTTGCTAAGGTACCCGCAGAACACATCACTTCTAAATACCTCATTCTTTTATAGTATGTAAGGTAAGTAGGAAAGGCAGCATTTGGTAGAGTAGTGCGGTTGACCATAGTCGACAGATATTCAGCCGAGGTCAAAAACTCTACGTTGCCATTTACGAAACACCCTGAGTGGGATAGGGGTGGGTATCTATCTATTCTTAGCCCTTACCACATTGCCAATGGAGTAATGCTTAATGGTTGTAAAAAATGAAGGCATTTAGTTTGTATGAAAATGACAAATGTTAGATACTTGTTAGATAACTTTTTATGGTTAAAAAATCAGACTTTGTTCCATAAGGGAAATTGTTCAGTACGATGGCCTACACAACGTTTTAATCAAATGTATTTCCCCCGGTGTATATTTTGTGGATTTACCAAACGTTAGATAAATACTACCTTGTATGTACCTACCTAATTTGGTACGTGCTAAGCTAAGCATCTACAATTTTTCTTATCAAATTCATTAATTTCAATGGCAATTAATCGGCTTTAACTACCATCCAATATAAATTCAGATTATGCGTTTTTTTATAGTTCTCTGTAACTAAGTATATAGCGCACTTAGCTACATGTTATGTTGCACATACTCTTTATATAAGTAATTAATCTATGCACCTACCTACCCTATAAAATTTTAAGTAAGCAATGCACCGAATTTTTAATTTTTTTAACTCCATACTCAATTAAATTCATAATCAGACTTAATCCATTTCATCCACTTTTAATTTTAATGGAATCCAACTTTACCGCGCCTCACATCTATTCCATGTTTATGTTTATATGGAAAAAGGTTAAACCTGAATGGTGTTTGAAAAACTTGTTCGTTTCGCATTCGCATGTCGGATATACTAATGTCAACAAGTTGAATTCGCCGAGTACGGCCGTGTTATCAAATAATGAGCGATGTTGTTCTAATAAGTGAACACGGAACAAGAAAGAATATGAATAAGTAGTGAAACAACGCCACTATTGGCATTCCAAGGAACGTGCTTTTATAGGAGTTTTATCTCGAGCTGACCGAACAATTGATGTATTTTTTGCAATTTTTATTGTTCGGTAGCCGGAACACACTAGACTTGGGCAGGTTTCGTTCCTACAAAATTACAAACGGTAGGCACGTAGGAAGCAATTTCGTAGATTTTCGCATGAACATTTGATTACCATACCCACTCATAAACTGCCCATTGATGGCTTGATAATAAAGGCTCTACCTATACCTACCTATCCGGAAATTTTAAGCGGTGATAAGGCATGAATGAATGCTGTATTCGTTTCACGTAAAAATAGTAGGATAAAATGCATGAAAATAAAGGTACTGCTCGGGTGTATGTGACCGAGGCTGTTTTGTATCAGTAACGATGTAGCCATGACATTGAACTGCTGTGATTTGCGGGTTGCGACGATTACCGTGAATGACTTTGGCGAATTATGTGTGGCAGACGACACTTCCTATTTGTGTCAGCGAAGTGGGGACTTTTCGTGATGATATTACACGGCATCATTACATTAACAATCAAATACAGTTTACGATTCAATTACACCTAATAGTATTAATCTGTATCACGTGTTAACGAAATTCTGAATAGGCATGACATGACTATGTTCATTGGGGGCCTAATAGCTTTACTTGAAAGGATAATTAACATAATGATGATTATAATATGTGTTGGACAGGAATTTGGATATTTCGAAAAACCAAATTAATGATTCATTCATGATCAGAGGAATCCCTAAAGCCAAGTTTTCCCAAACGTATTTGCCTCTGTTTTCTTTCCGAATAATGCATGTAGAGTTACAATTCTTGTTTAATTACATTAAGGCCTACTACATGTTTCCTACCCTACCCCTATCCTATATCTCTACTTATTCAAAAAATAATTTTATTTTTCCATAGGAACAAATCAGTTCTGTTCACGGTCTGTTTTATAATTATTTTTTCGAAAAAGTTGCATTACTAGGTATCCTGTAACGCGTTCCTACTTTGTTATACACTCACGTTGTTCACTCATAAAGTACAACTAGGTATATCAGCCGAAACATGCTTCCCGTGACGCCTAAAGCTACCTGATATCTTAGATTCAGTTTCAGGGCATTCCATCGATCATCTAACCACCTGCACACGAACTGACATTCAGGAAGTGGGTGTGCGACAGCGCTCTTTGTAATTTACTCGCTTCACCGACTCTACATGTCACATGTCTATTATCTCATGCTCATCATCCTCATCATCGCCAGTTTATCATATAGCTACCTAGGAAGGTAGGTACCTAGGTACCTTTAGGTTGTGAAGACATTGGGTCCTAAGGTATCTTAGCTAAAATTTCGCTGTAGAAAGCTGAAAAGCCAACAACCTTACAACAAAAGTTATGAGATTAGGAAAAAGTTTATTTCTTGAAGTTACTTATTTTATGGTCGAAAGATAATACGATTAATACGGTCAGTTATCGAGGGTCATGATATACAGGGTGTTAGGGACAGCTCTCCGAATACTAATAGGGTGCAATCAGACCATGAAACTGCACAACATCCCATTGAAAAAAAATTCAGGAGACGTAAAAATTTTTTTGACTTCCCATACTAAATGCAGTCAGCTCATTGTAATTTTGTATGGGAGGTCGAAAAATTTTTTACGTATACTGAAAAAAATTTCAAAGGGAAGTTGTTCAGTTTCATGGTCTGATTGCACCTTATCAGTATTCGGAGAGCTGTCCCTTACACCCCGTAGATTCGCAAAGTTACAAAAAACTGAAGATAGGTAAAATCTCAATATAATATTTAGGATTTTGGGCACAATCTGGGTCAATGTAAGAATGCCACACTGACCTAGAGAGAATAAAACCTGTATCAACCATATCCTTTTGAGATTTGCGAAGAGGTGGGATGGAAAAATATGCATACCAAACTTTTTCTTTACGTCACTCTTACGTCAGTGTAGGTATGGCATTTTCCTTTAGCTAGGTGAGGGACATATATATAAGTGATCTGGGGCTAGGTGTTTTCCTTGTTTACCCAATGTTTACCAAAGTTGTTTACAAATAGTTTAAATTAATTAATAATAAATAAATAATTTATTTTGGCAAAATTAATTAATTTATTTCTTTATGCACAGCACAGCTTTTCATTGTACCTACCTAGTCAAAAATTGTGTTAGATATGCATATTACCGACCACCAGGAGATTAATTGAGGAGATACAATCTAATACAAAATGGAAGTAAAGCCCAATATGGTTAAGAAAGGTTAGATTTTTGGAGTTTTAACCAAGTTTTTACACAAAATAGGAGTAGCGCCGCCGTCTCTCTAATTTGTGGTTATAATCAAGTTTTATTTACCTCCAATATCTCAAGAAATCAACCTGCTGCTAATAGGAAACTTGGAACTTGGAAAATTTTAAGGAAAAAAAGTTGCAAGTTAAAAGTAGGTTACACAATGTAGAAGGCAAATTTAAAATAACAGTTTAAAGTTGGCTTTCCCCGGTCCACTCGGATCTACTTAGCACGATTACGAAAACAAGGAAAATGTTATATGAGTTCTAGTTATAGTCCTGCAATTTAATTATGTTCTAGCCTGCGTAAGTAAGTTCCTACCCACTTATCCTAAAATAGGAGAGGAAATAAAACCATGAAAGTTATTAGAATAGCATGCGAAAGGAAAAGATCTTCTCTGCCTGAGCTGAGTGTTTTTAGGGTTTCGTAGTCTTCTAGAAACCCTTATAGTTTCGTCATGTCTGTCTGTCTGTCTGTCTGTCTGTCTGTCTGTATGCCGCGCCCTCATATCGTCGTCAGTTTTAGAGCTATCGACATGAAATTTGGTGAGAAGATAGATCGTGTTGACCCAAATATAGAAATGTTAAGAAAAAAATATTTTAAATGTTTTTTGGACCCCCTCCCATACAAGTGAAAGGGGGGCAAAAAAATTTTTTTTCTTCTGTAATATTGAGTAGGATATCGTTGAATAGGTCTTTTAAAACTAAGATGAGGTTTCTTTGAAACAAAGTCACTAAAATGTTTCTGTCACGAGATATTTACTTTTAAAAAGGGCGTTTTTGACGTGTAATTTGTTCCAGCTGTAACTTCTAAAGTATAAAAGCTAACAATTTGAAATAAATATGGAATATAGCTTACAATCTGAAGTTACAATGAAAACTATAACGGATATTGTACTCTTAAAGGTTTCAGAAAAAATTGAGTTTTTCTATTTGCGGTTGGTCATCATACTGCTGCTAACAAACCAGCAACAAATTAAGTTTGTAATGCTGAAAAACCTGATATTTAAACGTTGACTACGAAACCCTATTTGTGGGCGTGTCTGACACGCTCTTGGCCGAATTTTATTTAAAAATAAATACCGTACCTAGTTAGTAAAAAGAAAAACATTGGCAGTTCAGAAAATCTTTAAGAGCCCCTTACCTCATATATTCCAGTAGTTAGGTATTAGTGTAGTACCTATAGGTACCTACAACTAGGTTATCTAGGGATTGGATAAAGTTATGTAGGAGGAGCATTCGAATAAATTGTGTGAATGCAGCGATGTGTCTTGTCTAGTATCTGACTACTGGGTTGTGCACTCATAATAGTAGTTTATGCAACTGCCTAATAATGAGAGGCTTTAGGATGAGAGTGTCTGTTTATCACACGAGGCGCAGCCGAGTGTGATAATAGTTTGACACGAGCATTCTAAAGCCTAATTATTTGCAGTTGCATACACTATTTTATCTACACTCTACAAGAAAAACTATTAAAAATAATTCAAACCTCCGCACTGCACTATGGCGATTGCAAGCCTATCTACTGAACCACCAACTGAACGACTTTTATACATAAGTAAGTTTTTAACTAAACGTTAAAATGGAGGCTCATAAAAACTGAACAACTTTTAAAATTAAAAAGCATTTATCGGTGAATTTTAATTCGAAAAATGATTTGAAGCAAAGATTTAATAAATAAATAAGTCCTCATAATTTCAAGTGTCGTCCCGCCGCGGGTGACACTTGTTTTTTTTTTTCATTCGACTTACTGATGGCCAGTGTCAAATTGGAACAGATAACAATTTGGTACGCGGGTCAATTCGTTTAATTTTTTTTCAAATACTAGAAATCGAGTTACTTTATGTAGCTGCCAGTAGTATGAAAGTTTTTTTTTAAAGGCTGTATATTCGTAATGCAGATCATTACGTTCGTACTTTCGATTCTGTAAAACGAATATTACGAACTGAGTGTAGATAAAGACTGTTAACGTTGAGATCGGTAACAAAAGGGTGTAGAAATGACATAGCCGAGGTTGTTATGCACATTTGTACCTCTTGGTGTCCATCATACTAAACATTTTCATTTCCTTCTACAGATGTGATCCCGGTGCGGTTCAACTTATGGGTGATGCTGCTGACCAGCTGCTGGGTGGTCTACATGCTGCGAGTCAACATGAGCCTGAACCTCATCGCCATGGTGCCGCAGTCACATAATAGCTCCTCGTAAGTTTGCTCGCCTAGTACATTTGTCGCTGGATTTGAAGCCTACCATCTGAAATGGCAGTGGGCTGGTCACTTCTGTCCAAGAATCTAAGGACGGTAGAGTTAGTGGGTTCTGGAGTAAGTATAGGCTTAGTCCGTGTGGCTTTGGACGCAAAGTAAGTATTGGCGGCCGCCCAATTCTCTATTTTGTGCTTTGGACGAATTCCGGCGAGCTGAACCTATGACAAAAAGAGGGTGGTTGTTGGGTTGTGAATGGAGAAAACTTGGAGATAGTGCTATAAGTCGTACCCTGAGGGAAGCCTACGTCCGGCAGTGAACTGCTATAGGCTGATGTGATGAAGTTTTCCCAGTCTCAATAATCAACGTAAAAAAATATAAATCTTTTATCTGAAGGGTAATCTTTTATCTGTTTTCAGAGGTTAATTGATTTGGGTCTGTTAAATGTAATTTTAGTGTTTTTTTATTTTATTTAGAAATTTTGGTTTTACCTTCGGTTTTACCTGTTTGTTTACAGCTCTTCGGTATTCAGGTACGGCATATAATTAAAATTACTTAAAAAGACAAAAAATAAAAAACAGAGGATAATTTGATAGTCGTATACCTACAGATACCCCCAATGGTTACGGTCCTTGTTTAGTTTAAGTACCCACTAAGAGAGTCTTTGGACCTCATTTTCATGACTCTCTTCTCTTAGACTAGCTTTTACGTTGCATGAATAAATGACTAGAGTGTCAAGCAAGCGTTATGCATCGCGTGCAAGGATAACACCTACCTTAAGTATACTAGGTCTTATCTTGGTCAAGATCTTCAGTAGTAAGGTGTAATCTGCCATTTCCTTACTTGTGACAATATTTTGCTTAGCCTGTGTCATGCTAACGCATCGTGCTGTAACTAATATGCGGTTTTTACCTGATTACCTCAGAAGAAGGGTTCTGTTTTTCAAGAGTATGATTCTATGTAACTCACTATATTATGTAGGTTGTATGAACTCATATTTTTATTCAGGAAAAACAGTACATTTTAGAACATTAAAAAAAACTTAAATACTACTTATAAACTACAAACTTATAAATAAAATATACCTTCTAACGCGTCCCCGCGAGGCAAGGTACCCAAAAGGCTGGCAGCGTTCCCTCTCTGGATAGCAATGCTCAATCTTTGAGCAAGGTAGCTGCCTGACCTCGGATCACCTGAAGTCTCGCGGAGACGCGCAGAGAGCTCTCCAAAAAACGTTTTGGCTTCAGAGCCCCACGGACCTAAGGTCTCGACAGCGAAGGGCACAAAAATATAATTATTGACAAGGTCAGCATATTTACGTCGCTTGAGACCTTCCGCAGCAGCAGCCGCCGCCCCAGCACAGCGTGAAGTCAGAGGTAAGTGAGTGGGGGCCAGGGTGTCAACACACGTGGCATCCCAAACCACACACTTACCCAGCTTCCAAGGAATCATCGACATTCCATCGGGCCTTTTGCCATCCGCACGAAACAGTCCATTTGGTTCTAAAACCGCTGGAACTTGTGCCGAAACAAGGGCTCTGCGGATAATATCGTTTAGGCTGGCATGTCGTGACTGACGACCAGCACTCTTTGGCATGATAGACCGTGATGTCCCAAATCTGTCACCTCAGCTCCGCAAACACATCTATGAGGTTCGTTGATTTTAATGCCCAGGCGCAAACCAACAACCAGTGACAACGAACAATTGTCCAATAAAGTCCCCAAGTTTGCTGAAGGGAGAGCTTGCAGCCACAAACCTGACTCTTTCTGCGATACAGCTAAAATCCTCGCACGATCTAGAGCGTTAGGGCTATTAGAAATCAAACTCTGTAAAACAAGTTTACAGAGTGGTTCGTCCCACTGACGTTGGGAGTGCAAGGCAACCGGCATTTCATCACAGCTCTCCCGCCACAACTCCACTGCCTCAGCCAATCCCGCAATCTCCACGGAACCCAAGGATGGGTTTAGAATTTTACCGCAAAGGAGATTAGCGGAATGAGCTGATGACAGGAAAGCCGGCAGAGAAACAGATGTCGCCTTTCTGATGCCTAACCCACCCAATCGTACAGGTAGTGACGCTTGGATCCAGGCTGTGTCGTCGAGAGCGCAATTAAGTATTGCACTGAGGGTCCCTTTAATGGTATCGTCTAGTCCCTGCAGCAAACTCTGAGACTTCCAAAATTGTGTACAGCGCAGGACATAAACAAACTTGGGCACAAACAAGCAAAAACGTATAATAAATAGTGCCATATGCGCATTAATTTTAAACAAACGATCCGAGGAGGCGTGAAAGTTGTTGGTTTGTTCTTCAACGTAAGATGGCAAGCCTTCCTCCAAAATGGGAGCACCAAGCAATCGAAGTGATTCATTGGATACTATCTTGATATTTGGGGCCAGTGAATTAAAGTTGGCAATTATAGATTCCCTAGATACCGGGTCTATAGTCGGCTGGACAAAGAGTTCACATTTAGAAAGATTAAGCTCCAGGCCAATTGCAGCAAAAGCATCCCTTAATGTGCTCAAATCAGACGCCACAGAAGAGGCACTACCACCCAATGCTCCATCATCCAGATACCACAAATTCAGCCCAGCTTTCAACGCTGAAATTATGGGATGAATAGCTAAGCTGAAAATTGCGGGACCGAGAGGATCACCCTGCTGACAGCCAGACGCAGAACTCAAAATGTGGTCCTTGTATAGCAATTTTGAAGGAGCACCGTAACATTGGTAGAGGTAGGGGTATAATGCCGGGATGTGTTCTTTGACCGCACTAAGAAGGACGCCACGGTCAATAGTATTAAAGGCGTTCTTGATATCCACCTTGAGCAAAACCTCGCCGCCGTCCAGTTTCAAAAACGCTCTTGTTGCATGAACAGCCGCTTCGCACCCACCCTTAATGCCAAAACCTAGTTGTATAGGCTCGAACTTGCTGCTGAGAAAAGGCACAACTTTCCTACAACAGATTTTTGAAACCAGACGGCGGAAAGTATTACCTACCGCAATTGGCCTGATGCCGCCGTCCTTTTTTCTCAAGGCGACCAGACTGGCACCATACAACAAGTCCGTGATCTCATTAGAAACCTTTCCGGCAACCATCAAATTGACCAAAGACACCAGACTCATCAGAAGATTTCTACCAACATCCCCGATGGAACAGCCGATCAAGTCCTTGAGATGTTGTGGTGAAAGACCGTCCAGTCCCGCTGCTGATCCACTTTTAAACGACATTAAAGCGTTCTGAACATCCTCATCAGAAACGAGTGGGAAAAATCTCACGGTTGTATGTGGGTTTTTGTGTATGTTTCCCAGTAGGTACATCGTTTTTCACCAGCCTAAATGGCTAGTCGGATGTTGCCATATCAGATGTTGTTATTTTCGCCTCAGCACTGACTATATTAAAATTCCATAAATTCGAAATGGCGCATTTTATACGCTTTGAAATATCCGCAGTCAGGTTATTGTTTTTTAATAGGTTTGCTTGTTATCAGATCGCGATCTCAGTGCGGGCTGAAAGAAGACGATGCGGTCAGAAATGTGACGAGTGGTCACGTGGACATCACCGACGTCAGGGAAGCACCACGACAGGTAAATAAGCTCATAATACTCTACTACACTATAGCCACAACAATCCACTGCTGGACATGGGCATTGCGCGTATATGCGCCCCGCGCGCCGTTTCCTTAATAGGTATGTATGTGACATGGGCCTTACACAATTAGGGGTATTGCCATACTCACCACATGTGAAGTTGAGTTGTATAATATTTTCACAGGCTGTCCATACCCTGGATTTATTCCTTAGTCGCCTTTTACGACACAAATGGGTAGAAAAGATATGATGAAACAGACACCTAATTCCTATGAGAAACACGCACTAAGTAAACTCCGACATCTAGACCCGAGAACGTTAAGGATACCTTTGGGATACCTCTATTACCTATAAACAATTCGGAAGTTAGCTCTGCCAAACAGTCAAATATTTTTGGGTCAATATCTTTTAAAATTCAGGGACTTTGAATAGGAAGAGTATCTTAGAGGAAATGCGTTATTTCCCTAACACGTTTTGGATATTGGTATCAAGGATAATTGAAACTTCTTATTTTCCAGACGAAGATAAATTTTCTTGCTCTACAGTGATAGAATAATAATTTTGTTGGACTGGTGGTCTTGCCTACATGGATTCTGAATAAGTCAATCATTATCATCATTTATGATAAAAAAAAATTGAGACGTAGGTTTAGCAATTCATCAAGTTTTGCTTTGCTGATAAAAATCTCACGATTGGTTAAATTATTGTTATCATTGTTGATATTGATATAACTTTGATATACCTAGGTACATATACTGACTGTAGGAAGTATTCTTCGATTATTGTCTCGGAAAATATTACACACCATTGTTAATTGCATAAACAGTACTCAATACAGCCACTGATTCATTGTGTTGATCTATTTCAGGTGCCAGGCGGTGCCTCCTTCGAATGGTCGGCAGATAAGCAGGCCCTGATTTTGGGCGCGTACTTCTGGTGCTACCCAGTGACTTCTCTGATAGGAGGGATGGCGGCCGAACGCTGGGGGCCGAGATATGTAGTCCTGATATCTTCGCTGGCCAGTGGAGTGCTGACCATGCTGAGCCCGCCAGCTGCGAATCTACACTACATCGCCCTGATCATCGTCAGGTTCTTGCTTGGCTTCGCTGGGGTAAGGGTTCTAAAATAATCGTTGAGTTGTACATACTGATCTAGTCCTGTATCATTCTTGACCTATGACGTAGCAAAACCATGCCAACCCAGCAGCAGCCAACTACGTCACGCCTAAAACATTGTTACCTAAGGTTTTCTTGGCTTGCTAGGGGTAAATGATCTAGCATCTGTTTACGTCTCGTAAGAAACAAGATTAATGGTTGTGACTGTATAAAAACTGAGTGTAAAAACATAATACCATGTACCCAACAACCTACCATCGTATTAGTTGCAAACAAAGTCACGATTTTTTGAGCTTTACTGAATGCAAAAACTCAAATAATAATCTGCGTTTTTCCCCGCATGGCATGATGTAACACGTGTTATGTTTCTAAGCTATGCCATGTTGTGCTAATATTTGTTAATAAAATTTAACACGCTGATCAAAGCAGGTTTTGGTTTATTTATTCAAGACTTATTGATCTAGTCTAAGATGTTAATAACTTTTCGTCGTGTAGTATATCTCTTAAACGTAGGTACTTTATTTTTGTTTCAGGGTTTTATATATCCCGCACTTCACGTTTTAGTAGCAAGATGGGCCCCACCGGCCGAAAAGGGGAAATTCGTCAGTGCCATGATGGGAGGTACTTTAGGTACCGTCGTCACATGGTCACTGACAGGCCCTCTGATGGAAAAGTTCGGTTGGGCATCAGCTTTTTACGTTCCCGGCATTCTGACCCTGGTCTGGTGCGGCTTCTGGTGGTACCTGGTCGCAGACACTCCTCAAGAGCATCCAAGGATCAAGGACGCGGAAAAGAAATACATTTTAGACGCACTGGGCGACAAGATTTCCAAATCAAAGGTGAGTTTTTTATATTTTTACTGAAATCTCACTAGTAATAAGCGTTGAGAACGAGAACGACTATCATATGGACAATAAAACAGGTATTGATAACACAAATCAATGATTTGGTACCAATTCCAAATCAGATTTGGTAGGTTCGTAGTTCGGTGCCAGCTCGCAAAGTCTAACTTACGGATGTTTTTGTATTGGAGAGCAAGACCGGTATTAAAAGTGTTTTGATTCTAAGATAAAACTGAACGACCCAAAACAACTTAAAACGCATGTTTATAATCAATATAACATCATAATAATTTCATTATATAACCTGTAGATAACGTACCTATTAATGCCCGTATTACCTTCTTTTTCAGGGTCTCCCACCGTTCAGAAGCATAGTGACATCGCTCCCGTTTCTAGCCATGGTGATACTACACTACGGCAACTTATGGGGGCTCTACTTCATCATGACTGTTGGCCCCAAGTTCGTCTCCAGTGTATTGGGCTTTGAACTATCCGCTGCAGGAGTCATATCAGCTCTACCATACTTGGCAAGAATGTTCCTAGCAACAGTATTTGGCTTCATCGGAGACTGCATATTGTCAAGAAACCTGATGTCGACGACAACGATAAGAAAGTTCTTCTGTCTGTTCTCGCACATTTTGCCTGGAGCTTTGCTGGTTCTGATGTTGTATGCGGGATGTTCTACGGCTCTATCAGTATCGTTAATAACTCTGTCGATGGGTTTCAACGGAGCTGCAACTCTGACCAATCTCCAGAACCATCAAGATCTGGCTCCGAATTACGCTGGGACATTGTATGGAGTCGCAAACTTCGTAGGAAGCACGGCTGGATTCTTCACTCCAATGATTACTGCGTATTTCACGCGAAACGGGGTAAGTTGATGTTTTTGTACCTACCTGTACGATAATGAAAAGGACAATGGCTGCAACTTTTTGTATTACATCCTCATTGACAATAACATTGATTATCGTCACAGTCACCTCCAACTTTGTCGTATACAAGATGGAATTAGAGATACAGTGAGAGATAGGTACTATAGTTAAAAAAAATGTTTTTTATTATTATTGGAATTTTAATGCACTACAGTGCTATACCTACATAATTCTCATATACTTAAATAAGAAATTGAAAATAGGAAAATTCATCTAGGTACGTCGCCCGGGTCTTGAACCTAGGAGTATCATTGTTTCTAAACGCCCCGTTTCTTCTCTTACAGAATAGCTTCGAACAATGGCGACCAGTGTTCTTCATCGGAGCATCAGTCTACATCGTGTCAGCAATATTCTTCATCTGCTTCGGAACAGGGAACATACAACCCTGGAACTTCCCGGCAGAAGACAAACTTGACGGCAAAGGAGATCACCCCAAGAATGGTGACTTGAAGGACTTTAGTCAGGCTAAGACGAAGAATGGTGATGCTAAGGAACTAAAGGAAACGCCACTAAACGGAGTTTGATTGGTTTTAGACTGTAGTATAAATATATTAAAAGGAATTTGTTTAATAGGTGAACATTTCAAAATGATGTACACTGTAAAGACTACTCAAGTGGAATTAGAGTGATGTTTGAAAAGTATAAGCGCAACTGAAAACAAAATTTTAAAACGCTTTCCGTGTTAGATAATCGTTTTTTAAACAATTTGCACACTTGCTTATTTTGCAGGCCAGTTTGTAGTGCTAACGGTAGTAGGTACAGATGCCGAAGGTTGCAGGATCAATCCTGCCTGCGGTGTAAGATTTTGCAAGTTAAAATTAATAAGTTGTACTGTTTATGATTTGCATAGTGTCTGAATAACATTTAAAGTAGGTAAGCTGATTATTGAAAGTGAAAACAGCTGACACCCAGTAGATACATCAGGTATTTGAGATAGAGTAAGCTCTCTACATAAAGTATGATTATACTATAAGAATGTGAGCTGAACTGAGCATGACTGACTGTGTTACTAGTATGTATATAGGCATGAATATGACTATTTATTGAAGATTATTTAAGTACCTATATAGATTTTAGGTAGGAGTGCTTGCATTTATATATATTTTATTTTGTAATCAGTACTTACCAAATTTAAATAATTTTATAATTTAAGGAAGCGCTTGAAATTATGGCTAACTTTATACAGATGCCTACTATATTAAAGGAATTGGTTCCTATATTGAAATGGTATACTAAATTATACGTATTCTAACGTAATGCACATCTTCCGTCCATCTTAATCATTACTGTGATCTAGTTACCAAATATTTAAGTTTTTAATATAGTGTTCTGTTATAAAAGAAGAGTAGTTAAAACAGTAGTGCTTGCTACAAATAACTTCATTATTATATTTTACATCAAAATACAGTAAACTACTGTGTAATATGTAAATGTTATAAATATTTTAAGGAGTAGGTAGAATAATTATTATTATTATCAGCCGTCAATGGTGTGATGATGATAATTATATAAATATACGTGAATATATATTTGTGGAAATAATAAATATTACTTCCGTAAACTATTTGAATCTTTTTTACTAACTCTCCTGTTGATTCCTCATAATGAAATCATTGTGGCTATGATGTGTCGCCACACGAACTTTCATGTGTTTATCTAAATTATTTATTTTGATTTAATAAACCAATGTTCCAAATCAAGATTCGGGTAATAGTAAGTAGAGTTTTTAATATTGAAACACATGCAATCTAGAGTTTTGTGTGGGTTCCTTCAGAACAAAAATAAACCCACACAACAGTAATTGAACATGGGTTAATTTTTGCAATGTTTCATTCAACGTGGATGAAAAATCTTTCTATGACCACGTTATCAAGTCACAAAATGTTGTATTATGTTCGATTTATTCAAACTTGAGTGAGACATTCTAAATATCTATAGGTATTAATAAAACGGTCACTCACTCCTTATTTTTCGGTCGACCACCGAATCGAGTTTTACTGCATTTGGTGCAGCTTTTTCAAGTTTGAGTCGAGTCTTCCTTCGATCGACCGAATAATAAGAAGTGACCGTTTTAAAGATAACGTTCAATTTGTAGGTCGGCATTATGATGTTCCTTGGTTATTTCTTAATTTACGTCGTCCGCTACAACCTTAGTGTACACATTTTGGATATGACCTCAATTTTAAAGCGTGGATCTCGCAACGGTAACAAAACAATCGCACGTGGAAGCTTGGATATCAGAGTTGGGGTATGAATGTAGACGCTCAGTGGTGCGTCCTGCCAAGTTCAAGCAGAGAATAAATAAAATTATTTACACAAATTACCGGGAGTAACGGAAAGGGTATAACAAGCCAGAAGGAGGTCAAGGTACTCATGAAACTGAACAACTTTCCCCATGGAACATGGGTCGAAATATGAAAAAAAATTGCACATCCCATACAAAATCGCCGATCAGCTAATTGATTTACTATGGGAGGCACAAATTTCTTTTTCATTACTACTCTACAACCCTTTCCGTTACTCCCGGTATAAAGCCTTTATGACTACAAATATTACCTACTCTACACTCTTCAAACAATACTCCTTAGAATAACTAGAGTTATTCCCATCTTTGCTACAGTAAATAGTAGGTATTATTTGTAGGGTTGTCTTAAATTTAGCATTTCTTTTTCCTAATTAAGTAAATGCATATGCTTTTAAATGAAATAACCTATTTGTACTTTAATATACAAATCATTAACCAAGTAAATATTTCTGTTCATAGGTCGTTCTAAGTATAATAAGTTTGGATAATTGGAGAATTGCTGTTCTGTTTTCTGCCTATTTTATAGGATATTGTGTTTGTTTCCCTTTATTTCACAACTGGGGAGACAGGTAATTACAAACTTTCACAAAATTAGACCAAAAATACTACTTTTAAGTAAATAGGCCATAAAATGCAAATTATCATGCGGTGGAGTAAGTAAGAGAAACACCAAGGAGACACCAATTACCAACCGTTATGAACACTTGGACCTAATTGTGTAGAGTCGTAATTTAAGGATTGAAATAGAGGAAAACATATAAACGTGTTTCTAACTCTAGTGATATGTTGTCAGGCTCGGTCCTACATGGGTTGTAGGCATTGCTGGAATAGCTTCTGGAACTCTAGGCTGCCTCACGCCCGCTGCTGCCTATTTCGAATTTTGGGCCCTGTTTACGGTTCGACTCTTCAACGGATTTTGTGCTGTAGGTTCCTTATAGATGCCTTACGTTATTAATTTATAGTTGTGTGTAAAATTATGCCCATGCTAATGATAAAAATATTCTTAGGCAGCAATGTTACCAAGTATGATTCAATTGACTCGGCATTGGGTGCCCCCTATAGAAAGACTTCATTTTATGTGGGCATACTGCGGTAAGATATCCAGTTTTAATGTAACTAGAACAGAGTTTAAAAATTAAATTATAGAAAGTTATATAGTAAAAATATCTTTGTTCCAGGAGTTACAACAGGGACATTCACAACGTTTTTATTCTGTGCTGCTATACAGTATTATTCCAAATGGGTCTACGGTTTTTATTTTTCCGGTATCATTCAAATAATTTGGGCTCTGATATGGCTTACCGTTATCACAGACTACCCTTCAAAACATCCTTTCATATCGAGGGCAGAAAAGGAATATTTGGAAAGTACTATTGGCACGATATTCACTATTAAAGTAAGTTAATAATTATAACACTAAATATTTAAAAAATGAGTCATGAAGTCAACTTCTTGGATAAATTGAGACGTAGCAGCAGATACATGGATATATATTCTATTCTTATATTGGGGCCATTCCATAGAAACCAACTATTTTTTTGAACTTTCGCGACACACATATCAACTCAAGTATAACGGACGGACTTGTTAAGGTTATTTTTTTTTGCTTATCTACTTGTTGTACTATAGAACTTTTCCGATTGCAGTCGACAAATTCAGAAGCACCTTGGTGGAGTATACTGAGATCGGTGCCTTTTTGGACATTATGCTTTTTGAATTTTGGTTATGCTTGGATGATCATGTCTATATGTATTCATGGACCTTTATATTACTTTGCTGTTGTCGAATACAATATTTATAGCGTAAGTTTGGATCCTTCTTTTGGATATTGATTCTGTCATAGCAGATATACTTACTAAGTAATCAAATCACCTATTGTATTTTTTGGCAGGCTGCGACATTAACAGCTCTACCGTTTTTGATGCGGTTAATAATAGGCACAATCATTATACAAGTGTATCATTGGTACAAGTTCAATGCTGCAAATAAAGATCGGTTAAGAATGCTGAGAAAATATTTTATCGTTGTATGTGAGTTTACTGATCTTACATGTAGATACTAGACTGATTCGACATTCGCGGAAAAATCTGATGATTTAAGAAGATTTTTCTAGGCGAGGGTTTTATTCTATTGAATTATATTCTACGTGTGTCCAGTTAGTTCAGCTCGTGCTGCCATATGATGTGCTTACTAGTAGTATTTCATCACAAACTCTTTGAATACCTAATTTTGGATATGTACCTACTTTTATTCACATGAGTAGGAAGTAGATAGGTATGTCTTCCACTAATGTACCTACTATACAGCCCACGTGGTGCCTGGGGTAATAATTGCAAGCACTTGGACAACAACGGTCGTCCCTGGACCGATTCTGCTGACCATTGCAGTTTCATTGACAGCGGCTGGAATGGATCTCACTTTAGATCTCTGTTACGTAAGTAATAGTACCTACCTACGTTGCAGTGTATTTTATTTCTCAGCACCATCCCCACATGCAAATTCCAGGTTCTTTGGAATTTAAACATTTTAGACGAAATGATTAGAGAGATGTACATAGGTAAGAGAAAGTGATTAAAAATGCTGTTTTCAGGAGATATCACCAACCTATGTGAATTCATTAACAACAGTAATTAAGATCATTGGTAATATACCGGGAATAATAGTTCCCTTAACTGCTGGAGAAGTGACTCATCGTTATCGAGTAAGCTTCTAAATTATTTAATTTCTAATTGTTTTTATTACCTAGATGTAGAGGTAGTATGTGTCTTTAGTGTGCTGTATTGAGTTGAGGTTTTCAAGTAATATAATGTAAATGTGTATAATTATGTATCCCACCAAAAACATAAAACTTGGCCGGCGCACTGTCATGCGCTTTTATGAATGAAACACTTTTATATTGATTTCCTACAGTGCACATTTTTTTCAGAATTCTCCATATGTTTGGAAACACATTTGGTGTTTTCATGCTACTATATTGTTGATCAGTGGTGTGGTCTTCCTTCTGTGGGGAGAAACGAAGATACAATCTTGGAACTATCAGAGGAAAAGGTTGGTGTCGTTTCTGAAATTTTATCGACGGCGAATATGCGAGTTTGTTTTTACCCGACTGCCCCAGAAGGAGGATTATGTTTTTAGAGAGAATTTATGTATGTGGGTGTGTATGTACGTATATGGCTATGTAGCAGTAGCACGTAAAATATAACTTTCAAATTACCGCAGTCGGGATTTTGTTTTTTAATACACGATTTTTTCATTACTCTACTATTACCAAGTGTGTAGGTAAATGTATGTAGGTAAAGGTAATAGTTAACTAACTCATTTCATTTCAGACCAAAGAATACCTACTATATACTCCTCTGTTTCAGACCACCTCACGTAGCACGTATGAGGCCAAAACCTTCTAAGATGTCGAATATCATTGAACTGGATGAGGACGAAGCTTTGTAAGCTTTTAATACTTTTCTCTTTGAACTTTATTAAATTGGATATAATGTTACTTACCTGTACCTTACGTTGTTACTTTTCGTTTCAGGAGAAGTCAAGGAGGATCAAAGACGAGCTCATTATTGAAGCCATTCTCATTTTTACAAAGGAATACTATTACAGATAATGGACCAATGCGCTGAATAGGTTCTATTGTCGCAGTCCCGCATTACGCTCTGTATTCAACACCTGTACAAAATTTTAATTTGCGTTCAGTTTCATATTTTGTGGTGAAATAAAACTTTTCTAAAAGTTGCGAAGTTTGTTCAATTTTAGAAGCGCGGGCGCGGCAAAATTTACTTCCGTTTAATTAAGAGGTTATCCGAGACACTTTGCGCAAGTTTTACCAGTTATGGCTGCATACGCGTAAATCTTGTGCTTTAAAAAAGAAACTATTATACGTGCGTTGTCTTGCCAGACCGTCCAAAACGGACGGTTTTCCGTCCCTTCTTGCGAATAATATATTTTTTGTCCGCTTGCATCTGTGTTGAGGTTTATAAACCACCGTCTCTTTTCGGACAAGACAAGACTACTACCCGTTTCACAAAAGAAAGGGAACATAAATGGCGGCGGTTCGATTAGTGGGAGGGAGAAAGAATGGACGCCTAGTGTATGAGCCTTAGTGCGAGTGAGAAAGCATGACCTCCGGCCGCCATTTATATTTCCTTTCTTTTGAGAAACGGGTAATACCATAGACTTATATATATAAACTAGCGTGGTAATACACACTATTACAAAGGGTGTTGATCAGTTTCATTGACAGAACTCACCCTTAACGGATCCGCCACTAATAAAATTGCATCCTATACAGGGTGTTAGGGACGGTGTACCGAAAACTTTGCAGGCATGATCAGACCATCAAACTGAACGACTTTTACTATGGAGCCAATGGTGGGAAACGAAAAACAATTTCTGACCTCCCATACAAAATTCACGATCAGCTGACTGACTTTCTATGGGAGGTCGGAATTTTTTTTTCGTTTCCCACCATTGGCTCCATAGTAAAAGTTGTTCAGTTTCATGTCTGAGCACGCCTGCAAAGTTTTCGTTACACCGTCCCTAACACCCCGTATATCTAGACTATACAGTCTTTGGTCCAGCTAGAAAATAATGTAGGATGTGCGGTCATTGTTTGAGCACCAGAAAGTATAGCATAGTGACACCGAGGGAGGGTGATATCCTGCTCCATGTGTTACATGGTTACATACATACAATGCCTGTGTTAATTTAGAAAAGCTTTTGATAAGCGGTCCAACAAAGGTGTTTTTAAAAGGCTGTGCCTCCGCTGCCGGAACCGGTTCCCAAAAAAACAAAGGACGGGAACCGAGACAAAAAAAAAGCTCTATGGTTATATTTTAAAAACTTTTGATAGTCTATGGTCGGGTGTTCTTGCTGTGGTTTTCAAGCGGTTGTTTGTGTTAATATGTTTATTATGTGTGAAATAAAAGTAAAAACTGGAAGTCAAGGAAAATTTCAGATCGTTTGTTGACTTTTACAAAAATAAAAAAAGAGACGTGTAATGATTATTAGATTAGAGACGCAAAAACACAAGTCACTTGCGTAGTAACAAGTCACTTGCATAGTTATTATAAGTCACTTACACAGGTACAAGTCACTTGCATAGTTACAAGTCACTTGGACAGATACAAGTCACTTGTATATTTACAACTCACATGCTCAGTTACAAGTCACTTGCACAGTTATAATTATAAGTCACTTGCATATACGGGGTGTTAGGGACGGTGTAACGAAAACTTTGCAGGCGTGCTCAGACCATCAAACTGAACAACTTTTACTATGGAGCCAATGATGGGAAACGAAAAAAAATTTCCGGTCTCCCATACAAAATTCACGATCAGCTGACTGATTTTGTATGGGAGGTCAGAAAATTTTTTGTATGTGACAACCAAATTTTTTTTTCTTATTTCGACCTATGTTCCTTGGGGAAAGTTGTTCAGTTTCATTGACAGAACACACCCTTAACGGATCCGCCACTAATAAAAATGCACCCTATACAACGTGTTACAAAACAACCAATAAAGCTCAAAGGGTGTGGAAAGCTCCGTTGCAAAGAGTTAATTAACATAAAAATTAAAGCCATAGTATCGTTTTTGAAAACTACGAAAAAAATATTTTTTTATTTAATTACACTTATTTTTAATCGTGGAATCGCAGCACTAATTTTGACAGCTCAAAGTTCAAATGAAGTTACCGACGCGGCGAAGCGCAGTTCGGTTTACATTGCTGGCTATTACATGAATGTCATCAATAAAATAAACTAAGTCAACCAGCAATGTATGCCGAAGCGGACTTTGTTCGCCAGGTAGTGTAGCACCTGACCTAGACTAGTGATGTGATTATTTTATCGACTGATGATAATGAAAAATATTCTTTTTTTTGGTTAGTTATGTAACAGGTTGTATAACTACTAAGTTACATGCAAACTCAAACTCAAACTCAAAGCATTTATTTCTCAGTAGGAATTACAAAATTCACTTTAAGAAAGTCACATTCTAAATCAAACTTAATAATGCACATTTACAAGTCACATGCACAGTTACAAGTCGCTTACATACTTACAAGTCACTTGCACCGTTACAAGTCACTTACACAGTTACAAGTCACTAGCATAGTTATAAGTCACTGGCAGAGTTCCAAGTCACTGGCACAGTTACAAGCCACTGTCACAGTTACAAGTCACTAGCATAATTACAATTACCTGGCACTGTTACAAGTCACTGGCACAGTTACAAGTCACTAACATAATTACAAGTCACTGGCACAGTTACAATCACTGGCACAGTTACAGGTACTACCTGGCACAGTTACAAGTACCTGGCAAAGTTACAAGTCACTGGCACAGTTACAAGTCAGTAGCATAGTTACAAGTCACTTTCACAGTTACAATTACCTGGCAATGTTACAAGTCAATGGCACAGTTACAAGTCACTAGCATAATTACCAGTCACTGGCACAGTTACAAGTCACTGGCACAGTTACAGGTACCTGGCACAGTTGCAAGTCACTGGCACAGTTACAAGTACCTAGTACAGTTACAAGTCACTGGCATAATTACAAGTCACTGGCACTGTTACAAGTCACTGGCACAGTTACAAGTCACTGGCACAGTTACAAGTCACTAGCATAATTACAAGTCACTGGCACAGTTACAGGTACCTGGCACAGTTACAAGTCACTGGCACAGTTACAAGTACCTAGTACAGTTACAAGTCACTAGCACAGTTACAAGTCACTTGCAAAGTTACAAGTTGCTTGCATACTTACAAGTAAGTGACTATCATGTAAGTGACTTGTAACTGTGCATGTAACTTGTAACTATGCAAGTAACTTGTACAGTCACAAGTCACTTGTAATCATGGCGACCCAAAGCACAGAATATAGGGTGAAATTTTACTAGTGACCGATAGCAAAAACTCAGAACCGGCTGGTGATAAGGAACAACTTTCCCCAAGGAACATAGGTTGAAATACGAAAAAAAATTTTTGGACCTCCCATACAAACTTGCCGATCAGCTGATTTCAGTTACTATGGGAGGTTCAAAATTTTTTTTCGTATTTCGACCTATGTTCCTTGGGGAAAGTTGTTCCTTATCACTAACCGGTTCTGAGTTTTCGCTATCGGTCACTAGTAAAATTTCACCCTATATATAGGGTGTTCTGCAGAACGTTGAACATACGGAAAAGGGTGTTAATACTCGTTATTCTGAACAACTTTTACTATGGCGCTACCTGCGAATTCGCAAAAAAATATTTGAATTTTCCATAGAAAAATTCATACCTAGTCGGCAAAGATGTATGGAACACCTAAAATTTTTTATGCTAATTCGCATGTGGCCTCATAGTAAAAGTTGTTCAGAATCATGATTAGAAACACTCTTTTTCGTATGTCCAACGTTCTGCCTAACACCCTGTATAATAGTACTAGGGTACAGAAAATTCACTCCCTAACAAAAGCCATGGTTAGGTATAAAAAGATACCTACTCTCGGTTTAGCCAACCGCCGGCAAGCGAAATTGAAACTTGTGGCGTTGCACTGGCAACACCACCATATCTCATTCACAGGAACTCCCGTGAACAGTGTTCCTTATACGGAAGTACTACCGTGAACACTATCTGCACCGGAAGCCTTCCGCTTCCGGTATAGAGAGTCAGCCATGTTCTTTTCACATTCCTTCTTTCTTCTGGGTCGACACTCGAAAGAGCATACACGCTAGTCCGTCTTCTACTGTAACGCGCATATTATTATAATCTAATTTATAACGCTAGTTTAGTTCTGTTGTAACTACTAACTGTATTTAGTGGTGAGTGAGTGTACGGTGACACGAATAAACTCTGTGAACATCATCTACTGTTTTCTTCTATCGTCACCCACGCCCTCACCATATTGGTGACCATCACGACGCGAAGAAGATCTGGACACCTGCGTGTCCCTACGAGTGGTGCAGGCATCTTGCCGCGCCGCCAGATCGTGCCCGGACGCACCGATCCCATCAACGGTACGAGGGGGCGCAGCCCCGCGACACGTCGAGGCACGAGCGGGAACGCAGACCGCGTACCCGGCGACGCTCCGAGTCCAGCCAGCCCGCGTGCACAGCCGCACGCGCATACATCGCACCTTGCGCAATCGTTTTTCTCACGTTTGCCCTCACAACAGTGCTAAAAATCATAAACTCGGTGCCAAATCGTGAAATTTTGAGGTTGTGAAAATTTTGCCGGAAACGCGCCATTTTGCAAACACGTGTTTGCAAACATAATATATTAATATATAGATTATAATAATATGCGCGTTACAGTAGAAGACGGACTAGCGTGTATGCTCTTTCGAGTGTCGACCCAGAAGAAAGAAGGAATGTGAAAAGAACATGGCTGACTCTCTATACCGGAAGCGGAAGGCTTCCGGTGCAGATAGTGTTCACGGTAGTACTTCCGTATAAGGAACACTGTTCACGGGAGTTCCTGTGAATGAGATATGGTGGTGTTGCCAGTGCAACGCCACAGGAATAACGAAAAAACTTATTTCCGGGTTCATTTTTATATTGTTCTTACATATATCTACACTGTAGTATTTGCGAGGTACATGGCTAGCCATTTTTTAGTTTTTAATCCACTTTCGAAACACAAAACAAAACTTCCGTAGAAATAATCCGAATACGTACATACGTGCGGGGAATCTCGCGCGCGGCAACCGACCGAGATTAGCCCCTTCAGGGAGCGGCCGGCCGGGTAATACCTAAACCGCGGAGTGAAACCCCCCTGCCCAAAGGTAATTTATTTTTCTAAGTCCCAACTTTTTAAGGCAACGGCGGGTTTCGGTATCTGTTCCGGATGCCGGTACCGGCAGCTGTCCCGGGTGCCGATTTCGGCAACTGTCCCGGGTGCCGATTCCGGCAGCTGTCCCGGGTGCCGGTACCGGCAGCGGAGGGAGGCACAACCTTTTTAAAAACCGTTTCTTTCGAATTTGTTGTTGAAAATCGTAGGAGCAGTCTGGCAGCCCCATTGTACTGTCATGTCATTGACATTGACAATTTGACATTTCCAGTTGTAATTTTTGTCGTGTTTTTGTCGTATTTCGCCCAAGCTTTTCCTGTAATATTTTCTTTTTCTCGGCGATTGATTCAATTTTATTGGAAGTATCCAGTTTAGGCAAAATGTTGCACAGTATTGTGGAATATTACGCCGAGCACGAGAGCTACAAATGCGGTTACTGCAAGAGCCCTGATACTAATTTTAGTCATGGTAAGTTTCTGCTTCGATACGGAAATAAATCTGTTACTGAAGGTGTTGATTGAAGTACTGAAAAACTATTGGATGTATTTACAGGAATGTGGGCTCATACAATGACCGTTGGGGATTACCAGGACCTCATTGACAGGGGTTGGAGGCGGTCAGGAAAATACTGCTATAAGCCCACTATGGATGTCACTTGCTGTCCAATGTACACTATACGGTTAGTAAAATAATTGCACCAATAGGAATGATCAGAGAACCCCGAAAAGTATACTCTGACCGAGAATTCTTTGTTTGTAACTAAAACAGTACCTACTATTGATGTTATGCAAATATCTTTCATCGCAGGTGCCGAGTCCAAGAGTTTAAAGCTAGCAAGTCGCAAAAGAAAGTCCTGAAGAGGTTCAACAGATTTCTCTCTGGGGATACCACAGCGTCTGGTGATTCAGATAGGAAAATGTCTACTTCAAGTAGTCTGGGGGATCTACATGGGGAATGTGGTGAAGGGATGGGGGAGCAGTTTGTGGAAACTACGAAACAGCACCAGGATATTGATGTGGCCGGCACCGTTCAATGTGAGAATGATGAAGTAAACCTGAAGGGGGAAGGTGAAGGAGACCCTGCAGGTAATTATTCAGATTTATCATTATGCAATTCATTGTATTCACTGTTGTTCCTTGGTTGTGTTTTTCCCTGAACTTTAACCAGTTTCCTGCCAGACTAGTATACTCCTAACTTTTCTTTTCACTGCTCTACCATGAGTATACCCATTAGGTGGCATAGTTTGTGTTAATGGGTGTAAGAATAAAGGCTATTTTTCAGGTTCAATATAGGTACTAATAGTTTCTGTTTGCTTTTATTATAGGGAGGCCGGATAGTACAACAAAAATGGAGGTGTTAACTGCTGATTTGAAACAACAAGTTACTGAGAAACAAAAGGAATCAAAGAAAGGTTGGTCAATATATTCCAAACTCTACAGAATTAGTTTAGTATTGAATTATCATGTCATTCCTCAATTGCAATAAATCACGATGCAAATATGACTACATTTGTAAACATTTTTGTTTAAAATATTTCTAGTTGCCGGTCCAGACCCATCTAAAGGTCCCTGTCAGAAAGCCAAGCAGTTAAGAAAAGAAAGGAAGCTAGAAAAGCTGAAAGAAAAGGGCATTGACATCAGCACTTTGAACCACACAAACAAAAACAAGGAAAAACAGCTAGAGGACTTTATAAATGAATTGCCAAAAGAATTCCAGCAGAGGCTTGAGGTAAAGATTTTAGAATTTTACTATGTATGTAAATAAGAATTTTAATATTTACCCTTTATCTAAATATTCAAGGTTCCAACATGTCCTTTTTATGATAATTTTATAATGTTATCTGTTTTTGTTTACCTATATTCTTTTGTGTGCATGAATTAGGTTTAAAGTTTATCAGAGTACATCACACCCTTATTGTATTTGATCATTTTTATTCTTCAGTTTTCTATTATTTTCTTAATTACATTACTTTTTATTGCTTCTTCTCTTTTGTTACTAGTCAAAAATATACTTATTAAACTTATTTTGTTTAAAATTTTCAGTTAAAGTTAGTGAGGACAGCCCCACCCAGCCCGGAATGGTTGGCAACAGCTAAAGAAACCCATGAAGTGTATGTGAAGTACCAAACAATAATTCATGATGACAAGCCTGAAAAATGCACGGAGCCCAAGTTTAAAGACTTTTTAGTAAATAGCCCTTTATTGGTAAGTTCCACCAATTTCACATAACTTAGTATAGGAATTATTATAAGTGCAAACTAGACTCTTCTGTATTTTGTTTGTTGTGTAGTGCCAAGTTAGTGGCATCGCATCACCCTATATTATACCTGTGGGTGTCATAGGAGCCAAAGGGTTTGATGAATACAGGAAATGGGCAGCAGCTTTCTCTGTGAATACAAGACTTTACACTGCACTTTCAAATTCACCTTGCAAGTGTGGCAAGAAATACTTCTTTCATAGGGGAGGCCTATTTTCAGCTATGGACTGATGTGACTGTTAAAGCAATAGATCTCTTTAGTTGCTACCCATTTATTTCCATGGGAATAGCATAAAGTTGGTTGAAGATATTAGTATTTTACCTAAATTTATGATTGTAATACATTATTTACAGGAAGAGCATGCGGAAAACGGCCCTCCATGTGGATACGGTTCCTTCCACCAGCAGTACTGGTTGGACGGCAAGATCATAGCTGTTGGTGTCATAGATATCCTGCCCAAGTGTGTTTCGTCCGTCTACTTCTTCTATGATCCTCAGTACATGCATTTGACACTTGGAACCTATGGTGCCCTCAGGTGTGTAATTTAAACAATAAGACTTCATAATAGAAATAATTTTACATATCATCAACAATTTTGGCATATTTTAGTTCAACAATTAATAAAATATAACAATTTAAATTACAATTTTATATTCTCTTTTCAGAGAACTAGGCTTTACAAGGCAGCTTAGCGCAATATGCCCCAACTTAAAATACTACTACATGGGGTACTACATCCACTCCTGTCGGAAAATGAGGTACAAAGGCAACTTCCATCCCTCCGACCTACTCTGTCCAGAGACCTACAAATGGTTTCCTTTGAAAGACTGCATACCTAAGTTAGAAGCGTCGCCTTATTCTAGACTCGATCCCGATATAGATAGTGTAGACGAAAACTACCCGAATTCAGACGCGCTGAATTACATCCCGGTTTGGGTGAAAGGTGTCGTCATGCCATATAAAATGTACAAACGAAAATGCGCGGGAAAAAATAAGGATAGAGGCGAAGAATTGCTAGAATATGTGCGTTTGGTTGGACGAAAGTCCGCTAAAAGTTTAGTATTAGTAATGTAACATAGAACAATGAAACCCACCTAATTATGTTACTTAAGTAATTTTAATTTATTTTAGTGAATTGTACTAGTCATTGTACATTTCTTAATAGCTTAGATAGACTAATTGTAATATAGTGCAAACTTCCTTATTTTTTGTATTAATTAATTATAGTGTTAAATAGCTTTAAGGCGCGTATGTCATGTCATGCTTTTGTTTGTTGATAGTTCCTACCATCCTTGAACATTCTCTACAAAGTGGGAATGTCATACCTCCCATTTTCGGGTAGTGTTGCTTTTACTACCGATTTTTTATTGATAGTCATTTTATTAAACTGGTATCGTTTAACAATCGATGATATCGATAACACATTTTAGCATTAAAATACTAATAAAGGAATATGTAATACTACTGAAAGGTTTTCGCTATCAAAAAGTTACCGCACACGCATTGCTGTCATCTAAAGAGAATATCTGTTATCGTTTAGTTTTTTTGCCGCGGATCCTTAGCGGGGCAAACTCTAGTATTAGAGTGGATTAATAAATACTATCGATATGCAATCGGTAGTTCAGCAATACTAATGCCGATATTACACAGACACAGTATGAAGAAAATGAGGAAACAAATTACGTTACATTGTTAAGTTTTTGACATTCTGGTAAATAATATTTGAAAGTTGTTTATATACCGGCGAATATGCACGCGGGGTGCCTTTGCCCTTCACATGTAGGCATTCATCGTGTTTCAAAAACTGGTTTTAAAAAAGAAACTATATCATTTGTTTTCTATAAGCAATACATAATGTTTGAATTTGTTATATGTAGGTAATAGAATCGTATTAAAATATTAAAAATTCTAATAACATCTGTAGATATTCTGAATGTGCCTGAGTACATAGTCTAAATTAACTTGTCCCTAAATAAAGCTTTATCTTTAAATACTAATTTTGTTTAAATTTTATGCCTTACGTGGGTTCCTACTTTAGCAGCCACAACAGTCCACTGCTAGACATGGGCCTCCCCTAGCGGGGGTATTGCCATACCTACCACGCTTGGCCGGTGGATTGGCAAAAGCAGTGCAAGATGTTGCATTTACAGGGAACGCTGGTGCTCATTCTCTAGATGATTATCCCTTGGTCGCTTTTTATGACACCAATGGGTAGATTTAGCGTGTTGCTATTTTAAGCCGGCATCTTGGTAACGTCAACTTGCTATAGTTAAATTACGAATGTGCATATTTGCAATAACAATAAGATAAGGGCAGCGTAGCGGATTCAGCAATGAGTCATGCTTGACTGCTTACTTGGATATGGCCGATCTTATTATACCATGTGGCCGCTAATAAAAATACGAGATTTACCTATAGGATGTAAACAAAATTAAGGGGTCGACTTGTCCATGAAACTGGTCAATTTTCACCAATTACCATAAGATCGTATTATGAAAATTTAGACCTCGTAGTTGATTTTATTACGTGTATGCTGTATTTAGTTATACCTATATATTTATCACGCATAGATATCCCTTGAGGGATAGGCAGAGCGTAAACGGTTGTAAAAAATTGCCATTTACACCATGTCTGACAATAGTTTGTCTTTTAGAAGACAATTTAGAAGACTGATCAGATCACCATAGTGACAGGTTGTCACTGTCACCTAAAATTGCAATACACGTCAACTCTTAAATCCGCCAGGTAGAGTAGTATATTCCTTGCTCAAATCCCAATCGATTCTTACGACACCCACGGGAATGATAGATACATACCTATACCGGGAGAAGACCGGGAGTAACAGAAAGGGTATAACAAGCCGAAAGGAGGTCAAGGTACTCGTGAAACTGAACAACTTTCCATATGGAACATGGGTCGAAATATGAAAAAAAAATTTGGACCTCCCATAGTAAATCAATCAGCTGATCGGAGATTTTGTATTGGAGGTAATTTTTTTTTTCATATTTCGACCCATGTTCCATGGGCAAAGTTGTTCAGTTTCATGAGTACCTCGACCTCCTTTCGGCTTGTTATACCCTTTCCGTTACTCCCTGTATATGGGATGGGGTTATGCATGCTATCCTAAGCCGGCACAATACAGGAAGTACTACTACACACACTTACTCTCATTTAGTAAAGTTAATAATTGTTACAATTAACTAACGACACAGAACAAGTTTTATTTAAGTGAAAAGTTCATCAACTGATGGATGATTAATTACTACATTAAAGTGTCTACTTAATTAGTCTCTTCTGCGTTTGATTTCAAAGACTGAGGTACCTTCTGTACTATCTACAGACCTGAAAAATGATCGAAAAAGCTATATTTTGATGCAAGATTGTTGGCTGCTGCCGCTCTCAAAGAAACTACACGAGTTTGTAGCAGTTTCATCGCTGTCGTTAATTAATTATACCTACCTACAGGTGTAAAAAAATTTACTGCAAATATTTTAAGGGGTGAATTAGACCATGGAACAACTTTCCACCACTTACCTATATATGTATGGGATCTAATTAGTGATATTAGGGGCCAATTTTATTTTCATATTTAGTCTTATGTTCCTTAGGGAAAGTAGTTCAGTTTCATGAACTGGTACTTACTGGTAGCGACACTAGCGCCGCTCAGTGAAAAAAATCACTGACTGAATATGTACGCAAGTGATTGGGAAACCAAATTATGAATTAACAACAATAACTAACAACAAAGAATTTTTAGATTCAGTAAAACCTTGGGAAAACTGTTTCGGCATACAGCAATTTCGGCGTAAGGTACATAACTCATTTATACCAAAATTCTTTGTGGTTAGTTATTGCCGGTAATTCATAAATTGGCTTCATGACTAGCGTTTTCAGGCAGGGATTTTTTCCTGTTTGGGGGCGCCACTAGTCTGACGTTTTAAACACACCATAAATTAAAATCTGCTATACCTATACATACTTAGTATTCTTTGTGCTATAATGATTGAACGCACCAAAAGAACTGAGTTATTGTTCTGGTAAACAAAACATTTAAATACCTAGTTTTTTATTTAGTGCTCATCCTTGGTGCGGATGTTTAGAACTTGTTTTCTTGTTCCTTAATTTTAATTTTGTTACCGTAATAATTAGTTTCCAATAACTTTGAGTTATTTATTATATTTGGTAGATAAATTAGCCTTACTGTATTATTAGTTTTGAGTTTTGATCCTTTTTTGGTTTTTGAGTTTAGTTTAATAGCATGTTTTTGTTAATTTTTCTAAGTAAGTACTTAGGTAAGGTAGTTACCTAAGAAGTACGCACATACCCAATGCTAATGCTATGTTATGGTTACTTGCTAGTGTAAAAAATCTCCATAAAATAACTTAATTAAGCAGCTAGTGTATTTTCCTTGACCTCTGTAGTTTCCCGCAAGAAGATCTTAGATTTAATTAGAAGTAGTAAGTATAAGGTGGGTGTGTGGTTAAGTAGGCAAGGAAATAGATATGCTGGGTATGCTATAAGGTCATTGACCATGTCCAGGTATTTCCCTAGACAGGTAATTATGTACCTATGTACATTATTATACTTCTTACAAACTTTTTTCAAAAGATCTAATCAACTGCTCTTGCGGTGACTTGGGTAGGTATGGAAAATCTATTCGAACTAGGTACAAGATATATTGGTCAAAATTCACGCTAGTTGACATCATTTGGCAATGACACCTATCTACCCAACAATAGAGCAAATAAAAGGTATTTGCATAATGACTTGGGTCTTGACCGTATAATTTGACGGTAAATGAAAATATCTACTTTTGTCACCTTTTGTGCGCAGTAGCATGTCTATAGATGTAAGCCCGGTTTAAAACCAATTCAACCAAATCGTTTTAAACGAAAAAAACCGTTTTAAATCATAAACAACCGTTTTTTTCGGTTTAAAACGGATGGTTGATAACAATGATTTATTGAATTTAATACATTTTAGTAAGAATACAAAGGTGAGGATAAATGAAATGGATTAATGATGTGATTTTTCGGGTTTATTACATAGTTTGTCTCTCCGAGGACCGAGCGTAGGTAACCTATGATGAGCAAGTCAGTGTAAAATCGTTGGAAACACCGAATTTGTATATACAGGTTATATTAATAATTTGGATGTTCCATACAAAAATTCATACCTAAGTACCTACTCGGCAAAATTTTTGCATTTCGGCGATTTTTCTACAACGGCCCTGAATATTAGTCAGACGCGTGGCGATAGCGGCTGTATTGTAGGTACCTACGGCTGTTTACGCTCTGCCTACCGCAAGGGATAAAGGCGTGATTTGTGTATGTATGTATGTGTATGTAAAACACAGAACTTTTTTGTAGGCGAGTTTTAAACGGTTGAAAACGGTTGATTTAAGGTTTTAAACCGCGAAATTTGGTTTTAAACGTTTTAAACCGGTTGATTTACATCTGTAAGCATGTCTACAGTTCCTACTAGTTGGGTGTGTACACCGGTGAAAATCGAAAAATACGGCTGATGTTAATAACAAGATTTCCTTTCGAAAGGATTGGTCCATAAGGCGCATGGAGCCATTTAAGAAGTGGGGCCACCTCAATTTTTATTGTACTTTTTTATTAAAATAGTCCAGTTTCCTTAGGTTTTCATACGAAATGACATCCTCTATTTTACCTATATAGGGGGGCAAATTACAAAAAAATAAAATACATGTATTTCATAGTTTGCGATGTACAAGGTGTTCCAATGTAAATACATTAAATTGGAGACGTTGTGTAGGCCATCGTACCGAATATTTTTCATTATGGGGCCAAGTTATGAAAACCCCTCGTTTAGAAGTAATTAGCAACTTAAATTTGTTAAATTTAATTGAGTCCCACATTATGAAAGGAGCTTTATTTATTATGACCTTTATTTATGTCATGTTGCCGTCTTGGAAAAACTTTTGATATTACCGCCACAACTGTTGCTAAGGCAACGGTTTTGGCGGTAATTTAGTTGCCAAGGCAACAGTTGTGGCGTAGACTAAGGTCAAATGTCATGTTCGTCAAAAACTGACACAACTGACACTACAGACTCTACTGGATTCTCTGATTGGCCCTTTGTCTTTGAGTCTCTATGGGTTCTCTAAGTCAAAAGAAGTTTTTAGTTTGAGGCGGTAATAAAATAATTATGACACCAAGAAAGAGATCTTTTATCTTAAGTTTTCGTTAAATTTCAAACATAGACAACTATGTTCCAAACTTTTTCGAAGATTCAAATCCAACAAGTTAAAAATGCAAGGTTGCAATCTTGGATAAGGGGTAATACATAATGGTTGTAGTAAATGTAGGCATTTAGTTTGTATGGAAATTTCAACTTTTTAATTGTTAAGAATTCAAACTTGGTGCCATAATGGAAATTGTTCAGTACAACGGTCTACACAACGTCTCCAATTTAATGTATTTCCTTTGGAACACCTTGTATAATAACTGTACAAAATTTCAGCGACATTTATCAAAGGAATAAAAAGTTACCTACAAACTTTCATCCCCTGTTTTACCCCCTTGAGGGATGAGTTTTTATAAAAATTATTTCTTAAAGATCTTTCGCACTATTTTGACATCCTTTGCGCAATAATTGAAGTTCCTGGGTTACCTGTACGTTGATATGTTACTATCTTTTGCTCACCTATTCTTCTTTTTCATTTAGAAAAAAAATTAATTTTTATATGTAATGACCCAAATTTTATTACGGAATTGACTTTTTGACATATGATTTAATCGAAAACGATACCAAACATGAATATAAATTAAGTCGCTCAAAGAAAAATTATTAAAACTCAACTTTAAAACCCCCCCTCCCCTCACCTGCAGCAAAAATCTAGGTGGCCCCACTTCGAAAATCCATCTCGGTAACCTAAAGATTAATCGTGCCAAAGCAAATTTTATTATACCTTTCAGCCGTATAATTAGAGCTACACACGCCACTATACTTACATAAGAAGTCCATCAGACGTCACCTAATATCTGAGGCTAACGTTTCTAATTAGTGCCGCCTTCTATCGATGCCTAAGTGCGCCAGTGAGAAAGGTTTAGTGTTCGCTGCATCCACAGCTGCATCCATTGATCGGATCGGCTAGCTAAAGTGGCAAGTGACACGCGAGGCCTTCGAATGCGGCTCCATGCAGATGTGACCGGCCGCAGGCTGGCGTGCTGGCACTCGGCAGCAGGCAGTAGCAACAAAACCAGCGCGCGCGCAGCCCGTTACCGCCTGCGCCTGCGCAACTCGCGCGCCCTCCGCCATACGCAAAGTTAGACCACCGTGCGCGGACTTTTGTGCATCTACGTGCTGTGGTGAACTGGATAACACACCAAAATGATTTTGAACCTAAAAATATTTGGTAAGTAAATTACGTTTCTTAATAATAACAAAACTAGAAGGTTAAGAAACTGTAATTGCAATCGGCGAACGTCTGCTGCTGTAATCATTAATTAATAATAGTTGTAATCGTTCAAAAGATGGTAGCAACGGTGGCAACGGTGGTCATTAAGCTGACAGTAGCTCTGTTGAATAATGGTTTAAGTAGGATTTAATTACGGTTAATGAAAAAAATAATTATATTTATGTATTGAGCACAGCCACAGTAGACCGCAAGAACAATAACACTATTAGGTATTTAGCTACTGTAAACTCCAGTAAAATCCCTTTTTTAATATTTAAATCTAATCTTTAAATGGACACCACCTGTATTTTTAAATCTTCTTCATTTCGTTGTTCCCGTCCATCACATTTTCATTTCATCTAACTGCCTGATACATAGAAGGACCCGAAATGGCAACAGTATTGTTGACATTGCTCAGATTTCATGTAACTCATATGAAAAAGACGCAAACAATAATGTTGCCATTTCGGGTCCCTTTCGTCGATGAATCAGGTTATAATGATCTTATAAGTACATAGGTTGCTCCCTGCGATAAGATCGCTTTCTGCACTTTTAAATTTTGGTCTGTTCTTAGGTATTTCAAATCAATGATCTTATTGGTTCAATTCATTGCGTACGTAGGTACCATTCCAGATTTCCATTGCATAGGTAGCTACCTACTAGCATCTCATTTCGTTGCAATGGTAGATTTAAATGTTTTTACCATAGGTACCTAGATAACACGGTTATGCAATGAAATTATTTTATTTTATTTCGTAAATTCAAATGTTTTGAAAGTCTCTTATCATTACTGCATGTAGTTCATAATGTGAATGGAATTAGTTACGTGTATTGCTGCTTTATCGAATGAAATAATAACACCTGTGGCAATAGTACCTAGAATTCGCTAGAGCTTGTCAACAATGTTCAGTTCAGATGTTCTGATTCTGTTGATCCAAAACTGTTTGATGATGATTGATTCTTTAAATATATCCGCATATCCGCATAGGGCCTTAACAAATTTCCTCCAGACATTTCTATTTTGGGCTTTTTCTTTAGCATCTGCCCATGTTGTTCCGGCAGATTTTAATTCGGACAGAATAGATCTTCTCCAAATGGCAGGGCGGCCTTGCCTTCTACGGCCAGTCGTCGGGTTCCAGTCTAGTGCTATCCTTGACATGTTGTCCTCCGATCTTCTTAGGCAGCGCCTTATCCAACTCCATTTTCTGTTTACAACCTGATATTTAAAACTTGTTCAAAACATTCATTCATAACATGATGTCTGTTCTAATGGCCTTCAAATAAAAATTTGCGTTTGAAATGCATGGTTCCTCAGCGTCACGATTCAACTGCTTTTCACAGTAGAATTATCTACGTGTGTTAACGATAGGTAGGCACAATTCCTGAAACATTCTGATGAATGCTACAGTCGTAACTAATTTGAAATGTCGAAACTCACTTTAGTTAGATATTCGAGCAACTCATATTCCGTCCCGGCCCGGAGTTAGATAGATAAACTACTTTTCCTGTCCCGCGTGCCTAAATAAACACTTGTTCGCTTGATGACCTCATGAAAGCCACTGAAAACACACATTTGCCATATCAATCATAACAAGCACGGGGGCGCATCAGCGCCGCCGACTTGATCAGTAGAAGTGATTACCATGGCTGAAATCGTCCCGAGAGATCAATAATAGATAAGCAGAAGAAGAACATACTGTAATGTGTCAGCTGTGTAGGTACCTAGGTATTATGTTTTATCACATTTATAGCTCATCTACATGCCTTCTTAACTGCTTTCCTCACAGCATTTTATTAACTGTATCCAATCATTCAGTTCTTTCCTCCACGTGTAACATCGCAGGTGCTTCAATTAAAGCACGTACTTACAAAAAACGTAAGAGAAAAATCGTGGAAAACGTGCTCGGAAAATCCAATGTTTTTGTAGATATCTGAAAACGAGGATATATGAAAAAATACTAGGTACCTACTTAATAGTAATGTCTAGGTGTGCTTAGGAACCTACCTAATTTAATTAGGTACCTACTTATTCTAACATACTCGTGAGAAAATTATAAATAAGTAGGTACTTATTTAAAAATATTTTCGAATAATTCATTACGGAATGCAAGGAAGTAACTTGTTGAACTTGACACCAATGCCTAAAAACCGCAAGGATTTCACCAGTGACAAACTTTCCGCAAAGGTAAATAAAATGTACGTAAAAATTGCGCGGCGTCGCGTCGCTGTGGCGTCAAAAAACCTCGCACATTCAATGACAATAACCTAAATACCCTTTTATTTGTATCTGTCAGGAAATATACATCGTAACATGAATCATTGAACGCTTAACATAAGTCAAACGGGGTTGCACCGTTACCAACTTGAACTTAATTAGTTCTTGTACAAAGTACTAACTGTCACGCGTTGGTCCTTAACCAACTGCATCTTAAATCATCTTTTAAATTTCTTTCGAAGCTGCAGTTTGTTTTTAATAAATTTATCCATATTTTTCTTGAGTAAGTATTATAGTTTAATATATTTGTTTACTTCGAACAATATTTCTCTGAAAGCATTAAGCACAGCGTCATCAGATGGATTATAATTTGTTGACGGTATTGCAATTTTCTGTTGCGAGAAGTGGATGTTTAATTTTTTGTTTCCGCTTCATGTAGAGACCATTAAAACAATAAAATAAAAATCCAAGATCACACAAGGTCCAGGCGGCGCTGTGACGTAAATCAGCGTTGAATTTTCGTAGGATTTCAGATTGGCCTGAAAGGAAAGCCTTGTGCTTGTATGATATCGTCGTTGCGGTTTCTGTGGTTTCCGAGAATTAAACGAGGAAAACGAAAACTTGCTAATTGCATAAGCAAAGGAAATGCTAAGTGAAATATAATTAGATGTTGGCCGGGGTTGATGGCTATGATCAGGACAGGATCGCCGGGGTGTTTACTGGCTACACGTCGCGACGACGCGGCGGCGGTCGCGGCGCCGGCGCCCGCGCAGGCTTGCATTCTTGCACTTTCACCGCTAATCTGCTGTGGATTCTTCCAGAAATTACAGTTTAAGCTTAGGCTTCGTCACATGCAGTCTTTTTCTTCGAGTCATTTGCACAGTTGGACTGTTTTTAACCAAAATTTTGTAACTTACGAATGGCACCCCACAACACGACACCAGTCCGAAATCGATTGAGTAAACTAATGGTTTGTTTACATTTTCAATTATATCGTACGTTGTTACGCAAGCCTTGCTAGATGCTACATGTTAGGACTGCAAAAATCTGTGTATTTACTAAAGTCCATTGTGCTGGACATTTACTTACCTACTTACATGAACTTTTTTAATTTATACGATGATAATTTAATTTACATGAATTCTGCTTATAAAAACAGACAGGTATAAGTTTCTTACTGACAAAGGCAGTAGGTAATAGCAGGTACCTGTGCCTCTTTCCGTGTAATACTACCGTTTCCAAGTATAGGCTTCCTGGATCTAGACACGGAGACATCCAGCACAGTGTGCCGTTATACTAATGTTTGCAGCTTGCAGTCATTATTACAGATAAACCAATATGTAGCTGGCACTGACGTCTGGGGGTCCGTTAATCATGGAAGACTAGTAACATGTTAATAATAGAAAATTGCGTAATTGAAATAAAAAAGCAAACAATTACCTATCTATTTCATGACACCATGCATGAGAATAATACATATTAAACCTATTTATATTACCATGACTGCATTAAAATCACAATAGGTAAATAATTAAATTACCTCTACATTTTGCTAGTTTTTTTTGCATGGTTTAATTATAATAATTAATATTCTGATTAATTACTTACTTTGTCTTTATACTAGACTATGATATGACGTATTTAGACACTCTACATACTTAATTTGTTATATTCTACTGTTTATCCGACCCAATCCTAGGTACCTCAAAACAACCTATCTAAGTAGTAATGCACTTATCTTTTTTTCCTGAGTGAGAATTCTGAGCACTCAGTTTATAAAAAGTTGTTCATCTTATCATTGAGTTAATTTAAAGGTTATATGAGGTAAGAACTTTTAAATTTTCGACATGATTCATTTACCTGTATATCTAATTTTATAATAAAGTAGGTACAGCAAAAAGTTGGTACCTACCTACCAAAACACTATAGAATCTCAAGAGTGTTAAAAAATATGTCGCCATTTTTAAGACCTTTTTTATCCGTAACTGCAAAAGTTTAAAATAGTGCAAATAAACATCTACTTATATTTCATGAAGGATTTTTTCGACAAGATGATATCCATGGCTATATGCCTAAATACGTACTATACTCTAAATTCAAAATACAATATTATCCCATTCCAGCACCATAGGTTTGAGTTTGATTGACAAAGCTTGACATTGTACTCTCCTTTTTTTTTAATTCAGCGTAGGTATTCTCGATCACACGATACCTTGAATTTTGAAGCCTCTAATACTTTGTACTCGCAGTTTTCAGGCAAAATATTCATTCAAATCAAACAGATTATTGTACCTAGGTACGTACTACAAAGTACTGGCCCCATGTAACCAATCGCCGATGGCATTGGACGACACAATGAGAAAAACTCAACAATAGCACGACAATGACAGCCCGCCGATTGACTTCAACATGAAATTAAACTGGAAGTAGTTCCTGCAGATAAATGACACGATAACATGCGTTTTTTTCGATACACATCCAAGTAATAAATAAAGTTACTTCCGAGTTAGGACAATGTCATTTAAGACTGAACTAGCAGTTACCTGATACGCAGTTTACCTAGTCTTTGAGTTTGTTATGTATTTTTGGAAAACCTGAGATTGAGCCGCGGTAGCCTAGTTGGTAGAAAAGATGGAAGTACAGATGTGGAAAGTCGCAGGTTCAAATCCTGCCTGTTATGCAAAAGGTTTTCAAAAATTTTATACCTAACACGGGAAGTGTTTTAAAATTCGGTAGCTATTCAATCTTGTTATAATTGTCATCATATTATATGACTCTGCCTATGTCTTACTTTTTCAAAACTTCTTAATTTTCATTTTTTGCTTGTTAATCCTTGCCACCACTGGATGCGAATTTTCCTCTTTCATTATCATTAATAAGGCATTGAAAATGCGTTTTGGAGATAGAAACTTTAGAAAATGGAACGTCCCTTTTTACATGTTAAAGAGTTTATGTTCCTCGGAAATTAGTTCATTAAAATCTAATCACTGCATTAAGTAGTAACACTTTCGTATGCGGGCTATAAACGCGGCTGTTTACGACCTAGTACATAAACAATCAATTCCATCTGGAAATAGGACTATTCCTCTGAGAGTAAGTACTTAGTACTTAACTAAGAAAATATGTTGCAATTTCTAGTATTAAGCTAACTAAGCTTAAGTGTAATGTTTAAACGCTCTCTCTACTCTATGTTGCAGTTCCTACCCTAATTAATTAGTTACAAGAATATTTAATATGTTTCATTTTATGTAGGTAATATGATAATGCAATAAACACTTGCAAGATGAAACTTACCTAAATCATTCTTTATTCCAATAAGTTAAGGTACATTCCTACTTACCTACCTATCATTCACTCATAATATGTGGGATATCTCCGTCAAGTTTTTTCTATGATACAAGTATCATGAATACATAGAAGGCCGAAGTATGAGGATACAGATAGACTTTAGCGATAAGACATTTTAATTTGTTTTTAAATTGTTCTTGACCATTGTTTTTGTTTAGGCCTCGAATTTGCAAGTTTCCAACTCGCTTAAAAGCCTCAAAGGCGACGTGACTTTCAAGAAATTGTTAGTAAACACCAAAACAACCGGCGCAAGAATCTTGAACTTTACGTACCTACTTCCGGCCACCGGTATCACCTTGTGCTCGGCACGCTTCAACGCACGTTTCTTCTAACTTGTTTATAATTAATTAATTAATTTCACTTGCATCATATCTAGCGATATTTCAGGTTTGATCTACCTACCTACTTCGGATCGGCTTTCACTCTCGATTTTGATCATTGTTCTTTGTAAATTGCGCTTAGCATTTAGTCACGTTGTCACTCATATCGCCCGGTATTGACATTGCATTGGAAAGTTTTCTTCTGAGAGCGCTTTCTGGCGCGTACCGAGGTCGTACATTCAACTGTTGGTAAAAAACAGCTGACAGATTCCGCTTCACTAAATTGCCAATGACGAAATTTTGAGATCATCTCATGTTAGCATTAGCCTCTAAGTGCCTCACGATCTCTGTTAAAACTAGTTTGTTTTTGCGATGGAGCAGGCTAATGATGCAAAATCGCCAAGGATAGCGTCTGGCGCTTGAATACCAAATACTAACTTTAATTACTTGGCTACATAAATTTTGTTCACGATTTGCGAAGGATAAATTGATTTTGATACTCGTAGTTTAATATGTTTACAGCCAAAATCAAGCCGACGAGACGCTCCAAAGTTGCAGTGCCTCCGAAAATTCTAGACATTCCACTCTAGTTATCTAATAGAATTTGATTCTGATTATGATTGTTTAGATTAAACCGAGATTAAATATAATTGACATGCCATGTTAGCTAAAATTCACTTGTCAAAGATCTTGTATTTAGTAGAACTAGTTTGCAAAAATATTTAGGAAGTCACATTTTGTAGGACTGTTAAAATATGAATTTGAACTTAGAAAATAATATAAGTAAAGTTGATATAGGTGGTATAAAATAGTAGGTTGCCATGACTTGCGAATGTAGGTATTTGTCTTGTATTTGTTTAAAAGTTGCGATTTCATGCTACATTCCCACGGAGATGATAAACAATGTTTATGTTTTTTATTTCCTACTGAGTGCATGTTGGGTAGGTATTTTGAGTCATGATTTTAGGGGGCCGTAATCAATATTAAGAGGATCTACTAAGATGCAAGGAAATTGCTCTGATGCAGACAGATACACCTGTATTAGAAGGCCAGTGTTTTGTTTGGGAGTGCGTTAGGTACATAAGTTGGATCTTCCAAAATATTTCGCTGCAGGGGTGTCTTTTTGTTATACCTACTAAATTAGCCTTCAAAGATGTACGTTTTGCCTATTATATGATAATACACTGAATGTATCTTATTCTTTATTACATAGGTATTTGAAATTGCCAGTCTCCAATTCCACCTTTACGTAGAGCATGTGGAAAGTCATGCCGTTCCCGTATCGGCTTATAAAGCCATGAAAAACTTGCCTCAGACACTGAATAAAGCGTCTGACATAGACGTATTTGGCCAATGAGTACCTACAATGATTTGAAATATGCTTTCAGATTCGGTGCCGGCCCGGCTCAACGTTGGGTTGATGCTATTCTTGGCCTGCTTTGTGAACTACATGCTGCGAGTGAACATGAGTGTCAACATCATAGCCATGGTTCCCCCCGGGCTCACTGTCACATCGTAAGTATATTTTAATCATTTAAATCTGAGCTTTTCTGTCCGCCGCAGTACTTGGACATCTGATTGGTACCAATTGTCAAGCGATTGAGTTCCGTTAGCCAGATAGCTATGAATGAGCTATAACAGCTTCTGTGGCGATAATTTTTATCGATTTACCTGGGTCCCGACGTTTCTGCTGAGTTAGTTACACCAGCTGTAGGTACGGGCAGGCTGAACTTACACGAGTTCTTGAAAAATGTCCTATTCCAGGCTCTACTAGTAGATAATATAAATTCTACTTCCCATAAGAAACTTCCCATAAGAAAATATTTCAGGAGGATTAATAAAATTATGACTTCCTATAAAATGTATGTAAATGCAGTCAGCCAGCTAGGTAATCGTGATTTTCTATTATTTATTTATGAGCCTCTACTGTCCCACTGTAGAGCAAACGCTATAAGCGGTAAAAAAAATACGTCTGCTGAAATAGTTTCATGGTCTGTATGCACCCCAGTATCCGCAGAGTTGTCCCTTACACCCCGTACCTATAGGTACACTATTTCCTAACAATGATCTTGAAGAAATATCCAAAATCTGCCTTGGCACAGAAGAGTCGTGTGATTTCCTATAAGGAAAACATACCTATATTTTTTAAATAAATATTCTTCAAACGGATCACCTCAATCGAAACAAGGTTGCTCTTGAGAGTCTGTCGCAACCATATATGAATTTTGCTCCGAAGTAGTGCAATTACGAAAGATATTTGAATTCGAATCGAATGCCGTCGATAATAAAGGGATATGAAATTGGTAAGCTAGTAGAAGTACCTAAGTATACGTCCTTAGGTGCAAATACCGACCATTATGACTGAGACCTCGAGCGTATTGATCGAATGTCACTTTGTGCACTACCTAGCTAGGTTCTACGTTTGTAGCATTACAATTTACAACTATTGTTTTCTGAATTTTGCTCGAGCAGAAGGGACTAAAATAAAAGTCAAAATCTAATTCTGATACGCAGACTCAGTGAATCCTAAGATCCTATAATTTTAAAACTTATTTCGGCTTTACTTTTTTAAAGATCGAATCGAATTTTTCTACACTCTTACTTTTAACTCTACGAGAATATGTAGCTACGCTGATAATTATAAAAAAAAAACTGATGCCGTAGTATTAAAATGAGATACGATTTTGCAGTTCAATGTTGACTTATTTGTTCTACTTGTTAAGCGAACTTATTTAAATAAGTGTGGGTACGACACTTTCTCTTGGTGACATGATGAGGAAACCTGTCTACTTGCTTGCAATTGCAGTAGGTAAGTAGTAAGGTCTCATTAAGGTCAAATGCTTAGCTTGAACGATTTGATCTGCAAGTACCTATTAAATGTTATACTATTGGGATTGTAATGCACTCACAGTGGCAGAGCGGTGGGGCGTTTACCCATGCGGCCCGGGTTCGATTCCCGGTCGATGTATGACATTTTTTCTATTTCTTATTTTCACTTGTGAAATGTTATACTATTAGCCATATCCGTACTTATGTTCATATGATTTGTAAGCAGGTACCTATGTTAGGTTATGATATTTTGTGTGTTAAGAAGAGGTTGGAAACATTGGCTACTTTTTACCGTAGGAAAACATCTGTTCTCGTGACGGACGGTATGTTAGTACCCAAATCGTCTTAGCTTAATTGATCTTAATCTTAATCAATGATATTAATAGCGTAATTTTTTTATTAAACTAGACGTCTACAACGTTGCTATCTTTAGAAATGTTGAAATGTTGAAAATCGGTTTACCTTGGTCATCTTAGTGACTTTTCTAAATTGATTCCCACGTTATCACGTATAGTGTAAGAGCAATCCTCGTTTTTTGGAAAAAATTCGATATCTGCCTAAATTTTTGGGAATGATTATTTTAAGCAAATCTAAGAACCTATATTCTCGAATCTCCCGAAAAAGCAGACCGGAAGTTAAGGAAAAAAAATGCACCCAAATACAATGGAATTCTACAGCAAAGGAGGTATAAGTATTTTTTTTGGTAAAAATGTATTTATTAACAATAACAAAAAGTATTTCAACCGAAATCGAACAAGATATCTAACAGGAATATAAAAAAAAGAATGTTAATACTTTCTTCAATAATCTTGAAATCCTATCCAAGAAAATATTCGTAGAAGAATTCTGTCTATGTAATTAGAAAATAAACATTCGAAAAGTCTACATAGATAATTTCGCTTCTATATTTTTTTTCCTGAAACTAATGCTCGATATTTTCTTTTTATCAGAATCATTATTTTTTGGCAGCAGATTTAATAAAAAGTATGTTAAGAGATTAATTTTAACTACAGCAAAAAAAATCAGCTGAAACTATTTTTTACCAAGCGCTTAACATTTCTTTTTTAATTACGACAGCATTTTTTTTGGCGAGGATATGTTGCATTAATAAAAATAAAAAGATTATATGTTTGGACGGTCGGAAATAATGTTAAGATGAAATGTTGCAAAGTAATAATATTTATACCATTTTCGCTGTGTTTTTACGGGAATAAAATGTATTTATTATTATTTTTATTGACTGTCGCGGTCACAAATATTGGCCGATTCTTTATAAATTCAAATTTACATTAACTTATCTAAGTAATAGCCAGAAATTATTACAGATATGATTTAATGTTTAATACCCATACAACGGATTAAGATTGCTCTCAGGGTAGTAACGTAAACACATTTCAAATGTAGGTACCTACATAACTAATACCTGCCAACGTAACGCAGACCGATTTTTTTAATCAGAAGTGATTATTACATTACTCTGTCGACAGGACCCGATTTGGTGGTAACTGTCATTATTACAACACACTCCAGATAACTAGCAATGGATGCAAACAGGGTAGGTATTAACCGATGCAGTGTTAACTTATTTGTGATGCTTTGGTGATAAACACATGGTTTGGCACGTGTGAAAATTGATCGTTAAAACAAACAATACGCTTTAAATCTATTTTATTACTTTCCATGAAATATCAGAACATGAAAAAATTTAATTGACAAAAATTTAATTGTCTTCACAATAAAAATTGGTACGCAAACGCAATTTATCAGGCTTGGAATGACCGCTACGGTACGATAAGTACGAATAACTAAGTAGTTCCGGTTTCGATGCACGTCATGTACCTTGACGCATAGGCACCCTTCACAATTACATCATATCAGCCTATCTTAGTCCACTGCTGGGGGGACCCTGGAGACGCCATAAGGCTCGGTCTCCCATCTTACGCCAGAGTCGCTACGAGACGCCCTCTTCAAGTCATCGGTCGACATCTGGTTTGGAAAGGTTCTATGCTATTGTTGATTCGACGTCCCCTCTGTTGCATAGAAAATTTGACCTAGCGTAAAATAATAATTTTTATGCTCCAATGATACCTAATTCAGATAATTCTTAGGTTCAACCAGCTTTTAGATCGGTTTTACTCGTAAATTAAACCAGTAAAGAACTGGACTTAGACTACTTAAAATATTATGTTGAAATATTTATCCATAGTAAATATTTTGGTTATTTAATCTGGCCGTTTGTTTTGTTATTGTATACTGATTTTTGCAAAAACGATAAAAATATCTGTTTTCCTTTGGCATTGGAAAAACTGGTTTGTGACTGGTGCGTCGACCTTTCCTGTTTCAGGCTGCACTAATGTTTACCTAGAGTGCCGTCATCCGAATAGGCCATATTTGACGTCTGTCAAAATCATATTAATGCTATGACATAAGGTCTATTTTTCTTTGTTGACATGTTTCCTAGTATGGGTTTGACAGACGTCAAATATGGCCTATTCGGATGACGGCACCATAGGTATTATTTATCACGTAACGCTGTGTTTGCAGGGTAAAATTGTTATTATTTTTAACTGAATCTTGCAAAAACAATAAAAAAAACTGTTTTCCTTTGGCATTGGAAAAACTGGTTTGTGACTGGTGCGTCGACCTTTCCTGTTTCAGGCTGCATAGAACGTTTGTATTGTTTATCACGTAACGTTTTGTTTGCAGGGTGAAATTTTTGTTATTGTTTATACTGATCCTTGCAAAAACGATTCAAAACAATCTGTTTTCCTTTGGCATCGGGAAAAACTGGTTTGTGACTGGTACGTCGACCTTTCCTGTTTCAGGCTGCATAGGGGACGTTCTCTGATTTCGTGCAAACCGCATATTTCGGTCATTTAAAAAATAACTATGCTGTTTTCAAGATATCTGCTGAGCCCAAACGAGCTCTATTATCGTAAGCTACATGGGCCTGTGTATAATGAGCATTAATACCTAACAGAATAATTTATAAAAAATAATAAGTGGTCAAAATGTCATTCCGTCCTGGGTGAAAAACTCAAATGTTCAAGATTAAGGTCCAATATACTTAAGAATCGAGGTTGTGGCAGGCTTCTTATATTTTTATAAAATCAAACACATCATAACAAAGCTTTGACTAAATTTTCGTACATACGAAACGAGTATATCATCCCTAAAAAAAATATTTTCGTTTCGTCCCCGGAAATTGGTCATTACCGTCAACATAAATTGCAATAGCGAAACATCAAGCATGTGTAAACGCCAGTTGTCATCCCTCCTTCATTGTGAAAACGCGGCACTTGGTCCGTCTATAGATGCGACGACAAGCCAAGGCACATTCAGTTTGACCAACTTTCATGAAGAAATGTGTGCGATATTTGGTTTGGTATCGGCGATTGCACTTTACCGTCTTTGAGATTTTAAGGAAAGTTACTTATTTATGTTTTAACCACCACCTTTGAAGCATGGCACATAGGGACCTTTAATCGTACTACGCATTTCATTCCTATAGAATGCATGTGTACACAATTAGAGACAAGAATGTGTCAAATGTCATTACCATCTTAGTCATTACCATCGTTTACCGTCCGCTTTTTACCAGATGGTAATGACCACGGAAAGACGGTAATGAGTAAAAACAACATCACACATCTCGTCAGCCCATAGCAGTTCACTGCTGGACATTGGGCTCTGCAAAGGTACGCCACAAAGTAGGATCTCCCGTTTCCACTATCCAGTTGCAACCAACCGCTCTCTTTAAGTAATCGAAGAGCACCTAACGCTAAGCTTGCCGAGGCCTGGCCTTCACTCGAAAACCTGCTTACTTCACTTCACCGTCTAATGGTTCTACGATAGACTGTGACCAGCCAACTGCCTCTTCAGCTTGCTGTACTTCGAGACTATGTCCGTCACTTTGTTTTTTTGGCAGATAATGGCGTTTCAGACCTAATCAATTAGCGGGATCCCCAGCATAGACCATACCAAAGCTGTTTGAGGGACATCCAGCCAGTGTTGAGCTTGGGATGAACTTGAACAAGAGCAAAATCATGTTCAATCGTCAGTTCAGAGCGTCATCCCCTAAGCAAAACTCCATCAAAAGTGAAGACCTTTAAGTTGTCTATAGAAGTAGGTATGTGTACCATGGGCAAACATTGCATCTGAAATCACCTAAAAAGTGCAGCTGGGTAGTTTGCATTTAGAAAATTGCGTCATATTCTGGAGTCATCTTTGCCACAATGTCTCAAGATCAAGACCAAGGCATTCGAACGATGCGTCTTACCAGTCATGACTCACGAGGCCGAGTCGTGGAAACTGAAAGAAAACTGGCCCACCGGCTACACGCCACTTTGAGAGCTATGGTCTCGCTGATTGATAAGGTTCAGAACGAGATTATTCACATTGTCGGGAAGTGTTACAAGCTGAAGAGGCATGGTAATGGTAATAGAAATGCGGGCTGTTTTCCCTAACTCGACGTCTACATGCGCCTATTTTGCGTTTGGCGTGGTGCGTACTCTAACCATCCTAGTGAGGGCTGGTTAGAGTACGCGCTGGTTAGAGTACACTGAGGGCCTGCGAGATTGACCTTGGATTACCGAGGTACTTGCCCGGTATGTAGCCACCTCTTTGCAGTGTAGCACCAAATGGACAGATGTTTCTTCTTTTTCCATGCATGCTCTGCACAGAGAACTGTCAGTAACACCTATGAACTGAAAAGTGCTTGTTAAAGTGACCGTGATGGGTTATGATGCTGGTTATCATGCGAAGTTGGGTTTGGGTTGCTTCTGTCGGAGTAACTTCTTGAATAGGTGACTGGACAGCTGTGTTGGCATGGCATCCCTACCGCTTGTAATCTTGAAACCTGGTCCAGTATGTGTTGTGTTCGTTTTTCGTACGTTATCTCAGTAAGTAACGGAATTTACTTGCTGGAATGGGTATTATCGGTTCCGGCCTGAAGGCAGCAGTATTCTATCCACTTCTGGCTAGTTCATCCGCTGTATCGTTGCTTCTAGACCAGCTATGCCACTTAATCCATTGCAGGGTTAAGTGGTTGTATTTACATACCTCCAGTAGACGTTGGTGGGATATTTCGCAGATAAGCCCTTATATAATTGTGTGACTGTTCAGCGCTTGCAGTACTGACATGCTGCCTGAGAGTATACCAATGGACGGAGAGGTGCTTTCTCGGGGTCCTTTGCTCCCCTGGCAGCAATGGCTTTTGTAGCTAGTAAGATGGCCAAACACTGCTTGAAAAACTGAGTTTTGGTATCCCAGTGGAGTTGATAGTCTGATGTATAAGTCCTCCAAAACCCTGTTCCAAATTTCATCTTAGACCTGTCCGTGAAGATTCTGAGTTATTTGGGACTGAAGAGGCAGTGGGCTGGTCACATCTATCGTAGAACCATGGGACGGTAGACTACGCAGGTTTTTGAGTGGAAAATTAGCGTTGAGCGCCCTTCTGGCCAAAGGGACCGATGACTTAAAGGTAGCAGCTGGTAGCGACTGGATGGCGAGAATAGGAGATCTTGCCTAGTGGCTTACCTTGTGGGAGTCATACGTCCAGCAGTGGACTGGCATAGGCTGAAGTGATGTGAATTATTCTAATAACTCCATACGCTCTGCATTATGATCATTACCATCCGACACCGATCATCACCATCTTAAATAATTATAAAAAGTGCTTATAACTCCCAATTCTATCGGTGCAATTTCATTAAAATTGGTCAAGTTACGTAACTTTGTGCATATTTTGATATCTATACCTTATTTTTACATTCTGAAAAAATCTCCAATTTTAACCCGATTTGCACGAAATCAGAGAACGTCCCATAGAACGTTTGTTATTTATCACGTAACGCTGTGTTTGCAGGGTGAAATTTTTGTTATTGTTTACTTATTTTTGCAAAAAGATAAAAACTGTTTTCCTTTGGCTTTGAAGCTGGTTTGGGACTGGTGCGTCGACCCTCCTGTTTCAGGGATACGTTCAACTAGTTAGCCTGTCAGTTCCATACTTTCGTCATTCGAAAAGTGTAGTACGTTCAGCGACGAAAGAGCTACGAAAGAGACCACCTTGAACGTACCCCAGACTGCATAGAACGTTTGTATTATTTCATCCATCACGTAACGTTGTGTTTGCAGGGTGAAAAGCGAGTGCAAGGCCATTGTGACGAACGAGACGTTGTTTGACAGCAACACGACAGTTATTCACAAACATGAGATACCACGGCAGGTAGATACCTAACTTTAATTTCACCAATAACTTATTGATATTTTATTTTACTAGTTATTTTTATGTTTTAATATTTTTTTATCTTGATATGAATGTCGAGCAGTTCCTGCATCTTTAAATAATACTTCTTAGTCGCAATCGCAACAATTCATATTGTTTTGTATTCGTTGTTTTGTATCGCGTGATTTGTCATATTTCATACTAACTACTCTGGAAATTCGGCACACTACTGGCAGAATTACTCTTGTACCTATTAGTAGTCCATAATGCATCTCAACAGAATAGACAGACGTGATTGGCATTATGGGATATATAAATATGACAGCTAACGTGAAAATATTTGATGAGTATCTTTATCTACCTACATGCGTTATAAAATCTTAGAGGAAGTACGGAAAATATAGACTCGTGAGGTATTAACTTTCTAACCTAATCTCCACAGCCAGAAGGCGTAACGATCTTCAACTGGACAGAGCAGCAGCAGGCCTACATCCTCTCCAGCTATTTTTGGGGCTACGCCATAACATGCCTAGTGGGTGGAACCGCAGCAGAGATATGGGGGCCGAGGAACATCATCTTCTTCACCATGCTGTTCTGCGCCATCCTCACCACCCTGACTCCGCAGCTGGCCAGGTGGCATTACCTCGTGCTGGTGGCTTCACGGTTCCTCATTGGATTGGCTTCGGTAAGACACTATAATTCTTAAATTGGACAGAGCAGGAGCAAGTCTAAATCCTCTGTAGATATTTCTACTTCTGGGATGCCTCATGGGTATAAATATGGGGGCCGAGGAACATCATCTTCTTCACCATGCTGTTCTGTGCCATCCTCACCACCCTGACTTCGCAACTGGCCAGGTGGCATTACCTCGTGCTGGTGGCTTCGCGGTTCCTCATAGGATTAGCTTCGGTAAGAGACTCTATCTACTTACTATTACAGCCACAACAGTCTACTGTTGGACATGGACCTTCTCCAATTTCAAATGGACAGAGCACCAGCAAGCTTAAATCCTAGCTACGTCAGGGACTGCGCCATAACATGCCTCGTGGGTGGAACTGCAGAGATATGGGCCTCCCTAACTCCGCAGCTGGCCAGGTGACTCTACATTGTGCTGGTGGCTTCAAGGTTCGTCCCTTATCGGATTGGCTTCGGTTAGGTAGCTAAAGGACATGGGCGGCCCATGTCCTTTAGGGGCCCGCTATAACCGCGCTTAGGAGGCGGATTGGCGAGCGTAATGCAATATTTTACATTTACTCTGAACGCCGCTGCCCATTCCCTGGATGATTTTCCCTTAGTCGCTTTTTACAACAACCACTGGTAGAATTAGGGTAGGGTAATGCAATTTTAAGCTGGTATCACACGGTATCTGACCAAGATCCTATTATTCGGTCGGGTCTAAGTGGTTTTCTATAATTGATTTTATTATCGGAATATTATTCAGAGCTAAAAAGACGAAGATGATGTAAGCGCCTATAAATCTTAACTACCAATTTAGTATTTTAATCCTTGCTACATTGAATGGAAAGATAGAGCGGCTAGATTACGTGCCGATTACAATGGCTTTTTCTACTTTGTATTTAATTGGTTTATCCTCGGATATTATTGTGGTCTAGAAAACTGTTTTCAGCATTATATAAACTTATTTAAAATGCATGATTCATGAGTAAGTGTGCGTTCTATGTTCAGTTTGTAGTTTGTGCACTTAAATAATGCCATACCTTGCGGTCATACATAACTTCAAGAACACAATAATAATAACCCGTATGTGTAAACTCGCTTCACGGTATTTATGCATTCGTATAATTAGAAAAACCTTGCGTCAAAATAGACAATGTTCTTTTTTCTCCAAACTGATTTGTACGCTAATGCAAAACAAAGTATAAAGATGCTCAAAAAGACAAAATATAGCAGGCAGGCTTTGTAATGGCTAATATGGCTTGGCACAATGTAGATACTGATACATAAAATTCAAATGATATGGGAGGAACTTTCGGCGTACGATGACAACCTCTACATTCCCACTACTTACTTCTGTTAAACGAAAAATCTAATATGAAACTAACCCTACCATATTCACATTTTCAGGGCTTCCACTTCCCAGCTTTCCACGCGCTGGTGGCACACTGGGCGCCGCCGGCTGAGAAGGGCAAGTTCGTGAGCACCCTGCTTGGAGGAGCGATAGGAACCGTGGTGACGTGGTCGCTCACTGGGCCACTTATCGAGAACTTCGGCTGGGACTACGCGTTCTACGTGCCAGGTGTGTAGTACACGTGGTAGGGAAGGGAACTTGTGTAGTACACGCACTAGAGAAGGGCAAGTTTGTAAGCACATTGCTTGGAGGGGCGATTGGCACCGTGGTGACGTGGTCTCTCACCGGGCCGCTCATCGAGAACTTCGGCTGGGACTACGCGTTCTACGTGCCAGGTTTGTAGTACACGCGGTAGAGAAGGGTAATTGTGTAGTACACGCGCTAGAGATGAGCAGGTATGCGTGTGTAGTACACGTCCTTATGATGGTCAAGTTCGTGAGCACCCTGCTGGGCGGAGCCATAGGAACCGTGGTCACATGGTCGCTCACTGGGCCGCTTATCGAGAACTTCGGCTGGGACTACGCGTTCTATGTGCCAGGTGTGTAGTACACGCGGTAGAAGAGTGAAAGTATAGTACACGCGGCAGAGAAGGGCAGTTGTGGAGTACACGCGGTAGAGGAGGGAAAGTTCGTGAGCACCCTGCTTGGAGGAGCGATAGGCACCGTGGTGACGTAGTCTCTCACCGGGCCACTCATCGAGAACTTCGGTTGGGACTACGCGTTCTACGTGCCAGGTTTGTAGTACACGCGGCAGAGAAGGGAAACTTCGTGAGCACCCTGCTTGGAGGAGCGATAGGCACCGTGGTCACGTGGTCGCTGACCGGGCCACTCATCGAGAACTTTGGCTGGGACTACGCGTTTTATGTGCCAGGTGTGTAGTACACGCGGTAGATGGCAAGTTGTGAGCACCCTGCTGGGAGGAGCGATAGGCACCGTGGATACATGGTCTCTCACTGGGCCGCTCATCGAGAACTTCGGCTGGGACTACGCTTTCTACGTGCCAGGTATGTAATACATGTGGTAGGGAAGGGCAGTTGTGTAGTTCATGCAGTAGAGGAGCGAAAGTGTGTAGTACATCAATGGTAGTTTCATCATCAATGGTACATCAGATGTACACGCGATAGAGGAGGGCAAGTTCGTGAGCACCCTGCTTGGAGGAGCGATAGGCACCGTGGTGACGTGGTCTCTCACTGGGCCGCTCATCGAGAACTTTGGCTGCGACTACGCGTTCTACGTGCCAGGTGTGTTGTACACGCCCTAGAGAAGGGTAGCTGTGTAGTTCATGCAGTAGAAAAGCGAAAGTGTGTAGTATACGCGCTAGAGAAGGAAAACTTCGAGAGCACCCTTCCAAACTTCCGTGGTGACGTGGTCGCTCACTGGGCCGCTCATCGAGAACTTCGGCTGGGACTACGCGTTCTACGTGCCAGGTGTGTAGTACACGTGGTAGAGGAGCGAAAGTGTGTAGTACGTGCGGTAGAGAAGGGCAGTTGTGTAGTACACGCGCTAAGAGGGTCAAGCTCGTGAGCACCCTGTTGGGTTTAGCAATAGGCATCGTTTTTGGAACATATTGCAAGTTTTCCGAAAATTTTATACCTAACACGAGTAGTGTTTTAAAATTTGGTATTCGATAGGCATCGTGGTGACGTGGTCGTTTACCGGGCCGCTGATTGAAAACTTTAGTTGGGATTACGTCTTTTACGTGCCAGGTGTGTAGAGAATGACTGTTGTGCAGTACATACATGTGTTCTAGAAAATCAGTTTTGTAGTATACGTAGTAGAGAAGGCAGGTGTGTAGTAGGTACAGGCCCTAGAGAAGGGCTGTTGTGTAGTAAATGTGCTAGAGAAAGGCAGTTGAATAGTACATGCGCTAGAGAAAAGCAAGTTCGTTTGACGACTTTGCTGTCTCACTCGAAATAAAAGAAGAAGCACTTTGCTTGAAGGAGCGATCTGCACAGTGGTTAGATTCCCAAATCTAAGAAACAGAGATTTAAGTTAATTGTTTATCTTACCACCAAGGTTTTCCCCTGGAGCGACATAAAATTTGTTTAACTGGCGTTTGCTGAAAAGAACAAAACAATCTTAATTATTAATTTCCGGTTTTTACTGGTTTTTGGCCAACAGGTTAAGGAAAAATATATGCAACTTTTTTAGTTGTTTTCAACTTTTCTAGTTGTTTGATTCTGGAACTGTATCTTGCAAATAAGATGCAAAAATGATGCGCATTTGGTTAAAAACAACAAGATTTTCAGGCAGAAAAATCAAGTGCCTTCAATCAAACTTCAATGTCAAGTCTACCTTCGATTTGCATGAAATGTTACCAAATGAGCTGTTTTTTTATGCCATTCATAATACGGACGCAATGCAATAAAGCGGCTGAACTAACGCACTATATGGTCGGACCATATTCATGAAAATTTTTTGTTCTTAGAATAAATTTTAAGTACCTACTTGCCTGTGACTACTTATACGTAATCACTCTTTTCGTTTGGGACACCTAGTCGTTCAAGGACTCAATGAACACTGGTGTCAGAGTTTTTCAACCGCTTACTGCAAATAGCAGGCCTCTGACATTGTTGTGTAACGACCACCATCGTATACAGTAAACAGGACCGGCGACTAACGCTACTGTTTCTTCCTGGCAGGTGTGATCGGCATAGCATGGTGCGTGTTATGGTGGGCGCTGGTGTACGACTCTCCGCAGCAGCATCCCAGGATATCTGACTCCGAGAAGAAGTACATCCTTGACGCGATCGGCGACAAGGTGCAGCAAGGGAAATCTAAGGTAAGAACTACATCAGTTTTGTTAAAGATATGTGTAAGTATAGCAAGCACATCAACCTACCCATTAAAGGGATCAACCATTAACTGATACTGGTTTTTCTTAGTTAGTCATAAAATTTCCACTGCTGGATACATCTGATCACCAGACGCCTCCACAGACCCTGTTTGGACCAATTGCAAGATTAAGCATATCCAAAAGAGTTTGGCATATTATGCAAACTCATATCATAACTTTAGAAATCATTTAATTCTGTATGCACTATCGACGTTCATATCAAAACCTGTGTGTTGTAGATAAGATTTGGTTTGGCATATAAACAAGAGTTGCGAAGGGTTGTGATGCAATAATAAAGTAGCCTCTTACTATTCCGTGACTGAACTTAAAGGAACGGATAAAATTGCAACCTTCAAAGAAGTAGGTTTACTATGTTTACATTGGAATAGCTTAACAAATATACATTTAAATAGTCTTTCAAATAGTCAACACCTTTGTACATTCCTTTCAAAATAACCGTGCCTTATCTACAGTGTTTATGTCTAGTTTTATGACTTAGTTGTTTTGTTTTATCGGTGTAATAGTTCTAGGTACCTATTAAGTATTAATTGAGTATTTTTGAAGTCTGTTCAATTCTATTATGATTCATTTTTAAATGAATATTCAGCAATAGAACTGCAATGGTTAGAAATATTACGATAGGTACGTAAGAAGAATAATTTAACGAATCTATTTTTGATTTCAATAAGCATCTCCCTCAACCCTTTTATGAACCTAAAAAATATTTTGAATACCAAAAAACACTTCCCTTAAAAGGTAGGTATACAATTTAAGAAAACTTGCGAAATTAAGAATTTGTCGATAGTAATTTGTTGCAAAATTATCCCAGTAGATGCAGCAATATACATTTGCCAGTACCTACTAATGAAGAAAGGCGCAGGTTGAAATTCTGCATGCGGTAGAAATTTTTCAAAAAAGATTTCACAAAAACTAACGAGAAAATCTTTTCTTCCAGCTAATGCCGCCATTCAGAAAGATCTTCACCTCGTGGCCATTCCTGGCGATGATAGTGCTTCACTTCGGCAGCAACTGGGGATCTACTTCATCATGACAGCGGCGCCCAAGTTCGTCTCGAGTGCTCTAGGGTTCAACCTGACGTCGACCGGGACGCTGGCATCCTTGCCTTACCTGGCTCGGATGATCTTCTCGCTCATATTTGGCGCTATTGGTGACAGGTAAGACAGTACCTATACCTACCTGTACACAACTACCTACTTCATAATCATCATTAGTACGGGTTAAGGTCTTAACACAAAAAGCTAGAAGCCCGACGCGTGTCAACAGTTTTTTCATGAATGAATTTTTATACAGAGGTCGACGCGGGTCTAACTTTTTAAAGACCCTATTGAGTTTAATAGCGATAAACCTACGTCTTCCCAAAACCTGGCTTTCTTGCCCTATCAATCTGGCTGAGGTGATCTTAAGATACAAAACGTAGAATTGACTGTATAAACCAATTTTATTGTACCTATCGCTAACGCTATATGTATCGCTTTTTGTTACAGGATTATCCGGCAGAACGTGGTTTCACTGACATTCATGCGGAAATTCTTCGTCCTCTTCTCCCACATCGTGCCAGGCTTACTCCTCGTGGCTCTCGGCTACACCGGCTGCTCGCCCATCCTCTCCGTGACCCTCATCAGCTTGTCCATGGGCTCCAACGGCGCGGCCACCCTTACCAACCTGGTGAACCACCAGGATCTGGCTCCGAACTTCGCGGGCACGCTGTATGGCATCGCCAACGGGATTGGAAACGCGGCAGGATTTGTTACGCCGCTCGTCACTGCGCACTTCACTAAGAATGGGGTAAGTTGGAGGATGTATTTTAAAAAAGCCTAGCCAGTTTTATTTTAGGTTAACTTTTCAATTGGTAGTGTAAGTAAACCTTAATTAGAGACAAACTGATAGAATTAACTAAAACAGAGTGAAGAAAATGAAACTTATTCCAAAAAGCCTCCCTCTGCGCTCCATGCAGACAACATGTTCGGATTACTGGTCAGTCAGTGCACCTTCAATACTTGGAATTATAATTATTTGTAGCGCATTATTTTAAATTTTTATAGGACCAACCCATTTTACACGCCTCATCAGGCGGTCAGTATAGTTTAGTGAATTTGACAGGTCGTTTTAGTATTATACCTCTAAACATTTATGACGCGCCCACGTCAAACTAGTACAATTTCACTTGTCAAAATTACGATGCATAGGTATATCATCTAGTTTAAAAACACCGCCGTCATAAACATATCTTGTTGTCAAAGATTTTGATCAAAGAGTAGGTAATATTTTACTACAAAGAGCGTTAGTATTTATTGGACACCTCTTTTTCCACAGAACGGTTTCGACGAGTGGCGCCCAGTGTTCTTCACGGGGGCCTCCATATATTTCGCATCAGCCGTGTACTTCATACTTTTCGGTTCCTGCGAGACCCAGGAGTGGAACTACGTCCCACCAGAACCAGAAGAAGACAAAAGACCGAGACCCAGTACAACTTCCAATGAGACTGCTGTTGCGATACCCGTACCCGTCACCTTGCCTGTTAAAACGTAAAAGTGTTTGTAGGATTTTTGGATTTGAGTATGTGATGGAGAGTCTTTAGTGTGGATATCAGTGTTGTATTGTTGACTGTATAAGATAGGTAATTTAAGATGATATTTTTGAGAAAAGAGCTTGTATCATCATCTTCCTGCCCTAATGGTTGGCGTAACATGTTTTTGTTAGAGCACAAAAGAGCTTGAATGTCAAATGTTAAAGCGATGGCTATTCTTATGTATTGTGATTTAAATCGGAATTCCGTCCATTAGTAAACTTGTTAATAATATCTTAGGAAATTTTAACGATTAGTACTGTTGTGACTTAAACCGTAGATTAAGTTGAATGTGCCGTGTAAATCTAATGTGAGCGTCTTGTATGCGACCACTTTTGATAAAGCACAATAATATTTATTTTATATAGAACACTTTTATATTTTATGAAGTAATTTGTAAATAATTTGACAATGTGCATTTAGACTTCGTTTATGTCTTTTGCTTTGTTCATTTGTCGTGAACAAAAGACATCAACGATCGCTATCCTACTAATATTATAAATGCGGATGTTTGTGTGTGTGTTTGTTACGACATCACGCAAAAACGGCTGATTAGATTGACATGAAACTTTGCAGAAATATAAAAGGGCATCTGGAATAACACATAGGATACTTTTACCACGGAAAAATGTCTCATTCCGGGATCACGCATTTTCCAATATTTTTGAAATAGGTGGCGTGACTGAGCCGATTCGCGTTTTAAACGTTTTCGCCGAAAACTAACAGCGACATCTCTTGGCGAATAATTCTTTTTTCCCGCGGAATAATAGCACAGAATATATAATAGTACTAGGTACAGAAAATTCACTCCTAACAAAAGCCATGGTTAGGTATAAAAGATACCAACTCTCGGCTTAGCCGACCGCCGCGAGCAAAATTGAAACTTATTACTGCGCGCGAACGGCTCAATCTCCACTGGACGCCGCCGGACAATGACCCGGCCGCGCGTCTCAAAGGTTGTCACAATAATCGAGTAGGTAGGTATTTAATTTATCTGTTCAGTACATAGGTATTCCAAGTAACTATAAGACAAGTATTGCAAGTGTTTTAAAATCGAATTTGAAATAAGCTAGCGTAACATTAACAACAGTAAGTAGCTTCCTACCTACCTACTTATCTTATGAGACGATAGAAAGTGAAGCTCAGACAAACTTCATACCTACCGGTAGTACCAATTTCTCATCATTAAATTTTGTTCAAATTCTAGGACTCGAACGACCTGAAGCAAAATGGTTCCGTACTTTGGAAAGCACGTTAAGCTGTCGCTCCCAGTTGTCGTCTATAGATTAAATTCGTCAATTACCTACCTACCTAGACACACACAACCAACTCGCAATGCGGGGGCGCGGCATCAAGGGTTAGAATGAGACACCGCTGTTGTTGGTATGAAATATCTTCGCAACAAATATATGCGTATTTCGGCTGTAATTTATTTACCTTGGTGTAGGCCTCGGTGTAGGCACAGAATAATAACAGTACTAGAGTAGTGTTTCTTACTTACTTAAGTTTTGTAAACAGTGCCTAAGTAAGTAGGTAGGTACCTACTAAGAATGTAGGTAAGTACATCATCATGGCATCTACGTTGTTTGTTTAAATAGAACCCAGAAGAAGGTACGACCTATACTCTGACCAAATTTTATAAATAGCAACAAGTAGGTGAAAATTACAAAATACAATTTTAAAAACTTCTCCTTTGGAATAACTAACGAAAAACTTATTTCCGGCTTATTGTTCTTATACATCTACATTGCAGTATTTGCGAGGTCCATGGCTAGCCATTTTTAGTTTTAATCCACTTTCGAAACACAAAACAACACTTCCGAAAATTTTCAAATACCTAATACGAACAAACGCTCGGTGAATCTCGCGCGCGGCAGCCCGCTGAGATTAGCCCCTTCAAGGGGCACCCGGGCGGGTAATACCTAATCCGCGGAGTGAAACCCCGCTGATAATAGGTTGCAGCGGGTGAAACCGCTGACGGGCAGCTAGTTTTGCATATTTTTTTATTAATTGTTTTCTGACATTCCGTTCTGCCTACCCCGCAAGGGATATAGGCGTGATATATGTATGTATAACATTCCATTTGTTCCGAATTATATTCTTTAATTAATTTTCTTATTATATTTTTACTTGTAAATATTATTGAACTAGCTGCCCGTCAGCGGTTTCACCCGCTGCAACCTATTATCAGCGGGGTTTCACTCCGCGGATTAGGTATTACCCGCCCGGGTGCCCCTTGAAGGGGCTAATCTCAGCGGGCTGCCGCGCGCGAGATTCACCGAGCGTTTGTTCGTATTAGGTATTTGAAAATTTTCGGAAGTGTTGTTTTGTGTTTCGAAAGTGGATTAAAACTAAAAATGGCTAGCCATGGACCTCGCAAATACTGCAATGTAGATATGTATAAGAACAATAAGCCGGAAATAAGTTTTTTCGTTAGTTATTCCAAAGGAGAAGTTTTTCTAAAATTGTATTTTGGTAATTTTCACCTACTTGTTGCTATTTATAAAATTTGGTCAGAGTATAGGTAGGTACCTTCTTCTGGGTTCTATTTAAACAAACAACGTAGATGCCATGATGATGTACTTACCTACATTCTTAGTAGGTACCTACCTACTTACTTAGGCACTGTTTACAAAACTTAAGTAAGTAAGAAACACTACTCTAGTACTGTTATTATTCTGTGCCTACACCGAGGCCTACACCAAGGTAAATAAATTACAGCCGAAATACGCATATATTTGTTGCGAAGATATTTCATACCAACAACAGCGGTGTCTCATTCTAACCCTTGATGCCGCCCCCATTGCGAGTTGGTTGTGTGTGTCTAAGTAGGTAGGTAGGTAATTGACGAATTTAATCTATAGACGACAACTGGGAGCGACAGCTTAACGTGCTTTCCAAAGTACGGAACCATTTTGCTTCAGGTCGTTCGAGTCCTAGAATTTGAACAAAATTTAATGATGAGAAATTGGTACTACCGGTAGGTATGAAGTTTGTCTGAGCTTCACTTTCTATCGTCTCATAAGATAAGTAGGTAGGTAGGAAGCTACTTACTGTTGTTAATGTTACGCTAGCTTATTTCAAATTCGATTTTAAAACACTTGCAATACTTGTCTTATAGTTACTTGGAATACCTATGTACTGAACAGATAAATTAAATACCTACCTACTCGATTATTGTGACAACCCTTTGAGAGCGCGCGCGGCCGGGTCATTGTCCGGCGGCGTCCAGTGGAGATTGAGCCGTTCGCGCGCAGTAATAAGTTTCAATTTTGCTCGCGGGCGGTCGGCTAAGCCGAGAGTTGGTATCTTTTTATACCTAACCATGGCTTTTGTTAGGGAGTGAATTTTCTGTACCCTAGTACTATTATATATTCTGTGCTATTATTCCGCGGGAAAAAAGCATTATTCGCCAAGAGATGTCGCTGTTAGTTTTCGGCGAAAACGTTTAAAACGCGAATCGGCTCAGTCACGCCACCTATTTCAAAAATATTGGAAAATGCGTGATCGTGGGAATGAGACATTTTTCCGTGGTAAAAAGTATCCTATGTGTTATTCCAGATGCCCTTTTATATTTCTGCAAAGTTTCATGTCAATCTAATCAGCCGTTTTTGCGTGATGTCGTAACAAACACACACACAAACATCCGCATTTATAATATTAGTAGGATACTAGCTGCCCGTCAGCGGTTTCACCCGCTGCAACCTATTATCAGCGGGGTTTCACTCCGCGGATTAGGTATTACCCGCCCGGGTGCCCCTTGAAGGGGCTAATCTCAGCGGGCTGCCGCGCGCGAGATTCACCGAGCGTTTGTTCGTATTAGGTATTTGAAAATTTTCGGAAGTGTTGTTTTGTGTTTCGAAAGTGGATTAAAAACTAAAAAATGGCTAGCCATGGACCTCGCAAATACTGCAATGTAGATATGTATAAGAACAATAAGCCGGAAATAAGTTTTTTCGTTAGTTATTCCAAAGGAGAAGTTTTTCTAAAATTGTATTTTGGTAATTTTCACCTACTTGTTGCTATTTATAAAATTTGGTCAGAGTATAGGTCGGTACCTTCTTCTGGGTTCTATTTAAACAAACAACGTAGATGCCATGATGATGTACTTACCTACATTCTTAGTAGGTACCTACCTACTTACTTAGGCACTGTTTACAAAACTTAAGTAAGTAAGAAACACTACTCTAGTACTGTTATTATTCTGTGCCTACACCGAGGCCTACACCAAGGTAAATAAATTACAGCCGAAATACGCATATATTTGTTGCGAAGATATTTCATACCAACAACAGCGGTGTCTCATTCTAACCCTTGATGCCGCGCCCCCGCATTGCGAGTTGGTTGTGTGTGTCTAAGTAGGTAGGTAGGTAATTGACGAATTTAATCTATAGACGACAACTGGGAGCGACAGCTTAACGTGCTTTCCAAAGTACGGAACCATTTTGCTTCAGGTCGTTCGAGTCCTAGAATTTGAACAAAATTTAATGATGAGAAATTGGTACTACCGGTAGGTATGAAGTTTGTCTGAGCTTCACTTTCTATCGTCTCATAAGATAAGTAGGTAGGTAGGAAGCTACTTACTGTTGTTAATGTTACGCTAGCTTATTTCAAATTCGATTTTAAAACACTTGCAATACTTGTCTTATAGTTACTTGGAATACCTATGTACTGAACAGATAAATTAAATACCTACCTACTCGATTATTGTGACAACCCTTTGAGAGCGCGCGCGGCCGGGTCATTGTCCGGCGGCGTCCAGTGGAGATTGAGCCGTTCGCGCGCAGTAATAAGTTTCAATTTTGCTCGCGGGCGGTCGGCTAAGCCGAGAGTTGGTATCTTTTTATACCTAACCATGGCTTTTGTTAGGGAGTGAATTTTCTGTACCCTAGTACTATTATATATTCTGTGCTATTATTCCGCGGGAAAAAAGCATTATTCGCCAAGAGATGTCGCTGTTAGTTTTCGGCGAAAACGTTTAAAACGCGAATCGGCTCAGTCACGCCACCTATTTCAAAAATATTGGAAAATGCGTGATCCCGTGGGAATGAGACATTTTTCCGTGGTAAAAAGTATCCTATGTGTTATTCCAGATGCCCTTTTATATTTCTGCAAAGTTTCATGTCAATCTAATCAGCCGTTTTTGCGTGATGTCGTAACAAACACACACACAAACATCCGCATTTATAATATTAGTAGGATAGTAGAATGTTGTGTTTACTAGCTTGTGTTGTTAAGAATTTAGTATTTTGTGTAAGCTGTATTTATGACTGTGATGAATTTAAAGTATGCTCATGAATAAATTATTAATAATAAAATTATGAAATATATTCTTTTCATTTAGATTGGGTGTAGAAAGCTTTGATAACGTACCATTATTTATTACCTATTTTGTTTTATCATCAGAATAATTATAAAGTGAAATTAAACAACAGGTATCATTACAAATCATTAATAATATATTTTTAGTATAATATGTAGGTACAATTTTATCATACATTATATACACAGGCATACTTCTTTTACGTCAAATATAATATTTTTAATTAAATCTTAAACATACATGACACAAATATAGTCAAAAGTATTACGTATTTTTAACACGACATCTAATAATCAAATTACATAAAATTCTCTAATTATTACGTGGCTGGTATTAAAACAAACATCTACTATAGTGTGCTATAGTAAGGTTAATATTATAAAGTATTGAAACATTGATTTACAATTGCCGTAATGTTGGCAAACTATCCTTACTTCTTTGGAAATACATCACCAAAACATCGCGGGTTATGGTCACAAGTTTAAAATTTTCAGGCGGGATTCACATGACATTTACATTCAATCAAGAAATAGGTATATCGATATCATATTTTCTGCATATCTTATATTTAGTACACTAACTAATCCAGTAAAGAATTCAACATCAATGTCTAATTTTCAACCTGCAGAACTTTGCTGCATCTCTTTCTGAAGGCAGACCTTTCAGGGTCACAATCGTAAGACGGTTGTATTCTTTAGTGGGATAGTTTACATGAAATTTTCCACCTATTTCAATCGTCATTCACTACGTATATAGCATAATTTACTGCACCCCAAATATATCTTTTACCGTTTGTTGTGCTGCGAACATTTCAAACGTAGGACTCTGATTCTGTGTCTGATTCCGAGCAGTCAAGAGCCAAAACGTTCTGACCGTTCTTGTCGGAGCCGTTCGGTGGGTCCCGGTAAACCGGTGGGACAGATTTGGACCGTGATGCCTTGTCGTCCTTATTCACGTGGACCGGTTGGAACTTCTTCAGCACCCGCTGGTAGACCACCTTCCGCGGCGGCACCGGCGGGGGCATGTGTGGCGGCTTCTTGTTGTTATTTTCCTCGGTCTTCCTGTAGTCGGGCTGCACCGACGTCGGTGTCGCCTTGTAGATGTCCGAAACGAACATGTTCTTCGCCTTATCTTCGTGGAAGATATCTCGCCTGCGGTTGTACACGGAGGTGTACAGAGGCTCGATGTACTGCGTGGTGTAGCAGTTCTCGAAGGAGTTCTCGCTGGCCGTGGACTCGGTGGAGCGGCTGTTGAACGAGTTCTGCGGCTGGTACAGCGTGTCGCTGCTCGAAGAGTCGCTCTGCAGTATTATGTTTGCAAGCGACTTCGATTGATTCAACTTGTTGTAGTTGCGCATTTTCTGATTTTTGTTTTCGTCATTCTTACCGTTGTGCAAATTATCGATATATGAGTAAGAATTCTGGAGTGGATTCATCATGTTTTTATCTTGTTCTCTGTTATTTGTCGGCGAAGCTGTGCAATTCTTCGAGCACAAGTGAGCTGGGTCGTACCGTCTTTTTCGACAGACTTGTGTGATGTTTACCTCGTAGTTGCCGTTACGGTTCCTGTCATTCTGTCCTTCTTCGCTGACTTCTAAACTCTTCGTTCTCGCTGCTTGACGAGACCAGTCATTTCTTGTAAAAATGGTGGCTGCCGGTGTCATTTTACCATCTGATTGATTCTGTGATGATTCTCCTTGGCTCTTGTTCATTCTTCCGTAGATATTTTCGGCCGTGCCATTGGTCGTACTATAAATGGGACTCTTCTTCTCCCATCCGGTGTATACTCGAGAATATTTCGTGTTAGAATTCGATAGCAGTTCTGCGTGTGTTTGATAGTGATTTTGCCGTTGAAGGTTCTCTGTGAACATGGCAAGGTCGTGAATGTTGCTGTATACAATATTTTCTTGACTAGAAACCAAATCGCGTTTGCTTTGTTCCAATAATTCTTGTTTTGCTTCTAAAAGGTTGTCCGAACTCTTCGCTCGGCTGAAATTTTTGTTAGTTACAGTTTTGTCTGCTTCTTGTGTTTCTGCATACATGCTGTACACTTTTGAAGTTCGAGCTGCCTTTGAGATACTTCTCGGTGGTTTTTGCGGTTCTAAACCGGTGATATATTTCGCTGGACTCTGCCCATAAATGTCAGCTGTGGAGCGTTGTACAGCTGTTTTTGCCACGTAATTCCTTTCATCAATGTTGTTTGTGATGCCCACGTTTATTGAATTATGAACGTATCTGTCTCCAATGTAGGACGAGGTGTATAAGTCTTCTTGTTTGCCGTTGTAGATTTCGGTTTTGTTCGAGTAAATGTTCTGGCGTTGGGAGGGATGTGGCAAGCCGCTGACGTTATGGTTTGTTTCGGTGGTATATCGTGTGACTAATTTAGATTCTTGTTGGAGATTGCAAGTGGGTGCCGAAAGGCTGTGGAGGATATTGCGTGGGGCTGGGCTGTTACCTCCATTGCTGTTGGAGTCATCTTCGGAGAGAGTCAATCCTGAATCTCTGCTCAAGGAGAGTTTCTCTTTCCGAGGCGTCGACAACTCCATGGAGTCTAAAGAAATACCAACAGAGTGTAGGCTGTCGCTTTCTTCAGCTCCTGAATCCAGTAACGCGTTCGAATTTTCCGGAGTACCATTGCCGAGTAGACCTGATATCTGGGGCCCGAATAGAGCTTCAGCTTTGACTATGAGTAGTTCTACAACACTTGGCACTGCTTTGGGAGCTTTGTCACAGGGGCTGCTGGGCCACAGGAGGCTGGGGCCCACACACACGCCGAGGTTCATGGGGCACATGAGGTTGATGTTGGACTTCTTCGCGATGGCTTGCAGTAGACACACGAAGTAAGTCAGCATGTTGTAGTGCGACTTCGGTAGCTTGAGTAGCAGGGAGCGTACGGCTGTCACCTTCTCTGCTTGTGGTAAATCTGTAAAAGAAGGAACGCGATTAGTTAGTACTGATGGATGAAAATCTCTCAACAAATTTAAAAAACAATTTTGCATCTGAATGACTACTAGAAAAGTAGTAATGAAAAAGTTACTTACTCAATACTTGCAGCCAAGCAGGGTAGAGTTCTGAGGAGAGCAGCGGCTGCGGCAAGGCTCGGAAGAACTCCTTCACCAGAGCCGCCAGCAACAGAACCGGGGCACGGTCCAGCTCAGCACAGCCCTCCGCCCAAGGACCCAGAGTATCCAGCTAGAAATACAAGAAAGGCATGATTATATATGGCTGTGTTGTGATGTTTTTTTACCTTATTTGGAGTTTTCTTTAGCGGAATGGCAAATAGAATTATGAGGTTTTATTTCGTTTTAATAAAGTTAACACTTTAATCCTGGTAGTTGGCGTTCTTCAAACATTTCGCGTGTAAGTGATGCCTACTGCAGCTGGCGACTGAAACAGCATCTGCAATTTCACTGCAAGTGACCGTTTTTTTGCATTTAAAACACTATCTCTAAGCAACCTCAGCGCTTAAAAATTGCTATTGCTGTTAACAACTTTCTCGTTGTGAGTAGCGCTGTGGCCCGCAGTCTCTGCAGGACGTGCAGTGCAGTGACACTGTAGATGACCATTGAACTGGCATTTGAAACACCACAAAACACTAACCTTATCTCTAAGCAACCTCAGCGCTTTCGCGTTGGCACTTCTTCTGAACACTCCGTGCGTGAGAGGCGCTGTGGCCCGCAATAATACAGGAGTTAACTATTGAACTGGCATTTGAAACACCACAAAACACTAACCTTATCTCTAAGCAACCTCAGCGCTTTCGCGTTGGCACTTCTTCTGAACACTCCGTGCGTGAGAGGCGCTGTCGCCCGCAGTCTCTTCAAGGCGTGCAGTAAAACAGGAGGTGGGGTGCCATTGCACAGTCTTGTCAAAGCCACGCCAAACAGACGGCCGCCACGACGGAGCAGTCGGAGGCCACGGCCGGGAGTGGTGTTGCCGCTGGAAGGAGATTCAGTCAGTAAGTCAAACATTGAAATAATTTCAGAATGTGACAATCCAAGTCTTTGATCATCATACAATTGGACAAGTTTTATCCAATGCTGATTAAAACAATATTTAATTTTTTGAACTAGGTTAAAATATCTAATTTAAAGTACGTACATAAGATAGCGTGTAACATGAGGAAATAAAAATGACGTAGATATGATAATTTTGCTACTTACTTTTTCAGTCCTTGGTTCTTTTTCCTCAGTTCGAAGACCAGCCCACAAGGGTTATTCTTTGCATTAACGTGTTCTAAGTCGAACCCATCTTCATTTGATAATGTCTGTCGTATTCTCGACATCTGCAAGTAAAACAACATCCATTATAAATTGTTATAAAAAACACACACAATCGTTAATTATGGTTAGCATCTGTATGAGCGTCATGGAATTTCCAGTGACGTAAGTCAACCATGCATCTTAACTTTTGAGCAGTCGGTGTTTTGAAATGCAACAGCTCATTCGTCAGCTCAGTGGACCATATGATAAAGAAAGAAAGCTGAAGACTTATCCTCATGTCTCATCCATTACAAAGCCTGGAAAGACTAACAAGAGCCACCAAAACCTTGGAAAATGTATCTACCTGTATAGAATGCGGTCTCTCGATGCCGTGCAGCGGCGTCGGCGGCGCATCCCGCGCCGTGCGCACACACAGCGTGAACTCCTTGGCCGCCCCCCACCGGCCGTCAGCGTCGTTCTCCCCCTCCCCTTCGTTCTCGTCCACCTCACCCCCGCCGCGCAGCACGTGCAGCGCCTGCCGGACCACGAACTTGGCGCTCATCTCCGGACTTACTGACACCGTCTTGCACTGGAACAGAAAATACACGGTTGAACACAGGTAATAGCTAGAGAGAATCAACAATTAGTTTACAGAATTTCAGGATACTTACGAATTCAATAGAACTCTGCAAATCTTTGTAGAATATCTGGATGTTTGTCGACTTAGGTTCAGTCGCCAGTTGCGCGGTCAGAGCGTTCTGTATTTTCCTGCAACGAAACGTGACATTAGAGGGGCAATCATAAAGCAATTACGGCAATCAGACTCACAATGGCTAATGTCAAGGACGTACCTGTACCAGGTATCACGCGCGGCCTGTGTGGGGTACGTGGCTAAGTAGTTGGCCACGCCGGTGAATGTCGGCCACCCGATGAGGAAGCCGGTGTCGTCGCCGTCGGGAAGAGAGAGCCAGATCTCTGCGAGTCTGACGCTCTCTTTCAGCTTGAAGCAGTTGGTGCCTCGAGATTTCCCAACGAGGAGTAGATCACTGAAGAGAAAGAGGTGGCGGTCGAGAGGCGGAGAGGTGGTGCCGAGGGGGCAGAGGTGGACCGGCGCCTCCATGATGAAGGTGCGTGGCGATAGGCCGCTGCTGTTAGCAGTGACTGTGCCTCCGATGTCCAAGCTGGGGCGCTTGCGGAGACTCTTTTTAGTCTGGAAAAGGAAACAATCAAACATAAGGTACCGTTGTAATAAATGTATCATGCCCAGCACATGAAAGAAAATTAACGAAATTGGCGTCTGCATCTGAATCGCTTTGAATAGATGCACCTATCTATGCAAATATGTGCAAAGTTTTAAAGCTATCATTGTCTCGCTCCAGGTCCGACAGTCTGGCTGCCCTTCAGACTAAAGACCAGTGATCCTGCCTTAAAGCTGCTATTCCAAACACTGCAGCCAACAGCCGACAGCCGACAGCATATGCTGCAACGGCTGCAGCTATTGGCAGTTGCAGCACATGCTGTTGGCAGTTGCAGCACATGCGATTCCGAAGGCACCGGCCGACAGCCGACAGCACATGCCGTGACTGCCGATAGTTGCATGTAGACTTAGGTAGATTTTATAGGTACCTACAGGTTAATAGGTACCTACATACATAAATCACGCCTTAAACCCTTGCGGGGTAGCGACGGCCGTAAAAATTCGGTCGTTATCGCCACGTGTAACAAATATTTGAGAGCCTATTGTCGTGTATCACTATAGTGACAGGTTGTCAGCCTGTCGCCTAAAATTGCAATACACATGTTACCTTCGAGTCCCATAGTAGCTTCTTACGACACCCACAGAAAAAAAGGGGGTGATGCTATTATAAGCCAGCATCACACGGCAGAGTAGACTGTAGGTACTTAAGTAGTTATAATAGGTACCTACAGGTAACTCACGCACGAACTGTAAGTACTTAGTTGGTACAATTCAGTGTACCGCAACTCGAACCTAGGTAGCTATAATAGGAACTTTTGAAATTACCGCTTTCGGGTTTAGTTTTTTAATAATTATGATAGTTAATTACTTCATAATTATTTCTGAACCTCATATTTTACGTTTTATATCAAAATAGCATAAATAGATACATGCGTATCGCACTGCCGCTGCAGCAATACTGATCTGCAGTCACGGCCGTTGCAGCATATGCTGCAGCGGCCAACAGCATGTGCTGTCGGCTGCAGCCTTCGGATAGCGTTCCATAGAACTCCATACAAACCAGTAGTGCTGCAACGGCTGCAACTGCCGTTGCAGCATATGCTGTTGGCTGTCGGCTGTTGGCTGCAGTGTTCGGAATAGCACCTAGTATCTCTATGTGACTCTTACCTGCGCATGATGAGTGGCAAGAGCGCTGGGCGCGTCAGCATCATGCAGGGCAAGGTAGTCGTGCGGGAACAGGTCCTGGACTCTCTCCAGGTCGGACAGTCTGGCTGCCCGTCTAGACTAAAGCCCAGTGATCCTTCCTTAGTATCTCTATGTGACTCTTACCTGCGCATGATGAGTGGCAAGAGCGCTGGGCGCGTCAGCATCATGCAGGGCAAGGTAGTCGTGCGGGAACAGGTCCTGGACTCTCTCCAGGTCGGACAGTCTGGCTGCCCGTCTTCTCGCGCAGCCGCCTCCCACCAGCCGCTCGTATTGCGCTAACCGCTCGATCTGCAAAGATAGAGAAGAGAGATTTAGTTTGCTGCAGATAAACATATAGTTATAAAGGTATCTTCGCTAAACCACACTGCTCTTTTCCAAAGCTCCGTGGGCAGTGCACAGTGTAGGCACACGTAAAAAAATATAGGTAGGTATATTTTATTCTGTAGAATATCATCGCCTTGATATCAAATGTCAGAGAGGATAAAATTAGAAGTTTGAATGCTTCGATCGTTATCTCTTTGATGTCAAATGTTTGGATAAATAAATATCAAAAAGCAGGTTCAATGCATGTATTTATTTGAACAGGAATGTAATGAAGGATATCAATATCAAAGTTATTGTATTCATACGCATTCAACCCGTGCAACCTACCGAGTATTATAGTCTATTAGAGGTGGCTATTGAAACGTAACGTCTATAATCAACATTCTGATCGCGTATGCGCGGGCGCAGGCGACGTCCCGAGGGTGCCTTAGTGACTTCCCGGACTCCTCACGAGAACTCCTCCAAGCGTGTCCACGACAATGCTACCTTGTTATTACCGCAGGGACACACCGTGAGAACATTACACGCATTGTATCCTATCTGCGTTTTTATTTTCAAACAGTTTCTTCCTCAGTTAACGCCCTTTAGACGACCGGCTTTAACGAAGTCACGTACGCGCGTCCCGGCGGACGACCGCTGAGCGCATTCGAATGCTAAATTATCTGCACAACTGTGAGATAAACGATGTTCTTAATCAAAAATTTACATAAATTTAATTAGAAAACTCCTTTTTTAAACGTTGACAGGCTTTGTGACTCGAGTGATTTCGATTTGAATGGAGCCGTGTTCAGTGAATCGTAAAATTATGCGTTTGAATCACGACCAGAATTGGACCCGTCAGAGCTACGTGCTCCCGACTCCATTACGCTCTCAGAACCCATAATACCTTTGCTTATCATCATATTAATATCCTGTCTTTTATTAAACCTCTGCGGGCAGTATCAATATAAAATCGTAAATTGCTCCATAATTAAACCGAGCACTTTTTAGAGCGTCTTTTAAGCTTATTTAGAGCATTAAAATTTAAAATGAATCTGCCAAACTGGATTAACGATCGATAAAAGTAGGTACCTATGTAAAAAATGAAGGCAGGTGATGCCATGAAGCTATTAGTATCGACATTACACGACCGCGAGTCATTGTGCTGTAAGTAATTAATGTAATTATAGTAAAGTGCGCACAACCGCGAGGCGACGCGTCGTGATTTTCATTTGAATGGACGCCTGACACCGCGACCGTTACACGATCAACGCACACTGTAATCGCTACACCGACGCACCAACCTTAGGCGAGAAACACACGTAATGTCTGTGCGTATTTTTGCGTACAATACGAATTTCAATCATTTTCTCATACACATACAGTTTGTTATGTTATAAACCGAATGAAAATAAAGTGGAAAAGCACATTTTTCAAACGCATGCGATAGCATCATCATTATCTTCCTGCCCTTATCCTAATTACTTGGGGTAGGCGCAACATGTTTTGTTTGAGTACAAAATTACGCAAAATTATTTGGCTAAATTTTACGACCGGCCGCCAGCCTGACGTCAACCCTTTTTGGAAATGCTAATAGCGCACGCGATAGCGCTGAACAAAAATAATGCACAAATGTACGTTACATGTGTGTTTCTAGCCTTATTTGAACATGATAACAGTTTTAAATGATACCAGTAATATGTTCTTCTAATCGTTTTGACGGCTGCAATCGGCGGTGTCGAGTGTCAGCAGCGAGCCGACACTGTTGAACTCGCCGCTGCACGAAAACAGTGTTTGCTTGCATTTCAACCGTCAACCGGGGTGATAAGTTGGCTAAGTACGGCAAGATAATACCTTCACTTCCTATTAAGCATTAGCTATTGCCTAACTAGATTGGGGCTTAAGTTTCGCAGATAAAGGAGCCACGCGGCCGAACAGATCACAACAATACAATAACCCTTGGAGAAGATTTTTCTTGAAAACTGAGGTTTATCCATGCAGACAATAGACAAATATTTGCTCTATTCAAACTAAAAAACGAATATCTTTTAAAGTGAGATTAGTCGAATGTTTGTTGATGAAAAGGGCCGTTTGAAAATCGTTTTTTACTGTTTGCCTCAAAATCAACACCTGTCAGACATCATCCCTGGTACCGAGAATTCGGGGCAAGAGCCGGGGCCGGGTTATCTGTGGACGTGTTACACGGATCTGCACTTTCTAAGTCAAATGTTTGGTTTAGAGTAAGTGGGGACGTAAGAGATAACGCGGAAACTGGCCCAAAAGTAGATAGATAAGGTGCGCGTGCTTCGATGCAGCTTTAAGGCGAGGTGCACACTTAATGTCCGTTGCTGCGCATGCATAAGTCAGATGCACAAAACATCTACCTATAGTCCGGCAAGTTCGTGCGCGACCCTCCCTAGGGGTGACAGACGTTGGGAGGGGGATGTCAGCGGGTAGCGGGAGGTGTAGCGGGGAAGGGAAACGCGCGCATCCGCGCCGCACGTCATATTAAAATGACGTGCTTACTCGCCCCCTCACCGTCTGTACCCCGCAGGAAGGTCGCGCACGAACCTGTCGGACTATATCAGATACATACTAAAAACCTATCAGATCAGATACATACTACGTTGAAACAGCGCAGCCCAGAAACTTGCGTTGCGTAATTTTCACGTCGGTTGTTAGAATGAGGAATTTGAAATTTGTAGGAATCTGACAAACGCATGCGTTAGCGCAGCACTAAGAGGGTGCAGCAACGGACGTTACGTGTGTGCCCCGCCTTTGCTCGTACGCAGCGTTTTACGCGGTTATCTTTATCGCTATCGTCTCTTAAGCCACGCCTACGTGTACTTCGCTCTTTACGTTTAAAAGCGCGCATTTAAGGAAGGGCCTGCACATCAGTACCTACTCGAATAAACATGCTCTTTACGAATCGTCATAAAAAGTACAAAAGATATCACAGCAAACATAAACATGCGCTTTTGAATCTTGCGAAACATGAGATGCGAGCTTTTGGGGTCAAAGCCCGCAAGTATGGTTGCTGTGCACTGTCTGATGTTCTGATTTTCTCCTGTTTTGGTGTGTTGTAACTAATCTACGTTAATATTGACAAATTAACTGGAATTAACACCTACAACGGCGCCTCTGTTTCGCCGAGAACCCTCATTGTTCTCGTTGTGCTGTTGGCAGCATTGTGTTGTGGAACCCACAAATTCACAACTACAGATCCAGGTCATTGTGCACCGTCTGCCTCTAGTTTTTATAACCCTTTTGTTGAAATTTGAATGACGTACTTATGAAGATGCTCGTAAATTATGTTGAAAATTTTGTACTGCAAAGGATGTTTTCTACATTTTGCAAAAACAACTTGCTTTTTAAAAGCACTTTTCTGGCGCCTTATTAATTCCAAAGGCGCCTATCTTTCAAGTGTCAAAGTAGGATTTGGATTTCGCACGTCGCATAACACATTCTTTGGACGACACAGACCATCGTGACCTTTCGCACATTTAGCGGTATTTATACAAAAGTGAAATGTGTTATCAAACATCTCTGTTTTCTCCGTGAGTTGGCAGTTCGTGCTGTATCGGTTACCACAATAGTAGATGTGTCGCCGCCTTTACCGCCCGCTGTGCGATGACCTTTATGGGATGTCACTGGGGTGATGATACTGTAGAAATTAATCGGATATCATCGTTCCGGCCTAGTTTTGAACGTAAACAACTTTTACCTTGAGCGTCTTAATAGGTACATATAAATGTCAAAGAGTATGATCATTATTTGAGACTTGTGTTGTGGCCCGTTAGCGGTTTCACCCGCTGCAACTCGTTTTTCCGCGGGGAAAAGGCATTTTCCCGGCATGTATTATACATATAAAACATTCTCTTGAATCACTCAATCTATTACAAAAAGCGCATCAAAGTCCGTTGCATGATTTACAAGGTGTTAGCAAATTCCTGTATGTATATGTATTGATATTAATATTGCTGGTTAATATAAGTATTTTCGAATTATGTAGTCTCACTTTATGTAGGTTTGCAGTAAGAAATTTATTGTGTCTTGTTACATTCGATGCTGAATCACAAGAGCAAACTCTCCCTTAGAAATAAGGTGAGAATCTACACCACCTGCGTCAGGCCAATCATGACCTACGCTAGCGTAGCATTTGCTCACACCTTCCATTCGCATCTGAATATGCTGCAGGTCATCAAAACCGGTTCATGCGCAGGGCTACTGGAGCTCCTGTACATGCGCAACGCCAACCTCCATATCGACTTAGGTCTCCCACCATAAAAGACTTTATGAAAGAAGCGTCCCGTCGATTTTTCGACAACGCTGCCCATCATAAGAATCCCCTTATAGTTAAAGCATCCAATTACTTCCCCCATCCAACTTCGAGATTCAAACGCCGCCCCAGGCATGTCCTTTCTGATGATGACGATCCCATCACACTAGCAGCCGCTGCAGCCAACGCGAGTAGACTCATACCTCCACAAGCTCTTCACAACCGCCGTCCCCGCCGGCGGGGACGCGGAGGTCCTCATTTGTGCCCTTCTTTGGCAACTACCGGCATATACCCGGTAGACATAGTCCGATTCGTTCTTCCCAGAACAACTCGTAAGCCCAGTCTCGCCCCAGGGCGTGATTGGGCTGGTTGTTTGAACAACCACCCAAACTCATCCGGGTGAGCCCTCGCTCCCCACCAAATAGTCAGGTGTAGTTTTAACGGACCCGGGTCCGGAAAACATAGAGTCCATCCCAAAAAAAAAAAAAAAAAAAAAAAATTGTGTCTTGTCTCATTGTAAATTGATTCTATTTATGTTATGTGTGTTAATAAATAAAACTGTTTTGGTGAAAGACTCTCTAAAGTTATCTTGTAATTGTAATCGAACTTAAAATTGACCCGCGCCGTTTTCACTGACCCACGGAGGTTTCCGTGTTAAGGTGACTCATACTCTGATTGCATTCCGCGAACTTGAACGCCACTTTACTTGCACATTACACACCGTTAATAACTTTCGCCAATGAACCAAACTAAATAAGAACTGATCGAGAAGTTCAGTTTTCATTGCGTGCTTTCATTTATCTGTCTTTAAAATTACAGCTCATAAACGACAATGGATGCCAAAATGTTCGCAGCTTACGTTTTTCAGTCGAAGGGCCGAAGTAAGGCAATAATTTGGATTGATAATGGCGCCACGAAAGTTTTATTGGCGAAAGAGCTCATTCCTTAATGTAATGATGTCTGCATTCTTTCTTTTTGTGAAATTTGGTTCCAATTTAACCAGATTATTTAGGGAAATACCATCAGATTTATATTAAGGAATTCATTTCATTTCAAGGCACCTTCGCTCGAATAAATCATACATAATTTCTGGTTAGGTTAGATGGTAAGATTTCTTAACTAAAATTCTTCGAGTCACAATATTTCACATCTTGGGCAATCCCTAATGTCAAGAGGGTCAGCTCAGCATCGCTTCCTTTCACAAACCAAACATTCTTATCTTAATTTTATGCACCAGTAATAAAATAAACTAATAAGGCACTCAATATTTGACCCACAAATTTTAAATAGATTTATCGACAAAAGTCATCAATCAATATAATATTAATTACACGACAGATCGTGTTGTAATGTATCTAGCTAACTGTAACGTTATGTAACGTGATGTTACGTTGTAGTTGTAACGTTAATATGGCGGTCTCAATGTCAGTTTCGTTATTTCCTTCCTCGTCTCTGGGTCAAACATACGATATCCCACGGTAGCCATAGTAACCTCTTTTTCAAGTAGTATGACAAGACTTTCTATAGAACTTTGATTAGCATATGACTTTATTACATAGTAGGTAGATAATTTTATATTTAATTATTTTTATACTTTATTGCACGAAGTACAAAAGGCTACTGAAGTAAATTAATCAGTCACTGAAGTAAATTACCCATGTAAGAGGCCAACTAGTAGTAGGTGTTTGAAAAATATCTGAAACCAGGGTTCATCTGGTCGTTCTTCGACTCAGTATCTTAAACTCTAGAAGAATGATAAAGAAAAATAAATGAAATTAGAACTGTTGTAACGAAAATATTGCGTTCGTAGAGTTCAAGAGTGCAAAATATACTTATGTAGTATCAACTAGGTACTACAAATTGGACCAAATATGGCTTAAGTTGCATAATAGATTACACTATGACATGAACCATACTATCTTTGATCACTAATTAGTGTAATAGAATTCCTATGAGTCGTATCGTAATATATGACCCGCAGTCATATTTCTTTTAGGGTCATATGTTACGGTCCAATACCTTATCGGGCAGTATCTATGATGTGATGATATAATATAAGTATAATGATGTTCATCCGACCGGCAGTGATCGATGTTACTTGGGGCTGTTATTTCATTGATGGACAGTATTAGATACCGGCCATAGCAGATAACAGATAATATGCACTTACTATTTAGGTCACTCGTATCGACTTTAAATGAAATGGACCATTTAAATTTACTGGATTTAGGTTCGTCAAAGTTTTGTAAACGGAAGAATGGATAGATACTGTTTGGTTGTCATCACAACGAAACAGAGCAACTATCTGTAAAGAAATGAACTAGGTACATGAAAGTAGATTGATGTGAGAGTAAGGAGGAGTTGTAATTTTCTGAAAGGGAAGCCGACGCAAATCGGCATGTATTGATCCTTCGCTACTGGCAACGATACTTAGATTTTTTTTTTGTTTTACAGGAGAAAATAAGGATATTCACGTGCATCAGCTAAGGAACGGTTGTTGTGGATTGAAGAAGTACTTTTCAATACTTCGATTGATACTCAAGGTAAGATAAACAAAACTCTTCGGTAGAGAAAATAGCCATGTGTACTTGTTAAAGGGCGTGTTTATTGAACGCGTTTGATGTAGGAAAGTGAAAGGTGCCCTAACCTGCCAGGCTGGGCTGGAGCCAGCCTGAGCTTCTAGCCAGCCTTCGACACTTCCGATCTAGGCATCTGACACAAATCATAAGCGCATAGCTTAGACCGATTAAAGTACGTCCATTCAAACAGACTATATTTGACAGCTGTCAAACCCATACTACAAGCCACGAAACAAAGAAAAATTGGCCTTATGTCATAGCATTAACATGATTTTGACAGCTTTCAAATATGGCATATTCGAACGCCCGCACTATAGTGTTTTTCTCAAAGAAAGATAATCAAAGACTAACTATGTCTGGAAAAAAATACAACGTCCAAAGTACAATATCATATTCATTGATTTTATGCGGTGTAAGTACTACACATTGTGTTTCAAATATAGAAAAATCTGTATTTTGCTACGAACGCGTTGATGTCTTTTGTATGAAGGTCACTCTCTTACACAAGTTCAAGTTTAGAAACGTAATAAAGTCAATAAAAATATCATTTCTGCCATATCAATTGATTTTACTCGTAAATTGTATGATATGTTATGAATATTTATCGACAATTAAGTATCGATAAATCTAGCGAGAAAGTTGATATAACCATTTTTGTTACAAATCAAATGTGATGATTTTACGACGAGCTTAAATCATTTTAACTTGCAGACTAAAAAAATAATAAAGGCAGACAGGAAAACAGAAGGGCAATTATGTTTTGGTCGTAAATCATAAAGAAAGCAGTGTGGCTGCCGAAGAAGATGTCAGGCGTGAAATTTCCGATTGGGAATGATGTAGGATGCGCGCGCGCCGATGCGTTGGGCACTCGGGCCGAATATCGCAGGAGATTGCGGACGTTGACCTTAAAGACCCTCGGGTACCTTGAGCTTCCAGGTCGTAAAATACAAAACCTGAACTCTTCAGACGCAGACTTTAGGTCATAAAGGCCGGATAACACTGATTTTCAAAGCCCATTTTATGGCCAATAATTAAAGAAAATCGGAAAAAATACGTAGGTACGCAAATATTTCTCTGGGCTTCTTAAAAAAGTGGGCTTTAGGCAACCCTGCCCTGCAGCTAAACCCGTCGTACAGCTAAACAGTTCCTCAAACAAACTGGCAGGTAAGATAATTACAAAATAAAAGAACACTCACAATTGACTGTAAAATTTCGCGCATTGTCCGATTCAATATGCAGGACCCACCTTAAGAGGCTTTTCAAGTCTGTCGGGAACAAAACGGGCACATATTCAAATGGAGCGGAGATGAGGACTGCTCGAGATAATAGCATGCTATAAAGTTTCAACATCTCTCAACCTGAACAAGCAATCACACAGACGAAACAAAAGAAATGTTCTCGGCTTTGTTTTGTAATTGTGTAAATCTGAACCATATATTAAGCTATGAATAGAATTACTCACTAAAGCAGCCGTATAACCAACTAATTACCATTAGCGCTGATGTACGTCTAATAATGAGTTTCTAACATGAATATTTATAGATCTCTGAATATTACTTATACGCTTTCAACTGTATAATCTCGGCACGATACGTTCAGATGATGTTGTAAAAGATCGTCAGCAATCACCAACAATAACGCCTAAATCAATAACTCTATCAATGAAACGTGTAATCGACGCGCAGCTTTAGTAATCTAATCATTGGTACATAGGTTAAACCTTTGGGTTAAACGGACACGCGCATTGCTTCACAATTAAATGGCAAGCACAAAGAATACGCATCATTACACATTAACAAAACCCTCTCTTTTGAAAATATTCGTTTGAGTGACGGCACATCAAATCGGTTATGCAACAATCTAAGTTAACAATGGGGCGTGCGTCAATCACGCTTGGAGACTTTTTTAAATAAGTCCAGCGGGAGAAAGCCCCGGCCTCGGGCGCGCACGTAACGCGGCGGCGGAGACCCGCGGGTGCCTGCGGGCTGGTCAGCGGTCGCCGTCGTGTATGGACGCCCTGATTGCGCCGGGTCCAAGCGACCTGACGAACCGCTCGCGGTGACCTGACAGCACCCCAGTTACCGCAATCGGCTGATTGAACACCGAGTGACATCGTTAACCCGCCCACAATGTCCTCAGTCCTTTCGGCACAAACACCGCTTGATTGATGCATCCGATCAAAAGCAGAATTTTATTTGTAATCTTTTAAGGCGACACCCATAAATGCCTTCATCTTATACGGAATTTTACTACCTACTTTTCTTGCCTAATACTAATAACGAATGCGTGTCTCCTCCAAAATTCTTTTTATGAGCACAAAGGTAGAGATATGTTATGTAATAATCGCATTAGGTGCGTATAAATTATATCGGGAGCTGATAGATGTTTTTGAAGAAGTAAAATCCGAATACCGTTAAATTTTTGATCGGATTTGCGTCAGCCGGTGATGCATGGGATTGGATATTCCTGATAAGTCAAGATACAATATCCTATCTCCGATTTTTTATTAAAATATGTCGTTTATACCTTGCCTGTTCAAGCATTTCTGACAGGCGTTCAATTATATGCCTGAATTAATCGTAAATTCAGTAAGTAAAATAAATTGCTGACGGCTAATTTCCATCGACAATCGATAATTGCATATCAATGTTTTATGAGCATTATCATTAATCAATATCGAATGTTGCTTTTGAGGTGGAATAAGGCAGTGAATATTGCTGAAAGAGTGCAAAACTCGAGTACATGCTTATATCTGCTGAGTTCAGCTTTCGACTTGCGCAATATTAGTTTTTCGTTCATTTTACAACACCTCGCAAGTCATCATTCGATGAGAAACGCTGAAAGAACCTGATTGATTCGCTAATAACTTGTCTTGACCTCATTTTCTATATTGCAAGAACAACGTAGAACAAAAAGTTGGACGCCGGACGAATAAAGCCGTAACAAAACGTGATACCATGGAAAACACACTAAAACAGAGAAAGTGTTTAAAACCCACAAAGGAAATATAATCTGTTGTGCATTGCATGTTTATGTTTATAACTCTATATAAGTAGCTAGCTGCCGTGTCCCACTTTTCATTGGTCGTTACGTAAAGTAGCTATCGTCAAAAGCCAAAAGCAAAACTTGGTTCGGATCGACTGTAACTTGATAGATGGAGGCGTCTCTCGATTGCGTGTATGGAGAATAAAGTGATCATGTTTCGAAACAATATACCTGTATGTTAGATATCTATTGAACACCTCTCGATGCTTTAATTGGCTGACGAGCACCATTAGCACACCTATTGAATACCTTAAGGCTCAACGTTAGCGACACTAGCGCCACTCAGTGAAAAAAAATCACTGACTGAATACGCAAGTGATTGAGAAACCACATTATGAATTACCGACAATAACTAACAACAAAGAATTTTTAGAATCAGTAAAACCTTGTAAAAACTGTGCACTTTAGTTATGTAAGCCGAAATTGCTAAAAGTGGCCACTTTTAGCTGTTTCGGCTTACATAACTCATAAATACCAATTTTAATACATTTTATTAGATTTATTTATTCTTTGTGGTTAGTTATTGTCGGCAATTCATAAATTGGGCTCCAGATGACTAGCGTGTTCAGCCAGGGTTTTTTTCCCTGCTTGGGGGCGCCACTAGTCTGACGTTTAGCCTTAATCAATAAAGGACAGGTTCACCTTGAGTGTAAATTATAGATTTATCATTCCTATCAAAGAATTTGTAATATGATTGCCGTTTCAAATAGAAAATTTTGTTTGTACTGAGTTGTAAAGCGAATAGACCTTGCTCCGAAACGAGCTCTTTCCACTGATCCCTGTCCTTCTGTTCAGAAGGAGGTTCTTTTTAGAGTATTTATGTTTATGTGGTTTAGGTATGTATGGTATGTAGACAAGAAATTCTTTTTACGGGATACAGCCCAAACGATCCGGCGGATCTTGACACATGAGGTGTCGTTAGATTCGTCTCAGCAGCGCGAGTGACACTGGCTATAATATTAAAATTTCATAAATTCGAAATGGCGGACTTTAAATGCAGAATATAAATTTCAAATAACCAGAGTTGGGTTTTTGTTTTTTAATGCTTCTGCTTGTTGTGGGCTACCCCGCTGGCTGCGCAGGCGCACCGGAGCGGCGCCAAGCACAATGCCCACTTCCCGGAATATGATTTAAATGCTGCGTACGCGCCGAAACAGAGGACCCTCCAAATTATCCTCGCAGGACAAACCTGTGTAATGATAATGAACGGCTCCGCAGCGTTTTTGCTGCCACGTATTTTTGTTTTAAAACATTTAAGTTAGACACGCTGCAGAGATACGAATATTTTACGAAGATGGGTGTCAGAGTTCACCCAACAAAGGGATGTTTTATGGGCGTCATTTTTAACACGCTCCATACCATTTAAACGGTAGTTGGTATTTCGATTTATCATTGGGAGCTTCACATCTTGGGTAGTGTGATTAATGTGTTGGATTCCTTGAAGTGTTGAAGAATGAGTTGTCAGGATTCTTGTATTCACGGTCACGTATAGGGAGGCGCGTTTCCTCAACTTCTATCGCGGCCCGTCGTGTTGCCCCGTGCCTTTCAGCCAGTCACGTCCACCTTTCACGAAGGATCATCACGGAAATCGAAAAACATTAAAACATCTATTTTAAGAAATCCATAATTTAACTCTTTTGTCTTCATTCAGGCGGTTTACGTCATTGTAGAAAACTTACTGATTCTTTTGTGCAGACACTCGTTACAAAACCATTAAAAAGGTTTTTCTATACATCGCCGTGGAGGGTAGAAAAGAGAATTGGCCAGTCACCGCAGGACGTCAGCTGTAGCTGGTGCATGCAGGGTCAGTAAACCCGTCCTTAACACGTGTTGGAACAATGTATTTTGTGACATGTGCTACACAGATTTCTGTGTCAAAGAACCCCGACATGGGAACGACATTTATGTTCCTTAAAAAACATTCCCTATCGATGAGTCTTCCTTTCTATCATCACGTAACTGTTGATATTGCAGAATTTGAAGTCTCAGACACGCTTAACGTGACTGAAGAAACTGTTGGTTTCTTCAAAGGTTCGTTGCGTTTTGTGTATGGATTCGTAGTATTTTGCCTAGTGTGACTTCCTATGGGAACTGCAGAGATGCACAATGATGCGTACTATTAGCAGCAACACCGGCGCGGGCGCACCGAGAAACACTGTTCCGCGAACGTAGAACAATGGTGGGTAATTTTGTAATGTCTTCTTATTACCATGCATGACGCAACTTACTCTTGTATATGGTCCCATGTATTCCTCCGCTTAATATTCATACAGAGCTAAAGGTTATTTTTATTCTCTAAGGTGTTTGCATTTCAAAACAGTATAGTTTTCGCATTTAGATGTTTATCTCGTGTGGGAGGGAATCAATGATCACTGCGAGCAAAAAACCTTTAAAAGCCTGTTTCTTTTGCGGGGTTTTTTGGTGGACGTGGAACTCGTTTGATTGTACATCAATGGACCTTAATGGTATTTCATAGAATATGACCTGTTGGTTGTTTTGTTGGAGCAAAGTATCAGAACCTGTCAGGCGTAAGCTAAAAATGGATACGGTACTGACAGATGTGCGCCCGTTACGAGATCGACCTGTTGCTAACAAATGGCACATGCGAATTTAAATTAAGGCCTCTTGTAATGAAGTAGAGCGGTGGCACGCGCGATAGACAACTGCTGTGTTTTTTGTTCATTATTTTGCTAATGAACGTATTATTTTCTTCCGAACTTCTGTTTCTCGTTCAAAAGAAGCGATTAAATAAATTCAGCCGTGTTCTGAAACGATCCGTCTTGCCTCATACTATAATGCACGTCGAGACATTCCCATTTTTAAGTGTCACTGCCGTCCAAATGGACACATTTATGAGTGTATCTTTATTTTTATAGCCACCGCTTACAGAATTTATGACCGACGTCCGAAAATTCGGTTTATTTTTTTCTAATGAGCTAAGAAAATTATTTTAAACGTCAGAAACAGTCAACGGTAGATAAAATAAACACAATAACTTTCGTATTAATATTGCTTCGAAACGAGAGGTAATTTAAAATAGATGAAAAGTAATTCGTAGGACTTTTTTGAACATTCACCCATAGCTCGGGGCCTAATATGAAATAGCCGTGGAATACCGAGCGAGCCTGTTTATATCTGTTTAACTCTGGGTGCGATTAGATGCGCTTTCGATTCGGAATTAAGGGCCTATTTAATGAGGCACAATAACAATGAATTATTCATAGGGGCTTGTTTACATCTGGTCGGTATTAGTTGGGCGGGTCCCATGGAGCCGCGAACTGCAGGCCCTATAACTATCCCTAAAGTAGGCACAGCACAGTTGATACAATCTGAATATCAATTAGATCGTATTAAGGTCAACTGTAAGTTCATTTTCATTGAATGGAAGAAAGTTGCGACGCACGGGCGAAATGTCGTACGATTTATAAAAGATTATGGTGGTACAAGCTTTTATGTGAGCACAACGGGGCATATGTACTAAAATTGCATTCAAATTCCCGCACTTGACACACATTGCGTACGTGGCTTGTGAATGCGAGTCAGCATAATAGTATTAATGTCTTCTGTATATAGGTACTATATATAAGACGTGTATAATACAACTTTCTTGTTACAAAGATTGCAATTAATCAAAATAAGCAGGCCACGAACTATACCGTTGAATATTAAATCACGTAATTTAATTATCGATTACATTGCCGCCAAACTTGTTCGCAGAGCGCTGACCCGATGAAATAGTTTGGGTTAAGAATCTAGTTCGGTCTGGATGTTAAACCACTATTTCGAAACCTTTTAAGTGTTGCATTGCACCTACCTAATACATAATAATGTTCCACGAAGTGTCTTCCTATAAGCTATGCAATTAGAAAGGGTATAAGATCCTACAAATTCGATTGGCGTTCGCGTCTCCTAAACGTGTGTTTTGCTAAACATTGGACCAAAACATTGCTTTCCATCGGTCGCCATAAAACAGAAAATATACAGAAATGTGTATAACCACACAGCAACGTGCAGATAAACATGGCAGTTACTATTTTCAAACAAAAATGAAACGTTAGATTAAAGTGTCATATTTCTATGACTTATCTTTGACATCTAGATAGGTACAAAGATTTCGAAATTCTGAGCATAAAATCGAATCAACTAAAAAGTAAAAGTTATTTCGATGAGTTTTACGATAGCTTATAGCATCCAGCTAATAAACTATCGGCTTGTGATTACCTCACCTTTCTCTAAGACCCTCGTGCTGGTAATGGCTGATCCCTTCCTTGCACAAGCGCGGTCACTTCAAACGATACTACTCCACAGAATATACAGGGTCTTCAAAACGTACTACGTTCCTTTAAGGGCTGAACTAGCCGGTGAAAATTAACAACTTTGCCAAATAAACATTGCCAAAAAGCGGGATTCCTGTGTATGTAGATGATATAGATAGATACAAAATGACTGACACTATTGAAGTGTATGGGAGATCAAATTTTCTTTTCATACTTAAAGTCTTTTGAGCAATTTTCTTAGGAAAAAGTTGTTCAGTTCTGCGGGATGTTTCGCCCCTCAAAAAAACTTAAAATGATCGCAATAGGTACTTTTTCTAATACCCTGTATATTTTGGTACCAAACCAACAACTCTACCACACGCTACAACGGTACCAAACGACTCTAACACTATTCATTAAGTAATTATCGTACAATTTTTTACTGTTCTCAGGTAAAAATTGGTGTTTTCCTAGTGTTTTGAATGAGAGCCCGTTTTTTAACTCGCACAGTCGGTAACGCAGTCAAAATAAACTTTTACCGAGTCGGAAGTGAATGAAAAGGTTTTGGTCATAAAATAGTACGGAAACATCGGAAACTACTCAAAGGAAACGTAGTTTATATTTCTTTTATGATTTTTTTATGTAGCTAGGGCATAAATTTCAACTAGAAGTAAGTTTGTGGCCAGTAGCATAGAATTTTATAGCTGTGTGGCCGTAATTCGATCGCTTACTTCGATCTAAATACGATTCGAATAATATTAATACGAATGCGTACCTGCGACTGGTCTCTATAATATGTAGCGACATTAAAAATAATGATCTTACATTGCGTGTTTTAAATAAATGGTTTCAAAAGCAGAACTAGTGACATACGGTGTTGTAATTCGAAACAAGAACGTTTTATGTTGGACTGGTATGTGGTATGTAGATATTAAACTGATATGCAGACGCTGGGATGTATACTCCTTAGATATATAAAAGCAAGCTATAGTACGCATATCGCCCCGAGCCGTACTATCAAAATGTAAGCAGTTGCTCCCTAGATACATACGTCAAATATATAGAAGTAATAGAGGTTCAATAGTGTTGTCATGGCGTTTTGCTACTGACGGGCAGAGAGGTTGTGTTCTGACTACTGCCAACCGTTCTAACTTTTGAGGCGCACTCTATAGCTTGCTTATATGTACTGTTCAGTATAGGTACTCCTTGTGTAAAACATGTACCATGATGTAGAGACGGTTACAATACGGTGTCATATTTTGTTAGTATGGAGTGGTGTCAAGTGCTGGCGAGTATGGAGCATCCGACTCATAATGTCAACAAGGTGTCGCTTGCATCACATTAGATTATGGAACATGAGGCTTCCTCCATAAAAGTAGAGTCATTCTACCTTGCGTTTGAACTAACGCGTGTTCTGTTTTCTAGGAATAACGTTATTTTTCGTGATGCCAAAATAATGGCTGTAATTCCGTCAAAATTTATAGCAAAAAATAAGTTCAGAGTAACAGCGCAGTGGCACAGCATTCAAAGAGTAATTTCAGATCTAGCAAAAAAAACTAGCACAGAATAACACTGGCACATTGACCACAACACAGCGCCCTCCTTAGAGGCAATCAGTCAACATTTATTACAATAAAATTACAAATATGCAACCATTAGGCACGAAAGTCGTTTAATGGTTCGTTTGTAAGCCATAAATCATGTCGAAACACAAAGAAATTCCTCTGGTCTAGCTGCTAGGCTGCTAATTGCAGGGTCTAAGTAGGCTGGCAAGCCTGTAGGTCTAAATAGGCTGGGGGTACAGAGCTAGCAACTACTGCAGTCTTTCTCAAAGTTTGGGTTGAGTGTGACCCATTGGTGGGTCTCACTCGAGGATACTTTTAGCCAGGACCTGACTTTACTATAGCTGCGAAGTTTTGTTCAGCTGGCAACCGAAGGATTGTAGAAAAGAAATACGTTATGGACCTTACTACAAAAACTTAGACACTAGCATTTTTCAATAATAACATTTGTAATTAATGCATTCGATGCGCGTCTAACTTTTTTGTGGAATGATCCTTTTTGCCATCAAGACTTATTTTTTAACAATTTTATTGTTGTTTGGCTTGCATAGCAGGTCAGCATAATATGTGATGTATTTATCTGCATGTTTAGGTACATGGTTGGTTCGCATTGCTTAGGACAAGGCTAGGCAATTTCTATTAAAGTTTGGGAACTGCTGAACTACAGGATGTGCAGGAATTAGCACCTACTTCGAAGATTGTAAGTACAAGTTGTAACGACCACTGTGACTAAACGCGAATGGAAATTGATTACGTTGACCGGCCTTGTCATAAACTATTCTCTATTCAATTCTTATGCTTTGACAATGCAAGCTGCATAAATGCAAGGCCTAAAATTATCTCATTTGAAAATTAATTAATCGTTTCCTTTTATTGTTAGTATGGCAAAGTTATATCCATGTCATACAAAATCATAATTAATTTTTATTATTTTGTTAATAAATTTCATTGACAGTGAAGTTAATTTTCAAAAGTACTGTTATATTTTGATTACCTACTAATAAAACCAACAAGTAGGCGGTTGAAAGACCTGGGTTAATCGGGTCGTTAGACGACTCGGTTTCCCACTCGAAAAAGAAAAAGAAAAATGGGTTAATTATTCTATATGAGAAAGATAATTTGAAACCAAAGTTATCGACAAAAAATACACATAACCACAGAATAAATAAAAGTACTAGCAGGTACTATTTACAAACAAAAACTTGAAACCAAAAGTGAAACAAGTAAAAAGTCCAGTAGCATGCAGCGGCACTCACATGCATCATGTGTATGGCAAGTCCTTAGGCGCGGTCGTTAGTGTTGGGCCTAGCGCGGGGACATCTCGGGTCACGGGGCGACCTGGGCCCAGCCACTGGTATTCCACTACGGGCTTATTATAAACAATAACAACAGGGACGGACACGTGCGTACTCTAGCGCGGCGCGGCAAGGACTGCTGAGTGAGTGCGCGGACGCGGTAGTACGCCGTGCGCGCGCGCCGCCTGTCCGCCCGGCCGGCCGGCCGGCGCTGCCCGCCCGTAGATCATACCGCCCTCGAGCTTAGGCGCGTCCTAAATTAGTACTTTTTATTAGGTGTAAAATGTCTTTAAAATATGGATGTGTCTGATGCTGGTCAAGTTCACGTAGAGATTAGGTACATTTTGGAATGAAACAACATCTTACAATTAGAGTTATGGTCTAGCTTAATGTTTACCCTGTCTATTACTTACAATGACTGTAACTTGTTTTGTGTGCCTAATAAATAAAATAACAAATATTTGCATACTGAGAAAGTCCAAATCTGTATATGATGTCACATTTCTTCCTTGTAAGGTATATTTTACTGGCCGCTAAGCTATTTAGTATGACAGGTCGTATTTATTTTTTATATCCACCTAAAATCCTCTGAAAGTTGATCTCAGAAATTTTAAATAGAAATTGCAATAAAAGGAAACATATAGGTATTCACAATGAACCGTATGCTTAAATATATTAAGTGCCATCATAAAATCTGTAATCAGTAAAGTGATTTTAAATATTTTAAAGAAATGGGACGCTTTTGTTCCTCATTGTAGAGTTTACGACGACATAAAAATCCAAAAAGCCTGTGATAAATAGGTCATAGAAATCGATTTTTATCGACAAAAAGTAAAAGTTATTCGATTTTTATAACAATAAGATAATTTATGGCCACTTCTAAATATTGCAGCATTGATGTAGTATTTCCAAATACAAAAGCAGACAGACAAATGGTGTCCTACAAATTGTAGAAAGACCTAGATTGACTCTGGTATGTATGGTTGAATGTTTGTATGGCTGTATGGAGATACGATCGGTGGGTCAACGTTCGGAGGACAAAACGTGAATAAATCATGATCATGTGACGATAATCAATAAAAGGAAAAGAGCAACATGTAGAGTCTTAAATACAAGCGATCGGTCTTATTTTAAAAGGTTAGGGGCATGTAAATAAGTTTAACATGCTGCACGATTTTGAAATGTGGGCAAAATACGAGTAGAAAACTAGTGAACCTACAGGCAAAACAATAATTTTGATTGTCGTGAGTTTAAAAATTTCTACTCTAGATATACCTCTATAATATAGCAATTAGCAATGCAAAAGTCTAACCTGTACCTAGTTTGTAGTTTTTTCGTCTGGGACATCAATACCCTCTGAAAGTCAGGATAAACCCTCATGACAGAATAAAAACCCAGTTACCCTGGTTTATTGAATTAAATAGTAATACTAATGGCTGCTATGATAGCGGGTAGATACCGATTCTTATGAGTATCGCAATCACAGTAGCCGTTGGCGATGCATAAGTGGAGTATGTCACACGAGCTTATCAACCGGGCGTCGCACGCGCAGCCATCGCCGTCACGCCACCAATCAGATTAGAACACCGCCATTACACTCACCAGTATCAAGATAGAGATCACTGATTGCTATACTGACCAATATTAGCTGGAGAAACGCTGGGAAAACCCATATAAGGCAGCCTAAGTTACTATTAAACTTTTCATCACTCTAAATCATGCTAAGTAGTACCTAACATTTGCTCAACACTATAATTTATGGTTACGATCTAAGGGACAGAAACACACGAATTAAGTTTCTCGGTGCTATTAATTTACATAACCTCTGGTGGCTTATTATTTAGTCAGTATAAGCAGTGTCGAAACTTCCGACAGCCGGTGAGACGTTGCGACAACGGACAGCTTCTAATAGGTATCGTTCGAATAACCTTGTTAGAAACAAGCTGATGTATTAAAACATAAAAACCCGACTGCGGTAGTTTCAAAGTTTTATTTTACGATAAAAAGTCGCCATCTTGAATTTATGAATTTTTAGTATAGCAAGTGTTACTCGCGCTGCTGAAAAGAATCTAACGACACCTAATATGTCAAAATCCAACTATCCGTTTGGGCTGTAGCCCGTGAAAAAGAATTTTCTTGTCCACATACATACATACATACTATCGAAAAACATAACCCTCCTTTTGAGGCAGTCGGGTAAATACTCGTAATGTCTTAGGTAATTTCCAAGCTAACAATGCAATCAGGCTGACAGTCGAATCCTGAGGGGAACGCTGGCATTTACACGACTAATATTAATATTGTCTCAAGATAAACTTTTTAAACTACGCGAAGTTTACAAATGGTTCAACATTGGTCTAAATAAAGAGTAATGATTGTTTCGTTTGTAGAGTAACCCGAATTCGTCCACGATTGATATCGATCACAGTAGAAGTAAGTTACAGAACGTCATAGTTTTCGTACTAGCTACCAGTTTAATAGCTGCGTACCTTATTCGGGGTAACATGTCTACAAAGATAAAATAGTTCCTTAACCTTTTTCCTCTAGCGCAATTTTTATTTGATTTAGAGATCATAGTCCTGACGAGGTTGGGTAAGGATAAAAAGGGTTCAACAAATTTTTGTACAATTCAAAAATATATTAGAAGTAGATAGGTATCCGTAGGTATCCGTCTGCAAATGTACTTTACGGGACAGTCGTAGTGCATTATTTTGGGGACAACGTAGAAACGACTTACGGCATCGTTTCTCTACTGTCCCGCGACTGTGTCCGATCAAATTAAACCAGTTAAATTATATCATTGGCCGTCTGTCGTCGGGTAATTCGATTACCTCCACGCTCCGAGGAATGCCACGACCACGATGACCAATTCTCTTTTAAAAGTCCTGACTGGAGATAGTCCCGTGCCACAAAAAGCTTTCAAAGCCTTTTAATGGATTCTTTACACTTTACAGCTACGATAATATTCCGTTATATTCGAGATGTATCACTTTTTTCTTGAAACGTGACATTAAAGACCTCGAAAGCCACGGATCGGTATTTTAAGCTGTTGATTTTCACGGGTAGTGGGGTGATTCTTATCACGTAGGCATTCATTCACATTCAGGCACAGAACATGTGTCATATCCAAACTCGTCGAGTTGAGTACCAGCCGGCTGCGCAGGCGCTGAATCGACAATATGCAATTAATGCAAATTTTTCACATTAGCATCTGACACTGTAAAGGTGCGTCTAGCGTACAAATATTCAATATTGTCGCATTTGAAAACGCACCTGACATTCCTATTTTTGTTTGTAATAGTCCTAGATGAGTCTTATTCCACCGTTATGAAGAATACTAGTACATATAGGTAGGTACTGTCGAAGCAAAGCATATGACTTTTTTACTCTACTGGACTCTGTTTCGGTTATCTTTGGTCCAGAGTAAAGTCATGTAAGTAAGGTCAAACGAATCTCAAGCATTATTTAATTTGAAATGAATACTTCTGACTGAGACAGATTACTCTCATCCGAGAACAATAAATAAAACGCGCTTCTAACAAATCTCGCAATACGATTCGCGGCATGTTCGCATTATGGTGCCACACCCTTACTTGTCGTTGTACTTACAATTCGCTTGCTAAGGTCTATTGTAGACGAGTTTATGTAGACAATTTTGCTTCGCTTTTGGGTCACGGTAACGTATCTTGAGGCACGTGTATAATTTCTATTAATTTGTATTCAACGTGTATGTGTTTTAAATTATTGTATGGGTGGTGTGGTGTGTGAATACTCATAATTATTAAGTAGATACCTATGCGTAAAAGTATTTGATAATTCGTACCTATGCATTTTTAAATAATACATTTTTTTATTGGACTTCCTGTTGCATTCAATACTTCAAATTAGTAAATCAAATATCTTTGACAGCTGCGTAAACAAAATCTGAAATCGAACAAAATAAAATCTGAATTTATCAAACCGCAAATAGTGTCAAAATTCAAGCATAAATAAATTGCGAAAATTATGATCGTGAATGAAATAATCCGCGTGAAAAACTGTATCAAGTGTCGTAACGTAAACGGCAAAATATAATGGGATCAAACTGTGAAATGTCAGCTGTCACGACGGTTGGGAAACTGATGGACTGTAGCGCGAAAGAAAAAATTGCACTGGAGGAAAACTCAAAGCGTAGGTCGCAGCAGGCGCAAGTGTGCCTAAATGCGTAACGACAACCAATGAGAAGTAAGCAAATCTTAACATTGACATAGAGTGACACCATTTTCCAGTTTGCTACCTCATTGAATGTTTCTTTTATGTTATAGGTAGGTGGGTTAGTAAACTAAACTAAACTATGAATAGCACAGTAAAGACGAGATTGGAATATGTCCAGCAGCGAGCAGTGGCATGGTACTACTACAGGCTTAAAAGTTAGGTACTTGAAGATAGTAAGATAGGTAAGAGGCTCTCATGTGGTCGCGATCCTCAGCATTGAGGGAACGAGGAAGAAGAAGACGTTCAAAAGACAATGACGATGATCAGCATAATAGGCTAGCAAGCCACAGTTTGGTGATTTGATTAAGTTTGGTTTTTGAGTGAAGTCTTTTGTAAGGCATATTATTAAAGGTAAAACTTGTAGACCTGGTAGGTATATTCACAATTTATGCAACATGGTTGCAGTAAATTACTACATGATATGTTAACATTTGTTGGCTCACGAAAACAACAAAACCTGCCGAAACGATCCCAGTAAATAGGTCGGCTAATGAGCCTAGAGTGGAGTCATAGTAAGAAAAGAACAGTAGGCTAGTATAATATTTAGGTACAAATAATAACTGATACGATACATACCTAAGTAGTACTTGATGGTGATATAGAGGTACAGTTTTCTGAATGACTCTCAAACTTTTGTCGGATGTGGTGTAAATTACCGTATTTTACAGCCGTTTATGCTCTGCGATATAGGCGTGATATTAAGTATAATGTGCGTATGTAGTTTTTAATGTAGTCATAGACGTATAGGCAATGTTTAGCCATCCGGTGCTACGATATACGTAGCGTAGTCACGTACCTACCTATCGAAAAAGTATGTAACGTTGTATTGTAAGTCATCAAACGAACTTTGGGCATAAGCCTGCCGATCTTCTATAAGCTCTCCGTTCCCAATTTCCCATACTCCGAGACTACACCACCACCTTCGCACGATAACTTTAGTAATTTTTAGAAATTAAAGAACACAGCACATAAAGTAAAAGTCTACCACAGCTAGTAGACAAATTGCTCGCTGTCAAGTACGCAAACCCCAGGTAAACCTACTGCATCTTTTATACTATGTCAGTCTTGTGCAGCATTATCCAATTTTCGTGGTCCGTCTACGGCACGATCGACTCCTGCGCCGGTGCGTGACTGCGTGGCTGCGTGGCGCGCCGCACGCGATGCCACGCCAATGATCCCTTTTTTACCCTACTTCAACAAGGAGGCGGAAGAATTAAGCTTTTAAGTTATCAGAGCTTTTAAGCTTTAAGATGATTTGGAATTTCCGGCTAGAAGTAATTTATTAAAAGTATAATCGAGTTTATTGTTTAGTGCCCAGTGAAAAGTATTTACTGTAGGCAAGCATTTATTCAATGTACCCGCGAGCAGTGCGCGCTAGGATGACAGCAGAGGCGTACCTACTTTCTTTCATCGAAACTTATTGATTGAAAACTTCAAAAGAATCTATAACTAGAATAGCATTCTGGGCCAATTTAAAGTCAGTCAAAATAAATGTGAATTTAGTTCAGGCACACGCAGAATAATTTTCATTCTATTGTTTAACAAAATTATTCTCCTTCAATCGCTCTAGCTCCATATCTGATGACTCACGATATTGTAACTAAGTATATAGGATGTTTGGAAACTAATTGTAGATGTTTCGGGGTGAGTTTTAGACGTAAAACTCAATAACGTAGTCGTCACATACAAAGTTATTCGTCTTTAAACATTTTTGATTCGGACTGCCGATTCTTTACAAGACAAGACTTAAAAGCTGTCGAGAAAAGCTGTTCAATTTCACGTCTAAAACTAGGACTGAAAATTTATCACTGAGTTTCTAAACTCCCTGTATAGTAGAAGTAGAACTGAGCACTTGTTCCATTAACCTTAACATAATTTGCGTCGGTCCTTTTGTTTCGCACAAAGATTAACTTGTACTTTTACAATATCACGGTGAATGGTTCCATTCCATCGCGCATAGGACACGAGAGAAAAAATAAGGTAGAGAGAGTACGATTCATAAACAAATTAAAGCCAAATATGCGAACTTTACTATCCCATGGCTAGCTAGATGTAGTCCTCCCCAGTACGCAACATGCGCACCGAAGGAAGAATTATATCAGCGAGAAGACATCAGACGTGTCAAATCGTATGGAATTTATCAAAGAAGTGAAGAATTTTGACATACCTACAGGTGTACCTAGAGAAAATTTATGTCGCGTGGCTGCACGCTAAGGGGACAGGCCATATAGCAGATTTCTTCACTCTTATTTAGATACTAACAAAAAATCCGCTCATAAATTGCTTTACCAAATCTAGTAGTGTTCTGTATACTATATAGCCTAGAACTATTGGTAGTTTGAAGTAGATCAGTATATTGTTTTACTCTGTGCTCTCTCTACAAAAATATTTGTTCTGAGGCTAGGACCTACAATCAAAAGATTCCTTATAGAGATTTACAATGGAAGAGGTGTGTCGCATAGATGTCGATAACTGCTGGTAACCGTTGGCAACTTTGCCGACTGGGTCCTATTGTTTACTGCCCAAGTGGGTTTATTCACATTTACCGTTGTATCGCCCTACTGTCCTCTCATCGCTGTTCTCCATTCTCTTAACCATTAATTTACTATAAGCCCCCAATTTACTGCAGGACTATCTCCAATGCAAATAATGTATGGGATTGTCATACTAACAATACACTATTTATCATCTAAAGGAAATAAAATATTAGCTCAGATCCTAAATGTAACCGAGTTTCTGCTTCATAAATTCTGCGAATGCTTTCCCTTTTAATACAGCCATTACAAATTTACAATATAAGCGTTTTATCCTGTACCCCTTTCTCCAAACACAATGCTATTTATATTACATTAAAATGTTGAATAGCCGCAGTCATATTAAACCATTCCGCCGAAATCTTTACGAGTGTGCATTACCTGTAATCCTTCATTCAGCACTTTCTCCCAATAAATACGAACTACCTGACAGCAAAGGAAAATAACTCAACTTCAGAGATTAACTCGGTAGCGGCTCAAGTCAATCGTGATTCGGTACTTATAACACCTTACAATTACGAAAAGCGGCTTAAAATAATAAAGACCTTTCTACCTTAGACAGGAAATATCGAATACAAATAAGGCAATAAAACATTCGGACGTATTGAATTTTATAGTTTGGAAGCGCGTATTAAAGTGACGCTCATCGCAATGCGGCGGTGCGGTGCGTGCGCGCATTAGACATGCGCGGTAGGTCGTCCGCGGCTCGCAGGCGCTATCGGTTGTTTACAACCTACACGCATACATTACCACTACTACAACACAAATATACACTCTATTCTTGGAATGACAAGATGTTATTTTGAGTGAAAAGTCCAGTGGTAGTACCTGCAAGCCGGCCACACCGATATGCCCTTTTCAGGAGTTCAGTCACGAGCGTACGCACTAACACGCCTCGCCGGGACACTCGGACACTCGATCTATCGACGTTGACCGATGGTTATGACGTTAGAATAACTTTGAATAGAATAATTAGCTTAGGAATACTAAAGGCAAATAAGACAATGCCGATGAAATTATTAATACTAATTTCTATTGTTGTCAACGAAAATGCTTTAACAGATTTCCGAGCACGATGTTTCAGTTGTTTATAGCTCAATAGACGTAACTGCTGCATTGTTAGTATTGATTGGTTAAGTAAAATTGATAAAATTATTTACAGTCAGTTTTATCTTACATAAGCTTTGCTGACAAAAGCCGCGTGCCGATGTTCTGATAAGCCGGGCTCGTAATTGTAGAGGAGTGGTAGATTTCAATCAGATATGCTGACGACCCATTTATTCGGTGCAAATATTTCTCTGCTGTACATTGAGTTTATGCATTGAGAGTAAAATTATGGCAATTCTTGAACATGAAAGCAATTGAAAGGTATGCACAATTTTTAAATTAATTAACTAGAATTGAACTAATAGGTACTTTGACGCATTCCATTTTACTTATTTCAAATTGAAGCTTTTGTTCAATTTCAGATTAAGGTTCACATCATTTGCCTAATTTACTAATGGCCGTCGATTCGCTCACCATTATTACAACCTCATTAATCACCAATCACTTAGCCGTTACTTAGCAAAGTATACCCACTTATGACTACATTATGAGATTTAATAATGCTAATAACAATTATATCTGTGAGATAATGTCTGTCATGAGCCGTTACGTGCCTACGTCGATGACTTTCTAGCTTAGAGTATAGATAAGCAAGCTATAGAGTAGGTACAATGTTCCTGGCGTAGTTTTATGTAAGGTTTTATGGATACTTAGGTACGTCAAATGTAGAATAAAAAATATAGATGTAAACAGGTAGTGCTGTCACTGTCGTTTTGCTACTGACTACGGCTGAACATCTGTCGACTATGGTCAACCGCATGGTGGCGGTGATACCACCTACAATAGCATTCCGAAAGAGGGTTGACGTCAGGCAGGCGGCCGGTCATAAAACATAGTCAAATACTTTTGCAACATGATTTTGTGTTCTAACAAAACATGTTGCGCCGACCCCAATTGACTTGGGATAAGGGCAGGAAGATGATGATGATGGAAAGAGATGTTGTGTTCATACCCATGCCAACAGTTCATACTTATTTAGGCGCACTCTATAGCTTGCTTAATCTAAGCTTTCTAGATACCATCGGGCCTGAGATCAACAACCTTAATTGGCAAATGTTTAGCTAATGTGGCCCTGCCTAAGTGCCTAGGCTGCGGCGGAGAATAGTAATGTACCTTTTTGGTACCACTAGTAGCGGTAAAACACGTATTACAAATTGTTTACAAAGGGAGTAAAATACAGACAACAAAGAAGTTAAACGCCTAAACCGCGAAGAAACCTCTTAACCATTTCATGAGCAATTTTTTTATTTTTTTACCAGAATATGCTTTTGTATTTAGATTATGATAGGTATGCAACACTGCGAAGCTTATGCTTTTACAACTTTGGAATTATGTGCGTTTAGTTTAGAGTTTGAATCTGATATTAAGTATGAAATTAGGTTTCTTTAATCTAAACTTTTTCAATCAGTAAAGTTTTATAGACTCCGTGCTTGGTGATTTGTAGTGTCTGGTCAAATAGTTTCTATCAAATTGTTCCAATTTATTTACATTGCTGAGTACGCAGGTATTTGTTTGTAATTTTGTAACCCGACCACAATAATCATTCATCAAGCACTGCGGTCTCGTAATGTATAATTCAAATATGGAGCTTATTGCCCCATAGGAGATATTTCTCCAGAGATATTTGTGCTATCGGCAGCCACTAGAGTTACATTTAGGAGGTCAATGTATACTGGTTTATTATAAAACTATTTAGAGAAGCCCAGTAAAGGTTGACCTCTTGTTTGTAAGCGTTCCGGGGTCGTTGGTTCCGACCTATCTTTCAAAGTGAATGATCATTTTTGGTTAACGAGCCGCATAAATCAGTAGGATCACTTTCACTTTGGACAACATCAAGATCGGAACGTTAATAAGTGGTTGCAGTTGCAGCTGCAGCTGTGGGCGTGTGTCTTTGTCTTTGTTGTGATAAAACAAAGCGAACAAGCTATACAATGTACACAGTGAAGTCTAGAAAGTGAATAATGTTCGAAAGTGCATTTTGATCAGGGATAACTGATTCATAGAATAGTTGTCTAATGCTGTTTATTTCCAGATTCAGCAATGCCGATTTACGTTTCACTAAGGGTCGGAATGCAACTACATACTTACTACATAGGTAATTGTCGTCGAATTAAAGATACCGGATTTTTTAAAATTCTGCTGTCAAAGAATCTGACTCCCCTTGTATACGAGCGTAAGTGCGTTTCGGCGCTAGGTTATCCAATATATGCTTCTTCATATTTTTGTCTCTGACCCTCTTGAGTTCCTTATCAATTTACTACTGCCCAGCCCCTTACCTACTCATACAATTCACGATCACAAATTTGCGAGTGTCACAACAACCAGAATTCTGTCGAGTATTTCAGATCAGGTTCACAACTCGTAGCGAATACAATCGGCCGACCTTTAAAGGCGAGCCTTAATGAATCTCCTACCGCAAAATTATGAAAATTACACGTACCTACACTGCAGTTTTTACGTAACATTTCGTTATTGGGTTGAAAATAATGGCAACTCTGATACGATCGCCAAAATTCAAGGTTTTTTCATAAGAGCGATGCGGCAGAATGATTAATTTGCCTGAATCCGAAACAAAAACAAAATTACGTAAGGATTTTCGCGTCATCGGCTGTGATATAACACACGTAATACCGAACTGGTATCACCAGCACAATTTAAGGAATCAACTTATACCGGTTCCTATTAATAAATGTATGATTAACCAGTGTTACTTGATACCTTAAACGGGTCGGTTGATGTGCTGGCGATTACGAACAACAGACTGAATGGGACCTGAATTTTGTACATATTCGGATGTTTTAAGAATTCACGTTTTGCCAATTAAGCGTGAATGCTTTTGGGCACAATAAAGACCCTTATTACGAAGTGGTCGTATGGTGCGATACCCTGAAGCGGTTTCTGTGTCATGTCATGATTGACAGTTACTTCAAGGAAGAACGATGATTGTATAACGTGCATGTATAGAAGGAAAATGAGCAGTGTTGCCAGATAAACAAAAGTTGCAACGTGTAAATGGTACCTAGTTGGCTTGATTCATTCTGCAATTGATTATAGATTTAAGTTCAACGGATATGAAGTTACACTTGTTATCAGGAATCACAATTTAGATAGGAATAAAAACTTACTTATCCAAAATTTTATAATGCAAAATTTTGCCTAGTTTTAAGTACTTGTAAAGTCTTCACAGCGACCGTATTTCCACCAAGTATTAACAAGTATTTAAAACTTATTTTAGTGTACAAAATCTATAACCCTGGCAACACCACTTAACAGTAAGAAAATGCACCATCACAAGACAGCCGGCGGCCATCGTCTCTTCGTGGCCCTCCACGAGCGCTTACGTCATTGCCGTAATAGATAACGCACAATACTAATCACACACGAAACTTTAAAACTCTGTACAAAATCTACCGGGAGTAACAGAAAGGGTATAACAAGCCGGAAGGAGGTCAAGGTACTCATGAAACTGAACAACTTTCCCCATGGAACATGGGTCGAAATATGATAAAAAAATTTTGATCTCCCATAGTAAAGCAATTAGCTCATCGGCGATTTTGTATGGGAGGAGGTCCAAAGTTTTTTTCATATTTCGACCGATGTTCCATGGGGAAAGTTGTTCAGTTTCATGAGTACCTTGACCTCCTTTCGGCTTGTTATACCCTTTCTGTTACTCCCTGTATAACCCTAGCAACACCGCTTAAGAGAAAGAAAATGCACCATCACAAGACAGCCGGCGGCCATCATATCTTCGTGGCCCTCCACGAGCGCTTACGTCATTGCCGTAATAGATAACGCATAATACTAATCACACACGAAACTTTCAAACTTTGTACAAAATCTATAACCCTAGCAACACCACTTAAGAGCAAGAAAGGACCAGATGATACTGGTTACTCTTTCTAATGTGGCCTTTTCTGGCAGCTATTAAAAAGTATTACATATTAAGTGTACAAAACCTATGACCCTGGCAACACCGCTTAAGAGTAAGAAAATGCACCATCACAAGACAGCCGGCGGCCATCATATCTTCGTGGCCCTCCACGAGCGCTTACGTCATTGCCGTAATAGATAACGCATAATACTAATCACACACGAAACTTTAAAACTTTGTACAAAATCTATAACCCTGGCAACACCGCTTAAGAGTAAGAAAATGCACCATCACAAGACAGCCGGCGGCCATATCGTCTTCGTGGCCCTCCACGAGCGCTTACGCCATTGCCGTAATAGATAACGCATAATACTAGTCACACACGAAAACTTACAATACATCACGTACAATCACCATCACCACAAGTTTTAAGAAACCAACTTCCACTGGTTACTCTTTCAAATAAGGCCTTTTCTGGCAGCTATTAAAAAGTATTACATATTAAGTGTACAAAACCTATGACCCTGGCAACACCGCTTAAGAGTAAGAAAATGCACCATCACAAGACGGCCGGGGGCCATCATATCTTCGTGGCCCTCCACGAACGCTTACGTCATTGCCGTAATAGATAACGCATAATACCAATCACACACGAAACTTAAAATACATCACGTACAATCACCATCACCACAAGTTTTTAGAGACCAAATTACACTGGTTACTCTTTCGAATAAGGCCTTTTCTGGCAGCTATTAAAAAGTAAAAATTTGTACTCAGTAGTTTGTTTAATCATCGATAGTTGGCGCTGAATGAATAACCATTGTAGTTCGAGAGCCCAGGGGGTAAGTGGCTATCTCATAAGGTACCACGATAGGCTAGGTTTGGATCGTTAACCAAGACTTAAACAAGTCGTATGACCCAGGTCTGCCAGAGCCAATCCTGCCGAAACATAAAAATAATCGATATTTTTTGAAGATATTTTTTCGTAAAAATTATGTCATAAGGTACCACAATGAAAGTGCTGGCATCAGTTAACCATTAAAAAATTATGTAAAAGAAGCTTGGTCTGCCATTGCGTACCCTGCCGGAAGTGCTTGCCAGACCTCTCCAAAGATGCCCTTCCGACACCCCTAAACTATCTCATCGGGTACCACGACGCGACCACCACAACATAATAGCCAAGATCACTCTGACAATAGATCACAAGGTCTGCCAGGCCTAAACTTGCCGCATCCTAGTGTTTCAGACATTTGAAGTTGTAGGTCCAGTGTATGAAAAATGACCTATATCTTTTTCCCCCCGTGTTTGATTTTGATGGTGCCTTAATACGAAATGCTCTCCATAATGAGGAGCTTCGAGTCATATAGGACAGTTGGGTGGAGGGTTTCAGTATTGAACGCAATCCTGTCAAAAAGTTTGAAATGGAGGTTCGGTCTATGAAAACTGGCCTATATCTTATTCCCCCCGGGTTTGATTTTGATGGCGCCTTAATATGAAATGCTCTCCATAACTAGGAGCTTTGAGTCATATAGGTCAGTGAGGAGGAGGGTCTCTGTATTGTACACAATCCTGTCAAAAAGTGTGAAATTGTAGGTAAAGTGTATGAAAACTGGCCTATATCTTTTCCCCCACTGGTTTGATTTTGATGGTGCCTTGGTATGAAATGCTCGTAATGATTGGGAGATTCGATTTGTATAGGTCAATTGGATAGAAGGTCTCTGTTCTGTGCACAATCCTCCTAAATATGAAAATATTCGATAACTTCTGCAGATTTTATCAGTTAAAATTGTCATATCATAAGGAACTCGAATAAAAGTGCTTGCATCAGCTTACCATTGACAAATTATGTTAAAAAAACTTGGTCTGCCACTGCGCACTCTGCCGGAAGTCCTTAGATGAGATAGGTTAGGGGTTTCGGAAGGGTATATTTGGAGGGGTCTCCCAAGGACTTCTGGCAGAGTGCGCAATGGCAGACCAAGTTTTTTTAACTCAATTTATCAATGGTAAGCTGATGCCGTGTGATGCCGGCCTAGAATAGCATCACCCCAATTCTACCCGTGGGTGTCGTAAAAAGCGACTAAGGGATACCCCCCAATACGGGGGAGGCCCATGTCCAGCAGTGGACTGTTGTGGCTATAAAGGTAAAAAAAAAAAAAAAACTGATGCTGGCTCTGTTATTTGGGTACCTTATGAAATGACAATATTAACGGCAAAAAACTGCAGAACATAACGAATATTTTCATGTTTAGCAGGATTGAAATTTTTTCCGTTAACATTGTCATTTCATAAGGTACCCGAATAACAGAGCCAGCATCAGCTTACCATTGATAAATTGAGTTAAGAAAACTTGGTCTGCCATTGCGCACTCTGCCAGAAGTCCTTGGGAGACCCCTCCAAATACACCCTTCCGACACCCCTAACCTATCTCATCTAAGGACTTCCGGCAGAGTGCGCAGTGGCAGACCAAGTTTTTTTAACATAATTTGTCAATGGTAAGCTGATGCAAACACTTTTATTCGAGTTCCTTATGATATGACAATTTTTACTGATAAAATCTGCACAAGTTATCGAATATTTTCATATTTAGAAGGATTGTGCACAGAACAGAGACCTTCTATCCAATTGACCTATACAAATCGAATCTCCCAATCATTACGAGCATTTCATACCAAGGCACCATCAAAATCAACCCAGTGGGGGAAAAGATATAGGCCAGTTTTCATACACTTTACCTACAATTTCACACTTTTTGACAGGATTGTGTACAATACAGAGACCCTCCTCCTCACTGACCTATATGACTCAAAGCTCCTAGTTATGGAGAGCATTTCATATTAAGGCGCCATCAGAATCAAACCCGGGGGGAATAAGATATAGGCCAGTTTTCATAGACCGAACCTCCATTTCAAACTTTTTGACAGGATTGCGTTCAATACTGACACCCTCCACCCAACTGTCCTATATGACTCGAAGCTCCTCATTATGGAGAGCATTTCGTATTAAGGCACCATCAAAATCAAACACGGGGGGAAAAAGATATAGGTCATTTTTCATACACTGGACCTACAACTTCAAATGTCTGAAACACTAGGATGCGGCAAGTTTAGGCCTGGCAGACCTTGTGATCTATTGTCAGAGTGATCTTGGCTATTATGTTGTGGTGGTCGCGTCGTGGTACCCGATGAGATAGTTTAGGGGTGTCGGAAGGGCATCTTTGGAGAGGTCTGGCAAGCACTTCCGGCAGGGTACGCAGTGGCAGACCAAGCTTTTTTTACATAATTTTTTAATGGTTAACTGATGCCAGCACTTTCATTGTGGTACCTTATGACATAATTTTTACGAAAAAATATCTTCAAAAAATATCGATTATTTTTATGTTTCGGCAGGATTGGCTCTGGCAGACCTGGGTCATACGACTTGTTTAAGTCTTGGTTAACGATCCAAACCTAGCCTATCGTGGTACCTTATGAGATAGCCACTTACCCCCTGGGCTCTCGAACTATTGGCCTTTTATGACAACGATCATTTAGTTCATGTGACAATCAAATCAGTAAGTCAGTTTTACGAGCAAGGGAAGACGTTTTGGTAGTTACGAAATGTATGGAAAAAATACAGACCACACTATAGTTTTGATATCGATATTGCGAAGTTTTGTGAATCTCTGTTGCTAGCGCCATCTACCGATGATTTTTTAACTATACTAATTACTAGTTTTTTAGTTGTCAAAGAAAAGGCCTCATTTCGTTACATGGTCTAAAAATATTTACAAGAAATCATGAACAATCCCAATAATCTAGATTATCCGAATTGGCCCTCGAATCCGTTTTTGAGAATCCGGATTTTGGATATAAAACGGATTTCATTCCCTATGGTATGGAAAACCAGTGTAAGGCGACCCTTTGAATGTGGCAACTCAAACTGCCAGTCGACTGTACACACACTCTCCTGCTCCCATATGATTGAGTGAGACAAATTAGATAAGCTGGTTACAGATAAATCGACTTTCACTTTTAGGGCTCCACCATTTATTTACTTTAGCCACTCGAGCGTGAAATATACAGGGTCTTTAGGCTATTCGAGAATAAAAAGAGGTTTACATTTTTAAGCACTCTCAATTTCTGTTACAGATTTTTGACAAGACTATCTCGATAGATATTATATTTCTATCGTATTACTATCGATAGAGTTTAAAAATATTTACTAACTTTATAAGCAGTCGCATTAGGCCCGATTTAGTTTGTCGACTCAGTAATAAAAAGTAGACAACAGTAGGTATCATTTAGATACTCACTGTGTCTTTACTCTGTAAGGTAAGGTAAAGTCAAAATGTTGTTATGCCAATCCTGTATTTTTTGAAGGAGTCTTTGAACAAGAGCTAACAACTCAGAACTTAGCTGTAAGTCAACATTACCTTTTAGTGCTAATATGGCAATTTCAGTACTTATACCTCATATTTTAAGCTGAACAATTATCACAGAAATAATTAAAAGTAAAAATGTGAAGGAAAAAGTGAGCGTAACTTTAAAGCAAATGAAAAGATGTTATGCAAGGTGGAGGCATGAAAAAGATGGCGGCTTTTTATCCACATTTCGTCACTCGGGAGACAGTCGGCTGATAATGAGTGCAATTAACATCGTGTTCGTGTTACTAAATCCCTGCAGCAAGATCACAGACTGAAAAGTCATAGACTAGGCTACTATAGAGTTCACAAATAGACGATTTCTTAGGTAGAAGATATAGCATCCCAGATATTTTTCAATGACGATAAATCTTAGTAAATTATGTTGTGTGCAGTGCAGTCTTTTTATTTAGTGTGAAGGTGTGAGAGAAAAATAGGTACAATGAACCAATATACTATACCTATTGTATTAATAGTAGGTACATAAGTACTATGTTAATTTTGTTTATATTGTGAAAAATATGCAATCGTAGCAATAGTCTACGAGCTACGCAAAAACGTTCGAATTGAAAATGATTGAATGATAAATTACCTATCAATTGTATTATATATGTCAATTGATTATATGTCAATTGATTTCCAAATTTGAAGCCCAAAGTGTGTGGTCTTCAATGTTTTTTATAGTCTGTGATGGATGATGGATAATTCACAACAGCGCAACGAGCTCGCTGCGACGCGCGTAGCATCGCAAAAACCGCACCGCCTTACCAGCAATTTCGCCACTACGCAATTACACCACATAATAAGGACAAAGTGGCAGCTTCGTCTTATTAAAAGCTTTACGACGCGATTTATAAAACCAAGCATCGCAGTGTCAATATTATAACGACACTTGAGAGCGGTAAAAACTCGAAAATCCGGACGAAACATTGTATCACTGACAGTTGACGATGAGGGCGATTTCTTAATTCCATCCGACAATATTGTATAACAGAACGATCTTGTAATTACGTGTGTGTCATAAATTAAACATCAAGCACTTTGATAAGTTTCTCTCAATAAACAACAGACGGTCACAGCCGGGACCACAAATGTGTTCAACGTTCCTTATCACGCATTCCTTTGAGGGAACTTTCTCTGATAATGTGGACGAGTTCAAAATTACTTATTATCTGTGGCCTGAACCCGGGGCCGGCTCGTATCGAAATAATAACCTCTCTGCATATTAATTACGTCCTAGACTTTCTCGTAGAGTAAGTGTTGGGTAATGAGACGGGCTCACTTTTGAGATGGATGGCCGCATCCGAAGGTACTTAAAGGGTCGTTACTTAATCTTAGTGGCCTTTAATTGGTGGAAAGTGATTGGGTAAGAATGTTCCTGAACCCACGTTATAAGAAATTGTGAAAGGAAACTATGAATCTAAAATAACTTGAAGAAAGAACGATTGACTCTACATTTTCTTTTATTAAAATTGGAATTATATCTGTGTTCTTATACATTTTGGTAGCAGGATAATGATGTCATAGATACAGCACGCAAATGTCATGAATGATATTCCATATACATCGAACATTCTGCCACTGAATTTTCCTAAAAGACGAACTAACTAGAACATCATCTAGCAAAGACTCTATAAGCATCAAAGCTCAAGCACCGCAGAGTGTTCAATCGGCAATGATTTGTCGGCTAAATGCCTACGCGCGAGAGCGATTGCGGCAATGCATCAGGCGCGCGCTGAATGCGCTGAATTGCGTTGTCGACATGCACTCGCGCGGTACATGCGCATTCATTGCGCCTACGCCGACGAGGTGAATGATTTGTATTGCACGTGCTCATTTGGTATTCTACTGCATGTACCTGCACTAGGAATCTAAGGTTTGATTTTAGAGCGATTTGCTTGTTTCATATGGGAGTAGTTTGCTTGAAAAATGTCAATGGTTTCTTCTCCATTTTGCACACCTTTTCACAGAATAGTGACGTCATCATGATGAGTGACTTCTTTTCTCTATACATACCTGATTCTAGTCGCCATCACTTCAATTGTCGCTTAATTTTTAAAATAGGTAAATACGTTAAATGATACACAATTTTGTATAATTTATAATCTTCTATCCGAATTCCAAGCCCTCTATAATAATTCGCCTGAAAGTGACTGAGCAAACTGAACAACATCGTTGCTTGGAGGTAACTAGCCGCATAATTGCAGCAAAATTAAAAACACTGTTGCATGTAGGAAGTGTTCTAATTGTGTTCCCAAGAGAACACAGCACGACACCGCTGTTACAATGAAATGATACGTCCTAGCCAGATGTTGATAAAAGCACCTATCACATCGCGATTTCTACCTTTTAGGAATATCTTTGGAATGATTTTCGAGCGATTGCTATTTGAAAGGATTTTGTTTTTATATCATAGACTCATTAAAATTTGTGGAATACTGATCTGGCAAACCCTAGATACACAAATTTAAAACCACCTTCAAGATTCCTTGAAGACACACAAAAGCTCATGAACGATCTAGAGCATACAATTATCAAGATGAAAGAGAGCAATCCGTCGATTGAAAATGTGTCAACTCATGATATTCATCAATATTCTATCATGTACGGTACGCTATTAGTAGCAAGTATAGTAGCGATAGTTACCATTTGTAGACGTAGAATCAAGCGTCGAAAATCATCATCAGAAACCATAGAGCTTGAAGCAACTGGAACAGCATCTTCTACAGCTGCACCTACAGCGGGCACCCATTCCACCAGCTATGATGTCGAGTCAGCAAGTAACAACAAACAAAAGATAGACAAAGGGACAAGTCCTATAAGCAGCTTCAAGACTCGTGAATTCTCAGTGTAGTGCAGTGCAATCAAATTTATAAGTTTTGAAATTTATAAGATTTATATTTAATTAAGCAAAATGTAATTGAAATTTATAAGTGTGAATTAATTTTATCATAACATATCAAATCAAATCTTATCATAATCAAATTGTAATTGAAATTTGTAAGTTTGAATTTATCATTGAAATTTATAAGTTTATTTTTATCAATTTTCATATTATCAAATCATTTTATTGTAATTTTCTCTCCCCCGGGAGCATGTACAGTCTATCGACTGCACTTAGAGCATTGTAAGCATTTTACTTCACTCGATTCATTATTATAATGTAAGCAAAAATCAGTTCACGTCTCGACACCGCACGGCGTGCAACTCATTATCAATTTTATATCAATTTATCAAGAAAATATACAAATTTGGAACTTTCTTCTGGACTTATCAATTTATCAATAATCTAAAGGCTGTATTGGGGATCAAGACCCATACAGTAAGCTTCTTATTTGACAATATAGTCTAAACTGGTTCTACTTTACAGTGGAGTGATTCTATTTTGTTTATCGAAATCCCTAATGATTCTGTCTAAAGGTCTTATCGTATGTACCTACTTCTCTCATGGCAAAATATCAGCAAAATTAAAAACACTGTGTGGCATGTAGGAAGTGTTCTAATTGTGTTCCCAAGAGAACACAGCACGACACTGCTGTTACAATGAAATGATACGTCCTAGCCAGATGTTGATAAACAGCACCCACCTAGCATATCGCGATCGGTTACATAACAAGCCATAATAGCATCAAACACTAAGCGATCCTATCACTAATTGTTTGGCATGTAGAGGAGGGTAGCACATTTGACGTCCGTTGCTGCGTTTTTTCAACGCAACCAACTGTCAAAATTGCGATTCCACCATACCTATTCCCATACACATACGGCTTCGCATGCGTTACGCTGCGACGATGGGTGCGTCTGTCAAACAGTTTTTTAAACTCAAAAATAAAACTGTATAGGAATAAGGTGGTAATGCGCATTTTCACAGACTCATGTGTTGAAAAATCGCAGCAATGGGCGTATAGTGTGATATCCACCATAGACTTTTGTTTCTATGGGAATATCGGTCATTGTATCTATTCATATTGATTGATTGATCTATGATGGAGAGTATCTAATCGCACAAGTGTCGACATTCTCGCAATAAAAAACTAGGTGTTATAGCTAGAATGGTTAGTCGTTCTGTCTTACCGTTAAAAGTGTGGTAAAAAGTGATAAAACTTAATTTGGTACGTTGTTTGTATTCTTTTCGCAGATTCTGGATAACTTACCTGAAACAATAGAAGACAAATTATTAATAATTTATTTAAATTGGTACTATATATTTTACGAAATACATAAGTATTACATACATAAAAGTTGTGTGGTTAGAGCCTTACTCTATCCACACAGTTTAAACCAGAGATATGCCGCATGAAAAATTTCGTTGTGCGGACTGGCCATAATGTAGGTATACTATAGTCATGCAAAATATGAAATACGGAATATAACATTAAGTTATCTACGGAATTCATCAAATTCTTAACCTAAAAAAAGTATTTTAGCGACTTATCGAATGACGTAACACATTCAATTTCCGCAAGATTCTTATCAACAATTAAGTTCAAATGAAAGTAAATCTGAACCTATGATTAATCGCAGCCACAAGATAGAATCTAATGATTTATACTCGAGTGCAGTCAATTGTTTCAATTGTTAGCTGCAGTTATGTAAGCGAGCTTTTCTGAGATAAGGTTAAAACTATTTCCCATGACGAATTTGGCACTTAAGTTTGTTAAAATCTTATTTTTTAATAAGCATAGGTCATAGGGCCACACGATAATGGTCAAGGAGTGGTATCTTCCTACTTTAGTGTGTGTTATAATACCACTTAATTATCCCACTTCTGAAACATTGTACAAGGACTGAAAGTGGCGTTTTTCGCCATAACACTTAATATTATAGTCTTTGTTGTGTGAGATATATTTAGTCAAAGAGCTAAAAAGACATCCTGCCATCTAGTAGAAACGAGATTATCACAGAACTCCAATAAATTCAAATCGTCATGTAAGCTAGCTTTCCGTGATAAGGCTACAACAACCATTTATATTTTATAACAGTAGCAGTTTCCCATGACGAATCTTGTGAGTGTATGATTAGGTGCTAGTACTAGAGAGGTTAATCATGGGTGTCGCAATGAGATGGCGACATTTAGGTCTCGTGTGGGTACCGCGTGATGGGTAAACGGTACTGCTGATAGTGTGGGCAGGTACCTATGCACCACACGTGCCTGTTCTACTAAATATTATGGCTTAGCAATAGCAATCTGAGATGCTTTGCTTGCGCATTTCATTACATGCGTCAACGAAAAACTATGCAACTAATATGAGATTTAAGATAGGCTTAAAAACCAAGCGACGCGACAACGACGCGCGTCGTTGTCGCCGTCAAATTTTGACGGCGTCGTTGTCGCTGCGGTCTTGTAGAAAAACCCGACCGCATCCCATACAAACTCTAAGCTTCTCAGCGCGCTGTCAACGTGACGGCGTCGTGGCGCGCCGCAACGACGCCGACGCTCGGTTTTTCTGGTCCTCCATACAAACCCATACAAACCAGTCATTTGACAGCGGCAACGACGCGCGTCGTTGTCGCTGTCGCTTGGTTTTTAAGCCCACCTTGACTCACATCGCTGTCAAATTAGTCAAATTGGAAAGTATTCGATGAACTTAAATAATGTCTTGGATGAAAATATATTTGTCATATTCATGAATGATATAATTTTAGGCCTTTAGGCTACTGACAAACGGTTAATCTAGCTTTTGGTTTTGCTGTACTTTTGATAACCTAAGTATTTTTGATATATTTTTTCTTAGTCCCATCATTCAAATCAAGGATACACACACGCGCAAAGAAAACGACTTGCTTTAATCGTCATACTCATAAGTAATACCTACTCGTACGATCAACATAAAAACACGCAAATTAAATTAAATTTTACAATCAAGCTTTTCCAAGAACATTTCACAACTCCTCTATCTCAAGTAAAAACCTTTGCGTAATGTTAACCAGTAATGGAGCGGTGTAAAATGTAATATTGACTTGTAAGTGCTATTACGAATTCGCACTTGCAATCCGCAATAGAATATAACTTTTACCTATTACATGCGAGCAATTAAAACAGATTCTAATGGGAATTTCTCCGAGTTTCTAGGCGATAAAACCGATAATAAAACTAATGTAGGTATAGGGTTTATTTTGATACTAGTCTGAGCCAGAAATCGTTAACTTATTATTATCCTGGCGGCCGATGTGGCGCAGTTGTAGTGCTAATGCCTGCGCAGAAGGTTCCGGGTTCAATTCTCAGTGGGTCACTCAGAAATTTTATATTTATCCCGTCTCGGTCCCGGATGCTGTCCATGATTACTTGGATGGAGATGACAATTTGGTGTCCACACAAAAAGAGAAAGAGAGAGATTATCTAACATTCGTATCTACCCATCATTTCATACTACTATAGTAAGTTAGTAAAGATTTTCAACACTTTTCTTATCCTATAGTTACTTAGAAGTTGAGTTAAAGATAGCAATAAAAATATTTTTGCTAGGCACCAATTTTGTCACTTGCTTTGTTGCGTAAAGTCGTCAGATTTAGAGCATATCTATAAAAACTTAGATGAACAAACCTACGCACATACTTAGTTTCACAGATGAAAAGATAATAATATGCAGATGCGATAAAGATACTAATAAAGATTTTTTAACAAAATTTTGGCTCATAAGCCGAGCTAAATAATGTGTGATGATCGAGATGTAGATTACGTAAATGAGAACTAGCTATATCTGATTTACCAAATAGGGAAAGAGAACGTGGCAGTGTCGGCAGACATATAGAAAGTTATGTAGTGAACATATTTCCAGAAACCATGGAGTTTTTTTTATAGTCCGCATAACATTTCACAAACATTACGTATTAAGTAAAATTTCTAAATATCCGCCCGCCCGGATTTTTTTCATACATTTTGCTTGCGTTAAATGCCAGCCGGGAATTTTTTTTTACCCATCGTCTTTTACAACTTTTTCCTACTATTTAATATTAAAGACAACTTTTACTGCACAGTCTGTATAACGTTTATAGTTTTACACATAAAACAGGTAGAGATAGTAGACTCGTAACGTAAACTTTCCTGTTAACATTACAACATACAGCACTGCCGTGTCAAAACAACACACTGTAAAGTCCAATACAGTGTTTTGTTTCTATAAAGCCAATTCGCTATCTCTTCCGCTCCTACATGTTCCCCTAGAACATTGTTTTATGTTAAATACTATAGTTATCAAGATATTGGTATGGAAAAAACACTGTATGTCTAAAAACTTAAAGTTTATAATTGCGTAACACTGTACTCGCCGTTGCAGTGTTTTGATTTGACAAAGCCACGCGCGAGCCGAAAAACTCATTTCACACTCTATGTCTATAAAGTCAAGGTCTATAATTGCGACTGTACTCGCCGTTACAGTGTTTTGATTTGACTAACTCGCGCACGTGCCGCGGAGGATATCACCATTTCTCCTAAGTGTTTAGTTATATCAGGTGTAAAAAAATCAACTGCAAATATTTTGAGGGGTGAATCAGCCTATGAAACTGAACAACTTTCCTCAAGGAACATAGGTCGAAATATGAAAAAAATTGGGCCTCCCATACAAATAAAATGGGCCATCTGGTACATTTTGTATGGGGGGCCCATTTTTTTTCATCCTGTATAGCTAGACCGTTGAGCTAGACAATCAGTTTGTTTGGGAAAGTTGTAGGCCTTGATGAGACCTTTATTTTATGTGACAGCTGTCAAACTAAAAACTCTTTTATCTCGGCAAATATTCATGTTATGCTAACCAATCAGTTTGTTTAGGAAAGTTGTAGTTGTAGGCCTTGATGAGACCTTTATTTTATGTTACAGCTGTCAAACTAAAAACTAGTTTATCATTCATGCTAGAAAATCAGTTTGTTTGGGAAAGTTGTAGGCCTTGATGAGACCTTTACTTTATGTGACAGCTGTCAAACTCGTTTATCTCGGCAATCATTCAAGATAGACTATCAATTTATTCGGGAAAGTTGTAGACCTTGATAAGACCTTTATTTTATGTGACAGCTGTCAAGCTAAAACTCGTTTATCTCGGCAATCATTCAAGCTAGACTATCAGATTGTTTGGAAAAGTTGTAGGCCTTGTTGAGACTTTCATTTTATGTGATAGCTGTTAAACAAAAACTCTTTTATATCGGCAATTATTCATGCTAAACAATCAGTTTGTTTGGGAAAGTTGTAGGCCTTGATGAGACCTTTACTTTATGTGACAGTTGTCAAACTCGTTTATCTCGGCAATCATTCAAGCTAGACTATCAGTTTGTTCTAGAAAGTTGTAGGTCTTGATGAGACCTTTACTTTATGTGACAGCTGTCAAACTAAAATTTTTTATGTGAACTTGTGTACAGGTCATAACATAGTTAGAACCAGTGTTTCATTACTACAAATACAACCGCAGTTGGGTCAAGTCAATACACTGCAATGTACAGTACAGTGTTTTGTCCTGACAAATCGCAAAGATTTTTGTAGCTGTTGTTAAGACAAAACAGTTTTATTTAAGTATCTCTGTATGTCTTATGATTTTAGTATATTTTTTTTAATGGCTATAAAGATCTTGACACGTAAAATCTATATAATTTTATTTTATTTCCAATATCTTCGAAAATCATATAGAAACCATACAAAAACTAAAAAAAATGTTTTTGTGTCCGTTCTCAAAACTTGAAATTTGAAGTTACAGTCTAATGTTTTGACACGGCAGAGCAAAAGCAAGTACCTGCCTACCTACCTACTCGCGTATACAGGGTTTCCTCCTTTAAATTTAAGAAGTCATTGTAAAATACAACAATCTATTTAGAAAACAAAACTCTAAGAACGTAGCGGTTTGTAAGCCTTGCAAATCAAAAAGTTGTAATTTCGTAAAGCATCGGTAAACTCACGAATTCTTATTGGCTAACTTTTTCATCAGAGTAACATTGTAAGCCGTAGTCGTAAATTGTTATATTTATCGTTTTATATCCTAAAACGGAGTATGAAAGTAAGAACTGAATCATCGAATGGTATAGCGGTGTACGTAACGGCCAATAAAGCTTTACTGGTAGGAAATTAGCTAAAGTAGCGCGAATAGGTAAGTCACGGGTTCCCAGCACCGTTGCAGCGAAATTACGACACCTAGATTCGAAGGATTACCTCTGTTTATTACTGTTCTTGCAAAGATGATCATTATCGAACCACTGGTTGGATCAATTTGATCTTCGGATCGCTTCTAATCGGAGAAAATATGTACATCGTGAACACAATCCGATTGAGAGTTAATTATTGGGTAATTATAGGGAACGTCGAACAGAGGAGGGTTCAAGGACGGATCCAGGAAGAGCACGGGGGGCAGGCGTCGTCGTTGTATCAAAAGAAAACAAAAGTTTAGCCCTTCAAGGGCTCAAAGTATCCGCGGGTGACGCTAGCAGAACCGGACGCATCTGATGCAGTTTCTCTTCGGTCGGTAGCAGGACCGGCGGCGGCGTGGCGGTCAGTTACCGCAGGCTAAAGATAGAGAAATTAGCTGCGCAGGAGTGCGCGAGTGAATGCACTCGATCGCCGCGCCGCGCCCCGCCCCCTCCATATACGAACAGGCGCAAACTGCAAGATCGATTACCACTAATTACTGCCCTCTGTTCTAAAGCCTCCGCTGAAATATTGTCCGGAACGCGCAGATTCCTCGCCCCTAACGGCCGGCGATAAGCGACGCATCTCCTTCCACGGACCGTTAGATCGTTGATTACAGGCGGAATAACCTAGCCGCGGCCGCAGTTTCACTGGTGCATTGCCCTTACTTATATTCCAGTCGAAAATAGTACCGGGAAGCGAACGTGTCCAATAATAGGTACAATAAGAACGTTTATTGAAAATGCATCGTTCTTATGCAAATGCGGCGATTCAAATCGGCAATTTGTATGGAGAAGTCTCCGAGTTGGAAAGTCCGGCAGGCTAGGAAGTTGAAAGGGATTAAAATATCAAGTGGGGATCGTGCGACATGGCTGATGGCTGCCAGCGTCACGAGGCGCGTGTGTTCCGTCGTTCCGTCCAATTACTGTGTTTGCGCGTTGCACTGACAATCGTCGCCGGCGACTTTCCTCGGTATCACCGGGCTGGCTGCGCCGGCGCAGCGCGACCGACCGCGCCGGTACTTAGAGACGTGAAAGCGGCTTGATCGCACGATTACACGCCACGTGTGCTTATCCTTCACGCTGAACGTGATATTCAATTGTAACTTGATCGCTTTCTCGTCTGCTTGACATAATAATGTGTAGGTACGGTGCGCGAGACGTTGTTATGACGCGTAAATTGCTTGTTGTTTCCAGAATTGTACTTTCAATAGGAAACGCGGACTGTAGCGAACTATTGAAGCGGATAATTGATTGTACATTCATCGCCGTTTATGTTACGTACCCTTACACTTATCGAGCGATTTCATAGCTCATAAGTTACGCGGAAGAGTCTATAGTTGCCGAGTAGTGGCTTCCAGTATCTGGTAATCTCCATTAGCATTCCCGTTGGCCATCTCACGGCTATCTGAAGATTAGCAGGATCCGATGGGGGCTCATAAAGCTAACTGATTGCTTGGCTACAATGCAAGCTTGTTCGCAGTGATCTGTTCTTCCCGTTATGGTAGAGCTTAATGGGGATGGTAAAGTTTGATGCGGTTTTGAGGTTGAGTTGAAATTAAGAATCTACCTAAGATAAGTAAGAATCTAAATACAAAATTTCAGTAAATACGCAAGTCAAAATAAATGCTTTAAAGTCGTTTGTGTTCATGGGCCTAAACTTGTGTTTCAAGTTACTTGTAGCTTACTAAACTTTGTGTTCTGTCAATAACCGCGACCATGCAAAAGCATAAACGTATTCACTATTATAGAAAACCATTTCACGTGAAGCTCTAAAACTTTTAGCACTAAAAAACTTGTTCTTTTAGTTTTAAATAAAGCACTACAGTTTAATAGGTCCACAGTTTAAAAACGATGAAAAGAGCCTTTATACCATCAAATAAGAGAGTGTGTAAAAGGATAATAAAAAAGAAATTAGATAGCTTCCTATCAACCAGCTCTGAACAAGATATACCTATTACCTACATAGATCAAGAAATAGAGTACAGGGAGACTTACGAAGTAACATAAAAACTTAAAATAACTCTTTTGAAGTACAGTTTGTAAAGCTTTGCGTCTCTCAATAGACATTACTACCTACTGTTATTTACAAGAAAAGTATAGCACAAAGTAAATCTTTAATTATTTAGCCAATTAGTGTGAGAATGCATGAGAGTGAAAACTTAATATCAACATATTAGGTACTTCTTTGGGTTTCCTTTATTCGCCAGGCTACGTCCATTAAATCCTCGCTTTAATTTTATTTGGAAGGTTTGATGGATGATTGAAGCAAGATAAATAAAGTAAACATTATGTTATCATAACAGCCCCAACAGTCCACTGCTGGACGTGGGCCTCCCCTTATCGAGGGTATTGAAATACTCACCAAGCATCATGTTTGCATGCACCAAAATTTCCTTACAGTAACTTAGTTCTTACTTCTCTACTTAGGCTTCACATAACTCGACCGACATGACATGCTACGTCTACACTAGTTTAGACTTTGAGTATATCTGGAAGCTTATGTGAGACTGATTAAAGCAAGATGAACGAGCCTTGTTATAAACAATGTTGGGTTGTTCTCGGCACTCTTCTAGGAAGGCGAAGATTACAGCCTCTACAGAAAACACCGATGTTAAAAGATTAGATGCCCAGTGGATGCGTAGCTGAACATAATTATGATCTATGAAAGCACTTTGTGACGATGATGTAGAGAGAACGTTGATGAAAATAGTTGGAAAATAATGATTTAGATAAGAATTGTTTCTACTTAGAAGTTTGTTCTGCAATTTATTTTTTAATTAGAGACAGACAATTGTTCAAATCTACTTCAGACGAATGATTAGTCTCGCCGCAGCGTCCAGTCGACTCTACATAAAATATAGATGTAACACAATTTCTTCTAGAACAATTGTTCTAATTTGTATTTTTTGACAAATAATAAGTGCATTTTCAGAAGGACCTTCTAGACTGGTAAATGAATGAATATGTTGGAAGCAAGTATGTTTACAAACAAAGCTCCAAAGTCAAAAGTTCCGCTTCCAAGATTTCCAAGCAGACCTATATTTGCATTTATTACAACTCTATTCCTAGTCTCTCTACAGTGATAACTAGAATGTCTTCACACTTCATTGACAATAAGGCTATTCAAAGGTGATTTACAGATTATTATGATTATTATTAACACGCAAGGTTAGTAATCTCACGCTAACATAGTCATTTCTAGTTTTTCTAAGCCAATAAGCAGTGAGTCTGGCTGCTGTGTAACATAGAGCCATATTGTAGGTAATATCCCGAGATAGAGAGTAGTCTGGTTTCGTTGTTTGACACACAGTGAAGTAAAATTTTACCAGAAATAACGTACAGTTGGCTCCTATAGAGATCGCACACATGGTACTTTCAGCAGAAAATCCACCTACCAATTTAAGGAACCAATGTATATGGGTTTTTCCTGTGGGTTTATCTTAGTGTTTGCATGAATAATCAGTATAAGTTGGTCCCTTAAATATCTTTGTAGATTTGCTGGCGATAGTACCTACCTACTCTACACACTACGTCATCGATTACGTACTAGCCTCAGGGGAGAGCAAACTGAGTGTTTCGCTCATAGATTTTTGAATTTTCGATCGTAGGGGCTGTTGGGTTGTTTGGTCGACTTTTGCAAAATGGTTGCTGGAATCGAAAATGACAACAGCGAGCCTTCGAAACCAATTTATTTTGTGGTTTTACTATCTGCGCTATTTGCCTCATGAGCACACGTCGACAAATCGCGGCGTGCGCGTGCGCATACCCACAGTCCCCCGTAATGAGACGGGCCAGGGAAAGCGCACTAACTCGCTTGAGGACCACCATATAAGTACCTAAGTAATAGTTTTTTTACTACCTTAGTAATAGTGGAAGTAATTAAGTTTTATTTTCATCTATTAACCTTATTCTTAAATGCATAGAGCGGCACGCACAAAGCGGCAATATGCAGCATTTTGTTTCATTGAGTCAAACTATGATGTTCGCAACTTTTGCCCGTGGGTGTCATAAAGGGGTACCTACCTATACAAAAGGGGACTAAGGGATGAATCCAAGGAATGGGCAACAGCGTTCTCTGTGATTATCTACAACACCTTTCACGGCGCTTGCCAATCCACCTGCCAAGTTTGGTGAGTATGACAAATGAGGGGAGGCCCATGTCCAGAAGAGACATTGTTGTGTTTGTAGTACTAGAGTTAAACTTAGGTATTGATGTAACCGGAAAGCATGAAAAGCCGGTAACGGCGCTTCCTACCGCCTAAGGTGACACTTTACCTGTCAATTAACGTAATAAAGCAAATAAACAAACAGTATGATTACCAAGGAACTGCCTCTAGAGGCTATTGCATTATTTATCGTGAGATGATTATCATCAAATCGAGTTAGCTTAACGCTTCGCCGGAGACGACAAAGGAAGTAAAAGTTCTTACACAACAGACGTAAAAAGCTCGAGTTATGATAAGAAAATAACCGCACATGCAAGTCTAGCAAAAATGACTTGTAGTCTTTGGTACCGATACTCATGCCAGCAAATCCACTTACTCATTAAAGGACGTCTTCTAGTGGTCTCTCTCTCTCTCTCTCTCTCTCTTCGTGTGGGACACCGAGTCGTTTAACGACTCGATGAACCCTGGTGTTAGAGTTTTTCAACCGCCTACTGTAAGTAGCAGGCCTCTGACATGGTTGTGTAACGACCGCCATCATAGACAGCGACCGGGACCGACGGCTTAACGTGCCCATCCGAAGCACGGAACCATCTTGCTTTTCGGACAACCAGGTGGTTCAGCCTGCTGTCCTAACCAGACTGGGAACAAATTCACAAAGTGATAAATATCCACTTTGTGAGTGACCCCACCGGGAATTGAACCCGGTAATTTATACAAATACTAAGAAAGCCAGTATACGTTGGTCCCATAAACGAGTAGGTGGATTTCTTAGCTAAAGTACCTACAAAGTCGTTAAATACTAGAAAGATCACTTTTGTCACCTCTTGTACTCAGTGTGGGATAAATGTCAATTATTAACTCTCTCTCCGTGGCATTAACATAATGATTAGTGTCCGACTAGAAATGACTTCTTGTTTGCGGACGTCGAGACAAATTGCACCGGCTTTTCTTGCACTCAGCACGCATTAGTGCATCCTCCAATCAATACACGCGGGAACATCAGATGCGGCGGGAAAAAGCTAATCATGTCAGAGACAGTTGATTGGCTGACGGTACACGCTAATGTAAGGTTACCTACGTCGATTCCAGCTAACAAACGCAAGAAAGTGTAAGCTCGATGCGAACGGCAAATTACCAGGCCTTCCCGTTACACCCGCGGCGCTCGCCCGTGACGATATGCCATGTCGCACCTCAACCACTACCTACAGCAACTGCCGCAATAATAATAAACTTCCCGTGTAATAGAGACACAGTTACCGAAGCAATTGACTCGTCGACAATGGAAAACCGCGGCGTTGGGTAAGAACTGGGTGCTAGGTAAACACAAGGGCCGAAACGCTGTTGCGAATTGAAGGTTGCCACACCGCGGATGCAGAATGCAGTAATGCTACATTCTCAGCGAAATCTCAGTGTAACAGGTACCTTAGACTGGTGCTTCAAGTAGGTACGTTTACGTAAACGCTATTTACAAACCGTTCGCTAAGGACGTGAAAAGTTACAGTCCTTTTAGTCACGCGTGAGCTATATTAGTTCCAGCGTGCGTCGGCCTGAGTGGCGTTTGCTCAGTTTCAATACATAATTGCATATTGTTTACTGGCTATAACTGGATTCTAAATATAGTAAGTTCATACTGTTATTTCATTACTAATTTTGCACATTCAGTGAACACCAAGGCTCAATCGTAAATTGCAAGATTGTAATGCAGTGATGATTGGTGTGTTGCAAAATAAAGACACTAGAGTAGAAATAACGGCCACTGGGACACCTCGGTAATAACAGTCATAACAAAAACACGTACCTATTTCTAATTTGTTCCACTTTAACTCTATAAAAGCGTCAATATAATTTTATTCAGGATAAAATACTTATCCGCAAATAAAATCAGGTTTAGCACTCCATCAATCTTGTGAATAATAAATTAGGTTCATAAAATGAGCAGTTACTTCAATTTTCATATGCCATTTAATTTCCTGGAGGCTGTACATTATCTATGGCGCGTTTACGACACATCTCGTCTGCGCATACGCATCAAAGCCTGCAATAAAATCTATCCACTTAAAGTAAAAGCTTCATCAGCAGTTCAGCTCCACCACAGAATATACAAGGTGGACCAAACATTGAAGTCTAAACACGACATTTGAATGCCTTATACTAAGGGGTATCCGAATTTCCATTCACCCCCACCATGTACCTATATTATTCACAATAAATATAGCTGAAAGGAGGTCAAGGTAGTCATGAAACTGAACAACTTTCCCCAAGGAACATGGGTCGAAATTGAAAAAAAAAATTGCCGATCAGCTAATTTGAGTAACTATAGAAAGTCTATTTTTTTACATATTCAGGTCCATGGAGAAAGTTGTCAGTTTCATGAGCACCTTGACCAGCTTCAGGCTTTATTTGTTGTTTCTTTCTGAATTTGAAATTCACACTGGAATAAAATTACGGGTAAAAATCATGACAATTATACTACAGAACTGGGAATGTTTCGGATATCCTCAATATAAGTCATTTAGGTACATTTAGTATTTTTACGTCTCTGTGAAATCCACCCTGTATAATGCTCAGTACTCAGCAAATCGTACGTTTTCAGTCGTAAAAGCAGTAAAAGGCATTTCCGCGAGAGAACAAAAACGCTAGCAAATAAATGTTATTGCGCTATGACCACAAGGTGCCACAGTACAGGTAACGGTTGAGGCTTTTCAATACTTAGGGCTTATGGTGAGTGTGCAATTTTACAACTAGCAAGAAAATCTATTGGCTTTTTGTTTAATGGATAAACACAATTTTCTTCTACAGAAATAGAACAACAGTACTTAGTAAAAGAAACACGTACATAATGTTTTGATTCGACATTTCAAACCAAAAGTGCTGCGTTGCAAAAGAGTGCGAAAATATTTAGGTACTTTGTGCATATTTGTTTTTGTGTACTTGCACTAGCATCAGCCTACTTTTTCGTCGTAATTGTCGTCTTCTAAGGGATTAGTTTCATATCTATTACCTATTATTACAATTTTAGGTGATCATCTCTCACAACATTTTATGTAATAAATCTTGCGCTCCGCCTACCCCGCGAGAACTAAGGCGTGAGGCGAAATATTACGCATCAATGCTATTATGCAGATAATATGTTTTCACCCATGTACCCTCCTATAGTCTGGGGTGATGTTCATCACGGAAAAATTCGCATCATTGAACAAAATGTTATTCGTTTTATTCGTGTTTACCGTGTCGTCTTTTTAGATACCACGAGACACCAACGCGGTTTTACATTTACTTAGGACAAGTACAAAATATTTGTTTTCAAGTTAAGGTTACCTACTTATTTACATGGTTTGTTTTCTCATGCCCTTAAAAGGTTGGTCTTAAATGAGTCGTCTTATTTTGGTCACTGGTGACTAATCCTCTTATTAGCACAGATATTAGTAAACTGATCTCAATATGGTTTGGTGCCGGTTGAATGTTTTCAAAACACTCGATATTTTGGCTTATTGTTGGTTGAAACAAAATGGTTGAAAACAAACACACGAGATCAGTAGTTTATACAATTGATGATTGGTCCTTTATCTATGACATGCACAAGTTTCACTTCCGAGACGAAACTGTCAAATATCATAGGTATTTAAAATCTGTGAATTTTGGATAACTATTATCATAGTTGAAGAACAAAAAACATCATCTTCCTGCCCTTATCACAATTACTTGGGGTCGTCGCAACACGTTTCGTTGAACACAAAATCGTTTTGCAAAAGGATTTGGCTGAATTTTACGACCGGTCGCCTACCAGACGTCAACCCTCCTTGGGAATGCTTTTGTGGCGGATTAACCAAACTATGCGGTTGGCCCTGGCTGTTTGGATCGCTCGGTCGCCTCTTACGACCCCCACGTGAAGAGAGGGGTTGGTGCTATTCTACTCTGCTGGCACCACAAGTACGCAAAGTAAAAACTCCCACGATGAAATCGAAATCCCTCGACGTAAGAAAGTAGCCGGCTCAGAACAAAACACAAGTTTGATTTGCAAACGACCAGTTCCTAAACAAGGTATCGCTGCATTACGTGATTTTAACGTGACTACGGCTAGGGCTGCCTTAGGGCAGTCTTAGATTTACCTGAGGGAAAATTTTTCTAAACTGTCACTCGCTGTGCTCAACGCCAAATGGGGATAGGTACTTTTTTACGAGGGAACGACAAAACTGAAGGACATTTATTCAGATCAGAGGGGTATTTTAATTTATGGAGTATTCGAATTTGGAAGAAATCTACAAGCTTTGCACAGAAGGCGTAAGGCGCGACTGAGCTTAAAAGTGCTAATAAGATGTGCTTTGATTCAGACCGTTTAAAAAAAGCACTAGAAAGTGAAACAAACGGTTGAGAATAACACCATTTTATGTAGTTCCCTCTTGTCTTCCTCATTTACTGGCTTATCTTTCAGATTAGAAGTAGTTTGTAGAAAATTATGTCATGATGGAGTTTTTGAAGCATTTTCATTGTGTTTCGAGGTTTTACTTGGCAGCCCTACGTTATAATAATGCGAGTATGCACCTGCGCGCTTGCCTTTCACTCGCCCATCGAAAGTGCAGATGATGCAGGCGAGTGGCGCCCTCTGACCCTACTTGCAATACTGCCGGTACCTCTTAAAGGCCACTGAAGATGGACCAGATAGACTTTGGTCTGTGGAAACTCTATTGATGCAACGAGATGGCAGTTTGCGCTATAAAACTATGCTTACGATCAAGAGATTCACTTTCTATGAAAAACTAAGTACCAATGGAAAATAGTGTTTAGTTGGGAACCATAATTGAGAGTTATTGGAACTGAGAGTTCAATTGAAACTTTCACGTAGCTATATGTTCAACACATTGATTACGTCATTTCATTATTTTGGTACTACTTTCGTGATTTTATTTTACCTTCTTAAGAGCCCACCAAGAGTTACTCAAACTCCCAATCAAAGGTGTAGTTTTCATCAAGTTAGGTCTCAAACAATCTGTCTGTACCTTATGAAGAAGTCAGGTGAAGATCCTATCCAATTCAACGTAACTCAAAGACAAAACTGTAATATCTAATACTTAGATAATCGTCATTAGAATAAGATTCTTGAATACAAAAACATCTAACCCTTGCACTTAGCGCTGCATTGGTAGAGCATCTCATTAAATATTCTTGTTGCAATAAAATATGCTCACTATTAAGTTTCAAAGCGTACTGATGCAGGAAAAATAACTCAATGCGCTAGAGTGGGATAAATCGATGGCAAAATACGAACTGCGCAGAACTAACACGGGTACTTATAGGCCTTAGAGCTGGTAACACATTATAAGAGTAGGTACAAATTGTGCCTAGGTAATTTTGCAAAATAATGGACAATAGTTTCCATAATTCCATAACTACTTAGATATGCTAGTAAAGTGGTATTGTAAAGTTCATTACCTAGGTACTTTATAAATGCTAACAAACAGGATGTCTATAATTGGATGTTACTTATAAGATGTAAGATTTTATCATACATTTGAAATAATAAGAAGACCAGTCTTCTTCTTCAAGCTCTATCTCTCTTCGTGTGGGACACCGAGTCGTTCAACGACCTGATGAACCCTGGTGTCAGAGTTTTCCAACCGCCTACTGCAAGTAGCAGGCCTCTGACATGGTTTTAATGACCGCCATCCTAGACAGCAAACGGGACCGACGACGGCTTAACATGCCCATCCGAAGCACGGAACCATCTTGCTTTTCGGACAATCAGGTGGTTCAGCCTACAATGTCCTAACCAGACTGGGAACAAATTCACAATGTGATAAATATCAACCTTGTGAGTGACCCCACCGGAAATTGAACCCGGAACTTTCTGCGTGGAAGACAGTCATACTAACCACTGCGCCACATCGGTTCTTGAGAAGCAAGAGAAAAATGTGCCGGTATGTGCAAGTTTTGTCCTCTTACCAATACTTCGTATTTCTATCTATCGTTCCTGCTGGATAATGGCTAACCAGCTCCCCATAGTAAATGGTGTTCGGTTAACCAGCTGTCAAACGGTCACCATTTGGCGGACAAATCGCCGCGGACCACCTACTAGGCGCTCGTATACATGCAAATACACAGACGAAGATACCAGAATACCGGGGGGTGATAAACTGCACCGCACTCTAACAAAAGTCTTATAATGAACTGGAAATCGAGCGAAATGTATCGACATTTGCATAGATTCAGAGTTATGTTCAACTGTGAACGTTTGTTAGGGGACCGGTATGGAATGCGGCCGCTAAGTTTATTTGTCTGATTAATTGTTAGATCAGAATTTACAGTTCTGTAAGGCTTGCAAGTCGCAAGACACAACAAAGTATTTCGTAATGGCAGTCTAGTCGCGCTGTGCTCCTGACGACGCTAAAAATGTGCAAGTTTTTGCCCTATTAGACATTTTCTAGGCGGCTTTCGCAAGGTTCTCGAATTTTACTAGGTAATGTCTAATCTCGAATAACGGAAACTATTGTAATAATAGCGACATTTATTGAAATATTAAGTTTTATTTGTATTTGTTACATTTTTAGGGTTTCGTAGTCTACTAGAAACCCTTATAGTTTCGTCATGTCTGTCTGTCTGTCTGTCTGTCTGTCTGTCTGTCTGTCTGTCTGTCTGTCTGTCTGTCTGTCTGTATGCCGCGCCCTCATATCTTCGTCAGTTTTAGAGCTATCGACATGAAATTTGGTAAGAAGATAGATCGTGTTGACCCAAATAAAGAAATGTTAAGAAAAAAATAATTTAAATGTTTTTTGGACCCCCTCCCATACAAGTGAAAGGGGGGCAAAATATTTCTTTTTCTTCTGCAATATTGAGTAGGGTATCGTTGAATAGGTCTTTTAAAATTAAGGTGAGGTTTTTTTGAAACAAATTCTCTAAAATGTTTCTGTCACGAGATATTTGCTTTTAAAAAGGGCGTTTTTGACCCATAATTTGTTCCAGCTGTAACTTCTAAAGTATAAACGCTAAAAATTTGAAATAAATATGGAATATAGCTTACAATCTGAAGTTACAATGAAAACTATAACGGATATCGTACCCTTAAAGGTTTCAGGAAAAATTGAGTTTTTCTATTTGCGGTTGGTCATCATACTGCTGCTAACAAACCAGCAACAAAATTAAGTTTGTAATGCTGAAAAACCTGATATTTAAACGTTGACTACGAAACCCTATTTGTGGGCGTGTCTGACACGCTCTTGGCCGGTTTTTTTGTTACTAACTACGGTGGATCAATGACCCAAAGAGGATCTTGCCTTCGACATTTCTGGCTTATTCAATGGAATTAAATGGTAGCTAGTAGGCACAAGAAAAAAAACCTATGCAGATATCAATGTTAGGTCTGGCATTTAAAAAAACAACGACGATTTCTTCGTATGTTGCAAAGATTTCGTAAATGCAGAATTCATATTAAAATAACAGCTTTAGGTTCTACAAATCCAGCAGTTTTGTATGATAAGCGTAGTACGTGCTATCAGTGTCACGTTGCGACAAAAAGTTGATATTCACGTGGAATGCCCTCTAACAGGTACTAGTACAGCTACGACTATTCAATTTGATGAAAGCTATTAGTCAAAGCTATCTGTGGAAAATCGTTTATCCTCGGTGGGGTAGGTTAGGTTGTAATACCTCGTAAGTACAGAGCCGGGAGATATTTATTATATTAGCGGAATGCGAGTCCCGTTGCGACGGAAGCGGCGCGGCTCGCCCCACCCACCTTCTGCAGGCGGACTGCTAGCACAGACCTACGAGTTCCAAGACACTGTTACAAAGACCCCGATCTGTGACCCCGGTTCTACCTATCGGACCTAAGTTTACTTTGCGACGGAAGCGACGCGGCTCGCCCCACCCACCTTCTGCAGGCGGACTGCTAGCACAGACCTACGAGTTCCAAGACACTGTTACACCAGGGCTCCGATCTGTGACCCCGGTTCTAAGTTTACTTTGTGACGGAAGCGGCGCGGCTCGCCCCACCCACCTTCTGCAGGCGGACTGCTAGCACAGACCTACGAGTTCCAAGACACTGTTACAAAGACCCCGATCTGTGACCCCGGTTCTACCTATCGGACCTAAGTTTACTTTGTGACGGAAGAGCCGCGGCTCGCCCCACACACCTTCTGCAGGCCTGGACTGCTAGCACAGACCTACGAGTTCCAAGACACTGTTACACCAGGGCTCCGATCTGTGACCCCGGTTCTAAGTTTACTTTGTGACGGAAGCGGCGCGGCTCGCCCCACCCACCTTCTGCAGGCGGACTGCTAGCACAGACCTACGAGTTCCAAGACACTGTTACAAAGACCCCGATCTGTGACCCCGGTTCTACCTATCGGACCTAAGTTTACTTTGCGACGGAAGCGACGCGGCTCGCCCCACCCACCTTCTGCAGGCGGACTGCTAGCACAGACCTACGAGTTCCAAGACACTGTTACACCAGGGCTCCGATCTGTGACCCCGGTTCTAAGTTTACTTTGTGACGGAAGCGGCGCGGCTCGCCCCACCCACCTTCTGCAGGCGGACTGCTAGCACAGACCTACGAGTTCCAAGACACTGTTACAAAGACCCCGATCTGTGACCCCGGTTCTACCTATCGGACCTAAGTTTACTTTGCGACGGAAGCGACGCGGCTCGCCCCACCCACCTTCTGCAGGCGGACTGCTAGCACAGACCTACGAGTTCCAAGACACTGTTACACCAGGGCCCCGATCTGTGACCCCGGTTCTACCTATCGGACCTAAGTTTACTTTGTGACGGAAGAGCCGCGGCTCGCCCCACACACCTTCTGCAGGCCTGGACTGCTAGCACAGACCTACGAGTTTAAAGACACTGTTACACCAGGGCCCCGATCTGTGACCCCGGTTCTACCTATCGGACCTAAGTTTACTTTGTGACGGAAGCGGCGCGGCTCGCCCCACCCACCTTCTGCAGGCGGACTGCTAGCACAGACCTACGAGTTCCAAGACACTGTTACAAGGACCCCGATCTGTGACCCCGGTTCTACCTATCGGACCTAAGTTTACTTTGTGACGGAAGCGACGCGGCTCGCCCCACCCACCTTCTGCAGGCCTGGACTGCTAGCACAGACCTACGAGTTCCAAGACACTGTTACAAGGACCCCGATCTGTGACCCCGGTTCTACCTATCGGACCTAAGTTTACTTTGTGACGGAAGCGGCGCGGCTCGCCCCACCCACCTTCTGCAGGCGGACTGCTAGCACAGACCTACGAGTTCCAAGACACTGTTACAAGGACCCCGATCTGTGACCCCGGTTCTACCTATCGGACCTAAGTTTACTTTGTGACGGAAGCGGCGCGGCTCGCCCCACCCACCTTCTGCAGGCGGACTGCTAGCACAGACCTACGAGTTCCAAGACACTGTTACAAGGACCCCGATCTGTGACCCCAGTTCTACCTATCGGACCTAAGTTTACTTTGTGACGGAAACGGCGCGGCTCGCCCCACCCACCTTCTGCAGGCGGACTGCTAGCACAGACCTACGAGTTCCAAGACACTGTTACAAGGACCCCGATCTGTGACCCCGGTTCTACCTATCGGACCTAAGTTTACTTTGTGACGGAAACGGCGCGGCTCGCCCCACCCACCTTCTGCAGGCCTGGACTGCTAGCGTATACCTACGAGTCCTAAGACACTGTTACACAAAGGCCCACTTCAAATTTTTATGGCTATTGTCACTTCAGTGACGCTCAATCTGTGCAGCTAGGTATGTTTTAAAGTTATCGCGACGCGAACCGGGTGAAGCCATCTCAACTTGTCACATCGACGTACATACAACTGTGATTCGTAATTTACCCGAAACATGATGTTTTCAAAGTAACTACATTACATACCTAGGTAGCTACGAGTCTTTGTCATTTTTACGCAGGAATGAAATAAAATTTTATAAATATCAAAATCAAAGCAAAATTGTAGAGTAAGTCTAGAGCAAGAAACATCTTCATCACCATCAATATAACAAGATCAACTGTGAAACGTCCATAGGTTCAGATGGGCCTCTATCGGGCACCTCTATAGACCACGATTTAGGTGTTTCGAATTAAAATTTACTTACTACTTAGTTACCTACAAGGTTGAGACTGCTGGCGACTTCTGGTGTCGGAGGCGAAGATCCTCTTTGGGTCATTGACAGATCCAGCAGTGGACTGCGAATCATGATAATGATAATGAGTAAGTTGCATAGTCCAACAGTCTATCAAGTCTATGATAGAGCTGGATGGCCAGGGTTTCAGATGGGCTACGTAATTCGAATTAACCCCCAAGTACTGTTACTTACGCAGCCATGCTATTCTATTAATGTTTCGCTGTATAATGCTTTGATAATAGAGTTTAATGCGGTTCACGATAAGCAATTGCCTTGGGATGACTTTATGTTTTAAATGATAGGTTAGGATTTTATGGACGAGAAGAGACGTCCTATGGTACTTCCTCGTGGCTAATAAAATAAATATAACAGTTATTCACCTACCTCAGATATCTTACTACGATTATTTATCAAAGACGCTCCAATGTCGCAAAGTGTTTTTATATAAGGTCGATGCGATGGATACTAGAATGGCTACATGTCATACATCTATTGTATAGAACAATCAGTAGTTTTTGTTGTCAAATTCAAATAAAAATTGAATTCCGCTCTGTTTTTTTTTACGTGATGCGGAATTCCGATTGTTTGAATATGTCATAAAAGATTTTCCGTGCGAGTTTTTACTCCTTAGTATAAAAAAAACCTGCCTATTGCCCGCACGCGATCTGATGGCGGCTGCCGTCAGCCTCATCAGATCGATCATCAGATCGATCGATTTTTAGAACTTTATTACAGGTAGTATACGTCTATTTCGACTCTTAAATATCATTAGCTGTAGTGAGCATAAATTTTGAGCTTATACGGGATGAAAAGCCCAAACGAAAGAAGCTTAATCTTATTCCCATGCGTAAAGATGGCGGCGATAAAGTTCGGATACACTTTCACTGAGTAAAATGTTGGTAAGCGGTTTGGCGGTAATCACTAATAAGGCATCAGCTACCATAATGAGTCAAGTTAGAAAGCGGTGACGAAATACGGACGCGGAAAATGCGGGAAAATTCGTGACGTGCCGTAACTGGCGAGTGACCAACAGCCACAAGAGTTACATTGCAAACGAAACTTGTGGTCTCGAAAGTTTTACTAGTTCCTCGATAACTACCTGGCAATTACAGAAGTGGCCAAAATGTGCCATTTTCTCCGTATCCCACCCTGTAAATTTTCGAATCAGGCAATTGGGAAACCACCCTAGAATTTTACAGTGTGATTTTACCATGTTTTTATCTACATGCAGTATGGCTGCGATGAACTTGACTCCTAGTATGAGTTTGACGTCAAAATAAGTCGGTACGAATTTCGATATCACCGAGACGCATCAAACACAATACAATTGTTTTTGAAATAAGTACCTATGTAATGATGTTGTTTGATTCCGAAGCTGATCTTAGCGCAGTGGAAGCAAATTAAAGTTATCTTAAAATCTAAAACTAAATGGTCGATCAGCCTCGGAACAACATTTGACTACGATTCGTAGTGCTCTTTACTATAGCTAAATAAAATAAATTTAATGAGAGAATTCTGCTCCGGAAAGTTTCCGGCCGAGAAATTCTTGTTTCCAAAATCTACTTAAACAGGGCCCAGCAACGAATTGCTTACCGAGCGAACGATGACGCCGTCGTTTCCTTGTAAGTCTAGTTTTTGACAGGAAAAATAGGTATCAGGTTTGAGGAAGACTTTTGGATTGGGACTTAGGTACTAGACTTACTGCACCCGGGCACCAGCTCGTGTGGCACTCCGTCCCTCCGACAGTTTTGGCTTCACCTCAGTTCATCACTCCACCATTCACCAGTTCACAGTTCGACATCAACAATGTTTTCAACACAAAACAACTAAAGATTCCTCTCCGAATGAGGAATCGGCCCCGTTGGCCCCAATCAAGAAAACAATCAAAAATATATGGCTATCGGCAGCCGCGACGCGAGCGACGACTCAAAGTGAGGTTATGTTACCGGCGACCACGTTGGCCTCAATCAAAAGCCGGAACCAAAAATCACTTGGTTCACCTCCCACCGAACAGGAAAACCACACGAGAAAACCGAAAAGCACACTAAATTACTTATTTATAATTAAACTTCGCATCCACGATGCGGGCGACGGCAGAGGACGTGACAAGATGACAGAGCAGTGTTGCCAGCACCGCGCGCCCATTTTATACGAAAACTAAACATTCACCCGCCCCGGACCGACCCATCGGTCCGCTCTATGCATGGCAGGCGTGATAAAGTAGCTACTGCTCGCTTAAGGACTGAATCCCCCACCTGAACTTCTGCAACTCGAGGAGTGCCATCACTACCCGGAAACAGGTTGAGAATGCGCCCCCGGCGCCAACGCAGTGGCGGTAGGTTGGCATCCTTAACCAGAACGAGATCCCCAATGCAGGGGGGTTCAGTCCTGTCCGTCCACTTAAGGCGTTGCTGCAGAATGTGCAAGTACTCAAGCGACCAACGCTTCCAAAAGTTTTGAGTCATTTGCTGCAACAACTGATAACGCGACAAACGATTGCTATTCACCTCCGTATAGGGATATTCCGGCAAGGCGTTAAGTGGGCGGCCAATTAAGAAATGCCCTGGCGTCAGGGCCTCTAAATCATTTGGGTCTGAGCTGAGCGGACACAAAGGACGCGAATTGAGTACAGCCTCAATTTTACAAAACACGGTCGCCAGCTCCTCGAAAGTCAAAATTGTTAACCCTACAACGCGCAACAAATGCGTCTTAGCGGACTTTACAACCGCTTCAAAAATACCACCCCAGTGAGGGCACGCTGGTGGATCGAACACCCAGGCAATGCCCTGACGGGAGAGGCCCGTGCTGATGGCTTCTTCGTTCTCCCGTAAGAACGTTACAATTTCTTTCATACACCGATCAGCACCCTTAAAGTTGGTACCACAATCCGACCTGATCAGCGCTGGTCGCCCTCGTCGCGACGTAAATCTCTCCAGCGCTGCCAAAAGGCCTCCGTAGAAAGGTCGGCCACGAGCTCCAAGTGGACGGCCTTGGTGGCTAGGCACACGAACACGCACAAGTACGCCTTGATAGACTTTGCGTTCCGTAGGCGTGATGCCTTTACCATGAAAGGGCCTGCAAAATCCGTTCCCACACCTGCAAACGTCCAGGCCTCCGTCACCCGGTCCGGTGGGAGATCTCCCATCTGTGGCTGCATTGTGGCTGCCTTCAAGCGGTAACAAGGCAAGCACCTAAACACAACGCTACGTACCGTTCGTCGTCCCGATAAGATCCAAAACTCGCGCTGTAGAATGGCCAATAGCGCATTACAGCCCGCGTGCGAGTTTTTCTCATGACGATCCCTGACTAAGAGCTCAACTAAGGGTCCCCTTGTTGGAAGTAACAGTGGATGCCGAGCCGAAAAGGGCAGGCTAGCGTTCCGAAGTCTGCCTCCAACCCTGAGCATACCTTGCTCATCCAGAAATGGGTTGAGGCGCACAATTCCTCCCTTCAGCTTTCCACGTCCATCCCTGAGCAGCCTGACCTCCTCTTCAAAATGTTCCGCCTGGACGACTCTAACTAATGAGCATAGAGCCGCATTCCGTTCCGCAGGCGAGAGGACAGGTGTAAAGTTCCGTTCTGCTTGAGGCTTCCTGCAGTTGTTCACGAACCGCTTGATCCAACCTGTCACCCCAAGAAGTTTGTCGAGGGAGCTATACCGTTCCAGCAAGAAAGCTGGGTTAGGCTTCGGTACGAGTTGCCCCACGTTCACTCGCAAACCTCGATCAGGTGGCCCAAGCGGCGCCCTGCACTCGTTGAATGGCCATTCCTGCGGCGACTCAGTCAGCCATTGAGGTCCCCACCACAGTGGGTGACTCACCAAATCAGGTGCCCTGCACCCGCGCGAAGCGCAGTCCGCTGGGTTCCATTCTCCCGGTACGTGCCTCCACACTAACGGAGTTTCCGACCCCGTAATCTGTGACACCCGATTTGCCACGAAAACCTCAAGTGTATGTACCGACGTCTGCAACCAGCACAGAACTATCCGACTGTCAGTCCACGCGTACACCGTTTCATCCAAGTTGATGGTACCACGCAGATTGCAGGTTACATGATTTAGCAAGCGCGCTAGAAGAGCTGCCCCTGCCAATTCCAATTTGGGGATGGTCCATCTAGTTCTGACTGGTGCCACCTTACTTTTGGCCATAACCAGACGCACGTGCACAGTTCCCGTTGAACTTGCTGTCCGAAGGTATACAGCTGCCGCGTACCCTCGCTCCGAGGCGTCACAAAACCCATGTAGGGTAGCCTTACATCCCACCGATGGGACTAACTTGCGGGGTATCGCGATGTGCACAATCCCTGGTAAGGTGGTCACAAACTTGAGCCAATCCTTCAACAACTCTCCGGAGAGTTGGTCGTCCCATCCTAAGTTGGCTAGCCACAACCTTTGTAAAAGCACTTCGCCATGAACGTAACCGGGGCGATCCATCCGCTAGGATCGAACGTTCTAGCGATTGTCGACAGTACCGACCGCTTAGTCCAAGTTTTCCAAAAGGTCGGGCTCGATCTTGTACGTGAATACGTCATGCGTTGGCCTATATTGCACCCCGAGGATGCCCAACGTGTTTGGATTGTCCGGGTTCTCAAAGAGGTGCGGGTCCTGATGGAACTCGCCTGGCAAACCGGCCAGGAGCTCTGGGCAACTGGACAACCATTTCCGCAACTCGTAACCTCCTGAACCCATGATCGCGATCAACTCGTCTCGTAGAATTAGCGCCTGCTCCACGCTATCAGCACCCGTGCAGATATCGTCCACGTAGACGTCGCGATCCAGTACTGCTGCGGCTCGAGGATATCTTACCCTTTCCTGTGCGGCCAACTCGCAGCGTACGTACTGCCAAATACGGACTTGGCTTAAGTCCATACGTCACCGTGTTAAGTTCGTATGTGACCATCGGCTCATCTGGGCTCTCACGCCACAAAATCAGCTGATACCGACGGTCATCCGGATGTATCATGGTTTGGCGAAACATCATTTTGACGTCTGCGACGAACGCTACCTGGTGTAACCGAAAGTCTGTGAGAATGTCCACAATGACCCGGTTCAATTTAGGACCCGCGTGCAAACATTGGTTCACAGACACACCATTCGAGGTAGGAGCAGAACCGTCAAACACCACCCGTATTTTCGCCTCAGGTGACTTCAAGACAGCCAGGTGTGGAATGTAATAATGCTCGACACACCTCCAATCCAGGCTGGACACCGACATGTGGCCCAATTGAATATATTCCCGCATGAATTTATATACTTCTGCCGAAGTGCTGGGTCTCGCCTCATCTTCCGCTCCATTCCGAGTAGTCTCCGTTCCGCGAGCTGTCGCGAACTACCTAAAGCGGGGCGGTTTGGGAGAAAAGGTAGCCTGGTCACGAATCTGCCTGACGGGCATCTCGCAGTGTTGTATTGATAGAACAACTCGCACTCGTCATCCTCTGGCTTCCGTCTGTCCGCCGTGGGCGGCTCTTCAGACTCCCAAAACCTCTGCAGCACCTCTGACAGCACACTACCATAGAGGACCGGATCCCTTCTGGTAGGTCCTGAGGTCTCCAAACTGGGCCGAAAACAACATACCCCTGTGGTATCTACGGCCACCAAACCAGTTTCCTGGAGTACCTTCTTCCTACCGCACCATAATCTCCCGAGGACGTCTGACCCGAGAAGTACGTCCACCGTACCAGGAGTATCAAAATCAGGATCAGCTAACTCCAACCCTGTGGTTAACCCTCGTACCGTTGGTGGTAACCTAACCTGAGGGAGTTTCCCAACCACTTCATCCAGCACCACGGCTGAGACTTGATAGCTGACCCTGTACATGTGCTACCTAATGCGAACTCAAAGTTCGTCTGACCCCGAATGTCAGGCACATTTAGGCCCCTGATGCCTACAGCTTCATCCTCACTTGGCCGTACATTTAGGCCTAGCCTACTCACCAGCTTACTCGATACAATACATCCCTGAGCCCCTGTATCCAGTAGGGCTCTTACTTGAATGGTCCGGCCACCGTATCCCCATACCCAAATCTTAGCCGTTGGCAAAAGTACCGTGATTGGACGGGGAGCCGAAGCTGATGAGTAGGCGGCGATTACCTAGCGGGAATCTAAACGCGGTGAGGCCGCGTCCCGCGGGGGTATCCCCTCACTACCCAAACCTGTGTATGGGTCCCACTCCTGCTGGTAGGGAGGTCTGCCCATAAAGGCCATGGCTGGAGCTCTATAGTACCCCAACGGCAAACGTCCGTACCGAGGTTGCGCCTGTAGCCGCGGGTACTCAGGCATAGGCGGAGGCATGCGTGGGTCTTGAGACCCAACCAGGTGGCTCAAGCCCGCAGAATACTGCATGTACCCTGGTGGCTGCCTAGTGCTCCCCTGACACCCGCCCGTTGAATCCCGTACCTGGGATGGGTGTCCTGGCCACGTTCCTGTGCCGCTCTTCCCCAATCCGGCACCTGCTGCCGTGGTGGAGATCGTCCCCACGTCCTTGGGTAAGTGGGCTCCGTCTGTTGACGTTCCCCTGCCTGTCCCTGTGACCGATGCGGAGGTGGGCTCCTCCTTGGAGGGGGTGGGGAGCGTTGCTCCCTCCCTTGGTGGGCAGGTTCCCTTCGCTGATCCGATCCAGCGCTGCCCCCGGCGCCTCCGGAGCGATTCATGCAGAGCAGCGGATGGTGTGCACCCTGGCAGTACCTACAGTTGGTGCTTGAAGGGCACTCTCGCACCTGATGCGGCCCCAGGCACCGAAAACACCAACGCCTCTGCTGTGCCACACCCCGTCTCCTCTGAATCCGCTGCGCAGCAAACTCCTGACACGCCGTTACCCTGTGGCCTGTCTCCCTGCAGTAGGCACACCCTGATTCCAATGCGATATTGTACCGCTTGGGTTGCCCACTGTTGCCTCCTCGCGCCGGTGCACCCGGCCGTTCCGGGTGGCGAGGGGCAGAGGTCCTTGCGAGGGGCTTCACCAGCCTGGACGTCCACTCGCCTGCTTTCGGCCTCGAGGAACGACTTCAGATCCTCGTAGGTCGGGAGGTGGTCCGAGGACTTGCCCCCATGTAGCTGCTCGAATCGAGCGACCATTTCGCTCGGCAGGCGGCGAAGCACTGTGTGGACCAAGATATAACCGTAGCCCGCCACTGGCAAACCCTGTCGCTCCAGTGCGCTGACCGCGACGCTGACTGGGTGGAAGATTTTCTCGCGGAGGTCCGTACCTCGCGTTATGGTTGGTATTGACAGCCACTGGTCTAACAGCCTGTCTACAATCAGGCGCTTGTTTCGATACCGGTCGGTAAGGATCTTCCACGACACCTCATAATTGCTATCCGAGACAGCCAAATGCGTCAGCAATTCATGAGGCTCTCCATGTAGCCTGGACATCAGCTGAGCCATCTTGTACGCCGGCGTTATGTCCGTCCGTGTGTGGACCACACTGCTATACAGGTCCTCAAACGCCGGCCAGTCGGCGTAATCGCCTGCAAAGACTGGAACCGTAACAGGCGGAAGTGGCACCTGTAATCCTTGTCCCACTTTACCACGGAATGGCTTTTCCTTTCCGTCACGTCGCCTAGATATGTCCGCAGCTGCCTGCGCAATGTCCTGTGCCAGCTCCAAGCACTGGCTTACATCGCCCTCAACCAGCTCCTTATCTTCAGGGTTAGGAGCTTCCTCAAGGAGCATGAGGCACTCTGTGAGGTGTTCCGACACAACCCGAACCCGTTCATCTGCCTGTAGTGCACTTTTCAAGAGCGCGTCCTCCCGGTCCTCGCGGCCGATCATTGCCGCTGTGGTAGTAAACCACCTTAATTCTGTCTTTATAGCAGCCTTATACCTGGCGATCGAGGAGCCATGGTACCAACTTTTACACACTCGACTTAATAAAAACGAAAACCAATAAACAAATACCACAAAATAAATGTTAGTTGACTGGCCTAGACCTTACCGATAAGGTACCGTTCACTAGGCAAACAATACAGTCACAAAAACCGAAACAATATTTTCCAAAATTAATAAAATATGTGGGTAATATAAAAAACACGCTTAATACTAAATTACGGCTAACTATGTTGCAATAAAGTAACCACGCTCTGCTACCAAAAAATGTTTGATTCCGAAGCTGATCTTAGCGCAGTGGAAGCAAATTAAAGTTATCTTAAAATCTAAAACTAAATGGTCGATCAGCCTCGAACAACATTTGACTACGATTCGTAGTGCTCTTTACTATAGCTAAATAAAATAAATTTAATGAGAGAATTCTGCTCCGGAAAGTTTCCGGCCGAGAAATTCTTGTTTCCAAAATCTACTTAAACAGGGCCCAGCAACGAATTGCTTACCGAGCGAACGATGACGCCGTCGTTTCCTTGTAAGTCTAGTTTTTGACAGGAAAAATAGGTATCAGGTTTGAGGAAGACTTTTGGATTGGGACTTAGGTACTAGACTTACTGCACCCGGGCACCAGCTCGTGTGGCACTCCGTCCCTCCGACAGTTTTGGCTTCACCTCAGTTCATCACTCCACCATTCACCAGTTCACAGTTCGACATCAACAATGTTTTCAACACAAAAACAACTAAAGATTCCTCTCCGAATGAGGAATCGGCCCCGTTGGCCCCCAATCAAGAAAACAATCAAAAAATATATGGCTATCGGCAGCCGCGACGCGAGCGACGACTCAAAGTGAGGTTATGTTACCGGCGACCACGTTGGCCTCAATCAAAAAGCCGGAACCAAAAATCACTTGGTTCACCTCCCCACCGAACAGGGAAAACCACACGAGAAAACCGAAAAGCACACTAAATTACTTATTTATAATTAAACTTCGCATCCACGATGCGGGCGACGGCAGAGGACGTGACAAGATGACAGAGCAGTGTTGCCAGCACCGCGCGCCCATTTTATACGAAAACTAAACAGATGTTATACTATGTCTAGCTACAACCCTACACATCTAGTAGTCACACGATCTCGTTTTCCGTTACACCTTGCTTTTTGTTATCTCGTCTACAACTACAATACTACGTATTGTAAGCCAAACATAGTCGCTTACTTACAGTATGCGTGCGACCGCCATAATGTTATTACTTATTGTATTCTCTCATCACAGTAATTATGGCAGCTATTAATAAACTTAGCATGTTATGAAGTAGTCTAAATAAAGCTCGTGGACTGTGAAACAACCACGTAATACCTACTCGTTCGTAGTATCATTTGACAAGGGACTATTAAAGCACGTGTGTTGTTCAGTTTCTTGAAGAAAATGCTTTAGTGAATGTAACCAAATCATACTTCTGTTAGCACAGTTTAAAAAATGCTCCTTATCTTATCAATGTTTACATGTTTAGTACTACAACTTAGTATTTGGCACCTGCAGTGCGTTTCTTTTGCAGTTCAGTTCTTTTAATGGGTACCTTATCATATTTCATGCTGAACAAATCCCGCGGTATTTTTGTTCTTGGAGCACCGAGTCGACGAACGACCCAATTAGTTCTATACTGTGGTTCTATAAAATCAATTTGCCTATAGGTATATCTTCTGGAAAAATCATCATCATCTTCCTGCCCTTATCCCAAACCAGTTGGGGTCGGCGCAATATGATTTGTTAGAACACCAAATTATATAAGTAGCCAAAGGATTTGGCAGTTGGCTATATTTCACCGTCTGCCTGACGGCAATTAACACCAGTAAATTTAGTTACCTACTTTTAATTATAACTTTTGGCGCCTGTTTGTCCCACTATAATAGTGGTCACTCATCAATCAGTCAGCAATAGTCATACGTAGGATGAGTCAAACATGTCAAATACGTCTACCTATTTATAAATTCATAGTTCCCGGAGTTATTGTTGTAGAAATGTCGTCGCCAAAACGATTCGTCAGTCCACTTAATGAGCAACATTTAGCAAAATATCACCTGTTGAGATCTTGGCAAGGACGTCCAAGACAAAAGTATCGCAAGACGAAAACAAGGTACAGCAGTCTTTGTCCTATATATATAGAGTTTTTGACGCACTAACTTCAGAAAGGTCCTAGGGCCTATCTTATTTTCTGGCCATTGCAAGTCCAGCACAATTCGCATATAACTAAAATTCTATTGCCACTATGACCTACACTGAAACGAATACGAAACAATTAAAACCATTTGATACTCTACATCTACACCTGTACAGATACAGAGAGAAGTGAGACGATTTTCAAATAGCAAAATATGGGTCCTGTTGCATTATGAAAGGAATACAAGCAAGTATAAATCAAATTGTGCATTTGGCCTGCGTAACATCCATAAATATATTACTAGTTTTCGTAATTTATTAGCATCTAGATTGGAGAGGCGCGGAGTTCTGTGTACTATGACCTGACCTAACATTTAGTGCAAACCTGCAATTTTAGAGCCAAGAAATATTAGATGGAGTCCACAATAACCACAACGAAGCTAAGTGAAAATTCCATGATCAGATTTGACTCGCATGCAGGTTCTTGAATGCTCAGCTCAGACCATGTAACTGAACAATTTTGAAAAAGATTCGAACTCACCTAATACAGATTGTTTTTATGCGGACGCGGAATTTTACTTATTTTTATTTTCCCCATTAGGGGAAAGATGTTTATTTCAGCTTAGATTCTGGACTGACATCCTGCAGAATTTTCCCTACACCGCCACTTTTGGTGCATTTGGTTATGTTTGATAGTTACCTACACATGCATATCTTACTGTGAAGAGATTTTTCAAGGCTTCTCTTAGTGTTCGTAGGGTTCCATCTGGTATATTTCTTTTATCTAAACTTGCAAGTTGCAGCCCGTGGGAAGCAATCACCCGAAGGCGTTGCGTGAACATCACCGCTACTCTTCCATGTTACTTAGCCGAGAATAATGTAATATACCAGGCACAGAGTAGAGTAGTGCAATATCCCGTAATATGCTCTTGTTACAAGTATTGTTGGAGGTAAGCATAACAGTCACGACATGGGAGTTCGAGGGAAAGGGGAAACAAAGTGAGGAAAAGTTATACTAGGTAAAATTTTAAAAGTACGATTCGTTATCTACTCATAGCCAAGACAGTTTACTTTTGGACATGGGCCTCCCCTATAGGGCTTTTTTCATAACATAACCAACATGTCCCATGCTTCAGCGAGAGTATAAAATGTTTCATTCGCATAGAAAGATGCTGGATAGCTTTACATAATGAACTTTCTTTGGTTAAAACTGGAACTGGTGTTGCTATTTTATGCTGGTATCTGGCGGTAATCTTTACCAAATAAATATTGAATCTCAACATCAATTCGTGTATTGATACCAACGTCAAAGACATCATACCAACTGACTAAGATGATTACAAAACAGTTACCTATATCAATGCAAACAAAAAGTAAAGGAAGAGAAAGATTCTTTAGATAAATAACGAAAAGAATGGCGATCATTATGAATCACCTATACTGCTGGCTGTGACATAATGCACTCAACTCAGTCACTCGAATGTATCAATAGAAAGCGTTGACAGATACGCAACAAAGAACACTGTGACGTAACAAAGTAGCTGCCGGCAAGCTTGTAATGTACGACGTGTGTGCTACGAATATGGAAAAGTCTAAGGGATCAACTTAGACAGGTTTTACATAATATCATTGTTTAGAATAACCAGTGTATTGGTATCATAAATCGTCCCGCAGCCGAAATTGCGTAGACAAAGTAAAAGATCCCTTCTGAATCAAGAAAGCTGTGCAAAAATTTTAATGTAATGAGAAATCGCATTAAGTTTTAGCTTCCCAAATTATTATGATTGCACGTCTGGAAAAAAATCCTCAAAAGGCATCCGACAGCACATAATTTGTGTCAAAAGGGTTATTTTGTTGGTTTTATATCTTAGCTCTGACGTAACTGAGCGACCTAAGGTGTCGGCGTGGGCGTAGACTTTTGTTTACATAGTTACCTAAGGACTTCCGAACTTCGGCGCCGGCGCACGTGGCTGCCCACGTCACTACCTGGAGGTGTATCTTCGAAACAGTAGAAATTTTATTTCGCTGCGGAGTAACCGTTCTAATTGGAAGATTTCCTGCGCGTATTAATTAACGCAACTTATCGACATAAATCAATTCAAGCAGGTACCTAGTACAACATTTATGGTAGGGTTGGTTATGATAGATAATATAGCACAATGAATGCATTAAAATACTAATACGCAAATGACTACTGATTCAAAAACATCCTGCTAAGTAGCACGCGTGAATCGCTCACACAGGTGTCCGATAAGCTTACTAACAGTTGACATTTGCAATTAAATACCTTTGCACTATCAATCTGGCTTCCAGAGTTCTTCTGCCTCATACGGACTTCCGGTATCTACACATTCAAGAGAAGCAGCATAATTATTCAATCATGCATAATTATCAAAAGCATCAAAAAACTTATATGGTAGGTATCTAAAAAGATAGATAAGTAAGAACAACAAGCATAACAATTCAAAGTAGAGCAGCCATATTTACACATTGGACAAAATTGGAAAACGTCCGAAATCGCAATAGCTCGCTGATGCCGTGTCACGTAAACTACGTTACGTAACAAATGAAAATCTGACTATTCCAACGAGGTGTGCCAACTATGGGTGCCAACAATTGTGCAACTATGGAAGCTTTGCTTTATACGGAAAGCTATTTCTGAGAACTTGTAGCCGCTATAAAAAGCTGGTTTGAAAAAGCGTCGGCATGAGTCAGACGCAGCGGGATGAAACGAGAATTTAATGAACATGCAAATGGGATGCCTAAGCAGCTGCGTAGTCAGATCATCTGCGAACAGGACGGCTTGAGACGCCGCCGTCGATAGCATCGCGTCGTCAACCGTTTTTATTGTTCGCACTGATGGCATCTCCCTACCGTTACGGGTAGTTGAAAGCTGTGCATTGAACTCTTCAAACCATTCGTCATTCGGCGCACAGCAGCGTTTTGTTTTACATTCACCGAGTACTTCAACGTTCGCCGGCATTGTTGCAATTTGGTTATCTCAACGTAACATCTCTCGGAAGGTCAGATCTAATATTTACGTTTACTTCCTCAATGCTGTCGTGATTTTTTATCGTCAAATGATTCATTTAGATCCTGGTAGTCATATAGGTACGAAGTCCGGAGATGCTGTGACTGTATCATAAAGCATCAGGGCACAGGGCACACCTGTCGCGAGGTGTGTCGGCTCGTTGCGCCCGCGCAGCACAGCCACGGCCATTGTTGCGTCACACTCACACCGCTCAGTTACCGCAGATCCATTATTTCAACGCCCATTATTTCATTACGATCTGGCCAATTGTCCTACTCTCACTGTCGGCAGTTTCGGGTCGCCAATTGGCGGGTACAGTGGCGAGTCGGTGACTTATTGAATATTGACCATAATTTTGTAATACCTCTGTAAAAGCCATTACGTGAGAAAGTTAATCCATGCCTGAGGATACGAGTGTCTTGGGAAATGTTAATAGCTTCGTTCTCATAATCGACATTCGATCTCTTCATGAATGCATGTATCTTTATGGCATAACAATGTTGTGATTCATCATTTTTAATAAAGTATGCACCGGCACATCATACGCCTACGTGAATACTCATAGACTACTAATTGGACAGTGTGAGTAGACAAGGCACGTCTGAAATCATATTACATAACATCCTTATATGTTGGATGCTATCTACTAAACTGTGTACTAGCATAAGAGTAAACACACCTAGAGGCGACACTCCCGCTCCAGACACGCTCAAGGTCATTATATTTTGCCTACCGTCTGGCGCTCGCACTGCGAGCAATTCGGCCGGGAGTGCGCTTCGCCGCGTAAGCGTTCGTCACGCGCGCGGGTCAAATTTTGTTTTTTTGGAAATGTTTAGCCTTTCCGAATGACTATGGTGCTTATGGCTGTAAAAGTGATGCGAAAATGACTCTCCATCTTATTTTTTTAATTTGCCTAAAGATTAGCAAAGGTTCTAGATACAGTAATTAATAGGTACCTACCATTCTTAATAGGTACGTATTGGTTTTGTGTTCTCCTATTTTTACTCACGTCGGTATCTACTAAGTACATAGTTTCAGTTCAGTTTTCTAACCCGACATACCTACTTATTTAAGGTACCTGGGGTAGGTAGGTGTCTAAGTTATTGTTAGCTGATTATGGTAACAAACAAATTCGTATTCATCGCAAATCTTTTAAAATAATTGCATTTGCACGCTTTTTCATCCTATGGCGCGTAGGTGTGTAAACAAACTACGCCGAAAGTCATGCAACTGCTTGGCGAGCCGCTAGTTTGGAATAAAACTATTAGCACGTGACAGCCCTGGCTTAATGTGCGGGAGCGCGCGGGGCGGTGCGGGCTGAGGGGGGAAGTAGGCATTTAAAGCGCGGCTTTTCGGGCCCAGACAAAGGAGTTTCACTTCTACACGGTAGTGTTATTATTTATTCTTATGGTACTAGGTGCATGTGTATTGCCATGCCTCTATCTATCATTATTAACTTGCAGTAGGTTATTTTGAAGATATCTGAAGAAGAAGGGCTGTTATTAAATGTAGATATTTGCCTCGGCAAATTCACTTTTGGACTCTGCTGTGACTGTCCCACAATTTCGAATTTAGAATCACTAGGTGTACCTATTGAAAATTTGGCCAGTTACTTTGCGTTACCCATTCCAGCTGTTTTAATTTCATTGAATTGAATTGCTAAGCCGCTGCTCGGCAAGGCTTGATTTCGTTTACAGAAGATGCACAAAAGTTCAAAGTTTAGTTTCTTCTTTTCGACATATTTGGTTTCTTAGTTCAAAGTTAGTACTACGCCCAGGCCTGCTACTTGCAGTAGGCGGTTGAAAAACTCTGACACCAAAGTTCATCGGGTCGTTGGAAAACTCGGAGTCCCACACGAAGAAGAAGAAGTTGGAAGTGGCAAGGTGTGTAAAACACGCATGCGTAGAAGCAGCCGCGTCGAGATGGATTGCGGGTGCCGGGTGTAATAACCTCGGTATGCACTACGCGCGTGCGGTTCGGCTAGAGCTGTGCCGATATCGATATCGACTATCGATAATATTTTGTTAACACCATATCAAGGGCGAGATGGATTGCGGGTGCCGGGTGTAATAACCTCGGTATGCACTTCGGGCGTGCGGTTCGGCTAGAGCTGCGCCGATATCGATATCGACTATCGATAATATCTTGTGAAGATAACAGATGGATTGCGGGTGCCGGGTGTAATAACCTCGGTATGCACTTCGGGCGTGCGGTTCGGCTAGGGATGCGCCGATATCGATATCGACTATCGATAATATCTTGTACAACACCGTATGAAGAGCGAGATGGATTGCGGGTGCCGGGTGTAATAACCTCGGTATGCACTTCGCGCGTGCGGTTCGGCTAGAGATGCGCCGATATCGATATCGACTATCGATGATTCTGCAATTTATAAGTAGGGTGTTTGTAACGAAACACAAGTAATACCTACAGCTTATTACAGTTTAGTGAGTGAATATAGGAAGGCCGCAAGAAATGAAGCGCCTAAGTACCTACTAGTTAGCATAACTAATTCCAAGAACGAGGAGTCTCCACACTCCAACAAAAATATATTCTTTTGTCACTTCGCATTTTCAGAGCATATTTTCTCTCACAGAATTTCTGCTTTCACTAAAATAAAAAAGCAGTTAGTAACCTGTAAGATTTATAAATGAAAGTCACTGGGATAATAAAAACTCAATACGTTTCACAAACAGGTATTTGAATATCGACACATCTTATTCCCTTCACTAGGGCTCAGTGCGAATTCCTCAGCCCGCCAAGGAGGACTGGTGTCGCGACATACATACGTCGTCCTTTAACTGTAGCTACCAATTCACGGTAGTGCTGGAAATGCTGTTTGAATATCGACACATCTTGTTCCCTTCACTAGGGCTCAGTGCGAATTCCTTAGCCCGCCAAGGAGGACTGGTGTCGCGACATACATACGTCGTCCTTTAACTGTCGCTACCAGTTCACGTTAGTGCTGGAAATGCTGTTTGAATATCGACACATCTTTGTTCCTTCACTAGGGCTCAGTGCGAATTCCTCAGCCCGCCAAGGAGGACTGGTGTCGCGACATACATACGTCGTCCTTTAACTGTCGCTACCAGTTCACGGTGGTGCTTGAAATACTGTATTAGGTAAATCAATCTATGTATAACTTGGGCTAGATTTGTCTAAATATCGACACATGTAAGTCCCTTCACTAGGCCCCAGTGCGAATTCCTCAGCCCGCCAAGGAGGACTGGTGTCGCGACATACATACGTCGTCCTTTAACTGTCGCTACCAGTTCACGTTAGTGCTGGAAATGCTGTTTGAATATCGACACATCTTTGTCCCTTCACTAGGGCTCAGTGCGAATTCCTCGGCCCGCCAAGGAGGACTGGTGTCGCGACATACATACGTCATCCTTTAACTGTCGCTACCAGTTCACGGTGGACGGTACTATAATAAATTTATCTATGTATACCCTGGCCTAAACTTGCCTCAAGTCCTAGATACATCAGGGAAATATAATATTATAATTTATTGTTTGATATTTTAATAACTCTGGTAGATATGCCAGAAAACAACCAGAAGTTCTAATTCATAGTTATTATTACATTATGGAGAACGTATTAACCTCCTCCTTGTATAAGGTTCTACTAAATTCAGGGGAAATATTTTTAGAGTTTATACTACTCGTGAAGCTGAACTTTCCCCAAGGAACATAGATCGAATTATTGAAACAAAAATTGGATCTCCCATACAAATTGACTCGATCGACTGGTAGGTACATTTTGCATGGGAGGTCAACATTTTTTTTTCATATTTCGGCCTATTTTCACTGGGGAAAGTTTCTTAAGTAGAACTTACCCTGTAAATATTTGCACTGATTTTAATAGGACCTTCTATATTAATCTCTCCAACATCCTAGATATTTGATTCAAGGTTTATTGATTTCAAATACGTAATGCGAGTCATATTCATATATACTCGTAATTTATGTACTAAGTTTATAATCCAAACTGAAATGAACCCACTTTCTTATGGAAATATAAATTGGAATTGGTACTAAAACCTGCGGTAGGCAGCAGCCTCGTAGGAACAAATAAGGCCATGTAGAGAGTACAGTACAATAGTAATAAAAGAACTAATTTATAGCATTTATATAGCCCCGGGATACCTATTCACTAGGACAGGAGACTATATACGTTCAATATAGAGAGAATAGACAACAAATTAATATAAATCCAGAAGCATTTACGATCAGTAAACGTATCCAGAATAGACTTATTAAGATATTTTACTACCATATATTGCTCTCAATAAAACCGATTATATTTTATTGGCTTAGCGACGGGATATCAGATTTCACGTTGCTACTATTTAAGACAGAAGCATTAAATTGGTAACAGATATAGTTTAGTTGATTGTGCGTTATAAAACTATAGCAAAAAAGAAATGTGAATAAAATTTGCAAACCACGAGCACAAACCTGCCAAATGAGATATGACAGGAATATAATTAATCTCACATTGTAATACAATGGCGAATATTAAAACTTTGAATGAGAGGGTCTCCGCTTTGCATCCAGGCAGATATATCATTGTCATAATACATTATATTGGCACGGAATGTAAAGAAACAAGAAGTGCTACGGAACATGTAGATGCAGCAAGAAACAAAACAAAACATATCCAGGCGAGGCAATTCTCCGAACAGCATGTTTTGTCCGACCCCAAATGACGCGGCCGACCACAAATTCGGTAATTATACATAATCATATTTAGAAGATACATCCAACAAAATGACATCATACCAAAGGGATCTCTAATATATTTTTAATCAAGGTACATTTAATACACGTAATCAACTTACCTTGTACACAGTAAGTAGGGCAAAACAAGTTTTTTTTAATTCATCGACAAAAATATCGACAAATTCGATAACTAGTTTTTGTATCGAACAAGTCTTGAACTAAATCGGATTAATGAATGCCGATTATTAAAACAAGATTCGAGTAGGTTGTGATTGGCAGCAAAAACAATTTTGTATTAACACATTTGCTCCAGTAAATAATTGTGGTAGTCAGTACCTATTGGGTATATCGAACAATGAAGATTAGTTTTTTGTCTGGGTTCCAAAAGTAGGGCATTGTAGTGGGCTACTTGAATCATAAAATGGAGTGTTGACGCACTCAAGCGTATAAGAGAGAAAGGCATTCGATGCACAATGGTCTATGGATGCTGTGAGTGGATAAGCAAATTCATTCATAAGCTACGAGTAGGTTGATTCAACATATATCTAGATCGGTATTGGCAAACATAAGCCAAGTAAGGCAAGTGAACGTCGCTCGCGGCAGAACCGGGGCTTGCGGCAATATCTAGGTGCCTGTACTTATCAGCTACAATCTCTTAATTGATCTCATGCTTGGTCGCGACCAGTCGATAGCTCGTCCCGTTACAGACTCCGTCACCTCACTAAAGTCCTCGCGAAACGCTACCAGGAATCTGATTACGAACAAAAACAGTTAGGTCTGCGTCAATCATATTACGTATTTTTTGTTACAACGTATTCGTGTACGAATTATTGTAAGATTTTTCCGCTGTACTAAAAAAATAACTACCTGCATAACCTATTAAAGATAAATCTTGTTTTGCTTGATGCTGCATGCCTCAGATATACGCGGTGTACTGTAATTATTTACCAGCTATTTCCTGTTTATCATAAAGTAAATCGTAAGCCAGTTCCACGAATGAAACGCAATCACGACCTTCCCAATGGCGGACCGGTATCAGAGTATCAACTTTAGCATATTCGTTACAAACGCGAGCTTTCAAGATACTACACCACAGATACTCTCGAATGATACATTTAAATAAATACCACTTTAATTTAATTTATGAACGCTGCTGCTAAATAAAAGATGAAATTAATGGCATTGCTCATCAAAAGCCCGCATGGAAAGTACGGCTCGTAAGTCTATAATTTTCAAACGAGATAGATATTCATCAAAACAAACAAAAGCATCTAGCGTGGCGGCTTCGTGCGCTCTGTCATCTTCATAATTACCTGATCCAGATACATGCGTTTAATAAGAGAGTGTTTGAAGCGCAGATGTTCAATCCGGAGGTCAGACAATGGCGCTACATGTGATAGAAGCGCTGACAAAAGGAACAGATGCGCACGAAGACGTCGCATTTGTCTGTAAATCACACGAGTAAACACGCACACATGCGTACAGTGGACCTGCGGCGACTGCAGGTGTGGGTGTGTGTGTACCTGCATGGGATTAATAAATAAACCCGAGACATCGACAGGAGCTACCTCTATACCTGCAAGGATTGCACAAGCGGCAATAGCGGACACTCAAAGGAATAATTTACTAGAATTTAACGTCCGCTCCGCACAAAATACACGTAACTTTAATGTCCAATAATTGCCGGTTCCATTATTTTACTTAATTGGCTAGAACTTAGAATTGTTGCCTAAAAACAAAGAGTCGTCATCAATTACAAAATGAATAGAAAGGAAGATTATATGGGGGTGTAGAGGTTTATAAACGTCCGTAGAGCTAAGTCCCTTAGAGGATTTTATATCTATCTACCTGGTGTTGGTAGGGCGCGTACCTGCCGTACCTGCTATCGCGCATTCTTGCTCTATCTGCCTATCGGGAGTTTCGCAGTCGCGATGCGTATGTTGTATTGTAACGGTCCGATCTCCTCTAGCCACAACTACCGCAATTTGCCTACTAAGTTACTAACAACTCTGTCCTCGCCACCAGATCATTCTCAGCCTCACTTCTCAGACTTGATTGACAACGTAATTATGAATGCTGAGAACTCGACGAGCTATTTAATAAAACTAAGACCTTCAGCACAGATCTGATCGTGTGTTCAAAGAACTCTAACGAAGTTCAATGTAAATAGAACAGCGAATTTAATACCGAAACATCTTTAACATGCAGAGCTATTAAATATTCTGCAGCAAATTATAGCGATAATAAACTGAATATATTTAAAATTTTGAGCTATGGAGAAAATAGATTCACATGCGTAAAATGACGCTCGTGCTTCTGATTCACGTCGTTATTTTAGTTAACATTGAAAGTTTCTAATAATAAAACAAAACACGATAATAACTTTGATTCAAAGATTAAATTTAGCCAAGATTATGATTAAAAAGAAAAAAATATTATGATTTAAGCTGTGAAATGTGTAGTTAAATCTGGTTCAGTCGAAGATCTATCAACAGTCAAGGATTATGCTGTCCTCAATTTAATAGCTATACATAGGCCACGAACCAGAGACCTCAAAACCTGCATATTACAAGGAAATGAAGATCGCCACTCAGAATAAATTATAATTGCAAAACTAATCTTAGAAGTTCAACACCTGCTGATCTCTCGTATCATAATAAAATAGCAAGTTAAGCGCTGATTGCATCTGGTATTGACTTTCAATATTATGTTACTGATATTGATCTAACCAAGCAATGCCATTGCATAAAAGAGGCTCACCTTCTAGTGTAAATCAATCGTTTATTACATTCAATTAAAAGTTAATAAACAGGTTATTACAAAATGCAAACAATTTGAGATATAAATATGTAGTCAAAGCTAATACATAGGTACAAAATGCACCTTGAAATTCAAGTGTTGCGTGATCATGATTCATGTCAGAGATTCAACGAGTCATGCCTCAAATGTCGATTCCCTTGTATTGTTTGCATTGTCTTATCCATCCCGATGTGATGTCATAGTTCATAGGAATGCCCTCAGATGTTTAGTGTTTCACAACGTGGCGGACTCAGCACGACAGCTCATGCTGAAGCTTCGAAACCGATGAAGAATGTTGGTCTGTGGCTCTGTGCGCTTCCAAAGGCGTTTTGACATTTTACTGTCTTAAAAGGTGCGTATGCTGAGGTGTTGAATTGTGCAAGTTAGAGGGTCGTGGGTCAGAGTGGGGTAAGGGAGGTGAGGGGGGGAAGCAGCAGGTGCGCGAGGTCTGCGCGCGCGCATGGAGCGTCGAAGGCCACCACACCGCGTGGCGGAGCGTGATGCAAGTCAACTGCTAAACTAAAACACCATCTCAGCATTGTCTACGAGATGTGTGAGCATAACTGTCAAGGTTGTAAATATTGTAAGTACGTGACTTTAAACTTATGAGGACATTCATTTTTATAACGTTCAATTAGAAGGTAAAACTAGGACACGCAAACATAATTAAGTATGATTAGATATAGCGCAAAAACTTACCTCTTTGAGACCGTCAAGGCGACCGAGAGATTTGGACTGTCGCAGCGGCAGGAAGGCTTTGAAGGCGTCCATGCGCGATGTGCGCTCGGGCTCCGCGCCGGCGGCGGTGAGGTCGGCGCACGACAGCCGCGCCTTGCGCCGCTTGTCCAGCAGCTGCTTGGCGGCGCGCGAGCGGCGCGCCACCGGCGCCTCGTCCTCCTCCGGCTCGCTGCACACCTCGCGCGCGTGCACCGTGTGCCGCCGCCGCGACACCGGCGGCGACGTCAGCCGCGACACCAGCGACTCAAACATCGCGTCACTCTTCAACCACTGTGGCACCGTGACCAGTCTCTGTTATCTCCTCCCGCTACATCCATATTGCGCCGCCCGATCTATCCAGCGCCGGACGCCTACAAGAAAACATTATTCTGTCACGGCCGCACCAACTTCGCGAGCGACACTCTATGGCCTCATAGTTTCCAACAGATCCGATCGTAGAACCACGAACTTGAATAATTTAGATCGTTGACCGATCCGCTCTATTATTGTCACTGAACCGATCAAAAACATACGTCGAATCGCTTTGTTTGATTTCATTCACACCGTGTGCACACCGTAACCGACGGAAATGGCAAAACACGAGCACATTTGCATGATACCGTGGTTTAAAGCGAGTTGAAATAATAAATTCATTACTAATTTGGAAACAATGGCAGTTGAAAGAAACCTAGTGTTCTTATTCGCACGTTTAGTAGCTAATAGTATAAAGTTTGTTGACCCACTTGCCGCGTTAATATTGTAATTAAGAGAATCTGGTTATAGTCTGGGAGTTTGATCGTTGGAAAGTGTGCCGCTGTGACCGGCGCTGAGTCCACCAAAACACTGTGGTGGCAGCGAGCCACACCTTGACGCAGCGCCGGACGCGAATAGCCGCGTGCAAGGCCATTATTGATAGCGAAAATAGCAAGAATCACCGATATATTCGAACAATCGTCCCCAAATAACATTAATGACTTCATTCACGTGATTCTCTCCACGCTCAACTTTTTGCTGTGTGGGCGCGTAAGTAGAGCGCTCTACTTGAAACAGATTCATTTGTAGACCATTAGCAGACCATTTAGATTAATTGTTTGCTGTACAAACGTTCATTAAGAACGCGCGTTCCATTTTTGGGCACATGTTTGAACAATATTTCAAGGTGAGAGTATAAACACCTTCTCGCAAGCCGGCTCCGTGTCTCTGGCTGGAGCGTGCCGGGAGCTAATCGCTCACATCTAAATCTGTCCATTGTCAAAGAACGACTACGTTTTCTGCAGCCGACACTTAAGATTTGCATTTGACACTATGATTTATCTTTCGCGTTAATGTTTATGTTTTTAAGATGGTTATCGATTTTAGATTTATTGCCCGACAAAGTTTGTGCGTGACAGTTTGTGTCGCTATCACCACGCGTCGCCCCACATACGGCGGAGAGCTGTTCAAACAATACCACTCTACCATGTCGCATTATGACTGCTCGCACTACAATGCGCTAGTTTTGTAATGCTCGACTTTGTCAAAGAATAAATATGTCAACGCTAATAAAATATAATGTAAACACATAAAGATATGTTAGACTCGACTGTCGTCGCAGGTATCTGGGTTAATGCTGTAACCGCTAATGACATGATGTGGACAAGAGGGTTTACTCGTGTTTCTGACACTTAGACAAAGGGCTTGAACAGTTTTAGAAACCTGTACTTTGTCTTCACTCTCTGGTAAATATTGAACAGAATATGAGGAAGATTCCCGGAAGCAAAAATCTTGCTTGTTGATCATTCGTGGTTATTCTGCGGGTGGTCTGGCCAGTTTCTGCGACTCAGCAGAAGCGGTGCTGGAATCTCATGCGGTTTCACTTGTCAAAGCCGTAAACAAAATGTGGTTACAAACAATTTCACTTTTGCACCTGTGTCAACGAGAATTGTATACTTCTTTTACGATTGTGAATGAAATACAATAGTGTGCAGCAACCAGGTCATGGAGTAAGAAAAATATTTTGAGTAGGTAGGTACCTACTCGTTATTGTTTTAAAGATCATTGTATCCCAACAACATTAGTCAGAGCATAATTAAATATTTTCAAATTAGCACACAGTTGTTGTAAGAATATGGTATAGATTGTGGGTATGGTAAGAGTTCTTCGGTCAATCCAAATAAGGGATCAAATAATTGTAGTATTTCTTGAAAATTGTATGAACAAACCCGGACACATGTTGACTCACCAAATAATAACCTAAAGAAGAGCAACATTTTAAGGAAGAGTTTCTTTGCCATGGGAGCAAGAGATAGTGCTGGCTGCATGAATAAGGTGTCGTTTGTGGGCGCGGCGCCCGAGGGTGCTCGCTCGGTGGCTATCGTTTGTGGAGCATGGCTCAGCTAATAAAACGGTTAGTCCTAAGCCGCGATGTCGACGCAAACCAGTACGCGGACGGACCGGTCCTGAGCCCTCCCCGCTCCCCGCCTCCCCGCCGCACCACCCTCCCCCCGCTCACGTCTAAAATACACGCATCCACATCACCTTATCAAGAAAGCGTTGCGGCTAAGCTTCTTGTCAGCTCGCTCTCCTATTTCACTACCTCCGACTACGATAGCTCGCATCGAATTCAATGTTGGGAGCGTCCGGATAAACCGGCAATATAATATCTGGGCAGCGGTCTCGCTAACCGCAGTTTAGATTAAACATAATCTGTTGAGCGGCCAACATGGCATCCAGTCACGAGATCCCTGAAGAAAAATAAAAATGCGCGGCCGTGCATCGTGATGCAACCGTCGAAAATAACGTGTCGAATATTTATAGGAGAGGACCGTGAAGAAATCTAATGTAGCGTGAAAACAATTGGCGAAAGTGTGGTACAGTGGTATCACTACAGTTGGCCAATAAGCGGGCTCGGTGACAAAGGCGCAGATTAGAAAGTGTGTTGTGTTGTGTATCAGAAAGGCCGTGATACGCGCGCACGCTCTGATTGCGGCCTATCTGCGGATCTGTCGCAGCCCGCAGCAGCCGGCGGCCGGCTGCGGACCACGACCGGCGGTGGCGACCACACAACGACACAACAATACCATTATTTCATTCTATCATTCCAACCACGACAACAGCACATGCAAAAAGGAACAAATTTTATCTCATCATCCTACAAAATGAAAACAGAAGCAAGCGCGAATGCCAATAATGACTAACGATACCAAACTCCAGACCACGGATTGTTACGTAGATTGTATAACATTTCTACGATCATCAGTCATCCAGGTTAATTCTGGTACGAATTATCGGAGTACAATGCGACCGCAATAAAACAATCTTTCAACTCGATACAGTCCAATTGGAAGTGTTGTGGTATGATCGATAGCGCTTTCGGAATAATAAATCCTGTCCGTTCGTTCCTTTTACAGAACATCGTTATAAGAAATAAGTTTCGTTTGCGGGTTCAAGTTCATTTTAAAGTCACGCATGCCAACCAATAAAGAGAACGACTCAAGACCATGTGAGTTTTTACACGCTGAACTCAAAACTTCAATTTGTATGCACTTCATATGCTGCCTATTTTGCAGCCAAAGATGCAGGATTTGCAGATGATCTTTATAAAATCTGACGCGTGCCATGCCTCGGAAAATTTACCCATTTAATCGTGGCTATGCCGATCGAACGTGCTCGACAATCAAGCTGATATGCACGATCCAGCACCGTCAGCAAAGTCGATCGAACGCAGGTGGGTACTTTTCACTTCCTGGCTGTTACGCTTACGCAAGAGTGAATTATTTTAGTGGGCTACGGAAATGTAGGAGAGATTAGGAGGTCATGCGGTGACCTTGGCTGGTTGGAAGTGGGTCGGTCGTGAGATGGGCTATCGGGTGGCAGACGTCACGCTCGAGCCCACCATGCGCCCGCGCAGCCGCCGCCGCCGCCTGCCGCCTGCCGCCCGGCGACCCGCCACGCCATGCCGACACAGAATAATGGATTATCAAACAGAAGGAACATCTCCTAGCTAGCAGTATAGCCACAGCCAAGTCATACATACAATGTGATATAGCAGTCTTGGCCGGCACCTGCATGAGCGAAATAAATATGACGATCGAAATCGAAATCCAGCTCTGTGTCGTTCAATCGGGATATTTTATAAAGTAGATATGGGATTTAATTTGACAACTAACGAAAATTCTTTGATGTCATATTCAAATACGTTCAGGTTTTAGTTGAAGGAATACATCAAGTTGATTTGATACTGTACTTATTTGACACTGTTGCATTGTTAAGTTCTTTGACAAAATGGCATCAAAAAGGTCAAAATCTATCATAATTTTCTTGGCCTCATCTCAAATCAATTGGAGACAGCGCAACATTTTTGTTAGAACCCAACATGTATCAAAATGATTTGGATGAAACATGTAGGCAGAAAAGTAGCCTACCAACCGACCTTTCTCAATGACAGTGGTAACTAGCGGCGCGCTCCACGACGCGTCTCGTATCGAGCGTTGTAATCGGGGAATCGGGCTATTCGGACTCGGAAAATGAGGGTAACTAAAGACAGGTTGTGCGAGCCTCGATCACAAATCTCCGAGCACGTCTTCGCAGCCTATAATTTCACTGAATTTGTAAGACGCGAGTCTTTTGTTAGGGCATTATACTTTTCCTCTCTAAATACAGCTCTATGGTGAACTTGACTTTCTTGCAGATGCGCTGTTTCCTTCTATCAGTAGGATAAATTGGCTGTGATTGACTTTACAAATTTTCCTATAAATGACCGGGATCGTCAAATTCGTCAGGTTCAGCCATGCGCCGGTAGCTCGGTTGGCAGAGCAGTGTGACCCCACGGTCCCAGGGTCCCGGCCGACCCTGACGAATTTATCAATTTTTTCATTTTTATTAATGCGAATATTTTTTTAAAATGCCACTACATTTACAAATCATTTTCTGGCGTACTAATAAAGATGTCATAGTTAAGGTACTATGAAGGAGAAATCATTCTGATGATCCAAGTTCACAGAGTGATTGATGTTTTGTACAATTTATTGTCGTTTAAGCCGAATTGGTGTCATTGGAATTAAAAAGTAAACGACAAACCACCAAGCACGGCGTCGTTTACTCTAATGACGAAACGTGAGTGAAAGCTAAGCCCTCTCAGTTTATTCAAACTTACTTTGTATTAAAATATTCCAGATAAACATAATATACAACTCACAAGAAGTATTAACACGCCTACATGAAACGTATACTACTGCGCAGCGTGTATCCAACCAAGTTATCTTCAAAGATTTAGGATTATAACCAATTTATTTTATTGCCTTTACTATGTTGGCTTCCGTAGTCAGCTCGATTTATTTCGCCTGTAGAGACAGCGTATTAGTCGAACTGTCTTCATAAAGCGGGGCCTTCGTTTGGATAGGTTGAAGAATGTATATGTTGCCGTACTTCAGTTAGATAAACAAATTGTCTGTATAAGGAGTGTCAAACATCGATGGAGTGTAGCTGAGTGCCTTCGCTCTACAAGTTATGAAGGGCGCGGGCCCGTTAGCTAGCGCCCGTACATTTATACATTACCGTGACAGAGTTATTTAAATGCTTCTAACTGTTACTGGGAGTGCTATAACCCGGTCGCTGGCTGCACTTAACCCATCACAGATTACTTGCATTACATGTTCCGTGAACGGTCTGATTAATCGATAAATGGATGCATCTTCAATTATTTCAGTTTCTCTAACATTATTAGTGCAGTCCATCTCTTTGACGCGTAGAGCCGCTTCATGATTTCGAGTAATAATTCAACACGTCCAATTTGTTGGCTCCAATTTACAGATTGAATCGACCTCTGCGTCTTTCATTGGGTCAAGGCGTACTCTCGTGTACCTACGTAGACGATTCATTGATAATGACAATATTATCAGATCTTGACCTAAAGGTATTTTGTATTTTCCCATTATTTGCCTATTAAGATAATAGTTAACGACAGCTTTCTTCGGGTCAACTGTCTTTCGGTTTGTAGGTTTATTGCAACGGGATGTCAACCACTGCTCGCAAGTCATGCTGTAATTTGTTTACTTGTTGTGGTTAATGCACATCGCATAAATAGTCTGTGTTTATAGTTAATTTAGGAACTGCTGCCACTAAATCTTTATACTGACAGAAATAGCTCTGCCAAACTACGGTTAATTTAATTTCATTTAAATGTCTCGCTTCACCTCAAACGTGTAAATTGGGAAGAACATTAATTAAGAGCTTTTTCTATGAATGTTTTCTACCTCAGTGGCTGTTAACAGCTAACTATCGTGTCTTTCTTCGCTAAGAGAATAAAATTTTATGTTCCCCTTTGGGAGCTATAAAAATTCTTTGTGTCCGCTTTTAACAGCATTCTAATGCAGTCTGTCAGGAGATGTTAATCCGTTTGAAGTCGTCCAAACACCATAAACAATGTCTCGAACCTTTTCTAAAAACTCGATAACTGGAATGTTTAGAGTCGTTATTCACACGTTACCGTTCTAAGGTGGTTCTGTATAGAAGTATGGCGTACTCAGTTATGAAACAACCTCTATGTCGTAAATGATAAAATGAGGCTAACAATATTTGCTCTGAGATAAAGCAGCGAGAGGCGCTTCAAATTTGATAATTACGGGGCAATTGCGTTATCTTGCGCCGGCATACTCCGCCCACTTTTACTTCGTCCCGTGTTTGCATGAATTAAGATTCATTGTCTAAAAAATTCACGCCAATCTTAAAGAAAGTAACATTTAACTTCTTCATGTATGGTGGTCATAAATATGTATTTATTTATCATCTAAATTTAAACTATGTTGTTTTAAAACCTTACTTTATTTGACTTCGATAAAAACTAAATGAATTCTGTCTATCTAAAGTCAATGACCATTATGTGCGTGCGACTAACGAACGGAGTGAATAGCACATGCAGACAAATGACTTTACAATGCTTTTAGCAATTATGTAGCTGGCAGTTCATCTGCAGCCGGTAGAGCAGATGAACAGACAAGATCTTTTTAAATTTCAAACTTTAAGTACTTTAAAAACGGAAACGGAATTCCGTGTGGTGCCGGCAGAGTACAATATAGATAGCACCTCTCCCTCTCTTCCCGTGGGGATCGTAAGAGGCGACCTAGGGATAAACCCGACCCAAACAGCCAGGGTCAACCGTATGGTGGCGGTTAATTCACCACAAAAGCATTCCCAAGGAGGGTTGACGTCTGGTAGGCGGCCGGTTGTAAAATTCAGCTGAATCCTTTTGCAACACGATTTTGTGTTCAACGAAACGTGTTGCGCCGACCCCAAATAATTGGGATAAGGGCAGGAAGATGATGATGATGATTTTAAAAACGGAAACCAAGACACATCACGAAATCTCCTCTTGCTTTGCGTCAGACAGGCTCAGACGACGTTTTACTAAGTACCTAATTAGAGACTTTAAAACATTGGTTAGTCGGCTAACTGTAGCATTTCTTTGCTATCTTTCCGCCTCCGATTTACCACTTCAACTCCATAATCGATGTGACCATTTAAAACCAATTAGGCCGATTTCAATTAAAGAACAGGGGCATTTATCTGCCCACATGGCCTCACTCCTTACTTGAATTCGGAAATAATGTACCATGAAGGGGCATTTATACCCCGTAATTGCGCTCCCAATACATCGGACACATTTATTGTTACAGATAGTAATAAAGGTAGAAATATGGATGTTTTGATCGATGAAATAGCCAGATCGAAGGATCTTGAATTGATCTTTTTGTGTTCGTAAAGTCTAATCAACGGACCATGGCTGTAACTAAACTAATTAGATCAGCACTAATATCAAGCGATGGATGATAATAGACGTAGCCTCAGTGTTAATTAGAGAAATCTGTGTATAGGTCAATGGCGCAAAACCTAGGTTCAATCAGTCTTGAATGACATCTAAGACAACAAAGATAAAAACAATATAAATCATAATTAATTTAAAAGCAAGCAATTTGGAAAGAACACTATTGTTTCGGTGTATAAAGAGATTTCACCTCGAATTGACCTTCACACGTCGGTGGTTCGCAGCAAACGCGAGATAATCCACATTTTTGTGGAAATTTTATTGCGACAAGCTGGGAACCGAGATGATAAAACTATTTCTCACGAAGGCACACGAGTATGTCATTTACAATTTCTAATTAGTAAGTAGTACGTCGTCCACATAGACACACTTTCGTCACGTAATAACGACAGACACTTGCTATGCAAGAATTCACACTACAACACTGTATTGCAAAAGTGGGGAAAGTCGCGCCTAATAAATGCGTTTGTTCGTTCGATAATATGATGATGTGATTATAATTGGATGATTGTGTACTTGTACTTGTCTACTTTTATGTAACAGCTCTTGATTCTCCAGTTGGCTCGTTAAATAGTGATTTGTTTATGCAGATTTATTTGCTTTTCGTGCCTGCCGCGCAGCAAAATTGTCAATCGTGGTGAATTGGCTTGTGTTTATTGCGTTTCCTTATGAGAAGTTGTAAATTGCAGTACAAATGCGGAATCGGATGTCATGCGTGAAAGGTTGGCAAATCCTTGTTCATAGTACTTTGCACGCGTGAGTAGGCATGTCGAGACACCTCGATGCAACCTACGTCAGTGCATCCTCATCAGATCACCCACACGTGCGGTCGAGAAGCCCTACCACACTAACCCTATTACTAGACCAGACTGCTAGACGTGCCCTATTTTACTACCTAGATTACACATAGGTATATCCATTCAACATTCTTCCTCTTGGCTACAAATGTTTAAATGACCTATTCAATGATCTGCGACTCGGTAAAGCGTGAAACTAAAATCTTGATAGAGCCATTAAAGTGTAATGTAATGAAATAAATACAAGCAAATATCGTATCGCTGAGCAAAGACAATGCAATTACAGAAACTGCAAGCTTGAAATGTTTGCATGCTAACAAAGTTGCTCACAACGTTTTATAGTGAAAAGACACTTAGCCACCGGATATCAAGAAATACACGTTTGAAATGTGATCAATGTAATAAAGGTGTAATTTTGATAATACGGAAATGAGACTGTCATACACAGTTGACATATTAATTACGCCTTTGATGAAGAGTCTGGACAAAGATTATGCACATTGGAAAGTGAATAGTCCAGGCAATGGTTTAGTAATGAAGCTTTAATGAGATCTTCCGGCGTTCGATTCCGGCGTGTGTCTCAATGGTAGAAAGCTGGCAAGTGTCTGCAATTGCCAGCTCAGCGGCTCGTCGCGGATGTTTACAGCCACTCTCAGGGATAGAAATCAGACGCGACTGGTTACAAACAAGCATCCATTAGCGCTAACAACGTTCCCTCATCATCGATACGAGTCCTGTAAAGGAAGACGTAATTGCGCTCAGATAGTGGAAATGCTGCATTATAATAAATAACCACAGCTGTATCCATAGGTAATGCACAGCATTATATCGAACCGAAGAAGCGCAGTATTCAATAGACCCATTATCCTGTGTCGAATCGGAACGGTGTCGAAATATTGGTATTTGCTGGTAACCTTTTGCCTTCACGTTTGTACCGGTTTCATCCGAGCCTGTATCGCTGGGATGAATATTTCCGTTGAACGTGTTTTTATTTTTATTTGAACGGTTGGCAAGCTAGTTAGAAACCTGTCTGATCTGTCTGACTAAATGGAGTTCCTGGTGACGAATTCTTTGTAAAAAGTTTTGGAGACTGTTTTGCAGTATTTCTTAAACGGCCAGTTAAAATGTTGCATTTTACATCGAGGTAATGAGAAACTTTTGTAAAATTTCCCTAAGAGCCTCCTTTTTAACATGTTTTGAAGAACTCGTTTGCTCGAGGTGCATATTTTGGGTAACGTAAAATAACATCAACCTGTCCGGTTTGGAGGCTGAATAAGGACGATGATATTTCTACTTATTTATACGATGGCTACACGCGAGGTTTTTAAATGGCGTGTTTTTATTTCCCAACTAACTTCAGCCTTTTATGGACAGAATGATTGATGTCTGATAAACCAAACATTCTTGGTCTTTTCATAAACACGATCTTATAAATATTTGTGCATCAAAGGAGATTTTGGAGTAAGTATAAAATGTTAGTTAGTTTAGTAGTTGATGGTAGGTATCAATCATTTGGGTTGTCTTACCTTACAGCTTTAACCCAGCGGCCTGTTTAGCAATTTAAATCTGGTTCTTAGGTTGTGAAGGTGTCTCCAGTAGGCTTTACCTATGTTTAACGGACATTTTTTATTATAATTCTAGTTTACTACAGATTTCTGCTGGTCGGTAAATGTTTGGATAAGAAAGTTATTGTGTAACTCGTAGCCCGGCTTCATATTTTATGACCAAGTTGTTTCTAATTCCAAAGCGTATTAAATTATTATTCAGCTCTTCTTGGAAGTGCCCATTCCATTGAGAATGACAACTTTAGTGGTACAGTTAGTTTATGACAAGTTGGACGCGGCAGAATACCTTAAAAAGTTGTTTTTTATTCAACCTTCTCTCGAAAGTAGCATTGTAAATTAAACTAACATCATTAACATGTGTTCGTTCATCTTCTACGATCGGACGTGTTGAACTGATGTTCAGCGATCTTGTCTTGACCTTTTAACACGTTTTAAAATAACATTTACTCGAAGTTGATGAATTAAAAAATAACTACAAGTTAACGGAACAACCGACGTTAACTATTGAGGCCATAGAGTCGCCACCCGCTGCGAAAGCACAAGGTATTATACTCATACATGAGATTTCTATTTACCCTGAGAGGAGGAACATCACCAAAACCGGTGGATGATGAGGTCGCAGCAGCTTCATCAAGGGCTACTTTCCATGCAGGTAGACAGTCACTCACACACGGCCACGGTTATTCCAGCTCGCGGCAAGCGACGCACGCGATCCAAAACAAAAACTAACACGGTTTCCACTGAGTCAACTTGAAAATCCAAGTCTTCCGCGAAGAACTCACACAACACAATAAACAAGTCAATATTGGGAAGGATCACTCGAGAGTTGTCTTCAGCTATTTTCGCCGCGAAGAACTTTGTTGACAGATAGGGAGTGCGGACAGAACGAACGAGACGTTCTCAGCGCGCTCGCGCATACTCCGGTGTGAAGTCGGCCGCGGGCGGAGCCCTGCGCGGCGGTCGGGCGCGCTCGGCCACGCTCGGAGCCGCTCGGCAGGTATGCGCGGCACGCGGGCCCGGGGCTACGGCGGCGGCGGCAGCAGCAACCGCGGCTGCCTGCTCGGTTCATCTACGCAACGCTACGCTTCGCATACACAAAATATAATTAAATTGCAACAGCTCGATCGCCATCTCTACGCCATAATATACACTTGCCTAAGATCAGGTTCTGTCCAAAGTCGGCATTAAGTCAACGGGAAAGTACAGTTAGGTGCAGGCGCGGGAATGCGTGAGCGAGGTCACGGAACTAGTTGTAAATGACAAGCCTTCCAACGAGGAACAGCTCTGCTCGAAATATAACCTAGTTAGCCTGGATACTGCTAAGCAGGAAAACCTTGTAAGGCTCCTTTACAAAGTAATTGGATCCACTGCGGTGCGCTGACTTTTTAAAGCCGTGTCTGATTGTTTTTCCGCAAACGTAGAAAACTATGTGAGTCGTATGCAAATTGAATAGTATTTTTGCAAACAATGGGGTCGATAAAGATTGAGCTTCAAAGCGTGCGATGGTGCTACCTGCTGAATGCGGATCCGCAAGTTTTGCGGGTCATTGACGCATCCCGCCGCCTACGCTGAATATATCCAAAAACTGGCTCCAAAAAAAGTTTCACTCGGATCAAACCTTCATTATCGTGGACTTGGCAAACCATTAGAGTTTGGCTCAGCGTAAACAATACAAAGATAAACAGCAATATGAAGACGTTTCGTAGTTTTTGTACAAACACAACCCAAAAATGTTTGCGGACACGTGTGTTGGGCCATCCTTCATTTGGTGTGTATTCTAAGCTGTTTGGTTACGTTTGAAGATTCCGATGTGTGTGCACAAAACATGTGGTTGTCAAATAAGGTCATGTTTTTCCTGAATCTAGGATTTTTTTCAACCCATAAATCTTTTCCGTAAAGTCAAGTGACATTTGGAACAGGTCATTAGGTAAGTTTTTGCGCGTCCGACCTCCCCATGCGCGTTGATGAGTCTGCATATGAGTCTGGATTGTTTTTTTTCTTGCCGAAGTCGTCGTAATGTCGTAAAGCGTCATCGCAGTGTGATTGCCAATTTGGTCGTAATTCGTGAATCGAAAGGATGGATCACACCGAAGGAGTTAAGCGTTGTAGCTAGGGTTGCATGCAGCACTTTGACAGGGTAGGTAGATATTGTGAATATAGAAAGCTTGCAGTCGTTTACGAGTAATTAGATGTCGTGTATAATTCCACCCTAGGTACTTATTGCATCTTTTTGGCAAGTTCAAGACGTACGTGAGAACTACGTGGTGAGGTGTTGATTGACGGTGCCAGACAATGTAATGTAGGTAAAGACATTAAACAATTTGAAATAAGTATTTTTCCTGACATTCGGCTATGGCTTTAAAGCCAGCTTAAACCAAGCTTAAACAGATAAAGTGGCAGGCAAGTGAGGCAATCTTTAGCTAGACCTGACAACCCTAAAACCAGTGGAACCAGCAGGCACAATGGGACGGATGTTGCGCGGACAAATGAGATCCGAACAATCGGAACAAACGCGCTTCCGCTGAGTACGCTAACGCTATAATTATACCTACCGTACAATATCCGTACTACAGTTCCCACTGAATTGCAGTATGTACATCGGTAGGTCTCCGGCCTGCACTCAGAGGCGATGTCCTCTATTTCAATGTCATACAGTTTGTATTACCTTTGAAGTATGATGTTGTCAGTAATTAAATGCAAACTTGAATGCAGCAACGAAGTACAGATGAAGATTACTTATTTTGAAATGCATAAAGCCCATCAACATCAGCGACTCTAATCCCTTGATTGGACACTTAAAAGCACTCAACGTTGCGTAAAGAAAACCTTGGGTGTCCACCTGAAATATGGGTTAATACAATGGCATTATGATCTAGGCATTGTCAAGTCGACGCATTGGCGAGTAAAGCAATTTGACGAGTTGCCGTGACTGGCCGACGCGGGCGCAACCTGTTCCGAGACCTTCAAGTGCCTTCAGCCTCGAGCTAGGCGATCGAACTATGGGAATGGATTTAGTCTCACTCGCTAGCCGTCATGCTATCGATAAAAGATGTCATGGCTTCAAACTGATTTGAAATTCATATAAGCAGTAACTACCAAATTCTATCAATATTTTTTTAAATGAGTATAAGAAGTCCACTTGATGATAAAAATTAGTTAAACAGCTTTATTTTTATAGGTTTTAAAGAGCTTTGGAAAGATTTACAAAGCAGTAAAATTGGGAAGTGTAATCCGAAATTGGTCAGAACCAGATATAAAGTGGATAAATTTTTGCAAAGGACCGTGTTAGTCAGTTTGGTTTAGTATAGTTGAGTCAGCTGTGAGTCACAGGGCGGTGGTTCAGGCGCCGAGAGGTACGGGGCCCGCAAGAGGCAGCCAGATAATGTGCCGCGCCACAACCACTCCAAGAATCCTATTGTGAGCACCGCGCAATTTATACCCTTATCTCCCGCACTGCAGACTACTGGTCTCAGCGGGATAAATTACGATCACTAGCCCTCGCTACAGCTTGCTACCAAGGAATTTCCGCAAGGAAATCAACAGCTAATATATATTGGAGATAGTTTCCTTATCTATAACATGCAATTAAGCATTTCTTCCGCTATATCGCCACGTCATCGGGCAACAACCGGCCACGTAATGTGGCAACTCCGTAACAGGTGTCGAGTCGAGTGCGTACTCTACAGGTATTTGTGAAAAATCGCGTGTGTCCGTACGTAAAAAGCGGCTCCAGCCAGCGTTGTCAGTGAAATCGCGCGTAGAAAGCAGAACTGGGAGGGGCGCCGGTCGCCGCACCGCGCGTTGCGCACACGCAGCGCCAGCCGCAACCCGCTAATGCAACCGATACCGAGAATTACCCACAACTGCCTATGCAGACCTAGTACTAACCTAATAGGCGTCATTAAAACAACATTACAGTTAGCTCAAAACAGACACATTTGCATTGAAACGTGAAAGAGAAATCCAAGTCTGTTACAAATCTTGCATACAACTGGCTTGTGTAAGACAGGTTCGCAATTACTAATACAAATAACATAGAAAGTGCTGTAAGACATATTAGGAAACACTCTGAAAGTTACACAATTTCTTCAAATAAGGTACCTTAGTATTTGTCTGAAAAATGCATCGGGAAAGGAATGCCAATGAAAATTTCTTTCTAAATTAGGAAATCTGCAGAATGATTTAGATCTTGTTAGTTAGTCAGTGTACCTACACAAACAATGTCTTAACATAAAAGTATGCTTAATCTCTAAAACCATGTATTCCTTCTTAGAATACACAGTTATGGAGAAAAACATATTATGGTGAGTTGTGTTCCCGTTACGTTGATGATATGATGGTCCTCGACGGCGCCTACTCACACTAACCTCTCAGCCATTAAGACAATTAAAAATCTTGATGACATCCAGCATTATGTCATAAAACTTCGGCTTTAATTTATCTTTGTACCGTTACTGATTTCATTCGACTTTTAAAGGCATTAAGGTAAATACTATCAGCACCAGCAGCACCTTAACTTATATAGGGTCAAATACTAAGACCGATAGCAAAAATGCAGGACGGGTTGGTGATAAGGAACAACGTTCCCTAAGGAACATAGGCCGATTTTTTTTTAAATATTGGATCTCTCATACAATATGGCCGATCAGCTAATTTGAGTTACTATGGAAAATCCATTTTTTTTTTCACTTTTCTACCTATGCTCCATGAGGAGAATTATTCCTTATCACCTGCCCTACCTGTATTTTCGTTATCAGTCACTAGTAAAATTTCACCCAGTAAATGTTTAACATGCAGTCGTTACGAATGACTTTGGTCTTTTTAATAGGTACCTAATTGATGTGCAGTGCTGTCGATAGTATTAGCTCTCGTAAAGGGATTTGAAAGCACGACCCTCCCAAATGGTAACTTTCGAATATAACCGTTCAACTCAAGATATCTAAATCCTGTTAAAGCTGCTCTCTCCTTAAAAGTCGAAGGTTTGATCTCTCACGGTTTTTATCGACAAAAGACATATTTTCTATCCAATGACACGAGTTTAGAGTGGGTAGCTTTTCCCTTACGCAGCGCTAACATGTCAGACGTCCCATTGAATTAAATCTTATAGGCATACATTTTAGCAACATTGTTACAAATGGTTCAAAGACTCTAAAGGCATTAATTGAATAAATGTCACGTTCTGCCATCATCGTCTATCACATAAGACTATATAAGTCCACTGCTGGACACAGACCTATTTTACGTTCTGTTCTGTACCCTATTTTAACTTTAATTTGATTTGTTTTGTTTAGAAAACTTTACGACTTCGATTCAAGTCTATCAAACGGATAATTCGTTTTTATGTGACGAATTGTAAAACCCTTCTATCAATTTTATAGCTTTTTCTTTGCGCTGTAAACTACAAAATGGACAGGATTCCACCTTAAAATGCTTTATCCGTCACTATAGTTTAAAATAGGAAAGCAATGACTGTGTTAGGATATAAACAACGTAAAGAAAATAGAACGTAAAGAAAATACAAAAGAGTCGTATAAATGGTGGTCAAATGGCGATCGAGGTAATGTAAAAGCTGACGCCGCAAACGAAATAAAATCGTTTAAGTATATTCAATAGGTACATAGTACTTATTTGAATTCAGAGCCATCATGGCATCATCTTTCTTAACAAATCTTCAAGCCGAACTGGAAACGCACTTATAGGATGCGTAATTATCAGTATTTCAAGACGCGTACTTGACTTAAATGTGAACAAGTTTTTGTAAGAAGCCTCGAGCCTAACATTTCGAGGTATTCTTGGTTGTGTTGTGGCAGCGTGTTACGAAAACTTTGCTAAATGGGTCCAGTCTATTGTGGGTTTAAATAAAACTTGTCTTTATCTAGTGACAGAAGATTATCATATATTTAGGCGCGGCACTTCGCTCAAGACTTCTTGAAAGGAAATGTCAAGAAGTCTTGGGCAATCTGGGATTCCTCGAGATCAAGAATCCATTTGAAAAATACCAAGATTTTTAGCTTTAGTTGTGTTGGCAACATTGTTGCAAGAGTGGGTGTAATTAGTTTATTTTTACACTTTATTAATAACATTTAAGTCGCCGTTTTATAATATTTCATCCTAGACCTAAGTCAGGTCAGGAGCGTCAAACATCTGTAATCCTAAAAACTGAAACTTTCCAACGTAGGAAACCGTCAAAATTACCTTTCATACCTACCTACCTACCAAAGTAGTCTCAAAATTATGGGAAATCCTATAGTATATACTCTAATTGGTTATTCTAAGCTAATATTTTATTTCACACAAGTATTTCCTGTATAGTAATTTAGATTGCAATACGATGCTGGTATGCCGAAAGTAAGTAGCTAGTGAATCAGAGACCACGCGATCAAAATGCGCGGTATGTCCGCCGGAAATGGAGAGAGGTCTGAAGTCTGAACATTTCTTAGCTTTTACCAAAGATCCTATATAATATAACCTACTAGATTCTTACGCCATGCTTTAGGTTGTCAGGTCTATTTAACCACTGTAGCGTATACTATATTACTATCAACAGAAAAATCTATCTGAAGTTTATTTTTAAATATCCTTGATGATAATTATGTCGTAATATTTTATCGTTCTGTTATTCTTGCTTGTGAAGGAGGAATACAATTTTTTCTGAGAACTACGACGACGACGTTTAAACTACTTACATACAAATGTTAGGTTGAGTTTAGACACGAGATCAGTTGTATAGAATGCCCAACCCGAACAAAACGTCATAAAATACTATTTTTATGAGCTTCGAAAACAAAAAACCACCATAAAACTAAAACATATCAAACCACATCATCTTAAACTTTAATAAACCGATGTATGTAAATTCGAAGGCCGAGCAGACGATCGTATCTCGATAAAAGGCATTATGAAGCCTATCAAAAATAGACGCAAATAGTGTGTAGTGTGAGAGGAGATGGCAGACTTGTTAGGAGGGTCACACACCTGGGCCTTAAGTCTGCTAATTTTAAGCCATTGCAATGCCAGCGACACTCAACTGTCATTCTATTACCACTGTGATTTTCCATACTAAAAACTGTTAGCAGAGTACGAAACTAAACCATCCAACTGATATGCCATCGATACCCAAGTGAAACGATTTTTATTTAACAGACTTGGGGCCCTCACGTTTGTTTGTGCAAAAGAGATAAATACATAAGTATATTGCATCTAGAATGCTAGCTCAAGTTCATACGGTGCTCCTGCGTCAACGTCGGTTTTTAGAATAGGGAATTTAAAATAGATGCATGAGTTACAGACGCGCAGCAGCGGACGTCAGGTGTGAGACCCGCCTTTGAGAGTGCCGACATGCTTAGAATAGCGATGTCGTATCCTAATGTGCTCAAGACTAGCTCGTTGGTAATCGGAAAATCTAAGGACTTTGGTGACATAGATGACAGAAAGTTTTAGGGATTGTAGGAGTCTGGGTAAAGACAACTGTCTGCACACTACTGCCTCCGTATGTGTGTGCGTAATCACGCGCGTAGCGCGGTGTGCCGTATCTCATACAATTTCATATGATACAACGTCATCATCTCTACGCGCGTGATGACGTGCACGTCACGCATAGGGGCCCGGTGTGTGGCCACAGTGGCAACCCGCACAAAAAATCTTTTATGTCATATTCATACAATCAGAACTTCCGTGATTAGACTATTCTAGGTACATGCATACGATGGAACATTTTAAAACATCATATTATAATAATTAAAAAAACCCATCATGTCATACACCGCAACATGTATCAAAACATTTGCAGGCGAGAAGAATACTATTTTCTTGTGAATTATCATGAATAAATGATTAACTATATTTTCTTTTAACTTTACTGCGTTTTAGAAACTCTTTTAAGGGCATTCTCAACTCCCGCTGACAGTAAATAAGTACCAGGCGGCAGGCGGCATCTAGTACTCGCACTGGAAGATCGTTTAGCATTCCCGACTCGTCTTCTGAGCTATGTGGCCACTGCTCACTTCACACTACATACTGAGTACATAACATACTATAGTGGGGAAGTTTCGACATCCAGAAAGCTGAAAATCGGCATGAAGGCACTTCTTGACCTACACCTTTCTTCAATTTTCATTGCTTGGCACCATATCCCGTTTAGTCTAATTGGTCAAGCAGTTCTTGCATGCCGATTATCAGCTTTCTAGTTCAATGTGCAAAGCTATGGATTTTATTTTATATAAAAAAAAACACGTTATAATAAAATAATCAGTAAGATACAATGCTAATATGAAAATTGCGAAACGCGTTGATGTCTTTTCTATGAACATTTCCACAACGCGCCTCCAAGCCGCGAAATTTGAGGCATTCCATATCTTTTGTTTGATTTATTTTCGTACATTACTTCAACACATTCAAATAGAACTGTTAATTAGGTAAGGTACGCTTCCTAATCTACCTAAGTAACGCTAACGGTATCTTTTTACTACTGATTTCAAACAAATCAGATCAGCACTATGAAAAACTACGTGGCATAACTTATGCCATGTACATATACTCTTACATATTAAGCGGCGTGTGTGGCGCAAATAGACCGCACACAGTGCTTAGTGTCAAATTGTCAAGTAGTTCCTTAGAATCGAACTCGCCAACCGCCAAGAGCTTGGCAAGTGTGGCGGGATTACCTCGCTTTCCGCGCAAGTGTGGCGATTGTCACGCGCTTACGAGCGCGCGCTCGCGGCTTAGCGCCGGCCCACATCCGATGTGGTGTGGTAAATGCAGGTGGCTATTTCTCTGCTGAGAAGACAAGGTCCGATTTGGCATACATTGCAGATTATCGTACGGGGTTATTAAAATAAACATAAGATAATCAGGCATGTATGCCAAATCGGGTCCCAGAGCGGGGTAAGTATAGCCGCATTTGTTTGCGTCCACATCCGACGTGGTGTGGTAAATGCATGTAATGGTGCTGTCACACCATTTGCCAGTTGACACTATGAGACTATAGATATAAACTATAGATAAATTGAAAAGGAAGATAAGATCTTGATTAGACTGGGCTTGCGACTGTTCCAATCAGATTTTGGTGTAAAACGCAATTCGCAGTGTTACGTTGTTGTTTTAGAATATCAGTGCCTTTTGAGAAATTTTGTGGGCTTGCTTTGTCTTTTGATCTGGCTCGGTCTTACTGGCCCTCGGTTCAAGTCAGCCTAGACTGGGCACAAAATACTTTAAGAGACTGTTATTGTTAAATACATTCATTCTGTACAAGCTCTTGATGCTTGTACGATTCTCTTGATAGATTTCTTGATAAAACGAATAGGAAAAGAACTTGATTTCTTCGATAAGTGGTTTTTTATAAATTTGCGTGTGCACACTATTTCGGATGATTCAGAACTGAAAACTAATATTCAGGTATTTTACTAATAATGCATTTCGGCAAAATATGTAATGTTTGATAGAATCGAACAGATTCGACAAGAAGAAGAAACCCAGTCTAATGGAATTGGTACATTTTCATTTGCATCAAATCGGGTAGTTCTGATTTTTTTAAATGTTGTATGTAAAGAGGCGGCAATGACAAATATAATTTATCCAATTCGAAATACCCCCGGAACATTGTTTTTACAAATTCTCGTCAATGTGGTCAATTATTGATCTATTTCACGACATAAATTAATGATACGTTATTAAAAAAGACAAATTTTATGTTTTTATTACAAGTTTTTTTTAGTATTGATAGAAAAGTTTTAAGTTTTGAAAATATTGATGTTTCAGGCTGATCCTCTAAATCGACAGTACATCTTTAAAATTATTCGGTTTATTGAGACACTACTATTCTTATTTTGTTGCATATTTAGTCTTCATTAAAAGATTCCTAGTGACTTTTACCATAAAACAGGTCCTTGGTGGTGAAAAATAGCAAGATCTGAAAAAATGATAAAAAGTTTTATGGTTTCGCATGAACATTACAATGTTCCGGAGGGATTTCGAATTGGAAAATATATGTTTAACATTACCACCTCATTACATACAACATATAAAAAAATCAGAACTGCCCGATCTGATGCGAGTGAAAATCCCTTAAGTGGTACGATTTCCATGAATCATAAAAACAAAAGCAACTTCAAAGTTTATTATAAAAAAATATCGATTGTAATGTAATATAACTTCCGGCTACACAAATTACCTGCCTGCACTAATCGCGGCTGAACATGCATATTTTACGAAACATATAGGCACATCTTTACTGATTGGCTGGATTGACGAACGCTAGAAGTGGTGTGATATAATAATATGCCTACGTATCGTCTAGACCTAAATAGGGCAGACGTGATATTAGATATGTCTAGATACTTGTTTTATGATTTAGCTATAATCACAAAAACATGACTTACAAAATGTTTTTTATATGACAACAAAACAACTCTGGAACAAGCTTCCAAAGACAGTCCAAGACTGTCCCTCTTTATCCTCTTTCAAAAAAAGGTTGAAAGAGCACTATCTATCTCAAGTCCCTTGATATATATGTATGTATGTATGTATTTGTATCTATTTTATATATATTTTTATACTTTAAGATATTAGGTTAGGTACATGTACATGTATATATTTTCTTTCTCTTTGTGCAATCTTGTCACCGTATATATATCATTTCATATTCAGCTGTACAGGTTGGCTAGAAGAGATCTCTTTATAGAGATAAGCTCACCTTTGTAAACTAAGTTTAAGTGTTAATTTTGTTAATTGTAATTTAAGCACAATAAAGAATATATCAAACAATCAACTATGTCTGTAAGCCAGAGTTGTAATCATAGATGTTTGACAATTTTATAATTCTTGCTTGACTGCATAGGTTGCATAAAAAGTTAGCGATGATAGCAACATAAAAGTTGGCGATAAGTACCTGTCGTAAAATATATCATCAAATTGTCTCAAACATCCACCTTCCTTATTATTTCTGTATACATAAAAAGTGGTGTTAATGTGTAATTAATACAACTCTAGCCTCACCTGGTCTTTACAAATAGTTATTTAATTAATAATAGCATAACAACAGTGCTAACAGATTAGATGTGCTTTGATATTAAGTAGTTCCTATAAAAGCCAGGGTAGTATTTATTACACCACGTTTTATGACCCCGACTGCAGCGACTCGTGGATATAGTATAAGCATATTTTATTTTACCTAGGTATGTACAGTCTCTCACGCTAACACATAACAATCCAATTTTTAAGATTTCGATTGTCTTGTGAATGATACCGTCAAGCCGGTCAAAAACTATGTTGAACGCTCTAGAAAAGTAACAATAATATTGCTGTAAAATATTACAGTCTGAAAAAAATTGAAGCCTTACATTTTGGATTGTTCAAAATCAAAATCAAAATCAAAAGCATTTATTTCTCAGTAGGAATTACAAGATTCACTTTAAGAAAGTCACATTCTAATTCAAACTTAAAAAAGGGAAAATTTGTAGTCCAGAAAAAGGGCTCAACAAAATAAAAATAAAAATTACAGTAGATAATTCTAACTGTTTCGTCTTTAAAATAATAATATACTTTAAACATTTGAGCACCAAAATGTCATAGAAAAAAAAAAGAAGAAAAAGTAGATTTACAGTAAATGTAAAAAATACATGTCAAGAATTAAGGAATAATATAGACAAAATCAATATACGTTAACAAAATAGAATTTCAAATAAAATTAAGATACCTAAGCGTAAAAATTAAAATTAAAATTATACAATTATTATTATGTCAATTGTAAATTCCATGCACGTCCCGATTTGGTATTAACAATGCGTGCATGTTTCTTGTGTTGAGCTGGAACTTCAGAGGTCCATGCCTCTTTGTCATTAATGTAATCATCTAACTTGTAATAGGCTTTATAACATAATGTTTTCTTAATCACAGATTTAAATTTAGTTTCTGATAAACTTAATATATCTTCCGGTATTTTGTTATAGTATCGTATACTTAGACCTTCAAATGAAGTCCTAACTTTAGCTAGTCTATACTTAGGTTGATCTATTTTATTTATACTCCTAGTATTGCGGTTATGCCTGTCATAATTTGTAGTAAAATTATTTATGTTCTTCCTGACATACATAATGTTTTCATAAATATATTGACATGGTACCGTCATTATATTTATTTCTTTAAACAGTTCCCTTAGAGAATCACGACTACAAAGTTTATAAATTGCTCTAATCGCCCTTTTTTGAAGAACAAAAATTGTTTCAATATCTGCGGCGCGACCCCAAGGCAAAATTCCATAGGACATAATGCTGTGAAAATAACTAAAGTAAACAAGTCGTGCTGTTGCAACATCCGTGATTTCTCTAATTTTACGTACCGCGTAGGCAGCCGAACTTAATCTCCCCGACAATGATGTAATATGAGGGCCCCATTGGAGCTTTGAGTCAAGAGTAATCCCCAAAAAAACTGTGCTGGTAGTAAACTCTAATTTTTCATTATTTAGTACAATATAATTATCCAAAGAATGTACTACATTTGGCAGAGTAAATAATACACATTTAGTTTTCTTTGCATTAAGAACCAAATTGTTTGCACTAAACCAACTGTGAATTTGTCCAAGAGTGCGATTTACTTCATCATAATTATGTGCACGTCTATCGACCTTAAATATAAGGGATGTATCATCAGCGCCTTAACCCATCCGAAAAGACGCGTATCGACCTATCGAATGCAAAATCAGCTTTACAACGCACATCACGGTACTTCGCAAATGCATACTGGACCGAGCTTTGTCAAAGCATTCAATCATGCGCTGATATGGGAAACTTTGGTGGTGTTTACGCTGGGATTAAAAAGGCCCTTGGTCCTTTTCCTAAAAAAACAGCCCCCCTTAAAGAAGCGGACGGCACTGTTATTACGGATGCTCAACGCCAACTCGAACGATGGGTAGAACATTATGTTGGTCTCTACTCAGAACCAGTGAACATAATGCCAGAAGCTGCAGATTGCATGCCAAAACTAGCTACCTGGACTGAGTTAGATGATCTTCCTACCATATGGGAGTACCACAAGGCTGTAAAGCAGCTTAAAATTGGAAAATCACCTGGAAACGATGGTACCCACGCCGAAATTATCAGGCTCAAGTGCATATTACCCATCCTGCACAATCTGTTGTGTAAATGTTGGGAAGCGGGATATATACCACAGGATATGCGCGATGCTAACATCATTACCCTATACAAAGGCAAAGGTGACCGCGGTGACTGTAACTGTTATCGTGGAATATCCCTTTAAGTATAGTAGGTAAATTATTTGCTCGGTTAGTCTTAATAAGACTCCAAAAACTTGCTGATCGTGTATATCCCGAATCGCAATGTGGATTCCGCGCCCAACGTTCCACAACAGATATGATCTTTACACTTCGCCAACTGCAGGAAAAGTGTAGAGAGCAGAAAACACCTCTGTTTGTGGCGTTCGTCGACCTTAACAAAGCCTTCGACACCGTGAGCAGGGAAGGACTCTATACTGCACTTTTAAACATCGGGTGCCCTCCAAAACTTCTAAGCCTCATTAAATCCTTCCACGAGGACATGAAAGGATCTGTTGTTTTTAACGGCAATACATCTGAGCCGTTCGAAATGCGTAGAGGTGTTCGCCAAGGCTGCGTGTTGGCTCCTACCCTGTTTGGTATTTTCTTCTCATTGCTTTTAAAGTTGCTTTCGGCGATGACCAACAGGGTATACATCTGCACACTAGGGCTGACGGGAAGCTGTACAATATCTCGCTTCTTAAGTCAAAGCGTAACCGCGATGACTTATTCGTCGATAGCCTTTTGTTCGCTGACGATGCAGCCTTCGTTGCTAATTCTCAAAGTGAGCTTCAAGACATTGTTGATAAGTTTTCCCACGCTTGTTCTCTGTTCTCAATGTCCATTAATGCCAAAAAAACAGTAGTGCTAGCTCAAGGTGGAGAAACACCACGTATTTTGCTCGGTGGCGTTCCCTTGAACATAGTTGACAAGTTTTGCTACTTGGGGTCGACTGTGTCGAACAATCTCACCCTCGATGCTGAGATCAATACTCGTATCGGCAAAGCGGCGACCATGTTCGGCAGGCTCAGTACAAGAGTATGGAATAATAAACACCTGACCACAAAAACCAAGATAATTGTTTACCAAACTTGCGTTCTAAGCATACTCTTGTATGGAGCTGAAACCTGGACTTCGTACGCAAAACAAGAACGTCGACTCAACACATTTCATATGCGCTGCGTAAGAAACATCTTGCATATAACTTGGCAGGACAGAGTCACAAACGAGCGAGTTCTAGAAATTGCACAGCTGCCTAGCTTTACCGCTTTGCTTAAGCAAAGACGATTGCGGTGGCTAGGGCATGTGTACCGCATGGAACCTTCGCGTCTACCGCGGCGTGTCCTCCTTGGCGCGGTAGCTAACGCCAAAAGAGGAGTTGGAAGACCGATGCTACGTTTCAAAGATTGCGCCAAACGGGACATGGCTGCGTTTGACATCGACCATCAAAGCTGGGAGAAGCTTGCTGAGAATAGGGATGTATGGCGAAAGCGTGTGTTTGATGGGCGTAAAGCTCACGATGATGCCTGGTTCGCTGGTCTCGCAAACAAAAGGCAAAAACGACATCTAAACATGCATGTGCCAGTCTCTAATTCCACCTTCGTTTGTAGAGCGTGCGGAAAGTCATGCCGCTCCCGTATCGGCTTATACAGCCATGAAAAATCTTGCCTCAGACACTGAATAAATCGTCTGTCACAGACGTATGAGGCCAATGATGATGATCATCAGCAAATAATACAATCTTGGACAAATTCTCTACCATGTAAGGCAAGTCATTTATGTAAATTAGAAATAAAAATGGTCCCAATATAGAACCTTGAGGCACACCAATTTTAACACGAGATCCCTGTGATTTGGTGCCGTTTATTTGAACCTTCTGAGTTCTATTATCTAAATATGAATCCAACAAATTCAGAGCTGCGTTTCGAATACCATAATGTTCCAATTTTAACAATAACGTTTCATGATCAACGCAATCAAATGCCTTCGAAAGGTCACAAAAAATACCAATGGCATCCTTTGATTCTTCCCAGGCATTAAATACATGTTTGATTAGAGCTATACCAGCGTCTGTAGTACAACGTCCCTTTGTAAAACCAAATTGCTGGTTGTGTAACAAGTTGTTGCAATTAAAATGGGACAGCATTTGATTGAGTATGATCTTCTCAAACACTTTGCTTAGTACTGGCAAAATTGAAACAGGCCTATAGTTACTGGGATCTTGTTTGTCGCCAGCTTTAAATAGCGGAACTACCTTGCTATCTTTCATTAAATCAGGAAAAATGCCATGATCAATACATTCGTTGAAGATGTCTGCCAAGTATGGAGCTAATATATCAATTAAGGATTTACAAACTTTAACTGACATCCCCCATAAATCTTCGGTACTCTTGACTTTAATATCATTAAAAGTTTTTAAAATATACTGTGGACTTACATGACTAAATTTAAATTCAGAATTGCAAGCATCTACATTGTTTTTAAGAAAAGACGATGAAATTGTAGGTGAAGAGTTTAGATTCTCAGTAGTTTTTAGCGGGATATTTGTGAAAAATATCTCAAACTCCTGCGCTACATCTGAATTTGCACTAATTATCCCATAGTCAGTATTAAGTGAAAAGTCATTTTCGCGTGGCTTAGTTTTACCTGTTTCGCTATTAATGACTTTCCAGGCAGCTTTTATTTTATTGTCAGAAGACTTTATTTTATTACTAATAAAATTAGCTTTAGCAATTAGACAGGCTGTCTTAAATGTTTGAGAGTATTTTTTAACTAGTTCATGCAAACTGTTATCATTTGACATGTTTTTAAGCTCGTAAAGTTCAAAAAGCCTATCTCTGCTAACCCTAAGTCCTGTGGTCGCCCAATCACTAAACTTAAATTTCGTACTAATTTCTTTTGTTTCTATGTTAAAGATCATTTCGAATTCTTTGCTCAGTAAATTAAAAAAGTCTTTGTATACATTATTTGGATTTTCAAAATTATAATTATGGACTGGCAATTTCTGCATTAATACGTTTTTATACTTTTCCAACCTACCTGCAGTGATACGCCTGGTTTCGATTTTGATTGTTTTAATATGACGTTTGAAGGGGAATATTACGGATTGACCCCTGTGATCTGATTGAAGAGAATTTACAATGCATTTTTCTAGAGGTTGACAATCGCTAAATACATTATCAATACATTTGGCAGAAGTAGACGTCACACGAGTAGGTTCAAAAAATACATTAAACAAATTAAATGATTTAAAAAGACCTAAAAATTTATCACTAATGGAATTGATTTCTAGAATGTCTACATTGAAGTCTCCAGCAACAATAACGTGTTTATTAGTTTTTGTGACTAATTTGAGTACATCTTCCATTACTTCTAGTAATGTTTTAAAATTTTGAGCTACAGGTGGTCTGTATACACATACTATAACATGACTTTCCAACTCAACACACGATAATTCAGTACAACTTTCAACCGACAATCCGACAATATCCTTACGTTCCTTATATTAAATATTGTTTCTAAGGAGTATTAAAGAACCTCCATGGATCGCGGATTTACGATTGAAAGAACTGGCTATACAGTAATTTTCATAATTTATTAAAATGTCATGATCCGTTTGGAAGTGCTCTGTAATGCACACTACGTCATAATTATGCTTCTCTAAGAACAATTCAATTTCTAATACTTTGCTGGAAAAGCCCTGAATATTTTGATGTAAGACTTGCAGTTGATTTTGCTTTTCCTTCGTCTTAGGCTGCGAGCAAGAAGACCCCGGTTTGTTTGTTTTATACTCAACGGTCATAGAGGGGTTTTCTTTTGTCTTAGAATTTAGTTTAAATTATTAATTAAAATAGATAGATTGAGTGAGCGGGACAGAGTTCATGAGTGAGCGGGACAGACTGTACTACTCTGTTTATTTAGTTCCGAGTGCGCATTTAGCAGTGCGAAGGCGACAGAGCATTAGCGCGCGGTATCAGATCCGGCAAATCGCACCATCGCGCCGCTGCAGTGTAGGCAGGGTTGCCTTCTTCTTTTCGTGTGGGACACCGGATCATATTTTACCTAGGTATGTACTCTGTATATTTAGTTGCGAGTGCGCATTTAGCAGTGCGAAGGCGACAGAGCATTAGCGCGCGGTATCAGATCCGGCAAATCGCACCATCGCGCCGCTGCAGTGTAGGCAGGGTTGCCTGCTTCTTTTCGTGTGGGACACCGGATCATATTTTACCTAGGTATGTACTCTGTATATTTAGTTGCGAGTGCGCATTTAGCAGTGCGAAGGCGACAGAGCATTAGCGCGCGGTATCAGATCCGGCAAATCGCACCATCGCGCCGCTGCAGTGTAGGCAGGGTTGCCTGCTTCTTTTCGTGTGGGACACCGGATCATATTTTACCTAGGTATGTACTCTGTATATTTAGTTGCGAGTGCGCATTTAGCAGTGCGAAGGCGACAGAGCATTACCGCGCGGTATCAGATCCGGCAAATCGCACCATCGCGCCGCTGCAGTGTAGGCAGGGTTGCCTTCTTCTTTTCGTGTCCAACGACCCGATAACCCAGGTGTCAGAGGCAGGGTTGTGTTGAGGAAAGACAATTTCCTATAGGTACTTTTATTATTTCCATCCATCCATAAGAAACGAATCTTCCATTCTGTTTTTTTTGTATTGCGTTGAGCATGTAAGATCAGCAGAAGATTTATAGCTGTCTGCATAGGTATACCTATGCAGGAAAGACAGTGAAGCCCAGACTGAAATGGCTCACAAGTCTTAGAATCGCATCATCACATCAGCCCATGGCAGTCCTCTGCATGATGTTGGCCTCTCCCAGGGTACGCCACAAGGCAAGACCAGGCGCTACAAACCGCCCCCTTTAAGCGATTAGAATATCGTTTTATTATAGATTCCTAGATAGATACCTATATAGCGAAAAAAAAAGGTTTTATGAATTAATACTTTCAACCCTAAGCCTCAAATATTTTACAACGTATGAATGCGCGGCGCGACTTTGATAGAATCAGCGTCACGAATACGATACGAGTACATTTTGTACCAACATATACATTTTCAAACGGATTTCGCGTAGATCCGATTAGGTGGGTACGTATATTAGGTACTGATATTACTTTGTGCTATGGAAATTCACCTTAATATACTTGCTTCTACATGGCAAAACATTATTAAGTCAAATGTAGGAGATTGATAACTTATGGAGTAGGTATGGAAATTTGCTAAACTAGGTATATTATTCCCTGCTGGTTGGTAGTCACGAAAGAGCATAACAAGTTTTGCCCATTTCCCTCCCAACTTGGCTTGCCAACAGTACGAAATTCTTCCTAAATTCTTGTTTTAGTTACAGAAAAACATAATTTTGTCCATTTTCCTTATAACTTGCACTACGTCTTGGTTTCATCCCATGGAGCTGCTACGAGTTAATTTCAGGCTCAATGTCGGTCCAGTAAATAAAGCTAGGAGACAATAGAGTAATCAGCCGGAGAGAGCAGTGCGTGAGGCTCTTCCGGTCCATTAGCATTGAATGCACAAAGTAAGTAGTGGCAAGCGCCCTATATAGAGAGACGGCTACAAGGAAATGTCACTACCTATACTCACACGCACATCTACACACCGTCGTTTATGCGCAAACTCGAACCGTTTCGAACCGGCTTGTAGCGAATGTCAACAGCGTTCGGTGCGGGCGGACGGCAAAATGACGACTCACAAGTGTAAATATTTTTGTTGTTATAGTGCGTAAGTTTGACATAATGTGTCTAAGTATGTTTTACCCAGGTAGCTAATTTCAAAAATTCAGTATGTAGGTGCAAATGATAGGAAAAAGGGGCGAGCTGTCCTTCTGTCAATTCACTGTTTTGTGTTAAATGCGCGCGCGCCAACACCGCTCATTGTCGCCTCGCCTCGATTAAACGATCCGGGATCTAAGGGTCGCAACTCATCAGCCTACAGTCCAGTCGAATTGTTACTGCGTGCTTCGGAGGGCACGTTAAGCTCGATGGCTTCAGTCGGAGAGAGCAGTGCGTGAGGCTCTTCCGGTCCATTAGCATTGAATACGCGCGCGCCCACACCGCTCACGTGGTTTAAATGATCCGGGATCTAAGGGTCGCAACTCACCAGCTTACAGTCCAGTCGAAATGTTACTGCGTGCTTCGGAGGGCACGTTAAGCTCGATGGCTTCAGCCGGAGAGAGCAGTGCGTGAGGCTCTTCCGGTCCATTAGCATTGAATAGGTACTCGCCGACACCGCTCATTGTAACCTTGCCTCGATTAAACGATCCGGGATCTAAGGGTTGCAACACTTGCAAGTCACGAGTAGAAAGATGGTTACGTGCTTCGGAGGGAAGGTTAAGCTATCGCAGCTGGAACAAACGATCCGGAATCTAAGGGTCGGAACTCACCAACGGCCAGTCGTTGAATTTTAGTTTGTAGGTATTGTATGACTGACTTCATACGCGAAAAATCTTAGTATTATTTGACCTACCTACCTATAAATTGGCCTATACGGAATTCTGAAACTGAATAACGCTGAACTCTGCAGGAGACAAACGGCCCAAAAAAGTAGGTACTTATAATGTTGTCTTGTCTCTATTTAGTCCAGATTTTGTCAGTCTTATAAAAGTTTTGTAAGTAAACCGTTAACAAAATCAGGTAAAGGATTTGCAATGACCTGAAAAACCACAGTACAAAAGTATGTATATGTAGTGCAATATGTAATACTGTCAAACAATGAATAATAAATAATTTGTAACAGTGCGATTTTTCCGCTCCACACCCGTCGCGCCTCAATCGGGTAGGTATTATTATGTCGGGTATAAGTAAACCTATACACATTCTCTCCGATAATATATGCCTCAATATATATTCTCCTCGAACCGACGCTCAATCTAAATCAGCTCTCAAAGCTTCGCCGTATTGTTCTCTATTCCAGCACCGATTAAGTGTAATGGCCACATTTGATAGGAATACGGCGCCACAACGCCATACGTTAAGGTCAAGAGCAATGTAACACAGCATTTCGTAACGTGTTCTCGTACGTGACAAAGAGCTGTAATAAAAATTGCTTTCAACCTCGGGTAAGAACACAGGGTAAGAATAAAAAAGGGCTTTGTATGAAACTAGGTACTTACCGGCAGCTCAAGGTAGTCAGCGATGGTGTATTTGGCAGCGCCTCGTCTGATGTCAGCCAAGGCCGCAAAGTGCTCGTCCTGCCGCGTCTTGCGTCGCAGCAGCGCTCGGGCGTAGGGATACGCAGCCAGGTACTCCCCGTAAGCGTCCATCAGCTCTCCCAGGAACAGCTGCTTCAGTAGAATAGCACTCTCACTCATATCACCTTCCGGCGGCGGCGGCAGCTCCCGGCTCTTTATAGACTCCGGGACGCTCTTCGCCACAAAAGTACTTATCCCGCTATTTGACTCGCACGACGCGAACGCGCCCGTTGAATCGCTCGAACCACATTTCGAAAACGGAAACGCGGATGAGACTCCGCTTTTGTCACTGCTTGCAGAACTTTGTCGGGTAGTGCTGGTTTTCTCATAATAATCAGGAAACTGAGGCTCTGATTGACTTTCGGTTGATGGTGAGGATTCTTCAGCTGCGGCGCTGCTGTATTGGCCATTTTTTATACAGTCGTACAAATCCTCGATTGACTCATAGGGCGTTACACTCCCACAAGATTCTCCATCGTCTCTTAATCGTTCGTATATTTCTTCATTTTTTCGCCTCGCAACTGGCGTTAATGCGGAATCTGATCTACTTCGCTTCACGCTTCGGATGAGATCGTAGCCGAAATCGGCTGGGTTAAGAAAGTCCCAGCGAACGTTAGCCCAGACATTTTCCGTGACGTCAGCCGATATTCTGTGGTCGGCGCAGCACTGGCCGCCGCTTCTGATGGTCACGGTCGTCACATTATCGTCGGTCTCCACAATAGAACTGTCGGCCACAGACTCATTGCAATCAATTGGGATGTCGACTATTACTTTTCGCAGACTCGTCGAGGAAATACTAGACACACTGTCGTCTAATTTGCGGTTTTCTAACGGCTGATCATTGTATTCAGTGCTTGTGATTTCTGAGGATGCATCTACGTCCCTACGGTTAAGAACTCCTTCTTGTATGAGTTCCGTTAAAATACTTTGAGAATCATCTGTGACGCTTTTTCTTGATCTGATTGAATGGTTATCGTCATCCTTATCTTTAGTGGTTTCACTGATAAGGAGGCCAGAGTCAATATACTTCCTCATGCGTTCAGTGAGGGCCTCGCTGGCTTCGGAGACTGACTCCAGGTAGTAGAATAGCAGATGGTACTCTTCCTTAGTAATTACGGCAGCACGCAATAAAGGCCTGCCGTACAATTCCAACGCCGAAAAGAGCGTAGACGCTGTAACAAAAAAAGTTTGATTAGTCACGAGTTCACGAATAAAAATATTATCAAACCTAACTAAGATTATTTATTTTATTATTGATTTTTTCTAAGGTCAAAAATGAATCGATACATCATTCTCCTCGTATACTTCATCGTGCTCACGAAATTACGACCGAGACCTTTTTACCTCCTTGAACCGCCCATTCATGCCAAGTGTATATTAAAAACATTTAGCCAAACACTAATCAAACAATTACGCTATATATCACATTGGCTCACACTAAATGGCTTTTCTTATTGGTATTGTTTTATCTTTTCAATCAGCACACGTTTTATGTGGGTGCTGCGAGTAAATTAAAAAGTTTATCCACGGTTAGATCTTTGATAACATTTAACTGTCTGGTGCATAACCACTGCAATTTTCAGCAATAACTTGAGATTAAAATGCCATTACAGGTTAGCTCTTGGGTCTTTAAGACGAAAATAATGACACTTATAAAAACTTCCAGGGACAGTGTATTTAGATGGACATGTTAGATATGAGTTCAAAGCCAATTGCTATCAATATTTTGGTCACGACTACTGCAGAGCTTGCATACAAGCGACTTCTGCGAAAGATTACCGGACAATAGAAAACGTACGTCGCTTATTGCCAAACGGCAAACCGCTTTCTATCAACAAAGCTGGACGGAATACTGAACAACTCCATTCGTCTATGGCTTATTAATAAACCGGCATCAAATAAGCGCTTATGAAATAAAACGACAGAAAAGTAAGTAGGTAAGTAACTAATTGATATTTGCTGTGCCGGACGCAGGAAAGTAAGTATTTAATATGAAATCTCTGGACTGTAGCAGATCAAACCGTCTTAACTGACTTTGTTATTTTTTTTGTATCTTCATTAGAAATTAATGAAGGAGTACGTACCATAAATCTTTTCCCAGGCGATAAAAGTGTCCAAATCTTTTCCATCCCATTGCGGCGGTTGATACTCCACGACCAGTACCTCGCCTTCCAGAGCCAAAGCTGGTGCTCTCGGATCCACTGGAGCCTTCGACCCTCCGAGGAAGAGGAGCGCCGCTGGGGGAGCCGAGGGGGTTTCTATCGACGAGGGAAGCGGGAGTGGCCCGTTCAGAGACACCACTTGAGGGGCACAGAGGGGCCCAGTTGGCAGACCAGCTACCACCGCGCCTGCCTCTTGAAGCGGTTCACAAACCACTTCAGCAACTTTGCTGTTACCGAACACCGACACCTGTAAAAGAAGAAAACAATGCGGTTAATCTCCGATCTTGAAGACTAAATTGGGTAATGAGGCCACAATCCAACTGCATTCTTATAGCGATAACGGGCAGTTGATGAAATGGAAGACGCGGAATTTTTGTCGACATGATCAACATTGAAAGACAATTAGCCACAGTCTAAGATTCATATTTCAGATAAGAATCTTAAAATTGTTTGGCATCCCAAATGTGCGATAGCAATCGATCGCGACCTCATCTTTGGAAATATTTAATTTGCTTCTGCTGCCAATTATGTTGTTATTAAAATACAATCTCATGCGTAACGGTGGTGTCAGTCATATTTGCATTTTGAGAAGTATAATTTGTAGTCACGCAAATGGTTATTTACCTACCACCTACCTAAACCTACTTAAATGAATTTCTTAACAAGTGAAAAGTTGTATACTAGTAGATGTTGCCCAAGACCACGTTTCAATTTATTCTTTTACTCAGGCCCTCACTAGTTCCCATGGTTCAGCATTCAAATAGATGCAGGAATGAAAATGAATATCGCAAATCTAAATAGGCGTGCATCAATACCCTTCGAGCGAAAGAAACCGTGAGTGCAACACATTAAGGTGTAGGTATAAAATATCATGTAAATGCTGGAGTGGACCTTGACTGTGGCACAAAATAGAGAATTTAAAGAACGACAGCTCGCCCATTCTTCCGATCATTTATACCTAGTAGCTACTTTGTTTTCTGAATTTTAATATTCCGTACCTGGGTCAAACATACATAATAAGTAGATTACTTACATTTGTATCAAACGTACACTATAACATATAAAAATATTGGCACTTGCGAGTTGTAATTTTGCCGTCCGCTCGCACCGAACGCTGTTGACACTCGCAACTAGCCGATTCGAAACGGTTCCAGATTGCGCGTAAACGACGGCGTGTTGATGTCTTTATGAGTATAGCGACGTTTCCTTGAAGCCGGCTCTCTGGGTTGGCGCCAGCCAATACATACTTTGTGATTGTGGGTTCATGGCGTTTTTGCCTCGTGACGTCAGGCTGGAGGTATGCGCTGCCCCGCCCCGCGCGCCCAAAACGAAGCCTCCAGGATAATGCGTCTGATACATCTTCAACGAGGAAAAAAAGGAAACAACACCCAGGCGGGGCGAGCCGGCCAATTTTACACGCCCGACGCGTTTCGGTATTACAGGCAAGTGTAATTATTTGAAACAAAACCCGACTGCTTTTAAAATGGTATAAAATGCGTTTAAATCCGCCATTTAAAACTTTATGATTAGGTATTCATGTCTAGTTTCACTTGCGCCGCAGAGACGAATCTAACGACACCTCAATATCAACATCCACCAAGCCCACTGAGTTATTTGCTGGGCTGTAGGTAGTAACCCTTGAAAAAGACTACTTGTCCACATACATACATGTAGTCATATAGTAGATGGCATTCGAAAACGAAGACATTATAATGTGGCTGCCATCAGATCGCGCTACATACATATCTACTTTTGAAAAACATAACCCTCCCTCTGACTGAAGCAGTCGGGTAAAAAGAAAGATGGAAGTTGGATATGTTCGTGTACTTTTGTTTCCCAGTTGTTTGGGTTTGTTCTTCCCTTTTTTTTTCGTTTTCCAATGTGACTTACAAAGAGAAACATTTTGCACGAGAAAGTACTTATTTTCCATGAAGTTTCCTGAATGCATTTAATATTAATTCTCAAACAGAAGGTCGTAGAAATGTAGCTAATTTGATAAATTTTGTGTAGCTTAAAAGTAAACTTTCATTTAGATCCAGGGTTTTTTTTATTTGGGTACTAATCATATTACGATCCCTTGTTGAGAGCAATTTTAGAACTTAGGTAGGTACCTTACATAAGTATAGCCGATATAGGTAATTTTTTCTGAAATTCAAAGAAAATATAAAAAAGACGTGTTATTCGGGCCATGTCGTGCCGCCTTAGAATAGCATCACCCCATTTCTACCCGTAAGTATCGTAAAAGGAGACTAAGGGGTGATTCCAGGATGCTCGCCAATCCGCCTGCCAAGCGTGGTGAGTATTTCAATACTCTGCAATTGGGGGAGACCCATGTCAAGCAGTGAACTGTTGTGGGGTGGGCTTGGAGGAACGCTGGACTCCTATCATACGGAACGGGACGGAAGATGCGTTGCTCGAAGGGGGTGGGGTTTCTTATGTAGGTATTGCAATTTTAGACGACAACCTGTTACTATAGCGATTCACGACAATAGCTAAAACGGCCCTCGAATACAAATGCCAGACGTGGCGATAACGACCGTATCTATTTTTACGGCCGTTGACGCTCTGCCTACACCGCAAGGGATAAAGGCGTGATTTATGTATGTAAGATACAGGTAATTGTTTTTTAAATTACTGAACAAAAGTTTGTGACGTGACGAGACGTCGCCTGCCAGGAGTAAGCGAGTAAACAAATATTTTTTGTCCCGTGTTGTTTACGATGAGTCCGGTGTTTTTATATAGCGCCTGAAGTTAATCCCGAATTTAGTCAAAATACTTCGGATTGTCATACCGGTACCAAATTTTAGTATGTTAATAAGCATGACATAAACTCTAGAAAACCGCCGGGAGACAAGCTGGTGGGGGCTTGTCTCCCGCAGAAATGACGTCATCAAGATGGCGGCCGCCGCATTTAGAAAACTATAAGTTGCATTATCATGTGCATGGTAGCAAACGAAAGCTAATTAATTTATTATGTTATCTGTGCCACTACTATTCGTTGTATATGCACATGTATGGTGGCAAATGAAAAGTAATTAATTTGTTTTGCATTATTTTTCTAAAGCACAACCACCTACATAGCGTAGTTAGTTAAGGAAATATAAAATAAATAAAAAAACATTGTTTTTTTTTGTTATGGGGTTTTAGAAACTAAAATAATACTTACTTACTTACTACCCGTGGATCTTGGCCTCCGATACAACTGCACACCTCACTTCCCTATTCTGTGCAGCTTGCTTCCATACAGGCTTTTGGACTGAGTGCAAGTCCTTCAAAATTTGGTCAGTCCAGCTATATCTTGGTCGTCCGACAGGACGCTTGCCCGTCGGCCGACCCATTCCATCCACTCTACGTGGCCAAGCCAGCGCAGTCTATCGGCTCCACTCTCTCCGATGATGTTGGGTTCACAGGCTATTTCCTTTGTATCCCTGTTTTTCTAATTTTAAAAGTTTCCTACTCATTCTTAGTTGGTCCCAAGATTTTCCGTAGTGTTTTCCTATACTAAGAGCTTTTCTTCCTCCTTTAAGGTTAACGTCCAGGTTTCGCATCCGTACATAAGGTCTTATGACGGTCTTGTAAATACGAACCTTTGTTATCCTACTAGATTCGACGTCAACACTTTAAAGGGCTGCTGAGTATCTTAGGGCATTCTGGTCGCGGATGTTGATTTTGTTTTACCTCGGATTCGTATCAGTTACTGTGCGTGCAACCAAGGTACTTAAATTTGCTCACCCCTTTGTAAGAGGTGTCATTGGCTATAAGGTTGTTTCTCTTAGTCTTGGCGCTCTGGAATCTTCTCAGGTGGAGGTACTCTGTCTTGTCATGGCTTACCCTGAGACTAACTTTTCTTTCTTCTTCCTCCAGTGTACTGGCCATTGCTCTGATGTCTGCAGCACTTCTTCCTATTACGGTGAGGTCGTCGGCATAACCTATGATTTTATGCGTTCTGTTTAACTCCACTCCATCACCGTACTTTTCGGACCATGTGTTTGAGCATCAAGTTAGTCATGTGTAAGCGCGTCTTCTTGTTTGAGCCCTGTGACCACTTCAAAAGCATCCGTGAGACAACCTCCTACTCTAACTTTCATACTACAACTATACTGTGTGGCTGTTTTGGTGACTAGTATCAGCTTATCAGGGATGTTGCATGATTAGTCGTCTATAATTTTGTCTGCAAATGGGTCCAGCCGGCCTAAGAGAACATTATTATGACAGTACTTTGTATGCAGTCGGGAGTAGCGCGATACCATTATAGTTGAAGCATTTCTTTCGTGAGCTTCTTTTGTGAATTGGGCAGAAAACTCCCGTATCCCACTCTTTTGTATGTTTTTCTTCCTCCCAGAGTAACAATAGTCTCATAGAGTTATGACTGTAGTGCTCCTCTGCCGTACTTCCACAGTTTTCCCGGTATTCAATTTCTGGACATTTGTTGTTCTTCAGATGCATAATGACTTTCCGCACTTCCTCAAAGATAGGCGTTTCTACATCGGCTTCAAGTACATTTTCTCGCTAATTTAGACTGAAAACTGCCGGCGGCCAATTATGCAGGTCCTTAAAATATTTGTACCAGTCAGTTTTCAGCTTCTCTGGGTCAGAAACGAGGTTTCCTTCGCCATCTTCAAGAAACTGAGTGACGGGCTGGTATCCTTTCTTGACCGATCTTATTTTTCTGGTATAATTTGCGAATTTCACTTGATCTAATCATCTAATTAGTCTTTCTTTATTTCTCCAACTTTGCCTTCTAGGTGGTGTGTTTTGTATTTCTAGTAGTATTTTTGCATCTTGTGCGCACTTTGTTGTATTTATCGTACCACTCTTAATCTTGTTCCGCTAGGATTTTGTGCTTTCTCCTTTCTTCTACATCTATTTCGCATCATTGTGTCCACCATTTTCTCTTTCTGTGTCGTTTCTTTCTCCCTAAGATCTTAAGTCTCACCTCTTTAAATGTGTCTTGGGTAATTTCCCAGGATTTTTCAATGCATTCTTGAACTTCCAAAGCCTCAAACGTGTTTCGGAGCTTAACTTGAAAGGTATATTGGGTATCCTTATCCTTTATTCCTTCGATGTTTAAAAGGAGTACCTCTAGGGTCTTGTGTTTCGGTATATAATGATCTGATCACTATCACAGTTAGCCCTTCGGAATGATCTAACGTCTTCAATAGTGTTTTGTGTCTGCAGTCATTCAGCACATGATGGATTTGATTGATAGTGATTCCGTCGAGTGACTTTCATGTGTTTTTGTAGAAATCCTTGTGGGGGAACATCGTGCTCTTCATCACCATTGATTTGGATGTTGGAAAAGTTTATTAACCTTAAATCATTGTTATTAGTTTTCTCGTGCTTGCTATGTTTACCAATGGTGGTAAAAAAGATTGAGAATGTAAAAAAATAAATTTTCATTCAAAGTGATACAACAACTGCTAGTAGTCTAGTAGTGGCGCGTGGGTTGTACTTAAATCAGTGTAATTTAAGGTCTCTTTATTCAAACAACAAATGGCTTTAAGATTTTTTCAGCTATTGCATTGAGTGTTACTTTTCTTCTACGTCACTTTTGTTAAAAATATATATTTTGATTTCTATAGCCACACAAATAAATTATTTGCTGTAATTTTTTTACGTAAAGTCTTATAACTTCGAAACTATGCTGTGTAACTGGTCGTAGTTCAAGGCAAATATGTAGAACAATTAATTAGCTTTCGTTTGATACCATGCACATGATAGTGCAACTTATAGTTTTCAAATAATTTGCAGTTTTCTAAATGCGGCGGCCGCCATCTTGATGACGTCATTTCTGCGGGAGACAAGCCCCCACCAGCTTGTCTCCCGGCGGTTTTCTAGAGTTTATGTTATGTTTATTAACATACTAAATTTTGGTACCGGTATGACAATCCGAAGTATTAATCGGCTAACTAACGGGACTAATAGCAAATATTTTGGAGATAAAAATAAAAGGGTACGTGACAGGACAGGCAGACGTTGTTGCGTCGTAGGCGGGTCTCACATCTGACAAAAACCGTGCAAAATATAGGTGTTTAAATGTCCTAATAAATTCACTGCAAATATTTTGAGGTGTGTTCTACTCGTGAAACTGAATAACTTTCCCCAAGGAACATAGGTCGAAATATGATTTGAAATTGGGGTTCGGCCTCCTCAATATTAACAGTCGACCGAGTGAATTTTGTATAGGAGGTCCAAATTTTTTTGTCATATTTCGACATTATTTTGTTCCTTGGAGAAAGTTGATCAGTTTCACGAGTTGACCACACTTTGAAAATATATGCACTGAATCTAATAACACCTTATACATAGCTTCCACCATTATTATGAGTAGGTAACAGAAATGTCAAACAACGCAAGTTGTTGCTTTGCTCCTGCGTCAACATCAGATTTTAGATTGAGGAGAGGACTTTGAAATTCCCTTGCATCTGAAAGACGCATGCGTAATCGATGCGCTAAAAACGCGTAACATCGGACGCCAGGTGTGAGACACGCCATACGTATCGCAACGTATCTTATGCGATTTGGCTGGCTCCAACCAACAAAAGGAAGAGATAATAATGTTATGGATGATGGATGCTGCAGGTAACTTCCCAGTCGCAGCGAGACATGAATTTCTGGAATATTTCGGTGAGATCACCAAAATGAAAGAAATGAAAAAGATTATCAAAATATACTGCCTGCTAGTCGTAAGCACCTACAAAGTGAAGGTTTATAGGTACTGCACTGCCTGCACTAAACCATAACTATAAATGTAATCCGCAACAATTTCACTTGTTTTTTTTCTATCTATGAACCTTTGTGCTATAGGTACCGATACCTTTTTTAAATACATACATTTCATATGTATTAGGAATAGTTATTTAATACGTATTACGAATTGGCGTCATAAAGATAACCGACACGTTTTTCAAAAAATCTAATATCTATTTATTACCTGATAAATGAAATTCGTTAAATGTATGTAAATGTGTAAAATTATGTAAAAAACATTTCCCAAACTTTTATAAAGTCCGATACATCAGCGCCACCTAGTTGAGAAAGAACAAAATGTAAAATGAATCTTGACTGAGCCATCTCTCGGAAATAGCCTGTACTGTAAACACCGTAGACCAGCTACGCCTCAGCTACGCGACCGCTACCAACCGCTACGCTCAGCGTAGTCAATCGTCGTTGCGTCTTAGTTCTCATCCTCATCACTAGATGGCGTTAGCTATTCGTCACCTGCTATCACAAAGTTTCCCCGCCAATATAAAAAGTTTTTAAAACTTCATAAATAAAAATATTTTTACTGAACTTCATAAATAAATATTTTCACGACCTGAAATAAATAAATTCAGACAAACTAGTCATACATATTGTTGGTACTAGACTTCTAAACATTTAAAAAGTAAGTTCCTAATCCACAAGCTAGTCTAGACAGTAATCGATCATCCGAACCAGTTTTCAAAAGAAGTGTAGAAAACTAGAGCCGTTAGCTGAACAAGGTCACACGTGGCTACTTTACCGAGATGAGATGACCAAGACCGCCTAGAAAGTTCCTAGATCCGTACGGATTTTGCAACCGGTCGGTTAGCACTTTCCACTGCCATTGACACCTGCATATTGCCAATAGTGGTTTTGTAGAGTGGTCATTGGTTAGGCTCTATTCCTGATAGATTGATGCGGTGTAGGGTTGCCACTATAGCCATGTGTCAAGTTCAGATAAAAATTATTACAATGACAATATTTTTATAATGTCCTAACCAAACTATATAGGTGGTATCTTCCCCTCTGGAAAAGAGTAGAAAAACCTTTTTTTCGCCAAATACTTACAAGACTCTGATCTACTATTTTAGTAGAACCCGACGGAACAAGGTTTTATGAGGAAATACTTTTTGTGTGGAAAATCTTTGACATTCAAACCATCCAAAGTACTGAACTCTATCAGGATGTATTCGAACACTACGAAGAAAAGATATAGATAATTTATAGACTTGGCAACCCTTGGTTACTGCACAGATCAAATCAGTGATCAGGTCGGTATTGCTCGCGATCTGACAGTTCGATTACAAGGTTTGTTTACGAGCTGTTGAAAATATGCAGATGTCGGCTGGAACAGGTCCCTGAGCTGATTACCATCGGGTTTGAGAAAGGAACTAGTATCAACAATAGAAACAACAAATCAGAGATGAAAGATGTAGCAACGGTGGAGAACTGGCCACTGTATTGACTTACTGTATGATGAAATCATGTTCTGCTACTATTAGCCAATAGCACCCAGAATTAAGCCAAATGATTTGAGAGATCAACATCCAGAAGCCCTGACAAACCAGATTACACAGTAGGTAAAGTAGAAAATGAGGCTTTAAACCTGCAGAATGCCGTCACTACCTATGTTCGAACTCCTTCGGTGTCCAATAATTTTTCGGTATGCGAATGTTTTAGAAGCCAGAAGAATTGAACTGCTATATTTTTTGAGAAGAAAACGTAGGAGTCAACTGTTTGCTATCGCCAGTGCTAGCTTACCTATCCTCACAACCTAGATGCATATTAAGCAGAGTAAAGTTGTTGTGAACAAAAGTGAAACTGAATGGGTCGCGACAGAGACTTCACGGCTGTCATTGGCTTCTGAATATGCATCAGGCAAGTCTAATTCGAATGAACGAGCTCGATTTTGAAAGTTGGTGACCTTTAATAAGCCTGTTCCGAGCATTTGAAATTGAGACGTTTGATTCTAAACATCAAGAGATTAGACGAGAGAAATCAGCATCCGTATTAGTTTGACCTAGGTTTTTTAATGCGGTATTTCTATTGTAAAGTTACAAGTAGGTATAAACGATTTCATATTTGGAAGATTAAAAAAACTACGATAGAAGTACCTAGACGCTGCCATCTACTTCTGGAGTACCTTTTTGCTTTCAAAGCAAATTTATCTCTGTTGTCAACATTGATGACTTATTGGGCGATTAAAAACATGAAATACCTAGGGATTCAAGGGTTTTTTATCTTCATCCCCCTTGGATTTTGGATCTAAGCCTGTGGGATCCTGAAGCCACGAAAAACTTATTAGCGCGTCTGAAAGACTTTTCCGGTAGAGCTAGCAGAATCTTTCTTACATATTTATACCTAAGTAAAAAAACTTAATACATAACCAAACCTTATCTGCAAAGTTCCGTTTAGTATTAGCAAATGCCTCCACGTGTTCGTACTAATGCGATTGCGTTGCGCCCGAGCCGCTGCCGGCTGCTGCTTGCGACAAACACCGGCAAATGGGATCATTACCATACCGCACATGCCTCGTACGAAACTAGAGCACACCGGCATACATTGCTAAACGATTGCCATTACTAACTATATTTAATCTTATCTAGAGTTTAGTTTTCCATTTAGAATACCGATTGAAACCAGACAGCCAGTTCAATGCAACCATAACCATAACGACCGCAACCAGTCCACTGCTGGACATGGGCCTCCCCCTATCGGGGGTATTGTCGTACTCACCACGCTTGGCAGGCGGATTGGCGAGCGCAGTGCAAGACATTGCATTTACTACAGGGAACGCTGCGGCCCATTCCCTGGTTATCCCATAGTCGCTTTTTACGACACCCACAGGTAGAATTGGGGTGATGCTATTCTAAGCCGGCATCACATGGCAAGTTCAATGCAAACAAAATGAAAAAGAAATTCTTCAGTGACCGCAAACAAACTCTTAAAACGTCACCGCAATCCGTAGCAAATTGACCAACACTTTCTGATTCTGACCGATAGACTTCCTTTGAGCAGTCGTGAGCCTATAAATCTTGGCCGATTTCTTTGCTGAATTGTGCCAGTGAATCGTGAACTTTTGCTTTCCTTCCGGCACTCCCATTGTCTGCGCAGGCGACGGAGCCCCTTGCCCGCCCCTCCGTCACGATCCAGTGCCTGATCGGAACCAGACTGTATATGCCAGAGAATAAGCATCTGCTATAGACACAGTATAGACTGACAAATAGGTCACGATAGAGACAACGGGATACTTCTGATTATAAGGCTGTTATGATATTTTGCTAGTTTACTTACCCTACGCTTAGATGTCATATGTAGTGTCTAAACACATCGCGTATGCTTTTGATTTGACATCAAATTGTTTGAGCTGTCTTAACCGAAACAAGGTGACCTTCAACTGCGCTATAGAGGTAGATACTAGAATTCAAACGAATGGACTCGTTGTTGGTTAGGATATTTATTTAGTAGCTGCGTCTACGTATGTTGACAGGTCTTTGACTACTCCAATGCCGACACTCTTCAATGGATATCGTGAGGGCTGAATGAACCTACGTATACGTAACTGTTGTGACATACCGGCAGAATGTGTTTTGAATAGAATCTGGCCCTTGCCCGCTCGTCTGACACGATTGACTGCACGTAATATAAAAGTTCCTTAGAAAGGTCTGCTACTGTAATTGGAGACTCACCAAACTTTTCTAATAATTCTTTTACTTCTTAACCCTCTCATCAAAAATTGGGTATAATGCCAAACGATGACAAGTAAAGGGAGTGATGATTGCCTGGCACCTTCCCCAATTTTGAGTCGGTCAAGAAGTCGATTTTAAGCTTTCTAGACTGATGTGCAAAGTTGAAGACACAAATTTTTCCACTATACCACTAAATTGAAGTTCACGCACTGTTTTTACATAATATTTACAGTTCACACGATAGACCAAATAGTTTTTTCTTTAGAGTTGAATAACACTCAGATGGTAGGTAAATAAGAATGACTTAATTCCGGCAAAACTAGCACTTCTCAAGGCCGAGTCACATCAACAAACCATGTTACATCAACGTATTACGAAAAAAATAGTTATTGTATTTCCGTTCGCACAGATCGTCTTCATAATCTCGAGTCTTCTCGCTGTTATATTGCGGACAGGTTGACAACAATAAATGAGTAGCCGGACCAGACAGCGGCGGCGTTTCCCAGAAGTGTAATATTGGACGTTGCCAGTTCATAAATAATACCCAACACCAGCTAATACTGCTAATACTAGTGACAAACGCCAAAGCGATTACAAGACAAGACGGAAAGAGGACGCGCAAAGTGAAAATGCCGGTCAACGCCCGATTTTGTGCTACGACAGAAAGTTTCACATATTAACCCGCTCTAATCCGAATAGCCTGAATTTCAAGCAATTTTCAACTCTAACAGTAATTACAACTTTTCTTCCTTGGAAAATAATCGGCGATTAAATATCCGTAATATATTTTCGCTGGAACAATTTCGCAACGCATTCTTTCTGCATCAAAAATACTTGCCCCAAATCGAACCGCAAATATATATTTTGTCTTCGCGATACATCGGTTTGCTTTCAGACTGTAACACATCATTAGCTTGGAAAATGCGTGTGTGTGAAATAAGTAGGTAGGTAAATATCGTAATATACGGAACAGTTTAATATAATTAATGGACGCTAAGTGTGTGGCTTTTGAGGAAAACATCGATTAGATCGATAATCTACACGAAAAGCTTTACTTGGCGTGCGAAATGTCTCCGGTTTGTAGAGTTCCGGACTTATACATATGGTGCTTCTACTTTTTACACGCTACATGCTTAATGCTTCGAGTCTAAAGACTTTCATCTCTAGAATCACCGATCTTTTAAAGGGCTTGTCATCATTTGTTTAATTCGCTTTTATAGGTTTCTTTGAATCCCAAAAATAAAAGATTACAAAGAGTGATAGATACGATCAATCAATCTTTATACCGATCAATGTCGGCTTAAAGAAACTTCCGTAGTAAAGATGGTTTCACCCACGTGGTCAAACAAGGTTGTCACACGTACCGCAGGATTATCCGGTGTTTTTCCGGACCCGGCTTTATTTATCGAAAGGTTGAACGTGCCATACAAAAACCGGATATCAAATTGTAGCTGTCACAGATTGTCATTTCATTTGTATGTAAGCTGCCACAAAACGCAATATAGTCCGATATGTGTGAGATCCACCAAACATATGGAAATGCGGTGTAAAGCGGGTAACCGAACCGATGTCGCGTCAGACCGACTGACACACTTTCGCAGACACTGTGTTATAATTACATTTTTATCAATACGAAAACAAAATATGGGTGAGCTCGTGTTTCAAACTACGTATTTGAATAATGTTAGAAATATACCTACATACATACACACATATAATCACGCCTATATACCTAGCGGGTAGGCAGAGCGAAAACGGCTGTAAAAACGACCATTTACACTATGACAAAAGTGTTAAGAGTCTTTTAGAAGACTTTATCACCCTGGAGAGATTTTTAAATTGCATAGAAATATTGTAGCTAGGTATTGAAATATACCTACAGTTTAATTTTTTCCGTTATTTGGTAGAGTCAAATATTACTCGATAATAGTAGGTTGTTGACGAGGATGGAAAAATAAGACGTTGACTGACGAGTAGAGTTTGAAGTCCGAGCCGCAGGCGAGGACTTTAAAAATACGAGTCTGGCAAAGTCATTTTCCCCGAGGCTTACATAGTGCTTTTCTTAAAAAAAATGCTAGGAAATTATAAAGATATTAATTTATTTTATAGTAATTTGATATAAAAAGTTGTTTTACTGATTACTAAGTCAAGATGTGGATTTGGAGTTATTCTTTTTTATTTTGTAATTTCTGAACGATTTCGATATCGCGCCAGAAAAGTTGTATTGGATTGGAATTCATTGCTGGTGTGTAAAAAAGAAATCGTTCAGAAATTACAAAATCACAGACAATGTCAAACTTTCTGGATTGTTTTTTTGAAAGAAATTGACATATTTCCTAGCATGTTTGAGAAAAATAAATTTTAAGCAACGGGTTACCAAAACTTCGTAGGACCATAAAACTGAACTTTTATTATGATGTTAGTTGGGACTTGGGATCTGGGATTGAGAAACGAATTTTATTACGAGTTTCCATAGAAATTCAAACAGCTGATCGGGAAATTCGAACTGGTGGTCGAATTATTTTTCTCGTTTCCCAACGTAGGCCATGGTCTGATCATGTCTACAGTTACAACATTTAGTCCGCACGAGATTTTGTGGCAGCCGCATGTCATATATTGTCTTATAGAATGCTATCAGATCACGCGCATGATCCACGCGCATGGATCGTTCTATTGATAGAAATGGACAGGAAGACTGTGTACAGCATACTAAGTCAACAGTAACTTAATACGAAGTGTAATATTATAAGCAAGTAGCTATGAACCTGCAGGTGTGTATATTATAGTGGTAAGATTAATCAGAGCATGTTTGACTCACGATTCAACACTAGGATTGTTTGAAACTCTTCCTGTTTTACATTTTATTGTTCGGCATCTTAAATCGTCATTAAGGTTAAACGTTTTTATAATAATGTCTTGATACACTATTTTAACATTTTCCAGTACTTGGCGGTATGGTAATTAGAGTCTCGGATTTGACAGCTTGCTTGAGATATGACAACTAGAGCGAAAAATCTTTGATGTCATTTTGAAACGATCTGTCGTGCTTTTTGTAAAGTTCAATAGTGTTAGAAGCGATATCCAAGTTATCCAGCCCTGCATACTGTATATTTATTTATAACAACGTAGAGATAACTATTTTATCTTTAGTCTGGGATGAATTTGCTCTTGTCGTTGTTGTTGATTCTAGTCTAAACCACTAAACCATGACATAACGTAAGTATTGGTGGATGTGCCCAATACTTACAATGACCGACCAGTTGGTAAGGGCTAATATAGGTAGTCAAAGGACTAAGATCACGAAGTCCCACAATCGCGTTTCTACATACCCAGCAAAATTTTTCGTCAGACTTTACGATTTGACAATGGAAATTAGAAATCGTTCATTGTCAATTTGTGTCGTCTTCTGTCGTCAAGGGTCGTTAGTTTCGTTGTTTGTGTTGTTTCTGTTTCTGGTGGAAAATCACTTCCGACCTTTGTCAACTCGCGGGACACTCTCACGCGAATCTGACGGATGCGTTTCGCTCTCATTGCGATCTCTTTCGGCAACTTTGTTACCTAGAGTTTAGGATACCTAGTAGGTATTACCTACCTCCTAGTTCTTTTGATTTGTTTCCTGACGTGATGTCTATTGGTTGTTATACTTTTTGGTACTTTAAAATAATGGAAATTATGATCCAACACAAGTTATTCTCGTTAAAAATATGGATACAAATAATTATACAGTACGTTAGCGGCCCGTTAGCGGTTTCACCAGCTGCAATTCGTTTTCCCGTGGTAAAAAGGCTTTTTCCGGCATGGGTTATTCATACAAACCTTCATCTTCAATCACACTATCTATGTATTACAAAAAACCACATCAAAATCCGTTGCGTGGTTTAGGAGGAGTTAACAAATTCCACGACAGACGAACAGGCAGAGAAACGCAAAAAGCGTCTTCATTTTATACCATCTACTGAAAGTATTCAGTGCTATTAAAAATTGAATGAGATTTTAATTCACAAATCAGGCAGCACATCAAAACATGACACATCTGGGATCGAATGACGAACCGTCCGCCATAACAGCTTTGCAATACCAAGTACCAAGAAATCAGAAACCAGTAGGCTGATTCATTCGCTTGGAACGGACTTTGCCTCTTTGGTTAGGCTTAGAAACAACATCGGCACATCAACTCAAATTCTAACACAAGTATTTAGTTTGTTGATCTTTTGTTGAAGTTAATTAATTCATCGATAAAATATACAACATTTTATCGTGTATTATAGGAGGCAGGTTGTCAGCCTTTCGCCCTAATAAAAGTGTAATAAGTACATATGAAAACCTAGAGTCCCTTAATCGCCTTCCACAACACCCGAGCACAGAATAAATTATAGTACTTGCTAGTATGTAGAGAGAGAACTGGGATGAGTATAGTCTATTTAGCATCACACGGTTGAAGTTATCCTAGACAGCGATAGTAATGTCCAAATATTCAGTTCAGCTGTTGCTTCATCAAACATGTCAATAGTGAAGTTGTTATGAAACTTGTTTAAGAAAATATTTAGTGAGCCATACACTCTATCACTGTGCATAAACGACATTTGTTTAAAAAGATCTTATTTCGTCCGGGTGTTAATTAATTTGTCACGGTTTGTTTTGCTAATTGGTCATATTTAAGTGGTTTCCATCGTCTTAAACGAACGTCAACATGGAATATTTATCTACTTGATCTTAAACGTTTTCAGACAGTACCCATATTTTTCTACCTGTTAAGGTAAATTCAACAAATCCATGCAAAACATACTCGAAATTAACAAAACCGTTGTTTACGGTTTTAGTTTCGGTTGTCTTTCAAATTGCTTAGATATTTATTTATTTTGCGTAAACTAAGTGTTATAGGTATAGGTATTTTAAAATTGTCACAAGAACTGCAAAATGTTGTGACATGCTTTACGTAAATAATATTTAAATTGGCACTAGGACTTCATTATTTGATTCGCTTAACAGCAAGTATCATGTATACATTTGAAGAAACATGGATTTATTAAACGAAAAATCTTTATTGTCATATTTACACATTACAACCTAAAATGCGACTGTACATGAAATGTAGACAGCAGTAACTATTGAGAATCGATGTCAGTAGTCAAAGCGATGTTGTAAATAAACAAACATTATCGCGTCGTCAAAGCGCCGTTTGTCAATGAACTTATAAACGCTGTGCCGTCGGTGCGCAAGCGCAGATCGGCGCCCATTACTTGATCATTAAACAATGGACGCCAGCGATAGATGGCCATTATGTATATGCTACCTCGCTATAGCAGTAACGTGTCTCCCAAACTGTGGCCCACAAACATATTACCGTCTAGATAAGATACTGTACTGATAATAAGTATGAACTGATCAACGCGGTGGCGGTGCCGTCGCCGCCGGTGCGCAAGCGCAGATCGGCGTCCATTACTCGATCATTAAACAATGGAGCGATAGATGGTCATTATTTACTATCTCGCTATAGCAGTTCTTCCCAAACTGTGGCCCACAAACGTATTTCAACTAAAGCCCGCCTGGATACGATACTGATAATATGAACTTATCAACGCGGTGCCGCCGCCGGTGCGCAAGCGCAGACCGGCGCCCATTACTTGATCATTAAACAATGGACGGCAGCGATAGATGGACATTATTTACTACATCGCTATTACAGTCCTTCCTAAACTGTGGCCCACAAACATATTTTTAACTAGAACCCGTGTGGATATGACACTGATAATATGAACTTATCACCCGCCGCCGGTGCGCAAACGCAGATCGGCGTCCATTACTCGATCATTAAACAATGGACGCCAGCGATAGATGCCCATTATTTACTACCTCGCTATTGCAGTTCTTCCCAAACTGTGGCCCACAAACATATAATTAGGTATTTCAACCTTAACCTCTGGGTGTAATAGACAGATACGGGCCGCCGCAGAGTATGGACGATTTTTACGCGGACTTTTCACAAGAAATACGAAAAGTTACCTATCTCCAATTGAAATAAAGTTGACATTGAATAGAATGACATACGTCGCCGTGGCAAGCATTGAACTTTATTTTTGGTGTTGATCGTAAAGGATCCTTCATAGTCTTGTTGAAACTGCAAGGTCTCTTATTTGAAAACTTTGAGAGACGCTGTGGGTTCTATCAGGTTATTATAATTATCTAACAACTGTTATTGTGCCGCATCGGTCGTGATAGTAGCAAGGCTACTCATCATTGTTAGAAAGATGCTACTCAAAAGACTTAGATAATAGATGGCCTTTTAGTGAACATAGTTTTAAATGACCCTTTGACTTTTGACTTATTTTTCAAAACGTTTTTCTTAACTTCAATCTTGGTATGGTAACCTTGTTTTCAATAGGTAAAATTTGTAACTCAGGTATGCTAAATAAATATAGACATTCGTATGCACCTGTAGTTCTATTCTTCGAAAGTAAGACGATACCGTTGCGCAATAAACAGTATTTCAATAGATATGCAACCTTTAAACATGCAAATAACAAAATACCACTAAGTAGGTAAAATACTTATCTTCCTTATTTCTTCTGAAAGGCCGGAATAAAGCAAACGAATATACCATACGAATACACACTTATCTACGAGCGTTAATTAGGTAATTGCTTCTTACCTCGGGAAAAAATCTCGTTCACCTAGGAGGAAAGATTTAGTCCAAGGGGAGTGCATTGAATCAGACATCAGCCAGCATGGAAGGCTATAAATATGTCTCAGTACGATGGCAGAATTAGGATTTTGGCCAAAAGCCGGCATTTGGCAAAATCGTAGACTTCGATCAGCCATTGTCCTAAGAAGATTCAAGATTTGTTTAGTAATAAATATGGCTTTTATTGCGGCTCGCCGTTTCTCATTCCCCCGATTCGAAAAAAATCCTTACTGGGTCTGCTTCGGGCCATGGCTGATTGAGGTCTACCTTACGATTTTCCCATTTGCTGGCTTTTGGTCAAAATCATAATTTTATTCTGCCATCGTACTGCAACAGATACCCTATTATCAGGCTAGGTGTCAACAGTTTGGCAGAGCATGTGAACCGATTAGTAAGAAACTGCAATGAACCGCGTTTAGCGTGGTGACGGTTTAGTTTACGAAGACTTCACACCCTCGTGGCCTTGAGCTAGATATACCACATTGTGGTTTATGTAACCACAGGACCATACCTATATAGGGTGTAATTTTATTAGTGGCGGATCCGTTAAGGGTGTGTTCTGTCAATGAAACTGAACAATTTTCCCCAAGGAACATAGGTCGAAATATGAAAAAAAAAAATTGGCCCTCCCATACAAATTAACCCGGCCGGCCAACACACTTAGTATGGGAAGACCAAAACTTTTTTCGTATTTCGACCTATGTTCCTTGAGGAAAATTGTTCAGTTTCATTGACAGAACACACCCCTAACGGATCCGCCACTAATACAATTACACCCTATATAGGTATTTTAATTCGATTATATGCATTTGTTGGTTTTCTATACGGGAACGGGAGATCGTGCCTTATGGCGTGCCTATGTACTCTAGGAGAGGCCTAGTTATGACCAACAGTGAACTGCTATGGACTGATGTGATTATTACATTGTGCCCTACATCAGCGTTTTTTTTTGACTTGTGTAGCGACTGCAAATAAACATAAAAATAAATTATCACCTTTTACGAACTTCGGTGCCTTGACCAGGATGTAGGTGTACGTTTTATTTCATTTTGTAAAATAGCGTTAATTTTTTTATGAGTCGTAAATATGACAATAAAAAATAATTAATTTCACAGTTTAAAGGTAAACACATTGCAAGATAATAAAATATGCAGCATCGTTTGTTGATAGGTACTCTGGCTTAGCTTTATAGACAAGTAACTCATAGAAAATGCATCGGTATGGTAATTTAGCAGATAACAACTCCGCGAGTTGATGGTTCACCTCTGATAAAACACGTTCCGAGTCAAAACAAAACCAGTTTACCGGTTTCTGCGAATGCCTAGCCTGTTCAAGCAGAATATGTTTTAAGGAATCAATAATGTTATAGTATATTAGAAGTCAGGCACGATATTGAATTTATTATAAAATTATTCAAAGGCCGGTACTAAAAAAGCTGCCCGTGCAACTTGCTGATTCCATTTTGAAAAGGGGCGGTACACTAGGTACCTTTAACTAAACTTCTCATTGACTATGAAAACATCTTGTAGGTATGCTAGAAGGTATCTAGGAATTTAATTCAATATTTACGAGCTGAAAATACCAAAATACTTCCGTAGGCGAATAAAAACCGGTCATTTTCAAATAATCCGGGTTAATTCTCTCAGGTTACATAAATAAATTGGTTTATGTACCTAACCGTCCCAGAATGTACAGAATCCCGATACGTTGCAGTTTTTATCCAATGTTTATCCTCATGCGGCTCAGTTAGTGGGCTTCTCGGAACCTGCTAAGCTGATTACGGATTGGCTGTCCTATAAACCGTTTTATTTGAATCCCGGTTTATGATTGGCTGAAAGATTCGTTTAGTTTCAGTTTGAGGAATGCAGAGTTGTAGAGCAAGGATCAGATTTACGACACGTAAGTAATTTGTTGGAAGTTTCGTTTGGAGAATATCTTGCCTTAACCTTTCATGCTCTATTGGCAATCATGCAATCCATTCTCAAATGCTAAGTAGGTAATTTCTATAGATAGGTAATCATTAGGTCCATATAAAACTAATAGTTATCAATCACAATCGATAAATAGGAGTTCTTCGAACAATGATGAATTGTTGACCTATAAAAATGGAATCAATTTCAATTGGTGTCTGTTCTTTTGTGTGCCATACAAGTGTATGAAAGCCGTATTGTTAAATGGTATTGCTAATAAAAATTCATTCGACTCCTCACCTTGAGGAGAAGTGGAAAGTTGCGTAACTCGATGTAAATAACCTGATACAACCTGGCTCAATCTGTTTTTGAATATCAATAATGATGAAGGTTTTTTCTACTTTTATTTACTCAAGCCGGTTTTAGTTTTAAAACTAGAATTTTGATTTCAAACCAAGCGAAATACAAAAATAATTACCTTTTAGAGAAAACTCTATGACAAACCTTATATTAGGGCAAATCTAAAGGATTTCATATGTCGGTATTGCTCAGCATGAAAAGGATGGAAAAAATACAAAATGAAATTGCATTACTAAGCGCACAAAGGCCACACAAATGCTGGCAGCTTACAAAGTATCGCATTAGCAGATTGTTGGGAAATACCGAAGATTTTCATACCTACTTAGTATACCACAATATTGTTTGATTGCCACAAATCTAGCAATGTTAAATGCATCTTATCATCCATCATTCTTTTCACAATTTCTCCTGGACTTTACATTCCTATACGGCCGCCGTTCGAATAAGGCATATTTATCAGCTCTGAAACTAAGAAAAAATACTTGAAGAAATGCCAGCAATGGAAAAGAGATCTAACGTCAATAATACAAAGAATAAACATGAGTTAACAGTTGTCAAATATGGCTTATTCGAATGGTACTTAGTACAACACCATATTATTTTGTCGATTGTCACAAATATACCAATGTTAGACAAATGCATCTTAATTAATTATCATTCTTTTCATAAGTTCTCTTGGGCTTTATACTTACCTAATAAGTAGTTGCTTTAATGTAAAAGACAAAGTGTGACTAATTTACCCATTCAACTGCCTATCTGATATCAGCAAGTTTTACTTAAACTTGTGGTAACTTTACCGCCATGTCTAAACGAGCTTTGCGTGCCACAATCCACTCGAAGCGGGAAGCGCACATCTTCTAATTACAAAATAGTGCGTAAAGCGTTAATGATGTTAGTTTTTAGGGTTCCGTCCGTGCCGAGAGTCGAGAGTCATACCATAGGTGAATAGGTGTCAAACAAAACGGGCCCCTTTTACCACCTTTTACTGAGACTGTGCCGTCCGTTTGTCTGCCTGCTCGTTTATCTCATAATTTTCACAAATCTACCGTGATAGTAAGACAGGTGAAATGTTTAGAGATGACATAAATATATTTATTACCGGTATCACAACAAGTACAAAATTTTTCATATATTCGTATGAAATTTTGCTTATGCGTAGCTCTCGGCTCCCAGTGTTTGTATTTTGCTATTTTACGCCTAATTCTACGGGCACCATCGCGCACGAGTCCAACACGCACTTGGCCGATTTTTTACGAATGTTGTTGTACAAAAACTGGCGTGGACCAATACGGATCGGATTCCACGCGTGCTACAGTTAGACGTTACGGTAACCGAAGGATCGCGTGTGGGAAACTAGCTGTGCAACAATTTGTTTGTAAACTAAATGAATACGTCACGAATGATTAGAAAATATACAATACAAGATTTCATTACACAATGTAGCTGTCCGACTTTGAGTACTGAAAAATCTGAGCTGAGAAATAAATGTTTTAGATACAAGGATCTCAATAGGATACCCGAATGAAGCCAGTTTTCCAACTTTGCATACAAACGAATAACCTTGATTTCTTCTCGAATAATGCATGTAGAACTAAAGTTAATTCTTTTTTTTAATGAATTAAGGCATACAGTCATGTTTTTTACTTTTTCAAAAAAAAACAAAACTGATTATCAATAACAGGATAAACATAGTAGTTACTATAAATATTTACCTACCTACCTACCTACTAGTAGCACACTACAGTAACAGGTATATTATTTAAGCAAAATTCAGATATTCCATGAAACTATAAATTGAAATTAATCACGCACATCGTAAAGTAAAATAAAATTTATATTCATCACTACACTAGTCATGATGGCATGTCTTCATGGTTCCGTATTGCACAATGCCATGACATGAACTACCTTTACTTACTTTCTATTCATTAATATTTTTAGGAAAGGATCTACGTGACTAATCTATTTAAAGTTACTTAGTTCAGAACGTAATTTTGATAGAAAAGAATAATAAGTATTACCTAAACTATTTGATGAGGTGGATGTGTACGGAAAAAAAGGCGTTTTATTGACTCCTTAGATCTAGGTCAGCTCACAAATAAATTGCGATAAAGGCAGGCAGATGATGATGAAGAATTGAAACTATCCAACACTTCAATTTCTATGTAATTTTATAACCAAATCAGTGAATCAATGATAAGGTGAAGTGAAGATGTATGTAAGTAAATAATAATGAAAGGATAGATACTGGTAAAACCATACAACTATGGTCCTAGCTTGCAACTATGGTCCAAACAAACCTGCATTTAAAATACATATTTCTTGTGTGTGGTGACAGTTAATAAGTCAGTGTTCACCATACATTAGGGGTCCTATATATAGTACGCCCCACACAGGAGGAGTTAAATGAAAATCCTTACAAGTTTGTTCCGACCGTAGTTGCAAGCTAGGACCATAGTTGGATGGTTTTACGGTACTTAACTTACAAAAAGTGCACAGACTCAACAATAGCCAAATTTTTCCAAGACGTACATAATCTTGAATACAAAATTAAACTTACATCCAAGAAGGATTATCTTCGAAACGCAAAGCAATTTTCATGAGAAGTCAAATAGGACGCAGAATAACTTGAAAGACTCGATCAACTATAAGTACAACTAATACTATAATTTTTTGCTCTGGCAACCCCGAGCTGAGCGGTCGTCAAAATCAGCTGTTAATCAAATTTTATTTTAATTAGTGTTTTTATACGTTTTCTTGTTTATAAAACCCTGTGAAGTAGTGAAAGTGATAAGTTTATAATATATCGGATGCTGTCCGATACAAATTTGAGTGGAAATACTTGGATTTTCGACTGTCTGTCATAACAGACAAAGGATTTGAATCAAGATTTGAACGAGCAACGGATTATCCCCTGGGAGTATCGTTTCTTTGATAACTTTTATACGATTCACAATCAATTACCACATTAGTATCATATAATACCATAATACACGACAGCACAACTCACTTATTGTGGGAATTTACTACCTATACATAACACAGCCGCGTGAACTTGCCTCAGGTTACTTTTAACGAAGTATACTTGACGGGAAGGTCAACTGCCGCTCAGACAAGTTATTCAACAAACACTTTATACCTATAGGAACTCAAAATCTTACTTCTCCTGCTAGTTTCGTTTTAGTCTAGTCTAGTTCTTACAGTGTCTCAGATCGCTTGTCAATTTGGGAAGGGAAACTGATGACACTTGACCAGGTTATTTTACCTACATAAACATATCACATTGCTTAATTAGTTACAGTACCTACTCACTAGCTTGTGAGCAAGTGTATATTGTGTATTAAGTAGTGTTTTATATATTTCAGCTGAAGCAGCAGCATCAAAATGCCTACTGAAACACGTTCTATGGCTAAAGAACAAAAGTTACAAAGACTAATGATAGAAGTAAAGGACTATGAAGCTCAGGTTGACCGGCTGGTCGATGAAAGGAATAACTTAGAGTGTGACATGCGAATGTTAAAGTCGAGCAAGGATACGATTAACCTGAAACTCACAAATGCCTACTGTTTACTTGAGGAATCTAAGGCAGATATTGATCACAAACAAGCTCTCATTGACATCCTGCGAGCAGAGATCTCTAAGCTACAAGTTACTTCAGACCGGGTTGAACTTTTAGAACAACAGCTTCGTGAGGCACTAAGCAGCCTAAATATCTTACAAAATGAGAAGCAAAATACAGCTATAATTCAGTCACAATCACTCCACAATGAACTGTCATTTGCCCTACAAGAGGAGCTTTCTTTTGCAAATGTGACAAGTGATCAACGATTTACTCAATGGACTGCACAAACATCTACTATAAATGTACATAATCATCCAAGACCAAAGAGATCTCAGCAGATTAAGGCAAAATTACTAAGAGCTTTGAATGCAAATAGATTATTAAGGAGACAACACAAAAATAAATATAAGAAACAAAATAGTCAATTGAAACGAGTAGTATTATATCAGGAGATTGACTCACTCAAGGCAGCTTATTCAGCTTTATCTGAGCAGCATGAAGAAGCAATGACCAAGCTAAGCCAACAATCTTCTACATTTGCACCGCCAACAAATAAAAATTTAATCAAACAAAAATGCAATGAAATCATGGCCTTGCTACAAGATGATACAGACAAGAAACATTTGTCATTGCTAAGTGACACAGGAGACCCGTCTGAATTTTCATCAAATGACAGCGGGTCACCCAAGACTAAAAAGAAGAGAAACCGTCATTCATCAATGAAAAAGAAAACAGTGAAGGAGCACCAAGCTGTTTTAATACCACAACACTGCTCTCACCAATCTGCACGGTGCCCCCCCACCCCGCAGGAGGTTGACCCTCAGTGGGGCTGTGGCACTGTGTATTGTCAGCAGTCACAGCGAGGTCAGCATGCTACGATGGATTTGGAGCCCAGTACTCCTAAATCACGAGTCGAGCAGTCTGGTAGCGCCGCGCAGGGACTACATAGCTTGGACGCGAGTGCACTCACCACGCCACCGCGCGCTCCACTGGACGTCCCGAGCGCCTCGCAGCCGTGCGCCCCGCGGCCCCCGCCGTGCGCATCGCAGCCATGCGCTCCGCACGCCCCGCTGTGCGCCCCTCGCCTCTCGCTGTGCGCCCCACGCCCCACCCTGTGCGCTCCGCACGCCCCGCCCCGCGCCCCGCACGCCTCGCCATGCGCCCCGCACGCCTCGCCATGCGCCCAGCCGCCTTCGTGTGCGTGGTCAGGTCTGCTCACGCCGCGCGTCGCCGGGCAAGGAGCCCAGGGTGCGCCGCTGGCGTTGCACACTAGCACGCCTACGCCCAGTACTCGTACCCAGCACGTTCAGCAGCTGCCCAAACCCGTGGACACTAATCTCGCTAAGACGGTCATCTTTAGTGACAGAATAGGAAAAGGTTTAGGTTACTTACTGCACAATCAACTTAATCAGGTTGTTGAAAATGTTTGTTTACCCCAGGCCTCGTTTGAACAAATTACTAATAGAATGTTAAACTATAACTTCTCTGAAAACACTACAGTGGTGCTATTATTAAGTCACAGTAGCGGTGTCGACAAGCGAGCCTTGACTAATTTTATTAATTCTTGTGCCACCCTAAATGTCCGTAACTGTATTATAGGCACATTACCTTATATTAAGGGACAAGTTGAATATAATAGTAGAATATTTAATTTTAATACTATGTTATATAAATTGACATGTAGTCATAGTGACAACTTATATACAGTTGACATTAATCTATTTGATAATTTTATATTGACAAACAGTACAATGTACTTATCTCTTTATTACCGCAAACTTTTAGCTAATTTGTTAGCTATGAACATTTCTGACCCGGTTACACATTGTACACCAGATCATTCTAGACTTAGGCCTCTTGCATCCAGGAACAATAAATCTCAACATTTAAACTAAACAATGAGACAAAGGAAAGCCGCTTAGTATTATTCATCAGAATATTCAGGGCTTTCCTGGCAAGGAGCTTGAGATTGAGTTGTTCCTGGAGTCAAGAAAATGTGATATTTTATGCGTTTCGGAACACTGGTTGAAGGACTATGAGATGCTCATAAATTACGAAAATTATGAAATAGTCAGTGCCTTCAATCGAAAGTCCACTATTCGCGGAGGCACTTTTATTCTTGTTAATAAAAATATCAAAGCTAAAGAGCGAAAAGATATTGTTGGACTTTCGGTTGAATGTGTGTGTGAACTGTCATGCATTGAGTTGGAGAAACATATTATAGTGTGCGTATACAGACCCCCTAAAAATAGTAACTATGAGAGTTTTGAACTAATTATGGAAGATGTTTTAAAGATATTATTAAAATCAAAGAATAAATTTCATATTGTGTGTGGAGATTTCAATATAAATTTATTAGAAAATGTTGCTTTTAGAAGTCGATTTATCAGTTTGTTTAAGTCATTTAACCTAAACAACATATTTAAAGAACCTACTCGAATAACTGCAACCACAGCATCTTGTTTAGACAATATCTACTGTGATTGTGACTATTCAGACCAAGAAATAGTAAATTGTTGTAAATCAGACCACAATGGACAATCTGTGCTTTTTCCATGTCGTCCTAAAGTTGAAAAGATTGTTATTAGTAAAAGAATTATAAGCTCCAACCAAGTAGACAAACTCCATACTGCACTATCAGAAAAACTACCAGTTCTAGACTATGATACTAACAATCCAAATAACTTTTATTCAAAGCTTTTATAACGATACGTGATGAATTTGAAGACAAATTCAAGGTAAAGAAATTAACAATTAATCCTAAATTTAAATTCAGCGACTGGGCAACTGTAGGGATTCGAACAAGTAGGAATAAGTTATTTGAGCTGTATGACGAAAAGTCTTATAATCATAGTGTAACTTTTGTTGAACATGTTAAAAATATTCTAAGATATTCAAAAATGTTTGCATACAAGCTAAAGCAATTTTCACCAAAAATAAAATATACTCTGCTGAAAATGTTATTAAAACTGTTTGGAAAGTTGTCAATTCAGAGACTGGTCGAAACAAACCAATTGAAAAATCTCATTCTTTGATGACTGGTCAGGGCATTGTTACTGCAGACGCTGATGTAGCTAATGAGTTTGAAACTTTTTTCAGTAACATCCCATTCAAAACTACTGAGTCACTTAACTCTTCGCCAATCATCGCGTCAAATCTTCTTAAAAACAATGTTCAGACTTGTGTTAATATATTTGAGTTTAGGCACATTAATGCGAACGTAATATTAAAAACTTTTAAAGATATAAAAGTAAAAACTACAGAGGATTTATGGGGCATGTCAGTAAGACTATGTAGTTCTTTAATTGATACATTAGCACCATACTTAGCCTGTATATTTAATGCTTGCATTGATCATGGCGTATTTCCTGATCTCATGAAGCACAGTAAAGTAATACCTCTTTTAAAGCAGGAGATAAAACGGATCCCAGTAACTTTAGGCCAGTATCTGTACTACCAGTTTTGAGTAAAGTTTTGAGAAAATTGTACTTAATCAAATGCTCCTACATTTCAACTTAAATAAATTACTACATGATCAACAATTCGGTTTTACGAAAGGGCGCTCGACAACCGACGCTGCTGTTAACCTCCTACAACTTATTTACGGTGCTTGGGAGGAGTCGCAGGATGTCATAGGGGTGTTCTGCGATTTGTCCAAGGCATTTGATTGCGTTGATCATGAGACACTGTTGCTGAAACTGGACCATTATGGTATAAGAGGAAAAGCGCTTGATTTAGTTCAATCTTATCTCGGAGATAGGACGCAGACAGTGCAGATAAATGGTGTGAAGTCGATAGGATCTGCCGTCAGAATTGGTGTACCGCAAGGATCAATTTTGGGGCCGTTTCTATTTTTAGTATACATAAACGACTTGCCGTTCATGGTACAGAATCTAGCCAAGATAGTGCTTTTGCTGATGATACTTCTTTAATATTTAAAGTGGATAGAAAAGCTGTAAATATTGACGAAGTAAATGGCGCACTTGATCAGGTTCATAAATGGTTTACGTCAAACAATTTAGTGCTGAATTCTAAAAAACTAAATGTATTAAATTCTCTTTGCCTAATGTAAAAGTATTAAACACGATGTTGTTCTAAATAATGAAAAGCTTAATTATGTAACTGAAACAGTTTTCTTAGGGATTACACTCGACGCAACCGTTCAATGGGATCCACATATACTAGCACTGGCTAGTAAACTTAGCTCAGCGGCATACGCTGTTCGAAAAATTCGACAATTGACCGATGTTGCTACAGCCAGGCTTGTGTATTTTAGTTACTTTCACAGCATAATGTCCTACGGATTATTGTTATGGGGGCAAGCCGCTAACATTGAAACTATCTTTGTGTTACAAAAAAGGGCTATAAGAGCAATATATAAACTGCGAAGTCATGAATCCCTACGAGAATTGTTTAAGGAAATTGGCATTCTTACGCTTCCTTCGCAGTACATATTTGACAATATAATGTATGTACGTAAGAATTCCAGTTCCTATTTAAGAAACTCTGATATTCATTGTCGTAATACAAGAAATAAAAATAAAATTGTACCGCCACAAACTAGATTAAGTAAGATCAGTAAATCATATATGGGTAACTGTGTACGCTACTATAATAAAATTCCAGAGGAAATTTTAAAGTTAAATGATAGGCAATTTAAAATTAAAATAAAGAATACTTTATGTTTGAAAGCGTATTACAAGACTGAACATTATCTGAAAGACAAAGATGTCTGGTTAGTAGCAACAGTTGCTCCAACACAATGCAAGAGATAGGCATTATTTAAAAATAAACATGACATTATATTTTAGTGGTTAAACTTTTATGATATGTAAATTGACATGTATAGTGGTTAAATTTGACATTTCATACTTATTATTCTTAAATTTTTGACATGTATTTTTACATTTACTGTAAATTTACTTTTTTGTTATGTTATTTTATTGCTCGTATATTTAAAGTACCTTTATTTTAAAGACGAAACAGTTAGAATAATCTACTGTAATATTATTTTTATTTTGTTGAGCCGTTTTTGGCTATTACTATTATACTATTAATTTATTTTCTAGCTTAGATAGGGTAGCATAGGGCCTAAAATATTGTCAACTTTAGAATAGGTGCACTTCTGGGCAGGTTTTTGGGGGGTTTTCCTGTCCAGGGGGTCCGGCTAACTATACGTATGGAACACCTTTTTAAAATATTGACAGAATGTAATTCCATTTACTTGTCAATCACTGAGGCATAAAGTTACATGCTGTGTGGTTAGCCTGGCCAGCCCCGAGGCAGTGCCTTTATTTTTATTTTTTTTATCCCGCCCGTGCCGCGTTTAGAGTAGGAACACAAATTGTTATAAAAAATAGAAAATTTTGCATTAGAAATTTTCTCTTTTTTAAGTTTGAATTAGAATGTGACTTTCTTAAAGAGAATCTTGTAAATTCCTACTAAGAAATAAATTATTGAATTTGAATTATTGAATTTGAATTTTGAATTTGAATTTGAATTTGAACTAAGTAGTACCTACCTATTTACTTCTCGAAAGTTTTTTATACAAGTTGCATAAGAAGACGCTTCCAGATTTACAAGCTACCGTCACATCGCATCACCAGACACGCAACGATATAATCATAATACCAAAACAGTGTACAAAACGAATTATAATTGTTAAATTCACTTCAGGATCGGCTAGATTACATTTACATACATCGAGCATGCGTTACATACACGCAGTCATCCATGTAAAAGTCATAATGTACGTGAAAGCAAAGAGCGGTGACCAGTATTGGCTATTGTGAATTCCACACCTGACGTCCGTTGGTGCAAAAGAGATCTACCATAATAAGTGTAGCAGTTTGTGTGGTTGCATTGATTTGTGAAGAATTCTTTCCTTGAAGAGCAGACGCTTGCGTTACGGAAGCGGTAACAAGCAGATGTATTAAAAAACAAAACTCGACTGCGATAATTTCAAAGTTATATTTTGCGTTTAAAATCTGCCATTTTGAATTTATGAAATTTTAATATACTTAGCCAGTGTCACTCGCGCTGTTGAGACAAATTTAACGACACCTCATATGCCTAGATCTAGCCCATTCAAAAGAATGTCTTATCCACATACATACTTTCGAAAAGCATAACCCTCCTTCGAAGGCAGCCGGGTAAAAATGCGCTGCAACGGACGTCAAGTGTGAGATCCGGCTAACAGCTAACAAACAGCGATTTGTATGAGTGAATGGATGCGTATAGGCCGATGCCATACGTCTATGCAAATACAAGTAGTAAATGTTATGTAAAACCTCCAATACATCAGTACCGACCAAACACTTTCTTAGTGCATGAGTAGGTAAATGCTAAGTACGGAAGAATTTCCTGTGGCTTAGCTCATCGAAGCGCAGAAATTATTATCTAAGAACAATATCTACAAAAGTATGAACAAGTGGCCGTATCGAAGCTCAACAGCAGAAAGTTACGTGAAAGAAATTTGAAATTGAATCTTAAACAATAATAATAGTATTAGGATAGGTACCCGAGTGTAGGGAATGCAATCTCGTACGAGATTTCAACCTAGCGAGATCTCGCGAGACTAGAAAGCCAGTCTCGCGAGATCTCGTAATTTACGAGATCTCGTGGGTTTGGGCAAATTGCACTAAAAATATATGAAAATCGGGCCGAGTGATGTCAGTTTGCTGAGTCAATGGTTTGCTGTCTTTTCATACAAACGTATCTATCTATTTCTCAATTTGCATCCCGAATATTTTTTTATTATCGAGATAGAAAATTTTAAACAATTTTCTTCTTATAATTACTTTTTGACCAAATAAAATCTGGGCCTTAGTGTAAAAAAAAATATTACAGAAATATCTGTATTATTCGGAAAGAAAACAGGAAAGTACGTACGTTAATAATAAAACTTGGTTCTAATTTAAATATTCACTCTCAATTAAGATCCCATCATTCGCTTCAAGTCAAAAACAAAATATTTAAAAAGCTCAGTTTTCAACCAAGCCTCAGGCTCTCAAAATGTGATAATCAATTTTGGGCCCACCCCGAATTTGTCGAATTGCGAAAACGGTATTGTATGAAATTCTTACTAAAACTAAAAATTATGATTGATTTTTTTATCACAATCTTGCAAATATCTTCTTTATACGAAACGGGAATCGCAAATTCAAAATTAACAGTTATTTTTCTATGTTATGAAATGCGGCAAGCGTAGTTATTTTGCAGCAAAATGCTATCAAAACAGATTTTTAGGTTATATGTTGTATTTTGCGTTTTTTTATCAGTTTCCCGTTGCGTAATTTAAAAGTCGTTATACCAGCATAATCTAGGTAGTACAAGGAATATGTATTACAAGTTTCATGACCATATATTTTGATTTACGAGGCATTTGTGAGGGGCCTAAGCTTGTATGGCCAGTTGATTATATCCTTTGAAATACTTATATAAAGAAAATAACCACTGAATCGTTGCCACTGAAACATACATACGAAACAAAAATTGCAGATATGCAAATAAAACACTTTCAATCTTCTTAACTAGACGATCTACATCAAACTTTCTTATTATGAGTTTTTATAAGCACCGCTATGATTTGAAATTACACAATCTTATACTCATTGTTTGGTAAACAATGGTAAACGAATTCTATTATGAATTCTTTATCGTATAGTTAGATGTCTCACGTGTTATAATATAAACTGGAATTCTGATTATAAGTCTTGTGATACAGCATAAGGTTTCGCAAAGAAAATATGTATAAAACCACAGTAGATACAGTGCTAGAGATTGGTCTAGGTAACTTAGAATAAGTAGTATTGTTACCAGCTTCTAAAAAAAAACATAAAATATAGGTACTAAGAATGCCCAATCAGTCTTTAAAAATGTGTTTAGAGTGTAATAATAATGACACAGGTAGATCCTATGGACCCAACAACTTTATCAAACAAATCCAAGCATAATCTTCATTAAATTCCACATTCAGATGTACCTACATTTTTTTATTTCAATCTAAAGACCTCTTTTAAAGGATCCCACTCAAAGTCTACTTTCAGCTCAAGTGTGTCCATAAAAGGAGCACATTTACATTCGGGTGACCAACATGTTGACTAGAAAAGAGACTTGTGGGAGGCAATTTAAAATCCGTCTAAGGCCGTCTGGTGCGACCTTAAAAGTTAAATCACCAATTTTTTGTGCTTGTGGTCGAAATTTTTATTTCCGTACCTATAAGTAAGTCTTAATTGAATTAAATGCGCTTTTGCCACAAACTTTGATGAATCTCTGAAAAATAGAGTTGTGTGACTGTGAAACAAAATCTATTTAGGGTCACGTTAAAATTTCACGGACAAACTAAGAACGAGCAGATCAATTGTAAAAAAAAAATTGCCGTGTGGAAGGGGCCAAGAATACTGCCACCCCTAGTTTACTCAGGATGTTTCGTATAAGACGACGTAGAGTTTTTGACCTCGACTTGACCTCGACTGAATATCTGTCAACTATGGTCAACCGAATCGGGTCATTGAACGACTCGGTGTCCACTCGGCTCGGTGACACGAAAAGAAGAAGAACCGAATCGTGGCTGTGATACCACCTACAACTACAATAGCATTCCCAAAGAGGGTTAGTGTTAGGCAGGCGGCCATAAAAGATTGCCAAATCAAAGCTACATGATTTTGTGCTCTAATAAAACATGTCGCGCCGAACCCAACTGAATTGGGATAAAGGCAGGAAGACGATTATATTTACACCGTACATGAATTGTGAAGTTTTAGGTACTATTTTATTTATCGATCACCTTATATAGGTAAAAATGTACCTGTATAAACACGAGCACATAATCGCACCGGTATTGACCCCGATGCACAAGTAGAGCGTGACCACATGCCTGCGCCCATCATTATCTCATCACTCCATTGCCTTACTAGATGAAACATGCTGGATTTTTTACTTAGGCATATAAATCAGTAATTTATTCACCACTAATATCATCATCATTTTTGTAACTCTTGATAATTATCTCACCATCAATCCATTGCCTTACTAGATGAAACGTGTTGGATTTTTACTTAGGCATATAAATCAGTAATTTATTCACCACTTATATAAATCATGTAATCTGTGGTTATTTAGCTAACTACATTTTATAGTTATAAGTATCTTTTAATTAAAATATAAATGTCAAACTATATAAAAAATATACAAAACCTAAGTTATATATAAACTAATATATAGGAAATCGACGGTTCAGATATATATTTTTAATTTGGGAAGTAAATAGTTTGCCATGTTACTACTACTTACCCAAATAGAGAGTACAAAAATGTAATCCGTCCCTAAGACATAATCTTTCAAACCCAATATGCCTATAGATTCATTAAATGTGGGACATCGAGTTGACGAACGACCTGATGAACCCTGGTGTCGGAGGTTTTGGCCTACTAACTTAAATAAAGTCTTATAAACCGTTCACTTGTAATTATGTTATGTAGGTATGAATTTGCATTTTTGAAGTTACAAATTAATTGTGTGCTCAAGTTCAATCGAATTGGTCTACATTGAATTTAAGTGCTTGTGAAAGTGTTTCATTTTGGGTGCTGATTAATTTAAAATGATATGTAGGTATCTGACGAAATATAATTGACCGTAAAAATAAACTTCCGTTAAAAATAGGCGCGTACCTACTAATGAATTAAGGTTATAAATAAGTAGTACCTAAATATTGAATGATAAATGAAATTTCAGTCCTTTTTACCCGACTGCCTCATAAGGAGGGTTATGTTTATCGAGAGTATGTATGTATATTGGTATGTATGTATGTGGACAAGAAAATTATTTTTTTTAGATAGTTGTTTTCGATAGTTGATTTTGTTATATGAGGTGTCGTTCATTAATTCAAGATGGCAGATTTTTATCGCAAAATACAACTTTGTATCTCATTACCGCAGTCGGGTTTTTGTTTTTTAGTACATCAGCTTCTTTCTTACGTTCATTTAAAATGTTTATGTTTAAAATGCTCTGTTAGTTAACATACTAAATGTACGTACGGCCATGAACTCCCATCGTGCAGAATAAATAAATAAGGAAAGTAAGTTACACAACTCATAATAATTAAATAATTTAACGCGCAGTATGTTATGAGTAATGTTGTACTTTCTTCTATATTTGTAAAGTAATTCTATTGGAATCCAGTTGCACTCAGTAGGTCAAGTCAATACTACAACTACCTACAACACTTCATAGAAATAGAACTTTCAAAACATCTGCATACAACAAATGAGAAAATCAATTTTATTTATTACAAACGCACGTATTTTGATAGGTAGTCAGGAAATCGAAATAATATCTTGTTTTTTACTCAAAATGCACACAAAAGTTCGCAAGTCAATTAAATTAAGACAATGCTTTTTTTTATATTTGCCCAGCGCTTTTCCAGACTCCTTCATTATTTTATTAATCCTTTCTATTTTCATCGTCTCTTATATGAAAGACCACTCGTAAGTACGCTTTTACTTTACTTTGCACCAAAACATGACGCTGTGTTAAAAAAATGTGTAAAAAGTCGATGTGTTAAAAACAAAAAACCCGACTGCGGTTAATTTTAAAGTAGTATTTTGCTGTAAAAATCCGCCATCTTGAATCTATAATTTTTTAATATAGCCAGTGTCACTTGCGCTGCTAAGACGAATCTAACGACACCTCAAAGAATTTTCTTGTCCACATACATACATACATACACAAGGTACATACATATTCTCGAAAAACATGACCCTCCTTTTGAGGCAGTCGGGTAAATATCCCACTAATGACATTGACTTTCCACTATCATCGTCGACATTGAAAGAGCTGATCGTGGTCATTAGTAACTACGCTCGTAAACGGCTGCACGACTTTGTTATTCCGAAATTAGGTCTTTACTACGTAACCACAGCCTATCGTAAAGCAGTAGACTATATAAATATGCTTTATCGCAAACCGCGTAACCGACATTTGTTTCCTTTGCTGCGCGCGCGCATTGAATTACGCAGTATGAACCTTCAGGGGTGTTACGGTATTTGAATCAACAGGGTTTGTCAGAAAAAAAAAACTGTCCAAGAGCGTATCAGACACGCCCACGAATAGGGCTTTGTATATTTTTTTCTTAACATTTCTATATTTGGATCAACACGAGCTATCATCTCACCAAATTTCATGTCGATAGCTCCAAACCTGACGAAGATATGAAGGCATAGAGACAGACAGACAAACAGACAGACTTGACGAAATGATAATTTCTAGTAGACTACGAAACCCTAAAAAATTATTAAATCATTATCCCATTTTTACCTCTCCTAGGTGTCATAAAAAAGACTGACGGATAAATCCAAGGAATGGGCTGCTGGCACAATAAATTTTACAATATAACGATAAAATCGTATTGCAATTCTTTGGGTAGGAATCTAATATTTATGTGTGACACTCCTAAGCCTAGAGTTTCATTGAGCTATTAAGTGCAGCCATAAAGAAGCGCCACTTTCCATTTTGTGACAGTTTAAACCTTGGAAATGCTCAGGGTTATTTGTGTACCTACTCTCTACCATCTATGTTGCAATCTAAGCTACTCCTTTAAGAGATCAATGTTTACTGGATAAAATCAAGTGTGCATTCATGTAACTATTTTTAACTGAGGTCTGTGTATGGAACTTGGTACTTATTTAGATCTCACTTCTTTTATAGGCGAAGCATTCCAATATTATCGAACTTGGCAGCCTTTCACATTTATGTTTTGGGTGGGATCAATGTTTACTGGATATCCTTGATAACTGTACTGGAAACCATTTTATACAGATCCCTTAGGTAGACAGGTACTATCAAAACCAACATAGTAAAGTTAAACATAAATAATCACAGTTTCGTAATGTGCGCTTTTACGCACGATTTTGAGGCGTCAAGAGTTTTATTGTACTGTAAAACAAGCAATAAAGTTCCCTGTAATAAGATTTTAATAGCTAGGAAAGTTCCAACATTTTAAACAGAGTTAGGTAAATAGTGGAAGCACGAAGTACCTATGTTCTTATTGTAGTAATGTATAGTAAATAGATAATGGATTATTTTTACTCGACTACAGCAAAGCAAAAAGGAGGGTTCTGCTTCTGCGTCGCAGGCAGTCGTATAAACCACTGCGCCACATCGGCTGTCAAACCTCCTGTTACCTACTGAAATTAAATTAGATATTTAAGAGCGTTTGGAGCGAAAGTATCAACTCCTTTTACATTTTACGACAGCTCCAATATAATTTACTTTCACTCAATGTCATATTTAGATGTATGACACAGAAACACCGCAAAAATTTGGAACATGACATGAGTGTCAAAGATGTTGAAACAATGTGCCTGCCACGTTTTTAATAGGTGCTTTAGAATTTTGTCAATGCTATTCTTAAAGCTTCACGTTTGGGAGTCAATGGCCTATTTTACATAATAATCACACCATAAAATAACTGAAACTCGCTTGACAAGAAAATACCAAACGTATTGTTTTAAAAATATGCATATGTGATATATGAACCTTTAAGTTAATTCGAAGCAGGAAAACATGATAACAATCAGTGCTATTAAATAGATTATGTACCTACTGCATTCCTTCGAAAACTTCCCACCTACTTATATTGAGTAATTAGTTTCTGCGCATAATTTTGGCAACAGTACATTGTACCTATTATACCTACAATAAACAAGTATGTGAATGCAACACACGCATATTACGATAGAAACCAGCAAACATGACAAAAACTGACAATAAATTCATATTAAATATATCCCATACGTAACTGTTTTTACTCAACAACACTATCTATGACATTTTCCGACACCTCTGGGAAATTGATACAGCACGCGCACGCGCAGTTGGTATGTGTGACGCAAAACTACATCGGTCTCACAAATTTTTCAAGAAATTGTATATTTTGTCCATTGAAACGAGAAGTAATGAGAACTCTAAAGCTTTTGGCATTTAAAAAGTTCTTAAATATTCAAACATTTTTACTTGTACATAGATTATACTTACTCAAAATACTGGCTGTTACTGACGAAAAAATAAGTATTTAATGCCATTAAATCTAAGAAAACAAAATTTAAGCGTTTTTCTTTTAATTTTACAAAAGGAATGTTGCTAAGATATTTTTCGTGCAAAATCAGCCAGTAATTCCTAATTTGCATAGAGTCTGGCCAGCGAGTCTTTGGACACGGAAATGGCGCCAATTTTAAAAATCTTTCACATGTTAACACTGAAAAACTACAATAAAACAATTTTGATACTTACAATTTTTTTGTTTTCTGCTCTTTAGTTTGTGTTTACCTTGCCTACCGGTATGTATGTATGATGTATCTACCGGGAGTAACAAGCCGAAAGGAGGTCAAGGTACTCATGAAACTGAACAACTTTCCCCATGAAACATGGGTCGATCGATATATGAAAAAAATATTTGGACCTCTCATACAAAATCGCAGATCAGATGATTGATTTACTCTGAGAGGTCCAAATTTTTTTTCGTATTTCGTCCCATGTTCCATGGGGAAAGTTGTTCAGTTTCATGAGTACCTTGACCTCCTTTCGGCTTGTTACTCCCCTTTCTGTTACTCCCGGTAGATACATCATACATACATACCGGTAGGCAAGGTAAACACAAACTAAAGGGCAGAAAACAAAAAAATAGTAAGTATCAAAATTGTTTTATTGTAGTTTTTCAGTGTTAACATGTTGCCATTTGAAATATTTGAATTATTTGACGTCCAAAGACTCGCTAGCCAGACTCTAGCCATTTTCGAAAAAGTTTTATGCTGCAAAATAATATTCGATTTTTTTGGAGGGAAATATCAAATAGAAAATGTATCTAGAGGAAATAAAAGAAAGTGAAGTAACAAGTGAGAACAGATGAGAACTGTGCAAACGATGACGCTTTGTTACATTACAGTAATTGGGTTACACACTCAAGTAAACAGTAGCACAATGAAACAGACGTTGTCATAATCGTTACGGTGGCTTGTGGGACACACTCGTAACCGCGGGGTCAAGCTTGTTGTTATAGTTACAGAAACTTTGTTAATTTCTTTAAACTGGTGTAAGAAGCAGGTTTTTTTGCGAGAGCAAGTGTAGGGTGTTTGTTTCAAAACGGGACCATACATACATACACCTACTTGCTTTTTAGCTTAGGTTTTATATGCATATTCCTACTTAAATACAAAGCAATACACATGATCAAAGAGCAGACCGTCCTACATATTATATTCATATCGGTTTTAGGTAAGTAGTAGGTGCAAGGGGTACTAGCACTTTCTGAAATACTTAGGTCAGTACCTACTCAGTAGGTGCAAAATTTATGTCACTGTTTTGATTTTAAACTTTTTTCAACCATTGAATAGTACATAAGTAATGTTTATGTGAATTTACTATGTTGGAATAGAAAAATATCAACACCCGTCAACACGAAAATTTTATAGAAGATCAGGTACATGGTTCTCATCCATTGTCTGAAAAATCTAAAATAACACAACACATGGGAGTTCAACGATCTAGTTGATTGTCGGATATTTTTTGTTATCATCTCATTACATTGGTTTTTGTCGCCATTTTGAAGCTATAGAGAGACCTGCAATTTATTTATGCTTATACCGCGGGAATGATATCGCAAAAAAGCTTCAGAAAATAATTACAGATTTGATTGTCTTACACTACTAAGCAGGTAGGTGCCCATGGTAGGTTAGCTACATAGTTCTTTTAAGCCTGATGTAAAGAATGAATGAATTAGACGCATATATTATGAATAGCTTAAATTTACTCCAACCAAAATAAACCAAAGCAAATTTAGGTAGAAAGAAATTTATGGGGTATGCTAGGTACCACATTTGCTTGCTATGCAAATTTTCAATAGCATACATTTTGTGTCCATATCTAATCTATCCAGGAAGACTAAAATTACGTAACCAATTAATACCTGCTCCACTGACAAAAAATAACAAATCATTTGCTGATTGTTTTTTATCTCCCAACTATGCACGCGATGAGTGATGACGTCACATCGAGGTCAGCTGTCATCTGTCATACTGAATTAATAGACCCTTATCTCGAGCCAATGCACTGCGGTCTCTACGTGAGTAATATTGGAAACAAATGAATTAAAAGGACAATACAAATATGAGTCATTCGTTGATTTATAAAAACTTCATCATCAAGTCTATGCTGTAGCAATACTTATGTATTTCATAATAAACACTAGAAGCCAGCCCAGCAGTTTCAACAGCTGCTTACAGTTTGCCCGTGGGAATAAAAAAGTAGCATATATATGTTACTAAGGGATGTTGTAGCTTTCTAATGGTGACAGAATTTTTAGATCCAGTCCAGTAGTTTCGAAGTTTATCTATTATGTACCAACAAAAAATACTTTTCTCTTTATAATTTGTGTAGGTAGATGAAGATGTCCATAAATGTAGATAAAAGTGTAGATATCAGATTATAAAGTCACAAGCTAGGTAGCTAGGAACAAAATAGTGATCTAAGTAAGCTATTTTTGTCTCTACCGTAACAGATGTGTAAGATGATAGGGTATGGCAGCAGAAATTAGATATTATTACGACCTCACCTGAAAGGAAATACATACTTTAGTGCTACCTACACGTGCCTATACTTCGCTAAAAGAGCAAAGTAGCTTTTTTGTAGGTTTATAAATGCCAATGTTAGGTGTTTTTCCTTATACAAACAAAATGGCGAAGTAAGTGCGTCTTAAATTATCTATTGATTGCTTAGTGGTTTTTAGAAATAATTCAAACTTAATTTTTTTACTACCCGACCGCCTCAGGAGGGTTATGATTTTTAAAAGATGCAAATATGTATGTAGACAAGAAATTCGTTATAACAGGCTAAATCCCAAACGGCTGGGTGGGCGTACCTTGACACGTGAGGTGTCATTCGTCTCAGCAGCGCAAGTGACACTGGCTATATTAAGAAATCAAAATTCAAATTCATGATGGCGGATTATTATCGTTAAATACAACTTTGAATTTACCGCAGTCGGGTATTTGTTCTTAAATACGCTTGCTTGTTAGGCGCATGCACTTCATTTCACTCACCGAAGCTTTAGATAGTAGGTATATCACAAAATATGTAAATTCGTACGAAGGTACGCGGTTGTTTTAAAATGTCGTATTAAACGTGATTGAAACATTCGAAAATCCTCAAAAAAAGTTATACCAACTATTGGTAGGTAACGTAGGTTCAACCCTAAGTTACATCGATGCAATGATGTCGATGTCCTTTCGCTACAGACAGTAGCTTGAATCAATGGGAGGTTTAAAATGCCATTGTATTTGTGATTCTTTGTCGTAGGTACCTATCGCTTTGGATATAGTTAGCAGGATTGGCTTTGCGAATGTCCCTATATAGATAGGTAGGTACCTATACGTCTACTTCTGGCAAATATCTATTCTAGATGCGAGCATGTTTAAGTACTGATACTTAATTAAGAGATACCAGGTTTCATTGGTTTGTCCATCGACTCATTGTCCCACACGAATAAAGAAAAAATAGTAGGTATCACGTTTTTTGGTCTTGCTGGAAATTACTACATTTGTAATAATTTTCGCTGACTCTACATTATTACTGTAAACACTCGGATGTTTAATCAGCAGTACCATTAACAGAATATATAATATTAAGCAGAATATGTATATTTTAATCCTTTGAATAGGTTTTAGTACCTGACCCACGTAGAACAGATGAAATACTACACCAACACTGATGCGTACTCTAAAAGCTTTCTAGATAGAGTTTCTCTAAAGCTATTCAAGTTTTCTATCATAATATCAATAAAGAGTAAAACTCCTTTCTCTGTATTAATACACTGTTTTATAAATGGGTTTTAAAATGCGAAATATTTTATGATATCGGTAGTAAAATGTGCATAGATTTATCATTTTATCTATTCGTGTATTACGCTAAGGCATCTCTGAAGATAATTATTTAGTAAACTGTACACTTGCACGTATGTCTCTAAGAGATAAAGCAGGTATTACATTGGGTAAAGTCAGCTCTACAAGTTAAGTCATTCAAAGTTATGAAGTGCCGTCGGTGATAGATAATTTTAGCCTGTTAGTACATTATTAGGATATTATCGTGCATGTCCGCGCCCACTTCCGTCGAAGCATACGCCTTATACGCACGAATATTATCTGCACACACGAATATCTACTTACGTATATTGCATGTTATCTAACTAAGAACTAGGTTCTACGCAAAGGTTGTCTTGAGGGATCGCTCTTAGCGCTAAGACCGCCTTTGCTTAGAATAAGTTTTTCTTTGTTCTGTAATGTGATTGTGTGTAATAAAGAGTTTTTCTCAAACATGCTAGGAAATATGACAATTTCTTTCAAGAAAACAATCCAGAAAGTTTGACATTGTCTGTGATTTTGTAATTTCTGAACGATTTCTTTTTTACACACCAGCAATGGATTCCAGTACAACTTTTCTGGCGCGATATCGAAATCGTTCAGAAATTACAAAATAAAAAAAGAATAACTCCTAATCCACATCTTGACTTAGTAATCAGTAAAACAACTTTTCATATCAAATTACTATAAAATAAATTAAAATCTTTATAATTTCCTAGCATTTTTTTGAGAAAAGCACTATGTAAGCCTCGGGGGAAATGACTTTGCCAGACTCGTATTTTTAAAGTCCTCGCCTGCGGCTCGGACTTCAAACTCTACTCGTCAGTCAAAGTCTTATTTCCCGTCCTCGTCAACAACCTACTATTTTCTCAAACATGCTAGGAAATATGACAATTTCTTTCAAGAAAACAATCCAGAAAGTTTGACATTGTCTGTGATTTTGTAATTTCTGAACGATTTCTTTTTTACACACCAGCAATGAATTCCAATACAACTTTTCTGGCGCGATATCGAAATCGTTCAGAAATTACAAAATAAAAAAAGAATAACTCCTAATCCACATCTTGACTTAGTAATCAGTAAAACAACTTTTTATATCAAATTACTATAAAATAAATTAAAATCTTTATAATTTCCTAGCATTTTTTTGAGAAAAGCACTATGTAAGCCTCGGGGAAAATGACTTTGCCTGACTCGTATTTTTAACCTTTTGAACGCCAACGACAACTATAGTTGCTAAACGATCGCGTGCTTACGACGCCACTGACAACTAAAGTAGTCTAAATTTTGCTATATTTATAACTTCAATTCTGTATTGTTTAAGACACCTGACTGCTTGTCGCATCACTAGCCGATCTTCACATTTTTGTATGCTTGGCGTCGGGGGTGAGGCGACGTAAAAAAACTCTGGCGTGCAAAAGGTTAAAGTCCTCGCCTGCGGCTCGGACTTCAAACTCTACTCGTCAGTCAAAGTCTTATTTCCCGTCCTCGTCAACAACCTACTATTATTTACTTAGGTATTCATCATCAATATGCCCTAATCCGTATAATAAACTTGTTTGGGATCGTCCAACATTTTAACATGCAAAATAGTTTGGCAACAGGAGTTTAGTCAACTCTCTTTGCACTGTAGGTAAGTAAAATCCCTGCCACATGTGCTTCACCAATTCACCATGATTAGTAAGTATAGTGAGGTTTATACAGGGAGTAACAGAAAGGGTATAACAAGCCGAAAGGAGGTCAAGCTACTCATGAAACTGAACAACATTCCCTATGAAACATAGGTCAAAATATGAAAAAAAGAATTTGGACCTCTCATACAAAATTGTCGGTCAGCTGATTGATTTACTATGGGACGTCCAAATTTTTTGTTCATATTTCGACCCATGTTCCATCGGGAAAGTTGTTCAGTTTCATAAGTAGCTTGACCTCCTTTCGGCTTGTTATATACCCTTTCTGTTACTCCCGGTATACCTAGCCAAGATCAACTCCCTTTCCTTTCCTGTCCCTTTAACTAAACCGTCACTGAGTGCACGTTAAAAGCAACTCATCGTCGTCGTCATATTAAAGTTATCCCAGACACGCGATTGGCCGCGGTTGCGCACGCGCCTCTTCGCAGTATACATTTCAAACAATAAGCAGAAACAAAAGATAAAAATACCTTCGCCGTGAGTGGAATTGGAAAAGATATGCACTTTCGTTGCGAATTGTAACCACAAAAGTGTATCCGTACCATCCGTACGATGCATCCGCGCACTTTGCATTAAGTGATCTTAAGTGTTGGATACTTTTTGCCATATTTTCGTGTACGGTTTGTGACTGGCGTACCAAAAACTTAACGAGACTTATCTGACTATAAAACTGAACATTTCTTTGGACTATTGTTTTAAGGCCTTAGAACAGCCTTTTCGACTCTTTAGTGTAAGTACTCTCCACACCGCAGTGATCATGATTATGATCGATCATGATTCTGTTTAAAACAATGATATTACCGTTTAAAAGGTCAAAATTGTCTCTTGCGCCTTTTATGTAGGTGCATACTATAGTATAATACTAAATGATGATAACATGTAAATAGAAACAGTAGATAAGAGAGAAATGTAATTCACGTAATAAATGCAATAATATGAATGCATGACAGAACCTACAATGCTAATAGTTACCGCTCTACCTACATATATATTCTAACTATGTAGAGCTATATGAAATCTATTATTTATACGTTATCCATGGCATTGCAATACACAATTCTAGTTAAGTACCTACGCCCGATAAGTTCTTTCCTTCAATGCGTTTTCTTCTATGATTTTACACTAGATACATAGTAATAGAACGAGCAGCCTACATACGAACACCTCTACTGCATGGTTGGTGACCGTGTAAACTAAATCTTGCGCTGAATTCAAATAAGCTAGAAGTGCTATAGCCACTTTTGCTCCGTTATCTAAACTGTATCAACTGTTGTGCAGAATGAACTATTTGAGTAGTGTAGGTAGGTAGTGCTTTTTTCCATCTTGTCTTTCCTTCAGAACTTTTTTCAGGGATCTGAAAATTGACACGTTGAAACCGCAGCAGTTGTAAGTAAATGCTAGTTTTATTGCAGCTTCACGGAATAGGTAATGTGTCTGTCTATGGCCACTAGAAAATTCTCAGTGAAACAAAGAACTCTATGAGAACAGCGTTGCATAAATTCATGAATGGGTGTTGTGTTCCCGGAATTGGAATTATAAGTAGAGATTGAATTATCACTTACCTACTGATCCTATACTCCGTAATTTAGTTTTAGTTTCGATAATTTATCATACCTACTAAGTTTCACAAAAACAAACTTCATAAGTACCACAGTGTCAAAGTGTCCTATCAGCTGGTAAGCTGGAAGACAACGTAATATTTTCTTGAGATCCTATGCTCGCTTTGTAGGTACATGTTTTTTTCTGTATGTGTTTCTGTAAAAAAATCTGTGTTCAATAAAGAAATTGTATTATTTTGTATCTATCAATACTATGGCAAAAGACTTTTTAAGAAGATAATATCTACCTAGAACTATGAGAAATCCTCGTAGACCCACAAAAACTTAATGTTATGTAAGTAGGCGTTTGATTGCTAGCACGGGACCATTGACTCGAGTCCGTACGGACAAAGCAACAGTAATTGAAGGCCAAGCACAAACGAAAGAAAAAGGTAGAATTAACATGTAAACGCATACAACTTCTCAGGTAAACGATCTCGACGCCGTTTAGAATTACAAATGAAGAGTTTCACACACCACTAGTGATGAAGATGAAGTTATGAAAATGCAATTCAGATTGTGGTCTAAGTCTAATTGCAGGAAATTACAACCTCAACCTTGGTCTGTTGCGTAAATATGCTACATTTATCAAGGGTGATTATGACTACTTTACACGTTTTTGTTTACGGATAGTTTTTATTTACATCGTATTCCGTCAGTTCAGAATTATGACTACAAAAAGTAACTTTTTAGTGTCGGGGATCGTGACGAACAACCGCGTTGTATTGCATTTAAAACGAACCGAACCAAAGTCATCAATGTAAGACCCAATAGTTTAGACTAGACTAGACGAAAGTCGCCTGTTCAACCTAGACAAAGAAAAAATTGCAAAGTCCAACCTAAACATTATTCAGAAGCGTGACGAGAAGTACCAGGGCGTAAGAACACTGCAAGAAGTGTAAACAGAGACAGCACTTAATCACCCGCGAGCAGAAAGTGAAACGCGAAGCTCGCGACTACCGCAGATGCTTTCCCAGGGTGCTCCGGTGCGCGATGAATTTTATTGCCCATTGTGGTGCTCTGATAGGAGCATTACGTCTTTAAGTCATGATTGCCTGGTATCTTGACACTGAATGCTGTACGTGTGTGTGGCTAAAGATAGGCTTAAAAACCAAGCGACGCGACAACGACGCGCGTCGTTGTCGCCGTCAAATTTTGACGGCGTCGTTGTCGCTGCGGTCTTGTAGAAAAACCCGACCGCATCCCATACAAACTCTAAGCTTCTCAGCGCGCTGTCAACGTGACGGCGACGTGGCGCGCCGCAACGACGCCGTCGCTCGGTTTTTCTGGTTCCCCATACAAACCCATACAAACCAGTCATTTGACAGCGGCAACGACGCGCGTCGTTGTCGCTGTCGCTTGGTTTTTAAGCCCACCTTTATTCGGCTTATTATATAATTCTTTGAGAAAAGTTATCTGAAATCTGGAGGAAGCTTCGGTAACTACTTTTTTTCAGGCAATTGTATCTTTGTCTATGTAGACCGATTAATTGATGAATTTTACTGCGCCTCAAAGGATGTGAGGTGTGTAATTGTTTCCCTGGCCGAATTCTCCGCATTCAACCTTGTAGCTTACAGTGCCTTTGCTGTTTCACTGTATTCGTCAATATGGTAATTTTGGAGAGAACTGACAAGGCTGAAAGCTAACAAACTACCTACACAGGTACGCCAGGGTTGATATGAAACAGCAGTCCCATCAGAAACGTCATGTTTATTGATCATCCTTGGTCACATATCAAGTGTGTTGAACACAGAATAATCGAAAATATATATATCAAGATATTAGATACGGTGCTCGAGGATTTTTCCAGATTAAAAAAGAAGAATTCAATGTCGTAAGTCCATTGTTCACTGCATTTGAAATGTGCTTATTAATTATCTTGTACCTACTATCTAGTCCCTTCTTCTTTTTCTTCTTTTCGTGTGGGACACCGAGTCGTTCAACGAACCGATGAACCCTGGTGTCAGAGTTTTTCAACCGCCTACAGCTTTACCTTGTTTGTTAGTGCTCTCTAAGACCTCGCCACTTGGACAAATAATTTGATCATTATGATGTAAATTGAAAAAGTCTTTGAACTAAATAAAGGTTCAAATGTTTTTAAAAGAGTAAAAGACTTAGCACAGAAAATATATGGTAACATTAGCTGCAATTGCAAAGTTTTGCTTACAAACTGTCTGTACAGCCAATGATGCGACCTGCTGACCGAAAAGGACATAGCATTCTCCAAGCTAATTGCATAACTGTACCACACTCGGTCTTATACCGTAAAATGCAAAATTTCGTGCGAAAAGTAAATACTTGCCTACTTTGTGGAACATTGTTTGCCAGGCTGGTAAATAAATAACTACCAAAAAAAAGGACTTAAAAACCTATATTCAGGTTGCAATAGTTATGGTAATAACAAAGAAATATACTCGTTATAGGATTGCATCTAATGAGAAATTGAATGGCTTATTATAACGATACGAGCTCTAGAGATTCTTTCTGTCATAAAAATATTCTCCTACAAATTGACGCATCTTGCATCTGACACGAGCAAAATGAATTTATGTCACGTCCAAGGCGACATTGGCGTAAATATTTGCGTTGTAACAGTAACATATTGTTCGGAATTCTGACTATTACCAGCTGACCTGAAACTGCCGAGTTTTCATCGTGTCAGGCGCGCGTGTCAACTTTCTCCGGTCTATTTCTGACGTTTTTTCAGCGGCGCGACGTAAATTTTTAATCAGTGGTGCAGGCGGGTCGGAAAAGCTGGAAAAGCATTTTTTTGTTTACCATTATTTTAAAGCTTTATCTTCATGCGTGACGTCAGAATATCCGCGCCAGACCTTTCTCCTTGCTGCGTTAAAGGAAATAAAATATAGGGATTGTTTTGACTGCAGACTGAATTATTTTTGGTGCTGATGAAACAGTTAAAAGACTGAATAGTGGCCACATATTTTCAGAGTGACATAAATTAATGCCAGTAAAAATAAATCCTTTCATTTGAATGCTATCTAGTTATCTAAAAAATCTCTATAATTGACATGACACGAATATTTTCACGATTTTGTTATTAGTAGGTCGATTGTGAAGAATCTAGAATCTCACATATTTTTATACATTTAAGGTCACAAAGCGTTTAGGTACGATTGAGTAGCTTCACGTCACAGCGCGATTTACTTATATCTACCCCAAATTATGGTGTGGCCATCGTTGCAATTACCCATATGATGTCAAACGCGTCTGCAAAGTGCCCCTGAAACAGTCAGGTCGACGACAACGCAGTGGCTATCAAACTACCCTGCCAACAGGATCTGATTACGCATACATTGCTGGTCATTGTATGGGCTTTTTACTTTTACAGCCACAACATTCCACTCCGTATCGGTGGGTACCTATTTCCGTACTCACTCACCACGATTGGCAGGTGGTTCTTTTTTCGATGCCCACGTAAAGGAATGGATCGAGGTTGAACAAGACCGCAAGTGGAAGACCACGGGCCCAGCAGTAGGATCTGATAGGCTAGTAAATTAACCAGCAATAAGGTGCAGAGTGCCTGCACATAGTAGCCTGCGGCGCAGTTTCTGGGTACGAATTTATTCCCAGTCAAGTACAACACCTGAGTGTCAGAAAAGAAATGGGAACGCTAAGCGTCGGTCCCAGTTGCATTGATAACATTGACACTGACACCGAGTCGTTACACAGCCATGTCATGTCATGTCACTAGGTAGTAGCTAGTAGGTGGTTGTAAAACTCTGACACCAGGGTTAATTCGGTCGTTCGACTCAGTGTCCTACATGATTGAAGAAGACCAGCAATGTATTCCAAATATGATCCCAGGGCTGGCTAAGTATGATAGCCTCTTCACTTCGCGCCTCACTGGACTTCAAACAGCTTCCTCTCCATTAGCTCAGCAATCGATTACACCCACTATTTTGAAAGCGAACGCCACGGTAAATCATTTTATGCGGTAAACATCGTTATTAATCCAATAAATTATGATTTTATTAAGTTTGTCACACTGTGACGTTCGTGCTTTAGTTATTTGATCTTTGTTAGGGTAGGAGCTTGTTTCGTTGTATTTGCTCTTGTTCAGGAGTTAATTAAACCAGTTAAATGGCTCTTTGATCTGAATTGCAGTATCTAGATCTGAAATATCCGCATCTTTCTCCCTGTCTGCTAAGCTGATCTTATATTTTCACTTCAGATAACCTGTCGCGTCGAATAAACTTGCCGTTTCTGTTACTTTTTTCTTTCGTCAGCTTCTTACTTATTTTATGTTGTACAATGTTTATAATACTTTTTATCTTAAATTTTACTCCAAAAGCAAAATATACTGGGAAGCAGGATCAAAATGAGGTTGTTTAGAAAATATTGTATAAAAGCATTGTCACAATTTGTTGACCTAATTTTGGAAAACCAGTTTTCACGCATGATATAATACTCATTCACCGAGTACATCAAAGAGCTATATCTTATGTAAAGCCGACGAATAAAGTATCCGCTCCAAATTTCACGCATGGGAGCGTGGGTTTATAGTCTACCTCATTAAACATAGCTTTAATCTTTTTACGGATATCCGTAAATCCGTGTATACTTCCTACTATTTGCCGGCAGATTCCACGATCGGGTATCAATGCCAACGTTCTACTTTTTTTATAATATAATTGAGCTACATTTTTGCTACGCGAAATGCTGTCATATAAATGCAAACTACGGTCCAAACATTATGACGTATTTGACGTTCTAATACAAATATTTACTTTTGTATAGAAAAAAAGATATTACCATTTGTGATTTGTATACGTTTTTAGGGTTTCGTAGTCTACTAGAAACCCTTATAGTTTCGTCATGTCTGTCAGTCTGTCTGTCTGTCTGTCTGTATGCCGCGCCCTCATATCTTCGTCAGTTTTAGAGCTATCGACATCAAATTTGGTGAGAAGATAGATCGTGTTGACCCAAATATTGAAATGTTAAGAAAAAATTATTTTAAATGTGTTTTGGACCCCCTCCCATACAAGTGAAAGGAGGGCAAAATTTTTTTTTCTTCTGAAATATTGAGTAGGGTATCGTTGAATAGGTCTTTTAAAACTAAGGTGAGGTTTGTTTGAAACAAAGTCACTAAAATGTTTCTGTCACGAGATATTTGCTTTTAAAAAGGGCGTTTTTGACCCATAATTTGTTCCAGCTATAACTCCTGAAGTATAAACGTTAAAAATTTGAAATAAATATGGAATATAGCTTACAATCTGAAGTTACAATAAAAACTATAACGGATATTGTACCCTTAAAGGTTTCAGAAAAAAATGAGTTTTTCTATATGCGGTTGGTCATCATACTGCTGCTAACAAACCAGCAACAAATTAAGTTTGTAATGCTGAAAAACCTGATATTTAAACGTTGACTACGAAACCCTATTTGTGGGCGTGTATGACACGCTCTTGGCCGGTTTTTTTTCTTTTGTCTGTCTTTATGATGGTTCGAAATCTCCAGGTAATTAATTTTATTCATCTAAAAAAATGCCACACTGTAACCACGATGTTGGTATCTATCTACTACGCCATGGAATTATATCATCCGATTTCTCATTCATATTATTCCAAATTACCAGGAAAATTTACAGAAAATATCATACAGTTACCGCTATATTATGTTGACTGAAACGATTCGCAGATTTTTTTGGTAGTACTATCAAGTTACTTATTAAAAGGACCCGTGTATTTTGGTTATTCCAAATTACTTAAAGAAAAAACATTTACCTCGAGGTGCTGCTCTTGATAGAGTAGGTACTAAAGGAGATAATAAAATTTAGACATTCCCAATAATCATCACTGATAATAATAGGGATATTATAAATTGCATATCAAATAAATAATCGCCTATCAATACATATTCATCATTTATATATTTTTTTACATCAAATATCTTACTTCACTACAAAGAAACTAAATGTTTAACAAAACATGAACTGCAGATAATTCGAAATTTTACATCAATATGACATAACTTTTTTCCTCATAATGCAATACAGATAAATTAATTTTTGTACAATAATACTACATACATAGCATGAATACTAGGGTTTTCTACCCGGGTACCCGGGTCCGGGTATACCCGGGTATTTTGGACTTTTGGTACCCGGGTACAAACGACGGGCGTACCCGGGTACCCGAGAAAAAGAGATAGAAAGATTAATTTTATACAAACAAAAGAGAGAAAAGATAGAGGGATACAGTTATATTTCCAGGAATATTATTTCTTTTAACAAGTTGACGTATTCCTATGTAAGTTCATGCGTGCTTGAATATCTAAACTTCCATAATATTATTATGTAAAATATTTTGAATTATTTTCTATGGGCATTTTCGTAGGTTTCTAAGGAAATTGATCTAAAACGATGTATACCTACGATTACTAGAATTATTACACATTTGGAAAGTTGGGTTACCTACTTAACCTGAAGCAATATAGAGTAGATACTTTTTACCACCTTTAATTTTCTCATCCCCACGTAAAAACTGTTAGAAGCGAGTGAAACCGGCACTAATGAAAAGTAAGACAGATTAATGTGTTTATGTACCTAACATTATTTTGGTTGTCTTAAATTAATAAATAATTCTCACTTTTTGAATTTGATTGTTAGGTGCTTGTACTATCTTTTATCTGAAAGATAGATGTTTAAAATAGAGCTAAGTTTTAAATCTTTGTTTCACTATTAACTTACAATTTTTACTTTAAAAAGTAATACCCGGGTACCCGGGTATACCCGGGTATTTCAAAAAATCGTACCCGATACCCGGGTATCAAAATTGGACGGGTATTCGAAAACCCTAATGAATACTGACTGCACAGCAAATTTTCCATATTTCATAGCAAAATAACTATCCCAGTCGCATATTAACCAGTAAACATACGTAAGTAAACATAAGTTTATAGGTCCGTTATGTATAGCTTAACCGAACCTGGCGCGGAAAGCGCCAGGTTAGGTTAGGTTAGGTTAGAACTTTGACCACAACGCACGAGCCGAGCGAGCGGAGCGAGCGTGCCGCGGCAGCGGCCGGCGATGTGCCAGAAACGACACGCTATGCGCGTCATCAATTTAAAATATTATTATCGATGTGTATGATTATTGATAAACAATGATGGTTCATCTCTAATAAAAACTGCTGTAAATAATATAAAAATAGAAGCTATATTTAAAAGAAAAAGAGTTAACAGGTATAATGTGCATTAAGATTATTAGCTGTGCATTGATGAAAAAGCTTTTGCTTTAGGAAAAATCGCTGTACGCTGCGAAAATAAATTTTAGTGTGTTTAGTGATATTTTGAGTTGAATATTATGCTGTGCAATCAGTAATTTTGATGGGAATTTGGAATCTTATTGCATAGAAAAAGGATATTTTTTGATTTGCGTTTAAATACTACCCATAATAATAATACGATAAGTCAGTATTATAGATAAGGTCATATATTACAATATACTTACATTAGTCATTAGCGTAGGCCGTAGGTACATAGATAATGTGCTAAACCATCAGTCAAATGCGGATTGTTGATGTTCTTTATAAAATCTGATTTCATACAAACATATTCACTGTCAGAATTTCTCATATATCAATTTATTTACCTGCCTAACTTTTAGGTAGGTACTATAATATAAGTTAATATTTTACATACACAATAACATAACATTGTTGTAAATCTAGAATTTTGTTAGCGTGCCAAATTTGTCCTAACTGCAATAACCCAAGTGGCCTTATGGTTAAGCTTTATGGTCTTGTCCGAAATTATCTGGGCCCAAGCCAACGCCAAATATATGGAGAGCAGCATAGACCTAGTAAAGACTGAGACTTCTCTGCTAGGAAAAGGTATCTTCCTATAGTCGGACGATGTTCTGTAGGTATAGTTTTGATTCTACTTTTATATTAAAAACCATAAATTAAATTTTACGCAGTTTATTAGACAAACTCTGGACTAAATCATATTACTAAATTAATCTTACGGTACTCTTACAAAACTTTGATGCGCGAATAGACAATGTTTTAAATTTATTTTCATACTATTTGGAATTGTCGCAAACAGCTCAAAACATAGGCATCTAAACTAAAACTTTTCATAATACGGCAAGGTTTCTACTTATATAAGGAGTAAAGAAAGCGCGGTCTAAATATGAGAGGTCTATGAACAATAATAAGTAGCATCGCCATATGCGTCTACTGACTACAGAAGCAAACAAGTCCCAAATTTTGAAGTAAGTAGGCATATTACTAATCCTAGACAATGATCACCAAGGACTAGAGAAAGCTCAGTCTAAACCAGGGTTCGAAAATATCCGATATTTATAATAAATATCAACATATCCGATATATATCCAATAAATCTGATATATATCCATTTTTTGATATTTATCGGATATATATCAATCAGTCTAAAATTTTTCAAAATTATGTATTGATTTTATCGTCAAACACGAATTTTTTTGTTAGATAATTACTTTGGAACACTGTATTTTCATTATAGGTTATTTTTAAATGAAAGTGGTATGAAAAATGAACAATAATGTAGTTTTGGCCAGTAGTACAGCAAACACATAAAACGGGCGTACAATAGTGGACACTTCCATAACTACATTTTATAATTCGACCATCGTATATGAGCCCGCACTCAGCAAATGCTCTACCAAATAAACCATCCACCTCACACACCCAATCACATGTTAAATCTATGAGTCTAAATAAATACCAAAGAACAAAATATACATACCTAACTTAATATTTATAAAATTTACCTTAAGCAGGAAAAAAATACAGAGAGATTAGCATCATACTAATTTTGTTTCTTTATTGTGAATAAGAAAAATGGGGCTTTTATAATTAACTAAAGACATTCATTTGTGGTGAGCGAATACATGGCAAGTTCTTTTTTAGTCTATTTGACCATAAAATTTCACTAATCTTTGAAGAATAACGGTGATATTTATCCAAAAAATAAATATCATAATATCACGCGATATTTATCAATGATATATATCACTTGATATTTATTAAGGAGTAAATATCGTGATATATATCCGATAAATATCAATGATATATATCGAGTGATATATATCTTCGAACCCTGGTCTAAACATGAGAGGTCTATGAACAATAATAAGTTGCACCGCCATATGCGTCTACCGACTGCAGATGTAAGCGAGTCTCAAATTTTTAAGTTTATTACTAATCGTAGACAATGATAACCAAGTACTAGAAAAACTTTTTCTAGTTTATCCAAGCGCGGTCTAAAAATGAGAGGTCTATGAACAATAATAAGTTGCACCGCCATATGCGCCTACTGACTGCAGATGTAAGCGAGTCTCAAATTTTGAAGTAGTTAGATTCAGATAACTAATCGTAGACAATGAAGAAAAAGCGTGGTCTAAACATGATAAGTCTATGAACAATAATAAGTTGCACCGCCATATGCGTCTACTGGCTGCAGATGTAACAAGTCTCAAATTAACCAGGCACGCTCTAATATTAACACAACTACCAACCGCGTAGTAAGACGTCAGGTAGGTCTGTTTATTTTAATAGATGTTTGTTTTGGTGAATTTTGGTACCTTACATAGATTTCAAAACAGAAATAAAGTTGTGGAAAATCGTTACATTAATATTTTCTTTTGTTTGCACAACTATTACTCATTACAGTAAAATGACTTAAACGGATTTAAACCTTGGATATCCATTGTTTTCAAAACCCCTACATACGAAATTTTGCGAAAATCTTTGGAGCCGTTTCAGAGGTACATATAGGTACAATATTTCCTCGTTTAAAGATATTATTCAACAATAGATAGATCTTACGTTGTTTTCACTAAATATAGGATCCAAGATGTTTCGTGCATGTTGTCATATCTCATACAAAACTAAAATACCGCAACTGAATAAGAACCTAAGTACGTATACTATAACACTGATTTTATTTTCCCTTTACAAATATTTAATGAACCGGAACATTCTTTTTGACAATATAATTGCTGAGCGAAAGGCTTTTATCGTTTACATATATTACAAATAAGAGAATGATTTAATGTACCTTATACCTATTTATAACTTATTTAAGTTACCTATTGTGAAATATCCTTTCACTGTTTACTTATGTTAAGTGAGAAGGTGGGAACATTACATTCACTTGCCAATAATAAGTACCTATTTCACATTATAGTACTTTTATTATACCTTGACTTGCGTAAAGATCTCATATTATGGCATTAAATAAGTATTATGGCATTTATTACTCATTTAATATATTATGCCTGGGAATCATTTATTATAATTTATTTAAACGATTAAAAGTCATTAAAATTACATCAAAAGTTCCGTAATCATAATTATGTCTAAGAGTAAAGTAACAAACACAAAGAGTTACCTAATTGATAATTCATATGACTTCATAAACCCTTATCGTGTTTTCTTTTTTGCAGGATTTGTTCTGTACTAGGAACTTCTTTTCTACTTATGTAGATACCTACTTTTTATGCTAGAAATGTGGATCGAATCAGAAGTTTGATAACGTCGTAGCGAATTTGCATACATTCGTCTTAAACCGGCGGTTAGGACCTAGCGCATACCAAACCAACCCCTTCATTACATTAAAGTTGAAAATATTCATTACTCTTAGATAGGTAATACCTGTCTATCTATAGCTAAGTAGTATAGATAGCCAAAGCACCCCAACCATATCCTTAAAATCCTCGGGATGACTCCGTCCATAGGGATTCGAAGACATGCCTAGGAGGCCTGGCGCATACCGGCCAAACCCCAGCGTTGATGCCACGGTAGAATGGAGAGTTCGGGATATTTGTAAATTACCTACACTGCAATAAATAAGATGGATCTTGTTATATAATGGCTGAATAGACATTCCGAGCCTTTCGCATAGCAGATATTTTCATAGCGGTATTTTTATTTTTGTACAAATCAAAGAAAACTCAGTTTCTTTATGTAAATCTAGCTTCAGGTGCAACTTGAACATATACTTTGTTTATCAGACGATTATTTTACGATCTTGTTAGATTTCAAGTCATCTCAATATTGAGTCAATTGATGATCTAAATTAGAGGACTTTAGATATGAAGGATGAAAGTTGTTTTGTGATCCTCTGAATTCACTTTCCTGCCACAGCATGCGGTTCAAAGACCGGTTTGAACTTCAGCTTCACATATAGAGAAGTGATAGCCATCAGGCCTTGCCGGTCGGCTCGCCTTTATACCTATCCTTATTTACCTTTTAGTAGCCATAAATTTTACTTTGCACTCTCTTCTACCCAAGTATAGCCTGTGTATGTCAGGTTTATCTCGCGAGCCCTCCGAGGCATTCCTAAGCCATCACTTTCCTTTGCTACCAATTATGTTGAATCTTCGAGTATTTATTAGCTGATTCTGAAAGCGGCTGTTCTCATTGAAAGAAAAATAAATAGAATAGGTGCTTAGTACGTGTGAAATCAGTCTTCTTCTTCATCGAGTCGTAGTAACAATTTAAATAATATTTGACCAGTGCTTTGCCACGAAAATGTATTTGTAGGCTTCCTGTTTGTAGGTCCTGAACATCTTGGTCCTGAAGCGTACATGGGTAGGTAATAGGAATTTGTTTGGTATATTCTGGAAAATTTTACAAACTTCGACGAAGTTACGTAAACGATAGCTATCTGCAACCTACCATTATCTCCGTAGCACTGTGTCATTTGTGATCAACCACCATGATATTTGTTCAAATAGACCAATCTAGCAAGCTAGTAAGTGGTAACATGCATGAATATTATGTCACAGTTGATTCATATCTGTTACATAAGGACGATGCACGATGCAATGCATTTTAGTTACAAGGTCTACAGCTATTATTACCTATTATTATTTTGTTAAGTGTAAGTTTATGCGCCATTAAACCACTGGCTGTGCATCTCTACGCAGATTCAAGACTCAAGCGATTGATATTGACTTTGGAGAGTCAGATGGTCAGACAGAGCATAAAATCTGTAGGAAGAAAACGGTTGCAGACCTAAGATGATCTTGAAAAACATCGTTTGAATAAAATTCTTTATTGTTTTACCATATATGAAAAGCACGGTAAAATTAACAAGTCAGGTAAGGATATACTTATTTAAAAAAATAAACTACATACCCATAAAACCCTTCGCATTTTTAAAGAAATGTGACAATGATATCACCCTGATATATATCACCGATGACTGACGCTTTGACCAAAATCTACTCATATTCGGTAATGCTTACCTATATCAGATTGTTTATTAAATATTATATATTAGAGCGTACAACTATGATCTAACTAATATTATTTGGGACTATACACAATGGTAATAGTAGGGTCATAATCACCCACTGTTTAATAACACTGGAGACCGTAAATTAGGAGAAAATTTATAAACGTAGGTACCTACTTGTCATAAATCATAATAGACTTATGTTAATTTAAATAATATTTGCAAATTTTTAATAAATATAACTACCTACCTACCTATTAAAATAAGTTTTGTCCTCATTGCAATATAACAAATAGTTAGGTAAAAGCATTTTGACGTCAATAAATGTATGATGAAGATCAAATGAACTCTGCAGTACGTCTTTTGCCATTTCCTTCTACTTGTCAAATAAAATCGTGATCGTATCCAACAAAATCGCGTATCTTGCCATCTTTTAATAACATGTCCAATTTCATTTCTATTGTGATGTTTATGATGCAGCTGAATTGAAATCTCACGATTTGCGAGACGTCAAATCGCGACTACCGTTCCCCGCATGCGGCACGCGTGCTTACTTAGTAGTTGTGGTAGCTATTGCGACATCACTTTCACCTCGCTATTCGTTAAAATACTTTATAGCCTATTTACGACAGTTTACCATATATCATCCAGTTAAGCGCATGATTCCCTTTGTTTCTGTGGTGCAAAAAAAACCGGCCAAGAGCGTGTCAGACACGCCCACAAATCGGGTTTCGTAGTCAACGTTTAAATATCAGGTTTTTCAGCATTACAAACTTAATTTTGTTGCTGGTTTGTTAGCAGCAGTATGATGACCAACCGCAAATAGAAAAACTAAATTTTTCCTGAAACCTTTAAGGGTACGATATCCGTTATAGTTTTCTTTGTAACTTGAGATTGTAAGCTATATTCCATATTTATTTCAAATTTTTAGCGTTTATACTTTAGAAGTTACAGCTGGAACAAATTATGGGTCAAAAACGCCCTTTTTAAAAGCAAATATCTCGTGACAGAAACATTTAAGAGAATTTGTTTCAAAGAAACCTCACCTTAATTTTAAAAGACCTATTCAACGATACCCTACTCAATATTACAGAAGAAAAAAAAATTTTTTGCCCCCCTTTCACTTGTATGGGAGGGGGTCCAAAAAACATTTTAAATATTTTTTTCTTAACATTTCTATATTTGGGTCAACACAGTCTATCTTCTCACCAAATTTCATGTCGATAGCTTTAAAACTGACGAAGATATGAGGGCGCGGCATACAGACAGACAGACAGACAGACAGACAGACAGACAGACAGACAGACAGACAGACAGACATGACGAAACTATAAGGGTTTCTAGTAGACTACGAAACCCTAAAAACCGCCTTGAGAGAATGCGACACGAGTCTTTATGTCATTTCCTGATCCGTCTTCACTCGTATCAGGTACAGTCTCTGTAAGTGCATTCAGTAGGCGTTCATCCTCATTACCGTTAAGTGAAATATCTTCAATCCCAACATTATCGTGCCTGTAGGCGGCAATCAAACCCTTTGCAGAAAATACGTGAACTACATTCTTAATACGATCATCAACTGTCATTCTGAGTCCTGAGTCAGGGCTTTCATATTCTGCATCGCCCTCAGACGTGGGTCACGATTTTGCGCTAAAATCACAGTAGACAAATGATGCATCTATCTTACAATTCTTTTACAAAATGAAAAGCAGGACAAGGCACAAAAGAGGCGATAAACGGACCGTTGTGTCACTCATATTCGCACAATCGTCTATTAATGTGTGTAATACTTTTGACAAAGACTGTGTCCTTTGCATTGTGCGCAAGAGAATGACAAAAACGGTTAAACTGTTCGTTCATACCACCCACATTCACTTTAGCTTTGTTGAAGAAACGCAAACTTTACTCAAATCGGTTAATAGGGTTAAGGTTCATTTGCGGTTAAATGATATATTTGGTTAAAATTTGTAATGATAAATTGATTTAAGTGTCGCATCCAGTAAAAACATGACAAAACCGCATTAAAGTTTCCGAGAAAACATTAAACATTTCGGCGGAAGATTCACGCCGTCCATTACGCAATCAAGTACTTTGTCAAGTGTCACTTAATTAATTTGGGTAATTGACTTGATTGCACCACGGAACTGAATGCCTTCCTTGAAAGCGAGGAAGTGCAGTGCAGATAAAAAAGAATGATTGGCAGTCACGGTCTCAATGACTTCAAAAGGTGTCTGGCTGGACTGGATAACGAGAACGGGAGATCCTGCCCTATGGCGTAGGTATATGTACGTACCCCTGGGAGCCCAAGGTCTAGCGTTAGACTTTCTCTGTCTCACTATTTGTGTAGGACACTGATACTGAACCATGGTGTCAGGTTTAGGAAAACTTGCAATTTTCACCACAGGTTGGATTTGAAGTGTTTTAAAATTTTGGTATTCCTGACGTCAGAGTTTTAAAGACGCCTACTACAACAGCGGTCTGAAATAGGCTGATGTCTGTTAAGTACCTATGTACTAACTCACGCTCTCATGTGAGATAGACACCGCAAGAAAACGGTTCAGATTCACTTGCAGGCTTCGAGTTGAGGTTACGGGGATAATGCAGTAAGTACAGCACGCTCCGGCATCACGTGCCTTCCGTAGCACGTGGAGAAACACTTGCAGTGTTCAGTTGCATCGATCGATAAGTATTAGATAAACCTGTTCCAAGATTTTTAAAGTTCAAGGCCATATAAAATTTGAACTCAATGAGATAGAAACGTACAAACATAATCTCAAATCGGGTAGGTACCTTTATTGACTTGTCCGTTGGCATTAGACTAGAAGATCATATACCCCAGTAATAACTACTGATAAGAAAAGAGGAGCACCGAGAAGTTTCGCCTTTTAAGTGCTTTTAATTAGATACAAAATACTTTTTCGAGTAGGTACTGAATAATGTAATTCGTGGGGCTTCGTACTTTACTGAATTACGTTGCAAAGGCCGTGGCCAAGGTTAACAATAATGTGACTACTGAAGCCTCAATATCACAATGCATTGTCAATCACGAGTGTATCAAATTGCCGAGCCTGATGATCATTTGTCATCAGTCGTCAGCCAGTCAACCGGTAGTCAAGTAATCACTGCCATAATGGGCGAAGAATAATAATGTTCGCAAAATGACTTGAATTTCAATCAAAAATTGCTTGGTGATGTCAGGCAACAATATAGATAATAGCATCACCAATTATTTAAACAAGGCTTCAAAAGACCAGAGGGTTTGTCTTGCAACCAAGATTGCATCTTAGCAGATCTGATCTTCTCTTTACACAAGCAATAGGTAAGTAGATAGTTCTTGAATTATCTCAGGACGTGACGAAAATGACTTATTAGCAAGCAGTTGTCTACTCATAGATATAAGTAATGTACCTTTGTAAGTAGGTACGATTTATGAATGACTGGAACCTAAAGACATTGGTGCATATGCAACTCATTATCTGAATGGAGAAATCAACGGTGTGGGCGACGATGGCGAAACAGCTCGGCAGCGAAATTGCAATGAGCCTGTTCATACATTTGAATGCACAACAAAACCTTCGTACATGTCGAGGACTAAAACGTAATCAATGCTTGCCGATAGCTACAATACACCAATGCCAAAATTGACAATACCAAACATAATAATGCATAGTATTACTGACACGGTTTTGGTGTTTGTTTACATTTTATCATTTGGTGCGATTAATAATCATCAAAGTTATCGAATAATCAATTTCGTGAAATTGCTGTCATCATAATATTTTATAGTATTACGTCCAATTCTTTTGTAATATAAACTTTGTCCTCTAAATTTTCCAGTGAGGTCTGTCTCTAATCGGCTTTGTGTTTACATGATGCTTCTTTTGAACTGTATTGAGACGCAAGGCCTTTCCGTTTTGTCAACGTTAAGTAGGTTTTTGTAAGTCTTCCACTAAGTATTTTTACCTGCAAATTAATCACTTCGTTTTTTACTGTTCGAATGTGTCGATCAAGTTAAAATTACATAAAGGAACCAGATTTTCGAACCAATTAAGCACACGAAGGTCTGTTTTGAACAAACCTGATTGATAAATAACTGCGTTAAATAAACTTTAAGTAGGTGACTTAATTTTAATTACCGGCTTAAAGTTACATCATTTTCAAAAGTGGGCTTACCTGTTTCTGAGTCTTATCCGGCAGTATGATCGAGAGTTCGAAGCTTCTGTTTTTCTTGTCTTTGCTCACTTGTCGGATCAGTTTGGAGGATGAGCGCGTGATGCTGTGCGCCTTCTCGGGCAACTTGAGGGCCACGATGGACATGCTGCGCGAGAGCCGGCGGCCCAGCTTGCGCGTGCGCAGCGACATGGACCCGCTCAGCCCGCGCTTGCGAGCCTCGGGACCTGCAGCCGCGGCCACCTCCTCCACAACACCATCCTCACTAGCACCAGCCATTGCACTATCCGTCAAGCACCACCGACCAATTCCTTCAACAATATTCACATCTCCAACTGAATCGTTTCACAAAACACTAGAAAGTCACTACACTGAGTCATCCTTTGACCGTCTAGACAAATGCACTTTTCAAATGTTGATCCACATCGTGACCGCGCTTCGGAGCCGGAGATCAGCAGCTCGGACGGGTCAGATGCTGATCATATGGTCACGGAGCCGGTTTGGGGAGCGCTCGATACGTGATTAGGACGCGTCGCGTAATTAGTTGATAAACAATGGGTTGTAGAATCGTAAGTGTGAATGGAGTCGATTGTGTATCTGGTGCGAGCGTATGTTTTGAAGCGCGCGGGCGATATTGGCGAGCGAGGCGCGTCGCGACGTGTGCGCGGCGGTTCGCGGTGCGAGTGACTAGCGCTGAACAGTCGGTGCAGCCGCCGGTCGCCGCTGTCGGCAGCGACGCTGCGTTCGCCCCCGCCGCTTCGAAGCGCCACAGCTGCTGCAAAAATCAAATTACTTATCGAATTACATTGTTACGTTCTAAACGGTGCGACACAAAATAAATGATCAGCCTGCCTGCACAATGGACCGAGAATGGCTTCCACGACTCCTCTAAGAACCAGGACAATTATTTGGAGCTCCTTTAGTTAAAAATAACGGAGCATGTTACAATAGGCTAAACCTAATGAGTAATGAATCATTAGGCACCTATAGTCCGATACCGCTAAGTTGATTTGAGGCCTTATCTTACAAAAATTCTAGAGACGCTCATTTTTTGCATGGTGGTGCAATGTGTGTCTATAAAGCACATTTTGCATTATTGTGCCATTTTTCATGCTTCCAAAATTGGCAATTCAGGGATTGGTGACACATATTTTATTTTCAACTTATAAGTATCTGTAAATAAATTAAAGTTTGAAAATATGCCAGTATTGTGAATGTGACAGATTAGATTGTGTAATTTTTCATTTTGTGTAATTTTCGACCACTACAAACCATAGTAAAGTCAAAATTACATAAACGAGATCAAAAAAATATTAGAGTCAATGAAATATGTACAACTGGTCTTAAAAAGCATAAATAAGATCAAATTATAAAAATGTGCCTAATTGACGCAATACTTCATTCTATTATTTAAAAAAGAACTGAAATGCCTTACATAACATACAAAAGAATATTACAATCATTAGAGTTCACAAATTTAATACTGTTAAGTTGTGACAATTCGGATGTATGAAGTTGTGCCACTTTATTCCATAATTTCAAGAAATCTATCACATTTTCAATAAAATGCGTTCAGAGGTTAATGACCGCGCTGAAGCGGGGTCGGCGCGGCGGCGGCGGCGGCGGCGCAGTGCGTGGCGGTTAGGGATTGCAATCCCGCAGTGCGGGATCTGCAATCCCGCGGGATCCCGCGCTATTTTTGGCCTTGCGGGATCCCGCACCTTCAAAACGCGGATCCGCGGATCCCGCACATTGAAAACTGGCACCAAAAACAAGTCAACTTTTGCTTCCGAATGGCGAAAACTCGACATTGGTTACCTAAAAATATGTCTTAACTATCAAAACATTCTAAACTATTAGCGTAGAAGCTGAAAGAGTATTTGTTAAATGTAGTTCTTTGAGACGTAGGCTGGGTAATACTCGTAAAACCAATAATACTCTTTGATTAAGAGCATTCTTCTATAACTTATCATTTATCTAGACGCTAGATTTAAAAATCTCTGACACCAGGGTTCTTCGTGTCGTTGAACGACTCGTTGTCCCACACAAAAATAAGAAGTTATGTTATCACCATAGGTAGTCCAAGCTGTTGGTAGTAAATTGGAAATTTGTTATTTGATAAGTACTTATAATGAAAGTTTTGATCTAAATTTGCTCCCTAATTCTGATTTTTAGTCAATACAATATTAGAATTCATTCATATTTTATTAAAACAAACTGGCTAAGGGTGTGTCAGATACGCCCACAAATAGGGTTTTGTAGTTTAAATATTAAGTTTTTAGACTTACAAAGTTAATTTTAAACGCAGATAGAAAACCTTTTATATTTTTCTTAAAACTTAATTGGTACAGTATCCGTTGTACATATTTTTCATGATGACTTTAGATTAAGACCTATATCATATTTTTTTTCAAATTTATTTCTTTATGCTTAAGTACTTACAGCTGGAACAATTTATGACTCAAAAACGCCCCTTTTAAAAGCAAATATCTTGAGATAGTAACATTTTCTCCCGTAGTTTTAAAATACCTATTCAACGATACCCTGTTAAATATTGTAGACAAATAAAAACAATTCTTGCCCCCCGTCACATGTATGAGAGGGGGTTAAACAAATTAATATTAGGAGTAGTAAGAAAAAAGGGTAATATTGAACACAACTCTAAATACGAAATAAATTTAATTTGATTACACTTATCTCAATTTTATTTAGTTATTTTAGCGCCACATGACAGGAACGATAATTTTTATTGAAGAATAGTCGATTTTTGAAGAAAAATCTGTATTTCAAATAAGATTTTTAACATGATTACAAAGATGCGGGATCCCGCGGGATCCGCGCGGGATTGGACCAATCCCGCAAGTGAATCCCGCGGGATTGAATCAGGTGCGGGATTGCAATCCCTAGTGGCGGTGGTGGCTGCGACGGCTCAAACGGCAATACAATGCGTGTGATTTCTTAGAAAAATTCCCTTTGTTTATTTACGTAGGTACCTGTTTTTGTACATTTAATCTTATCGTCATTTCGATTAAATCTTTTTAATCTCGCGTCTTTTATAAAAGCCAATATTGACAGCTGTAAAAATCATACCAATGCTTTGACATGAGAGTTATTTTCTTTTTTTGACCGGTCTTCTGGTATGGATTTGGCAACTATCAAATGGGATTTTTAAAATGGACATACTATATTTGAGTAAATCTGAAGCATATTTGGTTAGGTACCTAGCTACCTATTTACCTACCAACATGTTTATGGGTAGATCAGAACTGAATGATAGTAAAAAAACGGCAAATCTAAATGGCTTATTTAGCTGGGGAGCCGACGATGGTACATGTGTAGTGGCTCGAGGGTCACTTCTCAGTGCTTACAAACATACTTAAATCGATCTTTTCTTTTTATACCTACCCCTAAAACTCGAGCCAAGTCGAGCCTGGGTCGAGCGGGTATGGACTCCTTATATACCGCCATGGTATTTGTATGGAGGTTCCGTATACCAAATCGGTATCGCCTCATATTTTATTTCAATGTTTAGTATTTGTTGTTATAGCGGCAACAGAAATACGACGCATGCGAATATTTCATCTCTAGCTATCACGGTTTATGAGATACAGCCTCCTGGTGATAGATGGATGGACGGACAGACAGTGAAGTATCAGTTACTGGGTACTCTTGGGGTTCGGAACCCTGAAAAATAATGGGAGGGTAAACTTCTTCTTTTCGAGTAGGTCACCGAGTCGTCCAACGACCCGATTAACCCAGGTTTTTCAACCGCCTACTCCAACTCCAAATAGCAGGCCTCTGACATGGTTATCTAACGACCGCCGTTTTATTAATCATAGGCAGCAACCGGGACGGACGGTTTAACGTGCCCTCCGAAACACGGAACCATCTTGCTTTTTGGACAACGATTTTTGGACAAGCATTGTATTGAATTTGGTAGTTCAGAATGCAATGCGCACTTCGGGTCTCAAACTACCCTTTCTTCCCTTCTTCCCGCGTATACAACTTTTGAAACTGTAAAGCTTTTGAAACTAAACAACTTTTGAAACTCAACAACTATCAAAACTGAACAACGTGTGATGTGAATTAGGGTTGTGATGTGAATGTCTCATGCCGATAATGGAACCCCGGACCTACTGCGTTGCAGGCATTCGCACTACCATTGCATCACAGCAGCTGTCAAAGGGAAAATAAGCAATCGGTAATCGGTATACTTAAACTACAAATTTTTATGATTTTGATAATCCGGTTGCATATACCCTGTGTACCTACCGATTACAGGTTCACACGTAACGTAACGACCGTTTCCGTTCTACGAGTATTTTAGCAAAGCGATAACGCATGCATTGTTTTAACGTGAGTTTGGGGAATTCGAAATTTGTATGTATCTGACAGACGCATGCGTTAGCGCTGCAACAGGTGTTACGTTTGGACCCCGCCATAGATTTTGCATGCATTCATCACTCAAAAATCTTGAGCAGTCAAATGTCTTGATCAACATCTATGATAGATAAGTGATGATAACTTTTATCAGCGCTCGAGGGACTGCCTGCCTACCTACCTGACGTGGAACACCAGGAGCATGGCTTAACTATAATAAATTCTAAAAAGTTGTTAAGCATGATGTTTCGCTTCTATTGGCACACAAGCATCCCTTAGCGAGACGAAGTTCGCGGGCACCAGCCAGAGTTGGACATTACTCAAATAAATTTTTATTTAAATAATTATTCGCGTATAAATTATTTGCCGAATATATCATTCTTCTGACATGGTTGCAATGACCTCTGACATGGTGGCAGAGTCCTCTGACGTGGTTGCAGAGTCCTCTGACGTGGTTGCCGAGGCCTCTAACATGGTTGCAGAGGCCTCTGACATGGTCTCGGAGGCCTCTTACATGGTTGCAGAGTCCTTTGACATGGCTGGAGAGTCCTCTGTCATGGTTTCAGATTCGTCTGACATGGATTCAGAGTCCTCTGAAAGGGTTGCAGAGTGCTCTGTTAAGGATACAAAGGCCTCTGTCATGGTTTCAGAGTCTTTTGACATGGTTTCAGAGTCTTCTGACATGGTTGTGGAGTCCTCTGACATGGTTTTAATGACCTCTGACATGGTTGCAGGGTCCTCTGACGTGGTTTCATAGGCCTCTTACACGGTTGCATTAACTTCTGACATGGTTGCATAAACCTAAATATGCTTCCACAAAACCCGACCAATAAGTAAGGTAACATAAATAAAGTTATTCGCGAAATTATATTTATTACTTCGCGAATAACGAATAAAGATAATTATTCGTTATTAAAATAAATTTTCCGCGAATAAACTATTTTTTTTTAATTAACGAATAATATTGGAATTTTTATTCGTTATTCGAATAATTTTTGCCTATCTCTGGCACCAGCTATTATTTATAAGGTCCTATTAAATTCACTGCAAATATTTTAGGGGCAGATCAAATAAAATATAAGCATGTACTAGGCATTTTTTTAAAGAAGTCTACACGCTAGTTTTCGAGAAAACTGCATTTAACTAAAAAAAAAAAAACGAAAAAAGAGCACCCGGTTTGTCCTAGAAACACACACTTTGATGAATTTAAATTACGCGCCAAAAAAAGGTGCTGTGATTGGTTGGTTAGTGTGCGTGCCGTGTAAGTCTTCTTCTTCTTCTTCTTTCTTCAGAAGAAAGAAAGCCGTGTAAGTAAATCCTGTCTACGTGGCGGAACGTCAGTCGGGTCAGTCAAAGGATGTTCACATAATTAATTAAAAAGTTTGTTTGAAAATGAAAAAAAAAATCTAGCGTGTACATTTTTTTAAAATGCCTTTGATGTTTTTCTTATACATATTTACGCATGCCCTTAAAATATTTGCAGTAATTTAATAGGATCTCATATATTAAATCGCATTTTACTGTAGATAATTTGTTTTTGTGACTTTCTAATACATTTTTTTTACCCTACTCGGCCCCAAAGTGTTATGGGTAGGTATAAAAAGTCGATGAACTTAGGTGAAATATCCATTTGACATTTTAAGTTTTAGGTATTTTGAATTAAGATGTAACAACCATTAGGTTTTCAGATTTTAGGTATTTTGAACTTAGGTAATATTACTTAACTTTAGACATTCAAATACGTACCCATGTAAGCACTGAGAAGTGCGCTTCAGCCACTACACATGTAGCATCGTCGGCTTCCCAGCTATAATAGCCATTTAGATTTTGCGTTTTTTCACCTTGGTTGCCGACTTTTTCAAAGTTCTTACTAAATATATCGGGTGAAATTTTACTAGTGACCGATAGCGAAACCTCAGAACCAGCTGGTGATAAGGAACAACTTTCCCCAAGGGACATAGGTCGAAATATGAAAAGAAAATTTGGACCTCCCATACAAAATTGCCGATCAGCTGATTTTAGTTACTATGGAAGGTACAATTTTTTTTTTCATATTTCGACCTATGTTCCTTGGGGAAAGTTGTTCCTTATCACCAGCCGGTTCTAAGTTTTCGCTATCGGTCACTAGTAAAAATTCATCCTATATAAGGGCCCGAATGTATGAAATACCATTTTCCGGATTTAAAATACAGTCACATACAAACACGCTGGCAGAGCAGAGCGGTCGAACCATTTCACTAAATTTCCTTATGCCCATCACGGGCATCATTTATTACAACAAAAAGTGTCTTGACCGTCCAAAAGGGACGGTCTATCTATCACCATAAGGAACGAACAACCGTCCGTTTTGGAGACGGTTTGGCAACGCTGCAAACAACTTTTAAGTATCAATTTTACGACTATAATGAATTTTTCGATCTTAATTTAATTATATGACATGAATGATTTTAATTTAATTTATTATTGAATTTGTTATGTTATGTAACTAGTTATCTGACTGATTATTGTTATTGCTTTAATATTTTTATGTTGCTGTCAACTATTTCTTAATAGTTACCCTATAACGCTTTTGACTTGTAACCAGTGTTATCAATAAAATTATCATTTATCATTTATCATTTATCATTATCAACACGTGATCGTTACCGCGCGAGCGCCGCGTAGGCCGACAGCCGCTTTGCCCCGCCCGCACCCCTCACACAGTTTGCCCCGCCCGCGCTGCCCAGCGCTAACCCCGCTTGCGAAATAATGTATGAAGAACATATAATGATGATAATTAGTGGATGAAATAGGCACAAATTACAAATTGTGACTCAGTACCCCAATAAAATAATGTAAATGCAAACTCTCATAACTTTAATATTTTTTTATAGGTATACAGGTTGTCACAAGATAAAAAAAAATAAAAAAAAATAATGTGTGAGTGAATTGCGCACAAATTAGTATGAGCGACATATATTACTAATCCGAAATTTATAATACCTATTTAAACGACTCTAATTTTTTTTCATGAGTTGCTTTTGAGTAAGTAGCGTAAAATAGGGGGCTTAATTCAAATTCGATATTCTAGTTGAAAAAAATGGCACAAAATGCATTTGCACATCTATTACCGTTTGTTTAATACCAAGAACAATAAATTTTCATCTTTAGTTTTTTTTTCTATGAATAATGTCAAAAATCAGAAATACCTAAATATCTACCTAACGAAATACCTAAAACCGCACAAAATTATGAATTGGCTTGGAGAAATGATCTATAAACAATAAGTAAAAAAAGAAACAACTCTAATAATCTTTAAACCTAAAAAGCTATCCATACGGGTCTACTATCCTGCTTTTGCAGATCAACATGGATATCTATAGCGACAAGTCAAGATAATTTGATACCTACCTACCTACTTATATTCCTAGACAATGAGACCTACTCGTTTCTACCAGGCGGTTACGGGTCAATACATCTCAAGGTGATCAGGTTCTGAAGCTGTATAGGTAGTGCGCCTCTACTATAGATTTGTAGACTATAGGTTTCGTCTGATTAGTTATCTATTAACAACTTTAGAAGTACCTGCATAAATGCGTTTCGGAGAGCACGATAGCTCGATAATTCAGTGGTCTCTCTTCGACCCGATGAAACCCGATATTAAGGGTTCATTTTCGCTGCGATGATGGAAAAGTATATAATAAAGGAAGTCCAATAATTTTGTGTCTCCAGCAGGTTCCATCATTCCCGAGTAGAGATGGGATTCTACCCGGGTAAATACCCAAATTTGGGTATATACCCATTCTTACCCGTTTTTTAATAAATAAATAAATAAATATCCCTGGACGAGACACACAGCGCCATCTAGCCCCAAACTAAGCAAAGCTTGTACTATGGGAACTAGACAACTGATATAATACATATATACTTTTTTTTTTTGTAAATAAATACATATCATACATAGAAAAACACCCAGACTACACACAAATACTTGAAAATTGAGTTTACAAATATTTGTGTGTGGTGGGAATCGAACCCACGATCCTCGGCGTAGAAGGCAGGGGTACTATCCACTACGCCATCGGGACAGTCGATGTTTTTTCCTACCCGAATTAGTTTTTACCCGGGTAAATACCCGTTTATAAGTTTCATATTTATTACAGCCTTTAAGGTACGTGTTTTGCAAAAGAATTCGTACTAGGTTACTAGAACACTTATTATTTACCCGTGCAATGTAAAGAAGAATTGTTTTACGTATTTTACGATTAAGGTTGAAAGATATCGTCATTCGTTTATTGCTTTTATACCGGTATTGTCGTGCATTACTTAGACTATGTTCATAGATGCGACTTTTTTGTTCCGCGATACACGAATCTCTCGTTCTTTTCCTCGTGTGTAAAAGGGACTTCCGATAATTCCCCGGTCAAAGTCTTCTCAGTGTGAATGCGCGGTCAAAGTGCTCAGCTCAGATCATGAAACTGAACGATTTTCACATGGTGGGTCGTAAGTATTTGTACGTCGGTTCGTTTGTGTTTGTTGGGCGGGTCGTACATGTTTTTTGAGTCGTAAGGGTTTGTTGGGCGGGCCGTTAGGATTTGTTGAGTCGTAAAGGTTTGTAGGCTCGTCAGGGTTTCTTGAGTGGGTCGTGAGTGTTTGTTGGCTTGTAAGGGTATGCTGGATGAGTCGTTAGTGTTTGGTCGGTCTTAAATGTTTGTTGGGTGGGTCGTTAGTATTTGTTGGGTCGTAAGGGTATGTAGTTGGGGTTGTGGATGTTTTCGAGACGTAAGGCTGTTTGGTGGCTCGTTTATATTTGTTGGTACGTTAGGGTTTGTTAGGCGGTTCATTAGTGTGTTTGCTAGGGTCGAAAGGGTTTTTTGGGTTGTAAGGGTTTGCTGGATGAGTCGATAGTGTTTTCTAAGTCGTAAGGGTTTGTTGGGTCGTAAGAGTTTGTTGGGTCGTAAGTGTTTATTGGGTTGTATGTTTGCTGCGTCGTAAGGGTTAATTGGGTCGTAAGAGTTTGTTAGGCCGTGGGTTTGTTCGATCGTAAGGGTTTGTTCGATGAGTCGTTAGTGTTTGTTGGTTCGGTAGGGTTTGTAAGTTGTGCCGTTGATCTTTGTTTGATCGTAAGGGTTTATTAAGATTTTGTTAGTGTTACCTGGGTAGTATGGGTTGTTTGGGTGAGTTATTAGGGTCAATTGGGTCGTTAGGGTTGGTTGGGCGGTTCGTTAGTGTTTGCTGGGTCGAAAAGGTTTGTTGGCTGGGTTGTTAGTGTTTGTTGGGTCATTAGGATTTGTTGTGTGGGTCTATAGTGTTTTCTTGGTCGTAAGGGTTTATTGTACCGTAAAGGTTTGTTGGATTGATTGTTAGTGTTTGACTAACCGACCCAATCGTTAGGGTTTGTAGGTAGGCTCTTTGGTGTATGTTGGTTCGGTAAGGTTTGTTGTGTAGGTCGTTAGTGTTTGCTGGGTCGAAAGAGTTTGTTGGGTCGCAAGTGTTTGTTAAGATGCCGTTAGTGTTTACTGGGAAGTAAGGGTTACTTGTGTGAGTTGTTAAGGTTAGTTGGGTCATACGTAACAGGTTACTGGATGGGTCGGTAGTGTTTTCAAGGTCGTTAGGGATTATTGTCCCGAGCCCGAGCCGCGTTTAGAGTAGGAACACAAATTGTTATAAAAAAGAGAAAAAAATGGCATTAGTAATTATCTCTTTTTTAAGTTTGAATTAGAATGTGACTTTCTTAAAGAGAATCTTGTAAATTACTACTGAGAAATAAATTATAGAATTTTGAATTGGGTGAGGTTTTAATTTTTAGTGTTTGTTGGAACCAACCTACAAAAACTTATAATAAATATCCCTGAACGAGGCGCCATCTAGCCTCAAACTAAGCGAAGCTAGCACTATGGAAACAAAATCACTAATATTAATACTGATATACTATTCTGTAAATAAATACATATTTATACAAATACATATACAGAAAACACTCAACACAAATACTTAAAAAACCTTAACAATAATTGTGTCCGGGTGGATCAAACCCAATATCTAAGGGTACTATCCAGTACGCTATCTGAATTTTGGATCATAGTCGTAGTAATGACCCAACAAATCCCAAAGACCCAATATTCAATTCTTTATGAACCAACAAACACTAACGACTTACCCAATAAACCTTTACGAGCCAGCAAACCGTAGCGACCAACTTAGCAAACCCTAACGATCCACCAAACAAACCCTTATGACACAAGAAACACCAACGAATCGACCTACAATCCCTCACGATGCAACAAACACTAACGACCCAAGATCCAACCTAAAACCCTTAAGACCCAGCAAACCTCAAAGACCCAATTTGCAAACCTTTTTAACCCAACATACACTAACGACACACCCAACAACCTCAATGACCCAATTTGCAAAACTCTATGACCCAACATACATTAACGACCCACCCAACAAATCCTTACGACCCAGCAAACCCTAATGACTCACCCAACAAACCATTACGACCCAACCTACAAACCCTTACGACTCAACAAGCACTAAAGACCCACATAAAAAACCATAAAGACCCATCAAACACTAAGCTAGAACAACTAACTGGAGACAAGAGCGGGGCTTGACTGATGCGAAACTGTCCGCTACTGCAACGGGCGCGAGCTAACGAAAGGTCGCGGGTGCTCTTATGTGCAAGCTACGGTGGAGTACGAGAAGTTAAACCACCACACATGAAGTCATAGTATGCGCGTATGCATCCTCGCCTGACAACTTATAGGTCATTTGAAATGACAAATTTGTTCGTTTCTTTTGCAGAATGATGACGATTGATCAATGCGTATCCCGAGAGAACGAAAAAATCCTACATAAACAAATATACTGGGTGTAAGGGACAAATATCGTATACATACATACATACATACATCACGCCTTTATCCCTTGCGGGGTAGGCAGAGCGTCAACGGCCGTAAAAGTACGGTCGTTATCGCCACGTCTGTCACATATTTGAGGGCCGTTTTAGCTATTGTCGTGTATCGCGATAGTGACAGGTTGTCAGCCTGTCGCCTAAAATTGCAATACACATGATACCCTCGAGTCCTTTAGTCGCTTCTTACGACACCCACAGGAAAGAAATGGGGTGATGCTATTCTAAGCCGGCATCACACGGCATCGTGTACAACTTTACGAATACCTACTCATATGGTGCACTCAGACTTTGAAAATTAATGCAACTTCGCATAACAAAATATTTCAGGATACGTAAAAAGTTAAAGGTCAAAAATAGTAGGTGCAGTCATCTAATAGTGATTTTGTAAGGGACGTTAAAATATTTTTTATAGTTTCCTGAAATATTTTCTTATGGGAAGTTGTTCAGTTTCATGGTGTGAATGAACCTTATCTTATCAGTATTCGGAGAGCTGTCCCTTACATCCCGTAAACACAACACAACAACAACGTCACCTACCTACTTATTAATATTTTTCTACACAACATTTCTCAACGACAACATAAACTTTAAACTATTTTCACAATACAGGAAACAAGTTCTTCGGATCAATTTGATCATTAATCTTATAAACCTTTTCCTTATTTTGCAAGTGTTCGATAAACATAACGAAATAGACAAATTTCCTGCTTAAAAATTATTGATTCATGCATAATTTGAGTGAAAACCATTTCACAAGAGCACTAGGCCAAAGTTAGTGGGTTAATCAGTTGTAAATCAGAATCAGTGCCATATGCCACAGTCTACCGGAGATTTAAGATTTCGTTTAGATGATAAACACATAAATAATGATACGTATTTATATAGAAAACCTGACCTGTGGTGTGGATGAGAGAGAAAATAAAGTGGAAACTTTCTTTATACTCGTAACACTCCACCTCGGTGACGCACACAAGGATTCTCCTACTTATTATCCTATACCTACTTATCTAGGTATCATAATCAATCAATATCATATCTCATACAGGATGGTACTGGAAGACTCACTTTCCCGAAAACGCTAATCTCAGCAAGTCAATCTGAACTCCCTAAAAACCAAAGTTCAAAGCCTAAAAATGTTTTTGACTTCCTGGAGAAAATAGCTCGGATAGCAGATTTTTAGTATGGAAAGTAAATTTTTTTTAGGCTTTGAACTTTGGTCCTTAGGGAAAGTTGTTTAGCCTCGCAACCATCTGTTTATTTTTAGTTTATTTCTATATACCGGAAGTAACAAAAAGTTGTTCCGGGGTAAATGGTTCAGTTTCATGTGTACCTTGACCTCCTTCCGGCTTGTTATATCCTTTTGTTACGAAACTTTTCATTTACAAACTGCATAAGAATTCGTTTTGTCATTGCATCAGTCAAAATGCCGTCAATATAATGAAAATTGTAAATAATATTTTCCTCGTTTCCATCCACTTTCCATTGTTAATTTTACACCAGTTTTTCCAGGTAAAATAAATAGAAGACATTTTTATGAACAAGTAAGTAACCTATGTGTCTCATTCACAACGAAGGACTTGAAATGGAGACAATCCAAACACAGGCATTCCATAAAATCATGGACATTAAATAACTTACCGATGATGGTAGAGAGTTATAAATCAATAAATATATGATCATTATCGTAAGGTCCCCGATTTTTTCATGAACAGGGGTGTTTGCTTGTTGTTTTGGACACTGAACGACAATAAACCCGATAGAAAGTGACATGACATACATGACACCACCATCGACTCAAGCGAACTCCCTCTTTTTCTTGACTGCGGTAGTAACTTTATAATGTAAGTTACTCTTTGGGTATAAACTTACAAGTTTTCTACTAAGTTTTCTGAAACAATTTTTCACAAGATTATACCGAAGTATATATGGAAGTAACTACCTAATTTTATTTACTAAGTATATAAGGTCCTATTAAATTCACTGCAAATATTTTAAGGGTATGCGTAAATATGTATAAGAAAAACATGTAAGGCATTTAAAAAAAAATCTACACGCTAGATTTTATTTTTCATTTTCAAACAAACTTTTTAATTAATTATGTGAACATCCTTTGACTGACCCGACTGACGTTCTGCCACGTAGACAGGATTCACTTAGGTACACGGTACGCACACTAACAACCAACCAATCAAAGCACCTTTTTGGCGCGTAATTTAAATTCATCGAAGTGTGTATTTCTAGGACAAACAGGGTGCACTTTTTTCGTTTTGTTTTTTTAGTTAAATGCAATTTTCTCGGAAACTAGCGAGTAGATTTCTTTAAAATTTTGCCTAGTACATGCTTATATTTTATTTGATCTGCCCCTAAAATATTTGCAGTGAATTTAATAGGACGTTATACCTATACTTACCTTGTTTTTAAAAGACTCAGAAAACTAAGTAAGTACCTAATGATATTTTATCTAGATTCTTACCTGATAAGTACCATTAGGTAGGTACCTACATATTATCAAAACTTTTATTTTTTAGCAAGGGGTAGAGATGCGGAAATAAAGAGGACCGTAAATTCCCATAATCTATTCTTTGTTCGAACAATCGATAGTAATGTAAAATTTAAGAAGTAGTAAAAGTCGGTATACAAGGCATTCAATCAGTTGCATTGTCTGTGATTTTCCGAACACTGTTGCAACCGGCGAGCCGACCTTACTAAACTACGTGATTATTGGGCTCGTTGCAATAAGGAAAATATGCCGAAGGTTGCACTTTAGAACCCACTTTCAAGTAGCCAACAGAACCATCGATCTTAAGAACAAATCGACTAACAACTAACAGCAAGTGTGTATTCAACATAGATAAATGGTAGGTATACTTAACTTATGTGCCAAAATTTTATCGGTCTTGCACTTCCACTTCCTCAAAGATTTATAAAATTGAGTCTAGTCCAATAAGAACTAATTTAATAGTCATTTTTGGTAGCCACCACAACCATGGCTTCTATCATAATGAATTGATCAAACTATCAAAATCGAAGTGCAAAGTTCGTACTCGGCTCAAGCATGCACTTCAATAGTGTTAAAATCGTCAAGAGCCATAAAGACCAACTTGACTTTGTCTTGAGAATTTATATTTTCGACTCTTTTTCTGATTATAATGAATGTCCATATCATAATAAAAGCATACTTGCTTGCAACTAGTGTAGTAATTCCCAGGACTGTAAAAATAAAAACAAATAATATGAAAACTGTAGACACTCACTCGCATGCTATAAAGTACAATCTTCGTTCTTTTGGTTCGTCAATCATCGTCAGCCTTCGTTTTGTTGGCCGGATAAAGAATTTGCAGACGCCCCGTCTGAAATTGCTTGTAATTTATTTACTTTTTCGCAGAATTACTTTTTATAACTCGCGTATTATCTACGTAGTAGGCAATAGTACCATAAGTATACCTTTATGTAGATACTAGCGGCCCGCCCAGCGGTTTCACTCGCTGCTACTTACCTGTTTTCCCGTAGAAATGGGATCTTTGCCCGTAGTAAAAAGTCCATTAATCCATTCTAGCAGAAGTTACTCATCATGACCATGTGCCAGCAGAGGCGGCCCGTCATGCTGAATAACTTTAACTTTGAAGCCATTACCAAGTCTAATAAAGTTTAGATGGGGTGCTGGTGGTCTACATCAGGTACTCCAGACCCTCGTGACCATGTGCGAGCAGAAGCGGCCCGTCATGCTGAATAACTTTAACTTTGAAGCCATTACCGAATCTTTTATAGTTTAGATGAGATGCTGGTTGTCTACATCAGGTACTCCAGACCCTCGTGACCATGTGCCAGCAGAAGCAGCCTGTCGTGCTGAATAACTTTTACTTTGAAACCATTACCCTATCTCTTATAGTTTAGATGGGATGCTTGTGGTCTACATCAGGTACTCCAGATCCTCGATGACCATGTGCCAGCAGAAGCGGCCCGTCATGGTGAACAACTTTTTCTATGAAGCCATGACCGTATCTCTTATAGTTTATATGGGATGCTGGTGGTCTTCATCAGGTACTCCAGATCCTCGAGGGCTGACCATGTCCGTCTTTTATATGATAGTAATATCAGTGCCAAAATTCGCGAGGATCGGTAAAGCGGTTTGGCTAATTTGGGTAATATCTGCTTTATTTCCCCGTTTTCCTGTTGCTAACCGTTTTCCCGTAGGAATGAGGTATTTTCCCGTGGTAAAAAGTAGCCTATGTTACCCAGGGATGTTGTAGCTTTCTAATAGTGAAAGAATTTTGGAAATCGGTCCAGTAGTTTCGGAGTTTATCGATTACATACAAACAAACAAACAAACAAAAAAACAAAAAAACAAAGTTTTCCTCTTTATTATATTAGTGTAGAAGTGTAGATAACCAAGTAAAATGCTACAATCCAATGGTTTCTTAAAGTGGCAGTGCAGTACCGACTCATGAAGTTTTTCTAAACATTTCCCGAAATAAATAATTTCCAAAACACTTCGTCAGGGATTATCTTTTCGGCTGACTTCGTTAGGGATGTCTTTCTTTTTCTATCTTTCTACCTACGTTTCCTAGGGCAAGTTTTTTATCAATGGGTAGGGCATGAGGTGTTAAACGGCGCAGGCTCATGTCCTTAAAGTCCTTTTCTTTTTCTAAATATCCGAAATCCTCTAAAACGTCTACCTACGAAAATTTTAACGAATAAAAATAATTGTTACTGACCCGAATTAAAAAGACTTATATTTAATTTAAGACTCATTTGTATCTAAACACGAGTAAGAGAGTAAGTAGGTAAGGTTATAAAGATTTATTTGAAAGCAATCGTGAGTTTTGTGGAGGTGCTAATTTATGTATGTAGGGTGCAAATCATGCTGGCTATAAAATTCTCGCCTGGCACTCTGACCCTAATTGGGCTTGCATTACTTTGTATTGGTAAGGTTTCTTTCATGTCTTTAGGTGGTACAAATTTTTCATGGGGACCAATAGTGTTTAATAACTTTCCGCCTTTTATGCAGCCCTATTTTTAATATTTTTTGCATACGTGAGTCTGCTACTAATTGTGCTCGTATCGTAACCTACCTATCGCAAGTTCTATTACTCTAATCTATTAACACATAACATAACCCTAATAAATGCATACTCATTAGACCCAGGATATTATCTTTGAATACCTAGTAGTTAGCGTTATACGAGTAGTAACCACTTGCAGCGGATTTCCGTGCACAATTTCAGAAATTTTAATACCGAATGGTGAACAATTTCTAACCAAACTTGCTTTCTATTGGTAGATACCTTCAGAAGATTCAACTTCTATAGCTAGCCTTCCCCTAGACTAGAGTAAATAAAAAGTGTGATGCTTTTTTTTCAGCCCTGCCATAACCTTAGGACCTGGCAAGCCGGACGGTCGTTACTCCTGGAAGAAAGATGACGACGACTGGAAACGACGCTACTCCAAACTCTACTCATGCAGGAATTTCGAACCGTAAGAATCAAACATTAGTACAAGTAGGTAAACTTAACAAAAAAGATATTGTGGTATATCTACACCTCTACAACACGGGGTGTAAAGGACGGTGTAACGAAAACTTTGCAGGCGTGCTCAGACCATGAAACTGATTAACTTTCCCCATGGAACATAATGATGGTAAACGAAAAAAAGACCGGCCAAGAACGTATAATTTCTTTGTCTGATCTATCTTTGATTGGTATCGTAGCTGTAGGTAGGTAAGAAAGGACCTGCGACTGTATTGATTACCTAGATTGTCGGACTGCTAATTTCCATAATGAAATAATGTTTGGTAGATAATCTGCATATGCTTGCATCTCGGAATGATAATGCTGCTCCGACTGCGACTGACACCGAATTGACTAATGATCCGTTGCACCATGGTTGCACCCCTATGTCATGGGGTTTTTCAACCGCTTATTATAGCGTCTACTTACTAATTTTCTAAAGATGATAACCACAGAGCAGAATCAACACAATAAAATACCTACTTACCTACTTAGCTCTATTTTTCTAAAGAAAGACGCTTTTTGCTTACCCTATGCGTAGGCCCAACTTTCAAAACACAAATACTTACTTACTAATCTCATGATCATCCTGATGTCACTTTCACGTAAGCTGCTGAAAATGTTGGTTGATTGCTGAGCTCATGAGCTGAGGTAATAATGCAGTCTTAATGTTTTCTTTGCGGACACATTTGCAGCTCATATGGGGGATTATAGCCGCTTTCTCTTTATAATGTGCTACTTAGATTTTTCAACGGTAAGTGGGTAGGTAAGTTAGGTTTAGAATGTAGATTTAGGATCATTGTTTGATTACAGAACTGAAGTTAAGTACTTTTTAAGTAGGTACCTACTTGGTCAGGAGTAGAAGCGGTCGCCATATGGCCGGATTCGGCCGGAGAGATCATCATCATCATTTAGTTGAATTTAACTTCTTAAACTTCAACATCTAGAATAGTCCATTGTTGGACTGGGCCTCCTACTTATGTAGTTTGTACTGACCACGCTTGACAGGCGGATTAGTGAGCGCATTGCTGTACCTAGGTAAGTTGTTGTATTCATAGGGAATTTTGCTGCCCATTCCCAGGGCGAATTTATCCCTCAATCGGTTCAAACGACATCTACCGGTAGAATTGGAGTGATACTATGCTGAGCTGGAATCACGCGGCTACATTTTAATATCAGAACATAATTCTAGTCACAGCAGAGGCAAATGGCAAAACTGTTCACAGAATCCGAAGCGTCAAGGCTGCGCACGAGTCTCTTATCTCCCAACCACCGACAGAACCTAGCTATTTGAATGTATACCTACCTACCTACTTCCCTCCTACTTAGTCAAGCCAATGAGTCATCCGCTTTGAGTCACGTCACGTCACGGAGACAGAAAAAGTTAACCTTTACAGTTCTGAGCTGCATCTCGGTATGATTTAGTGTCAATTTTTATTATTTATTGGACATAACTGAACAGCTAATGAAATTTCTTGGAGCAGAATACTTATTATTGGTCCATAATTTTGCATACAACGAACTTTTAATTAAAAGAAGAGGCTGAACCTGACTAGCCGAAAAGAAAAATGGTTCTGTGCTTCAGAGGGCATGTTAAGCTGTCGGTGCCGCTTACTGTCTGGATTTGATTAGATACTTATACGGGCGGCGGTCGTTACAATAAACATATCAGAGGCCTACTAGTAATAAGACGGCCTAAAAACTCTTACACCACACTTCATCGGGTTGTCCGTCGACTCGGTAACCCACACGAAAAGAAGAAGAGATCGCCTCGAGATCCAAACAAGTTCACAGAAACTGTTCTGTGTTATTTGACTGAATGAATAAATATTTTATGTAACCAGAAAAATGTGACATTTTTATATTAATTTGTAATGTAGATTTTATTGTGTCTGACATTTTGATAAAATAATTTTAACCAGAGAATATTGTAATTAAATATTAATAGTTGATAGAATTTGATAGAGACTTATTAACATTAGTAAATTTTATTGACATGTTATGGATTTGTATACCTATGTTCTAATCGTGCAATCGACTTGGGTTAATACCTGTAATGATTGCATATGTTGTAAACTTTCAATAAATAAATTGTATTGTATTGTATTGTATTGATATTACCGACCGAATGGGAAGTAGGTATATGTACTGGAATCCAATTTATGAGGAAATTCATTGCTCTATCTACTTACCTACTTTCAATGAATGTGTAGCAGTAGCAGTGGTTTTCCGACTGCGCTGTGAAACTGTGAGCGGAAGTTAAGAGTCACGACTGAATTCACAATCGTTCGGACACTCGTTTCCGGTCTGCAATTTCATTTTGCGCAGCTCTGTGAAATTCAGTACAATTACATAAAAGAATGACGTAGGCAGAGGACAGAATGCACATACAATGGAATTATGGTCCCATTATCGTTCAAAATCAAAGATAAATCGCTTCTCTTACCTAACACAAACACAAACTAACAGAGAGCCTGTACCTAAATCTCTACATTCTTTCATTTTTATTCGCCCAATGGCGGATATAAGGTCCAAACTGCCATCCCAGGATGAACACTTTAGGGGGACAGAACCAGTCAACCATTCACCTTGACTAAGATGAATAGGTACATAGCTTACCCTAAGTACGCAAGACTGGTGGTATGTACAGATAATTATCTGTTTCCAAGAATTCATCGCAGGCTTTCCATCCTGGGGTGGCAGAACCCATAAGTCTCCTCTTTCTGGCGCCACAGACCTTAAAGTTTTTTTAAATCTTCTCACCACAGGCCGAAACTGGAAGACACCAACCGCATATCGTTCATGAGCTATGAGACGTCGCCGTACGCGTCTCTCCTCTCCCGCATGCATGCTAAGGATCAGAACCTCGGCTCCTCGTCCTCGGCTGCGGCTTCGGGGAACTCCGTCTCGTCCATCATGACGCCGCGGAGCGAGGAGTACGGGAGCAACGTTCAATCGTACGTGAGTTTTTATAGATAAAGCAATACATAAGCATCAGAAATCGGTAAGTAAGTATTCGCCTTCTACCGGAGGTCCGGGAGTAACAAAAAATATATTTATTACAAGCCGAAAAGTGGTCAAGGTACTTATAAAACTGAACAACTTACCCCATGGAACATGGGTCGACCTTCTTTCGACTTGTATACTCTTCTTGTTACTCCCCGAATAGTAGCGAGCATTGCATTGTAAGATGTCGAAGATTGACAATTTTCTGGATGATTTCTCTAATCTCCAGCGACGGGTGACCGTTACCAACCAACCTCCAGCAAGGCGCCAACTAGGTAGGTAAATAAACCGCCCTAAATTGAATTACTTGCATGCAAACTGGCACATAGGGTAAATATGCCAAATCCCGGCACCCCGGATGCATTTTTCAACTTTGACTCTCTTTAGCTTCTTCAAAAAATATCCGATAAATATGTTTGATACATTTTTAGGTAGCTTATTTAACCTTTTTTCAGAAATAATGCTTAAACTTTTGTAAAATATAAGCATAAAAAATAAGGAATCGTTTAAACTCGGAAAGGGCGAAAAGCCGTTTTCTGTCTATTTCCGGCCGCGATTTTGTCTAATCCCGGCCGTGTAAAGGGTGCTCCAGAATAAATGGATTAAGTCCATGTTTTGTTGAATAATGGACATGAAAATATTTTTTTTGTTAGTTTCATAAGTACATAATATGACTAATATGAAAATAATGTAAAAATTAATAAAACACAAGAAAACAAAATGAAACTCTTTCGATGTTAGTTTAGAACATCCTGTACATCGCCCTGCAAGTAATTGGAAACGGCCGGCTTTACGTTGTTCGGGATATCTTATGTCGGCCGCATTTTAAGATACAAATTGCTATGAAACTAGACCATGTAGCCCCGACCGGTTTTTGAACAGGAGATGCAAAAACAGTAAATCTAATAACTGACATAGACAATTTCATCTTTACAACGATAACCTTAAGATAAATGAAATTATAAAAATAGAATCGAATAGCTTATACTCGGCCACCGGCCGAAATTTGAAAATTTACGGACATCTCAATCCCAATACCGGCCCCCCTAATTTATTTGTAATTAAGCAATAAAATAAATTTAAAATGCAGTTAAAATATAGTTTAGACAATCTTCTAACAGATATGATGCAATAAAGTTATCAAAACCCTTTCCTTCCCTTCATAAATGCAATGCCCAGAATGGACGCGAAGAGCTTCAATCTTACTTCTTCTCGAACAAACTGTCCGATCCAGCGCCTCGGTCGCAACCAACGTCTATTGTTCGAAGTGTGAGATGAGTAAAGGATTACCAATGGTTTTTTAGGGAAGAAGATATATTCAGGTTGTAAATAGAATGAACAAGTTTTAAGTTTTTCCAGTATTTTGGGAAAGCAAGCCAAAATTGTAAAAAGGCCGGGATTAGGCGGGGGGCCGGAATTCGGCATATTTACCCTATCTCAGGTAAGTACCTATATCGCCGTGTGGTGCCGGTTTAGAATAGCATCACCCCCTATCTTTCCCGTGAGTGTTGTAAGAAGCGACTAAAGAATTTGAGAGTTGGAGCGTACTTATTGCAATTTTAGGCGACAGGCTGACAACAATCATCTGAATAAGTCTGAAACTTTTGGCAGACGTTTTTTTACAGCCGTTTACGCTCTGCCTACCCAGCAAGAGATATATGCGTGATATATGTATGTTTATAATAGTAGTAGTAATATACCTACTATATAGGTACCTATCGGTTGATAAATCTGATCCTTTAGCCTTATTCAATTTCACTGTAGTGGACGATGAAGATTTCAGAATGAGAAAACAATTTTCTGCTCAGGAAACATGATCTTGGCGGCAACAGCACGTTGCTGCTGAACATGGTGCGCGCGCGCAACCGCGAGCTGATCGAAGACAGCCAGGAGAAGACCCTCAACCTGCCCAAGGAGGATACCGATGATGATGAGTGAGTTTGTGAAATGTTCCTTTCCCTACATTCCCTAGTGTAAACCAAACAAAGAAAAATTTGGCCAAAAAACTTCTGATTTAAAAACTTGCTAAATTTTCCACTGCAGGGTATTTGAATTGAACCATCGACCGTTGCTATCTGTACTGGCGACGCCTCTTGCAAATTTTCCTAAATTGTATAGGTACCTAACACGGGAAGTGCATTAAATTGTTTTTATCTTCTAATTACTTCTCGTCTGTGCAAAAAGAACAGTGGCATGACTTCTGAGTACCGGGCCTTTCTGTCTCATTACGAAAAATGTCATAACAACCCGATAATTATAGTCCACATTTTGCCCACGACAGTTCTCTAACTGAACCGATATTGTTTTTGGACTGTTTCATGCTACTAAAGGGAGGACAGTGTGTGTACCTAGTGTGGCTTCACATAATCCTGCAAGTAATGCCCATTCCCTGGATAGCAGTGCCCATTTCAAGAAATATGTACTCTTAGGTATCTAATGTAGTGATGTGCCGTTGGAAATATTCCCGTTACTAGTATTTTCCCAATGGGTATATTCCCAGTAAGTTTCCAATGTGCCCGGGAATATTCCCTTAGTCGGGAACATTAGTTATTTGATAATAGTAATTTATGCCCGACTGCCTTGAGAGTGTTTTTCGAGGGTAGGTAGGTATGTAATTATGTATGCTTGTATGCAGAGTTAAGCATATTATAAATTTTTATTTAAATAATTATTTGCGAGCCACTGACACGGTTGCGAAGACCACTGACATGCTTTCAGATACCTCTGATATGGTTTCATAGGCCTCTGACATGAATGCAATGGTCTCTGACATGGTTATAGTGGTCTCTGACATGGTTGCAGTAGCCTCTGACATGGTTCTGGAGGTCTCTGACATGGTTTCAATGACCTCTGACATCGTTGCAAGGTTCTCTGATATGGTTGCAATGACCTCTGATATGGTTGCAGAGTCCTCTGATATGGTTTCTGAGGCATCTGACTTGATTGCAGAGTTCTCTGACATGGTTTTAGATACTTCTAACATGGTTTCATAGGCCTCTGACATGGAAACAATGACCTCTGACATAGTTGCAGAGTCCTCTAACATGGTTGCAATGGTCTCTGATATGGTTATAGAATCCTCTGACATGGTTGCAGAGGCCTCTAACATGGTTGCAGTGGCCTCTGATATGGTTGCAGAGTCCTCTGACATGGTTTCTGAGGCATCTGACTTGATTGCGGGGTCCCCTGACGTGGTTGCAGAGGCCTCTGACATGGTTTCAATGACCTCTGACATGGTTACAGATTCCTATGATATGGTTGCAGGCAGATGCCTCCGACATGGTTTCAATGACGTCTGACATGATTGCAGAGTCTTCTGTCATGGTTTCAGAGTCTTCTGACATGGTTGCAAAGGCCTCTGACATAGTTATAGAATCCTCTGACATGGTTACAGTGACCTCTGACCTGACATGGTTGCAGTGGCCTCTGACATGGTTCCAAGGTTCTCTGACATTGTTGCAATGATCTCTGACATGGTTGCAGAGTCCTCTGACATGGTTTTTGAGGCTTCTGACTTGGTTGCAAAGTCCCCTGATATGGTTGCAAAGGCCTCTGACATGGTTGCAGTGGCCTCGGACATGGTTCTGGAGGCCTCTGACATGATTTCAATGACCTCTGACATGATTGCAAGGTTCTTTGACATGGTTGCAATGACCTCTGACATGGTTACAGATTCCTATGATATGGTTGCAGGCAGATGCCTCCGACATGGTTTCAATGACGTCTGACATGGTTGCAGAGTCATCTGACATGGTTGCAGTGGCCTCTGACATGGTTCCAAGGTTCTCTGACATGATTTCAAAGATCTCTGACATGGTCGCAGAGTCCTCTGATATGATTGCATGCAGTCTAGAGGCCTCTGACATAGTTGCAGTCTTCTGATATGCTCGCAAAGACCTCTGACATGGTTGCAGAATCCTCTTGCCTCGTTGCAGAGGCCTCTGACGTGGTTGCAGAGGCCTTTGACATGGTTACAGAATCCTCTGACATGGTTGCACAGTCCTCTGAAATAGTATACTCGTAACACAGACAACTCCAAGTGCTTCTACATCAGCAGTCCTAACTTCATCCTGATTACTGTGATTTGTGCTGATTTTACTGCGATTTTTTATACTAAAATAATATCATCTGTATTGTGTTTTACTTTTCCTTTCATTTGCTATTCAGTACTTAGATAGTCACTCACAAAAACTATGAAAACCAAAGAAATAAAAAATATTTTGACTTTCCCAGTAACATTCCTGGGAAAGTTACCGGGAATATTCCGGGTATCTTTCCAGTAACATTGGGAATTTAAGAATCGCGTTGATTATTTGCTGTGTTTATATAGTAAATCTGATTCATACAGAAATGTTATCAATTTCATAAAATATCGTATTGGTTAACAAGATTCTTAAACAACTTTCCCATATATTTCCACTTTTGGGAATGTGCCCGGGAACGTTACTGGGAATATTTCCACGCTGGGGAATGTTTCCGGGAACGGCACATCAGTAATCTAATGTTAGATAGGTACCTACCCCAGCATCACATGGTGATGGTACTTTACAGGTCTACTGTTTGATTCCGAAGCTGATCTTAGCGCAGTGGAAGCAAATTAAAGTTATCTTAAAATCTAAAACTAAATGGTCGATCAGCCTCGGAACAACATTTGACTACGATTCGTAGTGCTCTTTACTATAGCTAAATAAAATAAATTTAATGAGAGAATTTTGTTCCGGAAAGTTTCCGGCCGAGAAATTCTTGTTTCCAAAATCTACTTAAACAGGGCCCAGCAACGAATTGCTTACCGAGCGAACGATGACGCCGTTTCTTTGTGAGTTTAAGTATGACAGGAATCAGGTATTCAGGATATTTTGAGGAGCACAGGAATAGGGAATAACCTAAACTCACGGCACTGGAACATCCGCTCGTTCTCGAACTCCTTTCCTCCAATTTGCACTATAGTTCACAGTTCGACATCACATAATGTTTTTTAACACAAAATAACTAAAAGATTTCTCTCCGAATGAGAAATCGGCCCCGTTGGCCTCCAATCATTTATAATTAAAATACGTAGCTATCGGCAGCCACGACGCGAGCCAACGAAAAGTGAGGTTATATTTTGCCGGCGGTCGCGTGACTCTCAATCAAAGCGCCGGAACCAAAATCACTTGGTTCACTTCCCCACCGAACAGGGAAAACCACACGAGAAAACCGAAAACGCATTAAATTACACCATTTATAATTAATATTCGCATCAACGATGCGGGCGACGGCAGAGGACGTGACAATGACAGAGCAGTGTTGCCAGCACCGCGCGCCCATTTTATACGAAAACTAAACATTCACCCGCCCCGGACCGACCCATCGGTCCGCTCTATGCATGGCAGGCGTGATAATGTAGCTACTGCTCGCTTAAGGACTGAATCCCCCACCTGAACTTCTGCAACTCGAGGAGTGCCATCACTACCCGGAAACAGGTTGAGAATGCGCCCCCGGCGCCAACGCAGTGGCGGTAGGTTGGCATCCTTAACCAGAACGAGATCCCCAATGCAGGGGGGTTCAGTCCTGTCCGTCCACTTAAGGCGTTGCTGCAGAATGTGCAAGTACTCAAGCGACCAACGCTTCCAAAAGTTTTGAGTCATTTGCTGCAACAACTGATAACGCGACAAACGATTGCTATTCACCTCCGTATAGGGATATTCCGGCAAGGCGTTAAGTGGGCGGCCAATTAAGAAATGCCCTGGCGTCAGGGCCTCTAAATCATTTGGGTCTGAGCTGAGCGGACACAAAGGACGCGAATTGAGTACAGCCTCAATTTTACAAAACACGGTCGCCAGCTCCTCGAAAGTCAAAATTGTTAACCCTACAACGCGCAACAAATGCGTCTTAGCGGACTTTACAACCGCTTCAAAAATACCACCCAGTGAGGGCACGCTGGTGGATCGAACACCCAAGTAATGCCCTGACGGGAGAGGCCCGTGCTGATGGCTTCTTCGTTCTCCCTTAAGAACGTTACAATTTCCTTCATACACCGATCAGCACCCTTAAAGTTGGTACCACAATCCGACCTGATCAGCGCTGGTCGCCCTCGTCGCGACGTAAATCTCTCCAGCGCTGCCAAAAGGCCTCCGTAGATAGGTCGGCCACGAGCTCCAAGTGGACGGCCTTGGTGGCTAGGCACACGAACACGCACAAGTACGCCTTGATAGACTTTGCGTTCCGTAGGCGTGATGCCTTTACCATGAAAGGGCCTGCAAAATCCGTTCCCACACCTGCAAACGTCCAGGCCTCCGTCACCCGGTCCGGTGGGAGATCTCCCATCTGTGGCTGCATTGTGGCTGCCTTCAAGCGGTAACAAGGCAAGCACCTAAACACAACGCTACGTACCGTTCGTCGTCCCGATAAGATCCAGAACTCGCGCTGTAGGATGGCCAATAGCGCATTACAGCCCGCGTGCGAGTTTTTCTCATGACGATCCCTGACTAAGAGCTCAACTAAGGGTCCCCTTTTGGAAGTAACAGTGGATGCCGAGCCGAAAAGGGCAGGCTAGCGTTCCGAAGTCTGCCTCCAACCCTGAGCATACCTTGCTCATCCAGGAATGGGTTGAGGCGCACAATTCCTCCCTTCAGCTTTCCACGTCCATCCCTGAGCAGCCTGACCTCCTCTTCAAAATGTTCCGCCTGGACGACTCTAACCAATGAGCATAGAGCCGCATTCCGCTCCGCAGGCGAGAGGACAGGTGTAAAGTTCCGTTCTGCTTGAGGCTTCCTGCAGTTGTTCACGAACCGCTTGATCCAACCTGTCACCCCAAGAAGTTTGTCGAGGAGCTATACCGTTCCAGCAAGAAAGCTGGGTTAGGCTTCGGTACGAGTTGCCCCACGTTCACTCGCAAACCTCGATCAGGTGGCCCAAGCGGCGCCCTGCACTCGTTGAATGGCCATTCCTGCGGCGACTCAGTCAGCCATTGAGGTCCCCACCACAGTGGGTGACTCACCAAATCAGGTGCCCTGCACCCGCGCGAAGCGCAGTCCGCTGGGTTCCATTCTCCCGGTACGTGCCTCCACACTAACGGAGTTTCCGACCCCGTAATCTGTGACACCCGATTTGCCACGAAAACCTCAAGTGTATGTACCGACGTCTGCAACCAGCACAGAACTATCCGACTGTCAGTCCACGCGTACACCGTTTCATCCAAGTTGATGGTACCACGCAGATTGCAGGTTACATGATTTAGCAAGCGCGCTAGAAGAGCTGCCCTGCCAATTCCAATTTGGGGATGGTCCATCTAGTTCTGACTGGTGCCACCTTACTTTTGGCCATAACCAGACGCACGTGCACAGTTCCCGTTGAACTTGCTGTCCGAAGGTATACAGCTGCCGCGTACCCTCGCTCCGAGGCGTCACAAAACCCATGTAGGGTAGCCTTACATCCCACCGATGGGACTAACTTGCGGGGTATCGCGATGTGCACGATCCCTGGTAGGGTGGTCACAAACTTGAGCCAATCCTTCAACAACTCTCCGGAGAGTTGGTCGTCCCATCCTAAGTTGGCTAGCCACAACCTTTGTAAAAAGCACTTCGCCATGAACGTAACTGGGGCGATCCATCCGTTAGGATCGAACGTTCTAGCGATTGTCGACAGTACCGACCGCTTAGTCCAAGTTTTCTCCAAAAGGTCGGGCTCGATCTTGTATGTGAATACGTCATGCGTTGGCCTATATTGCACCCCGAGGATGCCCAACGTATTTGGATTGTCCGGGTTCTCAAAGAGGTGCGGGTCCTGATGGAACTCGCCTGGCAAACCAGCCAGGAGCTCTGGGCAACTGGACAACCATTTCCGCAACTCGTAACCTCCTGAACCCATGATCGCGATCAGCTCGTCTCGTAGAATTAGCGCCTGCTCCACGCTATCAGCACCCGTGCAGATATCGTCCACGTAGCCGTCGCGATCCAGTACTGCTGCGGCTCGAGGATATCTTACCCTTTCCTGTGCGGCCAACTCTCGCAGCGTACGTACTGCCAAATACGGACTTGGCTTAAGCCCATACGTCACCGTGTTAAGTTCGTATGTAACCATCGGCTCATCTGGGCTCTCACGCCACAAAATCAGCTGATACCGACGGTCATCCGGATGTATCATGGTTTGGCGAAACATCATTTTGACGTCTGCGACAAACGCTACCTGGTGTAAACGAAAGTCTGTGAGAATGTCCACAATGTCCCGGTTCAATTTAGGACCCGCGTGCAAACATTGGTTCACAGACACACCATTCGAGGTAGGAGCAGAACCGTCAAACACCACCCGTATTTTCGCCTCAGGTGACTTCAAGACAGCCAGGTGTGGAATGAAATAATGCTCGACACACCTCCAATCCAGGCTGGACACCGACATGTGGCCCAATTGAATATATTCCCGCATGAATTCTATATACTTCTGCCGAAGTGCTGGGTCTCGCCACATCTTCCGCTCCATTCCGAGTAGTCTCCGTTCCGCGAGCTGTCGCGAACTACCTAAAGCGGGGCGGTTTGGGAGAAAAGGTAGCCTGGTCACGAATCTGCCTGACGGGCATCTCGCAGTGTTGTATTGATAGAACAACTCGCACTCGTCATCCTCTGGCTTCCGTCTGTCCGCCGTGGGCGGCTCTTCAGACTCCCAAAACCTCTGCAGCACCTCTGACAGCACACTACCATAGAGGACCGTATCCCCTTCTGGTAGGTCCTGAGGTCTCCAAACTGGGCCGAAAACAACATACCCCCCTGTGGTATCTACGGCCACCAAACCAGTTTCCTGGAGTACCTTCTTCCTACCGCACCATAATCTCCCGAGGACGTCTGACCCGAGAAGTACGTCCACCGTACCAGGAGTATCAAAATCAGGATCAGCTAACTCCAACCCTGTGGTTAACCCTCGTACCGTTGGTGGTAACCTAACCTGAGGGGAGTTTCCCAACCACTTCATCCAGCACCACGGCTGAGACTTGACAGCTGACCCCTGTACATGTGCTACCTAATGTGAACTCAAAGTTCGTCTGACCCCGAATGTCAGGCACATTTAGGCCCCCGATGCCTACAGCTTCATCCTCACTTGGCCGTACATTTAGGCCTAGCCTACTCACCAGCTTACTCGATACAATACATCCCTGAGCCCCTGTATCCAGTAGGGCTCTTACTTGAATGGTCCGGCCACCGTATCCCCATACCCAAATCTTAGCCGTTGGCAAAAGTACCGTGATTGGACGGGAGCCGAAGCTGATGAGTAGGCGGCGATTACCTAGCGGGAATCTAAACGCGGTGAGGCCGCGTCCCGCGGGGTATCCCCTCACTACCCAAACCTGTGTATGGGTCCCACTCCTGCTGGTAGGAGGTCTGCCCATAAAGGCCATGGCTGGAGTTCTATAGTACCCCGACGGCAAACGTCCGTACCGAGGTTGCGCCTGTAGCCGCGGGTACTCAGGCATAGGCGGGGGCATGCGTGGGTCTTGAGACCCAACCAGGTGGCTCAAGCCCGCAGAATACTGCATGTACCCTGGTGGCTGCCTAGTGCTCCCCTGACACCCGCCCGTTGAATCCCGTACCTGGGATGGGTGTCCTTGGCCACGTTCCTGTGCCGCTCTTCCCCAATCCGGCACCTGCTGCCGTGGTGGGGATCGTCCCCACGTCCTTGGGTAAGTGGGCTCCGTCTGTTGACGTCCCCCTGCCTGTCCCTGTGACCGATGCGGAGGTGGGCTCCTCCTTGGAGGGTGGGAGCGTTGCTCCCTCCCTTGGTGGGCAGGCTCCTTCGCTGATCCGATCCAGCGCTGCCCCCGGCGCCTCCGGAGCGATTCATGCAGAGCAGCGGATGGTGTGCACCCTGGCAGTACCTACAGTTGGTGCTTGAAGGGCACTCGCACCTGATGCGGCCCCAGGCACCGAAAACACCAACGCCTCTGCTGTGCCACACCCCGTCTCCTCTGAACCCGCTGCGCAGCAAACTCCTGACACGCTGCCACCCCGTGGCCTGTCTCCCTGCAGTAGGCACACCCTGATTCCAATGCGGTGTTGTACCGCCTGGGTTGCCCACTGTTGCCTCCTCGCGCCGGTGCACCCGGCCGTTCCGGGTGGCGAGGGCAGAGGTCTCCTTGCGAGGGCTTCACCAGCCTGGACGTCCACTCGCCTGCTTTCGGCCTCGAGGAACGACTTCAGATCCTCGTAGGTCGGGAGGTGGTCCGAGGACTTGCCCCATGTAGCTGCTCGAATCGAGCGACCATTTCGCTCGGCAGGCGGCGAAGCACTGTGGACCAAGATATAACCGTAGCCCGCCACTGGCAAACCCTGTCGCTCTAGTGCGCTGACCGCGACACTGACTGGGTGGAAGATTTTCTCGCGGAGGTCCGTACCTCGCGTTATGGTTGGTATTGACAGCCACTGGTCTAACAGCCTGTCTACAATCAGGCGCTTGTTTCGATACCGGTCGGTAAGGATCTTCCACGCCACCTCATAATTGCTATCCGAGACAGCCAAATGCGTCAGCAATTCATGAGGCTCTCCATGTAGCCTGGACATCAGCTGAGCCATCTTGTACGCCGGCGTTATGTCCGTCCGTGTGTGGACCACACTGCTATACAGGTCCTCAAACGCCGGCCAGTCGGCGTAATCGCCTGCAAAGACTGGAACCGTAACAGGCGGAAGAGGCACCTGTAATCCTTGTCCCACTTTACCACGGAATGGCTTTTCCTTTCCGTCACGTCGCCTAGATATGTCCGCAGCTGCCTGCGCAATGTCCTGTGCCAGCTCCAAGCACTGGCTTACATCGCCCTCAACCAGCTCCTTATCTTCAGGGTTAGGAGCTTCCTCAAGGAGCATGAGGCACTCTGTGAGGTGTTCCGACACAACCCGAACCCGTTCATCTGCCTGTAGTGCACTTTTCAAGAGCGCGTCCTCCCGGTCCTCGCGGCCGATCATTGCCGCTGTGGTAGTAAACCACCTTAATTCTGTCTTTATAGCAGCCTTATACCTGGCGATCGAGGAGCCATGGTACCAACTTTTACACACTCGACTTAATAAAACGAAAACCAATAAACAAATACCACAAAATAAATGTTAGTTGACTGGCCTAGACCTTACCGATAAGGTACCGTTCACTAGGCAAACAATACAGTCACAAAAAAAAACCGAAACAATATTTTCCAAAATTAATAAAATATGTGGGTAATATAAAAAACACGCTTAATACTAAATTACGGCTAACTATGTTGCAATAAAGCAACCACGCTCTGCTACCAAAAAATGTTTGATTCCGAAGCTGATCTTAGCGCAGTGGAAGCAAATTAAAGTTATCTTAAAATCTAAAACTAAATGGTCGATCAGCCAGACGCCGTTTCTTTGTGAGTTTAAGTATGACAGGAATCAGGTATTCAGGATATTTTGAGGAGCACAGGAATAGGGAATAACCTAAACTCACGGCACTGGAACATCCGCTCGTTCTCGAACTCCTTTCCTCCAATTTGCACTATAGTTCACAGTTCGACATCACATAATGTTTTTTAACACAAAATAACTAAAAGATTTCTCTCCGAATGAGAAATCGGCCCCGTTGGCCTCAAATCATTTATAATTAAAATACGTAGCTATCGGCAGCCACGACGCGAGCCAACGAAAAGTGAGGTTATATTTTGCCGGCGGTCGCGTGACTCTCAATCAAAGCGCCGGAACCAAAATCACTTGGTTCACTTCCCCAACAGGGAAACCACACGAGAAAACCGAAAACGCATTAAATTACACCATTTATAATTAATATTCGCATCAACGATGCGGGCGACGGCAGAGGACGTGACAATGACAGAGCAGTGTTGCCAGCACCGCGCGCCCATTTTATACGAAAACTAAACATTCACCCGCCCCGGACCGACCCATCGGTCCGCTCTATGCATGGCAGGCGTGATAATGTAGCTACTGCTCGCTTAAGGACTGAATCCCCCACCTGAACTTCTGCAACTCGAGGAGTGCCATCACTACCCGGAAACAGGTTGAGAATGCGCCCCCGGCGCCAACGCAGTGGCGGTAGGTTGGCATCCTTAACCAGAACGAGATCCCCAATGCAGGGGGGTTCAGTCCTGTCCGTCCACTTAAGGCGTTGCTGCAGAATGTGCAAGTACTCAAGCGACCAACGCTTCCAAAAGTTTTGAGTCATTTGCTGCAACAACTGATAACGCGACAAACGATTGCTATTCACCTCCGTATAGGGATATTCCGGCAAGGCGTTAAGTGGGCGGCCAATTAAGAAATGCCCTGGCGTCAGGGCCTCTAAATCATTTGGGTCTGAGCTGAGCGGACACAAAGGACGCGAATTGAGTACAGCCTCAATTTTACAAAACACGGTCGCCAGCTCCTCGAAAGTCAAAATTGTTAACCCTACAACGCGCAACAAATGCGTCTTAGCGGACTTTACAACCGCTTCAAAAATACCACCCCAGTGAGGGCACGCTGGTGGATCGAACACCCAGGTAATGCCCTGACGGAGAGGCCCGTGCTGATGGCTTCTTCGTTCTCCCTTAAGAACGTTACAATTTCCTTCATACACCGATCAGCACCCTTAAAGTTGGTACCACAATCCGACCTGATCAGCGCTGGTCGCCCTCGTCGCGACGTAAATCTCTCCAGCGCTGCCAAAAGGCCTCCGTAGATAGGTCGGCCACGAGCTCCAAGTGGACGGCCTTGGTGGCTAGGCACACGAACACGCACAAGTACGCCTTGATAGACTTTGCGTTCCGTAGGCGTGATGCCTTTACCATGAAAGGGCCTGCAAAATCCGTTCCCACACCTGCAAACGTCCAGGCCTCCGTCACCCGGTCCGGTGGGAGATCTCCCATCTGTGGCTGCATTGTGGCTGCCTTCAAGCGGTAACAAGGCAAGCACCTAAACACAACGCTACGTACCGTTCGTCGTCCCGATAAGATCCAGAACTCGCGCTGTAGGATGGCCAATAGCGCATTACAGCCCGCGTGCGAGTTTTTCTCATGACGATCCCTGACTAAGAGCTCAACTAAGGGTCCCCTTGTTGGAAGTAACAGTGGATGCCGAGCCGAAAAGGGCAGGCTAGCGTTCCGAAGTCTGCCTCCAACCCTGAGCATACCTTGCTCATCCAGGAATGGGTTGAGGCGCACAATTCCTCCCTTCAGCTTTCCACGTCCATCCCTGAGCAGCCTGACCTCCTCTTCAAAATGTTCCGCCTGGACGACTCTAACCAATGAGCATAGAGCCGCATTCCGCTCCGCAGGCGAGAGGACAGGTGTAAAGTTCCGTTCTGCTTGAGGCTTCCTGCAGTTGTTCACGAACCGCTTGATCCAACCTGTCACCCCAAGAAGTTTGTCGAGGAGCTATACCGTTCCAGCAAGAAAGCTGGGTTAGGCTTCGGTACGAGTTGCCCCACGTTCACTCGCAAACCTCGATCAGGTGGCCCAAGCGGCGCCCTGCACTCGTTGAATGGCCATTCCTGCGGCGACTCAGTCAGCCATTGAGGTCCCCACCACAGTGGGTGACTCACCAAATCAGGTGCCCTGCACCCGCGCGAAGCGCAGTCCGCTGGGTTCCATTCTCCCGGTACGTGCCTCCACACTAACGGAGTTTCCGACCCCGTAATCTGTGACACCCGATTTGCCACGAAAACCTCCAGTGTATGTACCGACGTCTGCAACCAGCACAGAACTACCCGACTGTCAGTCCACGCGTACACCGTTTCATCCAAGTTGATGGTACCACGCAGATTGCAGGTTACATGATTTAGCAAGCGCGCTAGAAGAGCTGCCCTGCCAATTCCAATTTGGGGATGGTCCATCTAGTTCTGACTGGTGCCACCTTACTTTTGGCCATAACCAGACGCACGTGCACAGTTCCCGTTGAACTTGCTGTCCGAAGGTATACAGCTGCCGCGTACCCTCGCTCCGAGGCGTCACAAAACCCATGTAGGGTAGCCTTACATCCCACCGATGGGACTAACTTGCGGGGTATCGCGATGTGCACGATCCCTGGTAGGGTGGTCACAAACTTGAGCCAATCCTTCAACAACTCTCCGGAGAGTTGGTCGTCCCATCCTAAGTTGGCTAGCCACAACCTTTGTAAAAAGCACTTCGCCATGAACGTAACTGGGGCGATCCATCCGTTAGGATCGAACGTTCTAGCGATTGTCGACAGTACCGACCGCTTAGTCCAAGTTTTCTCCAAAAGGTCGGGCTCGATCTTGTATGTGAATACGTCATGCGTTGGCCTATATTGCACCCCGAGGATGCCCAACGTATTTGGATTGTCCGGGTTCTCAAAGAGGTGCGGGTCCTGATGGAACTCGCCTGGCAAACCAGCCAGGAGCTCTGGGCAACTGGACAACCATTTCCGCAACTCGTAACCTCCTGAACCCATGATCGCGATCAGCTCGTCTCGTAGAATTAGCGCCTGCTCCACGCTATCAGCACCCGTGCAGATATCGTCCACGTAGCCGTCGCGATCCAGTACTGCTGCGGCTCGAGGATATCTTACCCTTTCCTGTGCGGCCAACTCGCAGCGTACGTACTGCCAAATACGGACTTGGCTTAAGCCCATACGTCACCGTGTTAAGTTCGTATGTAACCATCGGCTCATCTGGGCTCTCACGCCACAAAATCAGCTGATACCGACGGTCATCCGGATGTATCATGGTTTGGCGAAACATCATTTTGACGTCTGCGACAAACGCTACCTGGTGTAAACGAAAGTCTGTGAGAATGTCCACAATGTCCCGGTTCAATTTAGGACCCGCGTGCAAACATTGGTTCACAGACACACCATTCGAGGTAGGAGCAGAACCGTCAAACACCACCCGTATTTTCGCCTCAGGTGACTTCAAGACAGCCAGGTGTGGAATGAAATAATGCTCGACACACCTCCAATCCAGGCTGGACACCGACATGTGGCCCAATTGAATATATTCCCGCATGAATTCTATATACTTCTGCCGAAGTGCTGGGTCTCGCCTCATCTTCCGCTCCATTCCGAGTAGTCTCCGTTCCGCGAGCTGTCGCGAACTACCTAAAGCGGGGCGGTTTGGGAGAAAAGGTAGCCTGGTCACGAATCTGCCTGACGGGCATCTCGCAGTGTTGTATTGATAGAACAACTCGCACTCGTCATCCTCTGGCTTCCGTCTGTCCGCCGTGGGCGGCTCTTCAGACTCCCAAAACCTCTGCAGCACCTCTGACAGCACACTACCATAGAGGACCGTATCCCTTTCTGGTAGGTCCTGAGGTCTCCAAACTGGGCCGAAAACAACATACCCCTGTGGTATCTACGGCCACCAAACCAGTTTCCTGGAGTACCTTCTTCCTACCGCACCATAATCTCCCGAGGACGTCTGACCCGAGAAGTACGTCCACCGTACCAGGAGTATCAAAATCAGGATCAGCTAACTCCAACCCTGTGGTTAACCCTCGTACCGTTGGTGGTAACCTAACCTGAGGAGTTTCCCAACCACTTCATCCAGCACCACGGCTGAGACTTGACAGCTGACCCTGTACATGTGCTACCTAATGTGAACTCAAAGTTCGTCTGACCCCGAATGTCAGGCACATTTAGGCCCCCGATGCCTACAGCTTCATCCTCACTTGGCCGTACATTTAGGCCTAGCCTACTCACCAGCTTACTCGATACAATACATCCCTGAGCCCCTGTATCCAGTAGGGCTCTTACTTGAATGGTCCGGCCACCGTATCCCCATACCCAAATCTTAGCCGTTGGCAAAAGTACCGTGATTGGACGGGAGCCGAAGCTGATGAGTAGGCGGCGATTACCTAGCGGGAATCTAAACGCGGTGAGGCCGCGTCCCGCGGGGTATCCCCTCACTACCCAAACCTGTGTATGGGTCCCACTCCTGCTGGTAGGAGGTCTGCCCATAAAGGCCATGGCTGGAGTTCTATAGTACCCCGACGGCAAACGTCCGTACCGAGGTTGCGCCTGTAGCCGCGGGTACTCAGGCATAGGCGGGGGCATGCGTGGGTCTTGAGACCCAACCAGGTGGCTCAAGCCCGCAGAATACTGCATGTACCCTGGTGGCTGCCTAGTGCTCCCCTGACACCCGCCCGTTGAATCCCGTACCTGGGATGGGTGTCCTGGCCACGTTCCTGTGCCGCTCTTCCCCAATCCGGCACCTGCTGCCGTGGTGGGGATCGTCCCCACGTCCTTGGGTAAGTGGGCTCCGTCTGTTGACGTCCCCTGCCTGTCCCTGTGACCGATGCGGAGGTGGGCTCCTCCTTGGAGGGGTGGGAGCGTTGCTCCCTCCCTTGGTGGGCAGGCTCCTTCGCTGATCCGATCCAGCGCTGCCCCCGGCGCCTCCGGAGCGATTCATGCAGAGCAGCGGATGGTGTGCACCCTGGCAGTACCTACAGTTGGTGCTTGAAGGGCACTCGCACCTGATGCGGCCCCAGGCACCGAAAACACCAACGCCTCTGCTGTGCCACACCCCGTCTCCTCTGAACCCGCTGCGCAGCAAACTCCTGACACGCTGCCACCCCGTGGCCTGTCTCCCTGCAGTAGGCACACCCTGATTCCAATGCGGTGTTGTACCGCCTGGGTTGCCCACTGTTGCCTCCTCGCGCCGGTGCACCCGGCCGTTCCGGGTGGCGAAGGGCAGAGGTCTCCTTGCGAGGGGCTTCACCAGCCTGGACGTCCACTCGCCTGCTTTCGGCCTCGAGGAACGACTTCAGATCCTCGTAGGTCGGGAGGTGGTCCGAGGACTTGCCCCATGTAGCTGCTCGAATCGAGCGACCATTTCGCTCGGCAGGCGGCGAAGCACTGTGTGGACCAAGATATAACCGTAGCCCGCCACTGGCAAACCCTGTCGCTCTAGTGCGCTGACCGCGACACTGACTGGGTGGAAGATTTTCTCGCGGAGGTCCGTACCTCGCGTTATGGTTGGTATTGACAGCCACTGGTCTAACAGCCTGTCTACAATCAGGCGCTTGTTTCGATACCGGTCGGTAAGGATCTTCCACGCCACCTCATAATTGCTATCCGAGACAGCCAAATGCGTCAGCAATTCATGAGGCTCTCCATGTAGCCTGGACATCAGCTGAGCCATCTTGTACGCCGGCGTTATGTCCGTCCGTGTGGACCACACTGCTATACAGGTCCTCAAACGCCGGCCAGTCGGCGTAATCGCCTGCAAAGACTGGAACCGTAACAGGCGGAAGAGGCACCTGTAATCCTTGTCCCACTTTACCACGGAATGGCTTTTCCTTTCCGTCACGTCGCCTAGATATGTCCGCAGCTGCCTGCGCAATGTCCTGTGCCAGCTCCAAGCACTGGCTTACATCGCCCTCAACCAGCTCCTTATCTTCAGGGTTAGGAGCTTCCTCAAGGAGCATGAGGCACTCTGTGAGGTGTTCCGACACAACCCGAACCCGTTCATCTGCCTGTAGTGCACTTTTCAAGAGCGCGTCCTCCCGGTCCTCGCGGCCGATCATTGCCGCTGTGGTAGTAAACCACCTTAATTCTGTCTTTATAGCAGCCTTATACCTGGCGATCGAGGAGCCATGGTACCAACTTTTACACACTCGACTTAATAAAACGAAAACCAATAAACAAATACCACAAAATAAATGTTAGTTGACTGGCCTAGACCTTACCGATAAGGTACCGTTCACTAGGCAAACAATACAGTCACAAAAAACCGAAACAATATTTTCCAAAATTAATAAAATATGTGGGTAATATAAAAACACGCTTAATACTAAATTACGGCTAACTATGTTGCAATAAAGCAACCACGCTCTGCTACCAAAAATGTTTGATTCCGAAGCTGATCTTAGCGCAGTGGAAGCAAATTAAAGTTATCTTAAAATCTAAAACTAAATGGTCGATCAGCCTCGAACAACATTTGACTACGATTCGTAGTGCTCTTTACTATAGCTAAATAAAATAAATTTAATGAGAGAATTTTGTTCCGGAAAGTTTCCGGCCGAGAAATTCTTGTTTCCAAAATCTACTTAAACAGGGCCCAGCAACGAATTGCTTACCAAGCGAACGATGACGCCGTTTCTTTGTGAGTTTAAGTATGACAGGAATCAGGTATTCAGGATATTTTGAGGAGCACAGGAATAGGGAATAACCTAAACTCACGGCACTGGAACATCCGCTCGTTCTCGAACTCCTTTCCTCCAATTTGCACTATAGTTCACAGTTCGACATCACATAATGTTTTTTAACACAAAATAACTAAAAGATTTCTCTCCGAATGAGAAATCGGCCCCGTTGGCCTCCAATCATTTATAATTAAAATACGTAGCTATCGGCAGCCACGACGCGAGCCAACGAAAAGTGAGGTTATATTTTGCCGGCGGTCGCGTGACTCTCAATCAAAGCGCCGGAACCAAAATCACTTGGTTCACTTCCCCACCGAACAGGGAAAACCACACGAGAAAACCGAAAACGCATTAAATTACACCATTTATAATTAATATTCGCATCAACGATGCGGGCGACGGCAGAGGACGTGACAATGACAGAGCAGTGTTGCCAGCACCGCGCGCCCATTTTATACGAAAACTAAACATCTACTATTAAAAAAATGTCAAATCATAACAGGTATTCTATTCTATCTCGAGATACTACGTGCAAACAATAATCGAGACATCTATGTAACAATGCATAATACCTTCTGTTGACAAAAGTGAACGTCTGTAAAAACGTTCATTTTCCCACTTGTAGATAACGTAACTTTCTCTTTCTATTCAATTATAATTATAAGATTTCAAGATGGCCGACTGGGTTCCCGCCGTACTTGACAGCCACTTAAAACACTCCGGTTACATAAACAAACACTTCTTAGAAACTATTGAGTGATAAGCATAGTATGTTATACTGCGGAGTTCGGCGTGAAGCGAGCTTTGTTGTTGTAGACTAATATAAACATTGTAGACATTGTAGTTTTGACGACCTTGAGTTGTAGTGGTAGTCCTCATACCCCGTGGTACAGCGTATGTACCAGGTGATTTTGAACAAAGTAGACAATGTTTTTAAGATATTGTTTTTAATTTTCCATTATTATACATCTGTTTACTAAAATTAATCATAAAACACCACACCTCAGTCATATTTTTTCACATGAAGAGAATACAAAACAGCCGCGCGATAAAATCTCAAGGACACACCTGGAGAATAAATGTTTTTTCTTGAATATACTCTATGGTTCCGAGCTTGGTGTTGCCATTTTAATATTTTAAATCCTACCTAGATTGTATTTTATTCATTCATTTACCGCTGCGTTCAGTAAATATTTTCAAAATGAGCAAAATGTGAGCTTCCAGCTGTAAAACCAGATCCTGGTTTTTCCGCAGTTGTGGGTAAAATGGCGGCGACCAGGTTCTGGTTTGGCCCCAGTCCAGGGGGTATGTAAGTATATTACTGTCACTCTCTCACGTTTTACGGCAAATAAAGTTCAATTATGTTGGTAAGAATAGGTTTTGTAACGATATGGTTAAACCTAATTATAGGTAGGTACCAAAACTATTTTATTAATTTGGTTTAAAGAACATTTTGTTACCGTGTGGTAGCGGCTAAGAATACTGCCACCTCTAGTCTACTCAGGGTGTTTCGTAAAAGGCGACGTAGAGCTTTTGACCTCAGCTGAATATCTGTCGACTATGGTCAACTGCATGGCGGCGGTGATACCACCTACAATAGCATTCCCAAAGAGGGTTGAGGTCAGGCAGGCGGCCGGTCATAAAACATTGTCAAATTCTTTTGCTACATGTAACGCTGACATCCCAAACATGTTGCGCTGACCCCAACTGATTTGGGATAAGGGCAGGCAGATGATAGATGATGATGAACATATTGCTGGAAATCAGGATTTGATGTGACGTTTTATGCTATGGTCAATACTATTTGGTCAATATTCCATGAACTATACTTCATAATTTTCTACAGGCCAGCAATAGACACCTGCGGTCACGGCTACGGCTACGGCTACAGCATGAGGATGACAGACCGCAGCGTGTCCAAGTCTCGAGTGTCTCGGATCTCAACTCGACGTGACATGGACATCCCTTCCATCCTGGCCTATACCACTACCACTCCTGCTGCTGTTAGTACCCGGCCTGGTATATTTTTTTAAGCTACAGTCAATTTGTCCACCTTGATCACGGTATCTCTTGTGCAAGATAAGTATAACAAATGTCGGCCCCTCCATGTATCCTGAATGGCCTGTTTCAGTCAGCCAAGATCGTCAGTGTACTCAGAAGACTCGGATATAGGAAGGTATCTATTGAATGACAGAGTCAGTATTAGCAACCCTACATAGTCAAAGACACAGCAGGGCTAAATAAGGTGGGTAGTCCTCTAGGTAGAGTCGACATCTTGCTCAAACGTCATATTGTGATATGAAAAAGACGCAAACAATAATTTTGCCATTTCGGGTACCCTAGCTCTCATCGGACTTTTACTAAAGAAGACCGTTGATACTGATGATGAATTTATTGAAATGTACCTACGCTGAGGTAGGTACTTAATCTATACGAAACTTAATTGATTATTGTTTTTTCTATCCAACAGGTATCAGTACTCCCAGCATTTCAGAAGATGACCACCAATGCTGAGCAAAATGATATTCCGCGTTGGTCTATCCGGCGCTCCGTCTGCCCAGTCTGCTCCCAGAAGTGGAAGGACAGGAGCTCCATACATAACGTTAAGAGTTCTGGTAGATATCCTAATAAACTCAGAATACGCTGGATTGATAATTAGAGAACACTTTTACCCAAAGTTTTTATTTCAGGGCTCAAAAGAAACTCTTCATTGGATTTGCCTTCCGTCATCGCTCCAGCACGCTTACGAACTTCCATTACTCTTGAATAGTAAGTTATTCTATCCAGCATGTGTACCTACTAATTACCACTTTTCGTAAAATGCCAGCAGCAGTACCTATCACTAACATTTTTCAGAACATTTCTTGTACATTTTGATATTTCGTAGCGTGAAACCGCTGGTCGGCTCACTGGCTCAATAGTTTGTAGACCCAGTATTCTATAAAATAGTTACTGAAAGGCCTTTATAAGTTTTAAATACATATATTCCGCAGTGTACCTCGGCCAGCCCTTGCGGCCGTAGACGAAGAGGCAGGCATGTCCTACGGAGGATTGAAGAACACCAGCGCGGCTTGGCAGCTGACCAGGGCCCGCCGCTTCCGTATCCCGAAGCCAATCCAGCTTCCACCCGAATCAATTGTGCCACCAAGCACTACAGCTCCCCTGGCTCGCAAGGACCTGGATCTACGGGTGTCCAGATTTATACGGGACGAAATAAATGTTCATAAGAATTAAGTAGTCCTTAGAATTCTTTACACGCTTACTTAGAATAAACTTTAACATCTTTAATCGTTTGTTTTTTCCATAAACTGGGTAGATAGGTAGTGAAAACCAAGGGTGAAAACTGTCACCTTCAAAGGTGGCTTAGGAAACTGATTGACTGACCTTTTAATAACTCCACTTATATGCTGACTAATTTGAAAGTAGAAGAACTTACCTTCAGATTACCTGTTGATTGATTGGCCTTATAATAACTCCACTTATCAGCTGTCAGCTGACCATTTGAATGATTTTTAAGTTGAAGATGCTACGACAAGGTTTTTAAATCCACATTTTACAGGAAATCATGGAAATTGCATTAGCCCTACATGCCTACATATCAAATGCAAGAAATGCAGGATCTGAGGGCGTACCTACTTACCTGTGGGGCGTACCCTCAGGGCTCAGGGCGTACCACAGGTAGTACCTCTGCAAGTTTCATTTCAACCACAGATTTCAACATTCATAATTTGATTCATAATATATCTATGATCGATCATTGATCAATCAATCATCTCATATTTGATAGATTTTTGTCATGTAGGTATCTTGACATGTATCCGTTGATTTATCTTTTCGCTATGAACACGAATAACCAAAATAAATAATAAAATTATAAGTAAATTTAAACACATGGATATTCTAGATAACTACGGTAATGGCTCATTTATCCTTTACCACTTTGCTCTTTACGAAGATAACCACTGCTGCAGTCTTGATAAATTCAGTAAGGGAGTTGATGACAAAACAGCTTGTGTACACGCAATTTGGTGATCCTCTCTCAGTTATAAAGTACAGGGAGAATATTGTGCGTGATGTTGGGGAGACGGAAGTTCTGGTACGGATGTTGGCTGCACCGATCAATCCCTCTGATTTGAACACCATAAAAGGTACAAAATAGCACTTCATCTCTGTATTCACTTCTCTGTCCCCGTACAGTTATGCAAAGAATCATCGTGGACATTATTGTCTCACTTGTTATAAGACAACCCCAATAGGTATTACCTACGTAGTATTTCATACCCGCCTCAGCTATACAGAAAAAGTCTTAAATTTATTATATTTAGCAATCTAATTGGCGATCTTATGACTTTCACAGGTGTTTCAACGTGTCTTCCAGAATTGCCGACAATACCAGGAGACGAGGGCGTCGGGAATGTAGTAGAAATTGGAAAGAAAGTCACCAAAGTAAACATAGGGGACAGAGTGATCATAACCAAGCCACGTCTAGGCACTTGGAGATACTACGGCATTTTCGATGAATTGGACCTATTCAAAATCTCTCCCAATATCCCTTTGCCCGAAGCATCCATGATCACAGCTGCTCCAAGCACAGCTTACAGATTGATCAAAGACTTCTACCCAGTCAGACATGGAGAAACTATCATACAAAATGCAGCTAATAGTGCTGTAGGACAAAGCGTCATACAGATTGCTAGAGCTCTAGGCATCAACACTTTCAACATAGTTGCAACCCATTGTCAGTTCGAGGCTGTGAAGGATAATCTCAATAAACTTGGAGCTACTGGCTCAGTGTTTACGCTAGAAGAAGCAGAGCAAATGACAAACTTTAGTACTTCTTTAAGAAGACCAATTTTGGGTTTGAACTGCTTGGGAGGCAGATACGAAGACGTCCTCCTCAGGTTGCTTGCACAAAACGGAGCTATGGTTTACTATGGCTGTGCTTATAACTCAATGCAGTGCAAAAGAAGTTGGCGACCCGATCTTTCATTCGATCGGTTCGATATTGCAGACTGGTATAGAAATGCAACTTGTATTGAAAAATCTTCAATGATATCTAACATTGCACAACTCATAGCAACAGGAAAATTCAAAGCGCCGATGTATACTCCAGTTGAACTGAAGAATTACATTACAGCTCTAAGAAATACTGTGCAATGTGAGGCTTACAGTACAGTAAATTATGTTTTTGATTTTACCGTTCCTTGACGTTTTCGGTATCAGTTTCTGTTGGTTTTTTATTGCAATATATTTTTATTCGAATGTTTAACACGCATTTTAATGATTTTCATATCTATTGATATGGTGGATGGAGCATTAGTGTGACTTTAGTCTTTAGTCGCCCCAGACACGTCCTTTCGGATTATGATGACATTGCGAGTAGATCACACTCCACAAGCTCTTCAAGCAACCGTCGTCGTCCCCGCCGGCGCGGGGAGACGCGGAGGTCTCTCATTTATGCTCTTCTTTGGCAACTACCGCTATATACAGGGTATACCTACATAGTCTGATCCGTTCTTCTCAGAACAACTCGTAATCGTAAGCCCATTCTCGCCCCAAGGGCGTGATTGGGTTGATTGTTTGCACAACCACACCACAACCACACACTCTTCCGGGTTGAGCCCTCGCTCCCAAACAAATAGTTAGGTGTAGTCTTTATGACCCCGGGGCCACAAACGTATAGCCCATCACCAAAAAAACTGGTCGTAGCCTTTAGCTAATTAGGCAGTTCTTGGGTAGTTCGTTGAATATCATGTTACTAGAAGGCAAGATAGGGACATGCGGCCACAAATTAGGGAGGGAAAAGGCGCGCGGGATGATGCGGCACAAGAAACCACGTTTTTGGATTGGCGGGTTATAGTCACGTCTATGTTGCATACAGGACAGGGTAGGTAGGTAGTTAGTTGCCGTATCTTGCCGTTAATGCCCTTTATTCCTACGAAACGTAGCTACGCTCTCTTTGACCCTTTTACTCAATGTAACGTAATGAATGTGGCAATACAAAATTTACCTACTTACCAATTTTATCCTCATCCAGCAGTAAACTTATAGTTTGGTGATGTGATGTGGTGAACTTGAACATGTAACGAAAGACTGATTGTAGATTGATTATCTTCATTTATTTATTTTCAGTGTTATTTACAAATTGATTGATAGTATTGTCAGCTTAAACCTCACTACGTAGCTTGCTGTGGTATCGACGGTGCGTCTTTGTACTTTTAAGTGCGCGAACGTACCTACCAAATAAGCGAGTCGAGATCACCAAGGCGGCGGATTTAATAGTTTACCCTGTCTCCAAGCTCTATCTATTGGGTTGTTCGTAGACTCGGTGTTCCAGCAGCAGCTGTCGTGTGCTTTAATAGTACCTAAAGTTAAAACAAGCAACTAAAGTCTAGAATATATTTACAGCCAGTAAATCCTTGAGTAGATAATGCATTGCCCAAAGCTTCCTCATATTTTTCAAACTTCACCATCTTGTGCACCGGTCCTTTCAGTTTCTTTTCACACATCAGTGTGATAAGTTCTGACACCATCTTATCTTTTTCTTCCTTACTAGCCTGCTCATTCCACCTGGTCATCCAGAAACCATGGAATGAAGCATCTTTAAAGATAAATGCTGAAGTTGGAATGATAACAGGTTCTCTGGACATACCACCATAGGTGACCATTTTGCCTGCCTGTTGCAAGTGTCTCAGCATTTCTGATGAACTTTTTCCACCCACACAGTTCAAGGCCAATGAAGGTTTGTCAATTACCTTGTCTTTGAAGATCTTGGTTGACCGTAATTCCTCTTCAGTTAGTACATAAGTAGCTCCTAGGTCAGTTAGGTACTTTTTCAAATCATCTATGTCCGGTCTGTTTCGTACAATGTTGACTGATTTCACACCCCATGCTTTACAGATTTGTATAACATTTTGGCCACAGGCACTGTTAGCACCATTTTGTATGACAACCAGGTTCTTTTCTTTGACTGGTACAAAGTCTGTTAGCATTCTGTAAGCCGTGCATGGGTTGACAGTAAGTGTAGCGGCTTCAACAACCCCTAATTCATCTGGGACTACTCTTAGGACCTCTTTCTTGAATGTGGCAATGTCCCGCCATGTGCCCTGTATTGGCTTTGTGACGATGACTTTGTTTCCTTTGCTGATGTCTTTCACAGAGCTGCCAACATCTTCAACAATTCCTACTCCTTCATTACCCGGAACACAAGGTAATTCCACCTTCACTGGGTATTTACCTAGAACAATAGAATAAAAAATATTTACTTAACCAATTTTATAAATAAAATCTTTAATATCAATTTCAAATTTAAAATGAATAATGAAGAATAAATATTATTATAAAATCAAATAGGTTAGTTAGGGCTTGTTGATGAAAAACAACACTAATTAATATTGACTCACTGATGACTGAATAACTATGATTACTTATGATGAATAAAATGATTACTTAGCTTTGGTTAAGACTACACTAATATAATAAAGAGGACCCCTTTGTCTACAATAACTTCACTATCTTGAGTCTGAGGCGGATGTCAGTTGTGGGTGAGTCACACCGAGTAAAATGTATGTGCCTAAATACAACTCGACTTCCTCGACCCATCATACCTAACCTAGGTGTCAATGGTATGAGTTATAGATGGCCCAGCAAATACAGTAAGTAGAAGAGAGGTTATAGCGGTTATACCTTGTATGGTGTTTATGTCGGCGGGGTTGACCGGCGCGGCCAGCATCCGCACAAGCACATCCTGCTCCCCAAGTTTCGGCACAGTAGTCTCCTGATACTTCACTACTTTCAGAGGTTCGCCGAACTCCGAGTAAATGAGCTGCTTTGATACCAAGGTTCGTATTGAACCCAGCGCTTTGGGACTTATCCTTGGGGTTAAGAATAGTCTCGTATACGATAGTAGAGCCATGTTACACTAATATATAAATTTTATTCGATAAATACTGAGAAAATCTGAAAAACTTGCGAATGTTGTGGATAATATTGACATGTCACGTCACTGTCATTGACAATCAGCTGTTTTCGTTCGTAAATTGTGTGAGACGCCATAGACGCGCACGGCACACCTCTCTCTTCATAGCGCATGCATACGCGTGTCGCAAATTGAAAGCGCACGTATATACGCAGACCCATGGATTAAAAAAAAACTAATGTCAAAAATAAATCTTGCTTTGCTTTGTTTGTTTGATTTGTGTTTGAAGAAATATTTTATTAAATCTAATTTATCATGAGTTCTATGACTAAATTAATAGTAATTAGAAAGTCCTATTACACGATGAATGTATTACGAATATCTTCTGCGACGTTTTTTACTCAAAGCCAGAACTAGAGCCAGTTAATTTATAGGTTGTCGTCTGCACCTTCAATATTGCCAAATAAAATGGATAAAAATACATTTGCTGGTTATGAATACCTGCCGGCTAACAACCCTGAAGCTGAGACGGACCAGTTCTTCGTACTCCAAGATGATGGAACATTTGCTTGTAAGTTGGACTAGGTTATTTTTATCACAAACTGTGGAACACAAACTGCTCTGTTTTTTACTGTTAAAATAGTCTACAATTTACTGCAAACAGTCTTTCACTCTTCAGAGTAATGGCCCGGTGTCCCACTCGAAAAGAAGAAGAAAAAGAGTAATGGCTGGCTTCCTCATGAATTCTGATTTGATGTGTCTACCTAAGCTGCAAATGCTTTAGGTTAGGACGGAGGCTGTCCATCGGTCAGGGTATCAAGTTCGGATCGGATAGTTAATAGACTGTTCAATACTGTCTAAAACTTGAAGTTACAAGATGGCGAAGTAGTACTTAGCCATTTTACTTATGCAACTAAGTCTTGCCATGTCTTGGCTAAAGCTAACTGTTGGCTTCTACACAGACAATGTAATTGATAATAGTGTCCACTGTTGGACAGCTTATTGGCAGATTAACCTTGCTGCTAAATAAACAATTTTATTTTTATTTCAGTAAACCGTCAAGTGCAGTACGTGGCTGAGGTTCAAGATGTGAATGAGACTATGGACGGGACTCAGGCATGTGCGGTGTATGATGTAGACCCGCAGCAGTTTTATGTGGATGTTGCCAACAATCCTGGTGAACTCATTTCTGTTCCTGGTGAGTTTAAATACAGTGAATTGTCTTTGAATATAAAAACTATTCCCTATTTCTTAATTTTACACATATTTTGTTTATTTTCCATAAAATAATTACAATGAATAAGCACATACCAAACATAAAACATAAGAAACATTGTACAAGTAAAAGGTTTTGTAATATGTTTCCATATTGTTAAAAAGTAAACATAAAACATAACAAACATTGTACAAGCAAAATTTTTTGTAATATGTCTCCGTATAAAATATTATCAAGAATCCTATTGAATTTTCAATAATAAAAATAATATTAGTACTCTTTTAATACCTTTCAGATAACTTCATTATGCCCGCTGCCACTAGCGCAGAAGAGGTGAACAATCTTTATGGCAATAATTTTCTACTTCAAACTGTGGGGACTGAAGCTGAAGCATCAGTGCAGGTACATACTGATTTTGTATAATTGCCCTCCTTCTGAAGCACTCTGCAAAAATTACCCAAAATCTTTCAAAAAGAAAACAGCCCATAAAATTTAATTAAGAAGTTTCCCCAAAGTATTATACGAAAATTTTAAAAAAATTACCTTCTAGACTGCAATACCAAATTTTAATTCATTTTCCATGTTAGGTATACAATTTTTAGAAAACTTATATAATTTTCTACAGCTTAGACAGGATTTGACCCTGCAACCACAGTAAAAAAAATTAGACTTTCTTTGCTTTTGTCACATTACAATAGGAAGTCTAAAGATTTATATTTTGTATTCATTGCTAGGTTTGAACATACATATACTTGTGTCTCATATGAAATTCTCCATAATTTCCAGGCAGAGAAAGACATGACAATAACAGTTCAGTTCAAAGATTCAGATGAGCAGGAGGAGGTGGATGTGGTCAACATTGTCAACAACTCCTGCACAGAAGTAAGTAGAAAAATGCAAAAACTGCAAATACAGGGTGTTAACATAATGTATGCAAGCATGAGTTGAGTATATGAGTATACGCTGCCTCGACGTCCCCACCGAGCACGCGGTGCGACGCATGACGCCCGTGTCAAGTGTTGTGCGGGCGAGACTACTGGCGCGATCGGTCGGTATTGCCATACTCACCACGCTTGGCAGGCGGATTGGCGAGCGCAGTGCATGATGTTGCATTGACAGGGAACGCTGCTGCCCATTCCCTGGATAAGTATCCCTTAGTCGCTTTTACGACACCCACGGGTAGAATTGGGGTGATGCTATTCTAAGCCGGCATCACACCTCAATCTAAGCCGGCATCACACGGCGGTTTGATGATATACAACATTTATTTATTTTAAAGGGTGATTTTGAGGTCATCCTGAGCAACTTTCTGCAAGGTACATAGGTCGTTATTTTAAAATAGGTATTTAAACATCATTTTTATTATTGTAATTGTTTCCAGATCACATTATCTGATGAGCAGTACACATGTTTGGAGGAAAAAGGGTGGGTTCTCATTGAAAACAACGGGAAGATATATATCCTTGATGCGCTTGGACTTCATGAAGTAACTACTAATCAAGGTAACACATTTTTATGAATATTACCGTAAAAACAAACATCGCTGGACTGTAATGTATCGCTAAATTACTATATTTATACAATTCTTACTCGTTTAAAGGCATAGGATTATTTTTTAAATACTTTTGTACTTGTGTGGTGTACCCCTACATAGGTAGCCGATTTATTTCCTTAGCGAATTTACTCACAGTAACGTAATTTAATTGTTTTTCAGGTCTTATTCAAAATTTGAAGGATGAAGATAAAGTTGAAGTACCTGCACAGCAGGATATAACTGGGTAGGTATAATACATACATATATTACACCTATATTCTTACGGGGTAGACAGAGCGTAAAAGGTTAGAAAAAACGACCATTTACATCACGTCGGACAATAGTTTGAGAGTCATTCCAAAGAACGTGTATCACCATAGTGACAAATTCTCAGCTTGAATTCTTACTCTCTGATTTGCAGATTGGTTAAAGATGTTACAACATACCCAACCAGTATAGAAGATGTAAATAATCAACTTAAACAACTAGAGGAGAAAACTATTGAAGTTCCAATAGCTGAAAATAAAGAAGTAGAAAAAGAACAATTAGACAACAAAACAAAATTAAGTAAAAGTGGTAAGTAAAAGAAAACATAACGTCTTTAGTTTTATTGCCGAATCGTGTCATGCCAACGAATAACATTATCACTTTTCTACTTTGTGGGTGTCGTAGAAAGCAAATGAGTGATAGAACATAATATGGGCAGCAGAGCAACATTCCCTGTGAATTAAACATCTTGCACTGCGCTCGCCAATCCGCCTGCCAAGCATGGTGAGTGTGGCAATACCGCTCTAAAAGCCCATGTCTAAAAGTGAACTGTTGCGATTGTTAAAAATAAGGTTTAAATAGTTTTATACCATAGCCTTTATGAGGCCACTGCTGGACTAGATCTCTTCTTTGTTGCGCCATTCTTTACGATCCTGTGCCACATGCTTTAGACCATAGTAGTTATTAATTTTATTATTCACTTTCAGAAAACATAGAAGAACCTAAACTTTTCGAACAACCTCCGGATGATAGTGCAGAAAAGTTAAAGGAATTTAGATCACACCAAGAACCGCAGAAATATCAAAGCAGCAAAATTAAAATACTAACTAAATATAATTTTAAAGGTAAGTTTTAGTAATTTCTAATACAAAATAGTTTCAGTTCATACTATTTGTACTAGATGTCGCTAACTAGTCGCTTCGAGACGAGCATCAAGACACATAGTTAGTAGGCGCGTCCACACGGTGCGCCGAGGCAAATGCTCGCGAGGCATACGCTCGGGTTCACAAAGGTCATGCTCGGGCGAGCGCGCGCAGGCCGAGCCAAAATCAACGCCGCTCAGACGGTTGCTAGTTAGTTTATCTAAGCGTCCAAATGGGCGGAACTTGGCTCGCCTACCACCCGAGCGTATGCCGCGCCTATGCCCTGCCTCGGCAATTTGCCGCGCTCAGTGTGGACGCGCCTATTGGCGAGCTCAAGATAATTGACAATTTTTTTTCCTTTCTTATTTTCATTGATAAGAATAGTATATTACAACAATAGTAGGTATGTAGGATAGTGATTTTTTTTGTTTAACAAGCATGTTTATATTTCAGATATACCCGACAAAATAGTATTAGGTAAAACACGTGATGGTAAAAGACTGGTAGCAAAGGTAGTAAAACGGTCAGTTAATAATCGTAGTAATGAAAACGGTGATGATGTTAAACCTAAAGACAGCACGGTGGAGTCTGCTATCTCGTCTGAAGATACCATACGACTGATTAATGAAGATGAATCGAAAGGTAAAAACTTCAGTTCTTATGCATACTTAGAAACTAAGACAATTTCGTCCTTTTTCCGTGCGACACACAATTAGGTATGTACTGGACTTTGTACCAAGAGTACCGGTATTCATAAGTTATTTACAATTTGGTATCTAAGTACCAGATAAGTTTTGGTATCGGTTCCTAAAAATATCGATATTTCAAGTCCTGGATATGTATTTGTTGATTTATCTTACCTTGAAGATAGTTCCCAGTTTGATCCATTAAGCCACCGGATTGTTGATACGACTGATATCTTGTCGACTCTGTGTTACTTAGAGTACTCAGTAGACTGTTTAAAATCCCTGACACTAAAACTTATAGATAAGGTCGTGCGCCGAATATTGTCCCACACGATATGAAAAAAGAATAATTTCCTTGACCAAGTGTTTGACCATTCCTTTTAGGGACACTTGTCCGTTATCCTATAATAATCACCAGTACAGCACATTTACTAGAATCATCTATTCCGTTTTAGCTATACACATCGACGACGAGGAATTCCACAACCTGATCCGTCGCGCCGTTCGAGGTGAATTGCAGTGCAGTTCGGCGGAAGTGGTGGACGCGAATGACGTCATCACTCAGCTGTTCCAAGTGCCGGAATTTAGCAGTTCAGTCGACGGCAGAAACGTTGTCATCACCAAGGTAATGCCAGGTATTCATTATTGGTGACCAAATCCCAGATACTTTGTTTCTTATACAATATTCCCGTAAAGTTCCCAATGTGGACGCGCCGTAAGAAGTGAATTGCAGTGCAGTTCGGCGGAGGTGGTGGACGCGAATGACGTCATCACTCAGCTGTTCCAAGTGCCTGAATTCAGCAGCTCAGTCGACGGCAGAAACGTTGTCATCACCAAGGTAATGCCACTTTGCCTGCGATGATGCGGACTATTTAATTTTTTATTTAATTTCATTTCACTTCACTTCATTTCATTGCACTTCACTTCACTTCACTTCATTTCACTTCATTTCACTTCACTTCACTTCATTTCACTTCACTTCACTTCATTTCAGTTCACTTCACTCCACTTCATTTTATTACACACTGTTGAGGCTGTTAAAGTTTGGGTGTCGTAAAAAGCTACACTCCTTATGCAGCCACAACAACGGTCCACTCCACTACCCAAAATAATTAGTGCCAGTGAGAACCCGTATGAATATTGCTGAGCTTTCTTAGTTAGTTTGACTTTCGGGCGGTACATTAGAGGCCAGTTTTCTAAACTCTGTTCCGCCTTTTATAGATTAAAATAACGAAACAAGTTTACAAAGAATGTTTAAAAGCTAAAAGTATTTGTCATCTCTAGATTTCAGAAAAGAAACTACTTGGAAGAACACATCAAAACGTAAGCCTCGTGAGTGGATTTGTGAAGAGCAACCAAAGCGGCGGGTTGCTGTTTATACACGTCCCGGATTTACTCAAGAAAATGACTTACGAATATGACGGTGAGTTGAGTCTAGTTGAATTTATAAAATGTATTTAACTTGTTCCAAGAAACCCTACGGCTTTCTTAAAAATTAAGAATATATTTGGGACAAGAAATATAAATTCAATTAAATTGCTGCATAGTACGGGTCCTTAGCTGGAAGTATGGTCCCATCTGGCAGAAATCATGAAACTTGGCATGTGTGAAGCTTACATGTGTAAGCTTCAGGAAAAGAAGGGAAGCTAGTTGGACCCCCCCTGCTTCCCCCCTTTACCCCCCCTTTTATGTCCCAAATTTCAGTTATCTTTATTTTTCTCGGAAACGATTAAAGATAGGAAAAAATTGTCAAGGTAAGGAATATTCCTTATAAAATTGTCTACAAAATTGTTTGGGTCGATGTTGATAGGACTTATAGTTTTCGAGTTATGCTTCTGGGAAACCCATCATTTTTTTGAAGGTGACTTCCAGCTCTGAATTAGCCATAACTACCATGTGATAGAATATTCTTTCAAACTTGCTATTGGCATTTGTTAGTTAGGTAGTCTTCAAAGGAAACCCGCAGAGACAACACTTCAATTTCAATCACACCTGTGGGGATGGGGGGAGGGGGGCAAAGTTTATTTTTTCCGAGCTGAACTTGAGGACTTCTGACTCCTTAAGTAAATGTGACACGAGAAATTGAGTATCATTTTCGAATATATCAAAGACGGAGTATTCATTTCTGGAACGCTCTTTGGTACATTTCATACAAAAATATAAAAATATTAAGGGAAATAAGAAAAAAATATGTTTCGTTCTCATTCAAACGCTGTTTTCTTCATGACCTTGAGACATATTTACTAGATAATATAATAACACATACTCAAAGACATACTCACCCGAATTATAAAGCCATATTTTTATTTTCGAAAATATTAGAAAATACCTAGCCTACGGAAGCCTAAATATTTTTACAAAGTTATGTTTGAAGCTCGAAAAATTTCAAATTCATAGATTTTAAATGCAAAAATAAGATTACCAACCGCAAACGTATATTTCTCAATTGCTGCTAAACCATTCCAGATAGGGAAGTGCCCTCATAGGAAATGTTGTTTATACTAAAGAGTTGTTTATGCTGATATATAGAAATTGAAGATCTGGAGTACTTGATGTGAAACATCAACAGCCCAGCTAAACTATTCGAGATACTGTAATGTCTTCTTAAACATCAAGTACTCCAGATCCTCAATTTCTTTATTCCAACAAAAACTACTCTTCAGTATAAACAACATTCCCTATGAAGGCATTTCTCTATCTGGAATGGTTTAGCGACAATTGAGAAATATAAGTTTGCGGTTGGTAATCTTATTTTTGCATACAAAATCTATGAACTTGATATTTTTCTAGCTACAAACATAACTTTGTAAAAATATTTAGGCTTGCGTAGGCTAGGTATTTTCTAATATTTTCGAAAATAAAATATGGTTTTATAATAAGGGTGAGTATGTCTTCGAGTATGTGTTATCTACACTAATATAATAAAGAGGAAAACTTTGTTTGTTTGTTTGTATGTAATCGATAAACTCCGAAACTTCTGGACCGATTTCCAAAATTCTTTCACTATTAGAAAGCTACAACATCCCTGAGTAACATAGGCTACTTTTTACCACCGGAAAATTCGTCATTCCTACGGGAAAACGGTTAGCAGCAGGAAAACGGGGAAATAAAGCAGATATTACCCAAATTAGCCAAACCGCTTTACCGATCCTCGCGAATTTTGGCACTGATATTACTATCATATAAAAGACGGACATGGTCAGCCCTCGAGGATCTGGAGTACCTGATGAAGACCACCAGCATCCCATATAAACTATAAGAGATACGGTCATGGCTTCATAGAAAAAGTTGTTCACCATGACGGGCCGCTTCTGCTGGCACATGGTCATCGAGGATCTGGAGTACCTGATGTAGACCACAAGCATCCCATCTAAACTATAAGAGATAGGGTAATGGTTTCAAAGTAAAAGTTATTCAGCACGACAGGCTGCTTCTGCTGGCACATGGTCACGAGGGTCTGGAGTACCTGATGTAGACAACCAGCATCTCATCTAAACTATAAAAGATTCGGTAATGGCTTCAAAGTTAAAGTTATTCAGCATGACGGGCCGCTTCTGCTCGCACATGGTCACGAGGGTCTGGAGTGCCTGATGTAGACCACCAGCATCCCATCAAAACTATAAGAGATACGGTAATGGCTTCAAAGTTAAAGTTATTCGCCATGACAGGCCGCCTCTGCTGGCACATGGTCATGATGAGTAACTTCTGCTAGAATGGATTAATGGACTTTTTACTACGGGCAAAGATCCCATTTCTACGGGAAAACAGGTAAGTAGCAGCGAGTGAAACCGCTGGGCGGGCCGCTAGTTATCTAATAAATATGTCTCAAGGTCATGAAGAAAACAGAGTTTGAATGAGAACGAAACATATTTTTTTCCAATTTCACTTAATATATTTATATTTTTGTATGAAATGTACCAAAAAGCGTCCCAGAAATGAATACTCCGTCCTTGGTTTATTCGAAAATGATACTCAATTTCTCGTGTCACATTTACTTAAGGAGTCAGAAGTCCTCAAGTTCAGCTCGGAAAAAATAAACTTTGCCCCCCTCCCCCCATCCCCACAGGCGTGATTGAAGTGTTGTCTCTGCGGGTTTCCTTTGAAGACTACCTAACTAATAACAGCCAATAGCAAGTTTGAAAAAATATTCTATCACATGGTAGTTATGGCTAATTCAGAGCTGGAAGTCACCTTCAAAAAAATGATGGGTTTCCCAGAAGCATTACTCGAAAAGTATAAGTCCTATCAACATCTACCCAAGAACAATTATGTAGACAATTTTATATGGAATATTTCTTACCTTGACAAATTTCTCCTATCTTTAATCGTTTCCGAGAAAAATAAAGATAACTGAAATTTGGGACATAAAAGGGGGGGTAAAGGGGGGAAGCAGGGGGGGTCCAACTAGCTTCCCTTCTTTTCCTGAAGCTTACACATGTAAGCTACACACATGCCAAGTTTCATGATTTCTGCCAGATGGGACCATACCTCCATACAAACTGCCAATTAAGAACTCGTACTAGCAGTGGGGTTTTGGTTTTTAATAACACAAACAAAGTCCACACTCAATAGTCATTCTACTGCCTCTGCGATATTTATATAACTCATATAACTACTAAAACCATCAAACTGACGGGTTATCGATACATAAAGGATGACACAAATGATTCAACCGTTTCGTTCGTAGACGTTTCGTTGTCTGGCTAGCATGCAAATATAGGGCGTTTCAAATTTTGACCTATGTTTCTTGGGGAAAGTTGTTCCTTTTCACCAGCCGGTTCTGAGTTTTCGCTATCGGTCACTACTAACATTTCACCCAGTATTAATCTACTTGTTTCAGAATTCGTCGTAAAGCAGTCAGCACAGAGCATACTGAAGCCTTTATCTGACAAAATCCCCGACTGCAAGATAGTGCAAGTTCACATCACTGAGACCAAGCATAATGGCGTACAAGCTATCTCTTTTGTGCTGAAGGAACGAAGTAAGCTCTTTTGCAATCAATACTTGTTGTATAAAATGAAGTCTATAAGGGACAAAACCCGCGACTGCAAGATAGTGCAAGTACACATCACTGAGACGAAGTAAGCTCTTTTGCAATCAATACTTGTTGTATAAAATGAAGTCTATAAAGGACAAAATCCCCGACTGCAAGATAGTGCAAGTGCACATCACCGAGACCAAGCACAATGGCGTGCAAGCCATCTCCTTCGTGCTGAAGGAACGGAGTAAGTTCTTTAGCAATCAATAGGTACTTGTTATAACAAGTGAAAACAAAATTTAAATTTTGAAAATACCCACGACAGCTAAATGCAGCTCGCATAACATCTAGCTAAGAACATTCCCCAGTCAAATCTTCATCTATCATTGAAAACGGCATTAAAATCAGACCACCGGTTTTTGTGATAATTGGTAACATTAGTTTGCACAAACAAATGTTTACTGCAGCGCCCCCTGTTGAGTTGTTCGCGTAATATCTATCTAAGAACATGCACTAAAAAGAACCCAATCTATCACTGAAAACCACATCAAAATAGGACTAGTGGTTTGGGAGATATTTGGTAACATAGGTTTGCACAAACACACAAACGCACATTCTCTCACCCCAAACGTATAATACCGTCTCCGTTCCGTCGTGGGTATAAAATGAAGTCTATAAGGGACAAAATCCCCGACTGCAAGATAGTGCAAGTGCACATCACTGAGACGAAGTAAGTTCTTTTGCAATCAATACTTGTAGTATAAAATGAAGTCTATAAGGGACAAAATCCCCGACTGCAAGATAGTGCAAGTGCACATCACTGAGACCAAACACAATGGCGTGCAAGCTATCTCCTTCGTGCTGAAGGAACGAAGTAAGCTCTTTTGCAATCAATACTTGTAGTATAAAATGAAGTCTATAAGGGACAAAATCCCCGACTACAAGATAGTGCAAGTGCACATCACTGAGACGAAGTAAGTTCTTTTGCAATCAATACTTGTTGTATAAAATAAAGTCTATAAGGTACAAAATCCCCGAATGCAAGATAGTGCAGGTGCACATCACTGAGACCAAGCACAACGGCGTACAAGCTATCTCCTTCGTGCTGAAGGAACGAAGTAAGCTCTTTTGCAATCAATACTTGTTGTATAAAATGAAGTCAAGTTGTTAGGGACGGTGTACCGAAAACTTTGCAAATGTGCTCAGACTATGAAACTGAACAACTTTTACTATGGAGCCGATGTGGGAAACGAAAAAAGAATTCCGACCTCCCATACAAAAATCACGATCAGCTGACTGACTTCGTATGGGAGGTCGGAAATTTTTTGTTTCCCACCATTGGCTCCATATTACTATGGTTGTTCTACTATGGCTAAGTTGTTCAGTTTCATGGTCTGAGCACGCCTGCAAAGTTTTCGTTACACCGTCCCTAACACCCCGTATAAGGGACAAAATCCCCGAGTGCAAAATAGTGCAAGTGCACATCACTGAGACCAAGCACAATGGCGTCCAAGCTATCTCCTTCGTGCTGAAGGAACGAAGTAAGCCCTTTGCAATCAATACTTGTTGTATAAGATGAAGTCTATAAAGGACAAAATCCCCGATTGCAAGATAGTGCAAGTGCACATCACTGAGACGAAGTAAGTTCTTTTGCAATCAATACTTGTATGAAATGGAGTCTATAAGGGACAAAATCCTCGACTGCAAGATAGTGCAAGTGCACATCACTGAGACGAAGTATGTAAGTTCTTTTGCAATCAATACTTGTTGTATAAAATGAAGTCTATAAGGGACAAAATCCTCGACTGCAAGATAGTGCAAGTGCACATCACTGAGACGAAGTATGTAAGTTCTTTTGCAATCAATACTTGTTGTATAAAATGAAGTCTATAAGGGACAAAATCCCCGACTGCAAGATAGTGCAAGTGCACATCACTGAGACCAAGCACAACGGCGTGCAAGCCATCTCCTTCGTGCTGAAGGAACGAAGTAAGTTCTTTTGCAATCAAAATCAATACATTATCTATTAGTATAAAATGAAGTCACTATTAGCGTTTCTCTGTCATGGAGACCGCTAACTTCTCTTAACCTCGCAACGGATTTAAATGCGATTCAAAAGGGAAGTGTATACCTAATACGTGTTACACCTGTGCGAAAAAACTTTCAGCGGGGAAATCGCAAACGGGCTAATCTAATCTAAATGCAGCGAAGGCACCGTCCAGAAAGTCATATTTCTTCCTCAACATTTACGAATAGAAAAATACCTTACGTAACTTAGATGGCTGTGTAGCGGTTAGTACCCCTGCCATCTACACCGAGGGTCGTGGGTTCGATCCTCACTGACACAATTATTTGTCTAGTTTATTTTCTATGTATATTATGTATTTAAAGAGAGTATAATTAGGTATTAATATCAGCTATCTGGTTCCCATAGTACAAGCTAAGGTATAGACTACCAACAGCGTGGACCGTTGGTTTTCTAGGCTTTGCAATGAACACCTAACTCTGTATTTGTGGAAGTGTAAATCAGATACGTATGGCTGAATTCGCTTGAAGTAATTGCTAGCACTTGTAGTAATATTCGCAGGTTCAGAACTCGCCAGTGGCATAAGAATGAGCACAAATAATGATCAGCTCTCATTTCGTTTCTAGTGTTACCTCACATGAAACTCGCTCTGGGGCCGCGTCGCTCTAGCTTGCTGCACGCGTGCAGTGCTTGTGCCGCCATCTTCCAATCGCGGGCAGAACTAGCGGAGCACCAGGCCGAATACGTAAGTGCAGTGTTGCCAACATGACACTTGCTCTAGCTTGCTGCAGCAGTGTCGCCAACATGAGACTCCTGCAGTGCTTGCGCCGCCATCTTCCAATCGCGGGCAGAACTAGCGGAGCACCAGGCCGAATACGTAAGTGCAGTTGTTTAATAATAGACATAGGTTATAGTGACACAGGTGTAATAATCAGCCGAGTAGTTGTAGTCGCAAAAGAGGCTGAGACAGAGCGGTATCGGCTTATATGAAATCCTAATAAGCGCCTTCCATTTTACACGGAACTAATATGAGGTTTAGGAAAGGTAAAGAAAGATCTATGGTTCAATCAAGCAAGCATTAATAATAGTCGGTCAGCGGATAAAGGATAGATGGCGCTTTTACAAATCTTATATTTAGTTATATTAGTAGGTATGTCTCTAAATAAACAGCAGTGTTGCCAACATGAGGCTCGTTCTGGGGCCGCGTCGTTCTAGTTTGCTGCACGCGTGCAGTGCTTGTGCCGCCATCTTCCAGTCGCGGGCAGAACTAGCGGAGCACCAGGCCGAATACGTAAGTGCAGTGTTGTAATAATAGACTTAGGTTATAGTGACACAGGTGTAATCAGCCGAGTAGTTGTAGTCGCAAAAGAGGCTGAGACAGCGCGGTTACGGCTAATATGAAATCCTAATAAGCGCCTTCCACTTTACACGGAACTAATGAGTTGTAGGAAAGGTAAAGAAAGATTTATGGTTCCGTCAATCAAGCCTTAATGATAGTCGTTCAGCGGATAAAGGATAGATGGCGCTTTAACAAATATTATATTTAGGTTTAGTAGTAGGTGTTACTCTAAACAGCAGTGTTGCTAATATGAAACTAGCTCTGGGGCCGCGTCGCTCTAGCTTGCTACACGCGTGCAGTGCTTGCGCCGCCATCTTCCAATCGCGGGCAGAACTAGCGGAGCACCAGGCCGAATACGTAAGTGCAGTGTTGTAATAATAGACTTAGGTTATAGTGACACAGGTGTAATAATCAGCCGAGTGGTTGTAGTCGCAAAAGAGGCCAAGACAGAGCGGTAACGGCTTATATGAAATCCATAGTCTAATAAAACATGGTCTTTCCTTCCCAGAGAAACACAAGTCAACGTCACTTAGTATTGCCACTTTATTTCAATAAAATACGTTATGGGGTAAATTCAATCTCAGAACAATGGGTTAAAATATTTCTTACTAATTTTAAAATTTAGATTTACGTGTGTATTAACTTTACCTTTACAGCAACACTTAAATTTTATTTATTAGTTAACAGTATCTTATATGATTTACAAAAAACATCATAAGAGTGGGTAATTCTGGTAACCCACAAGCATGATGACGTAGTCTTGTGTTGGTCACGTGGTTCACGAGTCTCGGAAAGAAATACCAGGCGGAGTATCTTATTATACCATGATGAAATCCTAATAAGCGCCTTCCATATTACACGGAACTAATATGAGGTTTAGGAAAGGTAAAGAAAGATCTATGGTTCCGTCAATCAAGCCTTAATGATAGTAGTTCAGCGGATAAAGGATAGATGGCGCTTTTACAAATATTATATTTAGGTTTAGTAGTAGGTATTTCTCTAAACAGCAGTGTTGCTAATATGAAACTCGCTCTGGGGCCGCGTCGGTCAAGCTTGCTACACGCGTGCAGTGCTTGTGCCGCCATCTTCCAATCGCGAGCAGAACTAGCGGAGCACCAGGCCGAATACGTAAGGGCATCCAGTTTTCTTCTTCTAGCGTATGGGACACCGAGTTGACGAAAGACTTGATGAACCCTCAAAGCTTTTCGACCGTCTATTTTTATACTAGTGTAAATTTCAATCTGTGTGCCATGCATGGATTGTCGAAATTGAACGTCGGTTATTCTGAAACCGTAGTTTCTGAAATCGTGCATGAAATTCCGTTACAACGAGTCTTACACTTGTATTTCTGCTGCTAGTATTATTGATCTCAAAGGTACGATAAAATTCTAAAATAGAGCTCCCGCGGCCACCTGTATACATATCCAAAGTTTATAATCTCTAACTAAGAAAAATAAACTCAAGAACACTGTTTGCTGAAGAATTTTTGCCTATTATTTTATGGTTGCTTACTGGCATTTTTTTATAAAGTCCAAATGAATATCGAAAAAAGCCACTGTTGACGATATCATTTCACTAAAACCGTTTTGCTTTACAGAATCACGCGATGGATTCGGATGAGCTGACCATAGACACGGATAAGCTACCGAAGGACGCTCCGACTTACACCATCATGCAGAGCCAGTACTACGTAGTGAACACCAAGGACGGCACTGAATACTGCTGCTTTCAATGCCCTGTGAGTATTGATCTTGGCGGGGGCACGACCGTTACCTAAGAATTATTCTCGGCATTACTCACTAATAATTATATGTACCTAATACCGAGACGACGAAAGACCCGAAGGTTTTTAAGCTTTTAAAACCCCACCTCTGATACCTAAAATAAGCCTCGATATGTAGAAGGTAAACGTTTACATAATACTTTCTTAAATGAGATTTATGGGCCCAATCTAATAATAAGTATTATTTTCTATACTTTCTAGTTACCAGCTATTTCTTCTTTTCCAGAAAAGATTCAACAAGCTTGCCAACTGCACGCGGCACATGAGATTCGCCCACTCAGTCAAACTCCCACCGAAATCGGACAGCAAAGACTGCGACGACCCTTCAGAAGCATCCGACAAAAACGACAAAATAGAGGACGTACCATCCGGGGCTTATAAGTGCAAAATGTGTCCGATGGCGTATCATCACCCCGCTACGTTGTCTAAGCATATAAAGAAGGTTCACATACAGCCTCGACGTGATAAACTGTTGATCGGTAATAACAAGAACAGGACGATTAACCGGGCGGTCACGTGAGCGAACTATATGCAGAGGAAAGAGAAAGACTACAGATTCATTTGTATGGGTAATAAATGTGTGTCCAGCTGCTTAAAAAGCTGCACTATAGTTGAGACGGCCACTCGCTGCTTTCGCCACCGTATGACAGTTGAATGGCGCTTCTTTCCCACTTGGGGGTAAGTGAAGTGATTAACGTGCGAGTGTGCCGTGTTATGCCGGCTTAGAATGGCATAAAACCAGTTTCTATCCATGGGTGTCGTATAAAGCGATGAAGGGATAAAATCATTCAGGAAATGAGCAGCATTCCTTGAAAATGCATCTTGCATTGCGCTCGCCAATCCGTCTACCAATTGTGGTATGGCAAATGATTCCAGAAAACAATTCTCATAACCTATCATAAATTAGTGCTGTCACTTTCCGTCAAATCGGTTTAGAATAAGGTAGAAGATATCAAAGTCATTCATCTTTAACTATAATTTCCAATATAATTTCAATAGATTTTTCGCCATTTATAATATTCAATTCAGTTTTATCGTCGTCTTATTTGGACACGTCACGCGCATTTTGCTTCCTATTGCATAAAGATCTCTAAGGTGACAGCACTAATTTTAGTTCGCGACCAATACCTCCCAAAGAGGGAGGGCTAAGGGGAGGGCCCATATCCAGCAGTGGACTATTGTGGATGTAAGTTTGAAGAAATAAAGTACTTAGAACTACCTATTGTGTAAATATTAGTTATACTGTAAATATTTGAAATATCTCTCTTATTTAAAAATAAAGTAAAACCACTATACAATCAAATAGTTTTATTTAAAATACATCATCTGAAAATATGCTTTCCAAATCATCCAACAGGTTTTCTTCAGTTCTTCCTTCATTGAATCCATTGCTGCTACCATTTAGATTTGAGCCTGAAAAAAAAAATCAAGATAAGAATTTTAAAATTTGCGAGTTTATAGCATAAAATAAAGAGGAGTGTAGTATTTGGACTTAAATTTTGGCAGGTTTTTCCGCGACTCTGCATAGATTCTTATTTTGTTTACTGAGTAGTTTACAACTTATAGGGCGAACGGTTACATTTTCTCCAAAAAATGACAAAGCAAAGACTGACCTAAATCCTGTGGTGCAGCTTCAACTTTTATCACAGTGCAATCATCATCAGTTAAGATCACATATCCATTAGGCGGCTGCCTTTCTTCCTCACTCAAAACTGTTGTGCTGTATACAGCATAGATATTACTCAATGTAATGTTCAGGTAGTGCTTTTTGAAGGCACCTCCTGTGGTAAGAACTGTGGGCTTCCATAAGATGAAGGCACAAAATTCTGATACCACATATTTTGAAAATGCAGACCATGCATCCCTGTGTAATGTGCATTTTATGTGACCTGAAATGTATAATTTCATATCAATATTATATTCCTTAGGAATGAGGCATTGGCTTAGAAGAAGAAATGTTCAACTGGTTAAGGCTAAAATACTACACATTAGTTTCACACACAAAGTAAATTTAAAGCTTACATAATTTTAAAGTAAATATTTATATTTTTACGAGGTTTACAGAAATCCAAATTCAGACCTCATAGGAACACCTTGCACAAAAATCCAAACCACCATGAAACAATTTCAAAACAAACCTGTTGAATCTCTTATTATAATCAGTGGGTCTGTTGCGGACCTATCTACTGTTTCAATGACAGCTGTCACAGTCTGGGCCTTCCTTCTCCGTAGATGACCAGTCCCAGCCTGCTGCTTGATGCTCCTGATGTCATCAATATTGTGAAGACCCCATTCCTTCAGATCCTCATGAAGTCGTAGCCAGAGGGGTGACTCAAACAAATCTCCTCTGAGGCTGTTTTGGGAGAATTCAATATCCTGAAAATTAAGATAAAGCAATTATTTCTTGATCAACAGGAAGTACAATGCAAAGCAGGCATATTCATCAGAACATCTGCCTGTAATGTAAGTAAAAACAATATATTGCTCATCTAAAACGAAAGAAATAACAAAAAATATGAACTAAAAAAGGGTAAAGTCAGCCTTATTTTATCACTGACAGAAAGGCTGACTGAAAGACAGTCTCTGAGTAATAGCCCGGTCAATATCGACATCAAACATTGCAAACGCGCATGTAACTACGATTTTGTTATATATTGTTAGGTCCCTTGAGAGTAGTTAACACCCAAGTTTGCAACACTGAAAACCCTGTGCTGCCAATGTCAACGTCAAATCAAAATTTGTTCAAAAGTTTTTGCGCGTGTATCTCATGAACCGTGTTAGCTAAAGAGTTGAAATTTTTACAGGTGATGTATGTCTATTGCTGCTATAACAACAAATACACAAAATAGAGAATTTACAGAAGGCCAGCTCGCCCCTTCTTTCGATCACTTATGCCTACTCTTTAGGGTTGCTACTATTACTTTCTGATTTTTTTAATGAAGTTACCTATCGTTTGTATTTGTAAGTGTATGAATTAGGTATATGCAATTGATAAACTCCTAAATTACCTGGCTGATATGAAATATTTTTTACCATATGGAAGTAGGTACCTACCTGAGTAGAAAATCTTATTTCTAATAGGAAATAAGTAGGTCCCCACCTAAATCGGTAGATAAGCAATGGGTTTGGGTCACGAGACTAGGTGGTGAGGGAAACGACCCATAGGTAGGCAGTTAGGCAAGTAGGTAGTAAGTAGGTAGAGGACCGGCCGGCGGCGATGACCGACATGACAAAGGGTTCCTCACGTCGTTCGTCGGTGTTTCCCACAGAAAACAAGTGTATCTATCTAAAAGAAAGGCCTAAAAAATACCTATCTTACCGTCACGAACTTTAATAGGTTAGGTACCTATGGTTGAAAGGTAGGTATTTCTTAACAGGGAAGCAAGCCATCATGAATGTCAAACGTGCCGTCACTAGTCAGTCGCTCACAGACTACCTACCTACCAATGTATTGTCGGGTGGGCGATACGCGCTGGGAACGGTAAGTAGGTAGGTTGGTAAGTACCTATCATGACACGAACATGACGACATGACAAGCGTGGGGACGCGCCCGGAAAAAATGCGGGCATGTACGCTGTATCTGTAGCTGTAAGTTGGTAGGTAGGTAGGTACCTACCTTACTTTCGAAGTAAACCTACTTACCTACTATAGTTTCGAAGGTCACCGGCTGCCGTGACGAAAAAATCCATTCCATTTGGAAGTCCATTTGGACTACCATAGGTAGGTACCTACCTTATGATCGGAAATGAAGTTGACATAACTTGGACCTTTTGCTATCGGTATTTCGGTACTCATCGCTGCAGTATGTATCTACTGGTAGGTAGACCTACCTAAACCCATTTAAACTACCAAATAAACTAAAGCGCAACCTACCTACTTTTACGTACGTACATAAAACGCTAAAGCACATATTACGAACGAAAAATAAGATTTTTAAAAAGAAATCCCTCCATTTCTAGTGTTTTGAAGTAGGTATCTATTTATTTATCAAATAAAAGAGTTCTACTTACTTTTCATTATTGCGTGGGAAACTGAAAAATGACAATGCACAATTTTCTGTGGTGTTATTACACCCAAACACATCACAAACATATTTTTCTTTACTCGCTATTCTGTCCGGCCGCACCGAACGCGCCGTTCACACTCAACCATTACCGGTTCGACACGGTTCCACAGAGCGTGTAAACGACGCGTGTGGATGTCTGAGTGAGTTTAGCCGCGTTTGCTCGAAGCCGACTCTCTGGATTGCGCTAGCCAATACTTACTTTGTGACAAATACTAAAAACCAGAATAGAATAAATATTAAGGGGGGCTCCCATACAAGAAACGTGATTTTTTTGCTCATTTTGTGGATAATATTTCGAAGGCTGTTTCTCGTGAACCGTGATAGTTAGATGGTTGAAATTTTCACAAATGATGTATGTCTATTACCACTATTACAACAAATACCAAAAACTAGTCAAGTGCGAGTCGGGCAACAGATATGATATTTCTGTCAGTTTTATAAATAATGGTACGGAATCCTTTGTGCGCGAGTACGACTCGCACTTGGCCAGTTTTTTTGTATTTGTTGTTATAGCGGCAATAAACATACATCATCTGGGAAAATTTAAAAGATCTATCTGTCACGGTTCATGAGAAACAGCCTCCGAAACATTATTTACAAAAACCAACAAAAAAACACGTTTCTTGTATGGGAGCCCCCCTTACTATTTATTGTATTCTGGTTTTTAGTATTTTTTGTAATAGCGGCAACAGAAATACATCTCCTGTGAAAATGTCAACTCTCTTGCTATCACAGTTCATGAGATACACGCGAAAAAACTACTGAACGGATTTTGATATGCATCATCTGCGAAAATTTCAACTCTGTAGCTATCACGATTCACGAGATACAGCCTGGTGACTGACGGATGTTTGAACAGACAGCGAAGTCTTAGTAATAGGGTCCCGTTTTTACCCTATTGGGTACGGAACCCTAAAAACTGGCTAAGTGCAAGTCGGACAACATAATATGGTTTTTTGAAAAAAACAATGTAACAAGAGCTGTTACATCGGAAATTCTGTAATTTCACAGCTTTCTTAGCACTGCGGAAGAATTGCCCATCTTTGACTTGCTGTATCTTTGCAACCAAAAGACATAGTGTGCTCAGGTTTCGCTGAAATTGTAGCAAATTTAGTTATCTATATCTATCTATATCTATATACTTAAAATAAAACAGTAAAACCCGTGTGTCTGTACATTGAATAAAAATACGAAAAACTAATTGGGGGTGATGTAAAAATAGCATTAGAACACATTTCAGTAATTATCTAAATTTTTGTCTGTTTGTCCGTTTGTCTGTTTGTTACCGCTAATCTCCGAAACTACTGGACGGATTTGAATGAAACTTTTTGTATTGTGTAGCTACTAAACCTGGTCAACATCTTAGCCACTTTTACTGCGGAAAACCGCTCTTTCCTACGGAAAAAGGATAAAGCGTAAAATCTTTACATTTTTAAGATAAGTTAACCGCTAATCTCTGAAACTACTGGACGGATTTGATCGAAACTTTTTGTATTGTGTAGCTACTAAACCTGGTCAACATCTAAGCCACATTTTACTGCAGGAAAATCGCACTTTCCTACGGGAAATACGATTAAACGTAAAATGGACTCTTCGACCGGTTAGACTTGAATGAAACATTTTGTCGTGTAAATTCTGCTCAACATCTAACACTTTTATTGCGGAAAAATCGTTCATTTTCATGGGAAATACGATTACAAGTAGAATCTTTAAATTCTTTCAAAACATTTAATCTTTAACCAGGTGGATTTCAATATAGTTTTTTTGTCGTGTACTTATAGTTATTAACTTATTAAGCACACAAGGTCAAAGTATAAACTACTTATTACTGCCGGAAAATCACTCATTTGCATGTTGAAATGAAAGGTCTGGGTACCACGTAGATGTGGACCTCAAGATCAGTAACTATGATTTTTGCCTAAAACTATTCCGTTTTTTTGTTATCTATATCGACACATTTAATGTCAACAGTGAAAGGTCTATTTAATAAAACTGTAAAAGTTTAGTGCTACGCAACCCTTTATACTTACTTTGAAAATACAAACCGCAGCGGCTTCATATTTGAATTCTCGCGATGTTTGTTTGTACGCGATAATCTCCGAAAAGAAGTAAAATATATTGATGAACCTTTTTGTAATATGTAGCTTCTAGCATTGGTCAACATCTAGGATTTTTACCGCGGGAAAGTTGCTCATTCCCTCAAAAAATACGATATTAAATAATTTGTATGGCAGCCCTCTTTAAATTTTATTTTATTTCTGTGTTAAGTATTAATTGTTTTTATAGCGGCAGCAGAAATATGACATTTGAGAAAATTTCAACTTTAACTACCACGGTTTATGAGATACAGCCCTGATCCTGTACCCGAATTTTCTAAACTACAGGCTACTATTCTACAGGCAAAATTCGATGTACATTGCGTAGCCGGTTTATTAATGAAATCATAATTGCTAATCGGCTACGCAATGTACATCGAATTTCACCTGTAGAATTATAGCCTATAGTTTCGTTGCATGAGCCACTGGTGATAGATGGATGAACAAACAGACAGTGAAGTTTCAGTAACTGGGTATCCTTTAGGTAATAAACCCTGAAAAATAATTGGAGGGAAACTTCTTTTCGTGTGGGACACCAAGTCGTTCAGCGACCCGATGAACCCAGGTGTCAGAGTTTTTCAACTGCCTACTCCAAATAGCAGGCTTCTGACATGGCTGTGTAACGACCACCGTCTTTTTAATCATAAACAGCAACCGGGGCCGAAACACGGAACCATCTTGGTTTTCTGACAATGAGATAGTTCAGAATGCAATGTTCTAAACAGACTGCGACTAGGAAATAAAAAACACTAAGCGAAAATATCAACTTTTTGAGTGTCCTACCGGGAATAGAACCCGGATACCCGACAACCAACCAACCAACCATTTGAAATTGGTATGCATCTTACAGATGCATGCGTTAGCGCTGCGCTGTGGGCGCCGCCATAGATTGTGCATGCATCCATTTTGATGTTTGAAATGGTGGCTGACAAATGTTTTGATTAAGGTCTTCATCAACGTTTATGATGATAGATAAGTGATGATAACTTTTATCAGCACTGGATGGCCTGTCTACCTACCTGACGAGGGACACAAGGAACATGGCTAAACTATAAATACGAAATAAATATAACATAAACACGAAACACAGGAAAACATCGCTTGGCGAGACGAAGTTCGCGGGCACCAGCTAGTATTTAATAAAGTTATATGAAACGTACTTGAAAAAATCTTCGTTATGGTAGATTTTTATAAAAAACTGAAATATGGGCCAAAATTTCGAAGTTTATTGAGCACCGTGGAGGCAGCACAAGGTTTTCAGTGTTGCAAACTTGGGTATTAACTACTCTCAAGGGACCTTACAACATATAAAAAAATCGTAGTTACATGCGCGTTTGCAATGTTTATTTATTTTTATGTCGATATTGACGGGGCTATAAGGGCTGGTTCTGATTTCTTTAGATTCTGGAATCATGAATATTAAACAGGGTTGCCAACCGTACGAGATTTCTCGTACAAATACGAGATTTATGGTCTCCCGTACGAGGTACGAGGACACTGTCAATCTCGTACAATTTTGTACGAGATTTTCACATGTTACATAATTTTAATTGCTGACAACCCTTTTTTGCTTCTCAAGTAATCAAAGTCTATGAAAAGTCATCAATTGTCTAGGAAAGAAATTCCCGAGTGAGTGGGAAAAGTTCCCGTTCGTTCGCTCGCTGGTTTATTCGTTGGTTTCTCGCACTATTTGTCTCTGTCGCACATACTGAAATATCTATCTTCTTTTCTTTCTTTACGTGTAGATAGGAGTTTGTACTTTTGTATGTCTTTGTAGAAGTGAGCGTTGAGGGATCGTTTTGAAACAAACTTTAAAGAAGAAAAACTTTACATTAAAATTATAAATGGTGTATGAACTTTAGTCTGAATACACTGAAATCAGTATGAGTGATAGCAACGATGATGCTGATCGCTCGCCAACTCGGATTTTATTGGTTTTACAACACGTCGAAAGCTGTACGAGGTTCGAAACGTAAAATACGAGATTTTTAGGAGCTTCTGTACGAGAAAAGAAATTTTTAGGTTGGCAACCCTGATATTAAATATCTGTTTTCAAAACTAGGTGTTCTTTGAAATTGATGCTGATATCATTTAATTCGCTAGAACAAGTATAACAAACCTGCGACAGTAGTTCCATATGGCAAATAGTCTCATCCTTGGCTTCTTCTAAAGTCCCTGTTAATAGTCCAGCAGGTCCTGGGAATTTTCGTTTAATCTTATGGTCAAAGTGAGAATTTATTATCTTCCTTTTTGTATGCTTTGGAGAAACAAATGTTTCTTTGATTATATTCACATTATCAGCTTTAGCAGGCGACTTAAATGGTAAACCGTTACATAGTGTGTCTTGTTTCGAAGCTGAATCAATTTGCGGCGACTTTACTACAACTTTTTCTGCACTTGCAGTATAGCTTTCTGGGTGTGAGAGTGGTTGTATGTTTTCATCATTTTCTATTGCTTTCTCATCATTCTTATCCACTTGCCTGGGTACTTCCGGAAAATCAAACTGCGATAGTACCTGTAACAACACAGTTTTATCAAAATGTACCGATGAGTGCGAAGTTTGATTTCAAAACAAGACTGTAAGACAAGACAGGGATTCTTGGTATTTAGAGGTTACCTGGTCAAAATCGTCCGACTCAAACATGTCAGCAGATATTGGATGCCTGCCTGTATTCACGGCCTGTAATAAGCTAATCCTTACAAATTGAACTAAATGAAAATTATCCAGTAAAAATGCTAATATTTGCCGGACACGAACATTATTTTATTTTGACAATTTGACACTTGTTTTTTTTTAGAGAAAAGGCCACTATTCCATGGCCACACAAAAAGCTTGCCAGATAGTTCAAAATTATTCTTCTTCTCCATTTTTGATGATCCCAACGATCCTAACCCACCTCTAAAAATGATATTATATATTATCTTGCAAAAAATAATATAAATACAAACTTAGTAAACATATCATCAAAACTGAAATAAACCAACAACTGATAATCACCCTGCGACACTCCTGTAAGTACTCAGTGCATGGCACAAAGTGTGCACAAAGTGCACAAATGATGTTCACAAGAAGCAAGAAGATCATGAAAGAAAAGCTCATAAAGCTTACATTTTTTTGTAGTTTTTTTTCTCCCTCTTACGAGCCCTCTTATTAAAAGAGGGAGACCTACCTTTCTCATTACAAAAGTTGCAAACTCTAAATTAAAACTTGAAAACAAATTGCATTTTCGTCTTCATGGTATACTTAAGTCAGTATAAGTTGTCAAAGTTGTTAGTTTTATATTGTCATTATTTCAAAACGTATTTCATATTTCCGTATCTTTTGAGCAACAAAATATATTTTGCTTTAAATTTTTAATTTTTGTTTTGATTTTCATAATAAATAGCTCAAAATGGCTGTATTTGATAACTTAAATCCATTAAAATATGTTACCCCTAGATTTACCGAAGAACAATTAGAAGATATCGTTAAGTGGTTTGACGAAAATTCACAACCTCTGCTGATGCTGGTAATAAACGAGACCAGAGTACCAACAAATGTTATAACTATTGAACAATTACAGACTTTTCTTGGACTGAAAACGTAGTGTATCTATTTTTTCAAAGTAGTGTAATGGTTAGCGCATAGGTACATTACGTTATGCAAAGGTAACGACACCACACCACTTCTTGCCTCTTTGTAACTTTTTCGTTACGTTAAGTTTACGGAAATTATAACAACAAAAACACTATCGGTCTTACTTAACCTACTATTCTATTTCTATTTCAGCCTATTGCAGTCCACTGCTGGACGTAGGCCTCCCCCAGGGAACGCCATAAGGCACGATCTCCCGTTTTTGCCATCCAGTCGCTACCAGCCGCCTTTTTCAAGTCATCGGTCCATCTGGCCGGAGGGCGTCCAACGCTACGCTTGCCGAGGCGTGGCCTCCACTCGATAACCCGCTTACTCCACCGTCCGTCGGTTCTACGACAGATGTGGCCAGCCCACTGCCACTTCAGCTTGCTACACTTCCAGACTATGTCCGTCACTTTGGTCTTTTTTCGGATGGCCTCATTCCGTACTTTATCCATTATAGAGATACCAAGCATAGACCTTTCCATAGCTCTCTGAGTGACATGTAGCCGGTGGGCCAGTTTTACTGTCAAGTTCCACGTCTCGGCTCCGTAGGTCATGACTGGTAGGACGCATTGATCGAACACCTTGGTCTTAAGGCATTGTGGCAAAGATGATTCGAGGATGTGACGCAGCTTTCCAAATGCTACCCAACCAAGCTGCACTCTTCTGGTGATTTCAGCCTCAAAGTTGTCTCTTCCCATCTGCAAAGTTTGCCCAAGGTACACGTATTTCTGGACAACTTCAAGGACTACACCTTCGACGGAGACCGGCTCGGGGATTATGTGTTGATTGAACATGACCTTCGTCTTATCCAAGTTCATCCCAAGTCCAACACGTCTCGAGGCAGAGTTAAGACTAGATAGCATTTTTTGCAGGTCCTGCAGCGATTCGGCCATTATGACTATGTCGTCGGCAAAGCGGAGATGTGTGAGACTTTCGCCGTTGACGTTGATGCCCAGTCCATCCCACTGTAGAGTTTTGAAGACATCCTCCAATGCGTTGGTGAAGAGTTTCGGGGATATAACGTCACCCTGTCTTACACCACGGAGCAGTTGGATGGGTCTTGTATTATGGTTTTGTACTTGAACGGACATCGTAGCCATTTGATAAAGGCTTCTCAGCACCTCCACATACCGCCAGTCGACTTGGCACCGCTGCAAGGACTCCAAAACAGCACAGGTTTCGATAGAGTCGAAGGCTTTTTCGTAGTCCACAAAAGCCATACACAGTGGTTGGTTATAATACTCCTCTGTCTTCTGTATAACCTGCCTTACAGTATGGATGTGGTCCACGGTACTGAAGCCCTTACGAAACCCGGCCTGTTCCGGTGGCTGAAAGGCGTCAAATCTTGATGCCAGACGATTCGTGACGACTCTCGAGAACAGCTTATAGACGTGGCTCAGAAGTGTGATCGGCCTATAGTTTTTGAGAAGCGTTTTGTCTCCTTTTTTGAAAAACAATGCCACTACACCTCTGCTCCACGCCTTCGGGGTTGTCCTATTGGTTATTACAGAGTTGAAAAGCCTTTTCAGCTCCTCGAGGACAGGTTTTCCACCGGCCTTAAGTAGCTCAGAGGCCACTCCGTCTTCCCCGGGAGCCTTCCCATTCTTAAGCTGTCTGAGAGCCGCCGCGATTTCGTCTATATCTACGTCCGGGAGACCTTCTGTAAAGTGGCGGGAGAGAGGAGCTCTTGGGTCTGGGGTCGCATCAGGTGGAGGCTTTTTCGCATGTGACGCATACAGATTTCCGTAGAAGTCCTCAATTTCAGCGAGAATCTCTGGAACCGATGTGACAGTTACACCATTCGAGGTAGTTAGTTTTGCCAGATGACTCCTTCCCAGTGTCTTGGTAAAAACTTTCGACCCTCGGTTTTTCTCAATCGCCTCCTTTACGAGTCGAGTGTTATAGCTTCGGAGGTCGCGTCTTACCATACTTCGGATCTTTTTGTTAAGTGACTGGGGATCTGGCAATGCATCCTCTGGTGTTTCCCGTCTAATTCGCATCAGTTCCAGGGCCTCGCTTGAAAGTTTGGACTTCTTGTCTGTTCGCCTTTTACGAAAATGCTTCGTCCCCACTTCGCGAATAGCCCCGACTATGCTCTCTAGGTCCTCGTCAACGTTTGCCGGGGTCTCCAGGGCAGCGAATCGATTTTTCAGTTCAAGTTGGAACTCCTCATGTCCGGCTTGGGGCAGATTGGGACGGAGAACTTGCTTCACCATGCGGTTTCTTTCTAGCTTGAAGTTGATATTTAGGGTGCCTCTTACTAGTCGGTGATCACTTCCGGTATTGAACCTATGGATCACTGAGACATCCCTAAATATATGCCGTTTATCCGTCATGATGAAGTCGATCTCGTTCTTCGTCCTGCCATCAGGGCTCTTCCAGGTCCACTTCCGTTGGGGCTTTTTCTGATAAAAGGTGTTCATACAGAACAGCCCCTGCCTGCTAAGAAAGTTGACTAGCATTTGGTCCCTCTGGTTTCTGCTCCCGTAGCCATGTGGTCCCACTGCTTAGCACTTAACCTACTGCTTAGCACTAACTTAATAGATTTATATTTTGCATTCCAGATTACACCGTAGAAGTTTCAAAACCCCCAGCTACTACGAAATAATGAGACAGGTGGAGGCATTGAAAATGGAACGCCAAAGAATGCTAACTAAAGATCAATTCATTTACATGTTAGACAAGTGGGTTATGGAACCGGATATGAATCATGAACTAAAAATGGCTTTTAAAGTAAACAATTTATATTAGTTTAGACCCGATCTAAACGTAATTTATATAGCTACGTTACGCTTCGTGCGTTTGTGCCTAGCGAGATCATGGATGGTCAAAATTAAAACTTTGGAACGGGCAATAGTTAACCCCGTTGTAATGCTAAATACCTTAGCTTACTCTAAGGCTTGGAGTTTAAATACGCAATCTATAGGGTGTTTTGGACCTCCCATACAAAATTGCTGATCAGCTGAGTTACTATGGGAGGTCCAAATTTTTTTTCGTATTTCAACCTATGTTCCTTGGGGAAAGTTGTTCCTTATCACCAGCCGGTTCTGAGTTTTCGCTATCGGTCACTAGTAAAATTTCACCCTATATAGAGTGCGCGTAAGGCTCTACGCCGCACTATCAAAGCGTTAATAGTTGCTCCCTAGATACAGACACAAATAAGGAAAACTCTCTATTTTCTGATACAGAAGTCAAATGTATGAGAATTTATAAAGGTTCAATAGTACTGTCACTGACATTTTGCTACTGATAGACAGAGAGGTTGTGTGCAGACTACTGCAAATCGTTCAGACTTTTTAGTTGCACTCTACAGAGTGTTAGGAAAAGTTAAACCACGAGTTTCCTTTAAACCACGAGTTCTGTAAGTATAACAATGTATCTTGAGCATATTAAAAAGAATATAAAAAATAGTTAAAATAAAAAATAATTTACTAAACCATTTTGTCAAAATAACCAACCCTAGTACTGAGCGCGACTCTGTGGCGCGACATAGCGCCTCGTTACGGTTACATACAGTTGCGCTTGTATCGTTTGTTATAGACCTTATTGCGCGCGGCGAAGGACCAGCGCAAATTTGTCCGGGATTTTGTAAAAGTTTTTGAAAAATATTTTAATTTTTGAATAGTTTTTATAAAATGTTTGAACACGCTTAACATACTTTATTATACACATAGATTGCGTGGTTTAAAGGAACGTACTACTTTTCCTAACACCCTGTATTAGCTTGCTTGTATATACTTTAAGGCTAGATACCAAAAAAACCTCCCAGCATAAAAAAAGACATAACAAATTAGGAACATATTTTACTCAATTTTCTTTTAGGTGTTCGATACTGAAGAACGTGGCTTTTTAGAAACTGACATTCTAAGAGAAATATTGGTAACCTACGGTGAACATCCATTGGATGAAGATGAGGTGACAGAATTTCTAAGGGATGCTGATGTCAGAGGCGACGGAAATATTATTTATGCAGAGTTTGTTGACAGCCTTTTCAAATTAGCACCAGAATTGGCTAAGTTAGAGGTAAGTACATAATCGCGTGCGTGCACAGGCCTTTTTTGTCGCGCACTAGTGGTGTTGTAGTGTGGTCACACAATACGTTGGTAGGATGTCTCTTTCGATCTTTAAATCAATCCAACGCGAGTGAAAAAGACTTTTGAATGTTACGCGAGAAAAAAGTAGCCTGTACACGCATAGATTTATGTAGCAAGGGTTATTTTGTTTAATCTGCTTTTTGTTTAACCTACCTACGCTTTAAAAGGGCCTTGTTGCAAAATAGGCCAATTTTGTGTAAAAGGAACAGAATTTGACGCTGGCGTGACCTGATTTATTTTTCATTTACAGAAAGAATATCTTTATGAAGACCCAGACAACGATCCATCAGTACCACCTTTGCCACCGGAACCAGAACCAGAACCAGAACCTGAAGCAGAGCCTGTTGATTTACCTGAACCAATTCCGCCTCCACCTCCACCTCCTCCAGCGAAGGGAGGGAAAGGTGCTCCTCCACCCCCTAAAGGCAAAAAGAAATAAATTATTGTGTAGAAATGTTATCGAAATATATGTACTAATCTATCAGCAAACTATCAGTCGGAGTTATTCTTCATTTCATGATAATTGACATTATTACTATACACATTACATGGCACGCTATTTGGTGTGTCTCCTGCTGTCAAACCTCAGACTCAGACTGCCTGCCTGGTGCAGTTTGAGTCTTTGATCACACGTAGCGAGTTAGTACCTACAGAGTTGGTGGTGAGGCAGTGCACTCAACCGAGCGTATTCATTGAAAATTTGGGCACAGCAGAGGTTGAATACGAGTGAAGTGATTCAAACCACAATAAATAACAGGTAAAACTGAACAACTTTCCTTAAGGACCTCCCATACAATAAAATCTGCTGGCCGACCAATTTTCTATGGGAGGTCCAAATATTTTTTCACACTTCAGGATGGTCATGATTTCCTTCACAAAAATAATCAAAGCAAGTTACAAGACTGTCGTAAGTTTATTGCTACAAACGATCTCTTCCAGACAACCTCAATGCGAGGCAATGGATAGTACCTAGTGTTAAGTAGGACAGATTAAGTTATTTTTAGGCCAGACTAAAACGAATATTTTCAACTTATACCGGGAATAACAAGCCGAAAGGAGCTCAAGGTACTCATGAAACTTAAACTTACCTTACCTTTACAGCCTCAACAGTCCACTGCTGAACTTGGGCCTCCCCCTAACGGGTTTCAGTTATTTTTTATAGGTTTATCTGGCAGCACTAAGATTAAACACCTTGTTGCCAAAACCAAAAAATTTAAACTAATTTCTAGTCTTTGATTTGGGGACCCACAATGCACGGCATACTCAATGCACAGCAGGTTAATGCACGGCAGCGTATTGTACAGCAGATCATTGTACGACATGATGGTTGGATGGTCTTGAAAGACGGGCCCGGACCGATAAAGTACAGGGGTTGAAATGGAATCAAAACAAATGACGTCACAGCGGATGAAGTGATGTGACAGTGTTGACTTTAATCGACTTATCGATTCATTTTCCAAACATGACATGCAAGGCACGGAGGGGGGGACGGGGTGGGCAAAGCACTCTTTGATTTGATTATTTGACTCGTCTTGTCGAGTACATGTAATGTACAACAATATAGTATACAATACTATATTGTTGTACAATAGTATAGAATAGTATAGTATACAATACTATATTGTTGTACATTGTACGGTTACGGTCACGGTCACGACATGGTGGATGGAATCAAAACAATGTCGCCATCCATCACCCCGTACCGAAAGTGCACGAGGGTGGATTGCACGACATGATGGTTGGAGACATCACGTGTTGTGGTAGAATAGTGATGTGACTATATCGATCATAAATATTACATGCATTTCTAACTTAATCGATATTGTTTTTATATAAAATATAATTAAATATATTCTTTTGTGAGCTTGGTCACTCACTTCGTTCGCTCCAGGGGGTCTTAGTTTTAACCTAACCTATCTTACTGTGTCGGATTTGTGTTGAAAATGTTTTTTTTTACTGCGGGGCTTTTTTTATCCCAAACCTCTCCTCCGTGGGTTGCCTTGCATGTCATGTTCGGAAAATGAATGATATGTCGTTTAAAAGTCAACACTGTCACATCACTTCATCCGCTGTGACGTTATTTGTTGTGATTCCATTTCCACCCCTGTACATTATCGGTCCGGGACCGTAATTCAAGACCATCCATCCATCATGTCGTACAATGATCTGCTGTACAATACGCTGCCGTGCATTAACCTGCTTTGCATTGAGTATGTCGTGCATTGTGGGTCCCCGTCTTGTCTTATCGTCTATGGTTAGATGGAAAAGTGACAAATCGTTTCTTTCGTGAAATTAGGCTTTTGGTGCAAAATATTTTAAATATTTTGAATATTCTGTTACCTGCTTTGTTCAATATGTTTTGATAAGCATATTTGACTTTATTCTCAAGTTGTTAAGGATTTACAATAGTGATATATTTAAAAGTTTCCTACATACATTTAAGCAATGGATCTCGAAGACAATGCAATGGGTTTGACCCCTGAACAGACTGATAAAATACTTCAATTCCAAGACTTGACCGGCATCGAAGACATGTCAATATGCAGAGACGTCCTACAGAGGCATCAGTGGGATTTGGAGGTAAGAAATTCAACTTGTAAACTACTTACAGATTGTTTAGTTTCTAGGTCATTTAGTGTTGTTACCGCCATCAGTGTAATGAAGCTAAATCTAACATGTGCCTATTCATTTTGCAGGTAGCGATACAGGAGCAGTTGAATATTAGGGAAGGACGGCCGTCTGTGTTCGCTACTGAAGCAAGGATGCCTGCGGTAGTCCATGACCATATAGCTCAGCAAGTTTTCACTGACGAACCTGCGGAGGGACCCGGCGGCGTTCGAGGCCTCATTTCATATGTGGTCAACCTAGTAGTGTCCATGTGCTATAACACATTATCGTCAATATTGAACTTGCTATTAAGTTTTGTTCGTAATGATGACCGCAGATGTGAGTGTGTTATCCATTTATCTACTTATCTCAATTAACTGTACCAACTAAAGACAAAAAAGTAATCAATTCTATTATAAGTTACTAAAAGTGGTAAAACTTCAATGGTAAGTTAGTCATTATAATTTGTACTACTTACTTTATTTTATGCCTAGTGAGCGGTAGTACATAATTTGATTATTGACCTTACCAAATATAACATAACATTTATGAGTTCTCTACTTACCACAATCTTGAGTTCCATCTTTACCATAACAAAATGAAACAATGTATAAATCTTACAAAGTAACTTGTGTTCCAGTGGTTACGGACCCCCTAGGCGATGTAATGGGCTTTATCGAGAACTACACATCTCGCTTCAGTCCACACCCTGTGTTCTACCAGGGCACATACGCCCAGGCACTGAACGATGCCAAGAATGAGTTGAGGTTCCTCATTGTGTACCTACACTCGGAGTCTGCTAGTGAGACTCAGTCCTTCTGCAGGTGAGTTTAGTTACTTGAAAGCAAGGCCTCCCAAGGCTAGGCATCCTAAAACTTTGCATATACTTACATATATCACGCCTATATCCATTGCAGGGTAGGCAGAGCATAAATGGCTGTAAAAAACATGTCTCACAGTCATGTCTGACAAAAATTTGAGAGTCATTTAAAAGATTTTGTAATACAATAAAATTGTAATATAATTCTACTCTCAAATCCCACAGTTGCTTGCTATGGGGTGATGCTATTCAAAGCCGGCACCACGCTGAAATAAAAATTTGCACCCTGATGAAAATATAATTAGGCAATGACTGCCTAAAGACTGGTACTGATGCTTATTTAAGTCTGATACAACATTCTGTAAATAAGCTTCAGTATCAGTACTTCAACCTGATGAGTGGATTACCTTTTAATGGAGTTATACATTTTTAAGTGATGTAGGCAGCACTTATCCTTAGGCAGCATCTGAAGAATGATCCTACTAATATTATAAAGGCGGATGTTTGTGTGTGTGTTTGTTACGACATCACGCAAAAACGGCTGATTGGATTGCCATGAAACTTTGCAGAAATATAAAAGGGCATCTGGAATAACACATAGGATACTTTTTACCACGGAAAAATGTCTCATTCCCACGGGATCACGCATTTTCCAATATTCTTGAAATAGGTGGCGTGACTGAGCCGATTCGCGTTTTAAACGTTTTCGCCGAAAACTAACAGCGACATCTCTTGGCGAATAATGCTTTTTTCCCGCGGAATTATAGGTTGCAGCGAGTGAAACCGCTGACGGGCAGCTAGTACCTAAATAAAATTTAGTCTTTCTTACCTTTACATTACAATAGAAAAATTATTCACAGTAACTGTGCATATTTTTAGGTGTTTTGGTTTAAATTGTATGCATAACAAAGTACAAATCATATGAATCATATTTGTCAAGTGCTTGCTATGCAAATCACTAACACAAATGTAGCTGCTAAAGCGAATTTTGTTCTCATTAGTATTCTGAAGTTACGTATAATAGCTACAGCAAATCAATGGTTTCAAAACTTTACTCCGTAATAATACCTACCTACCTATAATACTATTTAATAGTTGTCAGTAGTAAAGATAATAAGATTCTAATAAGAATATGTTGATTACCATATTCTGGACCTTATTGTACTGCATAAATGAAGATTTCTCATGTGAGCATTCTTTGCAAATAGGGTAGCATGCAAAAACAGACTTTTCCTAAACAGCTGAGTTTAATAGGTCAAATTGAACAACTTTCCTCAAGAAGGGCCCTTTTCCTGTCATGCGTATTTTCGCACGCGCGCGGATCTGGTCCGCATGCGGGCCGCACGCATCTTATCTTTTGATACATGTTTTTCCTATCATGCGGCTAGCACGCGCGCGGAACGCGGATTGACGCAAACGAAATCCCTGTCCTGCGTGTGACCAGGAGCGTGCTATCATCCGCATGCGGACCAGATCCGCGCGCGTGCGAAAATACGCATGACAGGAAAAGGGCCCGAAGTACAGGTCAAAGCATTTAAAAAAAATTGCTACCTCCTATGGAAATCAGTCTTTCTGTTTTTTTTGTATTTCAGCTTCAAATCATTGATTTGGGAAAAGTATTTCTGTTTCACCTGTTGGTCTTAGAGTTTTTGGGAAAGGTCATTCGGTACCACCCATATTGCTTTCAATAACAAAAAATATTGTCAAACAGGAATACCCTAGCAGACCCCGACGTGATCGCGTACATAAACACGCACGCGCTCTTCTGGGGCTGCAGCATCGACAGTTCCGAGGGCTGGCGGGTGGCGCAGTCTGTCGGCGGGCGGCGGTACCCGCTACTGTGCGTGGTGTGCGTGAGGGAGCACCGGATGACGGTGGTGGCGAGATCGGAAGGATCCTGTGACCCTAGGACTCTGCTCTCGAGGCTGCGGAGAGTCGTGCAAGACAATGAGCCGCATTTAGCGATGGCTCGCGCTGACAGGTCAGTAACTATCTCTGGGGCTTCAGTATAGACAGTTCCGAGGGCTGGCGGGTGGCGCAGTCTGTCGGCGGGCGGCGGTACCCGCTACTGTGCGTGGTGTGCGTGAGGGAGCACCGGATGACGGTGGTCGCGAGATCGGAGGGATCCTGTGACCCGAGGACCTTACTGTCAAGGCTGCGGAGAGTTGTCCAAGACAATGAGCCGCATTTAGCGATGGCTCGCGCTGACAGGTCAGTATACCTACTAATGTGGACAAAAAGGCAATGCAGTTTATTTCTGGGGCTGTAGTATCGACAGTTCTGAAGGCAGGTACCCGCTACTGTGCGTGGTGTGCGTGAGGGAGCACCGGATGACGGTGGTGGCGAGATCAGAGGGGTCGTGCGACCCTAGGACTCTTCTTTCAAGGCTGCGAAGAGTAGTGCAAGACAATGAGCCGCATTTAGCGATGGCTCGCGCTGACAGGTCAGTAATCCTTACACATGTGGCCAATAATGTAGCGAGATATATCTCTGGGGCTGCAGTATAGACAGTTCTGAAGGCTGGTAGCCATTACTGTGCGTGGTGTGCGTGAGGGAGCACCGATGGCGGTAGTCGCAAGGTCGGAAGGATCCTGTGATCCTAGGACTCTTCTTTCGAGGTTGCGAAGAGTCGTGCAAGACAATGAGCCGCATTTAGCGATGGCTCGCGCTGACAGGTCAGTATAGCTACCTATATGGTTAAAAGGGTAATGAATATTATTTCTGGGGCTGCAGTATTGACAGTTCTGAAGGCTGGTAGCAATTACTAAGCGTGGTATGCGTGAAGGAGCATCGGATGACGGTGGTCGCGAGGTCGGAGGGATCTTGCGACCGTAGGACCTTACTCTCGAGGCTGCGAAGAGTCGTGCAAGACAATGAGCCGCATTTAGCGATGGCTCGCGCTGACAGGTCAGTATACCTACTAATGTGGTCAAAAGGGTAATAAATATTATCTCTGGGGCTGTAGTACCGACGGTTCCGAAGGCTGGTAGCCATTAATATGCGTGAGGGAGCACCGGATGACGGTGGTGGCGAGGTCAGAGGGATCTTGCGACCCTAGGACTCTTCTTTCGAGGCTGCGGAGAGTTGTCCAAGACAATGAGCCGCATTTAGCGATGGCTCTCGCTGACAGGTCAGTAATACTTTCTCTTGTGGTCATTAATGTAGCAAGTATCTCGTACATAAGAAAACTATAATATAAGAAAAGTTTTCAAAAAAAGAAGTCGGTTTATTTATTCCTTTGTAACCCTTTTATTAATTGTCATAGAGTGGAACGCGAGGTGACGCAGCGCCTCCGCCAGTCACAGGACGAGGCCTACGCGGAGTCTCTGGCCGCTGACCAGGAGAAGGAACGGCGCCGCAACGCAGAACGGGCCGCACAGCAACAGAGGGAGAATGAGGAGTTGATGAGGAAGCAGATGGAGGAGAAACGCAAACTAGAGGTTGGTATACCATTGATATTGTCCAGTGTAGTGTAAGGTACACTAGCAGCTGACCAGGAGAAGGAACGGCGCCGCAACGTCGAACGGGCCGCACAGCAACAGAGAGAAAATGAGGAGCTGATGAGGAAACAGATGGAGGAGAAACGCAAACTAGAGGTTGGTATACCAATGATATTGTCCAGTGTAAGGTACACTTGGAATGATACAAGAGAAAGAGACGAGGGACGAGGCCTACGCGGAGTCACTAGCAGCTGACCAGGAGAAGAAACGGCGCCGCAACGCAGAACGGGCCGCACAGCAACAGAGAGAAAATGAGGAGTTGATGAGGAAACAGATGGAGGAGAAACGCAAACTAGAGGTTGGTATCATTGATATTGTCTAGTGTAAAGTATACTTGGAATGGTACAAGAGAAAGAGACGAGGGACGAGGCCTACGCGGAGTCATTAGCAGCTGATCAGGAGAAAGAACGGCGCCGCAACGCCGAGCGGGCCGCACAGCAACAGAGAGAGAATGAGGAGCTGATGAGGAAACAGATGGAGGAGAAACGCAAACTAGAGGTTGGTATATCATTGATATTGACTAGTCTAAGGTGCACTTGGAATGAAAAAGAGAAAGAGACGAGGGACGAGGCCTACGCGGAGTCACTAGCAGCTGACCAGGAGAAGGAGCGGCGCCGCAACGCAGAACGGGCCGCACAGCAACAGAGAGAAAATGAGGAGCTGATGAGGAAACAGATGGAGGAGAAACGCAAACTAGAGGTTCGTACATGACATCAGCCTATAGCAGTCCACTGCTGGACGTAGCGCCAAGTGGACTGCATAGTAACAGAGAGAATAAGGAGTTGATGAGGAAACAGATGGAGGAGAAACTCAAACTGGAAGTTCATCTCATGATGATTAGCAGGTGGATAATATCCCACTTTCTCCGTCAAGGCATTATCCCTCGTTCATTTACCCAGAAGATATCCCTGAGTTTACCGAAATCTCTACCGTTCGTACTGCGACTTATAAATCTTTCACCTAACCTGTCAACCCTGAAATTCAAATCGTTAGACTTGGTGAAGGCATATATCAATCATGGTTCTCTATCCATTTGCATAAAAAGATTTGACTTAATATGTTTTGGCACACTTAATTAAACTAATGATATTTATTATTTACGCATAATTCATGTACGCATAACAGTTTAGGCATAATTTCTTTACGCACAAAAAATATTGCCATAATAGTATATAGGCCTAAAATACAAAACCATAAATTGTAATATCCATAATCAAAATAGGCATAAAAATCTGATGCATTAGAAGAACCCCTAAATTGTATAAAAATAACCTAACCTAACCTAACCCAAACTGACCTAATTTAACATAATATTTCTTAAAAAATACTAAATTGACTTACATTTCCTGCCATTAGAACTTAATAAAATATATATATATATATTAGTCCAAAAAAATTTATTGCAAAAGCAATTATGGCAAAATATTGTTAGTATAAAATACAATAGTCTAAAATATGATTATGCTAAGATAAATATTATGCCAAGAAATTATTATGTCAAAGCAATGGTAGGTGAAAAAAAATTATGCGAAACATGTTATGCTAAAACATATTAGTGGAAAAAAAATTATGCCTATGAAAAGGATACCATCAATCATAGCCTTTATTTTAAAAAATAGCCTGATTGTACTAACGTTTTTCTCAGGTGGTGGAAGCCCGTGCCAAGATGGCGTCGAGTTTAAGACCGGAGCCGGCGCCCGGCACCGCAGACACCGTGGTGCTTCTACTGCGTCTGCCTGACGGGGAGAGACTCACTAGGAGATTCGCGCTCAAAGCTACCACTCAGGTAAGACCCGCCACCAGCCTAGTTTTGTAGGTAACTGGAGCTCTTGCTAAACTGGTAAAGAGACTGCGCTTCTATTTTATTTTATTTTTATTTTATTTTATTACAAATAGGCACGCCAACATCCTTTAAATCTAACATACAATGAGCTTAAGTTATATTAGCATTAAATCACTGATTTAAAAGACAATTACAGGCGCACACAGCATTCTAAGAAATTTAAACAGTAAACAAGTTTAAAAGAAAATTAAGTAGGTAAGTGTAATAACTTAAATCTAGTAATAAATTGTAACAATCTAAACTTAGGTCTACATGAGATCAGTCAGTAGTTAGTAGTTATTAACAGAATGAATACTTAAATAATTTTATATAAAAATAAAAAAACAAGTTACAATAACAGTTTCCGCTTATATACTATAAGCGAGTCACTAAAAATATCAACAGCAGGGTTTTTCTTCACAGATTGGTTGTACATTTTGCACATTCTTATCAGAGGAGAATGTGCAGCGACATTAGTGCGACAAAACGGAATATTTAATATGTGTGCGATAGGGTGTCTAGGATAGTTATAGGGTACGGACAAAGATATTTTTTCAATAAGTTCTTGACAATCTAGTTGAGAGTTGATTATTTTGTGTAAAAATACTAAGTCATGCCTGGTACGACGTGATAGCAGTGACTCTAATTTAAAATGTGACAAACGAATATCATACGTGACTCTATGTGAGATGCCTGGTGTGCCAAAAGCAAGGTGACGAGTAAAAGAGCGTTGAATTGACTCTAAGCGTTGAGAATTTGCACAATATTGGGGATTCCATGAGACGCTTGCGAATTCTAAGTGACTACGCACAAGAGCGTTAAATAGTGTGATCTTAGTTGCAGGAAAACGAAAATCTTTTGTGTTGCGCTTAATAAAACCTAACATTTTCGAAGACTTTTTTTATAACTGTGTCTATATGTGGGTTGAAGGTTAGCTGCCGATCCAAAACTACCCCCAAGTCACGAATATCTTGGACCTCCTGTAATGGTATACCATTTAGTTTATACGTATATTGGGCTGGATTCCTTTTCCGACTAAACTTAATATGAAAGCATTTCTTAACGTTTAGCATCATGTTATTTGAAGTGCACCACTCCCATACACTATCCAGGTCTGATTGAAGAAGGTCACAAGATTCCGGCGATACAATGGTATATAATTTCAGATCGTCAGCGAACAAGGAAAATTTAGAGTATTTAATTACAGAACTAATATCATTTATAAAAATAAGAAAAAGAATAGGGGCTAAATGGGCACCTTGTGGCACTCCAGACGTCGCATAATATGTGTGAGATTTGTAGCCATTTGTTGTTACGAGCTGTGTTCTGTATTCAAGGTATGATTTGAACCAGTTAAAAAGTGAACCACATACTCCACATGATTTAAGCTTCTGTAAAAGTATAAAATGATCGACTTTATCAAACGCACTTTTAAAATCGGTGTAAACTGAGTGAACTTCTAGCCCCTTGTCTATTGCGCTGCTTATATCTGATATATAGGATACTAAGTTTGTTTGGATTGATCTGCCGCTATAAAAACCGTGTTGTTGGTTTGTAATAATATGACGTACATGGTTGGAAACTATGGGGGTAACCAGGGACTCAAAAATTTTAGCAAAGGAAGGTAAGATTGATATGGGCCTGTAATTTTCTATATTAGACAAGTCGCCTTTCTTATGCACAGGAACGATTTTTGCCTGTTTCCATTGTGTAGGGAAGATACCATCTGTTAGCGATTTGTTGAAAATTAAATATAAGGGGAAGGAAAGTGCTTGAGCGCATCTTTTGATTAATAATGGGTGAATGTTGTCTGGGCCACATCCTTTAAATATATTAATATGGTTTAATTCTTTAAGTATGCCTTTTTCTGATAAAAATATATGATTTAGAAGGTCATCAGATAAACATCGTGTATCGTTGATTATGTTAGAATTGGTGGAAAACATGGACGAGAAATGGGCAGCAAATAAGTTAGCAATATCGGGGCCAGTGGTGGCGAGCTCATCTGCTTTGTACATTTTATTAGGTAGTGACGATTTACATTTTCTTTTATCTTTGAAATAGCGCCAAAATGCTTTAGGGTTTTTAGTTATATCTTTCTCAATATTATGTTTATAATTAATAAGGCATTTGTCAAACAAAACATGACAACGATCACGCAAAATCTCAAATTCATGTCTATCCCGTGGGTTTTGGAATATTTTGTATTTTTGACGAATTTTATTTTTTTCTTTAAGCAATTTTATTAATTTATTTGTAAACCAGGGTGGGTACTTAGATCGAATTAATTTGCGTTTTGGGACATATTTCTCTATTAACTTGTAAAGAATATCATAAAACAAAGTCACTATCTCATTTATATCTTTACCATTGAATATTTCTAACCAGTTTATCTCTTTAAGATCAGATATTATACTATCAAAATCAGCTTTAAAAAAGTTGAAATCCTCGCGTGGTTGGGGTTTAATAGTTTGTTCTTTAGGGAAATCTATTGTAACTAAAAGTTTAGGGTGAAGTACATCAAGCTTTGTTAATAGTTCTAAAGGTTCATGAAGACTTATTGAAGGAATATTACTCATTACAAGGTCTAAATTTTTTCTTCATTATTTGGTATATAATTTATCTGATGCAAATTGTTGGAAGAGATAAAATCTACGAGGTTGTAACCTAAAGAGAATTGGTAATTATGCGGAATAGTATGAGGTGTGTCGTTGTTTGTAGCCCAGGTTATTGAAGGTAAGTTAAAATCTCCTAGAATTACGACGTCATCAACATGATCTTCTACTGCGTCTGCCTGACGGAGAGAGGCTCACTAGAAGATTCGCGCTCAAGGCTACCACTCAGGTAAGACCTGCCTTCACCCAAGCTTTGTAGGTGATTGGAGCTCTTGCTAAAATGGTTAGCAGTTTAATACCGGAGCCGGCGCCCGGCACCGCAGACACCGTCGTACTTCTGTTGCGTCTGCCTGACGGAGAGAGACTTACAAGGAGATTCGCGCTCAAAGCTACCACTCAGGTAAGACCTGCCTTCACCCAAAGCCTTGTAGGTGTCTGTAGCTCTTGCTAAACTAGTAAAGAGACTGGTTATACTGCGTCTGCCTGACGGAGAGAGACTCACTAGGAGATTCGCGCTCAAAGCTACCACTCAGGTAAGACCTGCCTTCACTCATGCTTTGTAGGTGATTGGAGCTCTTGCTGAAATGGTTAGCAGTTTAAGACCGGAGCCCGCGCCCGGCACCGCAGACACTGTGGTGCTGCTACTGCGTCTGCCTGACGGAGAGAGACTTACTAGGAGATTCGCGCTCAAAGCTACCACTCAGGTAAGACCTGCCTCTAGCCCAGTTTTATAGGTGACTGGAGCTCTTGCTAGACTGGTCGAGAGACACTGTGTTTCTACTGCGTCTGCCTGACGCAGAGAGACTCACTAGGAGATTCGCGCTCAAAGCCACCACTCAGGTGAGACCCGCCACCAGTCAGGGTTTATATGTGATGGGAGCTCTTGCTAAAATGGTTAGCAGTTTAAGACCGGAGCCGGCGCCCGGCACCGCAGATACTGTGGTGATTCTACTGCGTCTGCCTGACGGAGAGAGACTTACTAGGAGATTCGCGCTCAAAGCTACCACTCAGGTAAGACCTGCCTTCACTCATGCTTTGTAGGTGATTGGAGCTCTTGCTGAAATGGTTAGCAGTTTAAGACCGGAGCCGGCGCCCGGCACCGCAGACACTGTGGTGCTGCTACTGCGTCTGCCTGACGGAGAGAGACTTACTAGGAGATTCGCGCTCAAAGCTACCACTCAGGTGAGACCTGCCTCCAGCCTAGGGTTTATATGTGATGGGAGCCCTTGTTGAAATGGTTAGCAGTTTAAGACCGGAGCCGGCGCCCGGCACCGCAGACACTGTGGTGCTGCTACTGCGTCTGCCTGATGGAGAGAGACTCACTAGGAGATTCGCGCTCAAAGCCACCACTCAGGTGAGACCTGCCACCAGCTTAGGGTTTATATGTGATGGAAGCTCTTGCTAAAATGGTTAGCAGTTTAAGACCGGAGCCGGCGCCCGGCACCGCAGACACTGTGGTGCTTCTACTGCGTCTGCCTGACGAGTAGAGACTTACTAGGAGATTCGCGCTCAAAGCCACCACTCAGGTAAGACCTGCCACTAGCTGAAGGTTTATATGTGATGGGAGTTCTTGATAAAATGGCCAAGAGTCGACAGTAGTTCTACTGCGTCTGCCTGGCGGGGAGAGACTTACTAGGAGATTCGCGCTCAAAGCTACCACTCAGGTAAGACCCGCCACCAGCCCAGGGTTTATATGTGATGAGAGTTCTTGCTAAGATGGCTAACAGCCGACACCGTGGTACTTCTACTGCGTCTGCCTGACGGAGAGATGCTCACTAGGAGATTCGCACTCAAAGCCACCACTCAGGTGAGACCTGCCACCACCTTAGGGTATATATGTGATGGAAGTTCTTGCTAAAATTGTTAGCAGTTTACGACACTGTCGTGCTGTTAAATTGTTAGACACCGTCGTACTTCTGTTGCGTCTGCCTGACCGGGAGAGACTTACTAGGAGATTCGCGCTGAAAGCCACCACTCAGGTGAGACCTGCCTTCACCCAAGCTTTGTAGGTGACTGGACCTCTTGCTAAACTGGTAAAGAGACTGTGGTTGTACTGCGTCTGCCTGACGGAGAGAGACTTACTAGGAGATTTGCGCTCAAAGCTACCACTGAGGTGAGACTTGCCACCAGCCAAGCTTTATAGGTGACTGGGGCTCTTGCTAGACTGGTTAGTAGACACTGTGGTTATACCGTTATACCACACCTCGGACACTTCCATACAACGGGCTCGTTATAGACAACTGTCATTTTTACTTATGTTTGTGTGCGTGACGACAGGCGTGTGAGTGCAGGGTTGACATTCGGGTTAATTTTGATACAACTAATGACTACGTACAGTACCTACCAAAGAGTATGTAATAAATAAAATAATGTACCGACTAGTTGCTGCTAATTTAACATTGTTTAGGGGCCTACATCGATCTATTACGATTAAATGTGAGTCGAAAGTAGTTAAGAATACGAACCGATTACTTCTTAGGTAGGTAGGTTCTTGCCTCTTTTCTTCCCGCGAAAAACGAAAAAATCTCCTGTCTGGGTTTTTGTTTGTGGACATACAGCCGTACACGGCACAATATCGCACCATTTTTTATTTTATCCAACAATTTTATTAAGAAATACTTTTATCCGTCCGCGAATCTAAGGCGAACTCAGTTCAAATGTTCGCGCCTTTTTTTTATGGACATGAATATGGCCGGCACCTCCTTCGTTTCAGTCCAAAAAGGTTGTAGGTAAAACTGGAGGGAGGACTCGGGATTGACAAGTGAAGTAAGATTATTTGACCGATTCGCAAGAAGAGCAAGGTCCGAGCATTCGTTGTCTCTTTCTAAGCTACCGAGTTACCTACCACGAGTTACCCCGAGTGTTTCCGAAATTTTTCCCACCATCACTTTTAGAAAGAGATGGTGGATTCTAGACTACAGGTTTAGAGGTTTAGAGGTCAAATTTCTTGACTGCACTTCTTGTTTCCGAGTGCCCCCTCCAGTTTCACCTATAAGCTTCTTGTTTCAGTCTAATATCTACAAGAAACCACGATGAAACCTTCTTGGATGAAACGAACATGCAACAAGTCCAGCACCATACCTAGCACTTTGGTTCACTTAAGTCTTCACTAATTTTTTGACATTTCGCGGGCGGGGGCGGGTAAGCAGCGCGGGTGCGGGGGGGAGAGTGTCCGTTCTGTATGTAGTACTATACTACATACTATTGTCTATTCTGTGGTTATACTGCGACTGCCTGACGGGGAGAGACTCGCTTGGAGATCCGCGATCAAAGCTACCACTCCGGTGAGACCGGCCTTCACCCTAGCTTTGTAGGTGACTGAAGCTCTTGCTGAAATGGATAGCAGTTTAAGACCGGAGCCGGCGGCCATTATCGCGTCTAATCGTTTGAATTTTTAGATATTTAGGCTGGCATTCTGTCACTAAGTTTCAAGTTTCAAGATGTGGTGTAAACGACCGATTTCGCAAACGTTGATGCTCTGTTCAAGACCTAAAGGCTTTATATAATGAATTATCCCAGGCCATCTGTTCCAATAACTAGGAAACAGCGAAAATAAATTCCCGGTGACGAAATGTTGTGGATTTGTGTAGTGGTAGGTCCTCTTTACAACGTCCAATAAAATCCCTTCGATTATATGCGGTGCTGGGAGTAGGAGGGTTAATTATGTGTCCCTTTTTTCAGTTTCTCGACTGTCACTCGTAAACGGTGCATCGTATCTTCAAAATGTCTAAGAAACTATTAAAGCTCATTAAATTTCCTATTACTTTGTCATCAACATGAAAACCATAACATGAATGGTTTCAAAGTTATGGCCATTTCAAAGTCGGTAGATTTTTCACTTTTTTTATTACGACACTAAAAAGTTTTCGGACGTTTCTGTGAATCTTCGTTATCTTTAATGCAAACTATTTCAAGATTTGTGAGTAAACTAAAAAAATGAAATGATTAAATACGTGTTTCCGCATTTTGTAAATTTTAACCCTTAACAGGGTAAAAAAGAGGTTAAGAGTTTGTATGAAAAATCGTCATTTTTGATGTGATCTGTTTCAAAATTTGGAAATAAGCGAATGACCCAAAATAATTAAACACGTGTTTCAGCATTTTGTAAATTTTAACCCTTAACAGGATAAAAAAGAGGTTAAGAATTTGTATGAAAAATCGACATTTATTTTTTTTGGCTTATTCGCATATTTCCAAGTTTTGGAACAGATCACATCAAAAATGACGATTTTCATACAAACTCTTAACCTCTTTTTTACCCTGTTAAGGGTTAAAATTTACAAAATGCTGAAACACGTGTTTAATTATTTTGGGTCATTCGCTTATTTCCAAATTTTGAAGCAGATCACATCAAAAATGACGATTTTTCATACAAACTCTTAACCTCTTTTTTACCCTGTTAAGGGTTAAAATTTACAAAATGCGGAAACACGTATTTAATTATTTCATTTTTTTAGTTTACTCACAAATTTTGAAATAGTTTGCATTAAAGATAACGAAGATTCACAGAATCGTCCAAACACTTTTTAGTGCCATAATTAAAAATTTGAAAAAACTACCGACTTTGAAATGGCCATAACTTTAAAACCATTCATGTTATGGTTTTCATGTTGATGACAAAGTTATAGGAAATTTAATGAGCTTTAATAGTCTTTCAGACATTTTGAAGATACGATGCACCGTTTACGAGTTACAGTCAAGAAACTGAAAAAAGGGACACATAATTAACCCCCCTACTCCCAGCACCGCATATTATCGAAGGGATTTTATTGGACGTTGTGAAGAGGACCTACCACTACACAAATCCACAACATTTCGTCACCGGGAATTTAATTTCGCTGATTTTGCTATCTTTCTTGGGATAAATCTATAATAGTACTTTTTACTTCCAGGACCTATACGACTTCGTGTTCAGCCATCCACAGTCGCCTGAAGAGTTCGAGATCACCGCCAACTTTCCCAAGCGTATCATAGCTCGCGGCGATACCAACCTTTGCGATATACCGCTCAAAGACCGCGACGTACTTTTCGTTCATGATGTCAACGCGTAGTACTAGTACTAGTTCACTTGTATTAATAACATGGTGTAAAAATGCAGGAAATTTTAATAAGGGGTCAACTTGTCCATGCAATTTGACAACTTTCTTAAAGGAACTTTTACCGTCAACTTCACAAAGCGTGTCATAGCGCGCGGCGATTCCAACTTGTGCGATATACCGCTCAAAGACCGCGACGTACTTTTCGTACACGATGTAAATGCGTAGTATACACACACACAGTTCATAATATTGTGTAAAAATGCAGGAATAGTACATTACGTCACAGGCCGAGTATATAGCAATTTCTGGTCGAGTGGCATTGGAAGGCCGAGACGAAGTCGAGGTCTTCTAAAGTAAACGAGACCAGAAATTGTTATACCGGCCGAGGTTCGTATAGTGCTTTTCTCCAATTTGCAAGGAAACATAAATATTAAATATTTAATCGTGACAAAATTGACACTTCGTAACTTCTAAAGTTCGCAAAGCGCATGCGCTGGTTTTGGTGACGTTCCGTTTCATAAAGAATGCGCGGGAAATTCACATTCAGCCTTCAAACTTCAAACAAATTGTGTTCCATAAAACACCTAAACACGAAAGTGTGAAGTTTAAGAACCCTTTTATTACCGGCCTAGTCCGGCAATTTCTATTACAGTCTTCTGCGCCTTGACTACATAAATGAGCCCATTGACGTATTCTTTTTTTAAAGTAATGAAGCCATTTCCGAGCAAATTGGAGAAAAATTTATAATGGGTGAACCTACCCAAACAATTTGACAACTTTCTTCTATGAGCATTGACCGCCAACTTTCCCAAGCGTGTCATAGCGCGCGGCGATACCAACCTCTGCGATATACCGCTCAAAGACCGCGACGTACTTTTCGTACACTATGTCAATGCGTAGTATTATAATAATATGGTGGAAAAAACGTTATTATGGGTGGACAATGAATATAACTATAAAATTCAATTACTTTCGCCTAGAAGAGTCCTATATGCAATACCAACAAAACAAAATCTATACTTTTACAAGTTTCCAAAGCGTGTCATAGCGCGCGGCGATACAAACTTGTGCGATATACCGCTCAAAGACCGCGACGTACTTTTCGTTCATGATGTCAATGCGTAGTACTAGTTCTAGTTCACTTGTATTAATAACATGGTGTAAAAATGCAGGAAATTTTATAAGGGGTGAACTTGCCCATGCAATTTGACAACTTTCTTAAAAGAACGTTCACCGCCAACTTTCCCAAGCGTGTCATAGCGCGCGGTGACACCAACTTGTGCGATATACCGCTCAAAGACCGCGACGTACTTTTCGTACACGATGTCAACGCGTAGTACACACACTAGTTCACTTGTTTAATAACATGGTGTAAAAATGCAGGAAATTTTGTAAGGGAGCAACTTGCCCATGCAATTTGACAACTTTCTTATAGGAACTTTTACCGTCAACTTCTCAAAACGTGTCATAGCGCGCGGCGATAATAACTTGTGCGATATACCGCTCAAAGACCGCGACGTACTTTTCGTACACGATGTAAATGCGTAGTACACACACACAGTTTATAATATTGTGTAAAAATGCAAGAAATGTCACAATGGGTGAGACTGAAATTGAAATTTGGCAAGGGTCGACCGACCGGCGTCGGTAGATTCGAGCCCCGATCGATGCTTGACAATTTTTCAATTTCTTATTTTCATGCAAACCCAAGCATTTTCACAACTTTTGACTGCCAACTTCCAAGCGTGTCATAGTGCGCGACGATACTATCTCGTGATGTGAAAATGCAGGATTATTTAAACTATACTCTATTCACAATAATGAGATAATGAAAGGAACAAATGACAACTATCGCCACGTTTCTGCACGTAAGTGAAAGGGACAAATGTCAATTTGGTACTAGTTTGTTATAGTGAATACTGAACAGAGTGTACCAATTACATTCAATATATCAATTTTCTCCTAAAATCAATGTAAAAGACAATGTGAGAAATATAAATTTTAAACCCTTGATTCACACTCATTCCATAGCAATATTGATTTCGAAAATTGTGCACCAATTTGTTGTCCAAACTCTGAACTGTAAATAACCTAGCTTTAAAGTAAAAATTCGTTGTAAAAACATCTAAAATATCATGAAGTCTGTACTAATTTGTACTAAATAAAATACAGCACAGTGGCGTCAATAGAATAAAATAGGATTAACAAATAAGATGGTTCACAGCACCAGAATATCTTGTAAAAATTTCAATAGTTAGATGGAAATATGTACCTAGCAATACATAGAATGTAAGAAGTTAGATTTGCCCTTGGTCAGGGTCACACTAATTTTGTACTTAAAATTGTCCCAGTGTTTATGATTTTGGCCGCTTTTAAAAGACATACTAAATGGATTTTGTGTAAGGAAGGTTTTTTATTTAATTATGATTTCATTTTACTTTATTCATGTTTCTTGAAGATATTTTCATTTGATGAAATATCCAAATTTTATTGCTTTGTTTACAAAAATGCTGTTATAGTTTAATCTAAATTTTATTTGCAATGGAAAGTGTCTTGCTGCGTTTAAGATATTGTTAGTTAAATTATTGTAAGTATGTATAGTATTGAGACCTAGAGAACAATTTTGAAGACGAAATGATTAAGTTAAGATTCACTACACCAGTTCTGTTAAAGTTATAGTTTTGCTCTTATTGTGATTACGGCTTCTTTTTGTTGTAACTTTTGATTCCATTCGATTAGAGCAATAATGTTCTAAGTTTGTGCAAGATTAATTTCTGAGCCGCTACTAGACATTATTTTTGTGATACTTAAATAGTTTCTATCAGGATCTTAAATGATGTCTTGTAGCATTTCGAAACCCATGCATTTGTTTGCTTTAGCTTGCTCGCCGCGTGTTGCGTGTATGTGTATACTCGGGTTGATTATGTATTTAAAAGAAAGTAAACAAGTTACATAACTACAGCATTATAGGTACCACTAAAAGTGCTGTATTGTTCTCATAATTGAATATAAGACATTGAAAAAAGTCAAGCGTCGACCGGGGGTCGAACCTGGGACACGTAACCGTCCTACTGCTCTGCCTCTGAGCTACCAAGGGCACGGTCGATCTTTGTCTAATTTCAATCTCTTGATCTAAGTCTCAAAGTGACGATTTGGCGACAACCAGCGTCTTTTTCATTTATGAGCACTATACCCTGAAAAAGATAAGGATAGAAAGTAGTCGCCAAAGTAAGATTGTTACCATAACAGTCCACTGTTGGACATGGGCCTCCCCCTATCGGAGGGTATTTCCATAAGATTGTTACGATTCTTTTGAATACCTATTTAGCCTGAGTATATGTGTTTATGGTACGTAGTGTACAGCGGACACCATAAAACTGTGTCGGGAAGTGGACTCGCATTTAACTGAACACGGACTGTGTATTATACCTAATTTTTTATGTTTTGTTGTAAAATAAATATTTTCCTTCCCTTATTCGTAGTTTCAATTTCGTAATCACTTCGAACATATTAAATTGTTATCAACTCTACTCATAATCATAACAATAAACAAATTTACCGCTTAATATAAATTTACACTTCTTGTGTTAGATAAACAGTGTTAAGAATACTTGCAAAATTTTCTATCGTACAGGCAGGATTTATTTATACTATAGACTTATTTGAACCAAGCCACGCAATACTGGCGAATATAACTTACATAATTTCGCAGGCGACGATTGAGCCGCGAGAGCCAGATGGAAGACACGTCGCCCGCCAGTCTAATGGCGAAAGTCGCAAGTTCAAATCCTGCCTGCGGTAGAAAACTATGCAAATTTTCTGAAAAAGTTTGACTGTATTCAAGGATATACGCACAAAAAACATTATGATTTGTTAATACTCTATTTATTAAAAACCCTCAAATTAAACAACACCCAATAAGCTAACACAAACAGTTTAGCTGGAATGTAGGCACTTGTCATTAATTTATAAAACTTAATAGAAACTAATGCAACAATTTGAAAAGATAACAAAAGTTACTAACCCACCAAGCTAAATAGAAGAACACATAAGAAATGGATGTTAAGGTATTCCAACATCGTCTGATTAGCTTGGTGGATAAGTCCAAAATAAATTCACAAAATATGAAGTATATAATTTAACCATATTTTAATTACTTATTAATTTCACCCTATTATTTTATGTATGGGACAAGACATTAAAATTGCATATCTCTATTTCTATTAAAATTGAAATGTTTTATTAATTTTACAAAAGCCATTTTACTGATATGTTTACAAATAAAGTAATTGAATATCAAAATATAAGTGAGAAATATTATTGAATACGCAAGTATGTAAAACAAACGTTGTTAAGTGCATATAAAAATATAATAAAATCTGCAGTAGGTACGTAACAAGTTATTAGTAAAATTTCACAAAATGTAATGAGGCAAACATGTTTCAGCTTATCGTTATTATTATTAGAACTAGCAGTCTAGTTAATAGATTGAATAAGTTTTTATAAGGGTACAATAAATAGGGGTTCTTTATATGAAAGAATTTAAAGTCCATGGGCCCTTCTAGGCAAAATTATGTACTTTGCTTAGTTTAACCTTTTCGACCATGCACTAGCATGATGTCATGTGACGTAGGTAACTGCCTAGATGGGCTCATAGACTATTACAAAGAAACTGTTATTTATAACCCGGTCATTTCAAGCATACTTAATGGGAGGGACTTTAAATGGCAACATTATTATTGACATCTCTCTCACGTGTCATGTTTTATGAAAGAGACAGACAATAATGCTGCTATTTCGATCCCCTTTGGCGTTATTTTCAGAATACCATCATGACATGATCATAAAAATATTGATTGGATGGATTTTTAGCTTTTAAATATTTAATTTGTCTTTCTATACATTTGAGCTCGATTAGATGCTCTTTACTTATTATTTTAGTTTAGACTTTAAATTACAATCACAACATTATCTAAGTGTACGAAATTAGATTTAATCTAAATTGCTAATTTATCTTTATCACACTTTGTTTAGATGCTAGATATTTACTAGTGAAAGTGTACAGCAATTAGGTATATTTCTATTTGAATTTATAATACATATTATTTTAGGTATTGACTTTGAATCTGGTGCATCTACTTTGGCCATTGAAAATATACATATACATAATTTATGTACAATATATAATAGCTAAAACTATTTATCCGATAGTTAAGTTTTGTTCTTTCTATTTTCTCACTCGAATTAGGTATTTGCAATAAGTATACTTGTCTTCTTAATATCTATACTCTTTTTTGTCTTCTTTACAAACTTATCTTTCTTTAATATCTACCTACAAGATTTCTTACCCTGAAAATTACAAAAAGTAGTTTAGTTTATGTGCACGTTTTCTATAGAACTTTTTACTGGTGAGTTTTAACTAACCATACATGTTACCACCTCTGATTATGGCCGATATTTATCATTAGTAATCTACCCGCTCATCCAACTAAATTATAAAATAAAATATAGGTATAACTGGCGCAGATAAAGAACGAATTAGCAACATTATTGTTTGCCTCTCTCTCTATCATATGACAATTAACAATGTTGCCAATGCGGGATATGTTCTTTATCTGTGCCAGTTATATATATCTAATCTTCAAATCCCATCCCATTGCTTAATTTTTTACAGAATAAGAACGAATCTATTCTTGATTTGATACGAGTGCACTTTTTTTGTAGTAGTACGTGATACAGGTACAATTAGACAATAGCCGAGATGTGACAATCCAATGTAGGTAGGTAGGTAGGTAATCATAATATATTTTCTTTCCTTATTTTGATGTTTTTACACCCGAGTGCACCCGTATCTTTCTCTCTGTTTACCCTCTGGTTGGCCGGTAGAGAATGCCGCGTGGCATTAGGCCCGCCTTTTGTACTATGTGAAATAAAGTATAAAAATAAATAAAAATAAATAAATAAATAGGTACCTACCTAATGAAATGATTACTTAGGTAGTAGGTAAGTAGGTACTTTAGCATTATAGTACGGCTTCTTAGTTTAGAGCTTGTATGAAGGTACGGTCGCATCCGGAAGAAAGCATGAAACTTGGCATGCACGTAGCTTTGACACATACAAACATTTTTAAAGCTGGAAAAGGCGGAAACATTCATTTCACAGCCTTTAAGTTTCATGCTTTCTTCCGGATGGGACTGTACCATGACTAAGAAGCCGTACTTACTATTATAGTCATTGGTTAATCCCGATTATTGAAAGGCCATTACGGCTATTAAAATTATCCCATAAAGGCGTGTACACAACCCTCCTTCATGCCTTGCTTCCTCAGTAACTCCAGCGCCGTATGACTGAACTCGACCGGTCCGCACAGGCACGCAAAGTGCGTACACTGGTCTGTGCACTTCAGCTTGCCTAGAACTTCGGACAGCAGTTCGCTGGTGATCCTGCCTCTGTGGCCGGGCCAGGAGGAAGCAGCGTCAGACAGGATGTGTGTTGCTGTTAATCTGGAAGAAAAATAGATAAACTTTAATAAATACCTATGTAAAAAAATATTGAAGTGCCTGCACAATTTTCCCCGAAGATTAAAACTATTTATATGACCAACTACTTACTAACGAAAAAGCTATGCGTTATTGGCCATACCGTCCACAAGCTTAACCAAATGGGCATTGACCTTAATTTCAAAGTAAGTTGGTCCCAAATTATAAACCTTATTACCCCCATCGCTACCTAAACACCACAGACGGACCTTTCTATGAAAACAGACGGCTTAATACGGAAACACACCTTTTTTATTTTATGGACTGTTTACAAAAACACGTATCAGATAAATAAAGTCAACAAAACAAATAAATAACTCGTAATAATGTCCGAATTATGCTCCCCTTGCCACGATAAATAAATATGAAACATGAAAACTTTCCTTCAGGTCCAAGGAAAATACCCAACAGTAGGGATGTGACAGTTATCAAAATATCGAAATCAGTCAATATCGATATATCGGCCCAAGACTACGATATACATAGTATCATCACACATGTATATACCTAGTAAAAAAATAATTGTTTATACAGGATGAATTTTTACTAGTGACCGGTAGCGAAAACTCAGAAGTAGAACCGACTGGTGAAAAGGAACAACTTTCCCTAAGGAACGTAGGCCGAAATAACAAAAAGAAAATTGGACTTTCCATACAAAATTGCCGATCAGCTAATTCGAGTTACTATGGAAGGCCAATTTTTTTTCTGATTTCGACCTATGTTCCTTGGGGAAAGTTGTTCCTTATCACAAGCCGGTTCGGAGATTTCGCTATCGGTCACTTGTAAAATTTCACCCTATATAGGTAGGTACCTACTTAGGTACTTCATGGGCCTTACAATTCGATATTTGATTTCGATACACCGGGTGTAATGGACGGTGAACTTTACAGGCATGGTCAGACCATGAAACTGAACACCTATAACTTATTTATAAAAAAGTTTATGGATATTATCCATTTTTATATCCTACAGCATTTCTTCTTGGTGTTCTGCAATTTAACTCCTTGCAAACTAGACGTACATACGTGGCGCTTACAACTGCATGTCGCCTTCTGAGGGGTGACTTAGTTTGCCCTGAACTGGTAACGCAAGTATGCCGATTTTTCGTACCAGACAACTACCTGCGCGCCCGTAGTCATCGGCTTCTAGCGGTACCCACACTGCGCACCAACCATCATTGCCACTCCCCGTTGGTACTAGTGCTCAGCCAGCTTAACACGCTTTTGGCCACCTCACCACAGCTAGACTTATTCGCTGACCCTCTTGCTAGGATTTATAAAGAATGTCTTAGTTTTGCAGAAAATTGTATTTGATTTGATGTTGTTATTTTATTTTATATTTTATATGTTTTGTTTGTCTCTGTTCTTATGTTAATTTATTTAAATAATAATAATAATAAATTACTAAAAAGCCGTTAGGAAACGAGAAATTTTACATCTTCCATGGACCAGAAAGTATAGAAATGGAATCTCGTTTTTTTCGCTTTCTAACTCTAATTTTTTGATATCGATTTGTCGACTCGATATGTACCTACGAAGACTCTACGATATATCGTTATTTATCGTTATCGATATTTATTGAATTTTAAATCGTCGCATCCCTACCTGCGATTCATTATTCATGAACAGCGGCGTTAAAAGTTGGAAGGACGTTGGATACCGGGTATCCACATTAGCGTAAATGAATCACGGGCTGTAATTTTTTTTGTCTTAAAATTGAGAACAAAAACACTTGAAAAATTTTAGGGACTGGCGGTGATAGGAGTTTGAATATGATTTTTCATATGTTTTACAGCGAAATAGGTAAGGTACCTACTATACGTATTATGAAAGATTATCAGAAATAAAATTTGAGGAGTTCGGACACATGACCCAACCCAAAAGTTTAAGTAAGATAAGTAATAGTCACGTACAAACATACGTGGTGAAGGGACGGTGTCCCGAAAACTTTTCAGGTATGAAACTGAATCACTTTTTTCATTGACACTATGTTGGTAAATGAGAAAAATATTTCGGCCTCCTGGTTTTCTATGTAAAGGATGATTTTTCTTTTTCCAACACCGGATCCATAGTAGAATTTGGTCAGTTTCATGGGCTGATCATGCCTGCAAAGTTTTTGGAATATCGTCCCTTACGCCCGGCATAATGATTAATTTTTTTAATCAATTGTTACCTCTCGTCCTCTTTCGCAATATCTTCGAATTTATCCCTGAACAGGATATCCTCTTCAGTTTTGTTGAAGAACAGCAAGTGGACTCGTTCGCTGGAATAAACAAAATTCACATTCAATATCGTGTTCATCCCACCTAAACCTTGGGTTGAGTCGAGTTTCATGCTTGGATGAATTACGATCAGGATTTAGGTACGCTACAAAATGTAGTTTTTCATAGTAGTGTTATGGTACCCTTATTTTCCAAGCGTCGCGACAACGACGCGCGTCAGCGACGCCGTCAAATTTTGACGGCGTCGTTGTCGCTGCGGTCTTGTAGAAAAACCCGACCGCATACCATACAAACCCTGAGCTTCTCGTGAAGTGCCACAACGACGCCGACGCTCGGTCTTTCTGGTTCCCCATACAAACCAGTCATTTGACAGCGACAACGACGCGCGCCTTTGTCGCTGTCGCTTGGTTTTTAAGCCTATCATTAATGGTTTATATATACAGCTCTGTAAATCTCACTTCTGTACACTGACAAATTTTCATTTTATTGACGGGGCCCACTCCCTAATAATCAAAGTCAAGGTCCTTTAAAATTGAAATTTACTGAGAGTGAAAAGTGATCACACCGGAGAAACTACCGGACTGAGCTCAGGCAGACCAAGAGGTATGTGATCAGCTTTAAATAAACTATTATTACGACTTAGTTTCATTCTGTTATTCGATAAAATAAAATTTTCTCAAAAAAAAGTAAATGTGGTCGGACCTGGAAAACTACCAGGCTGTGGTCAGGCAGACCAGTATTTTTATAGGCAGACTTTAGCAAGCTATCGGTACGACATATTTTTATTCTATTATTCGAAGAAATAAATTTTTTACAAAAAAAAGTAAAAGTGGTCGGACCGGGAAAACTGCCAGGCTGTGGCCAGGCAGACCAGTTTAAATGTAGGCAGACTCAAGCAAGCTATCGGTACGATATAGTTTCATTCTATTCTTCGATGAGATAATTTTTACTTTTTTAAGAGGGCTACTCCGCCAAACGTGCCAAGATAGCAGCCGCCACACCAAGATTTATACGCTTTACTAAACTGCTCCTATCGCTACAGCCATGTCTCATTCTATTCTTCGATGAGATATTTTTAACTTTTTTCAGAGGGCAAACTTTTAGCTACTCCGCCAAACGTGCCAAGCTGCGCCGCGCGCGGCAGACCACGACCAATCGGAAGTACTAGAGCTCCTCTACCCGTACGTACATAGCTAAAATATTCTATTCTTTTGTGAGATAGTGTTGCGACCAGCCGCCGCTCGGACTATTATCAGATTTTGCTGTTTTAATATTTTTATACCTTGAGATTTTTGACAGCAGCAACCCTGGCTATGTAACAAGTGCCAATCGTGAAAATTCAAAAAAACTTACCATCTAGGGTTGGATCTCGCCAGCATGAACTTGAGCAGGCCCAGCATGGGCGTGATTCCCGTCCCGGCTGCTATGAAGTAGATCGTCTTCACCGATTTTAACTGAAAATGAGAATAATTTTCTTATAGGAAAGTAGGTAGAACAATTCGCAAAACTCTGAAAATAAAGCTTAGTGTAAATCCAGTGAAGTTATGATCTACCTACTTAGAATAAAGGTTGACACCGAAATTCATCATCGAAAAACTGTCCTTTACATGCTGTATACCTAAGGTCAAATTTTACTAGTGACCGATAGCGAAAACTCAGAACCGGCTGGTGATGAGGAACAACTTTCCCCAAGGAACATAGGTCGAAATACGAGAAAAAATTTTGGACCTCCCGTACAAAATTGCCGATCAGATCAGCTAATTTGAGTTACCTACTGAAGGAGGTAAATTTTTTTCTTCGTATTTCGACCAATGTTCACTGTGGTTCACCCTGTATATAACGTGTGTGGTACCTTTTCTAGATCAAAATCACATTAACTACGGTCGCCTATATCGTAAGGCTATGCTCGCTCGTGACGTGACATAATTTGAATTAATAAGTGAGTGCAATGCATTCACTAGTAATAATTAAGTCGCTGCAATTAGCAGTCGTAGTGGAACTCTAATTAGCTCTGGAACCCACTATTGTAGGCTCAACGAGCTCGCACGAGGTGAGACTTAATTATACTACGGGTGTTAAGGGAAATACAAAACCCAATTGCTGGCTAGTTTACCAAAATAATTTCGACTGTAAGTTTGAACCAGTTTGATGGGTTCCGGGTAAAATTTTACTAGTGACTGATAGCGCAAATACAGAACCGGCATATTTTGATAACTTTCCCCAAGGAACATAGGTCGATATATGAAAAAAATAATGTTAACCTCTCATAGTAACTCAAACCAGCTGATCGGCAATTTTGTAATCTTTCACCGTATATAAATTAGTGCGCAAATAGAAATCGCCCTTAAGACGACACGGGCAGCTAGTGTCCTTATTCTGTGGAGAAGACATGATATTCTCTCTAGCCAGATCCTAAAACTCTTTAAGAATTTCTAGACGGTAATGTGGTACTAAGATTTACATTAAATAGCCTCTACTAAAAATTAGTATTCATTTACTCTTCTACTAATATCCTGAAGCCACTTAATAATCTTCCATCGTTTTCTGCTCACAATACTTAATTAATTCAATTAAGTACCTAACGACTGATAAGAAATAATAATTCCCTTTCCACCTAGTTAGTTATGTAAGTAATATTTATCTAGCTGTGATAAGTATACTTATCGAGTGTGAAATTGATAAATAAATAGTAAAAAGGGAGTGGAAAGGTACGTTATATAGTCTTTTTCCAAAAAGTTAAAGCCGTAGTGTCTTAATGAAAATTACAAAAATATACTTGTTTTAATTAATTAACACTTAATTTTAATCGTGGCGATGCGAATCGTGTGATTTTAATCGCACTAATTTTTGACAACTTAAAGTTCAAGTAATGTTTCCAACGCAGCGCAATTCGGTCTACGTTTGAGGCTCTTACATGGGTCATTACAAGAATCTTAAGTTAACCATGTATGCCGAATCGAAATTAGTACGCAACATAGTGTAGTATAGACCTAGACTAGTGAAGTGATTAGGTACCACCCAAAACATAAATGTGAAAGGCTGCCAAGTTCGATAATATTGGAATGCTTCGCCTATAAAAGAAGTGAGATCTAAATAAGTACCAAGTTCCATACACAGACCTCAGTTAAAAATAGTTACAGGAATGCACACTTGATTTTCCGCAGTTTGGAAAGTAGATATTCTGAATAAATATCATATTAAATACCTAAAATTCTAATACTTACAAAAACGCAAACCTGTTTTTTCAGCAGTTTCCTTATAACATTTTTTATTTATTGTTTTCTGTACTTTTTAATGATATAACTTGGCAAGTTTTCACACACTTTGTTATAAACCTACTAAACGCAATGAGTCAAGTATATAATTTTCAATCAAAACTTGCCAAGTTATATCATTAAAGAGTACAGAAAACAATAAATAAAAAATGTTTTAAGGAAACTGCTGAAAAAACAGGTTTGCGTTTTAATAAGTATTAGAATTTTAGGTATTTAATATGATATTTATCCAGAATATCTACTTTCCAAACTGCGGAAAATCAAGTGTGCATTCCTGTAACTATTTTTAACTGAGGTCTGTGTATGGAACTTGGTACTTATTTAGATCTCACTTCTTTTATAGGCGAAGCATTCCAATATTATCGAACTTGGCAGCCTTTCACATTTATGTTTTGGGTGGGATTCCATTTATTTTTGTAAGGTTTATTTTCTTTTTTTCTTATGATTAAGTTAGTTAAGGAAATGTCTCATTTATACTAATTTTTAGATTTTTGAATATGCACTATGCTTCTTACAAAGAAATGGACTAGTTTTTTTAAATTAAATTTTTCTACGTTTGCGTGGCAAAGGAAACTTTTTTGTTTTGTCATTTTGTATGCTGTCTTGTACGACTGACACGCTAGAGCGCATTGCCCATTCAATATGTTGGTTTTTACACGTTTTTATTTACTGATAAGCTTGCCAAGTCAGAGCGGTATAATGTACGTAGCCGGTTATATTCTATAATAGAACTTTCTTGAGCTTTAATTTGGCTAGGATCTAGGTTTATAAGATGTAGATGTATAGGCCTGTCCTTTGCTGAATATTGTATTTCGTCGCGGGTTTGATTCCCGCGACAGACAAACACAGAGTTTTGTCTTGTGTCGGGCGCATTTATCAATTATCTATATGGGGTATACATACATATAGGTACCTACTTAAATAAAAACTTACTTATTATTTATCATTTTCGCTACATACTTTAGTCATATAGTGGATCAAAGTTACACATTCGTTATTTTCGAAAGTGACTCACACTTGGCCGATTTCAGATTTTTACTTTACTTTGACTAAATACAAACCTTCGTAACGAATTTTAGGTCGGTACGACCATTGGAAGATATAGATAAATTTTTTGTTTTAGGTCCTTCATCATCTTCCTGCCCTTATCCCAATTACTTGGTGTCGGTCGGCCTAACACGTTTCGTTGAACACAAAATCGTGTTGCAAAAGGATTTGGCTGAATTTTACGACCGGCCGCCCACCAGACGTCAACCCTCCTTGGGAATGCTTTTGTGGTGGATTAACCGCCACCATACGGTTGGCCCTGGCTGTTTGGGTCGGGTTTATCCTCGGTCGCCTTTACGACCCCACGGGAAGAGAGGGGAGGTGCTATTCTACTCTGCCGGCACCACACGTCTAGTTAGTTTTGTTTTAGTTCCTTAAGGTTATGAATTTACACCTTCATTATTTTAAAACCGACTCACACTTGGCCATTTTCAGATTTTTTCCTTTACCTTGACCTAAAGACCTACCTCCATGCCAAATTTCAAGTCAATCCGACCATTGGAAGTGGTCTAGGTTTTTGATGAGTGAGTGAGTCAGTCAGTCAGTGAGTGTATAGTAAAAATAGCGATTTTCTGACGTCAATATCTCAAGACCTACAATAGGTACATTGATGAAATTTTGTATTTTAGATAAGTAAGTAGATCTCGACAGATACTAGAAATTTCATATGCGTAGATAAAATAGATTTTGAGTTATAGGTGGGTCTAACTTGGCCCGAAATGGTTCGTGTAATATAACCCACGGCCGGTGTGTCGCTTTTTTTGCTCGAACTTGGCGGACACACTGCCGTGTGTCTAGATTTCTTCTGATTGGTGATACAAAATATTTATTTTTTTGGTTTATTCTGTTGTATACTATAATGATTAAAACGTCTGGGGGATTTGCTGTGTGTGTGATTGCTGTGTGTGTGTGAAGTGATTTAGAATACTAATATTTTCAGATTCTGGGTTTAGTAAGAATTATTTTTGGCAGCCGATAGTAGCCAATCTTCAGCGGCTTACTGCTCCTGGAAACGCAAACATTCTCTTTAGCCATGCCTTGATCAAAAGTAGTCCTTATTCAACCTAGAATTACTGAATCACTTGAAAATTACACCTTTCACCGCTTAGGCCAATAAGGCTTCTAAACGCCGAACTAGGCAAAAGGTGTATTACTCTAGAAATTTCATGAAAGCAAGTATTTGGTGAATGTAGCAATTTAGTTAAGCCTTGTAGGATTATGAAATACTTAGTAGTTAGGCCGCCAGCTGTTACGTAGGTTAAATGAATTTACTAAAATATAAACAGTAACAATGTTATGGAACCTATTATAACATTCATGTTACAATATCGAATGATTGTTAAGTTATGATTAAATTAACTAAGTGTTCAACTGTACTTGTAAGTGTAAAAGGTGACGTCTTTTACCGGGAGTTCAATTTCGACTGATATAAAAAGTATATCATTTTAAAGCTTAGTTAAAATGTTACTAAAGCATATATTTAATTTTATCTAAAAATCCTCCTTTTTTTATATTTAATAAAAACAAATTGTCGTACAAAAATGAAATGAAATGAAACGAACATGCATTTTTGTTGCATTGCCATCGAAATCATATGGAACCTTCTTAGATGACGGCATAGTATCTATAAAACCTTCATGTATTATGGCAGAAGTATCAATGTTAAAAAGTAAACTGTCATTCATTAAACCAAAACAAACACAAACATTGTATTTCATTCTTTATGAATAGGTATATTTTAATGCCCTAGAACATTTTACACTTATCTATGCATCGAATTTTATTGAATACCTAAATTGTATTCAAATAGGACTTCATTCGCACATTTTGTATACTGGATTGTACTGATTTAGTGGCAAAAACACAAGAAATCATGTTATTCGATAAAAAGCACAATAAATCACTAAAAACCTACTGATGTAATTATTATCCCACCCAAAACATAAATGTGAAAGGCTGCCAAGTTCGATAATATTGGAATGCTTCGCCTATAAAAGAAGTGAGATCTAAATAAGTACCAAGTTCCATACACAGACCTCAGTTAAAAATAGTTACAGGAATGCACACTTGATTTTCCGCAGTTTGGAAAGTAGATATTCTGAATAAATATCATATTAAATACCTAAAATTCTAATACTTACAAAAACGCAAACCTGTTTTTTCAGCAGTTTCCTTATAACATTTTTTATTTATTGTTTTCTGTACTTTTTAATGATATAACTTGGCAAGTTTTCACACACTTTGTTATAAACCTACTAAACGCAATGAGTCAAGTATATAATTTTCAATCAAAACTTGCCAAGTTATATCATTAAAGAGTACAGAAAACAATAAATAAAAAATGTTTTAAGGAAACTGCTGAAAAAACAGGTTTGCGTTTTAATAAGTATTAGAATTTTAGGTATTTAATATGATATTTATCCAGAATATCTACTTTCCAAACTGCGGAAAATCAAGTGTGCATTCCTGTAACTATTTTTAACTGAGGTCTGTGTATGGAACTTGGTACTTATTTAGATCTCACTTCTCTTATAGGCGAAGCATTCCAATATTATCGAACTTGGCAGCCTTTCACATTTATGTTTTGGGTGGGATTCCATTTATTTTTGTAAGGTTTATTTTCTTTTTTTCTTATGATTAAGTTAGTTAAGGAAATGTCTCATTTATACTAATTTTTAGATTTTTGAATATGCACTATGCTTCTTACAAAGAAATGGACTAGTTTTTTTAAATTAAATTTTTCTACGTTTGCGTGGCAAAGGAAACTTTTTTGTTTTGTCATTTTGTATGCTGTCTTGTACGACTGACACGCTAGAGCGCATTGCCCATTCAATATGTTGGTTTTTTTTACACGTTTTTTATTTACTGATAAGCTTGCCAAGTCAGAGCGGTATAATGTACGTAGCCGGTTATATTCTATAATAGAACTTTCTTGAGCTTTAATTTGGCTAGGATCTAGGTTTATAAGATGTAGATGTATAGGCCTGTCCTTTGCTGAATATTGTATTTCGTCGCGGGTTTGATTCCCGCGACAGACAAACACAGAGTTTTGTCTTGTGTCGGGCGCATTTATCAATTATCTATATGGGGGTATACATACATATAGGTACCTACTTAAATAAAAACTTACTTATTATTTATCATTTTCGCTACATACTTTAGTCATATAGTGGATCAAAGTTACACATTCGTTATTTTCGAAAGTGACTCACACTTGGCCGATTTCAGATTTTTACTTTACTTTGACTAAATACAAACCTTCGTAACGAATTTTAGGTCGGTACGACCATTGGAAGATATAGATAAATTTTTTGTTTTAGTTCCTTCATCATCTTCCTGCCCTTATCCCAATTACTTGGTGTCGGTCGGCCTAACACGTTTCGTTGAACACAAAATCGTGTTGCAAAAGGATTTGGCTGAATTTTACGACCGGCCGCCCACCAGACGTCAACCCTCCTTGGGAATGCTTTTGTGGTGGATTAACCGCCACCATACGGTTGGCCCTGGCTGTTTGGGTCGGGTTTATCCCTCGGTCGCCTTTACGACCCCCACGGGAAGAGAGGGGGAGGTGCTATTCTACTCTGCCGGCACCACACGTCTAGTTAGTTTTTGTTTTAGTTCCTTAAGGGTATGAATTTACACCTTCATTATTTTTAAAACCGACTCACACTTGGCCATTTTCAGATTTTTTCCTTTACCTTGACCTAAAGACCTACCTCCATGCCAAATTTCAAGTCAATCCGACCATTGGAAGTGGTCTAGGTTTTTGATGAGTGAGTGAGTCAGTCAGTCAGTGAGTGTATAGTAAAAATAGCGATTTTCTGACGTCAATATCTCAAGACCTACAATAGGTACATTGATGAAATTTTGTATTTTAGATAAGTAAGTAGATCTCGACAGATACTAGAAATTTCATATGCGTAGATAAAATAGATTTTGAGTTATAGGTGGGTCTAACTTGGCCCGAAATGGTTCGTGTAATATAACCCACGGCCGGTGTGTCGCTTTTTTTGCTCGAACTTGGCGGACACACTGCCGTGTGTCTAGATAGACGATCCCCTGGTCTGCAGGTAACGGTAAAATATGTAATAAACAATAAAAATCGCACAAAATAAGTAAAATAATTATCAAAGCTCAAAGTAAACAAATCAATTGTCAAACATATTATATACTTGACAACCGAGGGATATTTTTTTCGCATCTAAAGAGTTTTTTTAATGAGGTTGCATGTGTAGAGTAGGTAGAAAAAGTAAAGGCTCCCGCAGACAGGACGCGTCGCCTTGTGTCGCGTCACGTCGCGTAGCGTGTATTTCTACGCAGTCGCGCAGACCCTGCCACACCGGCAAGCATAAGCAGCGCATGCCCTTAAAGCTAACGCAGACCGAACATAGCACGCGTGCGTGCGTGCAGTAATGAAATGGAGACGTCAGATGACAGACGTACGCACGCAACGCAACACCTGGGCCGCAAGTCTGCTAATTTTTAGCCATTGTAATGCCAGCGACACACAACTGTCATTCTATTGCCACTGTGATTTTCCATTAAAAACTGTTAGCAGACTACGAAATGACCAAAACCATGCAACTGACAAGCCATCGACATCCAAGTGAAACAATTTTCATTTAGCAGACTTGGGGCACTGTCATCTCTATACTATTTACTGCACGAAAGCACCCGCGCTGCGCTCCGTCTGCGTTAAGGCTCCCGCATACCGGATACGGCACGCAATGCAATTAAAATAAGAAGTCCAGAAAATTACGGGTATATGCGCACTTCACACATCTCCATACATTACAACCGTTGCATGCGTCTGCGTCTACGCGACGTAGCATTGGTCTGCTGGAGCCTTAATTAAAGAGTTTCTGGCTCGGATACGAGCTCTTTTAGCGGTGCCAAACTGAGAGTTTACCATAGTGTTGCCAGTATTATCATTATGATTACCACTTCACTTATTTAAAACTTATTTTAATAAAAAACGGGGATGATTTTTTAAAATATAACTTAGGTGTTTTGCTTTATTAATTATGTACTTTAAACCTGTATAACTCTCACTTCAGCCGAAATTCTTCGCCCGCGTTTCACACATTTTCCGGATGTCTCTTTTAAATAGCAAGATATATATGTCGCAGTACGATGGCAGAATCAGGTTTTTGGCCGCCAAAAGCCGGCATATAGCAGAATCGTAGACTTCCTTCGGCCATCGTCCTGAGCTGATCCAGGTTTTTGGCCAAAAACCTAGGATTTTGGCCAAAAAACCTAGGATTTTGGCCAAAAAACTAGGATTTTGGGTGAAATCCTAGATTTGTTTAGTATTATGGCTTTTTTTGCATTTCGGGGAAACTTCTTCGTCTTCGAGTGGTACACCAAAGCATCTAACGAGCCGATGGACTCTGGTATCAGAGTTTTTAACCGCCTACTGCAAGTAGCAGGCCTCTAACATGGTTGTGTAACGACCGCCGTCTAAGTGATCATAGAGAGCAATCGGGACCGACCGAGACGGCTTACCGTACCCGTGTGGTTCGGGGGAACGAGGAGTGGAGAGGTACTTTATGCACCTCCCTCTGATCTTTTGAGGGTAGACTTGGACACCGTAAATGGACACCCTGAAGGACGAGGGGTAACATCAGACAGTCTGAACAGCAGGATTGCCTCAGATTCCCTGAAGGGGAGGGGGGAGCATCAGACACCATAAGAGCAGGACGTACCACTGAACGCTCTAGAGGATTGGTGGTAGCGTTGGACGCCCTGGAGACCCGTCATCTTACATCCTGGAGGATGTAAGATGAGGAGTGTCCGACACTACCCACGCCCTCCAGAGCGTCTGACGCTACCTCCCACCCTCCAGAACGTCAAATGTTACCTCCTGCCTTACGAGGTGTATGCCCGAACTACACGGGCACGTTAAGCCGTCGGTCCCGATTGCTCTTTATGATCACTTAGACGGCGGTCGTTACACAACCTTGTCAGAGGCCTGCTCCTTGCAGTAGGCGGTTAAAAAACTCTAATACCAGGGTCCATCGGGTCGTTCGGCGACTTGGTGTACCAGTCGAAGAAGAAGAAGTTTCCCCGAAATGCAAAAAAAGCCATAATACTAAACAAATCTAGGATTTCAACCAAAATCCTAGTTTTTTGGCCAAAATCCTAGGTTTTTGGTCAAAAACCTGGATCAGCTTAGGACGATGGCCGAAAGTAGTCTACGATTTTGCCATATGCCGGCTTCTGCCATCTGCCACCTGATTCTGCCATCGTACTGCGACATATACAAATAGAGCTAAAAATAGTAGATAATGAAATAGTAGAAACACAAATTAGGGAAACGGCGCGCGGGACGCCTTTACAGATGGCTCACTCAGTACCTAGCGACGATTTTGACGTTTACTGACGTTAACTGAATCAATCTGGAATCTCAGGGGAACTCAAGTAACTAAGGAGGCGGTTGCGACGAACGTCATATTTTTTGGATTAAAATTGGCTCTGAATTATATGACGTTATACAGTATTTTTGTGTTGTATTTTGCCTTAGTAGCGGTCATCCTCCTTTAACGTGCTTTTTGGAGAGATAAAATTTGAACAAATTGTATTCAAAATTCAAGAACGCGTTCTTGTATCAGATTTTGCTATTTTGATATTCTTATACTTTGAGATTTTAGTCAGCAGCAACCCTGGCTATGTAACAAGTGACAACCACAAAAATCCTAAATAGGCTCGAGTGAATATTCTGTAAACTCTCTATTTTGTGGTAAATGCTTCGCCCAATAGGTAGCTAAAAACATAGACAGATAATAAACCGGCCATAAAACTGAAGTGGGCGTAGGTAGGTACGTAATTCAGATAAGTGCTCTCTTTATTTTCTCAAAGACAATGCCCAAGGTAAAAATAGATTATCTTGCCAATTCACAGGGTCAAAATAAAATCACTGTAATAAATCTCGTGATGAATCTCTTCTGTCACCATAATAAAATATCATAATAGGTATACGATTTTGCCGAAACCACTACGTAATTTGTGCTGAAGCGACCAAATATTTGACAGAGACAATCGACAATCGAAAAAGATCGTATTTTTACGGCCGGATCTGCATACGCCGCAAAGAACAGAGGCGTGATGTATGTATGTATGTTTTTATAATGATATACTTATTAAACATGTGGTGTCAGCTTAGAATAGCATCTCCCCATATGTCTCCCGTGGGTGTCGTAAGAAGCGACTAAGGAATTTGAGAGGTGATGTGTAATGCAATTTTAGGCAACATTCTTTCTTACAACCTGTTAATATGTGATACACAGTCTTCTGAATGACTCGATCTTTTGTCAGACGTGGTGTAAATGATTTTACAGCAGTTTACGCTCTGCCTACCCTTCATAGGATATAGACGAGACATGATGTATGTCTGCATGTTTGTACCCTCACCTTTTGTAGTTGGAAGTTTCCATAAGGGCCGGAGAGCGTGACCTGATCCCCTACGTCGGCTGCAACCAGCTGAGAAGACAGGGCGCCCTGGGGGTAGCTCTTGACGGCCAGCTTCAGCGTCCCGGGGTCTCCTGGACCCCAGCCCTCTCCCACTGGCGTGTACGATCGGACTACGTCGGAATCTGGGGAAATTGAAATCATAAATAAGTATAAAACAATGCAAAGAACATTATTCTAAAAAGTGCGGTTACGGTTCAGGACTGTCCGGTTTTTATTTAAAGGACAACTTGGGGAAAGACTTCAATATCTACTTAAAATTAAATGAAACATCAGATAACGCCTGTTTCACACCTTGTGGGGTAGGCGGAATGTTAAATGACAGCTGACAGTTTTCACAACCACCGCTGTGAGAGATGGGCGTAGGTTGCCTGTTGTCGTTTCAAGACGCTGCAATTTGTCGGGACTAATTGAAGGATGACAATAAAAAAAGTTGGCACGTGACGTGGTGTCCCCTATTTTCTAAATTGGTAATTAAAACGTTGCTTAATGTAGCAATAGCAAACACAAAGGTAAAGTCAAGCTCACGTCCGGTTTCACACTCAACCATTCTAAGTCTCAGATATGAACGCGGAATAAGAAGTGCTCAAAGTCCAAACTAGGTGTCTAACACAGTTTGATCTTTTACATTCAAATAAAGAGTGTTTTCACGTCGAAAGTAGTAAAACAATATGTTTCGTGTCAACAATGTGCGAAAAGGAAATTGTAGTGGAAATTGTGGCAGGATTCCACATTTTCCCGACCGCAGTAGGAACAGCAGCGAGCGTGTGGCAGGGTCAGCCACAAGTGCCACAAGCAAAATACATACATACGTTACAGTCGAGCTCAGGCTGGGTTAGACATTAGATTTTACGGTTCCGTGATAAAACTATAACACATCATAATATTAACTATACAGCTGCAAACAAACCAGCAACAAAATTAACTCTGTAAGAGAATCGTGAGTCAGGATTTTTTCATACAAACGATGTTACCATATCCCTCAGCCAATTCGCAACCGATCGAAACAATTTTTGGCACGATAACTCTTCTTGGCTAGATCTATGCCTAATATTCATTTTCTGGTTGGAATAATGCATTTAAAAAAAGATATGACCGTCGCAAAATGTCTCAAAATAATCAGCAAGTTTAGGCCCTGGTATCTTCTTAATATGACGATAATTTCAGCAAAACAGATGATACGGGCATAGAATATTTTATTGGCAGCAAAATGATGCTACAATCAACAAATTTGGTGGAGATTTCGAACGGGGAACCTAGTAAACCCAGAACGCAAATTTTATACACGTTTCTGGTACCGAGCTACAACTGTCTCTTTCATGGCTGCGGGGTGAGGGCAGGAAGGGGGTGGAGATACAGATTGACCCTCTGGCCCTCATTTAGCAAGTATACAAGGTCTTAATAATACCGGGTCTTTTATTTCTTACTTTGTTTTGATATGTTTTTAATTCTATAATTCATGTCTACGTAGATATTATCTGCTCCTTGAACACTAGTCAAACTTTAATATGTAGTTTATTTTTGCACAATTTACATATGTAAATTAACATAGGCATCAAACCACCAGAAGATAGGCTAAATAATGGACTCGTAATCGTAATACTAATTAAGTAGCTTTACTTTAGTTACCAAATTATTTATTTGGACTTGAATGAAGGTAGGTAGGTACATATGTAAGTAGTACAACGACCAACAGAACACAACACGTTTGCAATATAAATCAAATAAAGCGGTAAAAGTTTTAATTCCACCTTAGTACAGAGCAATATAAATCACTAATTTTACTGCATGGATAAAGAAAATAAACTTGAAAATAAAACCAATGATTACCACAGAATCGGTTTATTGCTAAATTTAGTTATTTGTACCAGGTATAGTTATTATACAAGGTACTGCTTACCCTATGTCTATGTGGCGCTTTGCGCTTTGCGCAGATTGGTATGATGACATAAGATGCGATTTGATTTATATCAGCTATTTCGACTGTATATAGTATGACTCGATAGCTCACATGGTCAGATGCGCGACTTTGAAACAAAGAGAGTGGAGTTCAATTCCTGCAATTCCATATTTTGTTTTCTTTCAAAGTTTTGTATATATTTTTTTGCATCTTTTGTAAACCTATGTTGCGTATAAAATGAGTCATGCATGATCATGAATTCACAAAATGTTTTATCATTATTTGTGAAAAAATAGGCAGAGTAAGGCAGGAGTTTCGGATTTGTTTCAACAAGGAGTTTGGGAGCATGTTTGGGAGAGAACCAAGCACCTATTATTTCTTTCAAGAAACCGTAGTGCCTTATCACACTAGCAGTTTGAGAGCGGATGCGGAGCGGAGCAGGAGCGCAGAAAATTCATTGTGGATGCACGGCAGATGTGCAGTGAATTCGCACCACGGACGCGCGACGTAGGCGCGGCGGATGCGCAGCGAATTTCTCGCGGACGTGCGGCGGATACAGGCGTTATTTCTACCAAAACAATGCAAATCGCTACACATCTGCCGCACGTCTGCTACGAATTTGCTGCACATCCGCTCCGCTCCGCATCCGCTCCCAAAACGCTAGTGTTATAGGCTCTTATGTCTTGGGTAGGTGGGTATTTTGTTTTGTTTCTTCTATCAAAAAATGACGGGAAATGTCAGATAGAAAAACTATTCGATCAGTTTTTTACAAGTTGTCAAAAGTATGGATAGGACTTTTTATTTGGGATACCTATAAAAAAAAAACAGAGATTTATGGTGTAAAAAAATCAACAGCAAATATTTGAAGGGTTGAGTTCAGTTCATAAAACTGAACAACTTTCTCCAAGAGACCTCTCATGCTTACAAATGGCATGTAATTAGTCGTAAGTATGCCGGGAGTAACAGAAAAGAAAGGTATAACAAGCCGAAAGGAGGTCAAGGTACTCATGAAACTGAACACTTTCCCCATGGAACATAAGTCGAAAAATGAAAAAAAAAACTGTTCTGTTACTCCCGGTATGTATGCGTTCACCTTTTTTTTTCATCTTACTTCATCATCATCATCTTCCTACCCTTATCCCAATTACCTGGGGTCGGCGCAACACGTTTCGTTGAACACAAAGTCGTGTTGCAAAAGGATTTGGCTGAATTTTATGACCGGCCGCCTACCAGACTACTTATCTACATGTAATATAATAAAGAGGAAATATTTGTTTTTTTTTTGTATGTATGTAATCGACAAACTCCGAAACTACTGGACCGATTTCCAAAATTCTTAAATAAGAAAGCTACAACATTCCTTATTTAAATGCTGAAAAAAAAAGTGGTAATTATATTCCAAGAATAAAGTCTTATCCATACTTTTTCCAATAGCTGCACTAAGTCTAGTAGATTTTTAGGGTGCCGTACCCAAAGGGTGGAAACGGAACCCTGTTACTGAGACTTCGTTGTCTGTCCGTCTGTTCGTCTGTCAGCAGGCAGTATCTAATAAATGGTAATAGGTAAATGGTAGTTGCAAATTTCACATACGCTGAATTTCTGTTGCCGCTATATAAAACAAATACGAGTACTGAACATTTGATGCAAATAAAAATACAGCCAGCCCTACAAAAAATTCTCACAACAATGTATTAGATACTATTGCCCTATGACAAAAAAAACTAAAAAATAGAAGGGCTCCCATACAACAAATGTGATATAAATGCAATTTTTAAACAACGGTACGGGTCCCTTCGTTCGCGAGTCCGACTCGCACTTGACCGAAAATCAAAAATTTCATCAGATTGTCATATTTTATTACGGAACTTAGTTTAAGATAATAATTGTACCCATTAGGAATTTTAATATTGCAAATATAATTAAGATAAAGCTCAAACTAGGCTCACCTACCCCGCAAGGAATATAGGCGTGATAAAAAAGTGTAAAAAAAAAGGCAAAAAATCTTATTAAATGGCCCTAGGATAGGTAACGTCGTCGCCGTCGAGACTCGAAACCTGTACTCCCAATAAATCGTTGATCCAAAGGTGAGCGGCTTACATTTTACGCCACGTAGTTACTTGCACTTGGTGGTGAATTTTGTGAATGGTTGCAAAACGTAAAATGTCATTGATCATATACAATGAGGGCAAGGGGGTAGCGGGAGGGTCCACAGCGGGGCGGGAGGGATGCACAAATGAAATAGAAATATTTTTATCAACTGACAGTTTGCGAACTTTCAGGGCGCTAAAAGCCTTTGTGGGCGTGTCTGACACGCGCTTGGCCGGTTTTTAACTACATTATCATTCGTTTAGTTTTAACTACATTGCAAGCTGAAGCACCTGACCGTTCGTAAGATACATAGATCTTGCTCCAAAGAGCACGTTAAGCCGTGGGTCCCGGAGGTCAGCGACATTACAATACAAAACCACGTCATAGTTGTAGTAGGCAAGAAATTAACTGATACACTATAATTAGAGAAATGCCGCGCGGGGCGCCTTTACAGATGGCTCACTCAGGCTCGACGGTTTAGATGCTTATTGACTTTAAATGGTAATGAACTGGTAATAACACATTTCTTGGATTGAAATCGGCTCAGAATCATGTACCTACGTTTTGTATCATATTTAGAGCTGTATTTCGTCCAGTGCAGTGCAGTGTATTGAATTTAGCAACCCTGGCTATGTATCAAGACGTGACAATCGCGAAAATTCTAAATAGGGTAGTGTTTCTTCTGTAAACTCCTGTAAACCTATTTTGTGACTCCTTTGTGACTCGGACACCACAATTTGTCGACTCTGTGTCCCACGAATCCATTTAATAGCGTCTACGCTCATTTTTATGCAAAGAAACATCAAAAGTAACTCGCGTAAGTAATTAAGAAAGAAGGAAATGCCAAAAAAAATAAAATGTTGAAGTAAAATCGTTTCTAAGGTAAAGTTAGTTGAGTAGGAAAACGAGATTAAAAATCATAAATGATTTTCTACTTCCTCGCATCACAGAAAATTAAATTAGTTTCAAAAAAATATAATTCTTCTTATCATTCATTTATCAAATTAATGAGTGCCCCTCCGGGAATCAACCCCGGAACCTTTGCGCCGCGGGCAGTCGCACTACTACTGATACAAATCGGGTCGAATCGAATACATAATTGATGACGCGTCCCAGATTCTAATTGAATAAAGTCGATTTTGGATTTTTGTAAGAGCACATTTCCGGCAACCACGAGAAGGCAAATATGGACTCCCTCCATGGTGTTCTCTGGGTTTTTCAAAGGCTGGCTGGCAGAGATCTCTTAATGGGATGAGCCCGCATTTGTGCCTGTATTTTTGTAATGATTTGACACAATAAATAAAGTGATATGATAACATACATACATCAGTGCCCATGATAGACGGGCAAACATCCAGAGAAGTAAGCGACTTCATTTTATACTATGTAATGGTTTGCAACTGAAAAGACTATCCTTGAACGACGCTCGATGTGCGACCTTTACGCACCATTTTCTTTTTCCTCAGCTAGCATAATCTTATCTACATTCACGTAGCAGTAAATTATTAGTCTCGTCTCTGTACAATTTGCATTAATTTTCGCCTCCACCTCTACATACCTACCTACATAATGCAATACGCGTCAGTATCTCGTAATTTGATTTAATGTGAGCCTTATGAACGAAGTTATCGAGGAGATGAGAGCTGTATGACTTTTTTACTGTTTGAAATTTATCTTCAGAAACAGAAATAGAATTTGCGAAATTGTGTTACGTTTTTCGTATACATTTCAAGTAAGCTATGTACAGTTGGATGCTGCGATGAAAACAGATGAGTATTTGATTTAGAACGAGGATAAAATTAATGTCATGTAAGGTAAAAATAACATAATAAATGCTCCTCTCGGTTTCCCTTAGGTGCTGCTAACATAACACCACTTTTAACGTGAAAAGCCCGCTTTCGCTCTTCTTCAACATGTCAGACACCAGTATTAACTAGGATAGACGGACTCGCTTCGCTGGCAATACATTTTTTGTTGCTGTGACGTGACGGCGCTCCAGCTTCCCTAAGGTGTTGCTACCAGCACACCAGATGCATCGAGAAAGTTGGGCTTTTTCTTAGAGCTGCTAGCACTACACTACACTACCCGACACAGGGGGAAAACGACACGCCCCGGCAAAAAAACTTTTTATCCTTCAAACCAAAGTAACTCACCTCCTATCCTCCTATGCACGCACACATGATGTCCAAGTGGCACCACAACCGGCCCTGCGTCCGCTGCCACTGCCAGCAGCACTGTATCGTGCGTCACCCGCGATTTGCTCACTACAGACTATTATAGAACTCACCTCCTATCCTCCTATGCACGCACACATGATGTCCAAGTGGCACCACAACCGGCCCTGCGTCCGCTGCCACTGCCAGCAGCACTGTATCGTGCGTCACTCGCGATTTGCTCACTACACGACACTCGACTGTTCTTGGCGACGTCACTTTACAAGCCGCCGGTAGAGATAAGGTCCCACAGCCTTTCCATACTTTCGCTTCCGCTTTTTGCGCTACGACCTGTGAATGAGAAACTGATTAGTGTCTAAGTTTTCTATTACTTATTTTCAATATTCCTTAGATATTTCTTTTTGTTAAGTAAGTTTAGTGAGCTTAGAAGCCCTTAATTGGCTCGGCTCTTTTAAAATTTACATGTCCTATGTCTGGCCGCTGGAATTCGAAACGACGCCAAAGTTACCCATTAAATCATTCAGAAACTAGTCCACCTACGTATTTTTATTTGAAAACAAAGTTTCATATATGAAGCTGGTTAATAAAAAAGGAAAAACCTAATTTAATTTTGTGCGCGGAGAGCCAGCGAATAAAATAAAACTTCTTTTGTAGTTTTGGAGCGAACGTGCATTTTGCTTTTCTATCCATTACAGTAGAGTTTTATCTAACTCTAATATATTGAGTTAGATAAAACTCGAGTGTAAATTACTTTACGAAGGTCGTCGCACGAATAATATCAATATCGGATTTCTACAGAAGCAGACATCTTTATCGCATTTACTGAAGACAGTTTTATTTCCAGCATAAAGTCGAGAAATTCGTGAAAGCACATACGTGTTCAATTCTCGTACTATACCCGCTTAAGATATTTCAAGAGAAAATATACATACTCTCGCTGGGAAATAGTAGGGAATACTTTGGGTGTACGGACTGAAATGAGTTCGATTTAAGTTACACATACCTCAATTTTCCCGCTCTCGATGAACGTTCGCAGCTGTAATGGCTCCAGCAATTTCGCTTCGGGCCTCAATTGAATAGCTCTGAGCCAGCCGTCTGTCGCTACCTCGATCAGTAGCATGCCGTCGTGAATTCTCGCACACCCACCTGGGTTGGCGAGCGGCCCCGTGTACACCGATATCGTCAATTTTGTAGACGTCTGTATCCAATCGTGTCGCAACGGAGGTGGCATTTCCTCCGCATCCTTCACTACTTTTACATTCGATGCAGCTCGCCTACTAATAGAGACGGGCAAGTCGCTCGACTGGATTAAACTTTGCATAATTTTACTGGGCGGACTTCCTTTGACGTTCTCTTCGCTTTTTGAATTTATTTTCTTCCTAACTGGAGTTATGCAATTTGCTAGATTCTCCATGGACTTTCTGACTAGTTCTTGCGCTTTAGACGGTTCTCTGAGACGGTCCGATTTGGGCGAGGGGTTGGTTCCGTCGAAGAGTTCTTCGGCGTCGGGAAGGTCGAAGCGGAGTGGTCCCACGAGACATTTGGCTAGGAGGGAGTCGTAGTTCACCCACGGGTGCACTTTATCAAATAATTGTGTTGCGTCCATTCCTGCACCACGCATTAATTCTTCAGGACCTAGTGCAAATAAAAACTGTATCAAAAGGTATTCTCAGCGATTGATTAACTGAAATATCAAATTAAACTGTATCAAAAGGTATTCTCAGCGATTGATTAACTGAAATATCAAATTGCAAACGTACCTCCAGGATGATAAGGCAGATAATGTGTAATATTGTAGACACGTCCACGTATTGCTAACCACGCATCCTCTGCAACAAAATATCCACATTAGTGCGAATCCCCCACGATATACGATATCTACTGGTTATTTATGCTTATGTAGAGTTAACCGAGCAAACTTGCCAAGTCACGTTCATTCATCAAGCTTTAAGCTTTTATTCGGTAAAACGAAAAGCCAAAAAAGGTATATCAGACAGTGAATCACACACACCCAGGTCAACTGAAACCTATTCATTAAGTGATTGAAGCCAATTTCTAACGTTTCCCTCTGAAACCAGTAATTAGGGGTGTGGGTGGGTATTGAACTTAGGTGAAGTAAGTATTGATTGAATGTTGTTATTGATACCTACATGACGGCATGTCCGATAATTTGTCATATGGGTAATCGATATCTGTTTATCAGTTATGGACGTTGCTAACTCCTCCTAAACCGCAGTACGTGCAAGTATCTATTATTAGATAAGGCCATCCCACCAAAACCATAAATGTGAATATTGGTAGCCATATTCAAGGTTTAAGTACAAAAAGTGTTGATCACATGTTGCGCCCCACCAGTTTTTTGCTTGAATTTGGCTGGCCACATTACCGCGTGTCTAGATAGCTGGATAATATCACCAAGAGTGGTGGATGGACTTACTCTGTGTGTTGTGAGCAGCTAGCTCGGCAGGTGAGACCGGGCGCACTCTGCCGCCGACTCCAGTAAGATCCTTCCCGGAGTTGCCCAGACGTATCCAGTCCATCAGACTATGTCCTGGCTGCAGCATGAGACTTACTCTGTGTGTTGTGAGCGGCTAGTTCGGCAGGCGAGACGGGGCGCACTCTGCCACCGACGCCAGTGAGGTCCTTCCCGGAGTTGCCTAGTCAGATCCAGTCCATCAGACTATGTCCTGGCTGCAGCATGAGACTTACTCTGTGTGTTGTGAGAGGCTAGCTCGGCAGGTGAGACGGGGCGCACTCTGCCGCCGACGCCAGAGAGGTCCTTCCCGGAGTTGCCCAGCCGGATCCAGTCCATCAGACTATGTCCTGGCTGCAGCATGAGACTTACTCTGTGTGTTGTGAGCGGCTAGCTCGGCAGGTGAGACGGGGCGCACTCTGCCGCCGACGCCAGTGAGGTCCTTCCCGGAGTTGCCCAGCCGGATCCAGTCCATCAGACTATGTCCTGGCTGGGATACGGGGCGCACTCTGCCGCCGACGCCAGTTAGGTCCTTCCCGGAGTTGCCCAGCCGGATCCAGTCCATCAGACTATGTCCTGGCTGCAGCATGAGACTTACTCTGTGTGTTGTGAGCGGCTAGCTCGGCAGGTGAGACGGGCCGCACTCTGCCGCCGACGCCAGTGAGGTCCTTCCCGGAGTTGCCCAGCCGGAACCAGTCCATCAGACTATGTCCTGGCTGCAGCATGAGACTTACTCTGTGTGTTGTGAGCGGCTAGCTCGGCAGGTGAGACGGGCCGCACTCTGCCGCCGACGCCAGTGAGGTCCTTCCCGGAGTTGCCCAGCCGGAACCAGTCCATCAGACTATGTCCTGGCTGCAGCATGAGACTTACTCTGTGTGTTGTGAGCGGCTAGCTCGGCAGGTGAGACGGGGCGCACTCTGCCGCCGACTCCAGTAAGATCCTTCCCGGAGTTGCCCAGCCGGATCCAGTCCATCAGACTATGTCCTGGCTGCAGCGCACATTTGTTGCGTGGGTTGCCTGTAACAAAGAGAAATAAGATCAGATTTTATTTTCGAAGGTGTGCAGGTAGGTGTGCATTTGCGCTCGGTTGCGTTTTTAGAGTTTGATAGCGCTACAACATTATCCAACTTAAGTACAAAAACATACCTCGAAATAATAACGTAACGTATTATAAAACGAATAAAGGTACGTAATAAAGTGAGAGTAGGTGTAAAGAAAGTTTAAGAAAGGTATGTTTTTGTGAAGAAACTATTTTATAAACTTGCTTTTTACATTATTTAGTGTTCGTAGAATGCAGGTAGTACCTACTAGTCTACTACAGTACAAACATACCATATGAATTGGTACCATTAGTCTAAATATTATAAAAATAAAAAGATAGAAAGATTTTCCTCTTATAAGACTTGCGGATGTGATACCAGAGAATAATTTATCTCGCATAATACTCGTGTAAATATAAGTATAGTCGCAAAACGATATATTATTCAAACGACATCAATATATTTTCGCAGCCTTTTTGGCTACGACTCCACTGAAACTGAAATTCCGTTCATGTATTAAATGCGAATACGAATATAGCGGTTCTCAAAGGATGTGAAACTTGTTTTTATTAATTTTGTGATGTAGCAAATTTGATAAAAAAGACTTTCGACTTATTGCTTTTGGGAGCTTTAACTCGTAGCGACACCAGCGACGTCTACGAGCTACGCTGTCTGTACCTTCAGTAAACTACTGTTTCTGTAAGGTGCTGAAAGAAATCGTAGCAGTATGTACTATCATTTATATGAATTAACTGCATTTCGGCAGGCGAAGTATATTGTATGGTAAATTAATTAAATATTGAAGTCAGTGAAACGATCGGCACGCAAAAACAAATTACTTGCCGTCTGAAAAACTTATAAGTTCAATCCCTAAATTTTTGGGAAGAACTGATTACTACAGGCTTCCCTCATACCATTGCGCCCAGGGGGCATGATGCGGGAATTTTAACACAAAGTGGGTAAAAGCAACATTTTGTTTTATTTCGCTTTTATTGTTCATTGTTATACTTAGTTTCCTTTCAGAACAGTAAAGCTACGTTCAGTGGAAAATAAATCTCGATATGTGTACGAAATATCTATTAGACGAGCTACGGCGGCGTAGCAGAGTTGTATCTTAAAGTGGTTTTGTATGAATTTTCAAGTATGTACTTTGATTAAAACTAGTCAAATGCCAAAACTGTGGGTCCAATCCGACCTAAACTTTGGGAAGAACTGGTTACTATAGGCATCCTTCATACCATCGCGCCCCGGGGGCATGACGCGGGAAGTGTAACACAAAGTGGGCAAAAGCAACATTTTGTTTTATTTCGCTTTTATTGTTCATTGTTATCGTTTCCTTTCAGAACAGCAGTAAATGTTAAAGCCACTTTCAGTGGGCAATGAATTACGAATATAATGCGCTTGAATTTTGGATTTTATTTATGCTTTGTTAATTATTATTGGCCATACACTGTGTATTGGAGGAAACTCATTTAATTAGACACGTTTTCTTTAATTCTAAAAAAACAGCTTATTTTCATTATGGAACCGATAATGCTGGAAAACTATAAACATAAATCAACGCTCTCCCTACCCTTGGTGTGTGTGTGTGCGTGATATAGGTAATTAATCACCTATATCAACAAAGTCCTATAATTACCTACACATAGCACAACGCTGCGTAGACTCATATTAATTGATTATTAATTAATCAATCAACTGAATACATCGTCTGCAAGATTAAATTGAACTGGATTCATCATCGAATTTGGTCCAGAGCACAGACAGTCACTGACCTAATTAATCAGATAAATGCATAATAGTATAAAATGAAGTCACTTTTTGCATTTCTCTGTCTGTCTGTTGTGGAATTCGCTAAATTCTACTAAACCACGCAACGGATTTGATGCCTTTTTTGTAACAGATGTGATTTAACACATACCGGGAAAATGAATTTATCCCGCAGGAAAATTAGTTGCAGCGGGTGAATCCGCTAACGGGCCGCTAGTACATAGAATAAAATGAAGTCACTTTTTGCGTTTTTCTGCCTATCCGTCTGTCTGTCTGTCATGGAACTCGCTAAATCTTCCTATACCACGCGACGGATTAGATGCGTGTTTTGTAATATATAGAGTAGTTGAAGAAGGTATTTATTTTTAATAGGTACGTCCTGGAAAAATATATTGCAGCGGGTGAAACCGCTAACGGGCCACTAGTAGTACAATACAAGTTGAACGTGCATACGTCAGCTTTTTTCATTCCATTACACAATAATGTACGGTAAGACAGTTTATTAGACTATCCATAAAGGAATACTTTGAATGTATAATACAAACTTACGCGCTCACTAGGAAACTTATATCATGTGGAACAGTTTGCTTAGGAAAGTAGGAGTGCCATTATAAATCACTCTACGAGGAAGGTTCCTTCCCGCATAAAGGATTATTAATTACTAAAATACTGTGTTTTACTTGCATTACAAATATTTGTATGTCAGCAATGCTTAAGTTATATCATCACATCACATCAGCCTTTAGCAGTCCACTGCTGGACGTAGACCTCCCCCAGGGTACGCTACAAGGCAGGTATTCGAATTTTCGCCATATAGTCGCTACCAGTCGCTGTAAGTCCAACCGTCCAACCTATTCTTATGGTTTCGATGAACGAGCCGCTAAATCTTTCATCAATCTGCATAAAAAAGGACTCATTGAAAAACGCTGATTTAACATCGAGATGAGAATAAGATATTTTTCGTGGTTCAGATAATATTGCCGACTGATAAACTAGTTAAACCCAATAGAACACTATTCTTCTACAACAGCTATACGATTTCTATGGCAATTTTGCACATTACCCCGTCTTCTAAAGTGTGGTTATCTGGCATCTAATTTTACTCTTAACTTGCATAAACTTTGACTTATCGACGAACAATAGAATTCGAAGGCGAAATACTAAGTTTTATCAAAGTCCTTGGAAGTTCTCGACATCATGTCTGCAATTAGCTAAGATCATTCATTATTCAAACCAATAACGAAAGATATTCGACTCCCTAATCAAGTTCGTAAATCTGAAAAGCTTTCGTTGTACTCAATTAATAATTCATGTACTATCTATCACCAGCAAATCCTCCTACACATTTAAGAAACCAACTTATACTGATTTCTCTTAGTATTTGTATGAAAACTAGGATAAAATGGTCCCTTGAATAAATTTGTGGAAGTGCTGGCAGCAGTACCTTTATACCTGCTCTACATTTTACACTTGTCTTAGGTATCAGTAGTCATTTATCATACAAACATTTACATAAATGCAAATTATTAAATAAGCTATCTAACTTAACAATTTATTATAGTTTTTTGTATAGCACGTATTTTTAATTACCTACATACAATTAGAACTAACTAACATATTTACCTACGTATCAAGCTTAAAAAGCCATACTTAACACAAAACAAATATTTCTGATAAACGTAGGCCAAACTACGAAAAACATGTTCAGACGTCTGTCCAATAAATACAAAATGCGTCTAAGCTAGTAATTTAGTTTCGGAGGTTCAATTTATTTTACCTATTCCTTTAGTTTCAAAAGCATATTTACTCACAGACGTCTTTGAAACTTGTATACCTACTACCAAGAATTTGTATGCGAAATTCTAGAAAATAAATATTCGAAATGAATACTTATTTGTGACATCTCGCAAATCCACTATGTCACGCATGCGGGCATACGATTACTTATTTCATTCGTAGGTACTGTAACTTGGACCGTCTGTACTCCGTACCCAATAAATATAGCCCAAGATAACCTCAGGGGTAAACGTAATCCCGACTGATGTATTTATAGATGTTCGGTAGAAGCTGAAATTGCATTTACGTGTAGGCCCCTTTGGTAGGCCACAAAACTAGCTTTTAGCCAAAGACTATTAATCTGCAGATGGTGCTCTGCATAATTGAAAACCATACCGTGTGGTGCCGGCAGAGTGCCGTGTGGTGCCGGCAGAGTAGAATAGCACCACCCCCTCTCTTCCCGTGGGGGTCGTAAGAGGTGACCGAGGGATAATCCCGACCCAAACAGCCAGGTCCAACCGTACGCTGGCAGTTAAACCACCACAAAAGCATTCCCAAGGAGGGTTGACGTCTGGTAGGCGGCCGGTCGTAAAATTCAGCCAAATCCTTTTGCAACACAATTTTGTGTTCAACAAAACGTGTTGCGCCGACCTCAAGTAATTGGGATAAGGGCAGGAAGATGATGATGACCGATGGAGATCCAGGTACGAGTGTAGTGTTTGTACAGACAGGATACCGTTTTTAACACTGCATTAAAAATCACACTGTTTTATAGAAACAGTACACCTGTAAAAATAGAGAGAATATTTAAATTCCACTCAGTTAGAATCCTAAGCTAGTATACGTTGTTGTGACCTGTGTTCAGAATACGACTTGTATTTCTGTTTCATGTTTGCATTTTAACGGATAATAACAAAACAGATTGCACCTCTCACGGCCAATTCTGTCGTTTTAATAACAAAGCCACATCTGTAGAAGATAGGTCTTTGCTTTCAGCTTTATGAGCCGTCAGTGCATTGGGACTGGAATTTATGAGCAAGGAAAGTTGGTAAGCACATTGTGGGCATTGAGGCTTGGGGATTCAGGCCTCAGGCCTGCCGCTAAGAGTTAGTGGGTTCGATGACCTTTAAGCCAAACTTTACTGAGAACACTGTAATCAATCATGTTGACAAAGCTTGACAAAGGTATCTGTTTCTCTAAATATTAAACTAATTGCTTAGGTATGATGTTTCATCATTATCTTCCTGCCTTTTTCCCAAACCAGTTGGGATCGGCGCAACATGCTTTTTTAGAGCACAAAATCATGTAGTAAAAGTTTTTGGCAATGTTTTATGACCGACCGATGCCTGACGTCAACCCTCTTTGGGGTATTGAAGGTTGTATCACCGCCATCATGCGGTTGACCATAGTCGACAGATATTCAGCCGAGGTCAAAAACTCTACGTCGCCTTTTACGAAACACCCTGAGTGGACTAGGGGTGGCATATTCTTTAGACGCTACCACACAGCTAGGTATGACGTTTAGGTAACAATATTATCCTACATTTTGAAATATAATCAAGTGCAGAAAATCAGGCATTACACTAGGTCAACATGGTTTTGGTGAAAGGTATGTATGATGATGCTTTTAGGAAATTGTGTTGAAATGAATCGTTATAAAACATAACGGTTCAGGTTCACTTAACAGGTCATAAAATTCACAGCTTAAAAGGCTAACTGTTGTTTAAATCGTGCAGTTGACGGTATAAAAATAAACAACAAACTCACTTTTTCTACGCTATTGTAGCAATGTCTACGAGTTACAGCGTAGCACACAGTCAGGTACAAAAGTGGTGTTCTTATGTGGAGGTTGTGTAGAGTGAGTTTGTACTTTTTAAGTGCTTTTACCTGTAGTCTGTACCCACAGCTAACAATGTACTTGTATTTCATCCATGGTACTTGCTACTAACAACGTTTTTCATTATTGTAGCAATGTTTACGAGCCGCAGCGTAGCATACAATCAGGTACAAAAGTGGTGTTCTTATGTCGATGTCGTGTAGAGTGGGTTTGTACTTTCGAAGTGCTTTTACCTGTACCCATAGCTAGCAACGTACTTATATTTCTACCATGGTACTTGCTACTAACAAAGTTTTTCATTATTGTAGCAATGTCTACGAGGTACGGCGTAACACACAGTCAGGTACAAAAGTGGGGTTCTTATGTGGAGGTCGTGTAGAGTGAGTTTGTACTTTTGAAGTGCTTTTACCTGTGCCCACAACCAGCAATGTAGTTGTATTTCCACCATGGTACTTGCTACTATCAAAGTTTTTCGTTATTGCAGCAATGTCTACGAGGTACGGCGTAGCACACAGTCAGGTACAAAAATGGTGTTTTTCCGATGCGAGGTCGTGTCGAGTGAGTTTGTACTTTTGAAGTGCTTTTACCTGTACCCACAGCTAACAATGTACTCGTGTTTCCTCCGTAGTACTTGCTACTAACTTCATTACTACTAATTTCATTATCTCGTACGGCGTAGCATAGTCAGGTAGGTACAAAAGTGTCTTCTTTCGATGCTAGGTCTTGTCGAGTGAGTTTGTACTTTTGAAGTGCTTTTCCTGTACCTTGGACCTGTACCCACAGTTACTAACATGCTACGATAAAAAGATTTCCTGCGCTATTGTAGCAATTTCTACGAGTTACGGCATAGCACAAAGGCAGGTACAAAAGTGGTCTTCTTTCGACTCAAGGTCGTGTCGAGTGAGTCTGTACTTTTCAAGTGCTTTTACCTGTACCCACAGTTACTAACATGCTAACATGTAACATGCTACGATAAAAAGATTTCCTACGCTATCCTAGCAACGTCTACGAGCTGCGTAGCACACAGTCAGGTACAAAAGTGGTGTTCTTTCGACGCGAGGTCGTGTCGAGTGAGTTTGTAGAAGTGCTTTCACCGGTACTATCGCCAGTACATCAACCTACCCATTTAAGGGTCCAACTTATACTGTGTTTTCATACAAATACTAAGAAAAATCAGTGTATGTCGGTCTCTTACATAAGTAGAAAGAAAGAAGCACTTTTACCTGTACCAACAGCTAACTATGTACTTGCTACTAACAACGTTTTTCAACGCTCTTTTAGTAATGCATGTAGCAGATTAGGTACAAAAGTGGTGTTCTTGTCGTAAGGTCATGTCGAGTATATTTGTAGAAATTTTTTCACCTTATAGGCTGCCTTATAGCCTGCACATCAAAGTTCCCGTTTAAGGGAACAACTTATACTGGTCTTTCTCAGCATGTGTATGAAAAACCAGTAAAAGATTGCCTCTTAAATGGGTAGATTTATACCTTTACCTTTACAGCCACAACAGTCCACTGCTGGACATGGGCCTCCCCCGTATTGGGGGGTATTGCCATACTCACCACGCTTGGCAGGCGGATTGGCGATCGCAGTGCAAGATGTTTAATTCACAGGGACCGCTGCTGCTTATTCTCTGGATAATTATCCCTTAGTCGCTTTTTACGACACCCACGGGTAGAATTGGGGTGATGCTATTCTAGGCCGGCATCACACGGCATATACGGGTAGATTTATGTGCTGCTGATAATACCTGCTGCTAACTACACGCTACGAGCTGTCGAGAGCCAAACCGCAACGCTGGTGCAAAGCTCTCACGGGTAAATGCCATTAAACTTGTAAATAAGGTCTTCGTTGCACCTGTTTTAAACAGTTTTGCTGAAAACTCCCTTTTTGTAGAAGTGCTTTCACCTGTACCATCGCGAGAACAGCAACCTACCCATTTAATGGACCAATTTATACTGCGATTTCATACAAAAGCTAAGAAAAGAAAATGTTGATCACTTATATAAGTTAATAGAAGTACTTTTACCAGTACCAACAGCTAACTATGTACTTGCTACTTACAACGTTTTTCAACGCTATTGTAGTAATGTCTACGAGCTGCGGCGTAGCACATCAGGGACCCATTTAAGGGACCAACTTATACGGCTTTTTCTCAGCATGTGTATGAAAAACCAGTAAAAGATTGCCTCTTAAATGGGTAGAATTATGTGCTGCTGATAATACCTGCTGCTAACTACACGCTACGAGCTGTCGAGAGCCAAACCGCAACGACTAAATAAGGTTCTCTTTGCACCTGTTTTAAACAGTTTTGCTGAAAAATCCCTTTTTGGAACGGTTTGAGGTTTTATTGATTAAATTCTAGGTACTTCTTCGAGTGTGACACAGAGTTATTAAACAACCCGGTGAACCCTGGTTTCAAAGTTTTTTAACCGCCTACTAGATGTAGCAGGCCTCTGACATGGTTTTGTAAATAATAAAATGAAGTGCTTTTACCTAAGGCTTTTACCTGTACAACCCACCCATTTAAGGGACCAACTTATACCGGCTTTCATACAAATGCTAAGAAAAACCAGTATAATTTGGTCCCTTAAATAAGTTAATGAAAGTGTTTTCACCTATACCTGCTGCTAACTACACGCTACGAGCTGTCGAGAGCCAAACCGCAACGCTGGTGCAAAGCTCTCACGGGTAAATGCCATTAAACTTGTAAATAAGGTCTTCGTTGCACCTGTTTTTAAACAGTTTTGCTGAAAACTTCCTTTTTGGAACGGTTTGGGGTTTTATTGACTAAATACTTCTTCTTTAAGTGTGACACCGGGTTATAATAAAACACGGGTAAATGCCATTAAACTTGTAAATAAGGTCTTCGTTGCACCTGTTTTAAACAGTTTTGCTGAAAACTCCCTTTTTGGAACGGTTTGAGGTTTTATTGATTAAATTCTTCTTCTTTGAGTGTGACACCGAGTCATCCAACGACCCGATGAACCCTGGTGTCAGAGTTTTTCAACCGCCTACTACATGTAGCAGGCCTCTGACATGGTTGTGTAAATAATAAAATGAAGTGCTTTTACCTAAGGCTTTTACCTGTACAACCTACCCATTTAAGGGACCAATTTATACTGCGTTTTCGTACAAATACTAAGAAAAACCAGTCTAAGTTGGTCCCTTAAATAAGTTAATGGAAGTGTTTTCACCTGTCCCTGCTGCTAACTACACGCTACGAGCTGTCGAGAGCCAAACCGCAACGCTGGTGCAAAGCTCTCACGGGTAAATGCCATTAAACTTGTAAATAAGGTCTTCGTTGCACCTGTTTTTAGACAGTTTTGCTGAAAACTCCCTTTTTGGAACTGTTTGAGGTTTTATTGAATAAATTCTTCTGCGAGTGTGGCACTGAGTTATACAACGACCCGATGAACCCTGGTGTCAGAGATTTCAACCGCCAACTACAAGTAGCAGGCCTCTGACATAGTTTTGTAAATAATAAAATGAAGTGCTTTTACCTAAGGCTTTTACCTGTACAACCCTCCCATTTATGGGACCAACTTATTCTGGTTTTTCATACAAAAGCTAAGAAAATCCAGTGTAAGTAGGTCCCTAAAATAATTTAATGGAAGTTTTCACCTTTACCTGCTGCTAACTACACGCTACGAGCTGTCGAGAGCCAAACCGCAACGCTGGTGCAAAGGGACCATTTAAGGGACCAACTTATACCGGTTTTTCATACAAATGCTAAGAAAAACCAGTATAAGTAGGTCCCTTAAATAAGTTAATGGAAGTGTTTTCACCTCTACCTGCTGCTAACTACATGCTACGAGCTGTCGAGAGCCAAACCGCAACGCCGGTGCAAAGCTCTCACGGGTAAATGCCATTCAACTTGTAAATAAGGTCTTCGTTGCACCTGTTTTAAACAGTTTTGCTGAAAACTCCCTTTTTGTAGAAGTGATTTAACCTGTACTATCGCGAGAACATCAACCTACCTATTTAAGGGACCAATTTATACTGCGTTTTTATACAAAAGCTAAGAAAAAAAAATGTTGATCCCTTATATAAGTTAATAGAAGTGCTTTCACCAGTACCAACAGCTAACTATGTAATTGCTACTTACATCGTTTTTCAACGCTATTGTAGTCATGTCTACGAGCTGCGGCGTAGCACATTAGGGCCCATTTAAGGGACCAATTTATACTGGATTTTCTCAGCATGTGTATGAAAAACCTGTAAAAGATGGCCTCTTAAATGGGTAGATTTATGTGCTGCTGATAATACCTGCTAACTACATGCTACGAGCTGTCGAGAGCCAAACCGCAACGCTGGTGCAAAGCTCTCACGGGTAAATGCCATTAAACTTGTAAATAAGGTCTTCGTTGCACCTGTTTTAAACAGTTTTGCTGAAAACTCCCTTTTTGGAACGGTTTGAGGTTTTATTGATTAAATTCTTTTTCGAGTGTGACTCTGAGTCATCCAACGACCCGATGAATTCTGGTGTCAGAGATTTCAACCGCCTACTACAAGTACCAGACCTTAGATATGTTTGTGTAAATAATAAAATTTAATGCATAGTAATGTAAAGCGACAAGAATTTTATACAAATACAAATACAAAATTCTTTATTCAATATAAAAATATCACTTATTGATAGTCAATATTACAGAAAAATGAATTAGTCATTGTAAAAAGGAGAAATTAAATAAATGTTGTTCACAGGTAAGCCTCTGTATGCCCGAGTAATTCAGCTGAAAATTAAATTATTAATGCAAAGCATAATAGAACGGTATTATAGTCACAGTAGTTTGGAAATAGGGTAATCTGATTGGTCTCAACTGTGGCGTAGAATGATTAAGAAAAACCACAATTTATGTTAATTCATTGTGCCTGTTACTCCGCTGCCACTAATTTGACTATGCAAGAGACAAAGAAAAAAAATAGATAGGAAAGATAATTGAGGCAAAGTGGACTCTATGTAGAGATGTTTCTTTACAACTTCACTAAGCTTACAATGAATTTTATTCTCAATAGTCACCACTAGGCAAACAAAACTTACCTACAATGTAGGTAAAAAAGTCAACATACCAGCACGGAATGTAATCAAAATAATCCCAAGTTCACACAAGTCTCGTCCCGGTTAGGGAATAAAGTAATATTCGTTAACATGACACGAAGATGAACGTGTTTTTTTTTTTGCTTGCGACGTGTTTATTAGGAAAACATAAAATCCCAGGAGACTTTAGCAGCGAAATTATAGTAATATGAGATGAGGCGCAAGTTCCACAGAGGAGACGTGAGACGTAAGATGACATCTGTCCGACAAGTGATCGTCGTCATTGCTAAATATGCCAAACTTATTTCTTTTACTTCATTTCTGTACAGGGAGTAACGGAAAGCCGAAAGAAGGTCAAGGTACTCATGAAACTGAACAACTTTCCCCATGGAACATGGGTCGAAATATTAAAAAAAAATTGGGCTTCCCATACAAAATTGACCGATCAGCTGATTGATTTACTATGGGAGGTTCAATTTTTTTTTTATATTTTGACCCATGTTCAATGGGGAAAGTTGTTCAGTTTCATGAGTAGCTTGACCTCCTTTCGGCTTGTTTATACCCTTTCCGTTACTCCCGGTATAAGTGAAAAACTTATACATACAATCAAGCCAGATTGGGTCCACCGAATTCATTTATTAGATTTGGCCAAGATTTGGGCAATTTATCAAAGTTCTCCCGCAGCAAAGAAAACTAGCTACTGACCCGCCGCACTCAAATGGCAAACTTTTATAGAAAGACGGGAATCTCGATCAGAAATTCTGAATTAGGCTCACCGAATTAGTTCTTTGGTAGTTGCGAATCAGAATAATTTAATCTAGTCATGTTTACTCGTAAACGAACTAGTTTGATAATAAGATTTCAGAATAGGATTTTAGTATTATTTTCGTTTTCAGCGACGGTGAAACATGGATTTATAGAAAAGATTTTTTTTTAATTGTTCTAAATCCATAAAGCAAGCAAAGGGAACCCAAGGGGGAAGCTGGGGGTATTTTTTAACGAAACTTAATTATATTCCCTTTCCAAGACATAAATTTGAGCTGTTACTTTGAGATTACATTACAGAGCATTTTTAATTAAAATTTTAACGACCGGTTTTTATTTCAGTAGCTTAGTTACCTGCGTTCGTTTCTTTATTAAGGAGTCTGTATCAGGCCTGGGAAATCTTAGCAAAAAGTATTTTGAGGCGTGGTTCTTCGTTAAAAAAAGCATTGGTAGTCACGTACCAAGTTTTAAAACAATTCCCGTGTTAGGCAGGTAGGTATACAAATTCTTATAGAACTTGCCAGAAAAACTCTACTATAAACTGGAATATAAACACGCCTTTAAATAGCAGATAGCATATTGATTTAAATGTGAGTGCAGAGCTTAGTCATGATACAGAATCTCCGCAACGCCACTCGAACTAGAACGAGCCTCTCAGTCAAGTAGCCGCATTACTACATTAGCAAAGTAGGTATTGGACTCCTGTTATACTTAGTGCTTTGAAACATCTACTTGGGAGAAAGAGAATACACATAGAGGTAATATTGATCGACAAGTTATTAAATTAAATTAAAATTAAAACGAGCCTTTAAGTCCAGAATCCGCATTACGACATTGACAGAGTAGGTATACATAGTCGAGATGTTCCTAGAGCTTTGAAATTATCTACTTGGAGATAGATAGCACAAAGAATATTGATCGAAAAGTCATCGTCAATAGAGAATCTCCGCAACGCCACTCGAACTAGAACGAGCCTCTCAGACAAGTATCCGCATTACTACATTGAAAGAGTAAGTATATAGTCGCGATGTTGCTAGAGCTTTGAAATATCTACTTTGAGATAGAGCACATAGAATATTGGTTGACAAGTCAACGACCCCAGAGCTTCGTCAATAGAGAATCTCCGCAACGCCACTCGTACTAGAAGCCTCTCAGTCAAGTATCCGCATTACTACATTGACAGACTAAGTATATAGTCGCGATATACCTAGTGCTTTGAATATCATCTACTTTAAGATAAGGAGTACAGAGAATATTGATTGACAAGTCATCGGCTGCAGAGCATCGTCAATACAGCAACTCCGCAACGCCACTCGAACTAGAACGAGCCTCTCAGTCAAGTATCCATCCGCATTACTACATCGACAGAGTAGGTGTATATAGTAGCGATGTTCCTAGTGCTTTGAATATCACCTACTTGGAGATAGATAGCACATATAATATTGATCGAAAAGTCATCGACTCCAGAGCTTCGTCAATACAGAAGCTCCGCAACGCCACTCGAACTAGAACGAGCCTCTCAGTCAAGTAGCCGCATTACGACATCGGCAGAGTAGGTATTGGACTCGAGTTGTACCTAGTGCTTTTAATCTCATTTACTTGGGGGTAGAGAGTACACAGAATATTGATCGAAAAGTGATCGACTGCACAGCGGCATCAATACAGAACCTCCGCAGCGCTACTCGAGCCTGGTTGAGTCTCTCAGTCAAGTAGCCGCATTACTACATTGACAGAGTAGGTATATAGTCGAGATGTTCCTAGAGCTTTAAATTATCTACTTGGAGATAGAGAGTATATACATAAGTATTATATGTCATCGACTGCAAAGCGTCGTCAATACAGAATCTTCGCCACTCAAGTCGGAACGAGCCTTTCAGTCAAGTAGACACATTACCTACCTCATAGGCAAAGTAGATATTGGACTCGTGCGTGATGTACCTAGTGATTTAAAATATGTACATGGATATAGAGTATTGATGGAAAAGTGTTCGAATGCAGAACATCGCCAATACCGTCACTCGAGTCGGAACGAGTCTCTTAGCCGATTTACCACATTGGCAGAGTAAGTATTGGACTCGTGTCGTAATATGCAAAGTGGTTAGAGCTTTGAAATATCTACTTGGAGATATATACCTAGTCATCGACTGCACAGCATCGTTTATAGAATCTCCGCAGGGCCACTCGAGTCGTAAAGAGGCTTTCAGTCAAGTAGCCGCATTACCTACCACATCGGTAGACGACTGGACTCGTTATGTACCTAAATCATATTATGGTATGTAAGTACCCAGTAAAATAAGATATTAAAAACTGGTTTGGAGTTATAACTGCTTTTCTTCGGTTTAACTTGTTGCCGATGGGTAAGAAGTTTTAAAAATCTTTGATAAACCTGTAAAAAACACGTCATTGAGGCGGCCGATTACAAAACTAAGCCAAATCTTCTTGTAATATGATTTTGTGTAGATATTATACATGTTGTTCCGATGACGATTTCGTCGGATTAAAAAACCCATGCCCTGCCTAAAGCAAAAAGGGTTTTTAGAAAATGATTGCCAAAATTGCGGGACGGCAACCGCTGAAGTTGTTGGAAATTGTTCGACGCTTGATGAAATAAATTCCAGATCTCGAAATACTCGTTTTCGGTCACTTGGCACGATCCGAAACTCGTGTGAACGTTACACACGGAGTAACAAACATCTCGGATTTTACCCTCACATCAAAGGATTCCAAGTAAATTTAAGATGGATTCCTTATTCCAATTTCAAAATTAACTCGTCTATAGAATGATTTTTAAAATGTAACCTAACCAAAGCAAAGAAAGTTTATTAAAATTATTTTAAATAATTTCCAAAGTTACGGGGAGGGCAAACGCTGAATTTGTTAGAAATTTGCGCTTGATGAAATAAGTTTCACATGTCGAATACTCGTTTTCGGTGACTTAGCACGATCCGAAGCTCGTGTGAGTGTTAAACACCGAGTCACAAACATTTCGCGTTCTACTCTCACATCAAAGAATTCCAAAAATTGACTATTTTAGGTAAGATTTTAGGTAGGTATTTAAATAACCTTACGAAAGCAAAGAAAGTTTATTAAAATTATTTTAAATCATTTCTTAAGTTACGGGGCGGGCAAACGCTGAATTTGTAAGAAATTATTCGTCGCTTGATGAAAACAGTTCTTCATTATTTCGAAATCTCGAAATATCTACTCGTTTACGGTCACTTAGCACGATCCGAAACTCGCGTGAACGTTACACACACGGAGTCACAAACATCTCGCGTTCTACCTTCACTTCAAAGGATTTCAAGTAAATTAAGATGGATTGCTTATTCTAATTTCAAAATTAGATGACTATTTTACGAATTTAACTAACATACCTAAAGCAAAGAAAGTTCATTAAAAATAATTTAATTCTTTTTCAAGGATACGGCGAGGGAAAACGCAGAATTTATTTGAAAATGTTCGTGGCTTGATGAAATAAGTTCCACATCTCGAAATACTTAATCGTTTTCGGTGACTTGGCACGATCTGAAACTCGTGTGAACGTTAATACGGAGTCACAAACATCTCTCGTTCTATCCTTATTTCTAAGGATTCCAAATAAATCAAAATGGATTGCATATTCCAATTTCAAAATAAACTTGTTTATAGGACGGTTTTTCAAAGGAGATTGCCCATTTCTGTATGGACCTTGGACCAAACAGAGACCCGCATAGGGATATAGTGCATAATGTTCCTAAGACTAATACTAGTCTGAAACCCAAACCCCATCAAACTCCGTCGCTGGAGTCTTGAGATAAATGACATGATATTTCAAGTTTTCCATTAACGAAAAATCATAGCCAACAGCTTATTTCTAAAATTAAAAACGGTAATCATTGAATCAATCAACCACTTTAATCAGTCTATTACTTCCTGAACAGCTATTGCCACTGGTGTTACTCAGGGTGTCGTTTTATCCCCTTTTCTTTTGTACTCGCGTTGAACCAAATAGTGACCCACATTGAGACATAGTGCATAATGTTCCGTAGACTAATACTAGGCTAAAACCCAAACCACATCAAAATCCGTTGCTGGAGTCTTGAGAAAAATGACATTATATTCCAGATTTTCCATTTATGAAAAATCAAAGCCATGAAATAACTGATTTCTATAGTAAGAGATGGTAGTCATTGAATCAATCAACCACTTTAACCAGTCTATTTCTTCCTGAACAACTATTACCACCGGTGTCACTCAGGGTGTCGTTTTATCCCCTTTTCTTTTGTACGGGCGTTGAACCAAATAGCGACCCGCATTGAGACATATGAGACAAACCACATCAAAATCCGTCGCTGGAGTTTTGAGAAAAATTACAGTATATTTCAGGTTTTGTCTTGTCAATATAATGTTTTTTTCTCCAGACTCCAGCGACGGATTTTGATGTGGTTTAGGGTTTCAGACTAGCATAAGTCTTAGGAACATTATGCACTATGTTTCAATGCTGGTCGTTATTTGGTTCAACGCCCATACAAAAGAAAAAGGGATAAAACGACACCCTGAGTGACACCGGTGGTAAAAGCTGTTCAGGAAGTAATAGACTGATTAAAGTGGTTGATTGATTCAATGACTACCTTTTGTTATTATAGAAATAAGTAATTTGTTGGCTTTGATTTTTCGTTAATGGAAAACCTAAAATATAATGTCATTTTTCTCAAGACTCCAGCGACGGATTTTGATGTGGTTCGGGTTTCAGACTAGTATTAGTCTTAGGAACATGATGCACTATGTCTCAATGCGGGTCGCTATTTGGTTCAACGCCCGTACAAAAGAAAAGGGGATAAAACGACACCCTGAGTAACACCGGTGGTAATAGCTGTTCAGGAAGTAATAGACTGATTAAAGTGGTTGATTGATTCAATGACTACCATCTGTTATTATAGAAATAAGTTATTTGATGGCTATGATTTTTCATTAATGGAAAACCTAAAATATAATGTCATTTTTCTCAAGACTCCAGCGACGGATTTTGATGTGGTTTGGGTTTCAGACTAGTATTAGTCTTAGGAACAAGATGCACTATGTCTCAATGCGGGTCGCTACTTTGTTCAACGCCCCTACAGAAGAAGATGGGACAGAACGACACCCTGAGTAACACCAGTGGTAATAGCTGTTCGTTCAGCAGGCAATAGACTGATTTAAATGGTTGATTGATTCAATGACTACCATCTCTTATTATAGAAATAAGTTTTTGTTGGCAATGATTTTTCGTTAATGGAAAACCTGAAATATAATGTCATTTTTCTCAAGACTCCAGCGACGGATTTTGATGTGGTTTGTGTTTCAGACTAGTATTAGTCTTAGGAACATTATGCACTATGTGTCACTGCGGGTCGCTACTTGGTTCAACTCCCGTACAAAAAAAAAGGGGATAAAACGGTACCCTGAGTAACACCGGTGGTAATATCTGTTCAGAAAGTAATAGACTGATTAAAGTGGTTGATTGATTCAATGATTACTGTCTTTTATTTTAGAAATAAGCATTTTTTCGTTAATGGAAAACCTGAAATATAATGTCATTTTTCTCAAGACTCCAGCGACGGATTTTGATGTGGTTTGTGTTTCAGACTAGTATTAGTCTTAGGAACATTATGCACTATGTGTCACTGCGGGTCGCTACTTGGTTCAACTCCCGTACAAAAAAAAAGGGGATAAAACGGTACCCTGAGTAACACCGGTGGTAATATCTGTTCAGAAAGTAATAGACTGATTAAAGTGGTTGATTGATTCAATGATTACTGTCTTTTATTTTAGAAATAAGCTGTTGGCTATGATTTTTCGTTGATGGGAAACCTGAAATATAATGTCATTTTTCTCAAGACTCCAGCGACGGATTTTGATGTGGTTTGTGTTTCAGACTAGTATTAGTCTTAGGAACATTATGCACTATGTGTCACTGCGGGTCGCTACTTGGTTCAACTCCCGTACAAAAAAAGGGGATAAAACGGTACCCTGAGTAACACCGGTGGTAATATCTGTTCAGAAAGTAATAGACTGATTAAAGTGGTTGATTGATTCAATGTATACTGTCTTTTATTTTAGAAATAAGCATTTTTTCGTTAATGGAAAACCTGAAATATAATGTCATTTTTCTCAAGACTCCAGCGACGGATTTTGATGTGGTTTGTGTTTCAGACTAGTATTAGTCTTAGGAACATTATGCACTATGTGTCACTGCGGGTCGCTACTTGGTTCAACTCCCGTACAAAAAAAAGGGGATAAAACGGTACCCTGAGTAACACCGGTGGTAATATCTGTTCAGAAAGTAATAGACTGATTAAAGTGGTTGATTGATTCAATGATTACTGTCTTTTATTTTAGAAATAAGCTGTTGGCTATGATTTTTCGTTGATGGGAAACCTGAAATATAATGTCATTTTTCTCAAGACTCCAGCGACGGATTTTGATGTGGTTTGTGTTTCAGACTAGTATTAGTCTTAGGAACATTATGCACTATGTGTCACTGCGGGTCGCTACTTGGTTCAACTCCCGTACAAAAAAAAAAGGGGATAAAACGGTACCCTGAATAACACCGGTGGTAATATCTGTTCAGAAAGTAATAGACTGATTAAAGTGGTTGATTGATTCAATGTATACTGTCTTTTATTTTAGAAATAAGCATTTTTTCGTTAATGGAAAACCTGAAATATAATGTCATTTTTCTCAAGACTCCAGCGACGGATTTTGATGTGGTTTGTGTTTCAGACTAGTATTAGTCTTAGGAACATTATGCACTATGTGTCACCGCGGGTCGCTACTTGGTTTAACTCCCGTACAAAAAAAGGGGATAAAACGGTACCCTGAGTAACACCGGTGGTAATATCTGTTCAGAAAGTAATAGACTGATTAAAGTGGTTGATTGATTCAATGATTACTGTCTTTTATTTTAGAAATAAGCTGTTGGCTATGATTTTTCGTTGATGGGAAACCTGAAATATAATGTCATTTTTCTCAAGACTCCAGCGACGGATTTTGATGTGGTTTGGGTTTCAGACTAGTATTAGCTCTAGGAACGTTATGCACTATGTTTCAATGCTGGTCGCTATTTGGTCCACTTTGGGCAATGTCTTTTAGATAATAATTTAACCAAAGCCTTTGCTTTTTTAATTAAAATTATTTTAAATCTTTTTCTGATGTGGGGAGTGCAAACGCTCAATTTGTACGAAATTATTTATTCGTCACTTGATGAAATAAGTTCCACATCTTGAAATCTCGATACCGCGTGAACATTACACACGGAGTCACAAACATTTCACGTTCTACCCTCGCTTCAAAGGACTCCCAGTAAATTAAGATGTACTGCTTATTCCAATTTGAACACCTACTTGGATATTGTATTTGGAAGATATATTAAAAATACTGCTTTTACATACGCTGTGATTTTTACTACTTGAACCTAGAACTTGTAACAGTTTACAGAAAGCAAGTTTACCGAAATAAATTACAGTGAAAGTTCTGTACCTATCTGTATTGGGGTCTTGATTTTCTTCTTACAAAGCTAACCAAGTTAAACAACAAATAACAGCTTTCTATTTTACTTTGTAAGTCAAAGAATAAGGATGGCGAGTGTTACCGGGTTGTGAAATATCAGTGCATAGTATAAAATGAAGTCGCTGTTTGCTTTTGTCTGTCGCTGACTCCTCCTAAAACACGCAACCGATTTTGATGCGGTTTCTTGTAACAGATACGGTGATTCATGAGGAAGGTTCTTTGATATAAAATGCCGAAACTTTTGCCCGCGGAAAACGAGTTGCGCTGGTTGAAACCGCTAACGGGCCACGTATCTACTAGAAAAGCCTCCAACCTATTTTAAGAACCACCAAACAAGCAATAATAAACTGTAGATATCAATGTTATTTATATGCCGACCTAGAAATTTTGTACGGGATACTAATATTTAGAAGATCTAAGAGATACTCTACCTACATCCTCTTGAGATGAAACAACTTGATTAGGGCATTTAAAAAGTGTACTTCTTCATAATACTCCGAAACGAGCAGTTGGCAACCCTAATTGGAATCAACCAATCAAGAAACCAATAAACAAAAAGTGCCCGAGTTTTATTGGCAACCTTCGAAGTTCGTGATGTCAATTCATGAAACCAGAGATCCGAGATCAATCCGATTGGCTTTTCATTTTTCATTTGCCAATCAAATATAAAAATCCGTGTATGTAAAACTGCCAATAACTTTGAAGTAGCGTAGGATGGGAGGTAAAATGTTATGCAAAATATTTTTCTGAAATAAATATTTTTGTTTTATTGATGTTCGCCAGTAAATCCACTGACCTATTAAGGGCTCAACCTGATACTTGTTTTTCTTAGTATTCATATGAAAATTCAGTATAAATTGGTCCTTTAAATGAGTAGGTAGATATGCTGACGATAGTACCTAAGTTCTTGTTATAGAAGAATACCATTATATACCAGCAAAACGAAGTACTTATTAAAAGAGTTATTAATAAATGTCCTGCAAACGAACAGCTAAAGTTGCTAGTAACATAGTCCATTTTGAAACACTACATTATTGTTCAACATAAAATCCTTACGTTATTGAATGGAGTTACACAAAGCTCTAACCCCTACTATATCCCTATAAGCTACGACACAGTTTGATGAAACAATTTAGAAATTGTGTGCTGAACTTGTAGCAAACTTCATGAGTATAATATGCAATTTGGCGGACAACTTCAAAGGACTGGGCCAGTGTGCCCAGAATTTGGTAGTTTAAACTTTGGACTTTTAACTAAGTGCGGGCAAGGAGTCAAACTTCAAAGGCAAAATCCTTTTCGATCTATAGACAGCACCTCGAGTACATTCCTTAGGAGATCAATATGTATTGGTCAGGTCACCCATACAGTTATTGAGAATAGATAAAATAAGTGAACCCCTTATACCTACGAGTAATTTCAGTTACTGGCTGATAGTATCAATTAACTTGAAGAGTGCCTGTGTGTTTTAAAAGTTTCCTTCAGTCAACCCGCGACCAAAATACATGAAACTGTGTTGAAACGTCGGGTCACAGGTAAATTATTAATATTTACGTAAATTATTATCGCGATAGGCCTGATACAATACTTAAAATGGGTTCCCTCTATTTCACCCTCAGACAACCTGGCATTGCCCTGTCAAAAAGAAATGTTCTAAATAGCTCAAAGGGCCTTTCAGTAATCAAATCAGTGAGTGAAAATAAAGCAAAGGTTTTGAATAATTTTAGATATTTACATCGAGAATCTATTTATTTGCCGTGTGATGCCGAATTAGAATAGTATCACCCCATATCTGTGGAAATAAACTGATACGTATTTTTATTTGCATATATTTACTACTGGACGTCGCAAAAGATGATTAAGGAATAAAACCAGGAATAGCAGTAGATATTCCCTTTGAAATACTCCACCTTACACTCCGCTCGGCATTTTACCTGCCTCGCTGTTTTCAAACATACTCAAATCACCACGCTTTTAATTCAAACGAAATATAACTGTCTTTTGTTACCGTCAACAGCAATACAAGTAAATTAAAACCGTCGTCATAAACCCAGTTCTAGCGACACGTTAAGACGTAGAAATAAAACGAGACATCTTTTACGAGTTGAGGAAAGGAATTTAACAAGTTAACAGCCTTTGAAATATACAGAGTGTTACCGGCAGGCGAGAATTTATTCAAACTTATGATTTTAGGTACATGAATGCCTATTAGTACAGGGCCATCTGCAAAATCACATAAAAACAGCTGTTTCATACATTTTGCTATTTTTATACCATAACATAACAGCCACAACAGTCCACTGCTGGACATCGGCCTCCCCTATCGGGAGGGTATTGCCATACTCACCAGGCTTGGCAGGCGGATTGGCGAGCGCAGTGCACGATGTTGCATTTACATTACGACACCGACGGGTAGATTTAGGATGATGCTATTCTAACCCGGCATCACACGGCCATTCGTTTTTCTGTGGAAAAGCCGATTCCTTTTTACTAATTTCGCAAATGGCCCCATACTAAAATTTGTTAACATAGATTCCTAGTCATCAGTTTCGAATAAATAACCGCATACCGGCAACACACTGTATAACTAAGTTAGAGCAAAAAATTAAGTAACAAACAGTATTTTACAAAAGTAAGCATTAAAATCCTAGTCTCAGCTCTGCTTTTAAGCGAACTACCGCATAATTGCTTAAAATCCGGTAGTGAATTATTCAGGACCAAATTCACAGTAGGAGGTAAAACAAAGCTAGTCCGAAAACACATTAATATTTTAATGGAAACACAAAGTTTGAATAAACGAAATTGGAATTCAGCTTATAACCAACTCGGCTATTCGTACTCCAATCTGCACCACATTGTTGATACAAAACTTTTGCTGGTTGATTCTGTTTGAAATTGGAAACATTTGACATAGGTGGACGAAACCCACGACAAAACATGCTCATGATTAATAGTTAAAATAATTAGTGAACATATTGCTTTTGTAGCCTTTAGCTACGGCGTAGAGATCGTAGCGGGTTCATAGGTACTAGAAAAGATGCACATTTAAAGATTGATCTTATTCTTCAGCAGTCACAACATTTCACTGCCAGACATGTGCGTCTCCCTATTGAGGGGGTATTGCCATTCTCACCACACTTGGCAAGCGAGATGGTGAGCGCAGTGCAAGATGAAGAATTTAGGGTTGAGTTAGGATTGGGGTGACAATATTCAAATAAGGGATCACACATCATGTAGCAAATAAACAAGATCAAATCAATCATGATTTAGTACGGATAATATGCAATCATGTGATTATAGCAGACATTGTATCAATTCAAACCGGGTATAGGTATAATAGCATTACCGTATTGGATTAATCGGGACCTTGTTATCGTAATCAAATATTGACCACTCGGATAGCTCTACCTCTGCAATTTGCATACCTACGGCAAAAGAACAGGGTGTTTGGTAAGGTTATAGACCAGTTCATGTAAAGTTACTGTCAGGTATTTAGTTATCGATTAAGAATGAAAAATAGTATGTTGGCATGGCTTTAAACCCATCAATCCACTACAAGTTCATCACTATAAAATAAAATGAATAAATAAATAAAATTTTATTTTTCTTTGCAAAATGGAGGCACCGTGTTTGGAGGCACCACTGTTCCTTAAGTAACAGTTACTAAGATAAGCTATTGAAGCCTAGTTGTCTATGCCGTATGATGCCGGCTTACAATAGCATCACCCTAATTCAACGTAAGTTTCGTAAAAAAAGCGACAAAGGTATAGTCATTTATTCCTCTAGTAAATGGGCACCAGCACCACCACTGTTATGCATAACAATCTAATTGGTTCTTCAAATGTTCTCATAACCAACTCAATAAACACTTTTCTTTCTAGCTGTATTTTCAATTTTTGACGTATTCGAAAAAGGTAGCATAGCGGGACTGGTAGCGTAACGGATTTTAACCGGTCCTAAGGGATTTTAACAATTCATCTCTCAATTTCATTTTAGTTTTAGTGATTAATAATATGTTAATGAACCTAATAATAATGATTGTCACATTAAATCAGTTTCATGATATTATATAAAGATTATTTATTCAATAAACACGTTCATATAATTAATTATCTGCGATCGCACATTTATAGCGAACGACTGCAAATAATATAACAAAATGATATCGGTAGCGCACAATACAACCAATTTATCAAACTTAACAGGTAATTTATTAAAATGGTTACGGACGCAGAATACGCAGCAATTTATTTATATGTATTGAGGAAATATATAAATATCTTGGTACAATAAATACATACCTACATACAAACATATACATATCACGCCGTCATCCGGCGACATATACAGTGTCTGACAAATATATAAGGATCGTTCCAGAAAAAAAATAAGTATCACAATAATGACAGGTTGTCATCCTGTCGCCTAGAATTGTAATACGCAGGAAACCCAACAATAAATGTTTGACTTCGCGTACATTTACTATTTGACACGTAGAAATAAGACGCAATTTCGTAGCTGTCAAAATAATGATTGATCGTCATACTCTGGTTCCATTCATTATACAAGATGTTTGACATTGTGGTCGTTATATTAATGGCTTACTTTACTTAGAACTTGGATGAATTATTAACTTGTTCATCAATTCATAATATCGAGTAAGTATTGCATCGCATTACTAGTAAAGCTTTTATAAAAAAATGTGTCGTATTACTACTACTTCAACCACAATAGTCCACTGCTGGACATGGGTCTCCCTCAATTCGGGGATTGGCGAGCACAGTACAATACAGGAACGTTGCTGCCCATCGGATCTATAACTTAGTCGCCTTTTAAGACACCAATGGGTAGAAATGGTGTGATGCGATTCTTAGCAGGCACCACACGACGAATTACGTGTCGTATTATGTGATTTGACTCTACAGCTCTTGTAAAAAAATACTTGTGGACAAGTAGTGTGTATCTATCTAGCGGGGTCCCCTGAGGTATAACGATGAAATATATGAAAATGAATAGGCTTTTCAATGTACTTCACGACTTTGATAATGAAATCCAATGTACCTCATTCATTTTTGGAAAAAGCCAAAAACTACGTGATCTGGCTAGCGGGCTACTTTTTCATTTCAAAGAAAAATAAATTATAATTATACAGTTCGATTCGCCTTCCAATGTACTCACCAAAACAGGTATTAAATCTTTAAAGTTTGTTATTTTACGCGAAATACCACAACAAAAGATTTCTCTATCCAGCGGGCTACTTTTTATATTTACCACGTACAGACTTGAGAAATATACCATTTGGTTGCATTTTCAATGTACCCCTCAGTTTTGCTAAGTTTTATTTATAAAAGCATTGAATAATTGTAAAATATCTAAAAACAGATCTGTAAGATCAGCAAAAAAACATTCAATGTTTATTTATTGGAAGTGTCTAGAGCGGGGCGCCCCGCTAGATAGTTATTTAGTCTAAGGAGCAGGGCGCCCCGCTCGATAGCCGTCTGTCACTGATCTAGCTATTTGCCAGAGCAACCTTACATTTTGAATTTGACAAGTGATTTGAAGAAGTTTCGAAGTTTGTTTTGGTTGATGTTTTGTTCATTTGGCGGAATTTTGGCTTGTGGTCGTGAATAAATTGTGATTTTGGTTGTGTTATGTTGTTGTGACAATGGAAGACGATGAGAAAGTAGATGACCCTTTAGCCGAAGATGACTATTTTCATCACTTCCTCACCCATGCTCAACACTTCCTCACCCATACTCGCCCATCCTCATCACTTCCTCACACATCCTCATCACTTTCTCACCAATCATCACCCATTCTCACCCATCCTCATCACATCCTCACCCATCCCCATCACTTCTTCACCCAACCTCATCCATACTCATCACTTCCTCACCCATCCCTATCACATCCTCACCCATCCTCATCACTTCCTCACCCATCCTCATCACTTCCTCATCACATCCTCATGATCCTCTCCTTACCCTTCATCACCACTCCCTCACCCATCCTCATCACTTCCTCATCACATCCTCACCCATCCTCACCCATTCTCATCACTTCCTCCCCTCACCCATCCTCATCACATCCTCATCACATCCTCACCCATCCTCATCACTTCCTCACCCATCCTTACCTATCACTTTTCTCGGAATTTTTGAAATTGCGATATTCAAGCTAAAATTGCAAATTGTAAGTTAGACAGTAGGTATATGACAGAGGTCAAACAAACATAGATTTAGTAAGTGGGTACACTTGCCCTGTACTTATGCCTACTATGATACCTACATACGAGTCGAAATAACGGCGGAGCGGCGCCTCGGTCAGTAGCCAAACCCTTTTTTCCCTCTGGCTTTCATAGTGCTTTTCTTAAAACAGCGCAAGGAAGTAAAATAATGTACCAAGTAATTTATAACACTGTATAAACTTAAAATATACATAATATTACGTAAAAACAAAATAAACATCACTCAATATGTATAGATTTTGGCAATGAGTTTCCGCCAATTTTACGAGTATACTTTTAAATAAATCCGCCGGTAAAAGGCAAAGAAATTTTTATATGCAGCCATTGATAAAAATATGTTGCATGCATACAAAATTACGTTCCGTTTCTACTATGTGATTCATCAAAATATTATTTTTAAATCAGTGGAATGGGTTTAGCGTATATACGAATTTGCTTGAATGAACTCCAGCAAAGGAATTCTGCAAAATTTTGCTTGCTAGTGTTGTCTATCGATACTATCGATATACTATCGGCATCCCACTATCGATAGTAGGTAGGTATATATAATACTATCAATAGTTCGAAACGAAGCAATACTATCGACAAAGTGCAATATTCTGAATAGTATCGTGGCTCATGATTTGAAAACTATGGATAATATCGATAGTACTGGTTTCCTACAGAACAAAACAATCGATAATATAGTTACTTTCTACCATATAGTTTGAAACAATCGATATGGTAATATTATGTAATAGTAGGTATCGGTTGGAATTTCTTATTAATGAGGAATATAACCAAAATGCTTGAGTTTGCCGTGTAATGCCGGCTTAGAATAGCATCACCCCAATTCTACCCGTGGGTGTCGTAAAAAGCGACTAAGGGATAATTATCCAGGGAACGGGCAGCAGCGTTCCCTGTGAATTAAACATCTTGCACTGCGCTCGCCAATCCGCCTGCCATGCGTGGGGAGGCCCATGTCCAGCAGTGGACTGTTGTGGCTGTTAAGGTTAAGGTTGAGTTTGAGTCCAGTTTTAAATGAAACTTGTAGGAACATTACAGGCTGCCTTAAGCCGACCCCAGTGAAACTGTTTTACCCTCTAGCAGGTATAGTCCCTCCAAAAGTTCGAAGAGAGATCGCTTGTTTGGTGGAGAAAAATAAACAGGAATCTGACCCAAGGCACCCACTCTTCAACGCCAGTGAGAGTGGACAAAGATTGAAGAGCCGAAAAAGTTTCCTCAAATCGGCTAAGCCTACGGCAGACAACCCCGACACGGCCCGGGACCGTATGATACACCACACACCGCGCTACGCGCGTGATTACGTGCACGCGTACTCAGGCTGTGTGCGGCCCCTCCTACAATCCCATATCTACATTCCAACCGGTACGCGCGTGATCACGCGCACGCATACATCCTGCACACTGAGGCAGTGTGTGGCGAGGTTGAAGGGCAGAACACACCACCTCCGTATGCAGAACGAACAAATGCGTGCTGCGTACCGATTTAAATGTACGCAATTGCATGAGAGGCGGCACATTGACTGACGGCGCCATCACATGTCGCCGTCAGTTGATTACGTGCCGTGTCTCGTACGATCCCATGCATTACAACATCATAGTTACGCGCGTGATGACGTGCACGTCACGACCGACCTAATTTTATTTTCGTTTGAACCCTTTTATAAGCTTAACCTCTAACTGGACATTGGCAAAATTGACCATTCTTGACAGAGGCCACTTTCAACAACAACACTGCAACATTTTTGCAAACCATACCTACATGCCTCAGAGTTTTTTTACTACAGGGGGTTACACCTACAAGCATGATAAAAAATATTGTAAATTTGGTAGTAAATCAGTTAGGTGATCATTGATATGGTAAATTCGTGTGCATGTCAACTATGTTCCTTACTTTCATTTCTAATTCCTTGCTAAAAATGGTTGACATTTGAACACACACATAACCATAATGGAGTTTTACGTTTGTACAGCATCCTGTATATAGGCATTATCGTTTTTTCAAAATATTTTTGCATCAGGATATTATCTCATATCAAACTTAGCAAAACTGAGGGGTACATTGAAAATGCAACCAAATGGTATATTTCTCAAGTCTGTACGTGGTAAATATAAAAAGTAGCCCGCTGGATAGAGAAATCTTTTGTTGTGGTATTTCGCGTAAAATAACAAACTTTTTAAAGATTTAATACCTGTTTTGGTGAGTACATTGGAAGGCGAATCGAACTGTATAATTATAATTTAGTTTTGTTTTGAAATGAAAAAGTAGCCCGCTAGCCAGATCACGTAGTTTTTTGGCTTTTTTCCAAAAATGAATGAGGTACATTGGATTTCATTATCAAAATCGTGAAGTATATTGAAAAGCCTATTCATTTTCATATATTTCATCGTTATACCTCAGGGGACCCCGCTAGATAGATACACACGGACAAGTATCTACAAAAGATACAATAAGGTAGTAAGTGCCACTTATCTTATACAACTGAAAGTCTACGATACGACTCAGTGAAAATAACAAATCTACTCACAGTAATTTTGAAATTATTGCGGGAGCACAACATAAAATAAACCATATTTCTTCCAAGAATCAGTGCACCTGGTGTTCGCCACACGACGGCTCGTCGTAAAGAGCTTAATCAACTTTGTTCCGACACATTAACACTTTTACTGCCAACCTTTGCTGAGAACTGTACGAGAGCAACCCCTAAGGTTCTTTGAGGCCTTTGTCGACTGGTTGTTCTATATGACAGAAGAAGAACCCAATTTTCTATCTAATAGTAGATTAATTTCTGAATTATTGTGGAAACCTCAGAATATACAGGGAGTAACGGAAAGGGTATAACAAGCCGAAAGGAGGTCAAGGTACTCATGAAACTGAACAACTTTCCCCATGGAACATGGGTCGAAATATGAAAAAAAAATTTGGACCTCCCATAGTAAATCAATCAGCTGATCGTCGATTTTGTATGGGAGGTCCAAATTTTTTTTTCATATTTCGACCCATGTTCCATGGGGAAAGTTGTTCAGTTTCATGAGTACCTTGAACTCCTTTCGGCTTGTTATACCCTTTCCGTTACTCCCGGTATAAAACCAAGCTATAGAGTGCACCTAAAGTTAGAACGGTTAGCATAGGCACGCATAGGAGACAGAAATAACCTCTTTGTCCATTAGTTGCCAAACGTCAGGGACATCACTATTGAACCTCTATTACTTCTCATACATTTGACGTGTGTACCTAGGGAGCAACTGCTTACGTTTTGAGTTTTGACAGTACCGCGTGGGGCGATATGCACACTCTAACATAGATTCTAAGATGGAAACATAAAAATTACATAGATAGAATCCAAATTCCCCCAAGAATCAGTGCAGCTAGTGTTCACCATATGACTGCTCGTCGTTAAGAGCTTAATCAACTTTGCCAAGACGCATTAACACGTCCACTGCCAACCTTTGAGAACTAAACGAGTGTAGATAACCTGATTTCTGCCAGAGGGAGGAACTTTCAAAAACTTTCTTTGAAACTTTCTCATAAAATGTTAAGGGTTATTCTTATGTTAAGGGTTACTCCGGAAAGCTCCTGATCGGGTAGCTTTTAAGAAGGCAGTGTACGATCACCTCGTTCGGCTTTTGCGTCGGAAGTGAAACTCTGTCTTTTTTTCCACATACCTAGTCTCCACTTTTGTTTATTGAAGGTATATGACAGAAAATATATGCCACGTTCGAACCACGTTAACAACTTGAAAGTCAGCTGTCAATAATGAGCTAAAATTGTTTCACTGCTACTGCCATCTACGGTAATTTGAATGCAAGAACTTTTCGCTCATCAAACTAGATGGCGCTGGCAGTACTTTCCGTCTTGGTATTATAATAATAAGTATTTTTTTTTCTGTTCACAATAGAGTATATTAAATAAATATATATATGTAAGTTTATTATAAGACGTATTTGTGTAGGTATATTCTAGAAACTAATATATATGTATGGTATCTAGGTATTTATTTGTATTAATAGGCATAATTTGTTTTTGTTTCCTTATTTTGATGTTTTTACACCCGAGTGCACCCGTATCTTTCTCTCTGTTTACCCTCTGGTTGGCCGGTAGAGAATGCCGCGTGGCATTAGGCCCGCTATGTGCAATAAAGTATAAAAATAAATAAATAAATAAATTCTTAAGGGCGCAGCACACCTTTAGCTTCAGTTCTATTCCTATACAGCTTCTTTAAAGTAAGGCCGTTTGAATAGACCATCTTTGAAGCTGTCAAATCTATACCTAGAAGACATGTCAACAAAGAAAAATAGAATATTCGGACGGCTATACTGTAGCAGGAATTTTAGATTGTTTCTATTATGGGAAGTTGTAACGACATGCGCCAATAATATTTGAACCGTAACCGCAAAAAACCGTAACATCGCAAATGAACTTTTAGTTGCACTTTATCTCTCAGTTAACAAAGTTTATCTCACGTTCCACAGAAAAAATATACGAATAAAATTTAAATAATCAATAGCTTAAAAAAATACAATACCTTAATAAATATTTTTTTCCGCAATGTTTGATTTGTCAATTTCATCACTATAATAGCGCTTTTAACTTGGTACGTCGTAATATACTATACGCAAGAAATAAACGTAAGATAGTAGAGAAGTTGTAGAGCCTTCCACACGGGTATTTTATTAGCTAGGAAGGTAATAGTGTAAGGCCTAACACTTTTAACCCAAAAAAAAAGTTATATTTGATGAGCTCCATCACATATGTTCCTAGATTAATTCTAAGCATTTCTAGTCCGGGAGCCAGAAAAAAAAGTGAAGAATGGCGGAGAGGGAGGGGATCAAAGATGGCCGCCGCCAATCATCTTTAAAAAAAATCCTTTCTCCTTCTGGTGGCTGGTAGGGCATGTTTAGTATCATTTCCATACAAATCGATGCCGTAGAATTTGTTTCTGGTACTATTTCTTGTCTATTTCATAATAATTTCAGAAGAAAAATGTAAAAATGTGAAAATTTAGGTTGAAGATTTTTGTTTGTAAGCTAATAACTTTAAAAAAGACAAAATATGACATATAAAAATACTATTATAAAGTGTGATTTATGTGGATTCTAAAAATAAACACACCGAATAATGATTTAGTGCAAAAACTGTGAAAAAATTAAAAGACTTCAGTCTGGGCAGTGGCTGAACACGCGCTATGTGGCGTTAATCTTACAAAAAGTCGAGTGTGAGTTTTTGCATGCTCATTTAACATCACATCAGCCTATTTTCGTCCATTACTGGATATTGGCTTTCCCCCTGGGAACAAGACGATCTTCTGTTGCTGCCTTCTTTCTACTTCTACTCAATACCAGCCGCTTTCTTTCTTTTAAATCACCGGTCCCTCATGGCGGCGTCCGCTACGCTTGCCCAGACATAATCTCCATTCAAGAACGCGTATCTGAACTCCACCGTTCATCACATCGGTTAGGTATACTACTGATCAACAGATGTGCCCAGCCAACTGCCATTTCAATTAGCTTCACTTCTAGACGAAAACTAGATATCAAACTTTTAAGCAACAGTTCAGACTTTTTACAATTTGTCGATAAGAACCCGTTTAAATAAATTATAACTATGTATACCATGTTGGTTACTATAATCTCATTCTGGATTTTAGTAAATTACTGGGATCTTAAGCATATAGGTAACTCTCTATGAGTCTGTGAGGATATGTAGCCGGTCAGTTACTTTTGCTGTCAGTTTTAACTTTATGTAGTTCAGTCAATGATATTATATGTAGGTTCAAGGTTGTAGATACGCCACCTGAGCAAAAATTTGTTACTTCAAATTGGTTCACAAGACGACCAATGAATCAGTCAGGCTATGAGCTGTTACGTGACACATGCCAATTTTCCTGTTCAAGCTTTATGGGGGTACCGTATCTATAATAAAATGTCTTTGTAGTTCAGTTCATTTTTACGCTGAACTGATGAAGCATACCAAGTACGAAAGACGCAAACTATATTTGCATAATTTGGAAAATACCGTTAAGGAGGTTCTACGTATTGGCTAGATTATTAGTACCTACTCGTAAGTATCATTCATTACTAGTAAACGACCGATCGAATACCTTTGTTTTGAGGCATTGCGGCAAAGATGACTCTAGGATATGACGCAACTTTCCCTGCCCAGGCAAACTGCGTTCTACTGGTGATTTTAGCCTCAAAATTGTGACCAATGTCGGCGGGACGTCATTTAATTTCAAGAGATACATCCCATCGACCGCCTCAGAGATAATGTGCTAAAGGAACTTTTTTATTTCACGTTAACGTACGAACATTGACGTATAATAATTACCAAAATATTTTTATTTTAAGCCCGAGCCATAGTATTTCCTAGACCCATGGCTCGAGCACTTTCCAACCGTGACTAACTCGACGACGAGTGAATAACTTATAAAAGCTATTGAGTAGCATTGACTGACTGTATTGTCTAACATTGTTAGCTGAGTACCATTGACTTGCACAGATATATCATCAAGATAAGAGGATCATTATTGTAAATTATCCTAGTTTAATGATTCCACTGATTGAAGATGCAAAAATCATTATACCCCAATTCAAACTAGGGTTCTCTGCATCACAGTGCTATCCATGGATAATAATGGACATACACAACTCAGATCCGGTAAACAGTAGATTCAAGAACAGATATTTAAATTTAACATTTCAAAAAATATGGTTCCGTGCGTGGTTCATGTCTGGGTATAACCCTCAGTGCTTCTCTAAACGTTTCCGTGTTTTTCTTCTTGGGGTCGCAAAATGAAGACTCTTCAGATTTACCAGATATCAAAGTTAGTACCTGGAACGCACCTGTTGCATACGAGTAAGATTGTCTTTGCTGCATTCATATTTTCTTTAAAAGAAAGTTAAAGTTATTAGATCTATATCTGTGTGATGGAAACTGTGGTCATATTTTTTTGCATGTGACCTACCTAAATAACTTATTTTATGTGGTATAATCTCTATTTGTAAGATTAACGCCATATAGCGCGTGTTCAGCCACTGCCCAGACTGCAGTCTTTTAAATTTTTCACAGTTTTTGCACTAAATCATTATTAAGTGTGTTTATTTATAGAATCCACACAAATCACACTTTATAACAGTATTTTTTATATGTCATATTTTGTCACTTTTAAAAAGTTATTAGCTTACAAAGCAAAAATCTTCAACCTCATTTTCACATTTTTACGTTTTTCTTCTGAAATTATTATGAAATAGACAAGAAATAGTACCAGAAACAAATTCTACGGCATCGATTTGTATGGAAATGATACTAAACTTGCCCTACCAGCCACCAGGAGGAGATAGGATTATTTTTTTAAATGATTGGCGGCGGCCATCTTTGATCTCCCCCCTATCCGCCATTCTTCACTTTTTTTTCTGGCTCCCGGACTAGAAATGCTTAGAATTGATCTAGGAACATATGTGATGAAGCGCATCTTCTGACGCAAAAAAAAAGGGTTATGTATGGGAGACAATGGTTATTCCTCTAACTATAATAAGGAAACGCCACTTTATGTCTTTGTATGAACCATTACTTGGGATATTAAAGTAGCAGTGTTACTACTTTAATCAAAGCGCCCATCATATGTATCCAGTTTAATGCCCATACCTACCCTGAAATTGGGTGCGGTAGCGGCTAAGAATACTGCCACCCCTAGTCCACTCTGGGTGTTTCGTAAAAGGCGACGTAGGGTTTTTGACCTCGGCTAAATATCTGGCGACTATGGTCAACCCCATGGTGGCGGTGATACCACCTACAACCATAACAGCCACAACAGTCCACTGCTGGACATTGCCGCTTGGCAGGCGGATTGGCGAGCGCAGTGCCAAGATGTTTACATTTACAGGGAACGCTGCTGCCCATTCCCTGGATGAATATCCCTTAGTCGCTTTTTACGACACCCACGGGTAGAATTGGGGTGATGCTATTCTAAGCCGGCATCACACGGCCGGTCCGGTCCGGTCATGAAACATTGCCAAATTCTTTAGTTACACGATATTGTTCTCTAAAAAAACATCTTGCGCCGACCCCAAATGATTTTGGATGCTATTGATGACCAACATGATAGGTGCATCATAAATACGCCTGAAAGACCAGAACAGTGATTTTAGCACGTGGTCATCATTAAAATATCTACTCGGCTGGGAATCAAACCCGAAACTACTGCGTAGAAGACAGAAACAGTACCACTGTGGTCACTCAGCAACTTTGAATCTTTTTTAGGGTTTCGTAGTCTACTAGAAACCCTTATAGTGTCGTCATGTCTGTCTGTCTGTCTGTCTGTCTGTCTGTCTGTCTGTCTGTCTGTCTGTCTGTCTGTATGCCGCGCCCTCATATCTTCGTCAGTTTTAGAGCTATCGACATGAAATTTGGTGAGAAGATAGATCGTGTTGACCCAAATATAGAAATGTTAAGAAAAAAATATTTTGAATGTTTTTTGGACCCCTTCCCATACAAGTGAAAGGGGGGCAAAAAAATTTTTTTTCTTCTGTAATATTGAGTAGGGTATCGTTGAATAGGTCTTTTAAAATTAAGGTGAGGTTTCTTTGAAACAAAGTCACTAAAATGTTTCTGTCACGAGATATTTGCTTTTAAAAAGGGCGTTTTTGACCCATAATTTGTTCCAGCTGTAACTTCTAAAGTATAAACGCTAAAAATTTGAAATAAATATGGAATATAGCTTACAATCTGAAGTTACAATGAAAACTATAACGGATATTGTACCCTTAAAGGTTTCAGAAAAAATTGAGTTTTTCTATTTGCGGTTGGTCATCATACTGCTGCTAATAAACCAGCAACAAAATTAAGTTTGCCATGCTGAAAAACCTGATATTTAAACGTTGACTACGAAACCCTATTTGTGGGCGTGTCTGACACGCTCTTGGCCGGTTTTTTTAAATAATCGTGATTGAATCTGGGGCTTTACTGAAAGCTTTTATTAATAACAATAGCAAATTTCAGCGGGGACAATACAAAGCCGATAGGGGCGTGAGGCCTTTGATGTGAATCCGAGGCGATTTCAATATCGGACTGGGAATTGGATAGGTAATATCGGCAACAGCTCGGGTTTGGGCCGACGAATATCTGGCGATGTTTTGCGAAAACAATAACACCAAATTCTACACTACCCTTGTTTTTTAGGGTTTCGTAGTCTACTAGAAACCCTTATAGTTTCGTCATGTCTGTCTGTCTGTCTGTCTGTCTGTCTGTCTGTCTGTCTGTCTGTCTGTCTGTCTGTCTGTCTGTCTGTATGCCGCGCCCTCATATCTTCGTCAGTTTTAGAGCTATCGACATGAAATTTGGTGAGAAGATAGATCGTGTTGACCCAAATATAGAAATGTTAAGAAAAAAATATTTTAAATGTTTTTTGGACCCCCTCCCATACAAGTGAAAGGGGGGCAAAAATTTTTTTTTCTTCTGTAATATTGAGTAGGGTATCGTTGAATAGGTCTTTTAATATTAAGGTGAAGTTTCTTTGAAACAAATTCTCTAAAATGTTTCTGTCACGAGATATTTGCTTTTAAAAAGGGCGTTTTTGACCCATAATTTGTTCCAGCTGTAACTTCTAAAGTATAAACGCTAAAAATTTGAAATAAATATGGAATATAGCTTACAATCTGAAGTTACAATGAAAACTATAACGGATATCGTACCCTTAAAGGTTTCAGGAAAAATTGAGTTTTTCTATTTGCGGTTGGTCATCATACTGCTGCTAACAAACCAGCAACAAAATTAAGTTTGTAATGCTAAAAACCTGATATTTAAACGTTGACTACGAAACCCTATTTGTGGGCGTGTCTGACACGTTCTTGGCCAGTTTTTAAAATCTTGCTAAATTTTCTACTTCAGACATGGTTTGAACCTGCGATGTTCGATAACAGTGCTAGCGAAGACTTTACCAACTGTGTAGCCGGCGAAATTATGCGGGAGTCAATAACTTAAGAGTCTATAGTCATTATTTTTCATACAAACGCTTTCAACGTATCCCTCTGCCAATTCGCAACCGATCGACTCAATTTTTGGCATAGTAACTTTTCTGGACTAGATCTATGCCCCATATTCTTTTCTGGTTGTAATAATGCACTTAAAAAGATATGGCCGTGGCAAAATGCTCTAAAATTATCACCAAGTTTATGCCTTGGTATCTTCTAAATATGACAATAATTTCAGCTAAACAAATGATAGGGCATAGAATTTTTATTGGCAGCAAAATGATGCCACTATCAACAAAATTGGTGGCGATTTTGAACGGGAACCTGGTAAACCCAGAACGCAAATTTTCCGGTAGCGAGCTACAACTGTCTCTTTATGGCAGCGGGACGGGTGGGATGCATAAATGAGATAGAAATATTTTATCAACTGACAGCTCACGAACTTTCGATAAGTATTATTTGACTAAAGTTGCGTATCTCTTTTAATAATGTTCATCGCATGAACGCAGCTCAAATTAGTAACTCGAGCTGCTTTTAATATTACGCTTTTCAATATACTCAAGAGCAAAATTCCGTCTTTAACGAAGCCTCGATATGGCTAAGATTCTCCCAGGCTGTTTTTATTGCGTACTCTAAAAAAACGTCGATATATTTGTCCCCGGCTGAAATATTACCTACGTGTACTTAATCCGTGATGAGGGTCCGCCTGCGTCTACCGATATGATTTTTTAAATATTTGTATAAATCGAACAATGTATAGCTTTTTTCGCAGGTAGGTAAATGTTATTTTTGTACATTATTATAACTTGGGTTCATTCAAGGCAAGAGTGAATAGGCAAGCATGTACCAACATTGTCTGCATCATCACTTACCAACTGGTAAGATAGCAGACAAAATGCGGACCTTACTTATTTTAATAAATTATATAGAGGTATATAAGTAATTCATCGTTTTCTGAAACGGTGGCCTTCAAATTACTTTTCAGATGTGACAATCTACTCCGCAAGGGATATAGGCGCGATGTGTGTGTGTGTGTGTGTGTATATGTGTATATAGGTACTTCCTAAACTTTATTTATTCGACAGGTCAAACAAACACAATCTATCAGCAAAGAACAATGTTTGATTACTTTCCTAACGGTCGTTAGCGTCTATACCTACAGTTTTTCCGCTGCGAAGTGGAGAGAAAACCAAACAACTGGAAGCGTTTTTCCTATAACGTGCTTCCTATTTCTATACAGGGTCTGTTTCCTTTAATAGGACAGATATCGCCCAAAATACAAACCTATATAGGGTGCAATTTTATTAGTGGCGGATCCGTTAAGGGTGTGTTTTGTCAATGAAACTGAACAACTTTCCCCAAGGAACATAGGTCGAAATACGAAAAAAAATTTTGGTCGTCCCATACGAAGTGTGTTGGCCGGCCGGGTCAATTTGTATGGGAGGGCCAATTTTTTTTTTCATATTTCGACCTATGTTCCTTGGAGAAAGTTGTTCAGTTTCATTGACAGATCCGCCACTAATAAAATTACACTTAACGGATCCGCCACTAATAAAATTACACCCTATATATATTTTAATGAGTGAACCAGTCTCTAAGACTGAACAACGCAAGGAACGTAGACCGAAATATGGTACATGTTATATCAGCTGACCAACTCAATTTGTATAGGAGGGATTAGTAGTGGCTTGCCCAACGGTTATACCCGCTGCTACTCGTTTCTAATGGGACTCGTTCCTTACTCGCAGTAAGGCGTTTTTGTCGCAATAAAAAGCACCTAGCCAATACTTACTTTGTGCTAGCACCTATGCTAGGTGCATACACACTCGGTACATACTCGGGCATGATATAGAATTTTAACTGTGTTTAAATAAATAAAAACAGGTGATTCTACTTTGGAAACGACAATCATTACAACGGTAACTGGCACAACAGAAAAAAGTTTGCTGTCGAGCTATAAATAGGTGAGTAGGCGCTATGATTACAAAGAACTTGTAAAGTGGTAGCGGTGGGCTTGCTCTGAGGTTCTGAAGCATCTTGAAGTGTGGCGTTAACGGCGACTTGAAACTGAAGGGCGTCTCGAGAAAAATAGGTTATGTCAGCATATACTAAAATAGCTGAGAAAGAAAATCGAAAATAAACAGTCTTGAGAAGTGTTGGGTTTGCTAAATTAATTTGATTTGATCAAGAAATTTATGTGTAGTCTCTTTTGTCAGCATTGCCGAACCTACGTTTTTTTTAAATTTGTAAATACATTTTTAAAACGGTCCGTTATATTAGAGATACGCTCCGTGATAGTGACTTTCGATTCTTAACCTGAACCTGAAATATAATGTCATTTTTCTCAAGACTCCAGCGACGGATTTTGATGTGGTTTGTGTTTCAGACTAGTATTAGTCTTAGGAACATTATGCACTATGTGTCACTGCGGGTCGCTACTTGGTTCAACTCCCGTACAAAAAAAAAAGGGGATAAAACGGTACCCTGAATAACACCGGTGGTAATATCTGTTCAGAAAGTAATAGACTGATTAAAGTGGTTGATTGATTCAATGTATACTGTCTTTTATTTTAGAAATAAGCATTTTTTCGTTAATGGAAAACCTGAAATATAATGTCATTTTTCTCAAGACTCCAGCGACGGATTTTGATGTGGTTTGTGTTTCAGACTAGTATTAGTCTTAGGAACATTATGCACTATGTGTCACCGCGGGTCGCTACTTGGTTTAACTCCGTACAAAAAAGGGGATAAAACGGTACCCTGAGTAACACCGGTGGTAATATCTGTTCAGAAAGTAATAGACTGATTAAAGTGGTTGATTGATTCAATGATTACTGTCTTTTATTTTAGAAATAAGCTGTTGGCTATGATTTTTCGTTGATGGGAAACCTGAAATATAATGTCATTTTTCTCAAGACTCCAGCGACGGATTTTGATGTGGTTTGGGTTTCAGACTAGTATTAGCTCTAGGAACGTTATGCACTATGTTTCAATGCTGGTCGCTATTTGGTCCACTTTGGGCAATGTCTTTTAGATAATAATTTAACCAAAGCCTTTGCTTTTTTAATTAAAATTATTTTAAATCTTTTTCTGATGTGGGGAGTGCAAACGCTCAATTTGTACGAAATTATTTATTCGTCACTTGATGAAATAAGTTCCACATCTTGAAATCTCGATACCGCGTGAACATTACACACGGAGTCACAAACATTTCACGTTCTACCCTCGCTTCAAAGGACTCCCAGTAAATTAAGATGTACTGCTTATTCCAATTTGAACACCTACTTGGATATTGTATTTGGAAGATATATTAAAAATACTGCTTTTACATACGCTGTGATTTTTACTACTTGAACCTAGAACTTGTAACAGTTTACAGAAAGCAAGTTTACCGAAATAAATTACAGTGAAAGTTCTGTACCTATCTGTATTGGGGTCTTGATTTTCTTCTTACAAAGCTAACCAAGTTAAACAACAAATAACAGCTTTCTATTTTACTTTGTAAGTCAAAGAATAAGGATGGCGAGTGTTACCGGGTTGTGAAATATCAGTGCATAGTATAAAATGAAGTCGCTGTTTGCTTTTGTCTGTCGCTGACTCCTCCTAAAACACGCAACCGATTTTGATGCGGTTTCTTGTAACAGATACGGTGATTCATGAGGAAGGTTCTTTGATATAAAATGCCGAAACTTTTGCCCGCGGGAAAACGAGTTGCGCTGGTTGAAACCGCTAACGGGCCACGTATCTACTAGAAAAGCCTCCAACCTATTTTAAGAACCACCAAACAAGCAATAATAAACTGTAGATATCAATGTTATTTATATGCCGACCTAGAAATTTTGTACGGGATACTAATATTTAGAAGATCTAAGAGATACTCTACCTACATCCTCTTGAGATGAAACAACTTGATTAGGGCATTTAAAAAGTGTACTTCTTCATAATACTCCGAAACGAGCAGTTGGCAACCCTAATTGGAATCAACCAATCAAGAAACCAATAAACAAAAAGTGCCCGAGTTTTATTGGCAACCTTCGAAGTTCGTGATGTCAATTCATGAAACCAGAGATCCGAGATCAATCCGATTGGCTTTTCATTTTTCATTTGCCAATCAAATATAAAAATCCGTGTATGTAAAACTGCCAATAACTTTGAAGTAGCGTAGGATGGGAGGTAAAATGTTATGCAAAATATTTTTCTGAAATAAATATTTTTGTTTTATTGATGTTCGCCAGTAAATCCACTGACCTATTAAGGGCTCAACCTGATACTTGTTTTTCTTAGTATTCATATGAAAATTCAGTATAAATTGGTCCTTTAAATGAGTAGGTAGATATGCTGACGATAGTACCTAAGTTCTTGTTATAGAAGAATACCATTATATACCAGCAAAAACGAAGTACTTATTAAAAGAGTTATTAATAAATGTCCTGCAAACGAACAGCTAAAGTTGCTAGTAACATAGTCCATTTTGAAACACTACATTATTGTTCAACATAAAATCCTTACGTTATTGAATGGAGTTACACAAAGCTCTAACCCCTACTATATCCCTATAAGCTACGACACAGTTTGATGAAACAATTTAGAAATTGTGTGCTGAACTTGTAGCAAACTTCGCGAGTATAATATGCAATTTGGCGGACAACTTCAAAGGACTGGGCCAGTGTGCCCAGAATTTGGTAGTTTAAACTTTGGACTTTTAACTAAGTGCGGGCAAGGAGTCAAACTTCAAAGGCAAAATCCTTTTCGATCTATAGACAGCACCTCGAGTACATTCCTTAGGAGATCAATATGTATTGGTCAGGTCACCCATACAGTTATTGAGAATAGATAAAATAAGTGAACCCCTTATACCTACGAGTAATTTCAGTTACTGGCTGATAGTATCAATTAACTTGAAGAGTGCCTGTGTGTTTTAAAAGTTTCCTTCAGTCAACCCGCGACCAAAATACATGAAACTGTGTTGAAACGTCGGGTCACAGGTAAATTATTAATATTTACGTAAATTATTATCGCGATAGGCCTGATACAATACTTAAAATGGGTTCCCTCTATTTCACCCTCAGACAACCTGGCATTGCCCTGTCAAAAAGAAATGTTCTAAATAGCTCAAAGGGCCTTTCAGTAATCAAATCAGTGAGTGAAAATAAAGCAAAGGTTTTTGAATAATTTTAGATATTTACATCGAGAATCTATTTATTTGCCGTGTGATGCCGAATTAGAATAGTATCACCCCATATCTGTGGAAATAAACTGATACGTATTTTTATTTGCATATATTTACTACTGGACGTCGCAAAAGATGATTAAGGAATAAAACCAGGGAATAGCAGTAGATATTCCCTTTGAAATACTCCACCTTACACTCCGCTCGGCATTTTACCTGCCTCGCTGTTTTTCAAACATACTCAAATCACCACGCTTTTAATTCAAACGAAATATAACTGTCTTTTTGTTACCGTCAACAGCAATACAAGTAAATTAAAACCGTCGTCATAAACCCAGTTCTAGCGACACGTTAAGACGTAGAAATAAAACGAGACATCTTTTACGAGTTGAGGAAAGGAATTTAACAAGTTAACAGCCTTTGAAATATACAGAGTGTTACCGGCAGGCGAGAATTTATTCAAACTTATGATTTTAGGTACATGAATGCCTATTAGTACAGGGCCATCTGCAAAATCACATAAAAACAGCTGTTTCATACATTTTGCTATTTTTATACCATAACATAACAGCCACAACAGTCCACTGCTGGACATCGGCCTCCCCTATCGGGAGGGTATTGCCATACTCACCAGGCTTGGCAGGCGGATTGGCGAGCGCAGTGCACGATGTTGCATTTACATTACGACACCGACGGGTAGATTTAGGATGATGCTATTCTAACCCGGCATCACACGGCCATTCGTTTTTCTGTGGAAAAGCCGATTCCTTTTTACTAATTTCGCAAATGGCCCCATACTAAAATTTGTTAACATAGATTCCTAGTCATCAGTTTCGAATAAATACCCGCATATTGGTAACACACTGTATATCTAGGTTATAGCGAAAAAATAGGTAAAAAACAGTATTTTGCAAAGCAAAAGCAAACATTAAAATCCTAGTCTCAGCTCTGCTTTTAAGCGAACTACCGCATAATTGCTTGAAATCCGGTAGTGAATTATTCAGGACCAAATTCGCAGTAGGAGGTAGAACAAAGCTAGTCCGAAAACACATTAATATTTTAATGGAAACACAAAGTTTGAATAAACGAAATTGGAATTCAGCTTATAACCAACTCGGCTATTCGTACTCCAATCTGCACCACATTGTTGATACAAAACTTTTGCTGGTTGATTCTGTTTGAAATTGGAAACATTTGACATAGGTGGACGAAACCCACGACAAAACATGCTCATGATTAATAGTTAAAATAATTAGTGAACATATTGCTTTTGTAGCCTTTAGCTACGGCGTAGAGATCGTAGCGGGTTCATAGGTACTAGAAAAGATGCACATTTAAAGATTGATCTTATTCTTCAGCAGTCACAACATTTCACTGCCAGACATGTGCGTCTCCTATTGAGGGTATTGCCATTCTCACCACACTTGGCAAGCGAGATGGTGAGCGCAGTGCAAGATGAAGAATTTAGGGTTGAGTTAGGATTGGGGTGACAATATTCAAATAAGGGATCACACATCATGTAGCAAATAAACAAGATCAAATCAATCATGATTTAGTACGGATAATATGCAATCATGTGATTATAGCAGACATTGTATCAATTCAAACCGGGTATAGGTATAATAGCATTACCGTATTGGATTAATCGGGACCTTGTTATCGTAATCAAATATTGACCACTCGGATAGCTCTACCTCTGCAATTTGCATACCTACGGCAAAAGAACAGGGTGTTTGGTAAGGTTATAGACCAGTTCATGTAAAGTTACTGTCAGGTATTTAGTTATCGATTAAGAATGAAAAATAGTATGTTGGCATGGCTTTAAACCCATCAATCCACTACAAGTTCATCACTATAAAATAAAATGAATAAATAAATAAAATTTTATTTTTCTTTGCAAAATGGAGGCACCGTGTTTGGAGGCACCACTGTTCCTTAAGTAACAGTTACTAAGATAAGCTATTGAAGCCTAGTTGTCTATGCCGTATGATGCCGGCTTACAATAGCATCACCCTAATTCAACGTAAGTTTCGTAAAAAGCGACAAAGGTATAGTCATTTATTCCTCTAGTAAATGGGCACCAGCACCACCACTGTTATGCATAACAATCTAATTGGTTCTTCAAATGTTCTCATAACCAACTCAATAAACACTTTTCTTTCTAGCTGTATTTTCAATTTTTGACGTATTCGAAAAAGGTAGCATAGCGGGACTGGTAGCGTAACGGATTTTAACCGGTCCTAAGGGATTTTAACAATTCATCTCTCAATTTCATTTTAGTTTTAGTGATTAATAATATGTTAATGAACCTAATAATAATGATTGTCACATTAAATCAGTTTCATGATATTATATAAAGATTATTTATTCAATAAACACGTTCATATAATTAATTATCTGCGATCGCACATTTATAGCGAACGACTGCAAATAATATAACAAAATGATATCGGTAGCGCACAATACAACCAATTTATCAAACTTAACAGGTAATTTATTAAAATGGTTACGGACGCAGAATACGCAGCAATTTATTTATATGTATTGAGGAAATATATAAATATCTTGGTACAATAAATACATACCTACATACAAACATATACATATCACGCCGTCATCCGGCGACATATACAGTGTCTGACAAATATATAAGGATCGTTCCAGAAAAAAATAAGTATCACAATAATGACAGGTTGTCATCCTGTCGCCTAGAATTGTAATACGCAGGAAACCCAACAATAAATGTTTGACTTCGCGTACATTTACTATTTGACACGTAGAAATAAGACGCAATTTCGTAGCTGTCAAAATAATGATTGATCGTCATACTCTGGTTCCATTCATTATACAAGATGTTTGACATTGTGGTCGTTATATTAATGGCTTACTTTACTTAGAACTTGGATGAATTATTAACTTGTTCATCAATTCATAATATCGAGTAAGTATTGCATCGCATTACTAGTAAAGCTTTTATAAAAAAATGTGTCGTATTACTACTACTTCAACCACAATAGTCCACTGCTGGACATGGGTCTCCCTCAATTCGGGGATTGGCGAGCACAGTACAATACAGGGAACGTTGCTGCCCATCGGATCTATAACTTAGTCGCCTTTTAAGACACCAATGGGTAGAAATGGTGTGATGCGATTCTTAGCAGGCACCACACGACGAATTACGTGTCGTATTATGTGATTTGACTCTACAGCTCTTGTAAAAAAATACTTGTGGACAAGTAGTGTGTATCTATCTAGCGGGGTCCCCTGAGGTATAACGATGAAATATATGAAAATGAATAGGCTTTTCAATGTACTTCACGACTTTGATAATGAAATCCAATGTACCTCATTCATTTTTGGAAAAAAGCCAAAAAACTACGTGATCTGGCTAGCGGGCTACTTTTTCATTTCAAAAGAAAAATAAATTATAATTATACAGTTCGATTCGCCTTCCAATGTACTCACCAAAACAGGTATTAAATCTTTAAAAAGTTTGTTATTTTACGCGAAATACCACAACAAAAGATTTCTCTATCCAGCGGGCTACTTTTTATATTTACCACGTACAGACTTGAGAAATATACCATTTGGTTGCATTTTCAATGTACCCCTCAGTTTTGCTAAGTTTTATTTATAAAAGCATTGAATAATTGTAAAATATCTAAAAACAGATCTGTAAGATCAGCAAAAAAACATTCAATGTTTATTTATTGGAAGTGTCTAGAGCGGGCGCCCGCTAGATAGTTATTTAGTCTAAGGAGCAGGGCGCCCCGCTCGATAGCCGTCTGTCACTGATCTAGCTATTTGCCAGAGCAACCTTACATTTTGAATTTGACAAGTGATTTGAAGAAGTTTCGAAGTTTGTTTTGGTTGATGTTTTGTTCATTTGGCGGAATTTTGGCTTGTGGTCGTGAATAAATTGTGATTTTGGTTGTGTTATGTTGTTGTGACAATGGAAGACGATGAGAAAGTAGATGACCCTTTAGCCGAAGATGACTATTTTCATCACTTCCTCACCCATGCTCAACACTTCCTCACCCATACTCGCCCATCCTCATCACTTCCTCACACATCCTCATCACTTTCTCACCAATCATCACCCATTCTCACCCATCCTCATCACATCCTCACCCATCCCCATCACTTCTTCACCCAACCTCATCCATACTCATCACTTCCTCACCCATCCCTATCACATCCTCACCCATCCTCATCACTTCCTCACCCATCCTCATCACTTCCTCATCACATCCTCATGATCCTCTCCTTACCCTTCATCACCACTTCCTCACCCATCCTCATCACTTCCTCATCACATCCTCACCCATCCTCACCCATTCTCATCACTTCCTCCCTCACCCATCCTCATCACATCCTCATCACATCCTCACCCATCCTCATCACTTCCTCACCCATCCTTACCTATCACTTTTCTCGGAATTTTTGAAATTGCGATATTCAAGCTAAAATTGCAAATTGTAAGTTAGACAGTAGGTATATGACAGAGGTCAAACAAACATAGATTTAGTAAGTGGGTACACTTGCCCTGTACTTATGCCTACTATGATACCTACATACGAGTCGAAATAACGGCGGAGCGGCGCCTCGGTCAGTAGCCAAACCCTTTTTCCCTCTGGCTTTCATAGTGCTTTTCTTAAAACAGCGCAAGGAAGTAAAATAATGTACCAAGTAATTTATAACACTGTATAAACTTAAAATATACATAATATTACGTAAAAACAAAATAAACATCACTCAATATGTATAGATTTTGGCAATGAGTTTCCGCCAATTTTACGAGTATACTTTTAAATAAATCCGCCGGTAAAAAGGCAAAGAAATTTTTTATATGCAGCCATTGATAAAAAATATGTTGCATGCATACAAAATTACGTTCCGTTTCTACTATGTGATTCATCAAAATATTATTTTTAAATCAGTGAAATGGGTTTAGCGTATATACGAATTTGCTTGAATGAACTCCAGCAAAGGAATTCTGCAAAATTTTGCTTGCTAGTGTTGTCACACTATCGATAGTTTTTAGTATCCAATGATTTTCATTATCGATACTATCGATATACTATCGGCATCCCACTATCGATAGTAGGTAGGTATATATAATACTATCAATAGTTCGAAACGAAGCAATACTATCGACAAAGTGCAATATTCTGAATAGTATCGTGGCTCATGATTTGAAAACTATGGATAATATCGATAGTACTGGTTTCCTACAGAACAAAACAATCGATAATATAGTTACTTTCTACCATATAGTTTGAAACAATCGATATGGTAATATTATGTAATAGTAGGTATCGGTTGGAATTTCTTATTAATGAGGAATATAACCAAAATGCTTGAGTTTGCCGTGTAATGCCGGCTTAGAATAGCATCACCCCAATTCTACCCGTGGGTGTCGTAAAAAGCGACTAAGGGATAATTATCCAGGGAACGGGCAGCAGCGTTCCCTGTGAATTAAACATCTTGCACTGCGCTCGCCAATCCGCCTGCCAAGCGTGGTGAGTATGGCAATACCCCCCAATACGGGGGAGGCCCATGTCCAGCAGTGGACTGTTGTGGCTGTTAAGGTTAAGGTTGAGTTTGAGTCCAGTTTTAAATGAAACTTGTAGGAACATTACAGGCTGCCTTAAGCCGACCCCAGTGAAACTGTTTTACCCTCTAGCAGGTATAGTCCCTCCAAAAGTTCGAAGAGAGATCGCTTGTTTGGTGGAGAAAAATAAACAGGAATCTGACCCAAGGCACCCACTCTTCAACGCCAGTGAGAGTGGACAAAGATTGAAGAGCCGAAAAAGTTTCCTCAAATCGGCTAAGCCTACGGCGACAACCCCGACACGGCCCGGGACCGTATGATACACCACACCGCGCTACGCGCGTGATTACGTGCACGCGTACTCAGGCTGTGTGCGGCCCCTCCTACAATCCCATATCTACATTCCAACCGGTACGCGCGTGATCACGCGCACGCATACATCCTGCACACTGAGGCAGTGTGTGGCGAGGTTGAAGGGCAGAACACACCACCTCCGTATGCAGAACGAACAAATGCGTGCTGCGTACCGATTTAAATGTACGCAATTGCATGAGAGGCGGCACATTGACTGACGGCGCCATCACATGTCGCCGTCAGTTGATTACGTGCCGTGTCTCGTACGATCCCATGCATTACAACATCATAGTTACGCGCGTGATGACGTGCACGTCACGACCGACCTAATTTTATTTTCGTTTGAACCCTTTTTATAAGCTTGTAACCTCTAACTGGACATTGGCAAAATTGACCATTCTTGACAGAGGCCACTTTCAACAACAACACTGCAACATTTTTGCAAACCATACCTACATGCCTCAGAGTTTTTTTACTACAGGGGGTTACACCTACAAGCATGATAAAAAATATTGTAAATTTGGTAGTAAATCAGTTAGGTGATCATTGATATGGTAAATTCGTGTGCATGTCAACTATGTTCCTTACTTTCATTTCTAATTCCTTGCTAAAAATGGTTGACATTTGAACACACACATAACCATAATGGAGTTTTACGTTTGTACAGCATCCTGTATATAGGCATTATCGTTTTTTCAAAATATTTTTGCATCAGGATATTATCTCATATCAAACTTAGCAAAACTGAGGGGTACATTGAAAATGCAACCAAATGGTATATTTCTCAAGTCTGTACGTGGTAAATATAAAAAGTAGCCCGCTGGATAGAGAAATCTTTTGTTGTGGTATTTCGCGTAAAATAACAAACTTTTTAAAGATTTAATACCTGTTTTGGTGAGTACATTGGAAGGCGAATCGAACTGTATAATTATAATTTAGTTTTGTTTTGAAATGAAAAAGTAGCCCGCTAGCCAGATCACGTAGTTTTTTGGCTTTTTTCCAAAAATGAATGAGGTACATTGGATTTCATTATCAAAATCGTGAAGTATATTGAAAAGCCTATTCATTTTCATATATTTCATCGTTATACCTCAGGGGACCCCGCTAGATAGATACACACGGACAAGTATCTACAAAAGATACAATAAGGTAGTAAGTGCCACTTATCTTATACAACTGAAAGTCTACGATACGACTCAGTGAAAATAACAAATCTACTCACAGTAATTTTGAAATTATTGCGGGAGCACAACATAAAATAAACCATATTTCTTCCAAGAATCAGTGCACCTGGTGTTCGCCACACGACGGCTCGTCGTAAAGAGCTTAATCAACTTTGTTCCGACACATTAACACTTTTACTGCCAACCTTTGCTGAGAACTGTACGAGAGCAACCCTAAGGTTCTTTGAGGCCTTTGTCGACTGGTTGTTCTATATGACAGAAGAAGAACCCAATTTTCTATCTAATAGTAGATTAATTTCTGAATTATTGTGGAAACCTCAGAATATACAGGGAGTAACGGAAAGGGTATAACAAGCCGAAAGGAGGTCAAGGTACTCATGAAACTGAACAACTTTCCCCATGGAACATGGGTCGAAATATGAAAAAAAAATTTGGACCTCCCATACAAAATCGACGATCAGCTGATTGGTTTACTATGGGAGGTCCAAATTTTTTTTTCATATTTCGACCCATGTTCCATGGGGAAAGTTGTTCAGTTTCATGAGTACCTTGAACTCCTTTCGGCTTGTTATACCCTTTCCGTTACTCCCGGTATAAAACCAAGCTATAGAGTGCACCTAAAGTTAGAACGGTTAGCATAGGCACGCATAGGAGACAGAAATAACCTCTTTGTCCATTAGTTGCCAAACGTCAGGGACATCACTATTGAACCTCTATTACTTCTCATACATTTGACGTGTGTACCTAGGGAGCAACTGCTTACGTTTTGAGTTTTGACAGTACCGCGTGGGGCGATATGCACACTCTAACATAGATTCTAAGATGGAAACATCAAAAATTACATAGATAGAATCCAAATTCCCCCAAGAATCAGTGCAGCTAGTGTTCACCATATGACTGCTCGTCGTTAAGAGCTTAATCAACTTTGCCAAGACGCATTAACACGTCCACTGCCAACCTTTGAGAACTAAACGAGTGTAGATAACCTGATTTCTGCCAGAGGGAGGAACTTTCAAAAACTTTCTTTGAAACTTTCTCATAAAATGTTAAGGGTTATTCTTATGTTAAGGGTTACTCCGGAAAGCTCCTGATCGGGTAGCTTTTAAGAAGGCAGTGTACGATCACCTCGTTCGGCTTTTGCGTCGGAAGTGAAACTCTGTCTTTTTTTCCACATACCTAGTCTCCACTTTTGTTTATTGAAGGTATATGACAGAAAATATATGCCACGTTCGAACCACGTTAACAACTTGAAAGTCAGCTGTCAATAATGAGCTAAAATTGTTTCACTGCTACTGCCATCTACGGTAATTTGAATGCAAGAACTTTTTCGCTCATCAAACTAGATGGCGCTGGCAGTACTTTCCGTCTTGGTATTATAATAATAAGTATTTTTTTTTCTGTTCACAATAGAGTATATTAAATAAATATATATATGTAAGTTTATTATAAGACGTATTTGTGTAGGTATATTCTAGAAACTAATATATATGTATGGTATCTAGGTATTTATTTGTATTAATAGGCATAATTTGTTTTTCTTTCCTTATTTTGATGTTTTTACACCCGAGTGCACCCGTATCTCTCTCTCTCTGTTTACCCTCTGGTTGGCCGGTAGAGAATGCCGCGTGGCATTAGGCCCGCCTTTTGTACTATGTGCAATAAAGTATAAAAATAAATAAATAAATAAATTCTTAAGGGCGCAGCACACCTTTAGCTTCAGTTCTATTCCTATACAGCTTCTTTAAAGTAAGGCCGTTTGAATAGACCATCTTTGAAGCTGTCAAATCTATACCTAGAAGACATGTCAACAAAGAAAAATAGAATATTCGGACGGCTATACTGTAGCAGGAATTTTAGATTGTTTCTATTATGGGAAGTTGTAACGACATGCGCCAATAATATTTGAACCGTAACCGCAAAAAACCGTAACATCGCAAATGAACTTTTAGTTGCACTTTATCTCTCAGTTAACAAAGTTTATCTCACGTTCCACAGAAAAAATATACGAATAAAATTTAAATAATCAATAGCTTAAAAAAATACAATACCTTAATAAATATTTTTTTCCGCAATGTTTGATTTGTCAATTTCATCACTATAATAGCGCTTTTAACTTGGTACGTCGTAATATACTATACGCAAGAAATAAACGTAAGATAGTAGAGAAGTTGTAGAGCCTTCCACACGGGTATTTTATTAGCTAGGAAGGTAATAGTGTAAGGCCTAACACTTTTAACCCAAAAAAAAAGTTATATTTGATGAGCTCCATCACATATGTTCCTAGATTAATTCTAAGCATTTCTAGTCCGGGAGCCAGAAAAAAAAGTGAAGAATGGCGGAGAGGGAGGGGATCAAAGATGGCCGCCGCCAATCATCTTTAAAAAAAATCCTTTCTCCTTCTGGTGGCTGGTAGGGCATGTTTAGTATCATTTCCATACAAATCGATGCCGTAGAATTTGTTTCTGGTACTATTTCTTGTCTATTTCATAATAATTTCAGAAGAAAAATGTAAAAATGTGAAAATTTAGGTTGAAGATTTTTGTTTGTAAGCTAATAACTTTAAAAAAAAGACAAAATATGACATATAAAAAATACTATTATAAAGTGTGATTTATGTGGATTCTAAAAATAAACACACCGAATAATGATTTAGTGCAAAAAAACTGTGAAAAAATTTAAAGACTTCAGTCTGGGCAGTGGCTGAACACGCGCTATGTGGCGTTAATCTTACAAAAAAGTCGAGTGTGAGTTTTTGCATGCTCATTTAACATCACATCAGCCTATTTTCGTCCATTACTGGATATTGGCTTTCCCCCTGGGAACAAGACGATCTTCTGTTGCTGCCTTCTTTCTACTTCTACTCAATACCAGCCGCTTTCTTTCTTTTAAATCACCGGTCCCTCATGGCGGCGTCCGCTACGCTTGCCCAGACATAATCTCCATTCAAGAACGCGTATCTGAACTCCACCGTTCATCACATCGGTTAGGTATACTACTGATCAACAGATGTGCCCAGCCAACTGCCATTTCAATTAGCTTCACTTCTAGACGAAAACTAGATATCAAACTTTTAAGCAACAGTTCAGACTTTTTACAATTTGTCGATAAGAACCCGTTTAAATAAATTATAACTATGTATACCATGTTGGTTACTATAATCTCATTCTGGATTTTAGTAAATTACTGGGATCTTAAGCATATAGGTAACTCTCTATGAGTCTGTGAGGGATATGTAGCCGGTCAGTTACTTTTGCTGTCAGTTTTAACTTTATGTAGTTCAGTCAATGATATTATATGTAGGTTCAAGGTTGTAGATACGCCACCTGAGCAAAAATTTGTTACTTCAAATTGGTTCACAAGACGACCAATGAATCAGTCAGGCTATGAGCTGTTACGTGACACATGCCAATTTTCCTGTTCAAGCTTTATGGGGGTACCGTATCTATAATAAAATGTCTTTGTAGTTCAGTTCATTTTTACGCTGAACTGATGAAGCATACCAAGTACGAAAGACGCAAACTATATTTGCATAATTTGGAAAATACCGTTAAGGAGGTTCTACGTATTGGCTAGATTATTAGTACCTACTCGTAAGTATCATTCATTACTAGTAAACGACCGATCGAATACCTTTGTTTTGAGGCATTGCGGCAAAGATGACTCTAGGATATGACGCAACTTTCCCTGCCCAGGCAAACTGCGTTCTACTGGTGATTTTAGCCTCAAAATTGTGACCAATGTCGGCGGGACGTCATTTAATTTCAAGAGATACATCCCATCGACCGCCTCAGAGATAATGTGCTAAAGGAACTTTTTTATTTCACGTTAACGTACGAACATTGACGTATAATAATTACCAAAATATTTTTATTTTAAGCCCGAGCCATAGTATTTCCTAGACCCATGGCTCGAGCACTTTCCAACCGTGACTAACTCGACGACGAGTGAATAACTTATAAAAGCTATTGAGTAGCATTGACTGACTGTATTGTCTAACATTGTTAGCTGAGTACCATTGACTTGCACAGATATATCATCAAGATAAGAGGATCATTATTGTAAATTATCCTAGTTTAATGATTCCACTGATTGAAGATGCAAAAATCATTATACCCCAATTCAAACTAGGGTTCTCTGCATCACAGTGCTATCCATGGATAATAATGGACATACACAACTCAGATCCGGTAAACAGTAGATTCAAGAACAGATATTTAAATTTAACATTTCAAAAAATATGGTTCCGTGCGTGGTTCATGTCTGGGTATAACCTCAGTGCTTCTCTAAACGTTTCCGTGTTTTTCTTCTTGGGGTCGCAAAATGAAGACTCTTCAGATTTACCAGATATCAAAGTTAGTACCTGGAACGCACCTGTTGCATACGAGTAAGATTGTCTTTGCTGCATTCATATTTTCTTTAAAAGAAAGTTAAAGTTATTAGATCTATATCTGTGTGATGGAAACTGTGGTCATATTTTTTTGCATGTGACCTACCTAAATAACTTATTTTATGTGGTATAATCTCTATTTGTAAGATTAACGCCATATAGCGCGTGTTCAGCCACTGCCCAGACTGCAGTCTTTTAAATTTTTCACAGTTTTTTTGCACTAAATCATTATTAAGTGTGTTTATTTATAGAATCCACACAAATCACACTTTATAACAGTATTTTTTATATGTCATATTTTGTCACTTTTAAAAAGTTATTAGCTTACAAAGCAAAAATCTTCAACCTCATTTTCACATTTTTACGTTTTTCTTCTGAAATTATTATGAAATAGACAAGAAATAGTACCAGAAACAAATTCTACGGCATCGATTTGTATGGAAATGATACTAAACTTGCCCTACCAGCCACCAGGAGAGATAGGATTATTTTTTAAATGATTGGCGGCGGCCATCTTTGATCTCCCCCCTATCCGCCATTCTTCACTTTTTTTTCTGGCTCCCGGACTAGAAATGCTTAGAATTGATCTAGGAACATATGTGATGAAGCGCATCTTCTGACGCAAAAAAAAAGGGTTATGTATGGGAGACAATGGTTATTCCTCTAACTATAATAAGGAAACGCCACTTTATGTCTTTGTATGAACCATTACTTGGGATATTAAAGTAGCAGTGTTACTACTTTAATCAAAGCGCCCATCATATGTATCCAGTTTAATGCCCATACCTACCCTGAAATTGGGTGCGGTAGCGGCTAAGAATACTGCCACCCCTAGTCCACTCTGGGTGTTTCGTAAAAGGCGACGTAGGGTTTTTGACCTCGGCTAAATATCTGGCGACTATGGTCAACCCCATGGTGGCGGTGATACCACCTACAACCATAACAGCCACAACAGTCCACTGCTGGACATTGCCGCTTGGCAGGCGGATTGGCGAGCGCAGTGCCAAGATGTTTACATTTACAGGGAACGCTGCTGCCCATTCCTGGATGATTATCCCTTAGTCGCTATTTACGCCACCCACGGGTAGAATTGGGGTGATGCTATTCTAAGCCGGCATCACACGGCCGGTCCGGTCCGGTCATGAAACATTGCCAAATTCTTTAGTTACACGATATTGTTCTCTAAAAACATCTTGCGCCGACCCCAAATGATTTTGGATGCTATTGATGACCAACATGATAGGTGCATCATAAATACGCCTGAAAGACCAGAACAGTGATTTTAGCACGTGGTCATCATTAAAATATCTACTCGGCTGGGAATCAAACCCGAAACTACTGCGTAGAAGACAGAAACAGTACCACTGTGGTCACTCAGCAACTTTGAATCTTTTTAGGTTTCGTAGTCTACTAGAAACCCTTATAGTGTCGTCATGTCTGTCTGTCTGTCTGTCTGTCTGTCTGTCTGTCTGTCTGTCTGTCTGTCTGTCTGTATGCCGCGCCCTCATATCTTCGTCAGTTTTAGAGCTATCGACATGAAATTTGGTGAGAAGATAGATCGTGTTGACCCAAATATAGAAATGTTAAGAAAAATATTTTGAATGTTTTTGGACCCTTCCCATACAAGTGAAAGGGGGCAAAAATTTTTTCTTCTGTAATATTGAGTAGGGTATCGTTGAATAGGTCTTTTAAAATTAAGGTGAGGTTTCTTTGAAACAAAGTCACTAAAATGTTTCTGTCACGAGATATTTGCTTTTAAAAGGGCGTTTTGACCCATAATTTGTTCCAGCTGTAACTTCTAAAGTATAAACGCTAAAAATTTGAAATAAATATGGAATATAGCTTACAATCTGAAGTTACAATGAAAACTATAACGGATATTGTACCCTTAAAGGTTTCAGAAAAAATTGAGTTTTTCTATTTGCGGTTGGTCATCATACTGCTGCTAATAAACCAGCAACAAAATTAAGTTTGCCATGCTGAAAAACCTGATATTTAAACGTTGACTACGAAACCCTATTTGTGGGCGTGTCTGACACGCTCTTGGCCGGTTTTTTTAAATAATCGTGATTGAATCTGGGGCTTCACTGAAAGCCTTTATTCGTAAAAATAACAATAGCAAATTTCAGCGGGGACAATACAAAGCCGATAGGGGCGTGAGGCCTTTGATGTGAATCCGAGGCGATTTCAATATCGGACTGGGAATTGGATAGGTAATATCGGCAACAGCTCGGGTTTGGGCCGACGAATATCTGGCGATGTTTTGCGAAAACAATAACACCAAATTCTACACTACCCTTGTTTTTTAGGGTTTCGTAGTCTACTAGAAACCCTTATAGTTTCGTCATGTCTGTCTGTCTGTCTGTCTGTCTGTCTGTCTGTCTGTCTGTCTGTCTGTCTGTCTGTCTGTCTGTCTGTATGCCGCGCCCTCATATCTTCGTCAGTTTTAGAGCTATCGACATGAAATTTGGTGAGAAGATAGATCGTGTTGACCCAAATATAGAAATGTTAAGAAAAAAATATTTTAAATGTTTTTTGGACCCCCTCCCATACAAGTGAAAGGGGGGCAAAAATTTTTTTTTCTTCTGTAATATTGAGTAGGGTATCGTTGAATAGGTCTTTTAATATTAAGGTGAAGTTTCTTTGAAACAAATTCTCTAAAATGTTTCTGTCACGAGATATTTGCTTTTAAAAAGGGCGTTTTTGACCCATAATTTGTTCCAGCTGTAACTTCTAAAGTATAAACGCTAAAAATTTGAAATAAATATGGAATATAGCTTACAATCTGAAGTTACAATGAAAACTATAACGGATATCGTACCCTTAAAGGTTTCAGGAAAAATTGAGTTTTTCTATTTGCGGTTGGTCATCATACTGCTGCTAACAAACCAGCAACAAAATTAAGTTTGTAATGCTAAAAAACCTGATATTTAAACGTTGACTACGAAACCCTATTTGTGGGCGTGTCTGACACGCTCTTGGCCGGTTTTTTTTAAAATCTTGCTAAATTTTCTACTTCAGACATGGTTTGAACCTGCGATGTTCGATAACAGTGCTAGCGAAGACTTTACCAACTGTGTAGCCGGCGAAATTATGCGGGAGTCAATAACTTAAGAGTCTATAGTCATTATTTTTCATACAAACGCTTTCAACGTATCCCTCTGCCAATTCGCAACCGATCGACTCAATTTTTGGCATAGTAACTTTTCTGGACTAGATCTATGCCCCATATTCTTTTTCTGGTTGTAATAATGCACTTAAAAAAAGATATGGCCGTGGCAAAATGCTCTAAAATTATCACCAAGTTTATGCCTTGGTATCTTCTAAATATGACAATAATTTCAGCTAAACAAATGATAGGGGCATAGAATTTTTTATTGGCAGCAAAATGATGCCACTATCAACAAAATTGGTGGCGATTTTGAACGGGGAACCTGGTAAACCCAGAACGCAAATTTTCCGGTAGCGAGCTACAACTGTCTCTTTTATGGCAGCGGGACGGGTGGGATGCATAAATGAGATAGAAATATTTTTATCAACTGACAGCTCACGAACTTTCGATAAGTATTATTTGACTAAAGTTGCGTATCTCTTTTAATAATGTTCATCGCATGAACGCAGCTCAAATTAGTAACTCGAGCTGCTTTTAATATTACGCTTTTCAATATACTCAAGAGCAAAATTCCGTCTTTAACGAAGCCTCGATATGGCTAAGATTCTCCCAGGCTGTTTTTTTATTGCGTACTCTAAAAAAAAACGTCGATATATTTGTCCCCGGCTGAAATATTACCTACGTGTACTTAATCCGTGATGAGGGTCCGCCTGCGTCTACCGATATGATTTTTTAAATATTTGTATAAATCGAACAATGTATAGCTTTTTTCGCAGGTAGGTAAATGTTATTTTTGTACATTATTATAACTTGGGTTCATTCAAGGCAAGAGTGAATAGGCAAGCATGTACCAACATTGTCTGCATCATCACTTACCAACTGGTAAGATAGCAGACAAAATGCGGACCTTACTTATTTTAATAAATTATATAGAGGTATATAAGTAATTCATCGTTTTCTGAAACGGTGGCCTTCAAATTACTTTTCAGATGTGACAATCTACTCCGCAAGGGATATAGGCGCGATGTGTGTGTGTGTGTGTGTGTGTATATGTGTATATAGGTACTTCCTAAACTTTATTTATTCGACAGGTCAAACAAACACAATCTATCAGCAAAGAACAATGTTTGATTACTTTCCTAACGGTCGTTAGCGTCTATACCTACAGTTTTTCCGCTGCGAAGTGGAGAGAAAACCAAACAACTGGAAGCGTTTTTCCTATAACGTGCTTCCTATTTCTATACAGGGTCTGTTTCCTTTAATAGGACAGATATCGCCCAAAATACAAACCTATATAGGGTGCAATTTTATTAGTGGCGGATCCGTTAAGGGTGTGTTTTGTCAATGAAACTGAACAACTTTCCCCAAGGAACATAGGTCGAAATACGAAAAAAAATTTTGGTCGTCCCATACGAAGTGTGTTGGCCGGCCGGGTCAATTTGTATGGGAGGGCCAATTTTTTTTTTCATATTTCGACCTATGTTCCTTGGAGAAAGTTGTTCAGTTTCATTGACAGATCCGCCACTAATAAAATTACACTTAACGGATCCGCCACTAATAAAATTACACCCTATATATATTTTAATGAGTGAACCAGTCTCTAAGACTGAACAACGCAAGGAACGTAGACCGAAATATGGTACATGTTATATCAGCTGACCAACTCAATTTGTATAGGAGGGATTAGTAGTGGCTTGCCCAACGGTTATACCCGCTGCTACTCGTTTCTAATGGGACTCGTTCCTTACTCGCAGTAAGGCGTTTTTGTCGCAATAAAAAGCACCTAGCCAATACTTACTTTGTGCTAGCACCTATGCTAGGTGCATACACACTCGGTACATACTCGGGCATGATATAGAATTTTAACTGTGTTTAAATAAATAAAACAGGTGATTCTACTTTGGAAACGACAATCATTACAACGGTAACTGGCACAACAGAAAAAAGTTTGCTGTCGAGCTATAAATAGGTGAGTAGGCGCTATGATTACAAAGAACTTGTAAAGTGGTAGCGGTGGGCTTGCTCTGAGGTTCTGAAGCATCTTGAAGTGTGGCGTTAACGGCGACTTGAAACTGAAGGGCGTCTCGAGAAAAATAGGTTATGTCAGCATATACTAAAATAGCTGAGAAAGAAAATCGAAAATAAACAGTCTTGAGAAGTGTTGGGTTTGCTAAATTAATTTGATTTGATCAAGAAATTTATGTGTAGTCTCTTTTGTCAGCATTGCCGAACCTACGTTTTTTTTAAATTTGTAAATACATTTTTAAAACGGTCCGTTATATTAGAGATACGCTCCGTGATAGTGACTTTCGATTCTTAAATTATAGATTCTACTTTCGTAAAAGTAATCAACACTTTTTTGCTATTAGTTTGAAAAGACATTTTAAAAGCGGTTAGATACAGTCCGGTCCGTGACTTTCAAAATTCTGTAATAAAGTTTCTACTTTCGTAAAGATAGTAACACAAAAGGTGCGGTCCGCCAGTTCTTTGCTTGTACTTGGCTGGACACGCTACCGCATGTCTACATCATTACACCATTACAAATACGTTAGCATTAAAAATATAAGTTGATCTGGTATGGCAGGAGGTAACTGGCGGAGGTAACAGTAAAATCATTAAAAATATAAGTTGATCTGGTATGGCAGGAGGTAACTGGCAAAATAGAAAACTCAAAGAAAAGTTGCTGTCGAGCTATAAATAGATAGATAAGTAGACGCTATGATTACAAAGAACTTTTAAAGTGGTAGCGGTGGGCTTGCTCTAAGGGTCTGAAGCATCCTGAAGTGTGGCGTTAACGGCGACTTGAAACTGAAGGGCGTCTCGAGAAAAATAGGTTATGTCAGCATGTACTGAAATAGCTGAGAAAGTAAATCGAAAATAAACAGTCTTGAGAAGTGCTGGGTTTGCTAAATTAATTTGGTTTGATTAAAAATTATGTCTCCTTCGTCAACATGGTCAAACTAACGTTTTTTTAATAAGTTTGTAATACAATTTTTAAAGCAGTCCGTGATATAAGATATAGTCCGGTCCGTAATAAAAACTTTCGATTCTTAATGTGCAATAAAGATTCCACTTTTGAAAAGATAATCATTACCTCATTATCATTTCAAATACCTACGCCAGCTTTTAGCAGTAGGTAAGTAACAGACACACAAGCAAACTCTAGTGTTTCTTTCGAGCTATAAATAGGTAAGTAGACGCTATGATTACAAAGAACTTTGAAAGTGGTAGCGGTGGGCTTGCTCTTAAGGGTCTGAAGCATCCTGAAGTGTGGCGTTAACGGCGACTTGAAACTGAAGGGCGTCTCGTGAAAAATAGGTTATGTCAGCATCTACTGAAATAGCTGAGAAAGAAAATCGAAAATAAACAGTCTTAAGAAGTGTTAGGTTTGCTAAATTAATTTGGATTGATAAAGCGATTTCGTGAAATAAGCACGAACATAGAAGTGTAGAAGTGTAGGTATTTGGAGCTTTCTGCTTTGTCGACATAGTTGAGCTTACTGTAGATAAGTATGACAAAGACCATATGTCTGTACCAAAAAATAAGGTAGTTTTGAATTTACTAACGCGATCTTTGACATCGTCGATTTGTCCAAGACGCTTACTTTTCCGAGCGAAGCTCTCCTAAACGAAATACCTTCTCTTGTTACATTTTTCCGTGATGAAAACGAGCGGAAGATTTTTATTATTTCATTCGCGTATATTATTGTGTTCAGCGACGCGGCATAAATCAAATTAGAAGGGGTTTCTACTACCCACTGATTTTCTCTCATATTATTGGGCCACACCTCACTGAATTGATTTTCTAAACGTATATTGAAATACAGGGTGTAAGGGATGGTGTACCGAAAACTTTGCAGGAGTGATCAGACAATAAAACTGAACCACTTTTACTATAAGCTAATGGTGGGAAACCAGGAAAAATTTCCGACATCTCATACAAAATTCACAATCACAACATGTTTTATTTACCACCATATTTTCCATGGGGAAAGTTGTTTAGTTTCATGGTCTGAGCACGCCTGCAAAGTTTTCGTTATACCGTCCCTTACACCCCGTATGTGTTTGTAAGTACGTATGTTTATTTAGCTGTAAATTGAGATAAAATTCATAAATTAAACGTATAAGTGGAAGTGAAATAGAACGAAGTTATTCGTGTACAATAAATTGAGGTAAAATTCATGAATGAAACATATAAGTAGAAGTGAAAGTTATTCGTAAAGGTACAGTTTTAACAATATGTCTTTACTATTGAAGGACATTTAAAACTACGAAAATATAGGGATTACGAGAAAATTTATTTTCTTTTCTTTTAGAATCTTCTCTACATTTGCTAACCTATTTCTCGAGTGGTGTCGAGTTGTGACGTCACGGAAGTAGAGTGCTTACATTCAGCTTTAGCTTCAGCCGAGTCATGGCGAGAGGACCTTAATGACGTCATTAAACGCGACGAAGCATGGCGACGAAGCTTTCTATAGCTTATAAAGATTCCAGCAGCTTTGAAGGCATTGAAAATTAATTTCAATGCAAACAAAACAGCTTTTGCTGTTCTACGTCGAAACGTTTACTGAACTTTTAAAAACATTTTCCATTTTCTAGGAACAAAAAAACACGCGTTCAGCTGTCAAGAGCCAGGAATAAAAAGCTCTGAAAAATGAAGGTATTTTAAAGTAAATAAAAGAGCAGAAGGGTAGCGCTGGGATCAGGATGTGGACATAAAAAAAACACGTAAACAAAATGGTTACGACGGACCAAGAGTGATTTTCCTTACATCCTGGCTTAATAAAAAGCCTTTTATCGTGAAAGAAAATAGCCATCGCTTTATGTGAAAGTGGTGGCAAGCTACTTTCATTTCTTTTTATTTGCCTACCGGGTTGTTTCAAGTTCTATAGTAAGTTGATGAAAATAATAATGGCGATTGTACCTACATAATACAGGGTGTCCGTCCTGGTTATAGTAGTCCAAAGAAAAAATCTAGACTCTAGACATCCTAAGATAACATAATGGAAAAAAAATGTTTAATATTTGAAGAAAAAATTGGAGCTCCCATACTAATTTTGTTGCTTGATAGAGCATTTTGTATGGGAGGTCCAATTTTTTTCTACTCATTCTAATCATATTTACACACTCATTCTAAGCCGGCATCACACGACAAAGTTAAATGATGCCATGGTGGATTATGCGTATAAAGCTGCCGATTCATAAACCTGTCTCCTGCTGCTGAATCTTAAGACGCCGATAAGTCACATTCTGTGCTGTAGCCTGTCAAATAAAATTTACGTGTGCCTACCTACATCACAAATTAGGGAAACGGCGCGCTGGGCGTCCTACATGCTCTAAAAAATATAGGTACCTAGCCCTCCTGAGGCAGTCGGGTAATAAAATGAAACTAGCATTACCGTGAATATTGTCCCAAAAAATAAGGGCGCTGTATACTATTATTTGCGATTTTGTCGACGATGAAAACAGGTGGATTTTTTCCCAGAAAGGCTTTTAAAATACGTGCGAACGCTTAAAATCGTCAAATTCGGTTCAAGCGATCTAATTTCACAACACAATTAGATTAAGTAGCTACGTGATGAGGAAAACGCCTTTGTTTGTGCTTCCTTTCACCGTCTACTTCTAGATAAGGAAAAAGGATGGATTACTTGTCGAGATAAGCTGAAAGAAAACAATAGAATTGGACTTATGCAGGTATCACACTAGACGTCCATTGCTTCGCTTTTTAGCAGATAGCCAGTCAGATGCGTAGAATATAAGTCAGATAGGTACATACTAAAACGGAATTTAAAATAACGCAACGCAGAAACTTGCGTTAAAACAGCGCAGCCCAGAAACTTGCGTTGCCTATCATAGGTACTTAGATATTGGCGAAATACGACCGAAAAGAGATGTGAACGCCAGTGGCTTTGTCACCTCAAATAAAGAAGAAGTAGGTAGTATGTATTAGATGTTCTTCTTCATCAAGTCGATTATAGTAACTATACGACGTTGGACCTTGGAAGATGTTGAATGCATCTGACAGACGCATGCGTTAGCGCAGCGGTAAAATAACGAAGCAACGGATGCCAAATGTATAGAATCGCCTTACTGTTAAATGTTCTCGTTCTTGGTGTCGAATGACGTTCATTCAATTTATCTAAATCGTTCAAGTGATCTTAACAACTGTAATAATACAATGAGGAAAAACAACCCGATTTACACTTCGGCAAATTGATCGGCTGTTTGTAACAATTAGTTTATCGATAGATAGAAATTGTGTTTTGTTGATTATCTACCACCCTCTACGTTTTGCCACAGGGAAAAGGTATCCTAATATTCTTACATAAGATTTAGGTAAGTAGGTATAAATTTTTAAAACATTAATGCTGCTACATGAAAATCGTTTTAGTTGTGTGTCGATGGCGTTATAGATTTTAGTATAGAATATCACAGTGGCAATGGCATATCGGCCGCCTATGTTTTGTAACTGGTTACAAAACAAAGATTTGTTCTTATTTTCTCGTAACCTAGTTAAAAACTGGTTAATAAATCAATGGATTTCGGAATTACTATGGCTAAAAAAAGCAGACTTGGGGCCCGGTCTGTAGTGGCGGCACACACTATAGGCAATCCCTCAATTTCTTTGGCTACCTCGGGTAAAAAACATATTTTTCAGCACATAAATCATTGCAAGCCGATAAGCTAATAGCATATTTCACTCGCTCAAACCGAACGCGATGTAAATCTGGCTTTATCCACATTAATCCTGGAAGACCTTGCCCCGTTCCCACACATCGTATACGTCATAGTTACGAGAGATGGATGAGATGGCAACAAAACCAACCCGATGGATCAAAGCGGGTGTAATGTACCTAATACATTCCATTAGACGGTTTAGGCTGGGGCTCCGAAGTACTGCGGCGCGACGGCGGCGGCTGTGACGGCACGGCAGAGCGATACTTATATCACGCCTATATTCACTGCGAGGGAGGCAGATACCACTTACACCACGTCTGGCAATAGTTAGAGAGCCACTCAGAAACTTTGTATCACCATAGTGACAGGTTGTCAGCCTGTCGCTTTATATTGCAATACACATTAACTCCCAAGGTCCTTAGTTAAGTAACTTTACTTCTTACGGCACCCACGGGAATGATATAGGGGTAATGCTGTTCTAAGCCGGCACCACACGGTGGGATCTTTATGACTGACCGAAACCCGAAACGAGCGGAGCGGCAGCAATGAGCAGTCACTCCTGTCAAGCGGCGCCCGCGTGTCTGCATACAATACGCATGTTTTTATCCGACCGCCTCAGAAGGAGGATTATGTTTTAGATTAGGCATAATATAAAAGGGTAACTTTTGAAATAGTACCTACATTGCACTGATACACTTACTTTTGTAAAACTACTTTATTTGTAAAATTTCTTACTAACACTTTTCTCATATTCTTCAACACACCAACAGACTACATTGCATACAACTAAAATAAATTGTACCTAGTAATAAAATACTTTCAAATATAAAACTTTGTTGCTGTAATGTTTTATGTTAAATAAGTTGAGTTACATAAGAACTGTACCGCTTCCTGGGGGAAGGCCTGATGACCTATATTACAGGTTTAAACCTAGTTTAGGCATCAGCCCTCCACAAAATGATAACATAATTTTTTGTAACCAATGTCTGTAACATGAAAATGCTTTTGTGGTGTGGAAATAAACATTTGATTTATTTATTTATTATTATTTATTTTTCGAAAGTATGTATGTAAGTAGGGGAGAGTTGGCTATATTGTACCCCTTAATTTCAATCTAGTTTTACGAGAAAACTATTAACGTTATCCTTATGATAATTGACTTCTTGGTTATAGTCCGAGCGACGACTGGTCTCATCCATATCTCACAAAAGAATAGAATAATTTAGCTATGTACGGGTAGAGGTGCTCGATTACTTCGGATTGGTCGTGGTCTGCCGCGGCGCAGCTTGGCACGTTTGGCGGAGTAGCTAAAAGTTTGCACTCTGAAAAAAGTTAAAAATATCTCATCGAAGAATAGAATGAGACATGGCTGTAGCGATAGGAGCAGTTTAGTAAAGCTCATAAATCTTGGTCTGCCGGCTGCTATCTTGGCACGTTTGGCGGAGTAGCTAAAAGTATGCCCTCTAAAAAAAGTTAAAAATATCTCGTCGAAGAATAGAATGAAAATATATCGTACCGATAGCTTGCTTAAGTCTGCCTACATATATACTGGTCTGCCTGGCCACAGCCTGGGAGTTTTCCCGGTCCGACCACTTTTACTTCTTTTAGTAAAAATTTTATCTCTTCGAATAAAAGAATAAAAATATGTCGTACCGATAGCTTGCTTAAGTCTGCCTAGAAAATACTGGTCTGCCTGACCACAGCCTGGCAGTTTTCAGATACGACCACTTTTACTTTTTTGAGAAATTTTTATTTCTTCGAATAACAGAATGAAACTAAGTTGTAATAATAGTTTATTTAAAGCTGAACACATAACCCTTGGTCTGCCTGAGCTCAGTCCGGTAGTTTCTCCGATGCGAACACTTTTCACTCTCAGTAAATTTCAATTGTAAAGGACCCTGACTTTGTTTATTAGGGAGTGGGCCTCGCCAATAAAATGAAAATTTGTCAGTGTATAGAAGTGAGATTTACAGAGCTGTAATCTCTCAATGTCCAGATGAAGAAAATGTTTTCCCAAGTATTGTATTTTGAAATAATTACTACGAATACATCTGAAGTTGTAGATTCTTGAAATTAACATACTTATTCTTCATCTAGACATTGAGAGATTACAGCTCTGTAAATCTCACTTCTATACACCGACAAATTTTCATTTTATTGACGGCCCACTCCTAATAAACAAAGTCAGGTCCTTAAAATTGAAATTTACTGAGAGTGAAAAGATCGCATCGGAGAAACCGGACTGAGCTCAGGCAGACCAAGGATATGTGTTCAGCTTTGAATAAACTATTATTACAACTTAGTTTCATTCTGTTATTCGAAGAAATAAAATTTCTCAAAAAAGTAAAAGTGGTCGTATCTGGAAAACTGCCAGGCTGTGGTCAGGCAGACTAGTATTTTCTAGGCAGACTTAAGCAAGCTATCGGTACGACATATTTTATTCTTTTATTCGAAGAGATAAATTTTTACTAAAAAGTAAAAGTGGTCTGAGAAACTGCCAGGCTGTGGCCAGATATCGGTACGATATATTTTCATTCTATTCTTCGATGAGATATTTTTTACTTTTTTAAGAGGGCATACTTTTAGCTACTCCGCCAAACGTGCCAAGATAGCAGCCGGCAGACCAAGATTTATAAGCTTTACTAAACTGCTCCTATCGCTACAGCCATGTCTCATTCTATTCTTCGATGAGATATTTTATACTTTTTCAGAGGGCAAACTTTAGCTACTCCGCCAAACGTGCTGCGCCGCGGCAGACCACGACCAATCCGAAGTACTCGAGCTCCTCTACCCGTACATAGCTAAATTATTCTATTCTTTTGTGAGATATGGATGAGACCAGTCGTCGCTCGGACTATTAGTTTATTTAATTAACTCAGATATACCAGAATGGATTTTTGAAATAAGTAAGTATTTCGACACAAAACCATTTTCAAAAAAAAGTTGCTTTCGGTACAATTTAGAGACCGGTACGTTTATTCGTACCGCAAGGTTTTTTATATCGTACTTTGAAAATTTCAATACAAAACTCGAAAATAAAATTTTGTGCTAATTTCCTTAAAAAAAGACATTTAGAAATGGCGCAATGCTTAAAATTCATCTCCACATATACAGGGAGTAACAGAAAGGGTATAACAAGCCGAAAGGAGGTCAAGGTACTCATGAAACTGAACAACTTTCCCCATGGAACATGGGCCGAAATATAAAAATAAAATTGGACCTCCCATACAAAGTCGCCGATGAGCTAATTGATTTACTATGGGAGGTCCAAATTTTTTTTTCATATTTCGACCCATGTTCCATGGGGAAAGTTGTTCAGTTTCACGAGTACCTTGACCTCCTTTCGGCTTGTTATACCCTTTCCGTTACTCCCGGTATAACACTTAATCTCACCTCTCAGATTTGAGATTCATTATGTTCGACCCAAAAATGAAATATCCCAGTAACAATCCTTTGGTACGATTTAGAAAGTACAGATCGGTACGATTTCAAGAACAAGCTAGAATGGTCAAAAATAATTTGTCATTTAAAAACCTCAAATTAATGAGTTGATTCGTTAAGTTAGGTCAAAAGGAAAATAATCTAGCACCAATATGATTAAATAGCAATTTTTTATGGCCTTCCGTTCGTTCATAAAACCTTATGTTCTACTCCTAAAAAACAGTATCAGGGTCAACTAAAACCTGTTATATTTTATTAAATGTATAGTCTCATGTGCAGCGCTGTCACAAACCGTCATAGCATATTGGGTGTTGTAAGCTATCATTTAATATTGCCAAAGTAAATAAAAACACACGTTTAGTGGAAAATATGTGGGTGGTACGATTAATCTACTGGTACAATATGTCCAACTTTCCCCTATGTTTTTATGTATCTAGACAAGAAAGTCGTTTTCACAGGCTACAGCCCAAGGCTAGGCGGATCTTGACATGTAAGGAGTCGTTAGATTTGTCGCGCCTTCAACAGCGCGTGTGACACAGGCTTAAAAAATCATAAATTCATGATGGCGGATTTTTATCGCAAAATACAACTTTGAAAGTACTACAAGTTAGGTTTTTGTTTTTTAATACTTCTGCTTGTTCTACATTATTTCTATCGAGAAGCTATCAGCCTACTCGATTTCGGAAACGCTCACCGCCCCGCTGTATTTCGGATGTCCTTACATGTTTACAAGGACATACGTCGGTAGCAACAAGAAGCAAAACATATTTTATGTACAGGACAAAGTACACTGTATGTGAGTTTAAGGGACTACGAATAAGTGATGAAACGGAGCAAACCGTCGTTTTGATGACACCGTAATGTAGAGTTCTATTTAAAGTGAAGGCAGGCACTATTTAAAAACAAATACTTTGTACTGATAATACCAACTAGCAAAGTTAGAGCAACTTATACAAAAACAATGTACAAAACATAATAGTACCTTTGGACATTGACAATAACGTAACGATTTAACCTAGCGCAAAGTTTCAGTTTCCAACTTGCCAACTTCAGAAAATTTATCGGTGTTTTTCGTCCAAGTGTAAATTATCCTTTGGCACGTGTTACACACTGAACCTATGCACTTAACACTGATTGACGGAATAATGTTGTTGACTGTATAGTATTTTAAGCCCCAAACTCCACAGAGAGGACAAGGAGAGGACATAGGACGTAGGGCATGACGCTTGACGTTTGACATCGCGACGTTTCCATACAAAATATACGAAAAAGTATTGACAAAGGCACACACAAGCGTCGCCAAAGCGTCGCATCTATGGCAGCTAGCGTCAAAAACTAAGAAGAATATTTGACAATCACTTGTCTGTCAACTGTCATTCTTACGTCCTATGCCCTTCGTCTTTTTGGTGGAGTTTGCGCCTAAAACAATGAAAAATGTACCTACTTGTTACATATAGGTGTACCAAGAGCCTAGAGCAAAGTTTTAATTCAATGTGTCTCCAGAGAAGTCGGTAGTTTTCATCCAAGTATAAGTTATCCGGTATTACGTGGCAGTTGACTGAACACTGATTGATGGCAGTGAACTCCTCCGATTTAAAGACGTTCAGAAGAGACACATGAAGAGATGCAACATTATGAGTTTTAGCAGCAAAACGGCCAGAATGGCGCGGTCTTGTAAAGAGGCGAATCCGCGACTTAGAGGAGCGTCGTAAAGCAGACCTTGACGCCAAACACGATGAATTAAAGGCCCGTCCTTCCGTCGCCATTAACTGAAATTACTTCAATTACAAACTCACGTGCCAACACTATGCCCAGGAGTTACTGCCAAAAATCGGCTACAATAGCCACATACGGGCGCATCAGCGCCGACTTAATCAGCAGTAGAAGTGGTCGCCATGGCTGAAATCAATTAGAGAGATCATCGTCATTGACTCTATAGTATTTTAAATCTATGAAATATGTAACAAGTACCTAACCACGGCTAGAACCCAGACCGAGGTCCTGCATATGTAGTACTTTCGAAAAATGATTGAATTCGATGTTTTTCGCCCTAGAGTGTAAATCACCCGGTGACACGTGTTCCTTCCTCGGCAGGTGACTGAGCACTGATTGACGGAACAAATTGCCTCCATTGTGTCCCCACAAAGCGTTCGGAAAACCCCGATTTAATAAAAGAACGAAGAAGTGATTGATTCAGTGCGCAGAATGTTAGGACCAGAACTGCGGCAATATTTGCTTCGGCTACGACTTTGTCACAGTCATAACATGATCAATCATGTTGTACCAGGCTTGTACAAAGTCAAGCTTAGTAGAGTCTTTGTTGTTTGGTAAATGGAACTCAAACTCGTCGAGAAGTACGCGAATGAATTAAAAAGAACAATTTGACCATTTGCTTGCGCTATAGACTAAAAGTATTTCAGTGATAGGTAGGTACATATTAAATCAGTATAATTTAACCTTAATTTAACCTGCTATTACCACTATACCCTTTTAGAAAGTATGATGCGAATTTAATGATAAACGTTATTCTTTCCTCTTTCAAAGAAAGTTGCAACTCGTAATGATTCGAAGGAAACTTGTCCCACAATAAAACTTATTAATTTCTCCTCCTCGCTAAACTTTACGCTTCGTAGCAAAACTTGGAATTCTTAACATATATTTTCTTAAGGCGCATAACAGATAATTCTATTATAGTTTCTTTACGTGCAATAAAAGATTCGTTATTTGCTATTATTTACCAAACATTATATATTATATATATTATAAGGTATCAGGTACAGCCCTCCGAATACGATAAGATGCATGCAGGTTATAAAACTGAACAACTTTGCCCTAGGAACATATGTTAGGAAACGACGAATACGGGTACGACCATGCATACTATGGAATGTAAATAATAATAATATAATAATAATAATAATAAATCGTTTAATTCAGGCCACGAGGGCCCATAGAATAAAATAAAACTATACAATATAACTTAAATGCTAGATAGGCACTTTTTGCGAAGGCGACTCACGTTGCACAGAGGGTCGATAGCGCCTGAATACGACTCCCTGTGGCCAGAAATCTTCCCGCATAAACTCACACATGATTTTCCGGGGCCCCGACAAAACAAAAGACCTAAAATTGGTTGCAAATTTAGACTCCAGTTGGCGGATGTAAACCGTCGAACCACGTGGAGGTTCCTGGCGAAGCGTACGCATCTTCTGCACGTGCTGTATGATGTCCTCCTTTGTCGTATTATTATCCAACCGGGACACATACAGCTGCGCGATGGGTTCGGCAGCCTTGAGAGTTGTTGAGGCTGCGGAGACGGTGCCGCGTTTATTGCGGTTGCGACGAAGTCGACTCTTCCTGGATTCTGCCAGTGTATAGCCTTCCTCATCTACAATCGCTTTAGACGCGACATTGGCTTCTTTCGCCGCATTGCTAGCTGTCTGCTTCCCCTTTTGCGTCATGGGAGGCACAGGTTGTCGCTTGCGGCGAGGGCGGCGAGTCTTCTGCGGCGGCACGTCCTTTTGCTTCCCAGGTATAAAGGGAGCAGCATCGGGATGCAGCGCAGGCTCGGGGCGGGACGGTGGTGGAGGCGGCAGCGTGTTGTTGCCGCTCTTCGTATCAGCTGCGGGGTCGCTGACCCGCAGTTTAAAAAAAAAAAATAGAAATCTATTCCTGGGGAGAAGTTGTTAAGTTTCATTGTCTGATAGCACTCTATCTGTATTCTGAGGACTGAAATTTACATCCTGTATAATTCATGACACCACAAATTCAACATCGTATAAAACCCGCTTTAACTCTACGGACCTTTACAGCGCTACGGCGAACTTCTAACTAATGGTCGGACGGAAGGCGCTGTAATGCGTCTACTACAGACAAGACAGTTTATACAAGAAACAAGCTTAGACTTTCTAGAAAAACGTGGAATTTATTTTCTTTGTCGGTATTTTACTTACTGGGGGTGTATAATTAAAAAATACACCTCAGTTGGTAGAGCGGTGAAACGGCAATCCACAGTCCCGGGTTCAAGTCCCGGCGGTCGCTAGTGAAATTTTCAATTTTCTCATTTTCAATTTATTATTAAAAACTTTGAAAAATACTGACTGACTGAGACCAGTACCTAAAGATAAATTTACAAGGTATCAAAGTTATATACCACATGGGAACCAGAAGGTAAGATTAGATGACAATATGACATTGCAATTTGCAAATTTAAAACTCCATTTGAACAAGACACATCCGCAGAATGCAGTTGGTGAAATGGGCTGAGAAAGTAATTGGAATCACTATCGATTGAATGCATAAAGACAGCCGTAGAGGGAAATTCACTGCAGCATTTCTGTCCCACACATACACGCATAACAGCCTATAGCAGCCCACTGTTGGACGTAGTTTTCTCTTAGAGTACCCCGGGGTGCGCCATAAGGTACAATCTTCCATTTTCTCCATCCAGTTACTACCAGCGGCCATCTTTAAGTCGTCGGTCCATCTGGTCCAACGCTACGCCTGCCGAGACCTGATAGAGTAACAACTTGGTGAATTTCAAGGCTCGATTCTTCAAGATTAAGCAGAAAAGGGTGCAATTTAAGTATTGAACCGGGTCTATCTCGATAATATTTAGGTAAATATTCATAATTTACCTGTGTCCCGACGTTTCAGCACAGTTACATGTGCTGTGGTCGCGCGTTGATACTTGAAATGTGTAAAAACAATCGCGAGTGCTTCAAAAGTTATAGGGTGCAATTTATTTACTTCGTGTTTCTCTCTTCTTTCCTGTCTTGTTCATCGCAAACTTGCAGAGAATTCGGAACGAGATAACACTGTTTAAGTCACGCGAGATAAGGAACATTTTGCCCGAACATAAATTCAGACATGTCTTACGAGTTGAATATAGAAGGGGTGTGCAATGTATATGTAGGTATAGGCAATGTACGTGTTCTAGATATGACACATCTTAATCGATATATTGAGTGGGATATGGTAGGTTAGTAGGTTACTATCTTAAATCCTCGTGTGTTATGTTATGACAGTTGTCTAACAAGTCCTGTGTCTGCCGGTACCGACGGATTTTAATAAGTCTTCATTGTAGGTTGAAATATCGTAAAATTACAAAATGGAAATATTTTTTAAATGTCTACTTCTTAGAAAAGTTCCGAATTAGCAATTTGCTGTGGTTTCTTTTCACGTTAGTGTCGGATGTATTTAAGACGTCGGAACGTTTAACGTTTGACCTTAAAAGGGCATCATTGTGTATTGTTCAAGGTCTGTTTCTTTCGCAGAGAGTTAAAAAAAGGTTACTTTTGAAACAGTAAAGAGAAGAAAGCTGTTCATGTCTTATTAAAAATGGCTAATGGCACATTATATTAGCGTATAAGCAGTCCACTGTCGTTTTAGCCATCCAGTCGCTTCTTCTTTAAGTGAGCCAACAAGTCGTCTAACGACCCGATGAACCCTGGTGTCAGAGTTTTTCAACCGCCTACTGCAAGTAGCAGGCCTCTGACATGGTTGTGTAACAACTACCATCTAAATGATCATAGATAGCAACCTGGATCGACGGCTTACCGTGCCCATCCGAAGCACGGAACCATCATTCTTTTCAGAAAATCAGGTGATCCAGCCTGCAATGTCCTGACCAGATTGGGATCAAATTTACAAAGTGATAAAAAACACTCTATGAGTGACCCCACCGGGAATTGAACCCGGAACCTTCTGCGTAACAGGCAGTCGTACTAACCACTGCGCCACATAGGCTGTCAATCCAGTCCAGTCGCTACCAGCTGCCCTTATCACGTTGACGCCAATAAAAACCGTTAATTTTAACGATACGATAACAGTGAAATCAAGGCACTGAAGCGAAAGTCGTTAGCTCGTTAGATCCGTCTCAATTTTGCGCTCGTGTACATTTTGCGTTATCTTTATTTCTATTTTTATTAAATTCCTTTTGCTAACTAGAGTTAGCCTTATAGGTGCAAAGCTTCTGAAATGTTATAATGAAAGGAGAGTAGGTATACAGGATGTAAAAAATAACTTCAAATATTTTATGACATTAATCAGTCCAACTTGAACAACTTTTCCCAAGGAACCTTATATTAGATCGTAATGTGGACATAGGTCCATTTTTCATATTTCGACTTAATTTCCCAAGGGAAAGTTGTTCAGTTTCATGGACTGGTTCACGCCTTCAAATAGTTGCAGTTAATTTTTTACAACTTGAATTATAGACAATCAAGTAGGTCTAAACGATAATTTTACAAACCTTTTGCGTGTCACGGCGAATAACATGGATGGATAGGTACATAAAATATTCCTCAGGTTTGTTTGCTTAATTTAAAGTTACCTGCTCCATAAAGTTACTTCGAGATATTTATTTCTGCAAACTCCAAACTTGACTTACTCGAGTAAACACGGAAAAGAAAAATACTTCACTTCAAGAAATGTTTAGCACAGAAAATAAAATACTTGGTTCAATTCAAATTGAAAAAAAGTATTTTACTTGGAGATACAACTTTTCTACGATCGTAGAGTGGCTACAGTCGACTACGGCGTAGCACATCGTTTCGTAGCATAGCAATATGCAATGCAAATAATCTTCTCAATCGCTACTACCGCCCACAAATTCAAGAGAGTTGAATAGAAAATCAATTTTAGTTACATAGTGCTATTTTACAAACAAATGGACGTATTATTACGATTTCGAATCACCCGATTGCTTATCTTATCACACGCACGAGAAACCCAAAACTTTCATGAGATTGCGACCCAAGCTCAACAATAAGCTATAATTAGGGTTGCTCTTTCCTGAACTTTCTTCTGATCCGTAATTGTCTTTCCCTTTGACGACGTAATTCTTCAAGTCTTTGTGGACCAAAGCTTTGAAGTTACTTTCTTTAAGTAGTTTTTCCTTCAGACTGATAGAAATCGGGATTAAAGATCTACCCACTTCAAACACAAATTGCTTTAGGTTCGCTACTGTCTCTCAATTTATCAGAACAATCCTGCTTCAAAGAGAACTGATGAACAAAGACAGTCATGGAGTACAACTCTTGAAACATAGTTGTAACCAGTCAGCCAGCCAATTTCCCTGCCAGTATCTATCTAGAGCGCGATTCTGGATACATTACTGGTTACCTTGACAAAATGTCAAGTATACAGGGTGTTAGGGACGGTGTACCGAAAACTTTGCAGGCATGATCAGACCATCAAACTGAACAAATTTTACTATGGAGCCAATGGTGGGAAACGAAAAAAAATATCCGACCTCCCATAAAAGTTTCACGATCAGCTAACTGACTTTGTATGGGAGGATTGGGAGATCGGAAATTTTTTTTCGTTTCCCACCTTTGGCTCCATAGTAAAAGTTGATGAGTTTCATGGTCTGAGCACGCCTGCAAAGTTTTTGTTACACCGTCCCTAACACCCCGTATTTGTGTGTGACGACATCTTGAACGACAGCCATACCGCAATGTATGCCGAATTTTCATACAGGGTAATGAAATACTAACTTTAATTCGCACCGTGTGATGTATTTGCTGTATAGCAACAAAACGTTCCTTCGAGCAAAACAATGATTGCCTGCCCAAGCTGAAATCACAAGGTACAAGGTACAAATACAAGGTAAGATAAGAATACCTGTCACTGAAGGGGTACCTACTACCTAGGGTCCCTTGATTTATGGACCATGTTCTCCAACTCTAATTAGGGGCTTTGTTGGATTCAGCCTATAACGGACAGTCTATAAAGCCGGAGCTTTGACGGGTAATTTAAATATGAAATTTGAGATCCGGCGGGCTTTGCCGTCTCTTCAAAGCTAAAAGAGCAACGTCAGCAACACTAGCGTCCCGCAGAAAAAAAAAAACACTGACTGAATACGATAGGGAAACCCCATTGTGGATAGACGAAAATGTCTGTCCACAAAAAGTTTATTTAGAATCAATACAACCTTGTTAAAACTGTGCGCTAGAGCTATGTATGCTAAAATGGCCACTTTTAGCAATATCGGCTTATCGGTAGTGTTTGTGACTGTATATATCTTTGTTTGTTTATAGTTATTGTCGTTAACTGGTACCTTGGTTTCTAAATGACCAGAGTTTTTAGCCAAGGATTTATTTCCCTGTTTGGGGACGCCACTAGTCTAACGTTTAACCGTAATTCCATTCCGGTCGTTGGTCATTTTCGACACGAATTTTCAAAATTCAGATTCGACTTTCAGAAGCCGCGAAATCCCTTGGCTGAAATTTAATAATTGAAACAGCTGTTTTCATAACAGTGACCTTTTCAACCCTTTCTTAAAATGTATTTCAAATATAAACTGAGCTGTGGAAATTTTCAGGAAACAGACAGAATTCAGATGAAAACCGTTATTTTATTTTGATAAATATTTAATCACTACGTCGCAAAGGGTTATTGTTCAAAAAGATTGTTTACTTTTCCTGAGTGAATATCTGTTTGCGCAAGGATAGAACTGAAGTAGAAGACATTGGTAAATGTTTGCTGATAATCTTCAGAAAATCCAATACTACTGTGGATAAGTTGTTTGTTCGTGTTGTGTAGATAAACGCGTAGTAGATAAACGTTTGTGGTTATCCTATGTTAATTTGCGATGAAGCCGATTTGGTACCCTTTTCAAGGTTTGTAGAATAAATAAGGGTTTATAAAAGCCGTTCATACTCCTATTTCCCTACCTACTTACTTTCAAAAACTATAGTCATCATTATCACACGATATGGTACCAGATAGATATCGTATCACGACACCTTGTTTCTTGGTTAAGCTTATTGATCGTTAGTCAACAAATGCAAATGAATAGCTGCTACAGCTGGGAAGAGTGTCACATTCTTTCTATTCTTTTATCGTGTAAGACATCGAGTCGGTACGACCCGATGAACACTGGTATTAGAATTTTTCAACCGCCAATAAATAGAAAAAATAAGGTACCTACCTACAAGAACGGAATCATATTTATTTTCGAACAATCGTGGTAAAAACGGGAGATCGTGCCTTATGGCGTTTCCTGGGGAAGCCCTTCGTCCAGCAGTGGACTGCAATAAGCTGATATAGATAGATAAAGATATAGAATCGGGGTGCCTGCAATGTCTTTACTTAACCAGAGTGGGAACATATTCACAAAATGATAATACCGGGAATAGCACTTGGAACATTTTGGTCTAGCAGCTACTCAGTCGTACTACTCTCCGCATCGGCGTCACAGTAAAGTGGACTCAATACTATGTATTTGAAGCCATTCATTCTATCTAAATGCAAAGCACGATCTCGAACCGGGAATATTTCATGAAGGGTTCCGGACTTGAGGTTTAACAACCCTAGGCGGAAATTTCTACAGTTCTTACAAAAGGATAAGCTTACTACTAAAAGTAACAGTTTCCCTTTTCTTTACTTACCTAACTTTCTAGTTCTCTGAGATAAGAGTTTTGAAGAACTTATCCCAAAGTGTTTTTGTTTGAATGTAGACCAAGAGCGTCATCATAAGCTAGTATTCACAAAAGTTTGCGTCTATCCAATATCTGTTCGACGCAAGAATAAAATCTAGCGACGGATTATTTAAATTGCATTCAGGAAGTAATAAAAAAGTAATTTAGTGAAACGAAAACATTAGGAAGGTAGTTCGTACCACAACACAATGTAAGGAAGGTTAAATTTTTGCATGTTTTAGTGCTACACGATATTTTCCTTTTATTTTGACCGTCATCAATCACTGCCTGATTCCGTGGTCAGTATTTTTTGTACAATGTAAGTACCTACCTGCCTATCATAATTATTCATTTCCATGACGTCCCCTTGGGCAAATTTCCATTTTGATTGATCTGGACCACTCTAATCTCGCCATGTCGGCCACAACGACCTAATTATGTTGAAGATGAAGATCGTCAGGAAATATTAATAAAAGACAATTCCAAAGATCAAATGCACACAAATTAAATTAAATATGAACAAATCAGACAGCCGATGTGGCGCAGTGGTTAGTACGACTGTTTGCGACGCAGAAGGCGGTTGAAAACCTCTGACACTAGGGTCCATCGGGTCGTTGGACGATTTGGTTTCCCACTCGAAAAATAAAGAAGAAGACCAGATAAGATATCAAGTTTGTTTTGAAATAAATGAAGCGCACTTTACACACTTTATATAAAAAACTAAAATAATATCACCACTTTTAGCGCGTCGCTGCGTTAGGAAGAAGTTCACCTTACTCCTAACGGTGCAGATGAAGAGAGTGAACTTCGCACGAATTCTCGCATTGCGAGTACGTGCGGATTACACGCGCTACACAGCGGAGGGCCTTATTTATCATAATAATTGTAGATCAACTAAATATAAGTGGAACTGATTGGCAGAAATTATCCATTGGCAGATTCACCTAGCTTGGCAGACGCTGCCGGCCGATGGATGGATGGACGCTTCGAAATTCATAAGAAAATCTATTTCTAGGAATTATATTAATTTACTAACGTATTTTATTTGAATTTTAAGACACACACTCGAGAAGTCATTGTTTGATACTATTCTCAATATTTGAAACAAATTATAGAAAGTACTTAGTTCTTTCCTCGTATTTTATCTCGAAACTTGGCGCTACAATGCTCGGGTTGTTCGAGTGCATTTCAAAACGATGTCTTCGATATTTTATTCAGTGCAGGCTATCAGACTAGCTTCTATTTCAGACTTATCTTCTAGAACCTAGAATCTAGGTCGTCGGTGGTTATTTCTGTTATAAATTCTTTTCTGTTGTAGAATTTACGATGATTCATTGAAAGTTTTTAGGAAACCGGAGCAAAATAATGTTTGCAAGAGTTTTACGTTACTAAAGCGCTTAGTAATTCTTTGATCCTTGCGGCTTATCCTACAACAACTGCGGAACGGGACAGAAGATGAGTTGATCGAAGCTACAACAACATGTGCAAAATAATACATATCGCTGTATTCACCTATCTGCTAGAGGTCACTACACTACACATTTTGTTGATTCAAATAAAGCATTCCTTACCATTTCTCCACATTTTTCATGTTGCAAGCTTTAAAGAAAGAAAGTAGAATTTACTGGAATAGAAATCGCATTTTCACGACATTCAACTTGATATTGCAGAGCGCAGTGCAAGTAAAGTAGGTATGTGCTTTAAAATACTATTTTTATTCTTTCGAACTGGAGTGAAATTCTCTCGGTGTTGCACGCTATATACCTACACAGGCATAGGTACTTACTAACGCGCAAGAACGTTTTATCTTATTAACTAAAAACTTTATAGTGAATGAATACACAAGTCAAGATTAATTTACACAACATAGAATTCCATTTTACGAGCAAAATCTAAGTAAATTATATAGGGTGTAATTTTATTAGTGGCGGATCCGTTAAGGGTGTGTTCTGCCAATGAAACTGAACAACTTTCCCCAAGGAACATAGGTCGAAATATGAAAAAAATATTTGGATTTCCCATACTATGTGTGTTGGCCGGCCGGGTCAATTTGTATGGGAGGGCCAATTTGCACCCTATATATTTCTACCACTGAAACAAATACAAAAACTGGAGCGTTTTATAGCTGTTTCGATGACGTGTAGAAACCCTTGTCGAAAAAGAATTCGGCGGCCAAAAGGATTTCCGTCGATTAGTTCAATCAAGCAAAAGCCACGTCGGCCATTTGAACTGTTTTTTTTGGATATCCGTCATTAGACCCTTTTCTACTCAACCGCCCTTATAATGTGTTTCTTATAGAACCACGTTTGCTGTTTCCCAGTAGAAACGTTCCATAACCAATCATAACAGCCACAACAGTCCACTGCACATGGGCCTCCCCTATCGGGGGGTATTGCCATACTCACCACGCTTGGCAGGCGGATTGGCGAGCGCAGTGTAAGATGTTGCATTTACAGGAAACGCTGCTGCCCATTCCCTGGATGAATACACGGGTTGAATTGGGGTGATGCTATTCTAAGCCGGCATCACACGGAACGTTCATTTACTCAATTTAGCTGATCGGTTTCCACTTAAGAATATATGTATTTAACTATACAAGTGTTTGTATACAGCACAAAGGCAGTAGTTATGATACGAATGACATGGAGTGTAGCGAAAAACTTATCCGATTTTGTTTTATTGGTGTTGCTCATCCGATATGAGCATTGAACGCAAAAAGAAGGTGAAATGAGTGTATTTTTAACTAAGCCTCGCTAGTGCAAAAGAATGCCGTGTGATTCCGGCTTAGAATAGCATCACCCCGATTCTACCCGTGGGTGTCGCAAAAAGCGCATAGAGAATCCAGGGAATGGATAGCAGCGTTAACTGTGAATTAACATCTTGCACTGCTCTCGCCGCTCGTACGTATAGCTGCTATTCCGAACACTGCAGCCAACAGCCGACAGCCGACAGCATATGCTGCAACGGCTGCAGCTATTGGCAGTTGCAGCACATGCGATTCCGAAGGCACCGGCCGACAGCCGACAGCACATGTCGTGACTGCCGATAGTTGCATGTAGACTTAGGTAGATATTATAGGTACCTACAGGTAATAGGTACCTACATACATACATAAATCACGCCTTAAACCCTTGCGGGGTAGGCAGGGCTTCAACGGCCGTAAAAATACGTTCGTTATTGCAACGTCTAACAAATTATTTGAGGGCCGTTTTAGCTATTGTCGTGTATCACTATAGTGACAGGTTGTCAGCTTGTCGCCTAAAATTGCAATACACATGTTACCTTCGAGACCCCTAGTCGCTGCTTACGACACCCACAGGAAAAAACGGGGTGATGTTATTCTAAGCTAGCATCACACGGCAGAATAGCAGGTAGGTACATAGGTAGCTATAATAGGTACCTACAGGTAACTCACGCACGAACTGTAAGTACTTAGGTTGGTACAATTCAGTGTACCGCAACTCGAACCTAGGTAGGTATAATAGGTAGGTAACTTTGAAATTACCCCTGCGTGTTTCGTTTTTTAATAATTATGATAGTTAATTACTTCATAATTATTTCTGAACCACACATTTTACGTTTTATAGCAAAATATCAAAAAAGATACGTGCGTATCGCACTGCCGTTGCAGCAATACTGATCTGCAGTCACGGCAGTTGCGGCATATGCTGCAGCGGCCGACAGCATGTGCTGTCGGCTGCAGCCTTCGGATAGCGTTCCATAGAACTCCATACAAACCAGTAGTGCTGCAACGGCTGCAACTGCCGTTGCAGCATATGCTGTTGGCTGTCGGCTGTTGGCTGCAGTGTTCGGAATACCACCTTAAGGCAATAAATACCCCTCGATAGTGGAAGGTCTATGTCCAGCAGTGGACTGTTGTAGCTGTCAAAGTAAGTACCAAGAAATCTTACTATCGCTACTCTACTTGCCTTGTTCTCTCAAAATAACTTGGTGTTATATCAATATCAAAACCAGACCTCTTAATCTGTTTTGTGGTAGCATGTCTTCAGCCAGCCTTAACTTCAATCTTAGTTTATAATGGGATCTGAAATTGACGTCTGATGGCATGTTACAGATTATATTTGAATAGGATTTACCTAAAATTATAAACGTACATATATTCTGTATGTCCCAATCTGTAAGCGAAGAGCGGATTTTCACTCATGCTAACTATTTGTTGACAAATACCAAAAGTTTAGGTCTGTAATAAAGAATCTTAATAAAACCGAATGTTAACCAGATAGATGGCAGTGAAGTGACTATGATAGTGCTGTGGTAGTAGTGTAGTGCCGGCTTAGAATAGCATCACCCCATATCATTCCCGTGGGTGTCGTGAGAAGCTACTAAAGGATTTGAGAGTTGATGTATTGCAATTTTAGGCGACAGGCTGACAAGCTATCACTATGGTGATACACAGTATTCTGAGTGACTCTCAGGTTTTTGTCAGACGTGGTACCTATAGCCGTTTTTTTACAGCCGTTTAGCTCTGACTACCCTACAACAGATATAAGTGTCACATATGTGTGTATGGTAGTAACTAGCTGACGAAAACGGCAGATCGTGCCTTACAGTGCACTCTGAGAGAGACCATGTCTAGCAGTGGTCTCCTACAGGTTGAAATGACGAATTAATCTTAAATAAGATAATGGTTGTTGTGTTTAAACTAATACCAAAGCTAAGTTAAAAAAAAAAAAACTATTTTTGGGTTTAATGTCGCACATTGCTTACACTGTAAAATTTAATTAAGATCTCAAGTAAACCTCTCAACTCTATATGCCAACAAAACGAGCCAGCCAATCTGTAAAACAGATAATAGTGTTCTGTTTACATTAAACCAAGCTAATTAGTTTTTTAATGGATCGTCAGACTTTAGAAACCACCGGATTATTTTACGCCATCTCGTCCCCTGCGGGCATGCCCTGCCACAAGCCTTGATTGTTTGATTCCGAAGCTGATCTTAGCGCAGTGGAAGCAAATTAAAGTTATCTTAAAATCTAAAACTAAATGGTCGATCAGCCTCGGAACAACATTTGACTACGATTCGTAGTGCTCTTTACTATAGCTAAATAAATAAATTTAATGAGAGAATTCTGCTCCGGAAAGTTTCCGGCCGAGAAATTCTTGTTTCCAAAATCTACTTAAACAGGGCCCAGCAACGAATTGCTTACCGAGCGAACGATGACGCCGTCGTTTCCTTGTAAGTCTAGTTTTTGACAGGAAAAATAGGTATCAGGTTTGAGGAAGACTTTTGGATTGGGACTTAGGTACTAGACTTACTGCACCCGGGCACCAGCTCGTGTGGCACTCCGTCCCTCCGACAGTTTTGGCTTCACCTCAGTTCATCACTCCACCATTCACCAGTTCACAGTTCGACATCAACAATGTTTTCAACACAAAAACAACTAAAGATTCCTCTCCGAATGAGGAATCGGCCCCGTTGGCCCCCAATCAAGAAAACAATCAAAAAATATATGGCTATCGGCAGCCGCGACGCGAGCGACGACTCAAAGTGAGGTTATGTTACCGGCGACCACGTTGGCCTCAATCAAAAGCCGGAACCAAAATCACTTGGTTCACTTCCCACCGAACAGGAAAACCACACGAGAAAACCGAAAGCACACTAAATTACTTATTTATAATTAAACTTCGCATCCACGATGCGGGCGACGGCAGAGGACGTGACAAGACAGAGCAGTGTTGCCAGCACCGCGCGCCCATTTTATACGAAAACTAAACATTGATTGAACCCCGTTTGACAAAAGGACTGTAATTGCCTCCCTTGTCCCATCCCATTAATTAGTGTTGTCTAGATTGAATCCCGAGACTACGGAAATGCAGAAATAGTAAGTACGTGGGTAGCAAGTGAAGTTACTAGAAGTAAAAATATAAACATTTTTATGTAAAATGTCGCCAAGACGAGAATACTAAGATCTCAAGGAAATCTACAACATAAAATAAACATTTTTATGTAAAATGTCGCCAAGACGAGAGCACTAAGATCTCAAGTTAATCTTCTGAATCTATATGCCAACAAATCAAGCCGAATAATAGTAGTTCTGTTTACATTAAACACAAATCAGTACTTTTATTGAATCTGGCTTTAGAAACCACCGGTTTATTTTACACCATCTCGTCCCCTGCGGGCATGCCCTGCCACAAGCCTTGATTGAACCCCGTTTGACAAAAGGACTGTAATTGCCTCCCTTGTCCCATCCCATTAATTAGTGTTGTCTAGATTGAAACCCGACCTATACTACGAGAAATGCAGATACAGCAACTGAAATCACTGGAACTACAAAGTAAGTACATGAAGAGAAAACTAAAATTACATAATGATGTCGGTTTACAATAGCATCATCCCATTTCTTTTCCGCGGGAGTCGACTTTGGGACTCGATTAGTGTTGTGTAGATTTAATCCGAAGACTACGGGAAATGCAGATATAGTACGTCGGAAGCAAATGAAGTTATTAGAACTACAATATGCATGAAGAGAAAACTGAAATGCCAATGTGATTTCGACTTAGAATTGCACCACCATTTATTTTCCGCGGATATCAAAAGGCGACCATGGGACTCCAAGGTTTCATGTGTACTACTATTTTTGGGCGACACTACAGTGACAGGAGGTTAGATTGTATACGATTCTCCTGAAACTGCCCTCAAAATATTTGTCAGACGTGGCGACAGCGACCATATTTTTACGGGCGTACACGCTCTGCCTATCCTGCTAAGCATACAGGCTCGATATGTATATGGGTGTGTAGAAAACTTTCGTCGAAAATATACGTTGTTGGCAAAGCTTACTTCCCATATTTTTCCAAAGCTTTCTCTTGTACGTCTTTTGTTCTTTGTTTTTACCCACAATTCTTTGTGAATATTTTATTTGCAATCTTGCACGCACAGCCGACATTGATTTATGTGTTGCGATAAACCTAACGCCGAGTGTGTCAGTTTACAAAAAACCATCATTTACAATGCTGGCACTGGTAATAAAACTTTTTACAAGTGTTTTGTTTTTCCGTAGCTGTTATTCGTAGCATATTGCTACAGCAGCCAATGTGGCCCAGTGGCTAGTATGACTGCCTGCCACGCAGAAGATTCCGGGTTCAATTCCCGGTAGGGTCACTCACAAAGTTGATATTTATCACTTTGTGAATTTGTTCCCAGTCTGGTTAGAACATTATAGGCGGAACCACCTGATTGTCAAAAAGCAAGATGGTTCCGTGCTTCGGATGGGCACGTTAAGCCGTCGGTTTCGGTTGCTGTCCATGATGGCGGTCGTTACACAACCATATCAGAGGCCTCCTACTTGCAGTAGGCGGATGAAAAACTTTGACACCAGGGTTTATCGGGTCGTTGAACGACTCAAGTGTCCCACACGAAGAGAGAGAGAGCTACAGCAGAGGAAATCTTTTCTATTCGAAGAATATAACATCAATCGTTTCTCTTTTCATAAAAATACCTATGTTGATGGAAATTATCTATGCTTGGTTGGCTCTTTCGACCTCGCTGCTTTCGACAAAGACGAAATTGTTATGACCAAATAAAAGACAAAAATAATGTCGTGTCGTAACGGGAGGTCAAATCACTGGCGAAGAGAGGACGAGAACGGCAATTACTCCACCGACAAATAGCTGAGCTCTTCTTCTTTTTCGAGTGGGACACAAAGTCGTCCAAAGACCCGATGAACCTTCGTGTAAGAGTTTTTTGACCGCCTACTGCAAATAGCAGGCCTCTGACATGGTTGTGTAACGACCGCCGTCTAAGTGATCATTGACAGCAATCGGGACCGAAGCCGAAGCATTGAACCATCTTGCTTTTAAATATAAGAAGTTGACTATTCATTAAGCTTTACTATACATTGTACAAGGCCCCTACTTCCTTGTTTATTGATGTCCTTTGGTTTCAACCTCTTTACGACACTGGGATCTTAATTAATTATCTCACTTTGGCTCTTTGATTGGATTGGGGGTTATTGGGGAACCCTCACTTAACGTGACTTACACTATCTATTTGCTTTATCTTCGTTGTTACTAAGCATGGTTTCAAGTTATACCTACCTGTTTTGGCTAAATTTTTCTAAGAGATAAGCTATTTCTTGCGGGGTATTTTTTACGTGCAAGGTAATAAAGACCCCGATGAATTGAGAAGCTCCTCCGTTTTTATTTTTCAGTTAAAAATAACAACACTGCACGGGATGTCATGGATAGATAAACTAAATGATTACTTACTTTGTTAGATTTTTAACCAACTTGCTAATTAAAAATCAATACATATCAAGCTGGCATAACATACAGGTAGGTAGATACTTAGTAATTATTACCTTGGGGCATTTCAGTCATTGAGTCGAGCAAAACAGTTAATATAGAAATGAATCGTTGATATACGATTGGCAATTTGCACAGAATTTTCAACCATATTTATTCATAGAATGAACTGCAGTCTTATAAAGTTTAACTATAAACTTTTCATAGTTCTTTTTCTTTTTATCGGGTCTATCTGTGAAACTGATAAAACAACAATCCTAAAATTTATGATGTACTTATACCTACCAACCTAACATAATAACTAATGTAATGAATAAGAAATTTTTGAGAGAATACGAGTATTTAATCAGATAGACCAGTTCCTTCCCAGTTAATAAGACAACGTAGTCATTTACCGAAATATTTACCTACTTGTTAGTACATAGTTAAATGGTAAAAAAAGTTCGCGATGAATTGAGAACCTCCTCCGTTTTTTTTTGTCGGTTAAAAAGATCAAAAAGGTAAAAACAAAACTATTCGCTCGACTGAATGAAAATGTTAAACGAAAAGAATAAAAATGTAAATGCGATACATTTACATAACACGAACCAAAACATTTGCATGATTTATGTAAATATAAGGATGGACCCGAGTCTTTAAACGATTAGGTAAAGTTTTTACTAAAAGAAAACTTGTGTTTGTTACACACCACAACGCGCAAACATTACTACCTACTTACTTACATATGGTTACATTTAATTAAGAATAAATAATTTTTGAATTTCCCTTACTAAATTAAAAATTTACACACTTTCTCAACATTTTCTCGTCAACGCAAATTACAACTTTCAAAATATTGCAGTCGGGTTTTTGTTTTTGTGTGCGTGTGACTAGAACTGAACACAGCAGGTAAGAAAGAAAGTTTATACCACCTACAATTCCTCTATAGCCGTGTGGTGCCGGCAGAGTAGCACCAACCCCTCTCTTCCCGTTGGGGTCGTAAGAGGCGACCGAGGGATAAACCCGACCCGAAACTGCTAGGGCCAATCGTATGGTGGCGGTTAATCCACTACAAAAGCATTCCCACGAAGGGTTGACGTCTGGTAGTAGGCAGGTCGTAAAATTAGGCTAAATCCTTTGCAACACGATTTTGTGTTCAACAAAAGTAACCCCAAGTAATTGGGATAAGGGCAGGAAGATGATGAATTCCTCTATGGAATTGCAAAACCCGGTTGCTATGGCACCTGAAATGAAGGTTAACTCTGCATTATTAAAACCACGTTTAAACGTAATATGAATGAAATGAATACTCCGATATATGAAAACATTTCCTTTTCATTAATTCGTCATGAAAAAGCAGTCTTTGAAATATTTGGCTACAAAACTGTCCCGACTGTCCCGATGGCGTAGTGGATAGTACCCCTGCCTTCTACGCCGAGGGTCGTGGGTTCGATTCCCACCACACACAAATATTTGTAAAGTCAATTTTCAAATATTTGTGTTTAGTCTGGGTGTTTTCTATGTATAATATGTATTTATTTACAAAAAAAAAAAAGTATGTAAGTATTATATCAGTTGTCTAGTTCCCATAGTACAAGCTTTGCTTAGTTTGGGGCTAGATGGCGCTGTGTGTCTAGTCCAGGGATTTATTATTATTATTATTATTATTAAAACATGAATACCCACTCAAATATCCTTTTACGAAAATAAATTTTATCTTGATTTTTTTCCACGGGTTCAACAGTTTTACTAACAGTACCTACGTTTGTAAATGTTCATGAAACATAGAGTAACGTGGATCTTCCGATCCATTCCGTCGTTGCTCGAAGATGTATAGTTTTCACGCTAAAATTTATAGTTTTTAATGCTGACATCATTGTAGACTACCTGCTAACTAATCTAAAAGTTGATTTGAGTCAACTCGAATCAACCAAATTGGACCCAAAGGGCAAGAGGCCTCGTCTGTTTTCGTTACCTTTCAGCCCTACTGACCGTTTTATTATTAACACATAACTGCGGTAAACTTTCCACAAATATTGGGCAGGTAAACTAAATTAATACTGTTTCCCATTTCCTAACCCGAAGGCTTTGATAAAGTTTGATTAATTACCCGACTGCCTCAGAAGGAGGGTTGTTTTTCGAGAGTAGATATATATGTATATGTATGTATTGTGAGTATGTATAAATGAGTATCTATTTATGTATGTGGACAAGTTATTTCTTAGAGTTAATTCTTTTTCACGGGCTATAGGATTTAGACATAACTATAAGGTGTCATATGAGATTCATCTCAGTAGCGCTAGTAGCACACTGGCTTTATGCGGGCTATAATAAAATGTCATAAATTCAAAATGGCGGATTTTAAACGTACAATATAACTTTAAAATTACTGCAGTCAGGCTTTTGTTTTTTAATCATTAGGCTTCTATTCTACCTAATGATTTTAGTTACAGCCAAAAAGTGAAGTTCGCTACCTCAAAACAGGCTATCAATATTTTGAAATAAGTGTACGGTGAGATGAGATGTTCAATAATTTAGTTGACTTGCTAAATTACCACGAGTCCACGATAGTATCTGAAAGAGTTGTGTTAATTTCGGTCTAGATCATGTCATAATCAAAGCCATATTTATGCTAAACGATTCAGTATTCAGTATTCAAAGCTAAGTTCTAAAGCTCAAACAAAACACAATGTTCTTACAAAACTAGGGACAAAGTTATATAAATTGTCAATTCTGTGTCGTCTTGCGGGAATCAAACCAAGATCTCCAGAGAGAGACAAACACTCAGACACTAGACTGGGACAGTTTATCGGAGACAGGGAAGTGACCTACTTCATAGAAAGCTGTAACTGTATAAACTGATCGATATATGGATGATTCACGCTCAAGGTCGTTGCTTCTATTTCCTCGCACTGTCGCAGTTCTGCGCTCAGCTATCTTGATATCTTTGTCGGTGTCTTGCAACTCGCGACAAACTTCATAAGTGGGTTTGTAAATACTAGTAGACATGAACGCAGTACGTTTTCTTGTTGAATAGTGTGGGCCAGCCACCGAATCGACAAGCGCCATGATGAACCCTGGTGTCAGAGTAATTAAACCGCCTTCTACTAGTAGGCCTCTGATCCAGATCTACCGCTGTCTAAGTTATCTATCATATACAGTAAAGGGGACCGAAGGCTTACCGTGCCCCCCGAAGCACATTCAAAAGTGTCAGAGCAGTTGGCGCTAACTTCACACCATGAAGGTTGCAAAGAGCAATTTCCCAGTGTGATTTAACATTTTGAACACATGATAGCTCCGCGGATAAAAGCGGCGACTCGGATAACGGCGGTCCAAATCCCGCACGCCTGCGAACATTTTGTTTTTTATATTTTAATGTGTTTATTATGTATGCAGCTAGTTTCAGAGCTTTGTTGTAGGTATTCTTATACGGACGAAATTGTGAAGTGAACTACATAAACATGACCGTTTATTTTCTCATTTATGTCATCATCACCAATTGTGAAACCCCAGAAGGCTGCTTCTGCTTTAAAGAAAATAACCCATTATGGTGTAATTTTGGCTTTTCTTTAGGCGCGACTGCTAAAGGAAAATTGTCAAAGTGATGAAGATCTTTGAAGTCGGCTCCTTAAAGGAAATTGCTTGTTGGCAATGGTCGACATCAAACATCCAACATTTATGTAGCGTTAAGTTTCTCATTACTGCCGGTAGTAACGAGATGACATAAAAATATGATAAAAAGCCGTTTAGGGGCAAAAAGACTTTACGTGGCACCGTCGTCACCCCAGACAGTAATTTCTCAAGTCATAAATTCTTTGAAGTCTTATAGGGGCTTACGAGGATATAAAACGCGTCTTCTAATACGCTGTGCGTATGTTATGTTACCAATGTACTTGTGAAATAATATTATTTTGAAACACACGTAAGAGCAGAAAAAGAGAGGTGCTGGGAATTTTTGATGGAATTAAAATTAATAGAACAAAATACTACGCTGAATATTGACAAAAGGGAAAGTTAATACTTGCTCTAGAGTAGATAATACATAGGTAACTCTCGTTAATTACAAAGATTGAGGACATCGCTCGCCACTTCACCTTAATTACAGAGGTGAACACAGGTTCCCTCTCATTACTCGAATTGAAACGGTGTTACCACGGTTCTCCCTCATTACTTGAAACGGTACAAAGGTAGGTACACCTTTGTATGCCACTGATTTGTGGCATTTTGTCCCTTTTAGGGTACAGCGCACAATAAGCCGTTCAAGCCTTCATTCGCAGTAGGCCTTTTAAGTAGTTCCAAGATGGTACTACTTCAAAATATCTCTACCTCACGTTTAAAAATTCCTTTCTTAGAAATGTCTCTTTTCCTTGCTCTTTTCCCATTTTAGATATTCCTACGATTACCTTTCTAAGAATATCCTCCGCTAAAGTGCCTAAGCAGTGAGTGAAAATACTAAATATAAAACTTAGTAAAGCACATCTAGCGCCGAAAGACGAATGCACTTTTTAGACAATTGAAACGATCGCCAGACCAAATTTCGAAGTACCGAGGTAGCTAGTATAGGTTCTGAAAAGGTAAGGTAATGTTTAGGCAATATACTTAGGTAGTTTGGCCCGATTTCACTTAGGCGGTCAAACAAGAACGGGTCAAATTAGGTATATTTCTTAAACTATACGCGCCCATACAAACGCTGAACGTTGTCGCTTCTGGCATATTCATTGTCTTTTCCATAATTACATGTGTAAGCGGCAAGTACAAGTCGTGAATTACGCGACGAAACGTAATCTTTATTTATGGTGTATTGTCTGTCGCTTTTCCTCCTCAGGCAACCAATTTTTGAATTTTCGCATGCCGAAGTCTCCTACAAACTGTGCTTTTATCACACGTTTTACCAAACTAATCCATTCATCGAATACTCTAATAAATTCAGACATATGCTCGACATTAACATTTCGAGTGGTCGAATGTGTGACACGAGTGAGTAGGACAGTCATAGCGGACTTCAGTGCTCGATTTCAGAAATCACCTTTGCAGTAATTGAGCTCCTGGGGCTCTGACGAGTCTGACGGCGACAAGATAAACGTGCTTGTTGTTTCCTTCACTGACTATTATAAATTACTTGAGGAAAATAATTTATAAACATTATTTTACTTGGCTTTTTAAAGATAACAAAGAAGGCGATGTTTTATGTGCTAAGAGGTTGTTAGAATTTTACTGGATGATCTTCAGGTGCATTCTTAAATGTTTTCGTAGAGATATTTAGAGACTAACAGATAAATGGAAGAAACACATACATTACATGTTAATTCATACATATTAAATTCGATGATTCAGAATTAATAAAGGAAGAGCAGAAACATGGTTCGTCACAAGTCCAATATTTGCGTACACACGATCATTTTATTAAAATGTTCCATAATATGGAAGAAATGGTACCTTATAGATAAGATATTGAGTATTATTTAATGATGATATACTTTTGATGAGGCGTTCAACTAAAATGGTCGAAGAATTCTTTGTAGACATTATGAAATGGTAGTCTTTTAGGACAACATTGAAGTTGAAGTCATTTTAAGAAGAACTTTTTGGAGTAAGAGTCAATAATTGAGCGAGATATTTCTCGAACAGATCAGGGTACGAACGAAAGAAAAAGTTTTCTTACCTCTGCAAATATTTTTTTAGGACATTAATCCCAAAAGTAAATCCATCAATCTATTATTTTAGTGTCCCTTTGGAATGTAGGGCAGTTAGCAAGTTGTTCAGTAAAATAATATTGTTTCCAAATTGTTTTTGGGATTGTAAGAAAATTGCACATAATATGTAGCTTGTCACGGAATGATCGCAGTCGCCTCAAAGTGCGAGGTTATATTTATCGAGATAGGAAATTCACGATGTTTTCTGTTGTGCAGAGAAAAGAGTGTAAAGCTTATTTTTCATAGTAACAATTGATTCATTTTGGAATAATTCAAACCAATATTGCTTTTCGCTTCGTGGTTGTTAGCAAACACATTAAAATGGTTTTACTTCAAATAGCTTTAAGGTAAAACCTTTTAGCAAATGCATTACTTTTACTCGTAAAAGGTGAATCCCCACCGCACCCTTAATTTATACACACATACGAAAGCTATGCAAATTACCCACATGAGCTAAAAACCGTAGTACGGATTACGGAATATCCTGAGAGAATTGAGACTTTCAAATGTAGGCATGGTTACATTTTTAAAGCTTTTTCCATCGTATTATTTTTTAGAATGTGCAAATAAATGCGGAATTATTTAATAACGATTACCTTACCATTCATAACATTTTGCACCTACAGATAGTTCTTACGGATATTTATAACTTCTAAGAATATTCACTGTAAGCTACCGAAATAAGTGTGATGGCAATGCACCTGCATGATTTGCTTTTTTAACATCTCCGGTCTTTTCAAGTTAATTAATATTTGAGAAAAGTACTAAAAGGTACAGAATATTTTGAAGAAATTAACTAAAGAATAACCATGATGCCGTGTGGTGTCGGCTTAGAATTTGCCGTGGTGCCGTCACATTTTTCCCTTGGTGGGTGTCGTAATAGAAGCGGAGAAATCGATGTATATTGCAATTTTAAGCGAAAATCTGACAACCTGTGACTAAAGGTAACCATTTTCGCTCTGCCTACCCTGCAAGGGATTTAGGCTTGATGTGTATATAAAAATAAGACCAAAATCTCAGCGAGGTCGGCAAGTGTTTGTTTTGACTTGGTTTTGGCTCCAGGCAAGTTGGCGCCGCCTGTCATTCCCCAAATCCTCTATTTGCGTAATTTACGTCGTACATAACAATCTGTCACATTCATTTGACGTCCAGGAAAACGTCAAAACACGATAGCTTTGTATCAACGTTATATTCTTGCGATGAATCAAACATCTTTTTCGTATTTGTAATTTTATGTTTATTTACACGTTTGTGCACCCTACAAATACGTAAAAGAGATACTCATACTTAGTTCAAATTAACCTTCAGGACCAAAATGTTGAATTCCTAAAATGTTGAATTCTCAAAATGTTGAATTCCCAAAATGTTGAACTTAGTTTCCTATAAAGTTGAATTCCTAAAATGTTGAACTTTTCAAAATGTTGAACGAAATTTTTCTAAGTGTCGAATAGTCTTCATACAGTTTTTACTATAGGTTTTCCCAAAATGTTGAATGTAATTTTTCTAAGTCTTTGACTCCCATGACGAGCTCTAAATATTACGTGACAGCTGTCCAACTTGTTACTCTTTTATCTCGTAAACTATGCATGCTGGACTCCTACTTTCTTTGAAGAAGTTGTAGGTCTTGGCAAGACCTACATTTTATGTGACAGCTGTCAAACTTGTTACTCATTTATCTCGTAAACTATGCATCCTGGACTCCTAGTTTCTTTGAAGAAGTTGTAGGTCTTGGCAAGACCTACATTTTATGTGACAGCTGTCAAACTTGTAACTCATTTATCTCGTAAACTATGCATCCTGGACTCCTAGTTTCTTTGAAGAAGTTGTAGGTCTTGGCAAGACCTACATTTTATGTGACAGCTGTCAAACTTGTAACTCATTTATCTCGTAAACTATGCATCCTGGACTCCTAGTTTCTTTGAAGAAGTTGTAGGTCTTGGCAAGACCTACATTTTATGTGACAGCTGTCAAACTTGTTACTCATTTATCTCGGAAAATATGCACCCTGGACTCCTAGTTTCTTAGCATAAGTTGTAGGTTTTGGCAAGACCTACATTTTATGTGACAGCTGTCAAACTTGTTACTCATTTATCTCGAAAACTTTACCTGCTAGACTCCTAGTTTCTTTGAAGAAGTTGTAGGTCTTGGCAATACCTACAACATCTTCAAAGAAACTAGGAGTCCAGGATGCATAGTTTACGAGATAAATGAGTAACAAGTTTGACAGCTGTCACATAAAATGTAGGTCTTGCTAATACCTACAACTTCTTCAAAGAAACTAGGAGTCCAGGATGCATAGTTTACGAGATAAATGAGGAACAAGTTTGACAGCTGTCACATATAATGTTGGTCTTGCCAATACCTACAACTTCTTCAAAGAAACTAGGAGTCCAGGATGCATAGTTTACGAGATAAATGAGTAACAAGTTTGACAGCTGTCACATAAAATGTAGGTCTTGCCAATAACTACAACATCTTCAAAGAAACTAGGAGTCCAGGATGCATAGTTTACGAGATAAATGAGTAACAAGTTTGACAGCTGTCACATAAAATGTAGGTCTTGCCAAGACCTACAACTTCAAAGACACTAGGAGTCCAGGATGCATAGTTTACGAAATAAATGAGTAACAAGTTTGACAGCTGTCACATAAAATGTAGGTCACTAAACATGAGTGTCAAATACTTATAAAAAAAAAACCGGCCAAGAGCGTGTCAGACACGCCCACAAATAGGGTTTCGTAGTCAACGTTTAAATATCAGGTTTTTCAGCATTACAAACTTAATTTTGTTGCTGGTTTGTTAGCAGCAGTATGATGACCAACCGCAAATAGAAAAACTCAATTTTTTCTGAAACCTTTAAGGGTACGATATCCGTTATAGTTTTCATTGTAACTTCAGATTGTAAGCTATATTCCATATTTATTTCAAATTTTTAGCGTTTATACTTTAGAAGTTACAGCTGGAACAAATTATGGGTCAAAAACGCCCTTTTTAAAAGCAAATATCTCGTGACAGAAACATTTTAGTGACTTTGTTTCAAAGAAACCTCACCTTAGTTTTAAAAGACCTATTCAACGATACCCTACTCAATATAACAGAAGAAAAAATATTTTTTTGCCCCCCTTTCACTTGTATGGGAGGGGGTCCAAAAAACATTTAAAATATTTTTTTCTTAACATTTCTATATTTGGGTCAATACGATCTATCTTCTCACCAAATTTCATGTCGATAGCTCTAAAACTGACGAAGATATGAGGGCGCGGCATACAGACAGACAGACAGACAGACAGACAGACAGACAGACAGACAGACAGACAGACAGACAGACAGACATGACGAAACTATAAGGGTTTCTAGTAGACTACGAAACCCTAAAAATTACACTTTCAACATTGTGGGAAATCCTATATTAGAAACAGTATGAAGACCATTTAGGACTTTGAAAAATGTTGTTCAACATTTTGGGAAAACCTATAGTAGAAACAGTATCAAGACCACTTGGGACTTAGAAAATTTTTTATTCAACAATATGAGAATTCAACATTTTGGGAATTCGCAAAATGTTGAATTTTTTCAACATTTTAGGAATTCAACATTTTGAGAATTCAACATTTTAGGAATTCAACATTTTGGTCCTAAAGGCAAATTAATATATTTTTTTATACCTATAAGAATTTTCTTTGTCCTTGGGATTTGATTTCAAAATAATAAAAATAATTTCTGAATTCTGGTAGTAGTAGGTTTTCCTTTGACATTCCTTGCGTTTGGTTGTCGGAAAAGCTACCGTAGGTAGGTATGTCAAATGTAAGTATGAATTATCTGAGTAAAGGTGGGCTTAAAAACCAAGCGACAGCGACAGCGACAACGACGCGCGTCGTTGCCGCTGTCAAATGACTGGTTTGTATGGGTTTGTATGGGGAACCAGAAAAACCGAGCGACGGCGTCGTTGCGGCGCGCCACGACGCCGTCACGTTGACAGCGCGCTGAGAAGCTGAGAGTTTGTATGGGATGCGGTCGGGTTTTTCTACAAGACCGCAGCGACAACGACGCCGTCAAAATTTGACGGCGACAACGACGCGCGTCGTTGTCGCGTCGCTTGGTTTTTAAGCCTATCTTAAGGGTAGCATTTCCATAAATATGCGTTTGCATTACGATGTAGCAACTAAATATTTTTGACGGTACTTTGAACGCGGTTAAGAGGTTTAGGGTTTTGGCCTTTCGCACCCGTTGCCAGAAGTAATTTGTGCTCTTAATAAAATTAAATAGAATGAGGTAAAACTCAGAATTTTGTTTAAAACAATAAACATTGTCAACCGCCGGAGCTGATACAAAATCTTTTGTGATAAATTTGGGTAAAGTAATTCCTTGTAGGCGTAGATAAATTCTCAGAAGCAATCCTTTGAGGGACGAGGCTGTCTTGTAAATAAAATGATGGAAATAAAAAGAGCGTGAGAAAAGTAAGCCGTTCCTTTGTGTCCCGGACGCAGGCTAACAAGCAATTATCGTGAGTCAGTACCGAGCATAACTCACAAGAGAATTTCTATACTGTGTACATAGCTACGGATGCAGGCTGTAAATAATGTTTTTCTCCAATTTGCTCGGAAATAGCTTCATTACTTTAAAAAAAGAATACGTTAATGGGCTCATTTATGTTGTCAAGGCGCAGAGGACTGTAATAGAAATTGCCGGACTAGGCCGGTAATAAAAGGGTTCTTAAACTTCACACTTTCGTGATTAGGTGTTTTATGGAACACATTTTGTTTGAAGTTTGAAGGCTGAATGTGAATTTCTCCAATTTGCTCGGAAATGGCTTCATTACTTTAAAAAAAGAATACGTCAATGGGCTCATTTATGTAGTCAAGGCGCAGAGGACTGTAATAGAAATTGCCGGACTAGGCCGGTAATAAAAGGGTTCTTAAACTTCACACTTTCGTGTTTAGGTGTTTTATGGAACACAATTTCTTTGAAGTTTGAAGGCTGAATGTGAATTTCCCGCGCATTCTTTATGAAACGGAACGTAACCAAAACCAGCGCATGCGCTTTGCGAACTTTAGAAGTTACGAAGTGTCAATTTTGTCACGATTAAATATTTATTATTTATGTTTCCTTGCAAATTGAAGAAAAGCACTATACGAACCTCGGCCGGTATAACAATTTCTGGTCTCGTTTACTTTAGAAGACCTCGACTTCGTCTCGGCCTTCCAATGCCACTCGACCAGAAATTGCTATATACTCGGCCTGTGACGTAATGTACTATTACGTAACATCCAAATATGCAATTTCTAAATTGAGATAATACTTGATTATGTTAGTTACACCCAGACATAATGCTCACTTTCTTTAATGAAATACCTAATTAAAAATGTTATAAATCAAAATCCTGCCAACAATAAAATTCGAAACACACACAACTAGTAAATCAGAAGCAAAACAAGAGTTTGTTAGTTTTATGACGAACCGATAAATAAATTAGATTTGTCGTATTGGCAGCCAAAAAAAATCCCAGGCGAAAACCTCTTAACCATTTAAGTGTAGGCGTAAAGAGAGCTTTTGCCTAAAAATACGGAGTATTTGCGGAACAATGGTGGGAAAGGCCATTATTTTCATAGATTTGTAAAAATGTGATTAGTACCTAAATGAGTTAAAACAAAAATAAAACATTTTATCTACACTTCATACATAATGTTCCTATTACAAATTCGAAAGCAAATGTATAAGCAACTGCTTTACAGCCATTCAGCCTTTAAAAAAAATGTCGATATCATAAAGTAAAATGTCGATGTCATAAAGTACTTTTTTCTGACTTTATGATATCGACATTTAGCAGTAAGATAATAAAAAAAAAACAAGTGTCACGACACAATCAAAGAATGGGACGACACTTGAAATTATGAGGACTTATTTATTATTAAATCTTTGCTTCAAATCATTTTCCGAATTAAAATTTACCGATTAATGCTTTTTAATTTTAAAAGTTGTTCCGTTTTTATGAGCTTCCATTTTAACGTTTAGTTAAAAAGTTACTTATGTATAAAAGTCGTTCAGTTGTTGGTTCAGTAGATATGCTTGCAATCGCTATAGTGAAGTGCGGAGGTATGAATTATTTTTCATAGTTTTTCTTGTAAAGTGTAGATAAAATAGTGCATGCAATTGCAATATAATTAGGCTTTAGAATGCTCGTGTCTAACTAACAGACAATCACATCCTAAAGCCTCTTATTATAAGGCAATTGCATAAACTACTATTAAGATAGGCTTAAAAACCAAGCGACGCGACAACGACGCGCGTCGTTGTCGCCGTCAAATTTTGACGGCGTCGTTGTCGCTGCGGTCTTGTACGCCGTCGCTCGGTTTTTCTGGTTCTCCATACAAACCCATACAAACCAGTCATTTGACAGCGGCAACGACGCGCGTCGTTGTCGCTGTCGCTTGGTTTTTAAGCCCACCTTTACTCTAAAATATAGAATAGCAAATATTATTTATAAATCTGAACCCGCTAGTCTTTGAAAAATTTGTATTAGTGACATTTCCACCCTTAGCATATCGATAAAGTCGCCCTGGCCAAGTCTGGCTACTTTAGCTAAGTAAATTTTCGGTTTCATAATCTTCAGACAAGGTTTAATTTGATATTTCAGCGGCTCGCAAAGGGGATATAATCAGATTCCAATTAAGGGGAAGCGAAGCTTAAACCCTAATCTTGTTGAGTGGGCAACAAGTTCGAGCAATAACAGCTCATTGATTAGGGATGTAACTACATTCTGTGATAAATATCGATATAGTGATACCGAAAAATCTCAATATACCGAAACCAAATATCAATTTGAAAGACCCATGGAATGTAAAATTATATTGTTGCCGAGTTGCTAAGAATTCTGCCACCTCTATTCTACTCAAGGTGCTTCGTAAAAGGCGACGTAGTTTTTGACCTAGGCTACAATATCTGCCGACCATGGTCAACCGTAAGGTGGCGGCACCTACGATGGCATTCCCAAAGAGGGTTGACGTCAGGCAGGCTGCCGGTCGTAAAATTAAGCCAAATCTATTTGCAACATGATTGTGTTCAAACAAAACATGTTGCGCCGACCCCAAGTAATTGCTGTCGCAGAATTTTGAGTAGATAAATTAACGTGAAACTTTTTTGTAATTTTAATGCTTTGTTCAAGTTTTTAGAAATACCGATAACATATTGGAATCCTAGTTTACAATATCGATAGTTGGACAAATTTTGCATCACTATCATTGGTACCATAATTCCGTTAAGAAAACCAAGATGGGATAGAATATTCAGCTCAAGTTTGTGTTTTGAAAACCCCGAATATATTATCGCAAAACTTGGGTCAAACTCTGGTACTAAATTCATTATAACTTTTAGAATATAAATTGAGTTTGTACGAAGATTTTTATCTCGTCTTGAGTTTATAAAAATCGTAGCAAATCATCTTTATGTTTCCGACTCGGACCAAAACATCCAGCGAACAACGAAAATAAAAGTAATAGGTACTATTGTCTAATTTATTTATGTGATTCGATTGACGACTTTTATTCTTATCCTCAAATTAACCAAAGTAATTTCTTCGAAGTCTGCTTAATTTCAGTTTTTGATTACACAATACTTCGCTGCTAGAGTTAACAATTTCTACTTCAATGTTGTTTAAGATTTCATGCTTTAAAGATACCTAAAGATCATCAGCATCATTCATCTTTATCAGCAGTCAAATTCTCACTTACACCTTTAAAGATAAAGATAAAGTTAACAAATACACACACTACACATAATCACGCCTATATCCCTTGTGGGGTAGGCAGAGCGTAAACGGCTCTAAAAACGGTTATTTACACCACGTCTGACAAAAGTTTGAGTCATTCAGGAAACTGCGTATCATTATCATTATAGTCACAGACAGGTTGTCAGCATGTCGCCTCAAACTGCAATACTTATCAACCCTCAAATCTCTTAGTCGCTTCTTACGACACCCACGGTAGAAATGAGGTAAAGCTATTTTAAGCCGGCATCACACGGAACTAAAAACAAATGCATAGATAAAACGAAGAAATATAGTATGCAATCTGAAACGAATATTCGGTAAAACCGCTGATCCATCTTGATACGGATTCAAACGGCGTACACGAGGCATACGAAAGCAAAAAGATTATTTTGTCCTTACAGCTCAGTGCGTTCTTTGTAAGTTTCCCATATATGCTTTTGAGTTTCACAAATTTCTTTCCACCCTTTTGGACACTGAATGATACCGGTTTAGAATAGCACCACCCCAATTCTACCCGTGGGTGTACCTGCCTTTTCTCTCTCCCACGCGAAAATATGTCGTGTTCTTAACTTTGATAATTATTAAATTAAGCGTCGATAAACATTGTTGGTAGGTATTTTCGTTCATAACAATGTAGGTAAGTATTTTAGAAACTTCACTTTACCGTCAAACAAAATTTTAATTACACGCATGTATTTGCAAAAGCTAAACGTATGCCTCAATCTTAGTTATACTTGGCTTTACTTACTTGTATTGGAGTTGGCAGAATTGCGCGAAAACTTGGCACATGAAAAGCAGGAAAACATTTTGAACCACTAATCTTTCTCTTTACAATAATATATTTTTGGTATCGGTATGATGCTTTCGGCAATGCGTCTCTGCGGACACTAAGTGGAAGTCATTTACCATCAATCAATATGTCATTAGAATGCAGGTTTGGCCTGGAACTCGATTTGGTTTGGTACACCGGCGGTTGCGTCATCGATATCATTGTTTGCCTTCGTCCACTTCACTTGGTGCATCGCAAATGCTGGTTAGGTTAGGTTAGCTTCCTTAGTAAATTGAATAACATTGTTGAAGACCGTGCCGTGTGATGCCGGCTTAGAATAGCATCACCCCAATTCTATCCGTGGGTGACGTAAAAAGCGACTAAGGGATATTCATCCAGATAATGGGCAGTAGCGTTCCCTGTAAATGTAACATCTTGGCACTGCGCTCGCCAATCCGCCTGCCAAGCGTGGTGATTATGGCAATACCCCCAATAGGGGGAGGCCCATGTCCAGCAATGGACTGTTGTGGCTGTTATGGTTATGGTTGAAGACCACAGGGAAACCAAAAATTTCAAACTAGCGGGGATTTTACTTGGCACGACTGCCGTCGATCGAATTGAAAACCCGCTTGTGTGAAAGAAGAGTAGCACTAAATTCGGCAATTTTGAACAGCTTGGTATTGACCTAAGGTATTGACAATTAAACTGACACTAACCAACTGTTCGTTCGTTTGTTTACTTACCTATTGAAACTCTTCATTTTTAGAAGACTAGTTTAAACATATGACGGTAACAGACATTTTCCAGTAAGAGTTTTTTATTCTCGTCATTTAGAAATTTAAGTCCGATACAAACTAATTTTTTCCCTATAATTTTTCACAACTATGACGAGCTTGCTTCACTTTCCATAACAGTGAGTAAAAGTTTGCTTTTAATTAATAAAAGGGAATTTCAATCTCAACATTCCTACTGCAAGCGGGTGAGAGAATATTGGCGCGGGCTCACAAGTTTTATTAATTACAACATTACAAGATCCACGAAAACTCTCAAACTTAAGAAACTTTGGGACGTGAAACGAATATTAAGATGAAACGGAGTTTCCTCGTTTTGTGGGCATCTAGTTCGAATACTCTTGCTGCCTCTGTCTCTGTCCACGTTGAGAAAACACCTTTTTAAAAATGTTTTAGCCCTGTGGTGCCAGCTTAGAATAGCATCACCCCATTTCTACGCAAGGGTGTCGTAAAAGGCGACTAAAGGATGAATCCAGATAATGGGCAGTAACGTTCCCTGTGGATATCTACAAAACTTGGCACTGCGCTCGCCAATCCGCCTGCCAAGCGTAGTGAGTATGGCAAAACCCCAATTTGGCGAGACCCATGTCCAGCAGTGGACTGTTGTGGTTGAAATTGTAGAATAAAAACGTATTTGGTTTGCGGATTCGGAAATTTCGGAATAAACGGTTGATTTTCAGTATTCGTCGTCTGTTCTTTAATCAACCTAATGGTTGAGGCGGTACAAAATTTAATTCGTATTGACTGTATTTTACTAATTGAATAAATAAACGATAATGAAACGGTTCACTTTTGAACTGGTGCATCTTATACTGATAAATAAATATAGTTTGAAACACAGACGTACAGAACTTCTCGTTCGTAACATACAATGCATGCCATGTAAAGTTTACACTGTATTCCTTACAATGCAAGCATGTAGAACCTACGACAACATTGTATTCATGTTGCCAATGTTTGTGCAATGCGAGAAACTTCTCAACGCAATAGTTCTATAATGGAATACAATAGATAGAGTGCAAAGGTAAATACAAGCACTAACTACGAATAATCTACACTATATTTTTAATAATCAATGAAATAATAAAGGGGTAGAATCTACCTGCTAGTATGGGAAAACATCTTATCCTGATAAATTAATATTGTTTGAATCACAGAAGTACAGAACTTCTCGCTCGTAACATACAATGCATGCCATGTAAAGTTTACACTGTATTCCTTACAATGAAAGCATATGACAACATTGTACTCATGTTGTCAATGTTTGTGCAATGCAAGAAATTTCTCAACGCAATAGTTCTATGATGGAATACAATAGATAGATTGCAGAGGTAAATACAAGCACTAACTACGAATAATCTACACTATATTTTTAATAATCAATGAAATAATAAAGGGGTAGAATCTACCTGCTAGTATGGGAAAATATCTTATCCTGATAAATGAATATTGTTCACAGACGTACATAACTGCTCGCTCGTAACAAACACTGCATGCATGCCATGTAAAGTTTACACTGTATTCCTTACAATGCAAGCATATAGAACCTACGACAACATTGTATTCATGTTGCCAATGTTAGTGCAATGCGAGAAACTTCTCAACGCAATAGTTCTATAATGGAACACAACAGATAGAGTGCAGAGGTAAACACAAACACTAACTACGAATAATCTACACTATATTTTTAATAATCAATGAAATAATAAAGGGGTAGAATCTACCTGCTAGTATGGGAAAACATCTTATCTTGAAAAATGAATATTGTTTGAAACACAGAAGTACAGAACTTCTCGCTCGTAACATACAATGCATGCCATGTAAAGTTTACATTGTATTCCTTCCAATGCAAGCATATAGAACCTACGACAACATTGTATTCATGTTGCCAATGTTTGTGCAATGCAACAAACTTCTGAACGCAATAGTTCTATAATGGAATACAATAGATAGAGTGCAGAGGTAAACACAAACAGTAGCTACGAATAATCAAATGCTAACCTACTTTATATTTTTAATAAACAATGAAATAATAAGAGAGGTAGAGAGTATACCTCCTAGTATGGAAAAACTAGGTAGTTTCCCACGACACATGGAAAAAATACGCATACATCGTAATCAGCATGAAACATTCACAAACATTCAAAGAAATCAAATATTATCTAGGCTTGTTGTATCTCAATCGTCTGTTTGTTTTGGTAACGAGATAAACGGATCACCTTTATAAAGTAGCTAAATAATACTGAAACTAAGTTCATTTTATATTTTATCATTATCTAATACCCTGCTCATGAACACCTAGATCGAATTTGAAAATATGAAAAAAAGAAACAGAATAACATGCGATGACAACCTGCAGTGTCTGGTTCAGGAGGTCGATGCCTCTGCCTGCCGTTCCACCAGCAGCCGCAGCACGGCATCCTGACTCTTCACTCACACTCACAACGTCTGTGGAACTCCATCAACTTTCAAACATTCCAAACTTCAATAGTTCCTATCGAACATGATAATACTTCACGAACAAAAAGTTGCAAACAAAATCGCACGCGATGTAAGTTTTCATTTCTAACAAATATTATTCCAAGGCTGTTTCTATAAGGTATCGGTGAGGCTTGTTTGAATAATAAACATTTTCTTGCGACATCAGCTCGTTTACGTAAAGGCGTGTAGCGTGGTAGCCGGCGTCATGCCAAGCCGAAGCGTGGGGACGTCCGCCGCCCGCCGCGGTCCGCGCTCAACTACATTCAGAAATGAGAGTTCCCCATTTTCAATATTCCTCGCCGAGTTGGCTCGGACCGAGTCACGGCCGAGTCCACTCGTACGAGTTAGCTTCATACGAGTGTACTCCTATACCGGTTTACACGCTTCGTAGCACTTCGTAGTGTACTCCTATCAAAGTTCATTCCATTTTTTGTGATCTCACGGAACTCTTTCACCATGGAACAAACTGATCTACTTTTGCAAGGTGTTTTACTTGTTGCTGAATGTTTCCGAACTTTAGGAAGTTCTTTTTGAGTTCCAAAGTGAACCATATCCAAGTATTTGTATAGTGCGCTGAATAGCGACATTTCGGGCATAACTGTTTTTGTAATCTTCATGTCTTACATTCCACAACACTTCTTCTCCTTCATAGAACTCCACAAAACGGAGAGTGTTACGATCCGACCACATTCTATTTTGAGTCATTTTGGTTTATATCCGAGCTGCAGATCCGAGTTGAAAGGAAAAGTAGAACACGATCCGATTCGTCTCGGATTGGGTGCCGGCATCCGAGTGACATCCGAGTACACTCGGATACATGTTTACACGTTACGAGTAGCGTCCGAGTAGTAATCCGAGTGCACTCGGTCCGAGCCAACTCGTAACGTGTAAACCCGGCTTTACCATTGAGCGATTCACCCGTTTCTCGGCTGAAAACCGCGGCCTTTTCATCTATTATCATTTCGGAAAGGGGTTCAACCGTAGCGCGTTGGGAAAAGCGTAGCAACAGTCTACAAAACTGCTACGCATTACTGTATGCCACTTTTTGAAAATGTTGTAGCAAAATATTGTTTTTCTGTGGCAAACGATCAATAAGTCCTTGAAATACGTTATCTTTTTCACGAATTATTCAGTAACGATGGGCACTAAAATATTTATAGGTTAAGGCTCGGCTGTATAATGCCGGATAGATTTAATAATTCCATTAGCGACGGTTTTGGTGGTACGGCCTGAGATTGAATCAGACCGCAATTTCAACCACTATCGAATTTGTTGCAATCATCAAATGGAGCGTGGTAATTTGTAACCAACTAAGCTTGAATATTACAGCTGAAACTAGGAAAATCTAAGAAAATTTTCGCAAGAAGGTATGCTTAAATTTTATTCACATTAAAATGCATGTCTATGCTATTACTTTTAGCTATATGCCATGTTCAAAGGAAGGGACCAAGAAGGGCTCAAGGGATGAAAAGTACAAGCTTTGTCAACAAAAGATGTTTCTGTTTCATTTCATGGGTGAAATTGAAATATGCGTTTAATCGCAGGATAAGCCACTTGTCAGTAGTAATTTAATTAGTAGGTTGGCTAGTTTTAAATAGATTTACTAGCTTTTTCGTGCAATAAAATTATCGCACAAAAAAGGTACCTGAGTATATCAGTTTGTCAGGTTTACCTGTAAGTTAGTGTTATTTCGATGTTCCCAGAACACTTTGGGATTACGTAGCGTGTGTGTGTGTGTGTTGTTCGTTTGAGTGGAGTGCCCTCAGGCACCGCAGTTGCTTTACTGCAGTACACAATAAAACAGTTGCAGCATTCTATTAATTTTATTAAGCTTCAGTTTCAATGTTACAGCAGTATTTTCCATTGTATTTCAAAGTACTAAACCGATTTCCAAAAAGTCTTTAGTGGAAAGCTAAGCTAGTAACTACACACTATCTTGAGTGTTAAACGCCTCGCGCGCCGTCTCCGTAATTTGTAGTGTTATAGACATTTCGGTGCGGGAAAATCTTTCAATGTCACGGGAAAATAGTTTTTCTCGAAATGCGTACTTTATCTTCTACTATTCGATCTGTGCCTGTAATCTTGTATCTTGGGTAGCAACTTAGCTCCCTGTAGAATGCTCTCTTGTTTCTTCGGAAGCAAATTTAGTTTCCTACAGAAGACTCCCCAGCTACACTGCCTACGGTGCAGTTCCGACTGGTTTGAATATTTCATTGGCCCAATCATCGGTGTAGCTATGTCGCAGGAAATCCGGGAAATTTGGTAATTTGCGTATTTCCTAGGCAATACGCTTTCAATACATTTATCATCATCCTGGGGAAAATCTGGTTGGCAGGCCCTTGACATTGTTTACATGGTGAAATAAGCCTTTACAAGCCCCTGGCGTGGTACTGGTGTACGCGAATTTCCGAATTTTGCGGATTACCTGCGACTGCTATACCTACTCTACCTACTAGGATGTAGCAGTGGCCCAATTAGGCTCGGTTTCAGTGAATTCCCAGTGCATGTATTCGTATGATGGCTGTTCAGCTCTCGTACACTTCAATACCTACTGAAAATCATGTACCTCTCTCTAGTACAATTGGAAGTAGGTATGTATGCATTGATAAAATTAAAAAGTCGGTTCTGTAATGGTGCCTTCAGATTCAGACTTATGATGGAAAAGGTCACATACGGTTTACAATTTGTAGCTTTCAGGAAGATTAATATTTACTACATTTTTAAATTCTTTAAAATGCTAACAAGCTAGACTTAGTTTTACTAATCCACTACACGAACGAGAACCTAACTGAATAAAGTTTTTCATAGTAGGCAGGTATTCCACATAAATAAGTTCACATACGATGCGATTGCCTCGAGGTTGGTACGCGCTGCTCGTTATAAATGACAGCTATCATGGGCAGCTCTCCATTTCTGTTTGTGCGATTGCTGCATGAATTTCGGTAAAAGGTTTATGGATGTCAAATCGCTTCCGACTCCGATAGAAAAACGGATGGATGTCATGTGAAATGATGGAGTGATTTGTAACGACTATCGGCAAAAATCTTGCGCGAACCGACCAAAAATATTTATAGGTAAGTACAATAAAAAAACTAGTTTTCTTGCCCTGTATGATTTAAGTTTTGGTCAGATGTAGCGATAAAGACCATGCCTACCCCGCAGGGGATAAAAAAGTAATGTGTGTATGTGTGAAGGTACCTGCATAATGTATGACTAAAGATATGTATATGTCGAACTGTAAGGCAAAATTAATGTATGATTAAGATACGTATATTTAGAACAGCCAGGCAAAATTAACACCTACAAAACGCTAGCTCAAAATGTCTACCTGAAAAGCTAGCTCGGTTCATGCTAGTTATGAAATGAATAAGTGAACTTCTAAAAAGGGTGCAACACGAGCGCGACTGAAATTGGCTGTTCATGAATAAAGAAACTCCCGTGGCGAGGCAGCAAAAGCTCGCCGACCCAGTTTGTAGAACCTTCCAATTTAAGGGACCAAGTTAAACTGGTCTTTCATACAAATACTATGGAAAACTAGTATAAGCTGATCCCTTAAATAGGTAGGTTGATGTGCTGGCAACGTACCTAGGTCTAAGTAAGCTGGATTTGCTGAATAACGTAGGAACATCTCATTATTCCTACGTGTACATTTCGCACAAATTAGTTGGTGCAAATGTTTAGTAGCTAATGAGTTGTCGTAGTAACTTCGTAGCATCACGTAGAGCTCACTACTCAGGAAAGAAAAGGCGTTTTCGTAATATAGAAAAGAGACTAGTAGTTAGGGTATATGTATACCTATATGGGCCACTCAGCATAATGACAACATGACTACTACATGATGACCACGACCACTCTGTCAAGAGTGCTACGACTAGAAGAAGAATACCTAAGTATACAAATGTAGCCAATGGTCTTCATGCCTACGATCCAGGTCAGTACAAGAAAATGGAAGCGCTACGCCGTAGCGGATGTAGAATAGATTGCAATCAAAATCGAAAATAAAATATGGAACTGAAATAGACATCTCACAAAGGCTTTTTTATCTCGTGTCGTCATGCTACACCGGTTCGTTCAGTAGAAATGCACCTATAACTGGCGCAGTGCCGAATTCCACGTCGAGTGGACAATATACAGAGTGTAAGGGACAGGTCTCAGAATAAATACTGATAGAGGAGCACTTAGACCATGAAACTGAACAACTTCCCATGAGAAATCATTTAAAGAAAACATCATACATTTGGACTCCCCACAGGAAACCTGGTCAGCTGATCGTTATTTTTTTCGAAAAGGATTGACTGTTTTTTTTATTGTCGCTTCCTGACATATGTTCCTAGGGGTAAATCGTTTAGTCACTTTCATGTTCAGCATGCATCGTGTCAGCATTAGGACCTTTCCCTTACACCGCGTATAGATTTCTCTTTGAGCACAAACCAAAATGCCAGTTGGTCCATCCGTCCGAATGCACACGCTTTGCCGCAAACCGCAAAATTGTGCAAGGAATACGTTGTTCCGATGAAAACAGGTAGGTAGCTACAAAAAGGCCAATAGGTAGTTTTGCTAGAGACCGATACCGAAAACACAGGACGGGCTGGTGATGATAAGGAGCATCTTTTCCCCAAGGAGCATAGGTCGAAATCATCGTCTGGCTGCTCTTATCCAAAATCATTTGGGGTACGCGTAAGATGTTTTATTTGAGAACAAAATCATGTAGCAAAAGGATTTGATTTGCGACGTCTGCCTGACTATTTTAGGTAGTAGGTATCACCGCTACTTTGCGGTTGATTACAGTCGACAGATATTCAGCTCTACGTCGCCTTTTACGAATCAACCTGAGTAAACTAGGGGTGGCAGCATTCTTAGCCGTTTCCACACGCTGAAATCGAAATATGAAAAAAAAGTACCTTCCACACAAAATGTACTAGCTGATAAGTCAGTTTCTACGACAGGTCCATATACTTTTTCTTCAAATTCGATTTACGTTCCTTGACGAAAATTGTTCCTTATTATCACCAGTCCTGAGGTTTCGATATCGGTCACTAGTAAAACCACATAATAAATAATAGAAAACACCGTATTATGTAAAGTACACGAGCGAATAATGTAGTAGGCAAATATGGGGAACAAGAGTTATAAAACAACAAACACTATTTTATCCGTTTTATCCTCATTACTTCATGGTCCGCTTGAAAAAGGAAGAAAACAGAAAATAATACTATAAGTTTCGGTTTAGTTTTGTCCGCTACAAGTTAGCTGTGGGGATGAGGACGTGTCCTGAATAAAATTTGAAACGTGAACACACCCGTTTCATGTTCGTGTCCGAAAATCCTTCAGTAGGTCAACGTTGTTTTTGCGTGAGCGGCCATGTTTTTCTGCTATTTGTTGCCCAAACAAGATATCGTGTATCTAAAAGAGTGGCGTGAATAGGTAGGTATGTGGAGTTAGTTTTAAGTCTGAGTATGCAAAGACTTTGGTTTTGGTAGCTTGGTTTAGGTATAGTCCATTCAAAATCATAGTGTCATGGTGTCTGGTCATGTCATTTAAAACTATGATTGCGAATAGACTATAACAAAATGTGTTCTATTACTTGCCTATTTGGAAACAAAGCAATAGCAGGTAAATTACCTAGTAGCTTTCTAATTCTCACAAATAATCTTTTATAAGTAATTTTTCTCTTCGATTTTTCGTCGATCCCGATTCTAATTAAAGTTTACAGAAATTATGCCTGTGGATATCAATTACTTTAAAACAGCGTTGTTAATAGATCACCAGATAATAATTTTATGAAGCTGAAATGAGTATTATACCCTAAGATTATAATTTTATCTCGTCTCTTACGCAAATATCATTATCAAGACGACGGACGATTAAAGAACGAATAGTACTTGGACCGTTACAAGTATTTAGAATACAGTATTAGGTATATTATGAATTTTTCAGTTAAAGTTATCCGTGGTATCATCAAACAGGACTCCAACGTTTTTTGAGTCTAGGCGATGTACTAAAAATAAATGGACTGTTTTTGTGTATTTAAATTTTAAAGAACACAGTCAAAATGTGGATGTGTAGGTATAGAACAAAAGTGTTCATCTCGTAGTAATAGAATTTGTTGTTGTTGTTGTTGGTAGGAATAGAAATACAAAAGCACTTACCCGTCGCCGAGCCGGAATTAAGTCCTGGACTGGGATCAGGCTGCTTCCCCAGGGTCGACCCCTGCTGCACACTCATCGGCTTCTCAGCATGGAGACTCTTGGAAAACGGAGTAGGAGAGGTCGGCAGTGACATGGGAGAGGACAACCTTAGCGGTGACGTGGGGGTACACAGATTTGAAGGCAGTGATAGCTTGGATTCAGATGAAGTGAACGGTTTTGAGGGAACGTTCGATTCGGAGGGCGGCTCAAGGACGGCGGGCAGGGATATTTTGAGTGTACCATTTTGTGTGGGCGCTGTTTGATCTTCCTTCTGTAGGTCGGCCATTTCAATCTGTAGATTAAATATAAAAAATATTTTTTAGGAAGGAAATATTTTTAAAAGTAGGTACGATTACGGTCTTTGTAAATCAGTACAAGATTTCTGTCAACTTACGCTAAGCATGTAGGTAGTAGTAACAAATATTAGGTTCTAATTTTAGACTCAAAAATTAGCAAGTGGATGATCAGCTGACTTCTTAACATAACGAAGTAGTAGGACAGTCCTGAAATAAGTTTGGCTGTTTGCCTCTCTCTAGACTCTATTTGCAAGATTTACAGTGTACAGCATCATTATACCTATATTAAACTTTCAGTTACAGTGAAGTAATTCTGTTAGGTTTAGCCATGGTTTATCTGGTTTTTATGCAGCAGAAACGATAAGAATAAAGAGAATTTATTACTAAGGCACAATAGGAGGTAAGTAGAGCGCAATTGCCATCATCAGTGTCCTTCAGACAGCGTACCTAATACTTTTCTATCTAGTAAGTAAATTGGATGGTACGGAATGGAAAAATACGTCCGTCGGTCTAGTTGTGACAGTCTGAGAATTTAAATTCTCAAAGGCGTGAAAAAATTTACTGCAAATATTTTAAGGGGTGAACCATTCCATGAAACCAAATTTGGACCTCCAATACAATATGTGTTGGCCGTCTGGGTCATTGTCATGTAAATGTGAGGGTCTTTTTTTTCATGATTCTACCCCATGTTCTTTGGGAAAAGTTGTTATGTTTCAATGACTGATTCACCCTTAAAATATTTGCAGTTATTTTTTTACATACTGTATTAAGTTCTAAGTATGTACTTTAATTCTTTTTCTGGGTCTTCAAACGTAGATTTATAGTTTGTAACTATAAGTAAAGTACCTAGTCGATGAAGGAAATAGTGAGTGACTCAGATATTTATCTAGTATCAAAGTCCAGGATAAATACAATCTGACTATCCTGTCCTGAGTTAGTAGATACCGAGCATTACGTAAGCACTAGTTTATTGTCCTGCAATGTAGCTGTAAACTACTTTTTTCTAGAACCCATAAATCAAGTGCCCTTGAGTTCTTTCAACAAACATCAATTAGGTTCATTGCCATTCGAAGCACTGTCAATGATTGTATTAAAATCGATTTGGTTTTTATAGATCTGATGATAGTTTATTAAACTGGCAGCTATGAGGTAGGTATGGCGCGAGTTCCTGACGTGACCATCCTGAAAATATGCGCCCCCTTTCGAAGGAGGCACATATTTTCAGGATGGTCATGAAGTCGCGTGGGAAGTGTTCCTATTTAACTAACGACAGATTCTTGAACTGACATCATGTATATATAGATGAAGAAAGATCAAGAAAAAGATGCATAGTGAGAATTTGAAGTAGGAAATTGCTTTGAAGTTTGCAGAATCATAAATGAGCCCATATGACTTCAACCTTCACAGGAGTTTACTTAAAATTGCAGGTCTTTAGCACAGCTATAAGCTGCTGTAAGAATGACTATATAGATAGTGGACGTGAATAGTGTTTTCACGCTTTATGACTGGCTTTAAAAGAATACAAAGCTATCACACAGCTTATGGTCGGCCACAAACGGATGAGGTTATCGCCGTGCCGTGCCGGCTTGAGGTTTGCGTGAGCATAGCCGAGCTATACCGGCAAGCGAGACAGCTGACAGCAGCGTGACGTCACCAGCCGGCTGCCTGACCCATCGTGTTCCGTTCCACTCATTGAGCGAGTTAGTTCACCAGGCGCCGCGCCGTACTGCCCATGAGTGTTGCCTGATATTTTAAAACTTTAATATATTTCTAATACGTGCAACCTCCCCAAAGTTGAAAAGTTCCGATACCGCGACGACCGACGAAACGTTTTGTGAATCTCGTTGGCTAGAACCGAAGATAAACAAGTGATCGAGTGTTTGTTTGGTTGTAAACATGACAACTACAGTGGAAACAACAAAGGCCATCCCATTAAAGTACAAAATCCTGCATGTTGTGAGACTAGCTATATCTACTGTAGCACGATTCTTCTTCGCGTTGTACTACGGGAAAACAGGGGAAAATATTCCGCCAATAACTGATGATATCTTGAAAAAGCCGGCTATAGAAGTCGCAAGGAAGATTAGGAATAAAGAGGTATGTAAACAGTTCGTAGTTTGATGAAGCCACACCTTATTTTGTATTTCTAGGAGTATGAGCGCGAAATACTAGATAAGCCGATAGAAAGGTAGGTAATTAAGTAGATAAAAAATATGAAGACCAGGTAGCAGGAGATAGTGCATTAAGCAAGCAAAACAATGACAACCAGGTGAGCAGGTATCTAGAATTTTTAACTTGTTTTTAATTTGTGACGATTGTAATGTAGCGATCAGTAGTTAATTAGAAGAAAGAACCATTCTTAATTACCTATGATGACTCGATCGTCTGACTAGGAAACCGATCGTTGTCATTTCAATATTAAATTAGTAAGCACTTAAACGAATGAAAATCCCAAGAAACGGAAATTTATAAAAAAATGATGTAGGCCCTAGGTATGTATTTTCTCACATTCGAGAGAAGATTTGGTACGAAAATGTTTATTTGTTTACTAGACAGAGATCTCGACGTTCATGGCCATGGTCACGCGGTGTCCTTCCTTACAGCACCGCAATAACAAACAGTACCTACCTATACCTATAAAATTACTTTGTAGGCTAGGTAGGTCTGTATACGTCAACTACCTTTGCTATCATAATCAAAGACCATGGTGATTAGAGCGCAGAAAGAGGTTGTATGAAAACCTAAAATTGAATCTTCAAATTAAGCTTACAAGGCTAGGCACCTAACTTCTCATGGTTAGATAGATATTGGTTACAAACAAAAGCTATTAAATAATAGGTACCTAGGTGTCCATTTTAAATTTAAATTCCATAACAAACATACGTAAACGTACCTAACACGAAGACTAAAAATAAAAATTCTTACTGAAATAATAGTTATCAGCGCGACATGTAGCGAATTGATTAGATTAGCTAATACACATACAATGCTTCATAACTCAATGCCTAACAGTAGGTACATATGCATTGGTTGATTATAAATATTAACTTTAATTTTCTTTCTGACCTTTGTTAGCTGTTTCTGTTTTATCAGCGTAACGTCTTCCATAGCGATTTTTTATGCCTCTCCCAGTACGAAGATTTTAAAGACTCTAATTCTTAGTACAGTAATACAATTAGGTACCGTAAAATAATTACGGTAATGCTAGTATTTAATGGTTCTTAATTTACGTAAGGCTTATCATCAGCGACACTAGCGAGATGCTCCGTGAAAAAAAATAACACTGACTGAATACGCAAGTGATTGGGGAATCACATTATGAATTTACGACAATTACTAGCAACGAAGAATTTTTCGAATCAATAAAACCCTGCCCTGGTTAAACTGTGCGCTTTAGTTAAAAATTTGCAAGTACACCTTTCTTTCGGCATACATACTCGTAAGTCCTGGATACCAATCCTTATCTATTTTGTTACTTTTAAAAAACTTTGTGGTTAGTTATTGCCGGTAATTTATACGTTGGTTTCAGGCAGAGATTGTTTTCCTGTTTGTCGCCACTTGTCTGACGTTTAGCCTTAAGTAGGTACGTATTTCCAGTTTGATTCCAGTATTTTTATGGTATCTACCTAGTTGATTACATTAAATTAAATTGAAGGAAAGATATACTTCACTAATGTTATAAGATTGCTTCAACTAAACGATATTTTATCCTTTTCCACACTATAAAATGACTAAGTATAAAATAAAAACTGCTAAAGCCTCACTCAACTATAAATTTTAGAGTAGGTACACGAGCTCCGTATTTTATTAATTTAGAACATACCTAGTAAGTTTCAAACTTTAGTAGGTACATAACTAACGTAACTATTACTGCTCGAAACAAGCTAACACAGCTAACATCTCAAGCATTCTATAATATCTAAAGTACAGGAAACTACGAAAAGTCAAGATTCCAAGCGATAATAAGGATACTTTGATGTGGCTACAAAGAGTTTTGCCACTCTTAAACCTTCCTACCTGGTGCTACTCTAGAACCATTCGACCCGGTGCCCTCTCGTAAACCTTCCGACCCGGAGCCAGTCTAAAACCGGCCCAGCGCCTCTCTAGGATCTTTCGATGCCATTGATCCCAACTTGCCGATCCAGTTTTACTATAGGTACAACCCTCCTACTCGGTCACCTAGTGCCACTCTTGAACCTTCCGACCCGATTGATTCCACACTAAAACATCCCGTTTTCACCAAGCATTCTATAATATCTAAGGTACAGGAAACTGCGAAAAGTCAAGATTCCAAGCGATAATAGGGATACTTTGATGTGGCTACAAAGAGGCTCAAATTGAGCTTTTGTCGTGCACGAAAAGATTGTTCCTTCCTACACGTCTCAAGGGGCATAAAGGAGTTTAATGTTCGTTCAAAGAAGAGCTGCCGATTATACAGGGTGTCCGCCGGATCGATGTAGGCATTTTAAGGGATTATTGGTTGGAGGATGATTCTGAATCCTATTATAATAATATAATAACATTTAACTACAGCTAAAAAGTACCTAATAAAACCAATATCTTGTTTAGCTTTTTGGCTTTTGGTTGTTTTATTGATGTCAATTATTGAATTGAAAAATCAAGATAAGAAGAACAAGGAATAATTTAATGCGGCTAAAATTTTTATTTTATGGCTGTTTTCAGATGAAAAGGGCTTGAAAATGTATGAAAAATCTTAAATTGACCATATCTAAAAAACTAAACTTAGTACTAGATATACTAAATTCGGTTGTCATGATTCAGAATGGTTATACTTAATCTTAAAATGCCTACATCGATCCGCCGGACACCCTGTATGAAAAACATCGTTTGAAAGCTGTAGCTCTCGTATATTTTCATTTCAAGTCGTTGTGTGTACATAGCTTAGTACATAGTCAGTCATCATTAGTCATACCTACGTCCTTGGATAGAAATATCCTCGACCTCGCCCTTTAGACTATATAACGTAGTCCCTTTCCATATAACGTAGGTACAACCTTTATTTGCATACGTTAAACGAGGTTACTAGGCACATTAAGACAGGAAGTTTACGAGGTAAAAGTGACTCTGTTGGAAAAGCCAAAGGGCAGAAATAGTGCGCACGCGAGTTCATGACCATCCTGAAGTATGCCCTTCCTTGTCATACTCATACATACAGTCCAGCAAAAAAGAGTAGAAATTAAATAAAATGGAACTAAAAATTATTTATACTAAATAGTTGCCATTCATAGTCAATGTTGCCATTTAATTTCGACATTTCATACAAAGTGGCGCCCTCATTTTTTGTCTACTCTTTTTTGCTGGACTGTACTCCTTGTTTTACTGGCGAGTGCAACAAGGGGGCGCATATTTCAAGATGGTCATACATAATCATAAACTGGCGTGTAAAGTGTAGATATTTTAATTTTATTAATGGTTAAAGGTCAACAACTTTGATTGATATCCGGTTGACGATATAATTAAGTATTAGTGGTATAATCCAGTTTTAACAATTGATTTCGAATATGATATGATATGAGATTCTAAACTAGCTTAGCTATGATATGCTGAACGTGTACAGTACGCGAATGAGTTCTTGGCCATCGGGGAATGAGGAGGCGCGCGGGAGCGGCGCGCCCCGCGGTTACCCAACTACCCGCATTCGCCCGCAGTCGAGTGATGGGAAAAAAGTGTGTTCACGAAGTTGTCGATATTTTGTCGTTGTGTTGTGTTTTGTGTAGAAACCATAAATACTTCTTTAATATTATTCACAAACAGTGAAGTTACAGTTCGAACCAACTATAGCTAAAAAGGCCCCTTTAATAAGCAAATGTCTCGAGACATATACATTTTAGTTACTTTGTTTTAAAGAAACCTGCCCTTAGTTTATAAAGACCTACTCAACGATACCCTACCTACTCAATATTGTAGGAAAAACAACCCATTAACTAATAACTATGAGTAGTCTGAACTGAACTGTTCGGCAACAATTCTCGATATCGACATCAACATGAATTAGTCACAGCACTACCGCATTCCTCAACATGGTCATGAACTCATTCGCGTACTGTAGGTAGGTACTATTATATACTACTAAAATAATAATACTGTCTTTAGTCTCTAAGAGCTGAAAACTACGTCGATCAAGGAAAAAGCTACCTTACATTAGATAAGTATAGGCATAGTTTTTATCGAAGGCTTATAATTGTTGAATACTGTTGCATTAGCGTGAATAAATATCTTTGCTCATCACAAAAACACTCAACAATAGGTACCTACTTTGTCCAAGTACCTACTTAACCATATTTTTCTCTCATCCCCAGATAACCAGCGTAGAAGTAGTGGAAGCATGCATAAGACGGATAAAAGACGTGAATTCAGCACTGAACTGCTTCGTAGAGGATCGATTCGAGTTGGCATTGAAAGAGGCGAGAGAGGCCGACGAACTTATAAGCAGTGGCAAGGAGGTCCAGTTGGAAACTACGAAACCGTTTCTAGGAGTGCCATTCACTACTAAAGACTGCATCGCGGTAAAAGGTAACGTAACCTGACGCAACACTGGTTATTTTACGTAACATTATTACTTGAATGACTCACATATGTCTCAAGACGATTTTCCTTGCTTACCTACTGGACTGGCTCCGACGGTAGCGGTTTGGATTGCACACAAAAGAATTGAATAATACATGCATTAAAAAAAACTGGTAGAGCAACTTCATCGATTTTCCTTAAACTTTTTCAAATATTTGTCTAACGCGGCGATAACGAGCGTATTTTTACGTCCGTTAAAGCTCTGCCTACCCATCAAGGGAAAAAGGCGTGATAAGTAGGTGGCCCCTGGGGGTCGCCCTGGTGGAAACCTACCTACGTCCAGGAGTAAACTGCCATAGCACAAATCGGAGAAACGGCGCGCATAGGCTGATACAATATCATGATGATGGATGATCAATTGTGTGCTGTGCCGTGTGGTGCCGGCAGAGTAGAATAGTACCACCCCCTCTCTTCCCGTGGGCGTCGTAAGAGGCGACCGAGGGATAAACCCGACCCAAACAGCCAGGGCCAACCGTGTGGTGGCGGTTAATCCACCACAAAAGCATTTCCAAGGAGGGTTGACGTCTAGTAGGCGGCCGGTCGTAAAATTCAGCCAAATCCTTTTGCAACACGATTTTGTGTTCAACGAAACGTGTTGCGCCGACCCCAAGTAGTTGGGATAAGGGCAAGAAGATGATGATGATGGTGGATGATCAATTTATAAGTAGATTAATGGTTGATATTTCCAGGGCTGCATCACACGTCTGGCGTGGTTCTACGCAAGGATGTGATCGCTGAAGAGGACGCCGTTGCCATCAAGCTGTTGAGAGAGAAAGGCGCCATCATCATCGGCCTAACCAATGTTCCAGAAATATGCATGTGGTAAGATTTGTATTACATCGAAGAACGTAATGTAGAGCCCTTAATTTTCACATGTGACCATGATGGATGAATATCTTAGCTGTGATAAATCTGGAAGTGTGTGTACCTACCTAAAACTTTTCAGCTATTGCTTTCCCGTGGAAAAAAGACGTTTTCCCCACTTGTTATATAAATTTACTCCTTCCTTAGTCTATTTGCAGTCTATATGTTTAAAAAACGCATAATCCGTTACGGAGTGTAGGTTCATTACAGCAGACAGAGAAACGCACAAAGCGATACCATTTATTGATTGATATTTTTTTATCCAGGTGGGAAACCCACAACCACATCTATGGTAGAACCAACAACCCTTACAACACGACTCGCATCGTTGGCGGCTCATCTGGCGGTGAGGGGTGCATGCAGGCTGCTGCCGGAAGTGTTTTTGGCATTGGTAAGTTTTCGGATTATCTCGCTTGGAAGTTGGGCACGAGCCAAAGGTTGCATGGAAGTTCTAAATGTCATTTAAAATTACTGTTTACAACGGGATCTTCACTGTGTTTCTGTTTTTTATTACCTCAGTATAACTGGGACGGTATTGCTAGTGACCATTAAACATGCAACCCCCATTGACCACTTGGATGGCTACGGTAGGACGGCAAGTAGGATGGGACAAAATTATCCCATTTACCACTAGTGGTGTAGGTAAAAACCAAATCGCGCTGAAAACCGACTCTAAAAAGTTATCTACGTGTTGTAAAAAATCGTAAAATTTATTGTTTTTTAATGCATTCATTGCGCTATATTATTCTCATAAATGACACCGTAAAAAACTGTTCTTAATGTCTCTATTCAAGTATCGGATAGCTAGATAGGTACTTATTTATCCACTAGAATCTACAACACAAAGCTAATAAAAAGTAGGTACGTATCTACATAAATCAGTCTTACATTACTTTTCCATTACTTAACATTTACTTTTCCATTTCCAGGTTCAGATATTGGCGGGTCCATTCGTATGCCGGCGTATTTCAATGGAATATTCGGTCACAAACCTTCGAAGTTCGCTGTGTCTAACCAAGGACAATATCCCGAGGCAGCCACGCCTCTACACGACTCTTTTCTTGGTAACTATTATCCTATTACTGTGCGACCACTGAACCTACCACCACCACAGAATTTAAAATACAGCCACTTATCATCAATAATACATTGTCCTTTTCTTTGTAGGTATCGGCCCTATGGTGAGACATGCAGTGGATTTAAAACCTCTGCTGAAGATTATATCTGGTGAAAACAGCGCTAAACTGAACCTTGACAAACCTGTCGACATCAAGAATCTAAAAGTCTACTACCAGTTCAGTAACGGGGCTCCACTGGTGGACCCTGTCGATCCAGATATCAGGACTGCAATGAAAAAAGTTGTTGAATACTTAAACGTACAACACAAAATACAGGCCGAAGAGAAGAAAATCCCGCTGCTCACTAGGTCGCCGAATATATGGCTGGTAACGATGAAACACAGTAAAAATTTCGGAGATTTCATTATGAAGGACAGTTCAAAGGGAGGCATCATCAAAGAGATTTTCAAAAACTTCGTTGGATTATCTGGAAACACCTTAATAGGCCTGTTTACTGCATTGTTCGATCGCAGTGGGGTTGAGTACGGCAGTGAAAGGTACAAGTACTACTTAAAACTTCGTGAAGACTTGGAAAAATACTTCAAAGACATGTTGGGCGATGACGGCGTGTTTCTTTACCCCACGCATCCCACACCGGCGCCGTACCACAATGAGCCACTTGTGAAGCCTATGAACTTCAGCTACACAGCTATCATCAACTGTCTTGGAATGCCAGCCACAACAGTGCCTTTAGGGCTGGGCAAGGAGGGACTCCCAATTGGCATACAAGTAGTAGCCAACCACAACAACGATAGACTTTGCTTAGCAGTAGCAGAAGAGTTGGACAAAGCATTTGGAGGGTGGATAGAGCCCCATAAAGTGTAGTCACAAATAAAGCTAACTCATAATGTATAATTTTGTAATTTGGGAGTGCTTGGTGCTAAAGATGGTGCCTTGGAGATTATGTGCTTGGAAAAAAAAAAGTATTAAGATTAGAGATAAAGTACAATGTGTATTACTTGTAATCTTAAGTACAATGTGTGTTTTACTTGTAATCTAAAGTACAATGTGTGTATTACTTGTAATCTAAAAGTCTACAGCAGGTTTACCCACGAGAAATTGAAATGACAGGCGGTCATGTTACAAAGGTAAACCTGCTGCACACTTTTGTGTTATTGTTGCTTTGTATCTAAGCTTCATATTGTAATAAACAGTTTTATCTGAACCAATAGTATTTCTTATTTTCATGGGAGAGGTGTTCAATAATAATTTTGAATTTAATGTCAGATCAATTTTATTAACAAATCAAGGGAAACCATAATTAAATTAACAAAACAATACTTACAACAACAATGTTAGTAAATTATATGAGTAAAATTTCTTACGCCTGTGAACTTGAGAGGCTTTGTATGATTTCAAGAATTTCTCTCCTGAGAGCATCAGTGTTTATTTTAACTCCGACCATATCGCATGAGTCTATGGCACCGTGCAGGATAGCACACTCGGCTAATCTCTGAGTGTTGAAGATGACGTAAACACCACAGTCGTACCCATTGCTCTGCTGCAGGCACTCCTTGTTTACAAAGTTCACTGAAACTGAAAAATAAAATATTGTGTGAAGCATTGACTTTTAAATTTTTATTCTAAGTATAAATAAACAAATTATAATACTGAATCTAGTCTGAAAGAAGTGTAAGAATGTGGGGAAGGCCTTAGCCCAACAGTGGGTTGTAATAGGCTAGCGAGAGTAATGATAAAATACCACAAAATCTTACCTCCTCTAGAGAAATATGATGTCAGACGACTTGATAATTCCCAAGCCACATTGTGGTTATTTCCAGATGATGAGTCCAGATGGTAAAAGCAACTTTCCGGTTTAGAATACACCAGAAGGCTCCAGTGTGATCCTCCAGCACGATCCGGCAGATCATTGTCATTCAGTGCAAAGAAAACAAACTTCTTTCGCTCAATGCCAAGTGGCTCAAGAAATGTTTTGATTTCGTCTGTGTCCACCATTTTTATGCACTGTGTCACTTCAGGTGATACGAAGAGCAACTCATCTGCACTTGCGAACTTCACTCTTTCTAAGTACTCGAAGTAGAAGGATATGATTGTATCATTCAACCAGTATGGTCCGTTCAGTAGCTCCAGGTCTGACCGGTGAACAAGCACTTCATGGAAACTTAACACAACCGAAGCTTTAGCCATGGCTCTTTAATTCCTTTAAAAGTTTTGGGGATCTCGATAATATCTGATAATAAGAAAAATAAAAGAATAAATCAAACAAGAATTTTTCCCTCGTCTAACGCAACGTACAAACTTTCGGTATACCGCATCACAATTAAATTTGTGAGCTCACGTTTTATGTTTAACTAAGAGAAAGACAACATTTAATAGCAAAATATAACTTACATGCCAAGAATTTCCTTCAGCGCACAAAACTAATCTTAGTATCTTAGTTAGCAATCGCAACCACACTGATGCCAAAATATCTATAACCAAATTGATAATTTTATGAAACACTTAAGTCTGATGTGAAATGAGGGTTTATACAACGTTTAGGTAAAAACGCACATTAATAAATTGTCCAAAAATAGGAAGAACTTTTGATTTTGTCCATCGCGAAATTATCACGAAAGAAAACATACAACTTGATACAACCATGACAGTAGGTAGGGAGTCCTACCCGTGTATGCCAAAGTAAAGGACGGCGCTAGAATTGCCGTCACCGTACTTGGCTACAAAATACTCTATGCAACGTGAAATGATTGGACATAGAGTACTGCCTGAACCGTCATATTTTGACAGCTCAATTTGACCGCTCGTACTGTCATTGTTGCGTTTATTTTTGTTTAGCTTTAGCGTTTGTTGTTCGAGTTGTGAATGACAGCGTTTTACCTATCAATAAAACGCTTATTAAATAACTTACCCTATTCGAAACATAAAACAAAATATGAGAGCGGCGATGCTTTTCCTTTTTAGGACGGTCGGTAGCGGCTATATCTGTCCCTTTCTAACACTGACATCTCTTTCTCGCATCCCCTCCGATTGCGACACGAGGCAGGCGCGCAGCGCTCTTGCCTTCATTGGATCTCATGTTTATAAAAAGAAATGTATGTTTGCATACATTTTCTTTTTATTTAATCACCAGGCAGTTGAGAAACTTTTATGTTTCGAATAGGGTAAGTTATTTAATAAGCGTTTTATTGATAGGTAAAACGCTGTCATTAAACAACTGTACCGCTATTCGAAACATAAAACAAAATATGAGACCTGTTTGTTATCGCCTGGTGGAGCAATCACCAATGTGAAAGACAGATAAATAATAAAATGACCTATTTTATTAGGAGAAAGAGGAAACAATTATAAGCTTTAAGTAAGTAATATAAATATTATTATTTATATTTTATAATTTATATTTCATGAATGTGCTTTTATTTATTATAGGATAGGAAGATATGTAACACTATTACATTATTTAAAATTTGAAACAGCAATTGATATAGTGTATAGGAAAGTACACATTTGTTTTATCATTAAGATGATTTATGCAACCATATTCATTAAGTTCTTCTTACAACAGCTACACAATTGTAAATATTAGTAGGAATTGATATTTATCAAAGATAGTTGCCTTTAGCAGGGTTTTACTTAGAAGTAGGTATTAAGTTATAATTATAAAGAGAACAAGTACGATGTCATAGGGTAGTGCGCTTGGAGTGCACTCGTGCATGCTTCGGTTAAGATCACTCTACCCTACCTTGAAATATATGCTATTGAAGTCACTCCTGAACCCCCTGGGGTTGGTGAAGGGCATGACAGAAGAACAGTATTTATGTTGTCTTATCATGATAGCAATTTGAAGGATTTGCCCTTTAGTGTAACCACTTATTCTAGCTTGGTGAAGTATGGTATAATCAGGATAAACTACAGAAATATATCAGCTAGACACTAGATACCACAATTACGGTCATAAGTCGTTCATATCATAACATAGTAGTCGTTATACGATACGTGTCGTATTTGACCTAAGGCAAACTTTTATTTTGTTGCATGAGACAAGAAAACAAAATTTAGACGAAGGATAATGAGATTTCAGCAGAATTACGCATAATACACTCGTAAGCAAAGTATATGTGCCTAGAAGTTTTATTTCACACGCTTATACTTAATGCATAAGCTGAGCTTTAGAGTTGATACATTTAATTTATAAAATTTTATCTCATTTCCACTTTAGGTCATCGTCATTATGAACATGATTCTGCATCCTTCTTGCAACGAAATAGGTTGAAAATATCGACAAGAACCCGAGTCGGATTAATGAATCACCAGAGACAGATTCTGATTTTAAACGTCAAATATATTTGTATTGATATTGATCCTTTATCTAAAGAATTAAGCATTTCTAAGGAATTCAGCATTTGAAGCTTTCTTTAGTGTATGTACAAGCTAACTCGACATTATTGTGAGGTCCTTTATAATAAGACTCCGTATTCGTGCGATTCATACAAACGCGCTGATCGCGCACTTATCACCATGCATTACTACTTACACTATGCAATTTACTTCAGTGTTGACATTAGACGCACTTCGGATTTGACGCCTTTCTTCATAGTGATTTCCTTCCGTATAACAACCAGCAAACCACATAAAATTAACATCAACGATATTTCTTACACAATTGTACAATGTACGTGACATTAAAAAACGTGTGAGTTGGTACTTACCAAGTACCTACACACATATTCCATGATTATATTCCAATCATAAACATTATTGAGGGTAGATAGATTTTATACGTAACGACTCCTGTTGGAATACAGTTCGATGTTTCATATAGGTATGGATGGATGAAAGGCAATCTTCACATATCGACTAATGTTTTTCATATAAATCTGTCCGTGAATAGGGTTGCCAAGCCATAGCGGTATATACGTAGAAAATCCGGGCTTACATCGTGTCGAAACCAACCAAAACCGAAAGCTCATTAACTTGCAGTTTTATACAACAGGCTGACAACCTGTCACTATGTTGATATACAGACTTCTGAATTATTCTCAAACCTTTGTCAGATATGGTGTAAATGACCGTTTTTTACAGCCTTTTACGCTCTGCCTACTTCGCAAGGGATATAGGCGTGATATACTGGGTGTTACAAAACAACCAATAAAGCTGAAAGGAGGTCAAGGTACTCATGAAACTGAACAACTTTCCCCATGGAACATGGGTCAAAATATGAAAAAAATTGGACTTCCCATACAAAATGAACTCACTTTGTATGGGAGATTTATTGGTTGTTTTGTAACACGTTGTATGTATATATGTATGTATGTAATTAGATCTCAACATTTGTAGGCTGGTACAAGAAAACGCTGCCCGCATGTTATTTTAGCATGTATGGTTGCAACATATTTCTTTTACGAGATTGAACAACGACATGCATAGAAATATAAACACGAGCGAGTAGTATAGAAATTGATTGCACTGCACGCACTGAAATTTGCGATTGCACTTAACATATCCGTGAATTTGTGGGTTGTACATTTGTTTGAGAATGTTTCCTCAAGTGCGTGGCCTAGCTAAAAGTTCGGTCAGGCCGGACATGTCGTATTTGACCAGACATGGCTTTGTACGGTCAGACGGGGTAAAGTAGTTTGACTTGCTACAAATACTTGGCTGATAAATGTTATTCCATTTATACTATGTCCTTGTGAGCACCATGTGTATCTATAAGGATTTAAATCAATGGGTTGACCACGTGTCAACGAACGTGACGACGACATCAATGCGATTTTGTTACAATGTTCCTTGAATATTTGTTCGACTTGCCATTAAAAGTTTTTACGCTCTGCCTATCCACAGGGGTAAACGGCATGATTTTATGTGATTGTGTCAAAATTATGGAACGCCTGTCAAAGGCACCATTGGTAACGGCATATATTAACGTTAAACTGAACAATTTAACTCAGTCTTGGAGGGCCACATTTCTTGTCTTGGTACCTACTTTACGCATCATATATTAGGTTGTTTAGGTACTTTGTGACCGAAATTGCCTTCAGATGCGATAATCTGAATTTCTTCGCAACCTTAGCAGTTCTGACTCTTCTGAATCGCATGTCAACTTTATGAACAAGTATTTTGCTAGTAAGATTAGTATGGAAATATTTCAGTAGCTATACCCTAGTTTTTGTCATAGTTGTCAACTCTTTGAGAATTGACTCAGTTGGTTAAGGATTGGGTAATGCAACTATGGGTAATAAGTACATATCTTGTACCCGATTTGAGTGTAAGCAATAGAGTGGTCTTCTCTTTATTGGGACCTGCATCTATATAGGTATGTTAGCTTAGATATAGGTTCGTTTCGAACGCTTCGTATTATGTTTTTGCGGGATTAGATATCTGCGCATAACTTTGAAAATGTAGTTGGTTTACCAAATTAAAGGTGACAGGACAGTGAATTATTTTGCTGTGACGTAACTAGGTACTTTCACAATATGCTCATACAGATTAATTTTGCATATCCGTTAGATTTGAGAACGGAATAGATTTGATTATCCCTCAGGATAGTTTCGAATGGCAGAGGTTTTCCGAGTACCCACGACAGGCAGGCCAATATTACCTATATTATAGCCGCTTGTAATGTTTTCCTTACCCTTTGTCTGTTTCATGTATAATGTTACATGATAAGTGCTTACGTGAGTGGGTAGTATGTGAAATATCACAGTGTATGTTCATTTTAGAACACGTGTTGACATGCAAGCAAGCACGAAATGAATCATTATTTTAGTGAATTGATTGCGCTAGTAGGTTGTACAATCATGAATCTTTTCAAATTGCCGAAGGGCATGTATAAATGTTAAGACATAGAATCAGTAATATTTGCGTTGGCTCTTAGCAACATGACGTACTGCAGGTAGAATTTCGTAGGTGAGCATTTGGACAAGTTTGGGATGACTCACCGACTTCAATTTTCGCATTTACATCTTCTTATGATTTTTATTACGTAAATGTGCGAGTATTTTAAGCAGGACTAAATCGTATCGCGCTGCCAGTAATTTTTTAGGAACATGGTTCGTGTAGGTATGGCGCGGGCCGTAGGCTCGCGTAGACGGTATTTTCGTCTGAGGCGCTGAGTTTGCAGGCGCTCTTTATGCAGTTTTGCAACTAAAATTAATTTTATTGCATCTTATTTTGCTTAGCAGCAAAAGGTATTGCAATTTTAAATAAAATCATGCAATTTCCTTGTAGTTTAGCCTTAGACATTGTTTAAAATAATTGGAAGCTTTATAAAAGCAAGATTAGATATTTTAGGTTTAGCACTTTTGTAGTACCAAACGGATTTGCCGTGCATTTTATAATGACGAGCTTTAACTTTAGAGAAAGTATTATAGCTGCACTGCACCACAACGCTGCTGTAGAGCTGAGCTCGTTAGGTACTTGAAGGTTAGTTTGAATTAGAAATTATGCGACCACGTCTGAGTGAGATCGCGAGTATGTCATTCTCTAGGTACATAGATACCAGAGAAAGAATAAATATTGGTGCCCAATGTGGCGAATATTTTTAAGATGAGGAATGCATCGAAATGTACTTTACATACTTATGCTGGACTTTTTAGCTTCAGCATGTGAGTGACCCTGCAAAATATTTGCGAGGACAAAAGCTTAGCACCCATTAATGAGTTTTTAGACACTGAAAACCTCCTTGCGCAGGAGTTGATTTCTAGGTTTTATAGAAAACCCGATACGTTAAGAACAACCCACTCGTAATATTATATTATAGGTCACACTTTCAAATTACATTGTTGCTTACCTTACGTATAATAGCTAATCATGCTACTACGGTATAGAACTTGAAAGCTATATTATAAATTTCATATTTTTGGGTCCAAGCGTTTTCAAGGGCTGTGTTCGAATGGAAGCACATTTTAAATAAGTTTTCGTCAGCTAACGAAAAACTCGTAAGATATTCAGACAATTGCATGACAATTGACTGTTATTTACGTATGAAAATTACGTGTTTTCACAAATATGGCGTAATCAAAGCACTGATTTGTCAATTTAGTATGGTATTTGACTAACCTTTTATGTAGATTGGATCCACCTGGTATTTTTGCACATTGGCTTTTCCGTATTTCGGAAATAAGAAATGTATGTCGAGCTCGTAAGCAACAATCATTAAAAGCTGAAAAATAAAACCTGAAAGAAAACCTGGAATAAAATTACACTTAAATAAAATAAAAATTCATGAAAGGAACAGATATAGACCAATTAATATTTTCGAATAAGAAAACGATAATTTTTTCGAACGGAAAAAACCGTTATTGAAAATAATTCAAATAAAAGATTTGAAATTATTTTCTCTTCTCACCACGACCGCTCCCGCCGGGAAACACATCACCAATGAAGGCAAGAGCGCTGCGCGCCTGCCTCGTGTCGCAATCGGAGGGGATGCGAGAAAGAGATGTCAGTGTTAGAAAGGGACAGATATAGCCGCTACCGACCGTCCTAAAAAGGAAAAGCATCGCCGCTCTCATATTTTGTTTTATGTTTCGAATAGCGGTACAGTTGTTTAATGATGGTTTTTACATCAATTTTAGATGGTGGCATGATTGATTGAAGGTGGATTGATAATCGCCCAGCAGATTTTTATTTTATCCAAGAGGATCATCATCTTCCTGCCCTTATCCCAATTACTTGGGGTCGGCGCAACATGTTTTATTAAAACCTCATTAAAACACAAAACCAGGTTGCAATAGGATTTGCCATAGGTTATTTAACGACCGGCCGCCTGCCTGACGGCAACTCTCTTTGGGAATGCTATCGTAGGTGGTATTACCGCCACCAAGGTCAAAAATACATCGCCTTTTACGAAACACCCTGAGTAGATTATGGGTGGTAGAATTCTTAGCCGCTACCACACGGCAAGCTGCTGTTGTGAGGATGTTGACCGGATTTTAGCATTTTCTTTTAGCTTTTAGGAGAGCACTGATCACAGCTGCTGATGAGATTGATGACCAGATTTAAGCCTTTTAGATTTTAGGAGAGCACTGATCCTGAGCAAAACAGGTTAAACAGGTAACCTGGCGGTTGGGCGATGGTAATGGATTCTGATGTGGAAGTGTCGTCAATGGTACCGCTGACCGGCTGGCGGAATGGTAGTAGGTAACTTGATTTGATAGTAAAAACGATACTTAAGTAGGTACACTGGGAATGCCTATGACCAGCAATGTAGACAGGTACCTTAGGCACCTACTGTGCCAGGCTGCTGTACCTACCTAATCATGACGTGGAATAAAGATGAACGAGCCCAGTAGCTTGATCGAAGACATCATTTATTTATTCATCAACTGTATCACCTGCTAGGTACCTATTAAGCTCTGTAATTAGGAAAGTGTCCTAAGGTACTACTTCCAACACTTGAAATACAATAGCGTTCATCCATAGAATTTGGGACAACTTCAAGGGTTTTGACGGAGGCCCGCAAAGAACATGACCTTGGTCTTGTACAAATTCATCCAGACTCCAGCACACATGGCTTGAGACAGTAGCTACCTTTTTACCTGGACTTTACAGCATTTCTTGCTGGTCATGCGTTCAATTCAATCAAAATAACCAAAGGAGACTACAGCTATCAGCAGACGAAGCAAAACTGAGCTGAACAAGAACTGAAAGACAAGTCTGTAGAATATTGTAAGCTGTGAACCTATGTATGACATGACAACCACGATGACAACGCAAGCTGCAGAAGCAAGGGTATAAGTAGGTATGGGAACCTACTTACTACCTTAACTGATAGGTACTTCACATGTATTGGGATTTTTAATGGCTCTCACCGTGCTATATTATATTATCACGGCCCGCCCAGCGGTTTCACCCGCTGCTACCTATCTACCTGTTTTCCTGTAGAAATTAAATCTTTGCCCGTAGTAAAAAGTCCATTCAGTCCAAAAATGGCCACTGTGTCGGCGGCGGCCCTTACTCCGTTCCAGCAGAAGTGACTCTACAAAACCATGTGCCAGCAGAAGCGGCCCGTCATGCTGAATAACTTTTACTTGGAAGCCATTACAGTATTTCTTATAGTTTATATGGGATTGCTGGTGGTCTTCATCAGGTAAGTACTCCAGATCTTCGATGACCATGTGCGATGACGATGGTGAACAACTTTTTCTGAATATCCGCTATATTTCCCGCTGCTAACCGTTTTACCGTGGGAATGAAGACTTTTCCCGTGGTAAAAAGTAGCCTTTGTTACTCAGGAATGTTGTAAGTACCTTTCTAATGGTGAAAGAATTTTGGAAATCGGTCCAGTAGTTTCGGAGTTTATCAATTACATATAAAAAAACAAACAAACAAATCTTTCCTCTTTATTATATTATTAGTGTAGATAAATTGAAAATGAGACATTTGATAAATTCACTAGCTACCGCTGGGACTTGAACCCGGGACCGTTGGGTACTGTCCCACCATGGCTCAGCCAACTGAGCTACGTGCACCTAACGGACCCTGGAAAATTTATCAACATCTTGATGCTCATCTCGTCTAGTAAAATTTTCAATTTTATCATTTCCAATTTATAATTCACAAGAGCAGGGACAACAAAAAAATGAATTGGGACAACTGCACTTTTATTATCAATGGAATTAAACAGTATTTTAATAACAATTTGTTCAAATTGCTAACATCTTCTCGAGGCGGGAAGCCTGCAAAGCTCACGGACGGGTGATCAGCACTTGTTGGAACAATTTCACCTTTTTCAATCACTTTTTCAATTAGATACAATTTTCTGTTTATGAATCCTGGTACCACCCTATATCTTGTCAATAAAACTCTCCTGCTTCTCTTTACTTTGTGCAGATTAGGACGCTTTTAGTACTTAGACAGGTGAACAGATCCTCTTATCGGTTTTGTCTAATAGTCACTGGTGTTCCATCAGTGTCATTTCCCTGCAAAAATATAAAATGTCATTTGTAGATATTGCTTGCCTCATTTTACTCAGTAGAATATTTATTTTCTAGATAACATTATCTTAGTATTCAATACAGTGGTTTAGGATACTACCTGATTCTTAGAAGAAAGGTAATATAAATGGCAGCGGTTCTATTAATGGACGGGAGAAAGTATGAATGCCATTGCCTGGTTTATGTAAGAGCCATAGTGCGAGTGAGGAAGCATGACCTCCGGCCGCCACTTAGATTTCCTTTCTTCTGTGAATGAGATAGTAGTATGTTATATAGTAGAAACGTGTAAACACTACTTGCTTTAGTTGATATACTAGCCTTTACTAGTTAGTACTAAAGTACTTGGCTTTTAAGTTGAAGGAAAACAAGCTACTGTACTAAAATACCAAGACAATGAAAACAAGCCATAGGAACAAGCCCTTACATGTAGTGAGTTTCTTCGACACTCTGTCATGAAGTGGAAAATTAGGGCAAGATAGGTTCACTTTTAGTTTTTTTCTTTTATATTTCTCATCAATTATGGTGTTAGATTCTTCCTTCAGGTTGTCAGTTCACTACATAGGTAATTATCACGAAAAGACTTCCTGGAAATAAAAACAAAATTTAACAGACCTAGTGGGGAGAGACTACAACACACAATAGTTAAATCATTAGCCGAGAAGGAGCAGTTAAGCTGCTTCTAGAAGGTCAGGCCCAAGAGAATTATTATCCTCAAACACAATCTTGGACGGTTTGCTTGTTTGGTATAATCCTAGGCAAGTATTGAAGCCAGGACAGCGACTCAGCGACATCGATTACATCTTACCTTAGAGATTTGTTCCATTCAGATAAAACAGTTTATTTATTAGGATACAAATTATATAACAAAATTTCTTGTCGGCAAACCGATCGGCGTCTAATTTTTTTTTTAGTGTTGCCAACTGTTTATTTTAGAATTATCAGATTTTGCATTCAAAATGAGGACTTTTTAGACAGCTATAATAAAAAAATTGGGTAGTTAGTATAATCATCAATAGATGGCACTGATCCACTGCACAAGAAACAAAATAACCCTTGCTCAACTAGCTACGTGTGTGTATACAGGGTGTTAATTTAAATGCGTGCCATAGCTCAGGTGGAAAAAAGTGGCGGGCTTTGGTTTTCCTAGGCTTCCGACGCTACCCCTTGCCGTAAAGGGCATCCCTGGTGGGATGGAGGTATCGGCATACACCCTGAGAGGCCTTGGATGTTCTGGAGGGTGTATGGTAGCGTCGGCCGCCTTGACGGGCGTGGGTAGTGTCGGACACTCTGGAGGACAAAGGATGGCGGGCGTTACCTCTCCACCCCTCGTTCCCATTAGGATTTCGGCCAAAATCCAAAAACCTGGATCAGCTTAGGACGATGATGGCCGAATGAAGTCGAAGATTTTGCCATATGCCGGCTTTTGCAATTACATAAAATTGAATGGAATCTTGTGTGTGACATGGACAAAAAAAGACATTGTCAATATGTAAACAATAATAAAACCTCTTATTCAAGGTCCTGGCCCCGGCTCAGGGAGGGGGCGGGGGGGGGGGGGGGTCATGTCCCCCATGACTCGTTCCATACAAAAACAATGAGATAAAAATAGTGGTAAACTAACGTAAAAATCAGAAAATTCAAGTCTTTATAAAATAACTAGTTAGGAGTTGGTTTTACCAAAATTATTTGTTCTCAAGATATGAAGCACACATCCAGACCAGATGAAATCGGTTCAGTGATTCACGAGATACGCTCGATTTTCCAAAACTCCGCAAACGCCATTTTTAAAAGCTACTACTTTGGGATAGGCATTATGGTTTTTTTTACATCCTTTTAAGTATATCTAACTGCCACGTCAAAGAAAATATCTACACTCAAGTTTTACTGTATGTTGCCATACAGCTGCCATCTTCGAATAGCCACCATTTCTAAAAGCTAGCACTCTGAGTTGGCCACCCGGGTTGTTTAACATCCTTATAAGTATGTCTAACTACCCTGTGAAGGAAAGTTGGTACCTCCGATTTTTACCGCAAAACGAGTCAGCCTATAAACTATATATCCAGCTGGACGCTCCAGATAACGTGCATGATGCACCTAATCGCAGAACAGAGATAGTACAGTACGCAAACATGGTCGGAGTTTTCCTGGATCGGGACGTGGAGAAGGCCTTTGACCGTATATGACACTAGGGCCTACTCTTCAAGCTAGAGTCCCAGACCAGCCTGCCACTGGGCCTCATCCGGATAGTGGCCTCATTCCTGGAAGGCCGACACTTCCACTTGGCAATAAAATGAAGGAAGGCTCCTCATGGCAGTTGCCTATCACCGCTGCGCTGCTGTACGCTATCTACACGAACGACCTACCCACCCCGACTCCGGGACAGCGCGTATTTTGCATCTTTTAGGAGCTCAACAGTCGCAGCCGCAAAACTCCAACGGGTGCTAGACCTGCAGCCAGACTGACTGGGCCGTTGGAAGATGGCCGCAAATGTGGGGAAGAACAGCACGCAGCACGCAGCGCGTACACGAACAGCACGCAGCGCGTACACGCACCACTGCACTCTAACTAAGAAGACAGGATATAGCTTAAAGACCATCAGACGAGTACCTCGGCTGCCACATCGACCGGGTGTTGCGCATGGTTCCAATGGTCGACCACGTCACGACCCAGGCAGGGCCGCGCGCACACTTCTTCGCCCGGTCCTATTGTCTAGGCTGGTACTCCGCACCACGCTGAGGGTGTATAAGACTTGTATCCACTCCAGATTAACCTACGCAGCGCCAGCTCCCTGACTCCCAGACGTGCGGTTTCGCTCCTGGGGACTGCTCTACCTACTGCCTTAGGACCTGCTATGGAGCCCCACGATACGAGGTTATCCTCCAGACCCGCGCCGGCAGTCACCAACTAGACTGCTGAAGACCTTCAATGCATGGCTGAGCTGTGTTGCTGGTTGCCGCCGATGACGCTTCGACGATCTTCTTCTTTTCGTGTGGGGCACCGAGTCGTTCAACGACCCGATGAACCCTGGTGTCAGAGTTTTTCAACGGCCTACTGCAAGTAGCAGGCCTCTGACATGGTTGTGTAACGACAGCCATCATTGACAGCAACCGGGACCGACGGCTTAACGTGGCATAAGCACGGAACCATCTTACTTGCGGAAAATCAGGTGGTTCAGCCTGCAATGTCCTAACCAGACTGGGAACAAATTCACAAAGTGATAAATATCAATTGTGAGTGACCCCACCGGGAATTGAACCCGGAACCTTTGCGTGGCAGGCAGGCATACTAACCACTGCGCCACATCGACTGTCGGCTTCGACGATGACAGGTTGACGACAACTGTTATGGTCTGCCGCGACCGCAACTGCCGTCACCAATATTCGAAGGCAGCCGTGGACACCTGTCCACGATTATCGTCGATCCGTTGATCACTACCTCAAACGGTGAACGATGCCGTCGACCCCACGCTGCTTACCTCTAAGCATTCTATTTGGTCACAAAAGTAAGCAAAGCCCGAGATTTTGGCAAAAATATTATAATAAATCTAAACAGATCCGGGTTTTTAATTAAAATCCTAGAGTGGTTCAGGGTTTTCATTAAGCATCTAGATTAGTTGGTAAAACTGAGTTAAAATTTTGTCTTCTGCCAGTGTTTGACCAAAAAGCTAGGTTTTGAATGCCATTCCCTTGTCACCAGTCTTAGCATCCGCAAACAAGATTCGAATACCTTTCAGGAATATCGCACAAATTCAAAAAATATTGTGTAAAATATATCGTAAGAAGATAATTATTTTTCATAGTACCGAACCTCAAATTGTCGTTTAAATACGATAATTATTGTACGGTTGGCAACACTAAAGCTACCGGAAGTGGAGTTTTTTTTCTTATTATTTACGGCTGCGTTCAGAAGTTTACGAATTTTCCATCAAATGAGACGAACACGCACCGTAGCTGTCAAATAATGCGTTTTATTTCTACGAAACCAGTCAAAAATGCAAGGGAAAAGTAGGATAGCTAATCAAACAACTTAAACAACTTGAATATTTTGTCTCGCTCTCAAATATTATTGATAGCGCGATTTATGCAAAAGAGTTGCGATAACCTAATAATAAAAAAAATAACTGGCCATCCACAAGTCGGGCTCGCGAGCGAAGGGTTCCGCGCTTAATATACAATTACACATTAGACTTTTGAGTCCACTAGTCAGTCACCTCTTACAACACCCACGTAAGTGTGCTTCATGTCCTAAGCATTTTCAGCAGAGACTCTTGTGTGTTTTCCAAACAAAACGGAAAACATTGGTTTACATTGTGGCATGTAGGGGATGGAAACCGGAATTCCGGAATATCGTAAAACCGGAACATCGGAGCGCGCCTAGTGTTGGCTGGTTCAATTAAATATTATAAATCGATTGACCGGGTACTGTAACGGTACCGGTACTGTGAGGGAACGGTACCGAGGCCTCTGACATGGTTGCAGAGGCCTCTAACATGGTTGGAAAGGCCTCTGACATGGTCGCAATGACTTCTGACCTATTTTCAGAGACTACTGTAGCCCTTCATATTTTTGTGTTTACATACACGACTGACGTCTGCCTGTTGACCTTCTGCTAAAGATGTCCACCAAAAAAGAGGCTACTTTTATAGGTCATGAAATTCTCAGTAACCACAGTAAAAGGCTAAAACACTGAATCGGACTTAACGCTTTTCTGCATTTTCTATCGAATCACGGCCTTAAACATGAAATCATAAAAACATCTATGGGGTGACCCGTGACACCACTAAACTCCGTTTCGGGTTTGAACCTAGATAGCTAGGCCATTAGCTCAGCACTTTAACAATAGTAAAGTTATCACATGTATTCTAAATAGAATGTCAATCTTGTATTAGATAAGTATACTTTATTGATTAGTTTTTTGCTATGTAGCTATAGTACATAATGTAAGTGAATTTAAGGTCTAATGTAACCAATAATTAGTACTATTACAAAAAAATATCTATTTTTATGCGTAGAACAGAGATTAAGCGAATTAGAAAACTGGCACAAATCTTTTTTATAAAAAAATCCGATTCCGAGTTTCATAACCGGAATTCCGGTTTTGACCTCCAACTTCGGAAATCAAAACCGGTTTTGAAGACCTTCCGATTTTACATGCCCTAGTGGCATGGTCACTTACTTACATTTCTATGTGGGGTGAAATTTTAGTAGTGACCGATAGCGAAAACTCAGAGCCGACTAGTGATAAGGAACAACTTTCCCCAAGGAACATAGGTCGAAATAGGAAAAAAAAATTGAACTTCCCATACAAAATTGCCGACTAAATAGCTGAGTTACTATGAGAGGTAATTTTTTTATTTTGACCTATGTTCCTTGGGGAAAGTTGTTCCTTATCACTAGCGGGTTCTGAATTTTAGCTATATGTCACTAGTAAAATTTCACCGTATATAGACGCCACAATGTGATAATCAATTCTGGGCCCACCCCGAATTTGAAAATGGGCACAAACTAACATTTACACATATCTAAAGTCTGCAGCTGCACACACAACATTCTTCTATAGTCTGAGTGAGTACCTACGGAAGTACGGAACCCTAAAATGAAAACAAAATGTCAAGGTCACGTTAATGTTCTTTCTGAACAGTTTGTTTTGTGTTTTCTTTGTTTTCTTTCATATTAATCGATAATAGTGATTTAAAATGGTTTGGATTTCGACTTATCACCATATTTTACCACACTGTTCATTATATGTCCAAGACAATACAGTATTTCTGGTTATTTTTCAGTTACTGTTGTTACAGGGCGCTGTTAAAGTAGAAGGCGGTTAAAAAGCTCGCACACGGGTGTATATTGGGTCGCTGGACGACTCAAAGTCCCATACGAAAAGAAGGAGCACCTACATTGCAATAGCAAGCAATGTTTACATACCAACTAAAGTGATTACTTAGACAGCGGTTACCCAAGTATGTCAGAGGCCTGCGACTTGTAGTAGGCACTTCAAACCTAGACACGAGGATTCATCGGGTCGCTGGACGACTCGCTGTCCCAGCGGTTACCCAACTATGTCAGAGGCCTGCGACTTGTAGTAGGCACTTCAAAACTAGACACGAGGATTCATCGGGTCGCTGGACGACTCGCTGTCCCACCCGAAAAGAAGAAGAAGAAGAAGTGAAAGTGAAACAGACAGAACACTGACATATTATGATGAGAAACAATTGTGAAGAAATTCCCGATGAATATGGAGAGAAATATTTGTTATTTATGGTCTCCGGTAACTCACTATTTTCTTCTTATATGGCTTAAGCCAGGTATTCATTTGGGAAAAAATCCCTAATACTTTGTATAACAGAATATGTTAATGGACAGTGCCCCCAATGTGTTCGCATTTTTTCGGGAACTTCGTTTAGGTACCTAGGGTACGTTGGGGTAAGTTCGGCCAAGGTGTAAGGACCGTACGAGTTGATTTTCGGCGAATTAAGCAATAGCAATTGACTAGTGAGAACTGACAATCGGCGAACAATAAAATGGCTTCATGCACAATTTACCAGTTATACAAAATATTGCTTAATTCGCCGAAAATTCCCCCAACGTACTATACATTGTTCAAAACACATACCCATTGGGAACATTCTCTTCTCCTGATACTTTGTGTCATGTACAAAGTTCCTGGGCTTTGTCCCCAATGAATAAGTACCTACCCGTTTTTGGTTTTTTAATTTCCCATTTTTGGGTCATTTATTTAGGTGTAGATTAGAGTTCCAAGCAAGGCATTTGAAGTAAGTTTAGTAACTCGTCTACCGGGCAGAGATTGCTCAATTCAAACATCCTCTACCTACCCAAAAGAAGAATGAATGAAGCCAGACTAAGATATTGGTATTCCTATTTCAGACATCATAAAGAGAAAGATGCCAGATGATCCCAAGGAATTAGGTGAAATAGTTCCTACAAGTAAAACTGATCACTGTTGTCGGTCTGGGAATTCTACTGGCATCCTACCCCGTTGATGAAGATGCCTGATGGTCTCATAGTCCATTATGCAGTTTTGGCTTGAAAGTCATTTGCCGGCTTGTTAAAGTGTTGTAAGTTGGATAAAGCCAGGTATCATTGGGGACAAAATCCCAATTTGGACATATTTTGAACTATGTTCCCAAAAAAAGCGTACACATTGGGAACATTGTTCAGATATATTGTATATTATACAAAGTATCTGAGATTTTGTCCCCAATGAACACCTTGCTTTGATTGAATATCAAGCTCTATTATGAAGAAAATTTATGTTTGAATTCATAAAGATAGTGAATAAAGGTGTTGCTAAATGATTCGAAAATAAATAAGTATTGACTCAAAGACATGTTTTATTTATTTCATCCCTTAATAACTAATAGTAAGGAGTTTTTCACCGTTCAATTGTCATGCTCAATATTTAATAACTCAAAACACTGGTGTCTAATTAATAAAGTTACCTGCGACTTAAAGAACACAAACAAAACTAACACCTCATAACACATACACTTAGGTTATTAACAGCCATTTCATAACTGCGACTTCATCAACATTATTATTGTGTTGGACTTTCCATTGCTCAGCCACTTCTATGACTACAATAAACGGAGCATCCTAATAATTGGAATCTAGGGCTTGCTAGACAGATCAAAATTTCATCTCTTCATGACTTTGTGTGAAGCAGCCTATTTTTTATTCGTAGGGATGACTGTATTGAATGCAGTGTATTCTCTTTTCAGTAGGTAGGCATAAGAATTATAAGGTAGTTAGGAATGATGGGTTTTCTTAACATTGAGCTTTATCCAGTCATCCGGTGGCATTTGTATCAGATCTTCTGAAATAACTGATTGGTTTTGGCTGGTCAGCTCTCAGTAGATCTCGCCGACTGATGGTTTGTGACCTATGGATATTCCTGTAATGAAGATTTGCATCCATTTTCAAGTCTTGATAATCGCGCTGGGCGTTCGCGGCAGACCTGACGACAAGTAGGAGTAGTTAAGTTATATTCCTTGCTGTCGATTCACTTCATTATTTGAGGCTGAAGACCTTCATCTGCACATCACATCGGTGAATCAGCTTAGAGGCCAGCCCAGGCCCATTGCCGCCAGTCCTTCTGCTTGAGCGCCTGGTTCTAGATTGATGCCGATTGATGGAGTGCAGTTATCTGTAAAAAAACCGCACCAGACCCGAAATACTGCCCGGTATAAAACTGTAAATCAATTTTTTCGATAACAAGATACTTGCTGACGCCGTACTTTGCGTCATAGCCCTAGCCGTCACCTTTTTGACAGACATTACTTTGTCGGGGAATCCACTGCGGCAAAATACTTTAGCATACTCGGCACGCGACCGTAGGTAGGTAGGTCAGCTGTCAGTCAGTGTCAATGATGAACGTCTCAGCCGTTTTACACTCTGCAATTTATTTCCTTCGTTTCTGAACGCAGCGTTTTCATCTTGCGACAAACGATGTGCATGTGCATGCGACAGCATGCGGAACGGAACGAACGGAAGTACAATAGTTGGTGGCTGGTGGCCGTCAATTTTAGCCCACTGGTCTATTATTAGTGGTATAGCCGCAAGTGTGTATGGCCTAACCTTAGCCTTTGTTCACGGTGTCCTACTATAAAAATTATACCTAACTAACAACAATCAGTTCTACGATAGAACAGGTGGGAATATCTTTCCCGCTTTAGTTGCACGGTGAAATTTTTTGTAAAAAATGAGCACTGTCTTTATTACGGTGCCACAAAGTGCCACTTGTTCTACATTTTAAAAATATTATTCTTCAAAGCAGTAGAATACCTAACAAAATGGTACAATATCAAAGTAGCAGAATGACAAATATCGAGAATGTTATGTGCTAGAATGTCAAAATGCCAGAATGTCAACATAACTTTTAAAACGCCACAATGCCAATCAAACAGAATATTAAAGTGTCGGAATGTTGAAGTGACAAAATAACGTAATAGAATTTTTAAATGACAGAATGTCTAAGTAGCAAAATGACAGAAGGTCAAAATAAAAGTATTCCAAATGTGTAAGTTGCAAATGATTAATTTAAAGGCAGCAGACTGTCTAAATTCCAAAATGTCAACGTAGCAGAATGGGGAAATGACAAAAATTATAGCAGCAGAATACCATGTCATCTCTTAGACATTGTGGCATTTTTACATTTTGCTTTTACCTTTTACATTCTTCTGGCACAACAACAATCTGCTATTTTGACGTTCTGGCTTGTTAAAAAACTATCACGTTGACGTTAAACTATAGGTATTATGACATTCTGGCATTTTGACATTCCGCTACTTTGACATTCTACTTTCTTCAACAATAATATTGAAACTGATTCGGTTTCGACCGCTGCCATTTATTCGTCGCTGCTATTTATTTATTTGAAAGTTTGGCGAATAATTCTGCTAAGTGTATTCTACAACAAACAATTCTAGGAAATTGCACCTAAAGCACATCTGGCATTGCGTAATATTGATGATCGGATTACCATGAGGTGCAGAAATTCTACTATCGCATTTCTGTACCCAACTTACCGTTAACATCAATTAATTGAAACTTCTTCTTGCTTTGACATTGGCGAAATCATCGCATTATAGCTGCGATGGCGACGGAAGCATCACGGATGGTGGGTGATGCTTCAGTCGCCGTCGGTGACTTAAGTAACTCTTTGACGGGCTTACGGACTATCAGACGTTACGAAATTATTTTGTGTGTGTTTTACATAAAATGAAACAAAATGTAATGCTCACCGTCTCTAATATACCCATTATAAACCTTACACTTTCTTGTAAATAGGTGCTATTAAAAATTACTATTTGTAATGGAGCATTTACTATTTATTTTAGAGAGTAGGTAGGTAGGGAGAGACTCCATTATACAGGGTGAAAGGAAATTCGATACTCACATTCTACATGATTTTGTGTTCTAACAAAACATGTCGCGCAGTCCCAATTTGATTTGGGATAAGGGCAGGCAGATGATGATGATGATAATAATTCCCTGGAGGAGGTACGAGGGGAGTCCATTTCCAACATATTCATCCATAAAACTAAGTCGGAAATAATTTTGTATTTTTTTTTAAACTTTGATTTTTATGTAGAATTGTGTACCCTTTCGGTTATCCGATGAAAAGAGAAGTTGTTACTTTAGTTTCTACGCATTTTTCCATAGTGATTTTTTGATATAAAGTATCATAGCAGACGCAATCGACTGCAGTCTGTCATATTTCGCAAAATCAAAGGATGTATTATTAATGCTTTCCGATAAGTACCTGGTTCTATGGAAGAATATTATGCCTTCCGTCTTACCTCTTCCAGGAAATGTAAGTATCGAATTACCATTCACCCAGCGTTCACCCTTAATAAATCTATTGCATACAATAAAGAATTTTCATAAAAACTACAGGTATTAATTTCTAATTATAAATTATGTAGGAAATTGTTATTTGGTAGCAGATTTTAAGTATGCGATTAGATCTGCGCGTTCGTTGGCTTTCTTTAGTCCAGCAAACACCATCTTGGTGCCAGGAATATATTTTTTAGGGTTTTCGAGGTATTCAAACAATGTGTCTTCACTCCAGGTTATTCCTGAAAGAAATCAGAGTAAAACTTGTGAGTTGGATTTACATCCTAAAATGCTAAGTTGCGAAACGTATTTTCTTTCTTTCTTTCAAAATGTCATGGTAGTGCAACGTGATAGTAACAAAAACGATGAAATCACAAAGCAGCATGCATGACATAGTCGCAGATTCCATTATGTAATGAGTAAAGGGGAAAAATTATCAATAAATAGAAAAAAACAAAAAAAACTTGAGATTACAAGATCACCGACTGTGGCGAGCGGATATTAATGTTGGCCACTTAACTTAGCATCAACATAAGTTATCCGATAACATTTATATACTTAACAAAAATACAAGATTTCTTCTTGTTAGATAATGCTATACATGAAGGCTTTGTCTACTTTACTAAAATTACCACTTTACCGAAATGACTACTTTCAAAATGTTTACTATTTTGTAGACATTTTCCACAAGATAGTAATTATTGGAACACTTGGTGTTTTAATCAAACACTAGATATTGATATTAACTTTTTGGTTACAAAGTTAATACAAACGAAGCAAGCGAAAAAAATTCACGCCGCCAGCGGGATTCGAACCCACGTCTTCTGACAAGCCGGGTCAGACGTGTTAAGCCGCTACACCATGGCAGGCTCTGCCCGAGGCGGCGAAATTGTGATCCACTTGCTTCGTTCATATTTGTTTGTCACTTGACTACTCACGGGTAGCTTGAGCGCCATCTATGACTTTGTAGTAGAACTATAGAATTTTTTCCGCTTACTTCGTTTGTATTAACTTTGTAACCAAAAAGTAATATGACTACTTTCGTTCACAAAAAGACTTTTTTACCAAAATGACCACTTTACTGAAATATTTCGTATTTTTGTCAGAATGACAACTTTACCGAAATGGCCGTTTTTTACCGAACCGCCTCAGAAGAAGGGGTATTTTTTTTTTCGAGATTATGTATTGGGATGACGTCGGCTAGATGAGATGAGATGAAATGTATCCCTGCCTGCATCCCCGAAGTCCAATAAATATTAACCGCTAACAAATTAAATTCTGTTGCCCGTGGTCCACCTTATCAAATATTATGCTCACGTCAAGAGCTGTCATCAGCGCGCATGCAAATTAGTTTTAAAAAAAAGTTGTAGTATGGTTGAAGGCCGTGAAGAGATCTACATTTTAAGTGACAGCTGTCAAACTCAAAACACGTTCACTCTGTTCACGTCATTTTGGGAATGTAGACGTTTTGTGAAAGTGGGCATTTTGGAAAAGAAGTCATTTTGGGAAAGTAGTCATTCTAGGAAAGTAGTCATTTTAGGAAAGTGGACTTTACGTGCCTAAAGGAGGTTTTGGTTTATTTACACGTTTACAAGTTAATTTTGCGTTCGTGGAATATTATTTTTTAAATGATTATTTATAACCGACTAAAAACTATTAGGTAGGTACACAATAATACAAAATGTAAAAATGTATACCTAATGTATAAATCTTGTAAACTCCCTATCTGCGGCAAATCAAATTAATAATAATAATACCTTTTGCTTTATTAGCGTCTGAATACGCGTAGCCAGGTGATGATCCTGTCCTTTTGCCAAGGAATCCGTGTAGGTTAGGTCCAACTTTATGTTTACCACCAGATTCAACCTGCGACGAGTAAATAAATAAATATAACATCACTCACACTGCAGCACCGGTTTCGAAATCTGGATGTAGTTGGGGATTTCCTAACCTAAAATTAATATGCGTCTGACGCAAGTTAAAAACGCACGCAAATCGTGTGTTTAAAAGCTGATAGGACTGCTGATCAATATGCCAAAAAGACTTGTATTCAGGCCAAAATCGACATTTAAAAAAGTTCCGAAAGGCGCCAATTTGAAAATAACATCTTGTGACTTGTCTGCGTTCCGTTTTCCATACAAAAGTTCAATGGAGTTATGTATGTAAAGGAGACAAGAGTCGGTTTAAAAAACTTGATGGGGAGTCCCGTGGGTATATAAGATTGTCGCAAAACACTAAAAAGAATTTTTAAATCATCAGATTTCCCCGTAAAAAGCGAGTCGCCACTTTACGAAAATAGATGGAGCTACTGCTGCAATAAATACCTACGTTTAATTTTATTGTGCCAAAAATACTGATTATCTTTTAACTATAAGCAGTTTTGCGACAAATTTACGTGTGCCTTCATCATTCAGAATAAAGTTTCTTTAAAAAGAAACTCTACAGCTCATGTGTAACCCGACTGAAGTGCAGTTTTTCGTTTGTATGACGTAACGAACCACCTTAACTTCTTTCTGCTACTTTTCCACCAAGCTTTAATTTTTTATGTTAAATTGAATTAATTAATAAACTTCATTGTTTTTTAACTAACGGTATGACACTGGGCACATCTCTGGACGAAGATCTTTTTGCCGTTTTCTGCGTCTCCTGCTGGAACGCCCATTGTTTGCTGAAAAGTGAATAATAATTTATTACTTATAAAATAGAGATTCCTCAGATCATCCATAACATCACATTCACATTAGTGTTCGTACGATCATGTTTTATATGTTTATATAAAGAATTTTTTCTAAGACGAAGCAGTTAGAATATTCTACTGTAATTTTTTTTTCACTTTTAATTTAACGTCGAACCGTTTTTCGGCTATTACCATTAATGTTTTTTTTTTTCTCAAACTTAGCTAGGGTAGCTTAGGGATTACAAAATTGTAAATTTTAGAATAGGAGCACTTCTGGGCAGGTTTTTGGGGGGTTTTCCTGTCCAGGAGGTCCGACTAACAATACGCATGTAACGCCTTTTTAAAATCTTGACCGAATTTTGTTTTCACTTACTGGTCGTTGAGGCATAAAGTTACATGCCGTGTGGTTAGCCTGGCCAGCCCCGAGGCAGTGCCTTTATTTTTATTTTTTTATCCCGCCCGAGCCGCGTTTATACTAGGAATAAAAAATTGTTATAAAAAGGAGAAAATTGTGCCTTGCAAATTTCTCCTTTTTACAATGACTAATCCATTTCTGTGTAATATTGACTATCAATAAGTAATATTTTATATTCTATATTGAATAAAGAATTTTGTATTTGTATTACATGCAGCGTACGTGTCAGCAGTGACAGTTCATACCTATACAGGATGCAAAAACTTCAAATATTTTGAGCGGTGAACCAGACCATGAAACTGAATAACTTTCCCTAAAAAAACATAGGTGAAAAGAGTTGTTGGATCTCACACTCACATACAAATGCACCAGTCGAGCGAGTGAGTTTGAACGAGAGGTATTTTCTTTTTCATATTTCGACCCTCAGACCAACAATACCTATTGTTAATCAGTGTTTCGACCTATGTTCCTTGGGAGAAGATATTCAGTTTCATGGGCTGGATCACCCCTCAAAATATCATTTGCAGACTTGCAGTTGATTTTTTTAAACCTGATGTATGCTAGGGGAAGGGGAAAATAGCCACTCTACTATTCAAGAATACCCAGAATAGACCTATGAAATGCCACATCTCTACCACTTATTATTTTCTGCATGAAGCTACTAGGCAATCTAATTTGAAAGTTGGGCAGGTATGCAAGTATATTCTCGGGGTAGGGTAGGTAATAAATATGAAGAAAAATGAAAAACAAAATTTCATGATTTTTCCTTTATTTTCATTAACAGTTAATTTAAATAGATTACGGTAAGATGTACCTAAGTACATACTAAATCACTATTGGTAACATTAGTAAAATGTTGCGCCTAAAATAAATTAATTGAGTTTGAAACCAAGGAACTATTGCAAATAAAATGCTAATTGTCATCTATTCAGCAACGGATTTCCATAAGCCTCTGCACACTTTATTGTAGAATTTCAAAAAAGAAGTGATTTTCTTAAAAACCAGAAAAAAATGCACATGTTTCTTTTGTGCATTTTCTGAATACTGCCAAGCCAATGCATGCCCATCGAAGTTGAGATTCCTTGAAAAATCATCTCAATACTTGGTCCAAAAATTATTTTGTTATTGCTTTTGGGAAATCCGCTACTGTATTCATATAATTTAAAACATAATTTAACTTACACATTTGTAATGCTATGCAATACAACGATTGTATTCACACAACTTGTACTCACAGTGACATTCTAAATGACATAAGTGTACACAAGTTAACATCACAAGTACGATACTGATACTGATTGGGCTAGAAAATAAGAAGGACATTCCAGTAATGTAATGGAAAACGCTCCTTATTTTGTAATTGTCCTATTGTTGTAGTGTTTAGGCGGTAGACTGCTTGAGGTAGGCGATGAGGTCGGCGCGCTCCTGGGGCTTCTTCAGACCGGCGAACACCATCTTAGTGCCAGGGATGTATTTCTTGGGGTTCTCGAGGTACTCGAATAGGGTGTCCTCGTTCCAGCTGATACCTGGAAACAATACACAATATTTTTTATTTTACAAAAACAGGGTCACACTTTTAGCCCTAGTTTCCACTTTAATTTATTTAGGGGCTAAATATTTCGAAGAGTAAAATCTACCTAGCCCACAAGTTAGAGAAACGGCGCGCGGGGCGCCTCCTAGGCTATCAACTTATTAAATGGAAGAAGTTTCCTCAAAAATCCTAGGTACTAAATCAGAGAAGTTTTGAAGCTATACGACATACAAGCTATATGACACATTTTGTGGCGTCCAAAATCCTTGTTCGTATTTAGACCTATAATTTATTCGAAAGTTGTTTGATATGGGCTGGTTTAATCCTGGCAAATCTATTAAGAAAATTAAAAGTTCACCTAGTTTTAGCTTATCATTATCATATCAAGGACCTTGAATGATATTGTAGGTTCATTGTTATCTATAGCTTTTGAGCATCTATCAGATTGATAACGCGGTAAATTACTGGCTATCTTGATAAGAGAATAAAGTTATGTTCTAAAATTGTATCAGCTGGGCTGGGATAGTTACATAACATAGCTTAACCATTTGAAATGAGTAATGAGGAAATTTTTTATTTTAAACTAAGTAATTAATTTTAAAAACATAACATCAGTCATACATTTCTATTTTATCCTGTAACTAGCTTTCTGTCCCGCGGTTTCACCCGCGTCTTAGTGATTCTTCTAATTCATTCAGTCAATTTGGGCTTAGTTACTCATCAAGAGATGTCGCTGTTAGTTTCTAAAACGCGAATCGGCTCAGTCGCGCCACCTATTTTAAAAATATTGGAAAATGCGTGATCCCGAAGGAATGAGACATTTCTCCGTGGTAAAAAGTAGCCTATGTGTTATACTAGATGCTCTTCTATATTTGTGCAAAATTTCATGTCAATCTAAGCAGCCGTTTTTGCGTGATGTCGTAACAAACACACACACAAACATCCGCCTTTATAATATTATAGTAGGATAATTTGAGCCTTATTTAAAAACTACAGCATTATCCGCGCGGGTTACGCGAAATTTGATTGTTTATTAATTTTTACCATTAAGGATACCGTGAACCTATGTACCACACAGATATAGCCAGAGTTTGCATAGGTCTTTTTTAATTTTACAGACTATTTAACTGCACTGGAGCAATGTGAACTGGAATAACTTTAGCCTAGTCATAAACTAACCAACCTAGGAATAATTTTTTGACTAAATGTGATTATTATAATTATGATATTAATACAACTAAAAAGAAGGAAAAGGCAACACCTCAAACTTTTCCACAAGTCTTACTTTTCACTAGTTCCCATTATTTAACTCTACTTGTAATAGGTAGTTGAAAAACTCTGTCACCAGGGTTCATTGGGTTATTGGATGAATCTGTGTTCCATGTGAAAAAAGAGATACTTGTAACACTTACCCTTTGACTTGTTGGCGTCTGAGTATGAGAAGCCAGGTGCCTGACCGGTCTTGCGGCCCCAGATGCCGTGTAGGTTGGGTCCAACCTTGTGTTTGCCGCCAGCCTCAACCTGAAATTCACATTTAAGGATATTTTAAGAATGTTTTTCTTTAAAAACTTTTGCTTTGTTTTCTATTCTAATTTGCCACCCTAGGATGGACAACCTGGGGTGAGATCTTGGAAATATTTTTCCAACCAGTAATCCTAACGTACAATCAGTCTTTCTGAGGGAGGATTGGTACACATCCATAGAATAGGTTACTGATCAGACATACTATAGTGTCCATCCATCCTAGGGTAGCTGTAAGGACTTACTTGTTTAGTCTTCTCAAGATTTGTGGAAATGAGTGATAAAAATGTTTGAAGTGGAGCGAAACATTGCACATCTAAGTAATAGAAGGAAAATGCTTTCCAACATTATGTAACAGTACCTACTTACTAAGAAATAATAAATGACCTTTAGAAGAATACTAACTCATTAATAATAGTGTAACAAGTGATGTCTCAAGGACTTAAAACACATAATGAACAATACATAGTATTTTATACTTACTGTGTGACACTGTGCGCATCTTTGCACAAAGATTTTCTTTCCGTTGTCAGTGTTTCCAGCGGGAACTCCCATTGTTGCCTGTAACCAAACTAAATATTTAAAACTCACTCTATACTATAAATACAACTAGTCTAAAACCTTGACACAAATAAAATGCATGTAGGAGTAGTCTAATGGAAACTAAGTCAATACAGGAAAAATGAAGGAAATCTAGAAATGTGTAATACCTTGAATTATACAATTTATACAACTCTAAATGTAGTATAATGGGCAATAAACTAGGTTCATAGGTATGTAATTGTCTGCAACTGTGTACGATTTGCTTCCTACAGTGATTCGAAGTCTAAATGTAAAAAGATAAGGTTTCAATGGCAACATTTCATTATTCATGATGAAATCTTATCTAACTATGCAATTAGCTGTTCTAAAAGGGAATTAGGTCAGGATGGGTACTCAGGTCAGGATCAATGTCACGAGGGAATTCCAAGGCACGGGTGGCGTAACTCTTACGTAAGTCACTGAAATAGTGATTCGCGCGGAAAAACTTCAACCGAAACACTCAAAAATCACTTCAAGCAAACAAGAAACTAAAATATTAGCTGTAAGATACATTTTATTGATATAAAACCCACGAATTCAAAATTTATAGGTTATTTCATCATCAAAGGTTTTGGAGGCAAATGCTCGAGTTTAAATTAAAATAGCACATTTAGTAGTTTAGAAGTCAATTTTACATTTATATTATGTAAGTTTTACTCACTTTTTAGATTAACGGAGACCTTTTATCACAATTTTACGTAAAAGTCGAGGTTTCGATTTTTACACGACAATGTCAGACGAAATGTATGAATGACTGACACATTGACATGACACACACACACACACTAAGGCAAGTTGTGTTGCCAGATAATCGTACCACAAGCTCCCCAAATTGTCCAGAAATCTATACTCTATCCGCGCGATGAAGATAATACCAGAAAATACAAAATGATTGCCATTGGTTAGCGATAACGAGGCACGGGTGCGTTTACATGGCGGTGCAATTTCAGTCTACTTCTGTGGCTTGCACGGAGCGGACGCGTTCTTTTGTTCTTATATCGATTGTTTTATTTCTCCTACGACCTAGCGCGTGTTTTGGACTATTTCCTGTGAAACATACACAGATGTATTTACCTAAAATTGTTTTTACTTATTAAATATTGTAATAGACCAAAGAAAACCAAATTTAATAGTAAAAAATATTTATGAGTCTTCTTTAACCAAAGAGCCATGTAAACGCATCTTTACGTTTTTACACAATTGTTGACGCCCACTTACCTGGAAGGGCAATCATTTGTCCCTTTCACTTGCATACAAAAGTGCGGTTGAGAGGACGCTATATTATCTTCATCGCGCGGATAGAGTATAGTGATAATAAAAAAAGGTGGCCACAGACAAACGTGTCTATAACGATGTCGTGTACATAATCGTACGACAAAGGTATCGCCTCCCTCCCATCCCGCTTGATACATCTTTCCATACAAATTACCAATCTTCATCGACGTGCGCTACAAAATAATATAACTCTCAGCGCTATCGTTGGCATTGTCCAAACGCGTGAATAGATATATGTCGCAAAGGAGAATGACAATTCCTGGTCTAAAAAATTGTCGCGCCTAACAAAACATTTAAAACAACATATAATATCCTAAATTTTAACGAAGTATTGCCACAAAAATTGTAACACAAAACAGGGAAACTAAGCTTTAGAGGTTTTGCATGCAACTGTTAGCTTTTTTTGCCAAAGATTTTATTGAGGCGTAGTAAATCTTTTGCAGTCCAGCAAAAAAGAGTAGAAATTAAATAAAATGGAACTAAAAAAAATTCATATTAAATTGTTGCCATTCATAGTCAATGTTGCCATTTAATTTTAAAATTTCATAGAAAGTGGCGCCCTCATTTTTTGTCTACTTTTTTTGCTGGATAGTACACTGCCACTTTTTTTTAGAAATAGAAAGCCAATCTTCATGACTTTTGCATTTTTCGATATTCAACTTTAACATTTAACAATTCCAGATTTTCTGTCATAATTAAATTAATATCAGTGCCAAAATGATAAGCAAAAAGAATCATGCCCACTCTAGTATGGATGTTCGTCTATTGCTTGCCTCACTACTTGCAGGCCTCGCCTCAAAGCCAAAGTTAAATAATTATAAAGACTAATTATTGCTTAACATTTTGTAACTGAAAATAATTTAATAATGACAGGAGATTTGAAGTTATTGAATGTTAAAGTTGGGTATCAGAAGAGACAAAAGTGCTGAAGTTTGGCTGCATATCGAGTATTTCGTTCTAAAATCGTCATCATTAGCTATACCGAAGCAAACAGAGCAAAAAAGGTTCAAATCCCAGTAAAATCTTTGGTAAAAATACCTAACGGTAGAACGACCTTTAAATATTAAGTTAGTTTCCCTGTTTTGTACAACAATTGCCGTAGCTATTCTGCATTAGAATGAGGGATATTACATATTGCTTTAATTTTTATTTTGAGGCGAGACAATTTCTTAGACCAGAAATGGGCATTCTTCTTTGACTCTAAAATATAAAGTAATAGCACTCGAATATGAAGATTGATGATATGATATTTATTTATAAGATACGTTTGTATCTTTACTTAAGAAAGTTAATCGTCTTGTCTTTCATTTTCCCAAAATTGCCTCAAAACCATGTTTTCTAAAAGCAATAATAAACTCCCAAACATTGTGGGCATTCTTCTCAATCTGGCAACACTGCACGCACGAGATGGTTAGATGGCGCTGTTGTCGCGGATGACGTGAACGAAGTTTTCCGGAAACTCTCCGAGATGAACCGAGAAAAGCCGAATTAACTACGAAGATTGGCGCGCCCATTTCAAACAGTTGCGCACGCATTTTACACTTGCGCACTGTGGATGAAGTCAAGATGGGGAGTCCTGAAGACAGGCATTCCTGTGCAGAAACATTTGCAGGTTTCTCAGATCAGAGAGATGTATACCGAATTGATAGCTCTACAAAATATATTTTCGTCGTAAAAGCAGGGACGCAAACTATGGACGCAAAAACATACCTGTATTTTGATATTTCTCGAGTCGTGGATCACTCAAACTTGAACAAGATATTTATTCAATAAGGAGGTACTTGCTTTATTTACGGCTCATATGTTTATCAGTAAATTAATAATAACACTCACCTATTTAAGCCTCGACCATTTTTATTCAGATTTTATGTTTTCGGTTTTCGACTTGTTTGCTTTCACATACAGACAGTTTTGATACAAGTTTGACAGTAGATATCAAAATGACTGAAAAAGATTCTTACGCAGGTAAGATAATTAAAGGATAGGTAGTAACCATGTAGATTACTATACCAAATACCGCACCATGACCGTAAGTACCAAATCGAGACCAACAAACTATTAACCCCATTATTAGTTTATATTATAGGTCTTCATAAATAGGTAAAGATTTTAAGATTAGGTCCTTCGCGTTTGAAGATAATGCGTAAGAGGAAAAGTAGGTAGGCAAGCATCGAACGTTAGATAATATAACTAAGTGTGTTCCAGAAGTTATAACTGGAAGAACTTTCTGTTATCATTAAAATTTTGCCTAATTGATTTCTTCCACGTTCTACTCAATTAAGAAAGTTTCAAACTTTTATATAAGACTGCTAGATAAGAAATTAGAGAAGATAAGTACTTACTTACTAAGAATGCTTTACAGCTGATGTCCTTTCTTACTTAGTACCTAGGTATAGTATTCAGCTTTATTCCTATGGATAATTTAGGTGACCTACCTATTGTGCTAGCTACAGATGTAAATCAACCGGTTTAAAACGTTTAAAACCAAATTTCGCGGTTTAAAACCTGAAATCAACCGTTTTCAACCGTTTAAAACTCGCCTACAAAAAAAAAAGTTCTGTGTTTTACATACACATACATACATACACAAATCACGCCTTTATCCCTTGCGGTGTAGGCAGAGCGTAAACAGCCGTAGGTACCTACAATACAGCCGCTATCGCCACGTCTGACTAATATTTCAGGGCCGTTGTAGAAAAATCGTGCCGAAATGCAAAAAAATTTTTGCCGAGTAGGTACTTAGGTATGAATTTTTGTATGGAACATCCAAATTATTAATATAACCCTGTATATACAAAATTCGGTGTTTCCAACGATTTTACACTGACTTGCTCATCATAGGTTACCTACGCTCGGGCCTCGGAGCGACAAACTAGGTAATAAACCCGCAAAATCACATCATTAATCCATTTCAGTGATCCTTACCTTTGTAATATTACGAAAATGTATTAAAATCAATAAAACATTGTTATCAACCATCCGCCGTTTTAAACCGAAAAAAACGGTTGTTTATGATTTAAAACGGTTTTTTTCGTTTAAAACGATTTGGTTGAATTGGTTTTAAACCGGGCTTACATCTATAGTGCTAGCCAATACTTACTTTGTGCTATTTACTTACGACCTCTGTTAGGAAATTCCTTTATTACCTACCTACCGAAGGAAAATGAAGAAGGTTTCTATACATGTAGAGCTCTTGCAGGGTTTTGCAGTGGATTTGGAGCGTTCAATGTCTGGGTACCCTCGAGTATGAGCACCCAAAAACTTTACCTACTGAGACCGCAAAAAGTATGAAGATGGCAGCACAGTATACGATAGGACCGGCTTTGGCAAGGACGACGTAGCAAGGTATGAACTGTAAGTAGGTACTTACTACATACATACATACATATATCACGCCTATATCCCTTGCGGGGAAAAAGTCGGTGATTTACACCACGTCTGACAAAAGTTCGAGTCATTCAGAAGACTATCACCATATTGACAGGTTGTCAGCCTGTTGTCTAAACTTGCAATACAAACCAACTCTCAAACGACACCCACGGGAAAGATGTGATGCTATTCTAAGCCGGCACCACACGGTACGTACTTACTCGCTCTAGATAAAATACGAAAGTATACATAGGTAGAATTTATTATTGCTGTATTTCTTTTTACCTTCTCTAAAGAGTTTTTAAGGACTTCCAAATCAGCATGTAAGGATTAAACTTTTATAAAATGTTACACAGGTTGGATCCTTTTCCTAGGTGGATCGTTTTCCATACAAAAGTTAAATGGAGTGAAGTCTTTAAATAAGACAAAAATATGATTAAAAAACTTGATGGGAAGTCCCGTGCTTCTATAATAGGTCTATTATATTCGCAAAATAAAACAAATATTTTTTATCCATCAGATTTCTGTGTAAAAACCGTTTCGCCACTTTATGAACATAGATGGAGCTACTGCTGCAATAAACACGTTTAATTATTTTGTGGAGCTACTACTTTTCCTAACACTCTGTATAAAGGAGTACTACTTTTCGGGAACTAAAGGGAACGTACTACTTTTCCTAACACTCTGTATATAGGAGTGTAACGATATTTACGTTACTTTGTAGCCCCCTTAAAACAACATCATCGTAGGAGGAATGATGCGTAAATTCAATTTCCTGTTGGTAGGTAGGTACCTATCCTTAAATTCAAAAAGAAAATGATATTCGTGAATCAGGCAGGCAAGCAGAGGGCTTCGATATATGGATGCAACGTGAAAGGCGAGATAAGAATTCATAAATATATAATGCTGCTGTTTCTTTATGCGGGATATTGAAAATTCTGGGCTTCAGTCCCGCAGCTGTTGCCTACTTTACTGATCAAGTAAATAAGGATGAAAGTAGAATTTGGTAACACTTTGATGAAAAAAAAGTTCTAAGCCTAACATCAAAAAAGGGAATTTATTTCGTTATTGAGACCAGCAATTTTTATATTGCTATTTAGTGCCAGTTGTCCTCAAAATTAAAAAAATACTGAGTTAGGTAGGTATTCTTAGGTAATAGGTACATACATAATGATACTCCTCTTAACTCTATCGAACTAACTATACAATTTTTGAACAGATATTTGAGTAACGATGGCATAAAAATTGTCATCTTTTGTCCCACCTACCTATTACATAATGTTCAGTTAAAAATATAAAGCAAGGACGCCGCATTTTGGCCATCAATAGATTACCTACTCACATTCTATTAATAAACTCTTAGTTGGTGTAGTAGAGTTTTTGAATTGTATTTATTTATCAAAACTGTAAAAAATCTTATTACTAACACATAGCCCTATAAATCCACTTTAGGAGTTTGTCTGTGGGATCGTCTAGTCTCAATAGATTTTTATAATACCTATGTAGGGTCTTCGGTTACATTTGTGTGTGGTGGTGTTTTATTTTACTTACATTCCTACCTACATACCTACAACTTAAGTAAGTATTCAACTCGTAAAGAATTTGTCATTGACATTGAATGACGTTAAATAGGTATCGTGAATTCATACATGAACTTTGATCGTGAAGGTCGTTGTCGACTGACGCTCACTTATATATCTGTTGGTTTCCCGTTGTGACGATATTCGAAATCTTATTTTTATCTGTCCAACTCGTAGGACAATCCGTATCTACCTACGTTTAGTTCGTTTCACACTACTGCCCAAAAAAGATGTATAATGTTTTTGTACTGAATAAGTACCTAGGTAAAAATACATTGGTGAAAAATTAAACTACCTAGTAATTCACTCTAGTAAAAATGTCGCAGTACGCAACAACGTCACAATCACATCCGTACGTAATGGTTATCTTATCTATGGGCGTCGGATAAGGAAGTAGGTAGGCACAATTGTATAAGATATCTACTCGTATATTAGATTGGTATTTTGATCAAAATTATATGTAAGTACCTACCAATATTAAATAATGTTACCTATATGTTACGATACCCTATACTTGGTGAGTCTATTACACCCTTGTTGATGCAGATACCTAAGTGAACAAAATCATAAATTTTCCGCGTTTCTTCATTTTTTATCTATACGAAGAAGTAGGTAGTGGAATATTAATATTCCGCGTTAGATGTCACATTTCATACTTAGGTATATAACAATGCGGTTATTTAATTCGCGTTAAATATGACATCAAAATCGGTCCAAGTTGATCTATGGGTTTTATGGTTATGGTTTTTAGTGATATTTTATATAGTTAGATCGACATACTATAACAGAGGCAAGAAATTAAATAATAATTTAATAAGTAGCTAGGCAAATCTTACTAAACTGTGAGCACCAAGTTTTATTATCTTATCAATCATCTGTCATTGTCGAGGTAATTTATTTAAAACATAGGACATACTTTGTGACGGAAATATTACAAAAATATTTTTGAGAAAACCTTGGAACTTTAGTATGTAGGTAGAAGATAGATAATTTATCTAGTTTAATGTAAGAACTTTTACATCGCTGATTTTTGTTGGTTTTTTGGTTTTAATCTTGAAGTTTTATTCTTGCTTGGTAATAGATATTGAAGGCTGAACGCTATTTCAAAGGTTTCAATATCAAAGAAAAAGCGGCCAAGAGCGTGTCAGACACGCTCACATATAGGGTTTCGTAGTCAACGTTTAAATAACAGGTCTTTCAGCGTTACAAAGTTAATTTTGTTGCTGGTTTGTTTGCAGCTGTATGGTTACCAACCGCAAATTGAAAAACTTAAATAATTCCTTAATCTTAAGTGATACAGTATTCGTTATAGTTTTCATGGTAACTTCATATTAGGAACTATATTCCATATTTTTTTCAAATTTTCAGCATGCATACTTTAGAAGTTACAGCTGGAACAAATTATGGCTCAAAAACGCCCTTTTTAAAAGCAAATATCTCGAGACAGAAACATTTAAGAGACTTTTTTTCAAAGAAAACTCCCCTTACTTTTAAAAGACCTATTTAACGACACCCTACTCAATATTAAAGGAGAAAAAAAAAAATTTTTGCCCCCCTTTCACATGTATGGGAAGGGGGTCCAAAAAACAATTAAAATATTTTTTTCTCAACATTTCTAAATTTGGGTCAACACGATCTATCTTCACACCAAATTTGATGTCGATAGCTCCAAAACTGACGAAGTTATGAGGGCGCGGCATACAGACAGACAGACAGACAGACAGACAGACAGACAGACAGACAGACAGACAGACAGACAGACAGACAGACATGACGAAACTATAAGGGTTTCTAGTAGACTACGAAACCCTAAAAAGTAGGGGATACAAACTTTAGCTAGAAAAGTTAGAAGAGGAAAGTTAAAAAATTGTACCTAGGTAGGTAATTGGAAATAATTGGTAAACATAATAACCTTCTCTTGAGTTAAATAAGCAGCAAACAACAGATGACAAAGTGCTTTTATGTAAAAATGGCTCGTATTTTATATGAGATCCTATTTTGTCATTAATTTCAAAGAGTTAACCAACCCAATGCCCATGTTACGGTTGGTTATCTCTTTGAAATTTAATCCTATATTTTGTATGCCTTATTTTGTACTCTTTGAAATTAATCCCATATTTTTATGCGGATTTTGTAGAGTTCAATATTATTTGTTGGAATATATTCGAAGTCTGTCAGCAGTCAGCATTATGCATAATCCTGTGAGAGTTGTGGAACGCCGCGGGCTAGTCCTGACTCCTGACGTCCTGAGCAAACGAATGCAGGTGCAGCAGCAGCCCCCAGGAATACGAATTTAATAAAAATTCAAATATATGCCCTAAATATGCAATGCCTGGATCGAATTTCAAATATTGCACTTGCTTGCACGCAAGCTTCAAAATTCTTGAATACAAAATTTGCTTAGACTAGGGAAATCTAAATAATCTTAGTTTTCGATAATATCTAGGGAATTTACCTATTTTTAGTGATGCAAAAATAGCTAAAGCTAAAATTTTATAGCTGTTGTTATTCTAATTGATAAAATGGGTACATACCAACCTACATGCCTATGTCACAACTCTATATGTACCTACCTAATACCTAAAACTAACTTTCTATCTGTCCTTTCTAATCTGTTAATGGATTTAGTCCCAACCTTACATTGGATAGATTGTGATCGAATGAATTTTAATTGTATTCCGTGCCGTCCCAAACACCTAAAATATTTCTTGGTTTTCTCTCCCCAGGCGGACAAGACCTCGATTAAAAAAAAAATAGCCAAGGGTAGATTAGGCAAAATGAAATTTATTGCCTTTCCCTGTAAGCCCAAATAATATTAACTGGCCGTAAATACGTCTATTTCACCAAGATATACGGTTATTTCTGCAATAGCCTTAGATTAGGCGCAACTTAATGCCATTTACGCCCACTGCAAAGCGCCTGCCTACCATCAGCTACCTAAAAATGCCTTAACGAATAAGCCGATTTCTGTTCAATAAAATATCAGGCTCACCTTTTCTGCTGCTCGCACCAGTAAAAAAATTAAAAGATTTAATAAAAATATTCTACCACCGAACGACTTTCGCTATTAGTGCTAATGATGTCTGTAGGTACTCTACCATCTGGGATACTGCAGATCAATCATTGCCTGCGTTGGTATTCTAGAAACTAGATTTCAAGTACGGGGGCACGGGTTTGATATTCAAGTAGATAGTGCTGCGATGTAAGACTAATTCAATTACAGTGTAACAGTGCCATCTAGTTCGGACTCACGTAGGTGCCAGTCCAAAAAAAATTTGGGTTGATTTTTTAAATCCTTATTAAAAATTCACCCTATACGTGACCCCTACTCGTGTTTTTTATAAACAAAACACATTGTTACTTATGTAGGTACTTTACAATTACCAGAGTTCATTGGGTCGTCTGTCGATTCAATGTCCAACACAACAAAAAATACACGTTGTGCTGATTGACCACTGTTCCAGCCCCGAGGCAGTGCCTTTATTTTTATTTTTTAATCGTGCCCGAGCCGCGTTTATACTAGGAACAAAAAATTTATATAAAAAGAGAGAAATTTGCCTTGCAAATTTTTCTTTTTTACTATAATCGGTAACTAAGTTGTTGTTTTGCTGTTATCCAACATTGAATTAAAAAAAAAACACAGCATCGCCTGTCATTGCCTTGAACAATAGGTAGGCATTTTATATGTAGAACTTCACAGCAAATTCTTCAGACAAAGTTCAAATGCCAAATGTTTTTCTTCTTGCGTTAGCGGCCCAGGAATTTGAATTAATTGCTGCCTAGGGGGTTTATTTCGAGGTTTACGTTAGATACGGTTTATTTTCAACGAAGCACTTTTAGAGAAAATCTGTATCGGGCGGGCTTAGAAAATATCCAGTGAATAAACTGCGAGCAAAAATTCAACCTTAAATTTTAATTAACGCCTGTATTGTGTCTACCTAAAAAAAACACTAGTCCCTACTCTAAAATATATAGGTTTACCTGTACTGAAAAATTGCACAAGCATTTTCTTTTATACCTATTAAATTTTAAGTAGTACGTTATCTTCTTGAAGATTACAAAAGATCCTTAATATCCCAGCATGCTTGCTAAGGACGGCAACTGCTGAGACGGTGTTTTCCATAACCATGATTATACAATACGATACTCACAACAGGACAATTTTCTTCCGACTACGAAAATGCTGGTTTGGAAACTACAAAAACAAAATAATAGATGCGAGAGGTAGGCTTTCCGGACTGGTATTGTTTATCATGAATAAATAATAATTATCTTCCTTTAGGTCAACCATGATAGCCTAAATATTGCATAGGATGTCTACGAAGTAACTAGATAGTGAGAAGTATTTATGAGTTCCCTGCCTATGGTTTATTGATCCCATAGCCATATTTTCACAGATTAAGACAGTAGATTAGAGCAATCAAGGCGATCTTAAAATACCATTGGAAAGTAATCAGAGAATAAAGTGCGTCCGGATATTTTTCCCAAAAAAATCTCGAGCTTTCAAAGATTTTTATTATCAGCCAAGCTTCCATTTTGGAGGCAGAATGTCGGTTCAGATTTTATTTGTCAGCCCTAAAACACACGCCGGCAGTAAAATAGGGAATTTGAATATTTTGTTTTATCGACTCTCAGCCCAATCCCGTCATCGTATATCAAAAAGTAATACGAATTTACTACCGGAATAAAATTTTGTATTGAACTCCTAACGATTTGGGGACTCTCCGTTTTTGAGGACCAATATTGCAGAGCTATATCTCATTAACGGTCGTTATGTATACGGTCCGTACAGGTGGCGCTGAATACTTTTTAAAAGAAAGCCATGTAAAACATCAATATACCGAAAAAGTTATAGCTAGCATCAGAAGTAAAAATATTGTGTAAAATCCTTACACGAAAATTTATTATCACCTAAAAATCTACATAATTAAGAAAGCGAAAATTGCCATGGTATTCTAGCTAGGATGTACTTACATGTTATTTCGTACATATTTTAGTTTCTATACCCAAAAAACATTACATAGTACTAGTAGATTTTAAGGCAATGCCGTTAAATTACGGAAGCAATTTGTGCAGCAAATACGTTTTACATAATACCCGGGCAGAGCGTACTGTCTCGTTCGTTGCGGGGCTTAAAATAATTAGAAAATAAAACGAACGGTCTTGTTGAATGCAGCTCTAACTTATTTAAATATTGCAGCGATGCGCATATGGCGAAGCTACCCTTACTCAGAACCATACGTTTGATATATGGTAGATTTTTCGGCAGCCAAAAGCGAGTACGTCAACTAAACGAAAAAACCTGAATTTAGTAATATTGATGCCATTTTGAAATCGACTTGTCAAATCCCTAGGACAAAGAAAATTCCAATTTAAAAATCACTTTCAACGAGAAAATTTTGTACATATTTGCTGGATGTCAAATAAGTGTATAAAATATTGTGTATAAATATCGCGGCAACTTTGGAAACCAACTTTTGAGTTGAGTTTGTGTTTAATAAAATTACAAATAAGAAAATGGAAGTTTGAATCAAAGATAAAATGTCTTGGATATGTTGGATAGCTCCATAGTTTTCATTCAATAAACTTAACCAAATACCAAAAAATACTAGACTAGAAAATGTAAAGAAAATAAATAAATACCTACTTACAAAAAGTTTACATTCAAGAAGTACGATGAAGTCTTGACAGTAAGATTGAACAGGATAATATTTTATTACATTTAGGTATGGTGGAAGACAAATTATTTTTTAACGTAAGTAGGTAGAGAAAATCCAACAAGAAACAGTTTTTTAATCATTTTCCAGAATCTGGCGCACGTTTTGTCTAGCTAATACCTACCTCCAGCCCTTAAGCTCAGCGGAATAAATTGGCTATACTTGAGGGCATGGATAGGGCTGTGCAATCTGCGCCTTCGAGTTTAATCTATTGTTATCATAACTCAACCGGGCGCGGGCTCCCGCCTGCCCTGATACTATCTTCTTTGATCCCGAACTGGGCTGAGAATGGAACAAGGGGCTAATAAATGATTTCCTAGAGATTTGTATCAAATAAGTTTGACAAATCTCCAGAATAAGATTGGCGAATCAAACTTTTTTTAAGATTTTGTCAGCTATAGTCCTGCAAGTTCGTGCGCGACCCTCCCTAGGGGTGACAGACGTTGGGAGGGGAGATGTCAGCGGGTAGCGGGACGTGTAGCGGGGAAGGGAAACGCGCGCATCCGCGCCGCACGTCATATTAAAATGACGTGCTTACTCGCCTCCCAACCGTCTGTACCCCGCAGGAAGGTCGCGCACGAACCTGACGGACTATAGTACTAGTAAAGTACTTTTTCGTGGAATAATTCGTCATCATTAGAAATATGCATGCACGGGATTGCTGCAATTTTTTATCGCATGCGTTAGGAAAATGCGAATTTCCACCCTATTCCTATAAAATGACGGTGTCTGTCAAACCATTTGATACCCACCTATAGGGTGTAAAATTACAGTAGTTTTCTCTAATCGGACTGTCATGTCGCATCGTAGAGCGATTTTGTCTCTTTTTAACTGCTCACTTCCTACTAGTGTTTTCGAAAAAAAAAAGTGTTCACTTCTGTGTCAGTAAATGTCTTTTTTTTCTTTTGCACATGCTATTTCTCATGTTTTATTCGTACTCGTCCTCTACGTTGAACCTTAGCTTTGTTCAGTTATCTGGATCTAGCCCATTAGCTGAGATAAAGGCGAAACTTTACCCAAGACAGACTAGGTAAAAGCGCCTCTTGGCTTATTCCTGATTCTATCGTGTGGTAGTGATAGATTTGGGCAAAGGGCCTATGTAGATATCTAGTTTGAAATCAAATCTTCTTAACTTAGACAAGGAACATCACAAGAACACAAGCAACGCGCGTTATTTTTGCGCTGTGCTACAAACCTACCCCATGCGTCAGGAAAATGCGATTTTCCACCTTAGTTTCATGTTTATGTCAAACATTTTGACAGGTGCATCCGCTAGCGCTACGCATAGGACGTGGGCTCTGAACGATCAATGTGAGGCATTGAATATATTTGGATTTCGATTTTAATATTCGTACTTTAAAGTGAATTGAATGGTATATCTAAAAGGATTGCTGAATTTTGTAAACAAACTACCTACGATAGTTATAAACGTAAATATTTAATTAGTTATATTGTTGTAAAAACATACAATATCTTTACTTTCGTAATGACCTCTGCTTGTAGTTACCTACAGGAATTTGTTTTTATAGGAAAGTATTTTCCTGATAATTGCCTAATTTGTTTATTAGTAATAAAAAAATAATTACTTAAGTAATCTTCTTAATAAATTTTTTCCTCCTTTCTTCGGTCAAAAGAAATGGGGACAGCTGAGAGGAAAAAAAAAAGAAAAACACGATGCGATTGCACGTTTTATTGAAAGCGGAGCATTATGACACAAAGTAAGGGAGTAAAGAAATTCCATGTTTTGTAGAAAAGTCTAGATTCCATTTCGCTCGGGAAATAGGAACGCGAAATGCAAACAGAGTCTTATCGCATTTGTCGTCCGCACTCGAGCGGTCAGATGCAGAGTAATAGACCTGGCATTTCCGATAGTAAAAAACCGGCCAAGAGCGTGTCAGACACGCCCACAAATAGGGTTTCGTAGTCAACGTTTAAATATCAGGTTTTTCAGCATTACAAACTTAATTTTGTTGCTGGTTTGTTAGCAGCAGTATGATGACCAACCGCAAATAGAAAAACTCATTTTTTTCTGAAACCTTTAAGGGTACGATATCCGTTATAGTTTTCATTGTAACTACAGATTGTACTATATTCCATATTTATTTCAAATTTTTAGCGTTTATACTTTAGAAGTTACAGCTGGAACAAATTATGGGTCAAAAACGCCCTTTTTAAAAGCAAATATCTCGTGACAGAAACATTTTAGAGAATTTGTTTCAAAGAAACCTCACCTTAGTTTTAAAAGACCTATTCAACGATACCCTACTCAATATTACAGAAGAAAAAAATTTTTTTTGCCCCCCTTTCACTTGTATGGGAGGGGGTCCAAAAAACATTTAAAATATTTTTTTCTTAACATTTCTATATTTGGGTCAACACGATCTATCTTCTCACCAAATTTCATGTCGATAGCTTTAAAACTGACGAAGATATGAGGGCGCGGCATACAGACAGACAGACAGACAGACAGACAGACAGACAGACAGACAGACAGACATCACGAAACTATAAGGGTTTCTAGTAGACTACGAAACCCTAAAAAGATGGTACTTGCTTTTTATGAAAAGGAATATACAGACATATTGATTTTATGTATAACTACTACTCAGAGAGAGTTAATGTATAACTACTTAGATGAAAAGGAATGAAGAGATACGATCTTAAGTAGTACCAGTTTATTGCCTATCGTTTAAGTACTTGTTAAAGTTATTAATTTTGCTACTCTTGTGACTCTTCTGCTAGTTTTTATACATACATGTCCTATAATTGATAGTCTCTTTAGGTTGTACTTTTGGATGTGACAGTCACAATTTTATCAAAACTGACTTTGATATGATATGGGAAATCAAAGAACTTACACCTAGGTAGGCCGAAATGTCTAATATAAAGTTAAATCAAAGAACATACTTGACAAATGCAGTACAAAGTACACAGAAAAATGAAAACAGAATTGATGGGGTTGATGAAAAAGGCGCTGTTCTCAATATTGAGGCTATTGCAGAGGTCCTTCTTGGAGACACAGGACTTGTAACGGTTAAACATCATCGTACTATATACTTTGGTTGATAGTCACTAAAATTAAATTCATAAGCATGTGACACATTCGACAAAACTGACCTATAATAATGAAAACTGCTAAACTGACCTATGATATGACACGGAATCGAAGAACATATTTAACAAAAGCAATACATAGCAAAATGAAAATGGAATTAATGGGGCTAATGGAAAAGGCGCTGTCGATATTGATCCTGTTGCAGAGGTCCTCCTTGCAGACGACACAAGACATGTAACAGGTATCTAAACGTCGTCTCATAAACCTACTTTGGTTGAATAGTGTAACATAAAATTCATAAAAAATTGTCAATTTTAACAAAACTGACCACAAAGAAACCTATGGCCTATGATATGACAAGAAATCAAAGAACATATTTGACAAAAGCAGTACATAGCAAAATGAAAATAGAATTGATGGGGCTAATGGAAAAGGCGCTGTTTATATTGAGGCTGTTGCAAAGGTCCACCTTGCAGACGGCGCAGGACTCATAGCGGGTGTTGAGACCGTGCGAATCTTTTAATAAAAGTGACTAATGGGGTGACATGAAATCAAATAACATTTATTTGACAAAAGCAGTAGGTACACAACAAAATGAAAACAGAAGTAATGGGGTTGTGATGAAAAAAGCGCTGTTCTCGATATTGAGCAGATGACATAGGACTTGTAACGGGTAAACATCGTATCATTCATACATATACTTTGGCTGACATTCTCTGAAAATAACTTCATAAGCATGTGACACTTTTAACAAAACAGACGTATTAAAATAAAAACAATTAAACTGTATATGACATGAAATCAGAGAACATATTTGATAAAAGCAGTACAAAGCAAAATGAAAATAGAATTGATGGGGCTAATAGAGAAGGCGCTGTTGATATTGAGGCTGTTGCAGAGGTCCTCCTTGCAGACGGCGCAGGACTCATAGCAGGTGTTGAGACCGGGCGAATCTTTTAATAAAAGTGACTAATGGGTTGACATCGTTGACATGAAATCAAATAACATTTATTTGACAAAAGCAGTACACAACAAAATGAAAACAGAAGTAACGGGGTTGATGAAAAAGGCGCTGTTCTCGATATCGAGCTTGTCTTGTTGCACATGTCCTCATAGCAGACGACACAGGACTTGTAACAGGTACCTAAACATCGTATCATATACTTTGATTGATAGTCTAACATAAAATTCATAAAAATGTGACATTTTTATCATAACTGACCATAAATGAAATCTACTAAACTGACCTATGATATGATACGAAATCAAAGAACATATTTGACAAAAGCAGTACAAAGCATAATGAAAATAGAATTGATGGGGCTAATGGAAAAGGCGCTGTTGATATTGAGGCTGTTGCAAAGGTCCTCCCAGCAGAGGACACAGAGGTTGTAACGGGAAACATCGAATCATATACTTTGGTTGATAGTCTCTAAAATTGAATTCATAAGCATGTGACACTTAACAAAACTGACCATAATGAAACCTACTAAACTGACCATTACATGAAATCAAAGAACATATTTGACAAAAGCAGTACATAGCAAAATGAAAATAGAATTGATGGGGCTAATGGAAAAGGCGCTGTTGATATTGAGGCTGTTGCAGAGGTCGTCCTTGCAGACGGCGCAGGACTCATAGCGGGTGTTGAGACCGGGCGTTTCGGCGTCACACGAGGTGTCGCAGTCTCGAATCACGACCAGGCTTGCTCCTGAAAACATTTTTGGTATTATTTAACACCCTTATTCGTAAGTGGACACATGTGTTGTGTCCTCATCTTCTATTATCTTCTACATAATTATCTTAATTCATTTTCTTACTCGCTCTTAACATCTGTCACAGTTGGGGAATATGGGAATATGGAATATATTTCGAGCGAGAGCTTTCCTGGTAGTCCACACTGGGCAACGCTACTACAGGCTTATCTGTGGTTAAGTATTCAGAAAGATTTCTCTAAAGTAGGCTTTTGCTTTTACTTTGTTTCAGCCGTTAATACTCTCAGATTTTATAAGATTAGGGCCTAATTGAAAAATATTTCTTTTAGAAACATTTTAGCTAGAATCCTATAGCAAAAATGTAACAATTTATTACTAAGAAACACTTACCAGCAGTTTTTCTATAACTTTTGGTGACACAGACATCTTGGCCTTGACGGCAATACTTTATTGTTGTGGTCCTGTCGGGGATCAAGCAGGATGCATCATTGAGCGTACTGCAAGCGAAGCAGACTCTATTACTTTTCATCATAAGACCCCTGACCTCGGACAGCGGAGAAATCCCTGCGCCCCTTGTTGGGTCTGAAAGCTCATAGGTAGGTTTAGTTAAAATTAAAATTTTCGGTTGTTTAACTGTGGCTCTTGCACTTGCTTGGCCGCTACGGTCGATTTTTGTACTAGGCGACTGCAAGTCTGATGATCTATTGGTTTCGTTAGTATTTTCCTTTGACATTGATCGTCTTCCTTCCTGTGCAAAATCTTCTGGCGTGATATTGCAACTTTCTGATGAATCATCGGCACTCTTATGATTAGGCTCGGGTTTCAAAGTGTTAATAAAATTATGGTTGTCTTCTGATGGTACTGCGTCTCTATTTAAATTCGGTGACGTGAAATCATGATAATTGTTAGATTTGTGTGTTTCTATAATTCTATCTTGAACTGGAACGTAGGGAATGGTATCGTGTTGCTTTTTATGTGATGGGGCTTCATTGTTGTGCCTACGCATGTAAACTTCTTCAGAATTGAACTGTGGATGGCCTTTATATTCTGTATCATAATTTTGTAGTTGTTGGGGTTTTATTTTAGTGAGAACAGCAGGTTGAGTCTCAATTCCTTGTCGATCATCTTGTTCGGTATTTTGCTTTACCGTAATTTTGGGATTGGGTTTAGCTAGAACTGGTTTTGATTGCATTGTGGGTGCCAAACTTTCAGTAGCTACGTAGGGTAGGATTTCTTCCTGGTTTCTTCTAGAAAGCACAGGCTTTTGTTGGTTACCAGAACCTGGAACTATTCTGTTCGGAGAGGCTTGGTGAACCAGTGGATCGCTTTGTGCCCGTCTGTCACATGGTATATCTATCACTTCATCATATATCGGATATCTTTGTCGGTTGAGTTCATCAAAGTTATGATGAGAGTCTTCTATTCTCAATCTATTTACATTAGATGTAGCTGTCTCTGAAACTGAGGGCAAAATATTAAAACTAACATATTTTATATACCTACAAGAAATATTTTTTAAATGTTTGAGAACTAAATAATATTAACTATATTACCTATCTAGGTAGTTCTCAAACATAGAAAAAGTAAATATAAATAAAAATTACAAATTATAATTTAAAAATAAAATATACCCGTAATATAACCTGTAGTGAGCACAAATAACACTGGAATAAAAAATAACATTTTAAATGTATTAGTTAATGACGATCCACTTTAGAGAGAAATGGTTGCAAAATGAAGTGTTTGAACAAAAATGTTACAAGAACCTAGTGAAATGGCATTTTATCGGAAAAAAGCTGTAAAACAATATCAGTCTTTTGTGAAAATGCTTTCTCCGGAAAGATATTTTCCGGAAAACAATGGACGTTCCGCGAAATGCTTTCATTGTTTAGGATAACCGTCAAACATTGTGCTTGTACTCAGTAATGTAGTATTTATTCTTAGTATCCGTTTTAGCCATTGTTACCTGATTTATTTATTAACTCCGCGATTACTAAAACTCTTCCGAATACGATATAATATAAACCCTAATTAGCTTACACGCTTCTTTAGGCCCTGATTAGAATACAATTGAAAATTCACGTGTTTAGTTGCAGGTGCCACCGTTGACCATTTTTTTACTACCTAAGTACTACTACTAACTAGTTACAGGACGTACGTAGTACTTAAAGTTTAACAACGATAAATCGTTTATTTCCTGAAATCTAAAAAGGATTAGTGAAGTGAAGTGAGTTAGAGATCAATTGTTCCGAACCCCTAATGGAGTTGAACTGAGAGTTTGTTGCAGTGGCGTAGCCAGGTAACCAAAGAAAGACCCTGGGCCCTAGAGCATAAAATAAACTAGGGCCCCAACTAAACTACCTAATTCAAATACATAATTTCTTTCGATATGGAAGTACTTAGGTGCCCTCCATTTTTCGTAAACCATTTATGCGTCCATACTACTCATCATCCTAAATACATACTAAAGTGTGCGGGTAGGCTGCTGTGCGTGTAGTACGCGGGCAAAGTGACCAGAATTTATCGAAATTCCTGTAAAAAAATCTTCATTGGTTCTTACGGGATCCAGGGCCTCCTAAGGCCGAGGGCCCTGGGTCATTGTCCCGGTTTGATACGTCACTGGTTTGTGAAACTCCCGCCTGATGAAGCTTGCGGGCTGATTACTACTAGCTGTGTTGCCACTTTTATTAGTAGTATACTGAACTTTTATCTACGTACGGGCAAAACTCCAGTGAAACTGATTTTCAGTAATGTTAACCTTATCTCAATGCCGCGCCGAGTCAGATAAACTTAAACTGCGTTTATGGCTTGTTTTTCTATGTGAACGCACTCACATTTCTTTCAATCTCGAATTGTTTGACACGAACACGACTAAAGTGAAATCGTTTGTAGAACCGATTATCAAATATGCTCACCCAACTGCCTGTTAATCGGGAGGGCAGTTTAAAAGCCTGCATTTAAAGACCTAACGAACTCCTTTGGGAATAAAGCGCCAAACTTCTTGTGATCCCAAGATCACTAGGCCACGAAGACGGTGGTTGTCTAAGGACTATGCAGTAATAGGTCTACGCAGTCAAGTTTGGTCTATGCTCGTTCAAGTTTAATGAACTTGTGTAAGAGCTTACCCAACGAAGCGATCAGCTCAAGAGCTACACTAACTTAGCTATTGTTTAGTTGGTAAGAGCGCTCTAGAATTTCAGACAGGAATCGAGTGCCTACCTAGGTAATTTGGTAGGTTGTTACCTCCATGCGCAGATTTATCATATATTTTGACCACGACATGTAAGTAGTAGGTAGGTAAGCATTAAACCTCTACAACATAAGTATATAGTTAAAACAAAGTAATTTCTCCCAACAAAACTTTTAAATTGGGCGGAATACAAGACAACTTTTACTTCAATCTTCTCCGAAATTGGAAAACTTTTAAGTCCGATATCTTTGATCTCGAGGATTATTTTGATAATTAGAACCATCAAAGCCATGGAAGGATTAAAATATCAGATGCCATATAATTAAGCATCAGTGTGCCAAAGAATTACCCTTTATACAAAAATCATGTAGAAAAAAGTTGTTTTCGGGGATTAAGTCTAACAATTTGAATTTAGGTCTACTGACCTATATTGGTATTTTCTTTTTATGAAAAACCGGTAAATGCCGATAGGTACTCTTTTTTTTTTTTTTTTTTTTTTTTTATTTATGATGGGCTTACTCTTGACCCCAATCTTACCCTAGAGCAGAGATGGGATCTACGGTGGAGCGAGCTTGCCCAGAAGATGCCTATTCACTCTAGACTTAAAGAGATTCAGGTTATATGCACTCGGAAATACAGACGCAGGCAGGGAATTCCATTCTTTAGCCGTGCGCATAATGAAAGATGATTTGAAGCGCTTAGTGCGTAATGTGGGTATATCAACTAAGAACGGATGGTAGCCGGCCGTGCGTCTGGATGTCCGATAGAAGAAAGGAGACGGTGGTATGAGCTCATGCAGCTCACGCGCACACTCTCCGAAGTACAATCTGTAGAAGACCGATAGGCAAGCAACCTTGCGGCGGTGAGCCAGGCTGTGAAGCTTGGTCGCCACCAGTTTTTTATCGCCTATTAATCTCTTGGCTCTGCGTTCCACCGAATCCAGTGCAGCAAGTTGGTATTTAGCCGAGCCATCCCAAAGGTGACAGCAGTACTCCATGCAAGATCGGACTTGAGCTTTATAAAGAGTTAGAAGCTGTTCAGGCGTGAAGTACCGCTTGACTTTATTCAGGACGCCCAACTTTCTAGCTGCAATTTGAGCCTTGGACTCGATGGTGGTGCCGAAGTTGAGGTCAGAGGACAACTCCATGCCAAGGAGTTGAAGAGTGTTGGTCACTGGAACAGATGTACCCCGAAAAGTAGGAGAAAAGGTGAAAGGACTCCTTTTGCGGAGAAAAGACACGCCTGCGTTTTTGAAGCATTGAAGCTGACGAGATTGTCTTCGCCCCACTGGGAGACGTTACTTAACGTCAGGCTCGTACGCTCAATCATAGCCTTTCTCAATCTTTGGATTTCATCACCACTGGCTCCTGCGCCGGACAGATATTTCTCGGTGACAGTACTGTCATCTGCGTACCCAACAATTCCTGAAGAAAGAAGGTCATTGATGTGCAGCAGGAAAAGCGTCGCGGAGAGTACAGACCCCTGAGGAACTCCGGCGTCAATAGCCTTGAGGTCAGAGGAGCAGCCGTCTATGACCACTCGGATCGACCGTTCACTCAGGAAGTCAGCCACCCAGCTACAGAAGCCAGTGGGTATGCCGTACGCTGGAAGCTTGCTCAACAGACTCGCATGCCACACCCTATCGAAGGCCTTTGAAATGTCCAGCGACACTGCTATTGCTTCGCCGTGGTTTTCAATGGCCTCGCCCCAGCAATGCGTTACGTATGCAGATTTGTACCTACATACTTGCACACTATAATTTCTGCGCATTTTTATTACCTTGCTTTTACATAAATGGTTTGATTTGAGATTATGACAACTACCTAAACATTTGATGAGGAAAATATTTCATGTCGTAGTTTTTCGAACAAACAGATACTTCGGGAATGAATACGTGAAAACCGTATATTGGGTACCTATATCTAAGAAGTTTTGTTACGGTAAACAGCATATTATTTAATCATTTTGTTACCTTGTAAAGTTCACGAAACCGTTTAGCAAAATCAAGTTATATTGCCAAACATCCATAATCCAGGCTTGAATCCCAATAAACGGCTTTACCGTCGAACGCAAAACACCGAAGTCGTTATCTGCAACCCTATTATGTTAATCCTGCGTAATTGTTTATGCCCTTATCTGGCGCTAGAGGGAGACAGAAACAGGGTAAAGAGAGGGCAGAGTTGAGTAAGATACCTACCTCAAAATAATGGAAAAGGAAACATACATAAAATAGTACAATGATACCTAAAAATGTTGGTTTGCGGTGCCATTATAAGTCGTTATCTGAAACCCTGTTATGTTAATCATGAGTAATTGTTTATCTGGCGCTGGAAGGAAGAGACACAGTTGAATAAGAGACTTCAGGAAAAGGAAGCTAGATAGCTACGGGTACTATGAAACCTAAACTGGTCTAAAATATTTGCTTGTGTTGTGGTGCAACGAAAGGAGAAACATGTTTCAGTCGGCAGACGCAAGTCGTTATCTGCAACCCTATTATGTTAATCCTGCGTAATTGTTTATGCACTTATCTGGCGGTAGAAGGGAGAGAAATAGGGTAGAGAGAGGGCACTAGTACACAGTTGAATATGAGACCTCAGAAAAAGGAAGCATATGTACGAGTACCATTATACCTAAACTGGTATAAAAAATTTGCTTGCGGTTGTTTCAGTTGGCGACTTGGCAGTCGCAAGTCGTTAGGCATTAAGTTAATCCGGAATAATTGTTTATGTGCTTATCTGGAGGTGGAGGGAAGGAAAGGGAATTGGGGCACAGTTAAATAAGGGTTGGCGAGCATATCTAACTTTTGGCTTGAACTGTTTTCAAAAATTGATAATTATGATTACAATCGATATCTATTAGTCTGCATAGGCATTCGGTTCTGGCATACTGAACTGATTTGGTAATGGTAATGGTTGTATACGGGCTATACGACACTTACCAATGTAATTAGACTTTGGCTTACTTCAGTATTGGCTAGATATGCGCCCAACCAAAACTACAGCTTGTATGGAACTAAGTGGCTGTTTCAAGGGACTGGGGAAAGGGTGTACCATACTGTATACATTACTGCTCCTTTTCTAGTTACTGTGGTTAAGGGAAGCGGGTGGGTCATAAATTACTGCTAAAAGGCTTCATTGTCCCAAGCACTGGCAACGGCTCGCAAGCCCTTAAGGCTAAACGACAGACTAGTGGCGCCCCCAAACAGGAAAAAAATCCCTGGCTGAACACGCTGGTCATCTGGAGCCCAATTTATGAATTGCCGACAATAACTAACCACAAAGAATAAATAAATCTAATAAAATGTATAAACATTGGTATCCATGAGTTATGTAAGCCGAAATTGCTAAAAGTGGCCACTTTTAGCAATTTCGGCTTACATAACTAAAGTGCACAGTTTTTCCAAGGTTTTACTGATTCTAAAAATTCTTTGTTGTTAGTTATTGTCGGTAATTCATAATATGGTTTCTCAATCACTTGCGTATTCAGTCAGGGATTTTTTTTCACTGAGTGGCGCTAGTGTCGCTAACGTTGAGCCTTAATGGATGTATGCTAGCAGGTCAGAAGGTCTCTCCCTTTCTGCATTTCTCGAACTCCCAGATAATCTCTTGAGTTATCGCTTTCTGTGAAAGCATTTTTAAAAGCTTTATTTTGCTGTTATGGGCTTAATTCTTTTAATGGATTTTCGTGACAAATGTGATTGCCTATTTTAAACTAGGTAACAACGATGCTTTTATGGCAAAATTTAATTTTCTATCTTCGTGTGAGACACCGAATTTTATTAAAAGAATCGAAGTGGCAGTGCTAATTTAACTCTAATACCTACAATAAACTGTTGAGCTATCGCTTACTGTGAGAGCTCTTTTAGAAGCTTTTATGTTTTTCTTTTACCGGTTGTCTACGCTTAACTAACATAACTTGCTACCGCAGCAAAATTGATTTAAAGGGTTTGAAACTGCAGAGCAAAATAAACTTAAATGCTCAGGTAAACCAAACTTTTGTATTTCCTGGTTGCACAAAAAGCTTGTTGAACTCTACCACTTCCCTTTGTCTGCACCTGTAAAAGCTCGCAGTAAAAGCGGCAAAAACATCAGCACGAATAGTATTTCACGTCCAATCTGAACCTAAACCGGGATTTGTTTGAAAAAGCTCGTCTATGGTTTATACCTACCAGAGGGTATGACACGGCTAAACCATTCCGACAGTGATAATGATAATCTAGGAGGTAGTGACCAAATTCCAAAGTCATTTTATGAATAATGAAATGACATTTAATAATACTTTAATACCAAGTACCTACTAAAAGAATAGTAACCGAAAGAGATTGCGTTTAAGAGCAGGAAACCGCTGGAATTGCAAAAAAAAAATGGTAAATTGGTGATTATGCAACTTTATCGCAATGCAAGGGTTTGGATGTTATAAAGTATTTATTTTCTCCCATATAACATTGACATTTCAAATAAGTATAGATCTTTATTTTCTTTACAAATTGTTTTTGTAATTTGGTCACTGCCTCCTAGACTAGAGCTTGCGACACTCGATTATGCAGAAATGCAGGCTAGTTCGTTAGTGCGCTATTTTGTTCGCGCTCGTCGCTTGAATCACGTTTATGCAAAGCTCAGTAAAACACTGACACTTTTTAAAATATGCATTTTTTGAAACACTATTCTAGACGGACTTTGATCACTACAAAAATAACTTTACCTGTACCTAAAATTATTTCCGATTTGAAGTAGTTATACCTACTTAGTGTGAAATGAAAAAAGTGCAGTTAATTTTGTACATTATTCCATTGAATATGGACTTAATAACATCCGAATTATGGACCACTCATTGAAAATGTAAATGTGCTTGTAAATTCGAGCGACATTCAGTTATTGTGACCGTTTCCATTCATAATTTCAATAATGAGAATTTCTTGCAGCTGTTCATAAATACTTAATTAACACAACAAATTTTCACAGAACTGATTTTGGCTAATTATTACAATTTCAATAAAATTCAGAAAATTATAACAATGCAAGACACAATTTTTGATTCATAATCAAACAATAATCATTTCCAAAACCAGGGAATGAAAATTAAACAAAAGTTGTGCTCATTTCAAAAACTTTTGGGATTCCATGTATCCATTAACCATTATAATTATAAAATTTTAATTACAAAGCTTCATTTCAAACAATTTTGAAATAACTACCATGTCCATTATAAACACTTGTAATTATTATAAAGCTCATTTTGATAATTGCGGCATGCAATACATGTTGTCTCTACCCGACCTTTAGTATTTCTCAGAATCGTAATTTTAAAAGTCGCAACTTATTATTGACAAAAATAGTCACTTATTAAGGCGGACGCAGTGCTAGGTAAATTTTTTACCTCATTTTTGTTTTATGCCAATTCTTTCTTAGTCTAGGTATTTCTAGTCCGTCTGTTTGTGCGTTATTTTCGCGCTACGTAATGCATGCGTTAGTACAATACGAATTTAGATCATATTCTCATATACGATTTATGTCAAATGGTTTGACACAGGCATTCATCGACGCAGCCAGCGTTGTTGTGCAAATCACATTTTCCTTAAGCAAGCATCCCATTAGCGCTGCACAAAAATAATATATAAACGGACGTTACGTGTATTTCTTCTCGCCTAAATACCTAAAGTAGCAAAATAGTAGTGAACTGAGTGGCAAGTGCTCGGTCGGCGAGTCTCCGCAATTTCCTGAATTTTCTGCCTTGCAGGGCTCTCTCGGTCACGATAACGACACCGCCGACTACCTTGCTGCCAGCTGGGAAATCTAGTTTGCTTGTCATCTTGTGATACACTTATTTTTAACAAGAGGGAGAAACATCGCTACCGATCAAACTATTTGGAAGAATTTTGTCTGCTTTGTAAACTAGAAAAATAGTAGTGAACTGAGTGGCAAGTGCTCGGTCGGCGAGTCTCCGCAATTTCCTGAATTTTCTGCCTTGCAGGGTGTTAAGAAAATACCTAAAATATGTAAATGGACTGCAAAAACCTAACCAAGGAAAACAACCATTTTTCGTGACAGCATATATAATGACTTTATACCAGAGATCAAGAAAGTGACAACATCAGATTCAAATAATATGAAAAATAGACAAACGTGTAGGCGGCACCAGCCAGTTGCCGACATCCTCCGCCCCAGTGCAGGCACTCAATGAGCATCGGCAGCTGGCTGGGGTCCCTGAGTTAGCAGCACGACCTTTCTAGCCGGCCGTCGCAACGTGCCACCTTGGGTGGCCACGTCGACCACCCTGACTACCCCATCCTGGCCTGGGTGAATTTTGCTAATTTTTCCTAACGGCCAGGTGCCCCTAGGCAGAGAGTCGTCCACGACTAACACCACGTCTCCCACGCTCAGGTTCCTTGACTTCGTTCCTCTTGATGAAAGGCGCGGTATGAGGGTCGGCAGGTACTCGCGCATCCATCGGGTCCAAAAGGCGTCCGCCAGCCGCAGGGTCCGCCTCCAGTCGCATCGGCGGATAAGATCCGAGTCGTCCAGCTCCTCGTTTAGCCAGTGGTTGTTTGAGGAGGTCCCGATGAGAAAGTGGAAGGGCGTTATGGCTGTGGGGCAATCAGGATCGGAGAGTGACACGTACGTCAGGGGCCTCGAGTTGACGATGGCTTCTGCTTCCGCTAATAATGTAGAAAGCACCTCCTCTCTCGGGGCTCTTTCTCGCAGTGCCGCATGCAAGGCGGTTTTGACGCACCGGACCAGGCGCTCCCAAGCTCCACCCATAAACGGCGAGGCAGGTGGAATGAAGTGCCACTCTATTTTTCTTTCCGCGGCGAAGTCGAGCAGTGGAGCCAGCAGGTTGTCAGCTCCTCTGAAGGTGGTGGCGTTGTCCGAAAAGATTTTTCTTGGCGAGCCTCGGCGGGAGATGAAGCGGCGTAGGCATAAGATGGCGGAGTCCGTCGACAGGCTATTGACCACTTCTAGGTGTACCGCTCTGGTCACGAGGCAGGTGAATAGGGCTACCCATCGTTTTCCTTTCTTCTGCCAACGGTGACATCTAGTGGCCCGAAGTAATCCAGACCAGTGTTTGCGAAGGGCGGCAGGTGGTGCTCCAGCCGTTCCAGAGGGAGGTCGCCAACGGGCGGTACTTGTGGCAGGCCTTTCATCTTTTTGCAGTGGAAGCATTCCCTTATGATAGTTTTTAATGCGTTTCGGCATCGCAGGATCCAAAATCTCTGTCGGAGTTCGTTCAACACGAGATTGCTGTTGGCGTGGCCGGCCTTCACGTGTATCAGGAGGCGAACTGCTGGGTGGCGGGCATCTAGGACGATGGGCGACTTCGTCTCTTCCGCGATCCCTGGCGCGCGCGCTATGCGTGAGTCGACCCGCAGGAGTCCGTCGTCAGCTCGTCGAATGGTGAGGCGCGTGAGACGGCTCTCTTTGGGAAGGGGTCGCAGATTTCAGACTCGCGATTTCTGGGGCAAAGCTTTCTGCTTGCGATCTAATAAATATGTGCCTTTCGGCTTTCGCGATGTCAGACGCCGTGAGAAAAGGATGATTGTGATTATGGGTATGGGATATGGAATTAGAATTTTGGCTTCGTGAACGAATTAAAGAACGAAACTTTTTGCCGGCCTGGATTATGCGCGCTGTGGCTCTCACGAAGCGTAGCCAGCTACTGAACTTCATGACGTCGGCCACGGGTGGGAGTTGGTCCGAGGACTCGGGCGTATAGTGGACCAACTCAGTGGGTTTTAACTCCTCCGGGGAGGGGATGGTATCGTCAGTTGGCGGTTCAGTAGGCCAGGCCTCGGGAGGACTCAGCAAGAAAGGTGGCCCGGCGAACCACCTGTCGGAAGCGTCCACAGACATTGGCTTGGATCTCGTCGCGTCATCCGCGACATTGTGAGCACTCGGGAGCCAACGCCATTGGGCAATGTCTGTGGTTTCGCAAATTTCTCCCACTCTGTTCGCGACAAAGGGCTTGAAACACTTCGCGTCACTACGGAGCCATTTTACGACCGTCATCGAATCTGTCCAGAAATGGGTACACGAGGGTTTCATTCGATGACTGTCCTTAATTTTATTTGCTAGACGCGCGGCTATGAGAGCGGCTTGGAGCTCTAAACGAGGAATCGAAACCGGGGCTAACGGACTAACGCGGGCCTTACTAGCAATAAGCGACAATTTTACGTCTCCGTTCGCATATAAAAATCTCCAGTAAGCCACTGAGACAAAAGCTTGCTCGCTCGCGTCTGCAAAAACGTGGAGTTGCGTTTCTATCGGATCTGGTCTGAGTAAATACCAACGTGGTACGCGGAGGTTCGCTACGGCTGCCAACTCTTCGCGCCACTGATCCCAGAAAACTTTATGGTTAATCGGGATTTCGTCATCCCAATTCAGGCGTTCTCTCCATAGACGTTGAATAAAGATACGGCCTTTTATTGTGATTGGCGAGATTAGGCCTAGAGGGTCGTACACGCGCATGACGTCGGAGAGGACCGTGCGTTTAGTAAATTTAGCGGCGGCCACGGGTGCGCCGATACGAAAACCAAACGTGTCATCGCGGGGGTTCCACTTGATACCCAGGGCGCTTACATCTTTGTTCGGTGGCAGGTCTACATCGTCCGCGGCCTCAGCCCAGAGCTCCTTTGGGACTTGCGAGAGCGCCCTCACGTCGTTAGAGATCCACGCTCTCATTTCGAAACCGCAAGCACCATGGACGTGGACTATCTCTGAGGCGAGGCGGGAGGCGACGCCGACATCAGGGACGCTACCGATATAGTCGTCCATATAATGCTCGTGAACGATTGCGTGAGTCGCTTCGGGATGAAGAAGGCGATGCTCTTCAGCATTTTTGTTTTTAATATAAAGCGCGGTACACGGACTGGACGCCGCACCGAAAGTCATTGATGACATGCGATATTCCCTAATAGTATCGGTGCTGTTATCGCGCCATAGGAAACGTTGCGCATCCCTATCTTCCTCGCGTATTTTAATTTGTGGGAACATTTCGCGTATATCGGCGGTAAGAGCAACTCGCCCCTCCCGGAACTGAAAGAGGATGCCTAACAACGAGCAAAGGAAGTCAGGTCCGGGGAGCAGCAAGCTGTTGAGACTAATACCAGAGGTTTCCGCGGCGGCATCGTGCACTACGCGCAGCTTCTTTTTTTGTGGGTGGTAAACCCCAAAGTGTGGTAGGTACCACCTGAAGCCGTTTTAAAAATTTTCGTACCATACTGATGGTAGGTGTCGGAGGGCATTCCTCGGCGTAGCCTTTTTATTATTCCGCTTATGAATTCCTGTACGCGGACGCGAACTCTTTGTTTTTAGCCATTTGTTTTTCTAAGGATAAGAATCTCGCTAGTGCGTGGGGGTAGCTGTCGGGAAGTTTCGACTTGTCGATGTCGCGCCAAGGAAGGCCTACTTCGAAACGACCGGAGGGTAGCCGGCGCGCGGTTGACTCGAGGATTTCTATCGCCCGTTCTTCGTCTTTCGAAAGACGCGGCGCGCGCTCGGTTATACCTATTGCGTCTAACTTATATTGTTCCTTCATCATCGAGGTTAAATCGTCAAGCTTAGAGTGAATTGGGTCGGGAGTAGAGAAGGGGGCGTGTCTAATAGGTTCGGGGCCGTTCCAAGTCAAATGATTTACGAACTCTACGGGTTTACTTTGACTTGACACAGCGCCGTGCAAAGTCCAACCTAACAAGGTTCGTACGGCTACGGGGTCGGACCTTTTCCCTTCGCGGATTTCCCTAGATAAAGTTAGGTACCAATCTTTAGAACCTATGAGAATAGTAGGTGTCACATTGACATGAGTCAACTCGTTCACTAAATCACTCAAGTGAGGGAAAGCCCTCAATTCGCGTTCGTAAAGTGACTGAGTACTGAGGTTTAGCGATTTCATACGTTTCGCGTTTTTTATGAGATATCGCTCTTTAGAGTTACGACCTTTTATGTAGAAATCTACTATGTTAGCGACGGTATTTCTAGTCATACCGCCGATACCTGCAATCGACAGCGGTTGCAGCGGGCCCGTGGCGCCGATGCGCGCGGCGATAGCGTCGTCGATCAGCGTGGCCGTGCTGCCGTCGTCGAGGAATGCATACGTCGCGTACTCACCCGCCGGTCCCGACACTACTACCGGCACGATTTTGAGCAACGTGCGTTCCTGGAGCTCTGAAACATTTTTATTAGAAATATCACAGGCGGCCGCGATTTTAATAGTGTCGCCATGGGTGCCCTCTGACGTCGAAGGCTGCGTGGGCGGCGGCGGCGGCGCGGAGGCTCCGGGAGTCTCCGTGTTGCACATTACTTCCTGTTCCGGTTGTTGCACGTTGTTTGTAGTGCCTTCATAGGGGCGATGAAGGAGAGGGTGATGACGGAGGCGACAGCCCTGTACTCCACACGAGCCACGACCTCGGCATTCATTCCATTTATGGGATTTATTTTTGAAACAAACGTAGCAAACCTTTGCCTCGCGCAGCCAGCGCCACCTATCGTCGACTGAGAGCGCCTTGAATTGTCCACAGCTCTTTAAATTGTGTGCTTCCTTACAATACAAGCACGTTTGGTTGCGCTCTGACGTAAGGTTGACGTTTTCACGTTTTGCTGTGGCTGGCCTAGGATTTAGGCCACCTATGGCCCTAAATGTTTTGTGAGCCGGTGCGTGTTGATGTGTTTGTGAGTGGTAAGCGGGAGGTACTGTGTCTAATTCCGCGCAAAATTTAATTTGCGTGTCGGCTTCGCTTAGTAGGAACTGTGATAGAAGCTCTAGCTTAGAGTTGTTCTGCTCGTTGTAGGTTTGGTGGCGCTCTTTTGCATAGTCGCACCAACGAGATTTTAGGAGGACATTCAGTTTGTTCAAAACGCTTGAAAATAATTCAGGTGAATGTAAGTACTGATTTTGGCGTAATGATTTTATAGTTGCGACGCTATTCCTAATTTTGCACGCAAATTTGTTAAGGTCGCGAAAATCGGTACTTAACTTAGGTAGGCTGCGTAGCGCTGCGACTTCTTGCTGCACGATGAGCTCGGGCGCGCGAAGTGCAGCTCGAGCGCGTCGATGATCTCACACGGCGACTCTGCGGAGAATAGGAGCGAGGACAGCGCTTCACGCGCTTCCCCGCGTACCGCGTTGCGTAGCCGGGCCAAATTATTCTGCTTTACAGGGCTCGCTCGGTCACGATAACGACACCGCCCCAGCTGGGAAATCTAGTTTGCTTGTTATCTTGTGATACACTCATTTAACAAGAGGGAGGAACATCGCTACCGATCAAACTAATTGGAAGAATTTTGCCTTCTTTGAGCGGCCCGTCTGCAACTCATTTTCCGGTGGAAAAATAGGTACGTGTTCCCCGTATGTGTTATACCTACTTAAACTTAATCCTTCCTCATATTCGTTGCGTAAGTGAATTTCACGACAGACAGAAGTGTTATTTTGTAACTTATTCTTGTTTTGGTACAATAAAGTTATTACATACATACATACATACAGAAACACAGAGTAACGCAAAAAGCGACTTCATTTCTAAACTAGCAAAATAGTAGTGAACTGAGTGAGTGGCAAGTGCTCGGTCGGCGAGTCTCCGCAATTTCCTGAATTTTCTGCCTTGCAGGGCTCTCGGTCACGATAATGACACCGCCGACTACCTTGCTGCCAGCTGGGAAATCTAGTTTGCTTGTCATCTTGTGATCAAGAGGAAGAAACATCGCTACCGATCAAACTATTTGGAGGAATTCTGTCTTCTTTGTTACTAACGAGCGGCCTGTCTGCGTTTTTACCCGCTTGTTAAAAATACGTGTTCCCCTATACATAAGCTTAATCCTTCCTCTTGAATCGCTCTATCTAAAAAAACGCATCAGAATTCGTTGCGTAGTTTAGAAAGAGAGTGAGTTTAACGACAGACAAAAACACAGAGTAACGCAAATGCAAAATTTCTAAACTAGCAAAATAGTAGTGAACTGAGTGGCAAGTGCTCGGTCGGCGAGTCTCCGCAATTTCCTGAATTTTCTGCCTTGCAGGGCTCTCTCGGTCACGATAATGACACCGCCGACTACCTTGCTGCCAGCTGGGAAATCTAGTTTGCTTGTCATCTTGTGATACACTTATTTAACAAGAGGGAGAAACATAGCTACAGATAAAACTATTTTGAAGAATTTTGTCTACTTTGTTACTAACGAGTGGCCCGTCTGCGTTGTTAACCGCTGCAACTCATTTTCCGGTGAGAAAAATACGTGTTCCCCGTATGTGTTATACATAAACTCAATCCTTTCTCTTGAATTGCTCTACCTATCAATAAAAACAAAACGCATCAGAATTCGTTGCGTAGTTTAGAAAGAGTAAGTGAATTTCACCACAGACAGAAACACAGATACCTAATGCAAAATTTGTAAACTAGCAAAATAGTAGTGAACTGAGTGGCAAGTGCTCGGTCGGCGAGTCTCCGCAATTTCCTGAATTTTCTGCCTTGCAGGGCTCTCTCGGTCACGATAATGACGCCGCCGACTACCTTGCTGCCAGCTGGGAATCTAGTTTGCTTGTGATCTTGTCGTACACTCATTTAACAAGACTAAGATACATACATAGCATAAAATTACCGAAAAACCAATTGGTTTTTATTTGTTGCCTTTCTCTTAAATTTGCTGTCAGCGCTGTTACTGTTACTACTGCGCAACTCATTTCCTCGTGGGAAAAAACGTGTGTGTGTTATACAATACAACTCTATCTATAAAAACGCATCGAAATCCGTTGCGTAGTTTAGGACGAGTTAGCAAATTCCACGGCACACAGCAGAGGCAAAAGCGGCTTTATTTCTAAACTAGCAAAATAGTAGTGAACTGAGTGGCAAGTGCTCGGTCAGCGAGTGTCCGCAATTTCCTAAATTTTCTGCCTTGCAGGGCTCTCGATCACGATAATGACACCGCCGACTACGTAGCTGCCAGCTGGGAAATCTAGTTTGCTTGTTATCATGTGATACACTTATTTAACAAGGGAGAAACATCGCTACCGATCAAACTATTTGGAGAATTTTGTCTTCTTTGCTACTAACGAGCGGCCTGTCTGCATTTTCCGGTGGGAAAAAATACGTGTTCCCCGTATGTGTTATACATAAACTTAATCCTTTCACTTGAATCGCTCTATCAATAAAAACGCATCGGAATTCGTTGCGTAGTTTAGAAAGAGTAAGTGAATTCCACGGAGACAGACAGAAAAACGCAAAAGCGACTCCATTTCTAAACTAGCAAAATAGTAGTGAACTGAGTGGCAAATGCTCGGTCGGCGAGTCTCCGCAATTTCCTGAATTTTCTGCCTTGCAGGGCTCGCTCGGTCACGACACGATAATGACACCGCCGAGTACCTTGTAGCCAGCTGGGAAATCTAGTTTGCTTGTCATCTTGTGATACACGAAGAGGAGAAACAAAGCTACCGATCAAACAATTTGGAAGAATTTTGCTTCTTTGTTACTGTCTGTGAGCGGCCTGTCTGCGTTGTTACCCGCTGCAACTCAATTTCCGGTGGGAAAAATACGTGTTCACCGTATGTGTTATACATACATAAACTTAATCCTTCCTCTTGAATAGCTCTATCAATAAAAAAAAACGCATCAGAATTCATTGCGTAGTTTAGAAAGAGTAAGTGAATTTCACGACAGACCAAAACACAGAGTAACACAAAAAGCGACTTCATTACTAAACTAGCAAAATGGCAGTGAACTGAGTGGCAAGTGCTCGGTCGGCGAGTCTCCGCAATTTTCTGAATTTTCTGCCTTGCAGGGCTCGCTCGGTCACGATAATGACACCGCCGACTACCTTGCTGCCAGCTGGGAAATCTAGTTTGCTTGTCATCTTGTGATACAACCATTTAACAAGAGGAAGAACATAGCTACAGATCAAACTATTTTGAAGATTTTTGTCTTCGTTATATTTATTACGAGCGGACTCTTAAAAAATTTAAAACCAAGAAGTGAGGTGCAGTTGAAGCATAGCTTCTTAGTTGAGTTGGTCTTTGTATTTTTAACCATCTCCAAAAAAGGAGAGGTTTTCAATTCGTCCGAAACTTGACCCCTTTTAAATGTGTAGTCCCAAATTACTCAACTGGGCGTAGCAAATTATATTTTGTTCGAAAATAAGAATCGGAAAAATGTTAGCTTCGGCCGTGACACGTGTACTGCATGAAGCAGGCCTTTGAAATGGTTGTGTAACGACAGCCGTCTAAGTGACCATAGACAGCAACCGGGACCGACGGCTGAACGTGGCTCCAAAGCACGGAACCATCTTGCTTCTCAGACAATCAGGTGGTTCAGCCTGTGTCCTGTGTCCTGACTAGTCTAGGAACATATACCTACCATAACCATACCATAACAGCCACAACAGTCCACTGCTGGACATGGGCCTCCCCCTGTCGGGGGTATTGCCATACTCACCACGCTTGGCAGGCGGATTGGCGAGCGCAGTGCAAGATGTTGCACTGACAGGGAACGCTGCTGCCCATTCCCTGGATAATTATCCCTTAGTCGCTTTTTACGACACCCACGGGTAGAATTGGGGTGATGCTATTCTAAGCCGGCATCACACGTATACCTACACAAAGTGATAAATATCAACTTTGTGAGCGAAAGGAATTGAACAACAGGCAGTCAGACTAGCCACTGCGCCACGTCGGCTGACATCCGATGTCACCCGATCGGCTGAGACTGACATTAATTTTCAATGAAACTCGAACAAAATCAGGGTTTCACAAATCCATAGTAAAAGTTGTTCAATTTCATAAACTGATCATGCCTGCAAAGTTTTCAGTACAGACCGTCTTTACATAGTATAGGTTTGTAACTATGGCGATAGAAAAGTATCGACGTTTTGTATTAGTTGAGTCACTGCACTAGCTTGGGTTCAGTGTGGCTCAATACTTCAAGTTAAAATTATCGTTTTTCATTGAATATCGACTGAAATGAACATCATTGAATAAGTAGAACAATCCCAAACTAACATTCTAATCTTACTTAGCAAGCTATTTACTGTTAATAAAGGCATCAATAAACTGAGATCTTTAATTGTTACCCATTATATGGTGGAATATTATAATCTTTATTTGTAAATTAACGATACTATGATTAACACCATTGTTCGACACAAAATAATAAAAATAAGAACCAAATACAATAATTTTATTGTAGATCCACCTGAAAAAAAAAAAACAAATCAGTCATTTTGTACGACTTACTGGCAACACTTACGTACAATTTTCAATCGCTAATTTTATATATTATTTAGTGATATTATACTAGAGGAATACTTTCAGACGAAAAGTGATATTGTTCTGTTGTAAATTTGTATTTTTACATATTTTTTTAGGCATTATTAGCTCTACAATTCGGCTTTTTAGATTTCCCAGCTGGCAGCAAGGTAGTCGGCGGTGTCATTATCGTGACCGAGCGAGCCCTGCAAGGCAGAAAATTCAGAAAATTGCGGAGACTCGCCGACCGAGCACTTGCCACTCAGTTCACTGCCATTTTGCTAGTTTAGTAATGAAGTCGCTTTTTGTGTTACTCTGTGTTTTGGTCTGTCGTGAAATTCACTTACTCTTTCTAAACTACGCAATGAATTCTGATGCGTTTTTTTTTATTGATAGAGCTATTCAAGAGGAAGGATTAAGTTTATGTATGTATAACACATACGGTGAACACGTATTTTTCCCACCGGAAATTGAGTTGCAGCGGGTAACAACGCAGACAGGCCGCTCACAGACAGTAACAAAGAAGCAAAATTCTTCCAAATTGTTTGATCGGTAGCTTTGTTTCTCCCTCTTCGTGTATCACAAGATGACAAGCAAACTAGATTTCCCAGCTGGCTACAAGGTACTCGGCGGTGTCATTATCGTGTCGTGACCGAGCGAGCCCTGCAAGGCAGAAAATTCAGGAAATTGCGGAGACTCGCCGACCGAGCATTTGCCACTCAGTTCACTACTATTTTGCTAGTTTAGAAATGGAGTCGCTTTTTGCGTTTTTCTGTCTGTCTCCCGTGGAATTCACTTACTCTTTCTAAACTACGCAACGAATTCCGATGCGTTTTTTTATTGATAGAGCGATTCAAGTGAAAGGATTAAGTTTATGTATAACACATACGGGGAACACGTATTTTTCCCACCGGAAAATGCAGACAGGCCGCTCGTTAGTAGCAAAGAAGACAAAATTCTCCAAATAGTTTGATCGGTAGCGATGTTTCTCCTTGTTAAATAAGTGTATCACATGATAACAAGCAAACTAGATTTCCAGCTGGCAGCTACGTAGTCGGCGGTGTCATTATCGTGATCGAGAGAGCCCTGCAAGGCAGAAAATTTAGGAAATTGCGGACACTCGCTGACCGAGCACTTGCCACTCAGTTCACTACTATTTTGCTAGTTTAGAAATAAAGCCGCTTTTTGCCTCTGCTGTGTGCCGTGGAATTTGCTAACTCGTCCTAAACTACGCAACGGATTTCGATGCGTTTTATAGATAGAGTTGTATTGTATAACACACACACGTTTTTTCCCACGAGGAAATGAGTTGCGCAGTAGTAACAGTAACAGCGCTGACAGCAAATTTAAGAGAAAGGCAACAAATAAAAACCAATTGGTTTTTTCGGTAATTTTATGCTATGTATGTATCTTAGTCTTGTTAAATGAGTGTACGACAAGATCACAAGCAAACTAGATTCCCCAGCTGGCAGCAAGGTAGTCGGCGGCGTCATTATCGTGACCGAGAGAGCCCTGCAAGGCAGAAAATTCAGGAAATTGCGGAGACTCGCCGACCGAGCACTTGCCACTCAGTTCACTACTATTTTGCTAGTTTAGAAATGAAGTCGCTTTTTGCGTTACTCTGTGTTTCTGTATGGCGTGAAATTCACTTACTCTTTTCAAACTACGCATCGAATTCTTATGCGTTTTTTTATTGATAGGGCGATTCAAGAGGAAGGATTAAGTTTATGTATAAGACATACGGGGAACACGTATTTTTTCCCACCGGAAAATAAGTTGCATCGGGTAACAACGCAGACAGGCCGCTCGTTAGTAACAAAGAAGACAAAATTCTTCCAAATTGTTTGATCGGTAGCTATGTTTCTCCCTCTTGTTAAATAAGTGTATCACAAGATGACAAGCAAACTAGATTTCCCAGCTGGCAGCAAGGTAGTCGGAGGTGTCATTATCGTGACCGAGCGAGCCCTGCAAGGCAGAAAATTCAGGAAATTGCGGAGACTCGCCGACCGAGCACTTTCCACTCAGTTCACTACTATTTTGCTAGTTTAGAAATAAAGTCGCTTTTGCGTTACTCTGTGTTTTTGTCTGTCGTTAAACTCACTCTCTTTCTAAACTACGCAACGAATTCTGATGCGTTTTTTTAGATAGAGCGATTCAAGAGGAAGGATTAAGCTTATGTATAGGGGAACACGTATTTTTAACAAGCGGGTAAAAACGCAGACAGGCCGCTCGTTAGTAACAAAGAAGACAGAATTCCTCCAAATAGTTTGATCGGTAGCGATGTTTCTTCCTCTTGATCACAAGATGACAAGCAAACTAGATTTCCCAGCTGGCAGCAAGGTAGTCGGCGGTGTCATTATCGTGACCGAGAGAGCCCTGCAAGGCAGAAAATTCAGGAAATTGCGGAGACTCGCCGACCGAGCACTTGCCACTCACTCAGTTCACTACTATTTTGCTAGTTTAGAAATGAAGTCGCTTTTTGCGTTACTCTGTGTTTCTGTATGTATGTATGTATGTAATAACTTTATTGTACCAAAACAAGAATAAGTTACAAAATAACACTTCTGTCTGTCGTGAAATTCACTTACGCAACGAATATGAGGAAGGATTAAGTTTAAGTAGGTATAACACATACGGGGAACACGTACCTATTTTTCCACCGGAAAATGAGTTGCAGACGGGCCGCTCAAAGAAGGCAAAATTCTTCCAATTAGTTTGATCGGTAGCGATGTTCCTCCCTCTTGTTAAATGAGTGTATCACAAGATAACAAGCAAACTAGATTTCCAGCTGGGGCGGTGTCGTTATCGTGACCGAGCGAGCCCTGTAAAGCAGAATAATTTGGCCCGGCTACGCAACGCGGTACGCGGGGAAGCGCGTGAAGCGCTGTCCTCGCTCCTATTCTCCGCAGAGTCGCCGTGTGAGATCATCGACGCGCTCGAGCTGCACTTCGCGCGCCCCGAGCTCATCGTGCAGCAAGAAGTCGCAGCGCTACGCAGCCTACCTAAGTTAAGTACCGATTTTCGCGACCTTAACAAATTTGCGTGCAAAATTAGGAATAGCGTCGCAACTATAAAATCATTACGCCAAAATCAGTACTTACATTCACCTGAATTATTTTCAAGCGTTTTGAACAAACTGAATGTCCTCCTAAAATCTCGTTGGTGCGACTATGCAAAAGAGCGCCACCAAACCTACAACGAGCAGAACAACTCTAAGCTAGAGCTTCTATCACAGTTCCTACTAAGCGAAGCCGACACGCAAATTAAATTTTGCGCGGAATTAGACACAGTACCTCCCGCTTACCACTCACAAACACATCAACACGCACCGGCTCACAAAACATTTAGGGCCATAGGTGGCCTAAATCCTAGGCCAGCCACAGCAAAACGTGAAAACGTCAACCTTACGTCAGAGCGCAACCAAACGTGCTTGTATTGTAAGGAAGCACACAATTTAAAGAGCTGTGGACAATTCAAGGCGCTCTCAGTCGACGATAGGTGGCGCTGGCTGCGCGAGGCAAAGGTTTGCTACGTTTGTTTCAAAAATAAATCCCATAAATGGAATGAATGCCGAGGTCGTGGCTCGTGTGGAGTACAGGGCTGTCGCCTCCGTCATCACCTCTCCTTCATCGCCCTATGAAGGCACTACAAACAACGTGCAACAACCGGAACAGGAAGTAATGTGCAACACGGAGACTCCCGGAGCCTCCGCGCCGCCGCCGCCGCCCACGCAGCCTTCGACGTCAGAGGGCACCCATGGCGACACTATTAAAATCGCGGCCGCCTGTGATATTTCTAATAAAAATGTTTCAGAGCTCCAGGAACGCACGTTGCTCAAAATCGTGCCGGTAGTAGTGTCGGGACCGGCGGGTGAGTACGCGACGTATGCATTCCTCGACGACGGCAGCACGGCCACGCTGATCGACGACGCTATCGCCGCGCGCATCGGCGCCACGGGCCCGCTGCAACCGCTGTCGATTGCAGGTATCGGCGGTATGACTAGAAATACCGTCGCTAACATAGTAGATTTCTACATAAAAGGTCGTAACTCTAAAGAGCGATATCTCATAAAAAACGCGAAACGTATGAAATCGCTAAACCTCAGTACTCAGTCACTTTACGAACGCGAATTGAGGGCTTTCCCTCACTTGAGTGATTTAGTGAACGAGTTGACTCATGTCAATGTGACACCTACTATTCTCATAGGTTCTAAAGATTGGTACCTAACTTTATCTAGGGAAATCCGCGAAGGGAAAAGGTCCGACCCCGTAGCCGTACGAACCTTGTTAGGTTGGACTTTGCACGGCGCTGTGTCAAGTCAAAGTAAACCCGTAGAGTTCGTAAATCATTTGACTTGGAACGGCCCCGAACCTATTAGACACGCCCCCTTCTCTACTCCCGACCCAATTCACTCTAAGCTTGACGATTTAACCTCGATGATGAAGGAACAATATAAGTTAGACGCAATAGGTATAACCGAGCGCGCGCCGCGTCTTTCGAAAGACGAAGAACGGGCGATAGAAATCCTCGAGTCAACCGCGCGCCGGCTACCCTCCGGTCGTTTCGAAGTAGGCCTTCCTTGGCGCGACATCGACAAGTCGAAACTTCCCGACAGCTACCCCACGCACTAGCGAGATTCTTATCCTTAGAAAACAAATGGCTAAAAACAAAGAGTTCGCGTCCGCGTACAGGGAATTCATAAGCGGAATAATAAAAAAGGGCTACGCCGAGGAATGCCCCTCCGACACCTACCATCAGTATGGTACGAAAATTTTTAAAAACGGCTTCAGGTGGTACCTACCACACTTTGGGGTTTACCACCCACAAAAAAAGAAGCTGCGCGTAGTGCACGATGCCGCCGCGGAAACCTCTGGTATTAGTCTCAACAGCTTGCTGCTCCCCGGACCTGACTTCCTTTGCTCGTTGTTAGGCATCCTCTTTCAGTTCCGGGAGGGGCGAGTTGCTCTTACCGCCGATATACGCGAAATGTTCCCACAAATTAAAATACGCGAGGAAGATAGGGATGCGCAACGTTTCCTATGGCGCGATAACAGCACCGATACTATTAGGGAATATCGCATGTCATCAATGACTTTCGGTGCGGCGTCCAGTCCGTGTACCGCGCTTTATATTAAAAATGCATATTTTAAAAAGTGTCAGTGTTTTACTGAGCTTTGCATAAACGTGATTCAAGCGACGAGCGCGAACAAAATAGCGCACTAACGAACTAGCCTGCATTTCTGCATAATCGAGTGTCGCGAGCTCTAGTCTAGGAGGCAGTGACCAAATTACAAAAACAATTTGTAAAGAAAATAAAGATCTATACTTATTTGAAATGTCAATGTTATATGGGAGAAAATAAATACTTTATAACATCCAAACCCTTGCATTGCGATAAAGTTGCATAATCACCAATTTACCATTTTTTTTTTGCAATTCCAGCGGTTTCCTGCTCTTAAACGCAATCTCTTTCGGTTACTATTCTTTTAGTAGGTACTTGGTATTAAAGTATTATTAAATGTCATTTCATTATTCATAAAATGACTTTGGAATTTGGTCACTACCTCCTAGATTATCATTATCACTGTCGGAATGGTTTAGCCGTGTCATACCCTCTGGTAGGTATAAACCATAGACGAGCTTTTTCAAACAAATCCCGGTTTAGGTTCAGATTGGACGTGAAATACTATTCGTGCTGATGTTTTGCCGCTTTCACTGCGAGCTTTTACAGGTGCAGACAAAGGGAAGTGGTAGAGTTCAACAAGCTTTTTGTGCAACCAGGAAATACAAAAGTTTGGTTTACCTGAGCATTTAAGTTTATTTTGCTCTGCAGTTTCAAACCCTTTAAATCAATTTTGCTGCGGTAGCAAGTTATGTTAGTTAAGCGTAGACAACCGGTAAAAGAAAACATAAAGTTTCTAAAAGAGCTCTCACAGTAAGCGATAGCTCAACAGTTTATTGTAGGTATTAGAGTTAAATTAGCACTGCCACTTCGATTCTTTTAATAAAATTCGGTGTCTCACACGAAGATAGAAAATTAAATTTTGCCATAAAAGCATCGTTGTTACCTAGTTTAAAATAGGCAATCACATTTGTCACGAAAATCCATTAAAAGAATTAAGCCCATAACAGCAAAATAAAGCTTTTAAAAATGCTTTCACAGAAAGCGATAACTCAAGAGATTATCTGGGAGTTCGAGAAATGCAGAAAGGGAGAGACCTTCTGACCTGCTAGCATACATCCATTAAGGCTCAACGTTAGCGACACTAGCGCCACTCAGTGAAAAAAAATCCCTGACTGAATACGCAAGTGATTGAGAAACCATATTATGAATTACCGACAATAACTAACAACAAAGAATTTTTAGAATCAGTAAAACCTTGGAAAAACTGTGCACTTTAGTTATAAGCGAAATTGCTAAAAGTGGCCACTTTTAGCAATTTCGGCTTATAACTCATGGATACCAATGTTTATACATTTTATTAGATTTATTTATTCTTTGTGGTTAGTTATTGTCGGCAATTCATAAATTGGGCTCCAGATGACCAGCGTGTTCAGCCAGGGATTTTTTTCCTGTTTGGGGGCGCCACTAGTCTGTCGTTTAGCCTTAAGGGCTTGCGAGCCGTTGCCAGTGCTTGGGACAATGAAGCCTTTTAGCGGTAATTTATGACCAGACCGCTTCCCTTAACCACAGTAACTAGAAAACGAGCAGTAATCTATACAGTATGGTACGCCCTTTCCCCAGTCCCTTGAAACAGCCACTTAGTTCCATACAAGCTGTAGTTTTGGTTGGGCGCATATCTAGCCAATACTGAAGTAAGCCAAAGTCTAATTACATTGGTAAGTGTCGTATAGCCCGTATACAACCATTACCATTACCAAATCAGTTCAGTATGCCAGAACCGAATGCCTATGCAGACTAATAGATATCGATTGTAATCATAATTATCAATTTTTGAAAACAGTTCAAGCCAAAAGTTAGATATGCTCGCCAACCCTTATTTAACTGTGCCCCAATTCCCTTTCCTTCCCTCCACCTCCAGATAAGCATATAAACAATTATTCCGGATTAACTTAATGCCTAACGACTTGCGACTGCCAACTGAAACAACCGCAAGCAATTTTTTTTATACCAGTTTAGGTATAATTGTACTCGTAGATATGCTTTTTTTCTGAGGTCTCTTATTCAACTGTGCCCTAGAGTCCTTTCTCTACCCTGTTTCTCTCCCTTCCACCGCCAGATAAGCGCATAAACAATTACGCAGGATTAACATAATAGGGTTGCAGATAACGACTTGCGTCTGCCGACTTCCGAAAAGCCTAACCTAACCTAACCTAACCTAACCTAACCAAGGAAAACAACCATTTTTCGTGACAGCATATATAATGACTTTATACCAGAGATCAAGAAAGTGACAACATCAGATTCAAATAATATGAAAAATAGACAAACGTGTAGGCGGCACCAGCCAGTTGCCGACATCCTCCGCCCCAGTGCAGGCACTCAATGAGCATCGGCAGCTGGCTGGGGTCCCTGAGTTAGCAGCACGACCTTTCTAGCCGGCCGTCGCAACGTGCCACCTTGGGTGGCCACGTCGACCACCCTGACTACCCCATCCTGGCCTGGGTGAATTTTGCTAATTTTTCCTAACGGCCAGGTGCCCCTAGGCAGAGAGTCGTCCACGACTAACACCACGTCTCCCACGCTCAGGTTCCTTGACTTCGTTCCTCTTGATGAAAGGCGCGGTATGAGGGTCGGCAGGTACTCGCGCATCCATCGGGTCCAAAAGGCGTCCGCCAGCCGCAGGGTCCGCCTCCAGTCGCATCGGCGGATAAGATCCGAGTCGTCCAGCTCCTCGTTTAGCCAGTGGTTGTTTGAGGAGGTCCCGATGAGAAAGTGGAAGGGCGTTATGGCTGTGGGGCAATCAGGATCGGAGAGTGACACGTACGTCAGGGCCTCGAGTTGACGATGGCTTCTGCTTCCGCTAATAATGTGAAAGCACCTCCTCTCTCGGGGCTCTTTCTCGCAGTGCCGCATGCAAGGCGGTTTTGACGCACCGGACCAGGCGCTCCCAAGCTCCACCCATAAACGGCGAGGCAGGTGGAATGAAGTGCCACTCTATTTTTCTTTCCGCGGCGAAGTCGAGCAGTGGAGCCAGCAGGTTGTCAGCTCCTCTGAAGGTGGTGGCGTTGTCCGAAAAGATTTTTCTTGGCGAGCCTCGGCGGGAGATGAAGCGGCGTAGGCATAAGATGGCGGAGTCCGTCGACAGGCTATTGACCACTTCTAGGTGTACCGCTCTGGTCACGAGGCAGGTGAATAGGGCTACCCATCGTTTTTCCTTTCTTCTGCCAACGGTGACATCTAGTGGCCCGAAGTAATCCAGACCAGTGTTTGCGAAGGGCGGCAGGTGGTGCTCCAGCCGTTCCAGAGGGAGGTCGCCAACGGGCGGTACTTGTGGCAGGCCTTTCATCTTTTTGCAGTGGAAGCATTCCCTTATGATAGTTTTTAATGCGTTTCGGCATCGCAGGATCCAAAATCTCTGTCGGAGTTCGTTCAACACGAGATTGCTGTTGGCGTGGCCGGCCTTCACGTGTATCAGGAGGCGAACTGCTGGGTGGCGGGCATCTAGGACGATGGGCGACTTCGTCTCTTCCGCGATCCCTGGCGCGCGCGCTATGCGTGAGTCGACCCGCAGGAGTCCGTCGTCAGCTCGTCGAATGGTGAGGCGCGTGAGACGGCTCTCTTTGGGAAGGGGTCGCAGATTTCAGACTCGCGATTTCTGGGGCAAAGCTTTCTGCTTGCGATCTAATAAATATGTGCCTTTCGGCTTTCGCGATGTCAGACGCCGTGAGAAAAGGATGATTGTGATTATGGGTATGGGATATGGAATTAGAATTTTGGCTTCGTGAACGAATTAAAGAACGAAACTTTTGCCGGCCTGGATTATGCGCGCTGTGGTCTCACGAAGCGTAGCCAGCTACTGAACTTCATGACGTCGGCCACGGGTGGGAGTTGGTCCGAGGACTCGGGCGTATAGTGGACCAACTCAGTGGGTTTTAACTCCTCCGGGGAGGATGGTATCGTCAGTTGGCGGTTCAGTAGGCCAGGCCTCGGGAGGACTCAGCAAGAAAGGTGGCCCGGCGAACCACCTGTCGGAAGCGTCCACAGACATTGGCTTGATCTCGTCGCGTCATCCGCGACATTGTGAGCACTCGGGAGCCAACGCCATTGGGCAATGTCTGTGGTTTCGCAAATTTCTCCCACTCTGTTCGCGACAAAGGGCTTGAAACACTTCGCGTCACTACGGAGCCATTTTACGACCGTCATCGAATCTGTCCAGAAATGGGTACACGAGGGTTTCATTCGATGACTGTCCTTAATTTTATTTGCTAGACGCGCGGCTATGAGAGCGGCTTGGAGCTCTAAACGAGGAATCGAAACCGGGGCTAACGGACTAACGCGGGCCTTACTAGCAATAAGCGACAATTTTACGTCTCCGTTCGCATATAAAAATCTCCAGTAAGCCACTGAGACAAAAGCTTGCTCGCTCGCGTCTGCAAAACGTGGAGTTGCGTTTCTATCGGATCTGGTCTGAGTAAATACCAACGTGGTACGCGGAGGTTCGCTACGGCTGCCAACTCTTCGCGCCACTGATCCCAGAAAACTTTATGGTTAATCGGGATTTCGTCATCCCAATTCAGGCGTTCTCTCCATAGACGTTGAATAAAGATACGGCCTTTTATTGTGATTGGCGAGATTAGGCCTAGAGGGTCGTACACGCGCATGACGTCGGAGAGGACCGTGCGTTTAGTAAATTTAGCGGCGGCCACGGGTGCGCCGATACGAAAACCAAACGTGTCATCGCGGGGGTTCCACTTGATACCCAGGGCGCTTACATCTTTGTTCGGTGGCAGGTCTACATCGTCCGCGGCCTCAGCCCAGAGCTCCTTTGGGACTTGCGAGAGCGCCCTCACGTCGTTAGAGATCCACGCTCATTTCGAAACCGCAAGCACCATGGACGTGGACTATCTCTGAGGCGAGGCGGGAGGCGACGCCGACATCAGGACGCTACCGATATAGTCGTCCATATAATGCTCGTGAACGATTGCGTGAGTCGCTTCGGGATGAAGAAGGCGATGCTCTTCAGCATTTTTGTTTTTAATATAAAGCGCGGTACACGGACTGGACGCCGCACCGAAAGTCATTGATGACATGCGATATTCCCTAATAGTATCGGTGCTGTTATCGCGCCATAGGAAACGTTGCGCATCCCTATCTTCCTCGCGTATTTTAATTTGTGGGAACATTTCGCGTATATCGGCGGTAAGAGCAACTCGCCCCTCCCGGAACTGAAAGAGGATGCCTAACAACGAGCAAAGGAAGTCAGGTCCGGGGAGCAGCAAGCTGTTGAGACTAATACCAGAGGTTTCCGCGGCGGCATCGTGCACTACGCGCAGCTTCTTTTTTTGTGGGTGGTAAACCCCAAAGTGTGGTAGGTACCACCTGAAGCCGTTTTTAAAAATTTTCGTACCATACTGATGGTAGGTGTCGGAGGGGCATTCCTCGGCGTAGCCCTTTTTTATTATTCCGCTTATGAATTCCCTGTACGCGGACGCGAACTCTTTGTTTTTAGCCATTTGTTTTTCTAAGGATAAGAATCTCGCTAGTGCGTGGGGGTAGCTGTCGGGAAGTTTCGACTTGTCGATGTCGCGCCAAGGAAGGCCTACTTCGAAACGACCGGAGGGTAGCCGGCGCGCGGTTGACTCGAGGATTTCTATCGCCCGTTCTTCGTCTTTCGAAAGACGCGGCGCGCGCTCGGTTATACCTATTGCGTCTAACTTATATTGTTCCTTCATCATCGAGGTTAAATCGTCAAGCTTAGAGTGAATTGGGTCGGGAGTAGAGAAGGGGGCGTGTCTAATAGGTTCGGGGCCGTTCCAAGTCAAATGATTTACGAACTCTACGGGTTTACTTTGACTTGACACAGCGCCGTGCAAAGTCCAACCTAACAAGGTTCGTACGGCTACGGGTCGGACCTTTCCTTCGCGGATTTCCTAGATAAAGTTAGGTACCAATCTTTAGAACCTATGAGAATAGTAGGTGTCACATTGACATGAGTCAACTCGTTCACTAAATCACTCAAGTGAGGAAAGCCCTCAATTCGCGTTCGTAAAGTGACTGAGTACTGAGGTTTAGCGATTTCATACGTTTCGCGTTTTTATGAGATATCGCTCTTTAGAGTTACGACCTTTATGTAGAAATCTACTATGTTAGCGACGGTATTTCTAGTCATACCGCCGATACCTGCAATCGACAGCGGTTGCAGCGGGCCCGTGGCGCCGATGCGCGCGGCGATAGCGTCGTCGATCAGCGTGGCCGTGCTGCCGTCGTCGAGGAATGCATACGTCGCGTACTCACCCGCCGGTCCCGACACTACTACCGGCACGATTTTGAGCAACGTGCGTTCCTGGAGCTCTGAAACATTTTTATTAGAAATATCACAGGCGGCCGCGATTTTAATAGTGTCGCCATGGGTGCCCTCTGACGTCGAAGGCTGCGTGGGCGGCGGCGGCGGCGCGGAGGCTCCGGGAGTCTCCGTGTTGCACATTACTTCCTGTTCCGGTTGTTGCACGTTGTTTGTAGTGCCTTCATAGGGGCGATGAAGGAGAGGGTGATGACGGAGGCGACAGCCCTGTACTCCACACGAGCCACGACCTCGGCATTCATTCCATTTATGGGATTTATTTTTGAAACAAACGTAGCAAACCTTTGCCTCGCGCAGCCAGCGCCACCTATCGTCGACTGAGAGCGCCTTGAATTGTCCACAGCTCTTTAAATTGTGTGCTTCCTTACAATACAAGCACGTTTGGTTGCGCTCTGACGTAAGGTTGACGTTTTCACGTTTTGCTGTGGCTGGCCTAGGATTTAGGCCACCTATGGCCCTAAATGTTTTGTGAGCCGGTGCGTGTTGATGTGTTTGTGAGTGGTAAGCGGGAGGTACTGTGTCTAATTCCGCGCAAAATTTAATTTGCGTGTCGGCTTCGCTTAGTAGGAACTGTGATAGAAGCTCTAGCTTAGAGTTGTTCTGCTCGTTGTAGGTTTGGTGGCGCTCTTTTGCATAGTCGCACCAACGAGATTTTAGGAGGACATTCAGTTTGTTCAAAACGCTTGAAAATAATTCAGGTGAATGTAAGTACTGATTTTGGCGTAATGATTTTATAGTTGCGACGCTATTCCTAATTTTGCACGCAAATTTGTTAAGGTCGCGAAAATCGGTACTTAACTTAGGTAGGCTGCGTAGCGCTGCGACTTCTTGCTGCACGATGAGCTCGGGGCGCGCGAAGTGCAGCTCGAGCGCGTCGATGATCTCACACGGCGACTCTGCGGAGAATAGGAGCGAGGACAGCGCTTCACGCGCTTCCCCGCGTACCGCGTTGCGTAGCCGGGCCAAATTATTCTGCTTTACAGGGCTCGCTCGGTCACGATAACGACACCGCCCCAGCTGGGAAATCTAGTTTGCTTGTTATCTTGTGATACACTCATTTAACAAGAGGGAGGAACATCGCTACCGATCAAACTAATTGGAAGAATTTTGCCTTCTTTGAGCGGCCTGTCTGCAACTCATTTTCCGGTGGAAAATAGGTACGTGTTCCCCGTATGTGTTATACCTACTTAAACTTAATCCTTCCTCATATTCGTTGCGTAAGTGAATTTCACGACAGACAGAAGTGTTATTTTGTAACTTATTCTTGTTTTGGTACAATAAAGTTATTACATACATACATACATACAGAAACACAGAGTAACGCAAAAAGCGACTTCATTTCTAAACTAGCAAAATAGTAGTGAACTGAGTGAGTGGCAAGTGCTCGGTCGGCGAGTCTCCGCAATTTCCTGAATTTTCTGCCTTGCAGGGCTCTCTCGGTCACGATAATGACACCGCCGACTACCTTGCTGCCAGCTGGGAAATCTAGTTTGCTTGTCATCTTGTGATCAAGAGGAAGAAACATCGCTACCGATCAAACTATTTGGAGGAATTCTGTCTTCTTTGTTACTAACGAGCGGCCTGTCTGCGTTTTTACCCGCTTGTTAAAAATACGTGTTCCCCTATACATAAGCTTAATCCTTCCTCTTGAATCGCTCTATCTAAAAAAACGCATCAGAATTCGTTGCGTAGTTTAGAAAGAGAGTGAGTTTACCGGACCAGGCGCTCCCAAGCTCCACCCATAAACGGCGAGGCAGGTGGAATGAAGTGCCACTCTATTTTTCTTTCCGCGGCGAAGTCGAGCAGTGGAGCCAGCAGGTTGTCAGCTCCTCTGAAGGTGGTGGCGTTGTCCGAAAAGATTTTTCTTGGCGAGCCTCGGCGGGAGATGAAGCGGCGTAGGCATAAGATGGCGGAGTCCGTCGACAGGCTATTGACCACTTCTAGGTGTACCGCTCTGGTCACGAGGCAGGTGAATAGGGCTACCCATCGTTTTTCCTTTCTTCTGCCAACGGTGACATCTAGTGGCCCGAAGTAATCCAGACCAGTGTTTGCGAAGGGCGGCAGGTGGTGCTCCAGCCGTTCCAGAGGGAGGTCGCCAACGGGCGGTACTTGTGGCAGGCCTTTCATCTTTTTGCAGTGGAAGCATTCCCTTATGATAGTTTTTAATGCGTTTCGGCATCGCAGGATCCAAAATCTCTGTCGGAGTTCGTTCAACACGAGATTGCTGTTGGCGTGGCCGGCCTTCACGTGTATCAGGAGGCGAACTGCTGGGTGGCGGGCATCTAGGACGATGGGCGACTTCGTCTCTTCCGCGATCCCTGGCGCGCGCGCTATGCGTGAGTCGACCCGCAGGAGTCCGTCGTCAGCTCGTCGAATGGTGAGGCGCGTGAGACGGCTCTCTTTGGGGAAGGGGGTCGCAGATTTCAGACTCGCGATTTCTGGGGCAAAGCTTTCTGCTTGCGATCTAATAAATATGTGCCTTTCGGCTTTCGCGATGTCAGACGCCGTGAGAAAAGGATGATTGTGATTATGGGTATGGGATATGGAATTAGAATTTTGGCTTCGTGAACGAATTAAAGAACGAAACTTTTTGCCGGCCTGGATTATGCGCGCGCTGGGGCTCTCACGAAGCGTAGCCAGCTACTGAACTTCATGACGTCGGCCACGGGTGGGAGTTGGTCCGAGGACTCGGGCGTATAGTGGACCAACTCAGTGGGTTTTAACTCCTCCGGGGAGGGGATGGTATCGTCAGTTGGCGGTTCAGTAGGCCAGGCCTCGGGAGGACTCAGCAAGAAAGGTGGCCCGGCGAACCACCTGTCGGAAGCGTCCACAGACATTGGCTTGGATCTCGTCGCGTCATCCGCGACATTGTGAGCACTCGGGAGCCAACGCCATTGGGCAATGTCTGTGGTTTCGCAAATTTCTCCCACTCTGTTCGCGACAAAGGGCTTGAAACACTTCGCGTCACTACGGAGCCATTTTACGACCGTCATCGAATCTGTCCAGAAATGGGTACACGAGGGTTTCATTCGATGACTGTCCTTAATTTTATTTGCTAGACGCGCGGCTATGAGAGCGGCTTGGAGCTCTAAACGAGGAATCGAAACCGGGGCTAACGGACTAACGCGGGCCTTACTAGCAATAAGCGACAATTTTACGTCTCCGTTCGCATATAAAAATCTCCAGTAAGCCACTGAGACAAAAGCTTGCTCGCTCGCGTCTGCAAAAACGTGGAGTTGCGTTTCTATCGGATCTGGTCTGAGTAAATACCAACGTGGTACGCGGAGGTTCGCTACGGCTGCCAACTCTTCGCGCCACTGATCCCAGAAAACTTTATGGTTAATCGGGATTTCGTCATCCCAATTCAGGCGTTCTCTCCATAGACGTTGAATAAAGATACGGCCTTTTATTGTGATTGGCGAGATTAGGCCTAGAGGGTCGTACACGCGCATGACGTCGGAGAGGACCGTGCGTTTAGTAAATTTAGCGGCGGCCACGGGTGCGCCGATACGAAAACCAAACGTGTCATCGCGGGGGTTCCACTTGATACCCAGGGCGCTTACATCTTTGTTCGGTGGCAGGTCTACATCGTCCGCGGCCTCAGCCCAGAGCTCCTTTGGGACTTGCGAGAGCGCCCTCACGTCGTTAGAGATCCACGCTCTCATTTCGAAACCGCAAGCACCATGGACGTGGACTATCTCTGAGGCGAGGCGGGAGGCAATGTCGACATCAGGGACGCTACCAATATAGTCGTCCATATAATGCTCGTGAACGATTGCGTGAGTCGCTTCTGGGTGAAGGTGGCGATGCTCTTCAGCGTTTTTGTTTTTAATATAAAGCGCGGTACACGGACTGGACGCCGCACCGAAAGTCATTGATGACATGCGATATTCCCTAATAGTATCGGTACTGTTATCGCGCCATAGGAAACGTTGCGCATCCCTATCTTCCTCGCGTATTTTAATTTGTGGGAACATTTCGCGTATATCGGCGGTAAGAGCAACTCGCCCTCCCGGGTCAGGTCCGGGGAGCAGCAAGCTGTTGAGACTAATACCGGAGGTTTCCGCGGCGGCATCGTGCACTACGCGCAGCTTCTTTTTTTGTGGGTGGTAAACCCCAAAGTGTGGTAGGTACCACCTGAAGCCATTGTTAAAATGTTTCGTACCATACTGATGGTAGGTGTCGGAGGGGCGTTCCTCGGCGTAGCCCTTTTTTATTATTCCGCTTATGAATTCCCTGTACGCGGACGCGAACTCTTTGTTTTTAGCCATTTGTTTTTCTAAGGATAAGAATCTCGCTAGTGCGTGGGGGTAGCTGTCGGGAAGTTTCGACTTGTCGATGTCGCGCCAAGGAAGGCCTACTTCGAAACGACCGGAGGGTAGCCGGCGCGCGGTTGACTCGAGGATTTCTATCGCCCGTTCTTCGTCTTTCGAAAGTCGCAGCGCGCGCTCGGTTATACCTATTGCGTCTAACTTATATTGTTCCTTCATCATCGAGGTTAAATCGTCAAGCTTAGAGTGAATTGGGTCGGGAGTAGAGAAGGGGGCGTGTCTAATAGGTTCGGGGCCGTTCCAAGTCAAATGATTTACGAACTCTACGGGTTTACTTTGACTTGACACAGCGCCGTGCAAAGTCCAACCTAACAAGGTTCGTACGGCTACGGGTCGGACCTTTCCTTCGCGGATTTCCTAGATAAAGTTAGGTACCAATCTTTAGAACCTATGAGAATAGTAGGTGTCACATTGACATGAGTCAACTCGTTCACTAAATCACTCAAGTGAGGGAAAGCCCTCAATTCGCGTTCGTAAAGTGACTGAGTACTGAGGTTTAGCGATTTCATACGTTTCGCGTTTTTTATGAGATATCGCTCTTTAGAGTTACGACCTTTATGTAGAAATCTACTATGTTAGCGACGGTATTTCTAGTCATACCGCCGATACCTGCAATCGACAGCGGTTGCAGCGGGCCCGTGGCGCCGATGCGCGCGGCGATAGCGTCGTCGATCAGCGTGGCCGTGCTGCCGTCGTCGAGGAATGCATACGTCGCGTACTCACCCGCCGGTCCCGACACTACTACCGGCACGATTTTGAGCAACGTGCGTTCCTGGAGCTCTGAAACATTTTTATTAGAAATATCACAGGCGGCCGCGATTTTAATAGTGTCGCCATGGGTGCCCTCTGACGTCGAAGGCTGCGTGGGCGGCGGCGGCGGCGCGGAGGCTCCGGGAGTCTCCGTGTTGCACATTACTTCCTGTTCCGGTTGTTGCACGTTGTTTGTAGTGCCTTCATAGGGGCGATGAAGGAGAGGGTGATGACGGAGGCGACAGCCCTGTACTCCACACGAGCCACGACCTCGGCATTCATTCCATTTATGGGATTTATTTTTGAAACAAACGTAGCAAACCTTTGCCTCGCGCAGCCAGCGCCACCTATCGTCGACTGAGAGCGCCTTGAATTGTCCACAGCTCTTTAAATTGTGTGCTTCCTTACAATACAAGCACGTTTGGTTGCGCTCTGACGTAAGGTTGACGTTTTCACGTTTTGCTGTGGCTGGCCTAGGATTTAGGCCACCTATGGCCCTAAATGTTTTGTGAGCCGGTGCGTGTTGATGTGTTTGTGAGTGGTAAGCGGGAGGTACTGTGTCTAATTCCGCGCAAAATTTAATTTGCGTGTCGGCTTCGCTTAGTAGGAACTGTGATAGAAGCTCTAGCTTAGAGTTGTTCTGCTCGTTGTAGGTTTGGTGGCGCTCTTTGCATAGTCGCACCAACGAGATTTTAGGAGGACATTCAGTTTGTTCAAAACGCTTGAAAATAATTCAGGTGAATGTAAGTACTGATTTTGGCGTAATGATTTTATAGTTGCGACGCTATTCCTAATTTTGCACGCAAATTTGTTAAGGTCGCGAAAATCGGTACTTAACTTAGGTAGGCTGCGTAGCGCTGCGACTTCTTGCTGCACGATGAGCTCGGGGCGCGCGAAGTGCAGCTCGAGCGCGTCGATGATCTCACACGGCGACTCTGCGGAGAATAGGAGCGAGGACAGCGCTTCACGCGCTTCCCCGCGTACCGCGTTGCGTAGCCGGGCCAAATTATTCTGCTTTACAGGGCTCGCTCGGTCACGATAACGACACCGCCCCAGCTGGGAAATCTAGTTTGCTTGTTATCTTGTGATACACTCATTTAACAAGAGGGAGGAACATCGCTACCGATCAAACTAATTGGAAGAATTTTGCCTTCTTTGAGCGGCCCGTCTGCAACTCATTTTCCGGTGGAAAAATAGGTACGTGTTCCCCGTATGTGTTATACCTACTTAAACTTAATCCTTCCTCATATTCGTTGCGTAAGTGAATTTCACGACAGACAGAAGTGTTATTTTGTAACTTATTCTTGTTTTGGTACAATAAAGTTATTACATACATACATACATACAGAAACACAGAGTAACGCAAAAAGCGACTTCATTTCTAAACTAGCAAAATAGTAGTGAACTGAGTGAGTGGCAAGTGCTCGGTCGGCGAGTCTCCGCAATTTCCTGAATTTTCTGCCTTGCAGGGCTCTCTCGGTCACGATAATGACACCGCCGACTACCTTGCTGCCAGCTGGGAAATCTAGTTTGCTTGTCATCTTGTGATCAAGAGGAAGAAACATCGCTACCGATCAAACTATTTGGAGGAATTCTGTCTTCTTTGTTACTAACGAGCGGCCTGTCTGCGTTTTTACCCGCTTGTTAAAAATACGTGTTCCCCTATACATAAGCTTAATCCTTCCTCTTGAATCGCTCTATCTAAAAAAACGCATCAGAATTCGTTGCGTAGTTTAGAAAGAGAGTGAGTTTAACGACAGACAAAAACACAGAGTAACGCAAAAAGCGACTTTATTTCTAAACTAGCAAAATAGTAGTGAACTGAGTGGAAAGTGCTCGGTCGGCGAGTCTCCGCAATTTCCTGAATTTTCTGCCTTGCAGGGCTCGCTCGGTCACGATAATGACACCTCCGACTACCTTGCTGCCAGCTGGGAAATCTAGTTTGCTTGTCATCTTGTGATACACTTATTTAACAAGAGGGAGAAACATAGCTACCGATCAAACAATTTGGAAGAATTTTGTCTTCTTTGTTACTAACGAGCGGCCTGTCTGCGTTGTTACCCGATGCAACTTATTTTCCGGTGGGAAAAAATACGTGTTCCCCGTATGTGTTATACATAAACTTAATCCTTCCTCTTGAATCGCCCTATCAATAAAAAAACGCATAAGAATTCGATGCGTAGTTTGAAAAGAGTAAGTGAATTTCACGCCATACAGAAACACAGAGTAACGCAAAAAGCGACTTCATTTCTAAACTAGCAAAATAGTAGTGAACTGAGTGGCAAGTGCTCGGTCGGCGAGTCTCCGCAATTTCCTGAATTTTCTGCCTTGCAGGGCTCTCTCGGTCACGATAATGACGCCGCCGACTACCTTGCTGCCAGCTGGGGAATCTAGTTTGCTTGTGATCTTGTCGTACACTCATTTAACAAGACTAAGATACATACATAGCATAAAATTACCGAAAAAACCAATTGGTTTTTATTTGTTGCCTTTCTCTTAAATTTGCTGTCAGCGCTGTTACTGTTACTACTGCGCAACTCATTTCCTCGTGGGAAAAAACGTGTGTGTGTTATACAATACAACTCTATCTATAAAAACGCATCGAAATCCGTTGCGTAGTTTAGGACGAGTTAGCAAATTCCACGGCACACAGCAGAGGCAAAAAGCGGCTTTATTTCTAAACTAGCAAAATAGTAGTGAACTGAGTGGCAAGTGCTCGGTCAGCGAGTGTCCGCAATTTCCTAAATTTTCTGCCTTGCAGGGCTCTCTCGATCACGATAATGACACCGCCGACTACGTAGCTGCCAGCTGGGAAATCTAGTTTGCTTGTTATCATGTGATACACTTATTTAACAAGGGAGAAACATCGCTACCGATCAAACTATTTGGAGAATTTTGTCTTCTTTGCTACTAACGAGCGGCCTGTCTGCATTTTCCGGTGGGAAAAATACGTGTTCCCCGTATGTGTTATACATAAACTTAATCCTTTCACTTGAATCGCTCTATCAATAAAAAAACGCATCGGAATTCGTTGCGTAGTTTAGAAAGAGTAAGTGAATTCCACGGGAGACAGACAGAAAAACGCAAAAAGCGACTCCATTTCTAAACTAGCAAAATAGTAGTGAACTGAGTGGCAAATGCTCGGTCGGCGAGTCTCCGCAATTTCCTGAATTTTCTGCCTTGCAGGGCTCGCTCGGTCACGACACGATAATGACACCGCCGAGTACCTTGTAGCCAGCTGGGAAATCTAGTTTGCTTGTCATCTTGTGATACACGAAGAGGGAGAAACAAAGCTACCGATCAAACAATTTGGAAGAATTTTGCTTCTTTGTTACTGTCTGTGAGCGGCCTGTCTGCGTTGTTACCCGCTGCAACTCAATTTCCGGTGGGAAAAATACGTGTTCACCGTATGTGTTATACATACATAAACTTAATCCTTCCTCTTGAATAGCTCTATCAATAAAAAAAAACGCATCAGAATTCATTGCGTAGTTTAGAAAGAGTAAGTGAATTTCACGACAGACCAAAACACAGAGTAACACAAAAAGCGACTTCATTACTAAACTAGCAAAATGGCAGTGAACTGAGTGGCAAGTGCTCGGTCGGCGAGTCTCCGCAATTTTCTGAATTTTCTGCCTTGCAGGGCTCGCTCGGTCACGATAATGACACCGCCGACTACCTTGCTGCCAGCTGGGAAATCTAGTTTGCTTGTCATCTTGTGATACAACCATTTAACAAGAGGGAGAATATAGCTACAGATAAAACTATTTGGAAGATTTTTGTCTTCGTCTTGTTTATTACGAGCGGACTCTTAAAAAATTTAAAACCAAGAAGTGAGGTGCAGTTGAAGCATAGCTTCTTAGTTGAGTTGGTCTTTGTATTTTTAACCATCTCCAAAAAAGGAGAGGTTTTCAATTCGTCCGAAACTTGACCCCTTTTAAATGTGTAGTCCCAAATTACTCAACTGGGCGTAGCAAATTATATTTTGTTCGAAAATAAGAATCGGAAAAATGTTAGCTTCGGCCGTGACACGTGTAAAGGTACTCCCCGGGTAGTCCATAGTCATCTCATCAGGTTACGATGGTGAATTCTGTCGGCCCAGTAAATGTTGTCTTTTAGATGAATGCTGACATATCTAATGCAATATGTTAATCAAATCACAATGGTTAGGCAACTTTGGCTACCACTGCATATCGTATCTCCAAGGTTTGTACAAAGTAATCTCAGCAGCACATCGACCTACCCATAAAAAGGGATCAATTTATACTGGGTTTTTATACAGTTACTAAAAAGAACCATAAGTGTATCCCTTAAATGAGCGTTGATGTGCTGCTGATTGCATTATCGCCACCAAATCCACCTACCCATTTATGAGACAAGCTTATACGGACCTACTGGTTTAGGTACGTCTTTATATTTATATGAACAACCAGTAAAAAGTCTCTTAAATGGTGAAGGGGTTGGTTGGGTGAACTGTATTTTCTTGAAATTTTATTCTCACTCCATCGTAAGAAAGTGTGTAGTAAAAAAAAAAAGAAAAAACAGGGGGAAAGAACATAATTTGCTACATGTTGCAAGCCTCTTTGCTCCCAAAAATGAGTAGGTGGATTTGCTAGTGAAAGTACAATTTGTAAGCGGGGCTGACCTGTTTGCCCACTTCAAGCTCCGGTACGTTTGTTTTCCCTGCATGCATCGTGCATCTGCAATAGCTCCGGTACGTTTGTTTTCCCTGCATGCATCGTGCATCTGCAATAGCTCCGGTACGTTTGTTTTCCCTGCATGCATCGTGCATCTGCAATAGCTCCGGTACGTTTGTTTTCCCTGCATGCATCGTGCATCTGCAATAGCTCCGGTACGTTTGTTTTCCCTGCATGCATCGTGCATCTGCAATCTTGGTGCCTGTGCATGCAAGTAATGTAACCTCTGGTTGCCTGGCTTGTAAGTTATGTAGGTAAGCATGGGAGTTATCGCAAACCGTACGCGACCACGATGAAATATACTTAGGCATCTAGAGTTTGGAAAGTTTATCACTCGTACAGCACAATAGAGACTATCAAAGGTTGAAGACGAGCTAAAACCAAGACAACCGATGGAATTGCAGTTAGATTTTTTTTTTAAAATAAAACCTATGTTTGAAAAATACTTTACATACACCGCCTTTACCCCTTACGGAGTAGCTGACTGAAAGAAACGGTGCTACATAGAAACCATGCTCTTAAACTGAACTAAACAGGATAATAATATTATTGTTATCCGAACCGTGGGACTTTTTAGTGGATATTCATAATAGTATCAAGATAAACCATTAGGGAGGTAAGTAGACATTTTACTCACGGTAGGGTTATTTCACGTATAAGTGTCTCATAAATGGGTAGGTGGATTTTCTGGCGAAAGTACAATTTGTAAGCGAAGCGACCTGTTTGCCCACTTCGAGCTCCGGTACGTTTGTTTTCCCTGCATGCATCGTGCATCTGCAATCTTGGTGCTTGTGCATGCAAGTAATGTAACCTCTGCTTGCCTAGCTTGTAAGTTATGTAGGTAAGCATGGGAGTTATCGCAAACCGTACGCGACTACGATGAAATACGAGTATATTGGGTGAAATGTTACTGGTGACCGATAGCGAAAATTCAGAACCGGCTGGTGATAAGAAACAACTTTTCGCAAGGTACATAGGTCAAAAGGGTCAAAATATGAAACTAGTAGATGTGTTAAAAATAAAAAACCCGACTGCGGTAATTTTAAAGTAGTATTTTGCTCTAAAAATCCGCCATCTTGAATCTATAATTTTTAATATAGCCAGTGTCGCTCGCGCTGCTGAGACGAATCTAACGACACCTCATATGTCAAAATCTAACTATTCGTTTGGGCTGTAGCCCGTGAAAAAGAAATTTCTTGTCCACATACATACGTACCTACATACATAATCTCGAAAAACATAACCATCCTTCTGAGGCAGTCGGGTAAAAAGAAATTGGATCTCCCGTACAAAATCTCCGAGCAGCTGAGTGAAATTACTATGGGAGCTAAGATTTTTTTTCATAGTTCGACCGACCTATCTTCCTTGGGAAAAGTTGTTCCTTATCACCAACCGGTTCTGATTTTTGCTATCGGTCACTGGTAAATTTTTACCCTATATTTTACAGTTTATTAAGTTCTGATTCAGTACAATGGCGGTGACAACAGGGTTCATCGGGTCGTTGTACTACCTAGTACTATTATATATTCTGTGGTACTACTTAGTGTCCCACTCGAAGAGGAAGATCTAGCGCTAAAAACAAGTTAAAACCAGGACAACCAAACTGTATTTAGTACTTTAGGTATTTTTAACAAAACTTATTAAAAACATTTTAATAAATATATATAGGCAGTAAATGACTGAAAAAACGGTGTTACTTCACAAACGATACAAACCATGATTTTACTAAATACGAGTAGGATAATTAACTTATTGTTAGGATAACCGGTTGCGGGTGTGTGCGTGTGTGTTTATGTAGTATGTTTTTCTAATGCTATTAAGTATTATATGGAAGCACAGTTTCGGTCAGCGTTAAAGTTTCAGACTTTCGGCGGAGAACTGAACATGTTGCTTAATTCAGAAACTAGGAGGTAGCTAGGCAGTCCAGCGCTTCAATTCTGCACAAAACTTCATACAGAGTACTGTAATGTTACTAAATAAATGTTAACTACAGAGTATACAATATTACCGTGCTGTAGCGGCCAGCGGCTAAGCTTACAGAGCTAAATCATTTTGCTACATGATTTTATGTTTTATCAAAACATGTTGCACTGACCCTCTCTTAGGGCAGGTATGTATGTTCCGATGTTATTATACGTGAAGCAACGATTTTACGGATATGAAGCCTATCTAGATCGATTTATTGCCCCTGAAAATCTCGAATAACGAAATTTCGTAAAAATCTTTGGAGCCGTTTCCGAGATTTAGAATAATTCTTGCTCGTTTAAAGATTTATTAAAAGATGCATAAACGCGTTTAAGATTGCGGTATAGTAGCTCGTTATTATGAATGAAGTATAGATTAAATACGCCTGCCGTATTCAAAATATCGTCACCCAATCAAATCTCCCTTTGTATTCTGTCGAAAGGCGTTTATGAATAAATGCATTTTTCGTAGAGATTGCTCCAATATACACAATGATTGGGAACATCAAAGGGTATGGTGAAGGGGGCGGATGGATGAGAGTAAAATAGACGATGAAAAACTGAGCGGGGCTATCGGAATTGTGTTTCATGAGTTTCGCCGAGAAATAAATGTCACAATAGGTATAGTAAGCAGAGGCTACTATACCGAGCTGGAAGTTCGTGAGCTGTCAGTTGATAAAAATATTTCTATCTCATTTATGCAACCCACCCGTCCCGCAGCCGTAAAAGAGACAGTTATAGCTCGCTACCGGAAAATTTGCGTTCTGGGTTTACCAGGTTCACCGTTCGAAATCGCCACCAAATTTGTTGATAGTGGCATTATTTTGCTGCCAATAAAATATTCTATGCCCGTATCATTTGTTTTGCTGAAATTATTGTCATATTTAGAAGATACCAAGGCGTAAACTTGGTGATAATTTTAGAGCATTTTGCCACGACCTATCTTTTTTTAAATGCATTTTTTCAACCAGAAAAAGAATATGGAGCATAGATCTAGTCCAGAAGAGTTACCGTGCCAAAAATTGAGTCGATCGGTTGCGAATTGGCAGAGGGATACGTTGAAAGCGTTTGTATGAAAAATAATGACTATAGATCCCTCTTATAGTCCGGTATGACTGGCATTATTTGAGGGCGTAACTTACAAAAATTCTAAAGTCGCTAATTTTTTGTACGATTGTGCAATTTGTGTCTATAAAGCACATATTTAATTTTGTGCCATTTTTTAAGCTTGAGTAATTTTTTGATTAAATGTAGGTATGGCAGCTCATTATTAAATTATTTTTTAAGTATGTAGGTACCTACAAAACAATACTAAAAAGTTTACCAGTATTGTCTCTGTGACAGTTAACACAGTGTAAAAACCTTGTTTGAGTCGCTTTTCCACTGATAACGAAAGTATGTTTCCTCACATCTAAAATGGCACAAATTAATAAATTGGGATCAATGAATGGTCCAGAAGCTATGAGCAAAAAACCATCGACTTTAATATTTTTGAAACACGAAAAGCTAGCCGTACTGGACTATTAAGTGAGAGTTCCCGCGCGTGTAAAAGTTTGGCCCCGCCTTGAAAACGAATCTTTAGGCTATTCTTTAGCTATTCCGAGCCGGGGCCTTGCTAGCATACTTACAAAAAAAAATGGCAGCCATTTCAAACTTTTTTTATAGGCCAAAATTTTGTTATTTTGTAATAACTCAAAACTGGTAAGTGCTATAAATGAACATTGTATAGAAGAAATGTTACGCGTAAATTTTTGCACAACCTTGCTTTAATAACTTTTTTGATAATCTAATAGTTTGCGAAAAAAACGCTTTAATACATGGCAGTTTTTTCTAAAAACTCACCAAATCTAAAATATGAATTAAGTAGTGAAGTTGGGGATTAAGAATTACTTACTGTGTGGGTAGACCTTGCTACGGTATCCTGACTGATACTGAGTAACAAGCTTTCTGCCCAGAGGTTTTACCCGCTAATATATTTTCAAGTAAACAAGCAAATTTTTTGCTAATTTACACCCTGAGTTTTACCACCTTATGAGATGATTTTCTTAAATTCCTTTCCTGGTGTTAATTCACCCAACCAAAATAACCTCTGCGCAAAATTTCAAGAACCTAGGTCCAGTGGTATTGCCTGTGCATAGATTTACAATTTGTAAAAAAAATATTAAATTTGTTCGTAGTTGCCACATTTATATTTTTTTGCAATCCCTTGAGGCTGTTCTTTAATAGTTCTGACCCAAGGTCCTGTTAGGATAGCAAAAAAGAACAAAATGTGGCAACAACTAAAAACTCTACTTTTTTCATACAATTGTATACCACGCACAGGCAATACTACTGGACCTAGGACCCTGAAATTTTGCACAGAGGTTATTTGAATAATCTTAATTAATATCAAGAAAGGATTCCAAAAAATTCATCACCTAAAGTGGTAAAACAGAGGACGAAAATTTGTATAAAATTAACTTGTTTACTTCAAAATATATCAGCGGGTAAAACCGCTGGGCGGAAAGCTTGTTACTAAATATCAGACAAGATATGGTAGCATGGTCTACCCACACAGCGAGTGACTCTTAATCCCCAACTTCACTACTTACTTTATACTTTCGAATTTGTGAGTTTTCAGCAAAAACTGCCATGTTGTGCTACGTTTTTCTCGTAAACTATTGAATTATGAAAAAGTTATTGATAACATTCATATGCAGAAATTTACGCTTAACATATCTTCCATACAATAGTTATTTGTAGCTCTTACCATTTTTGAATTATTACAAAATAACAAAATTTTGCCCAGTGAAAACATTTTGAAACGGTTGCCATTTTTTTTTTGTAAGTAGGCCAGCAAAGCCCCGGTTCGGCATAGGTAAAGAAAAGCCTAAAGATTAGTTTCCAAAGCGGAACCGACCTGTAACACGCACGGGAACTCCCAAATTTTTTTTGTATAGAAATTCTAACCTACTAGTAGCATCAAAAACGTACCAAATGCCATTTCTCTCCGTTAGGTCTGCTGTAAGAAATTTCTTTTTTAGAGATAAGCAGTGCCTGTTGTGTCCATTTTCTTTATGTTTTTTGTCCTGTAATGTTTCTTGTGTACAATAAATGGTTAAATAAATAAATAAATAAATACCCTTTGCAAAACTAAAATAATACGATGAATAAAATAAGTTTGATAAAATATGTAAAGCCAGACATGTCCCACTTAAGCCAGTAGATTTAATTTAATTTTCGTATTGAAAACGAGATCGGAAACAATTAGTTTGGACAATACTGTTTTCCGCGAGCGACACAGATGTATTTTTTATCGTTTTGGTGCATTAAGGTTGGCAGGCTTTTAGAGCATTTTCCAGGATTTGCAGTGTCCAGGAAAGAAATCAAATGGAATATGTCATAGATCCCCCATAAATCCGTACGTAAAACGAAGCTTCCGCAATTTTTGACAGATATTATGTTTGAAATGGTTTTTGTTTTGTTACAACGATTAAGAACAAAGTTTTCGCTGATTAACTTCTTCTGCATTATCGTCAATCAAAGATGGATCCTTTTTTGTCATGAAAGCTAAAATTTATTTCTTTCGTATAGTAGCATCAACGTAGCATAAAAAGAAGTCAAATCGGTAGTTAACATTTTTGACTTGTCTAAATGATTTTATATTTATACAATTTTTAAATGGTGTGAGATGTGATAATCTAAAATTATTTGTGGTATGGTGGCCCATTGTGGGAATCATCACTCTCTATGACGGACTTTGTCTTTCAGGTATCATCTGACTGTACTGTGTGCCCATTTCTTGATTTGACCACTTTGATTATTTTTATCTGGTAAACTGGTATGATGTTACACCCAAGAATGCATGGATTTATTAGAACAAAAATTTAACTATGAAGCCACAGATAGCATAGAAAAGCATTTCGGTGTGCTTCGAATCTTTTGTGGTCTACGCTCACTTTAGCCCACTGGAGTAAACTAGTATGATGTTACATCCAAGAATTCATGGATTTATTAAAACGAAAATGGAACTATGAAACCACTGATAGCATAAAAGAATTTAGGTGTACATGAAATCTTTTGTTGCCTGCGCTCACTTTGACCCGCTGGAGCAAAACAGTGGGCCCAAGTGTGTCAGGTTTGTTTGGTTTGCTTTGTTGGGAGTTAAATCACACCAGCCAAATGCCTGCGTACTATGTGCCCACTTTGATAGCGTTCGGAACATGCCAGCTGTAGGCTCGCATGAGGCATGAGGCAGATATGACAGGGACGGACTTGTCTGACGCTTCAAGACAAGCTGATATGCTGACAGATTTGCCATATCATGGTATTTTCTGGTAATTATTGCACGATGCCCAAGAATGCATTTGAAATTATAAGAACGAATGGGATTGTGAAGTCAAATCATGTACCATGAAAGCTTTGATACATGGAGTCTTTTGTCGTCTGCAATCTCTTAAAACCATTACCTTCTCGAGCAGAACAGTAATTCCCACAGAGTGTCAGGTTTGTTTGGTTCGTTTTGTTGAGCAGTAAATCACACCAGCCAAATATCTGTGTACTGTGTCCCGCTTTGATAGCGTTCGGAACATGCCAGCTGTAGGCTCGCATGAGGCAGATATGACACGGACGGACTTGTCCGTCGCTTCAAGACAAGCTGACATGCTGACAGATTTGCCATATCATGGTATTTACTGCTATTTATGAAATGGTATTATGCGATGCCCAAGAATGCATTTGAATTACTTATAAGAACATATGGAATTGTGAAGTCAACTTGTAATAGCACACAAAAGCTCTTTAGGTATATAAATCTTTTGTCTCGCTTAAAACTACCCGCTGGAGCAAAACAGTGGACCCCAGTGTGTCAGGTTTGTTTGGTTCGCTTTGTTGGGCAGTAAATCACACTAGCCAAATGCCTGTGCACTGTGTACCCGTTTTGATAGCGTTTGGAACATGCCAGCTGTAGGCTCGCATGAGGCGGATATGACAGGGATGAGCCGGGTTGTCTGACGCTTTAAGACAGAAGTTAAAACCAAGTTCCGACAAGACATAGCTCCGACAGCCGGAGCTCCGACAAGTCGGAGCTCCGACAGGCCGCTGCTCCGACAAGTCGGAACTCCGACAGGCCCAAGCTCCGACAGGTCGTAGCTCCGACAGGCCGCAGCTCCGACAGACCGCAGCTCCGACAGGCCCCAGCTCCAACAGGTCACAGCTCCGACAAGGCATGATTCTGAACTGCTGGCAAGACACTAGATCCTGTCAGATGCCAGACAAGTACTTAGTTTCGTAGAGAAAAATAGGTTTTGGCGAGATCATCATTTCAAATGACAGCTTTCAAACTGTAAACGTGTTTTTCTCGGAAACTATGCATGGGAGAGAACTAGCTTCTTAGAGAAAGTTGGTGGTCATGACGAAACCTACATTTCAGGTGACAGCTGTCAAACTTGAAACGCGTTTTTCTCGAAAACCATGCTTGCCAGACAATTTGTTTTCTAGAGGAAGTTGTTGGTCTTGACAAAATCTACACTTTAGATGACAGCTGTCAAACTTTAAACGTTTTTTTCTCGGAAACTATGCATGCCTGACAACTAGTTTCTTGGAAAAAGTTGTTGGTCTGAACGAAATCTATGAAATGACAGCCTGTCAAACTAAAACATGGTTTTTCTCAGTATATATGCAAGCTAGATTCCAAGTTTCTTAAGAGAAGTTGTAGGTCTTGACAAGATCATAATTTTGAATGTACTACAACTTTCTCTTAGAAACTAATTGTCTGACTGGCATAATTTCCGAGAAAAACATGTATAAAGTTTGACAGCTGTCACCTGAAATGTAGGTTTCGTCATGACCACCAACTTTCTCTAAGAAGCTAGTTCTCTCCCATGCATAGTTTCCGAGAAAAACACGTTTACAGTTTGAAAGCTGTCATTTGAAATGATGATCTCGCCAAAACCTATTTTTTCTCTACGAAACTAAGTACTTGTCTGGCATCTGACAGGATCTAGTGTCTTGCCAGCAGTTCAGAATCATGCCTTGTCGGAGCTGTGACCTGTTGGAGCTGGGGCCTGTCGGAGCTGCGGTCTGTCGGAGCTGCGGCCTGTCGGAGCTACGACCTGTCGGAGCTTGGGCCTGTCGGAGTTCCGACTTGTCGGAGCAGCGGCCTGTCGGAGCTCCGACTTGTCGGAGCTCCGGCTGTCGGAGCTATGTCTTGTCGGAACTTGGTTTTAACTTCTTTAAGACAAGCTGACAGATTTTCCACTCTCACTCAGTTGCTCATTTGTAAATCCATTCACTTTTAAAAGCTTCTAGAAAAACCAAAATAAAATTAAAAGTAGCCCTACCATTCCAATTTAACAGCTAACGTCCGGGGACTTTTTTCAGGTCTTATGTACAACTTTTGTTTTTTTCCTGTAAACGATGTGTTGAAACGCTACTGACTTACAAAAAGCTGTACCTACTTATTATTCTTTCGAAACATTCCGCTCGCATGACTTGCGGTTGTAACTTTGAGAATAAACAGGAGCCATCATATCACATCTCATTGTAATCCCATTTGCAGACTTCAGAAGCGACGAACCGGAACGAAAATCTTCATATGATATTCATTTGTTCAGGCAGCAGCTCTACATACAAACACACATACACCACACTTTTATCCCTTGCGGGCTCAGCAGAGCATTAACGGCCGTAAAAAATACGATCGCTATATCTATATTGACAGGTTGTCAGGCAGTTGCCTAAAATTGAAATACACATAAATTCCTCGAGTCTCTTAGTTCAATACGTTGCATTAGTGTAACTATTAAAACTGTCAGTTGCTAAGAAAATAAATGAGTAACCTTTTCGGTTGCCTATTTACACTGTGCTGCTGGCACTGCAACCTACCCAATCATTAAGAGGTCAATTCATTCTGGTTATACTTATTTGTATGAATAACCACCCTATGTTGATCGCTTAAATGGCAACTCGAATTGTTGCTGATAGTACGTTTCATTGCAAACATGGATGTCGGCTGCATTTGGGAAATAGCTTCCTTAGCTGGGGTAGGGAGACGCTATACGAAGCACTTCCCCTCTGTAACGGCCTTTGCCCACGCGGGCTTATCTTATTACAAAAACCAGTTGCTGTCAGATTATTTCCTAGAACGAGTCCAGTCGCGCATGTCAAATGAGCTCCGATAAAAAGCCGAATTGTAGAGCTAATAATGCCTAAAAAATATGTAAAAATACAAATTTACAACAGAACAATATCACTTTTCGTCTGAAAGTATTCCTCTAGTATAATATCACTAAATAATATATAAAATTAGCGATTGAAAATTGTACGTAAGTGTTGCCAGTAAGTCGTACAAAATGACTGATTTGTTTTTTTTTCAGGTGGATCTACAATAAAATTATTGTATTTGGTTCTTATTTTTATTATTTTGTGTCGAACAATGGTGTTAATCATAGTATCGTTAATTTACAAATAAAGATTATAATATTCCACCATATAATGGGTAACAATTAAAGATCTCAGTTTATTGATGCCTTTATTAACAGTAAATAGCTTGCTAAGTAAGATTAGAATGTTAGTTTGGGATTGTTCTACTTATTCAATGATGTTCATTTCCAGTCGATATTCAATGAAAAAACGATAATTTTAACTTGAAGTATTGAGCCACACTGAACCCAAGCTAGTGCAGTGACTCAACTAATACAAAACGTCGATACTTTTTCTATCGCCATAGTTACAAACCTATACTATGTAAAGACGGTCTGTACTGAAAACTTTGCAGGCATGATCAGTTTATGAAATTGAACAACTTTTACTATGGATTTTGGGAAACCCTGATTTTGTTCGAGTTTCATTGAAAATTAATGTCAGTCTCAGCCGATCGGGTGACATCGGATGTCAGCCGACGTGGCGCAGTGGCTAGTCTGACTGCCTGTTGTTCAATTCCTTTCGCTCACAAAGTTGATATTTATCACTTTGTGTAGGTATACCGTGTGATGCCGGCTTAGAATAGCATCACCCCAATTCTACCCGTGGGTGTCGTAAAAAGCGACTAAGGGATAATTATCCAGGGAATGGGCAGCAGCGTTCCCTGTCAGTGCAACATCTTGCACTGCGCTCGCCAATCCGCCTGCCAAGCGTGGTGAGTATGGCAATACCCCCGACAGGGGGAGGCCCATGTCCAGCAGTGGACTGTTGTGGCTGTTATGGTATGGTTATGGTAGGTATATGTTCCTAGACTAGTCAGGACACAGGACACAGGCTGAACCACCTGATTGTCTGAGAAGCAAGATGGTTCCGTGCTTTGGAGCCACGTTCAGCCGTCGGTCCCGGTTGCTGTCTATGGTCACTTAGACGGCTGTCGTTACACAACCATTTCAAAGGCCTGCTTCATGCAGTAGGTGGTTGAAAAGCTCTAGCACCAGGGTTCATCAGGTCGTTGGACGACTTGGTGTCCTTTAAATTGTTTAAACTTAAGTGCGACATTGTAACTTTAATTATATATATAAAAAGGATTTCGCACTTACCTACTTCTTATTACATCGCGGTTTCGCGACCGTTTCGGTCTAGTCGGTGGCCTTTGTCAGCCGGAGTGCTCAGATAAAACACGAATATTTGAAAATTTACTTTATAAATATTTGTGTCTGGTGGAAATCGAACCCACGAGCCTCGGTGTAGAAGACAGGGGTACTAACCACAACGTCATCGGGATAGTCGAAGTTATTATGTATGACTTGTTGTGCAGATGGTTTTTTAGTAAATTCCCTTACATAATATCCTATGATACTTAATTATCAGTAAATAGTAGGTAGGTATTGCATTGATTGTACCTACATAATTGAATTATCTGGTCTTTGGGGAAAGAAATTAATATTTTGGTTAATTTAGGGTAACTTATGCAATATTTAAAATGATGTTATTGCGCCAATATTTCTATTTACTATAAAATCCTATTCTTGAGAACTAAGTTGCTTTTGAAAATGCAATAATATGACACAATATTGAGTAGACTGATGTAATTAATCGAAAGGTTAAGTATCGATATTGTCGATTCCAACACTAGCTTGATTTGACAGCTTTACCTCTCCCCCCGCAAAAAATGGCAGAAATATTTGTATAGAGTAAAGTAGCTATACCCACTCCCTTCCGGGCCGGAACGGGACGGAAGATCGAGTTGCTCGAAGATAGCTTCTATTTGCAAGCGTCAGTAGAAAGCGCTTCTAGATCCTTCAGACTCGAATGAAATAGGGGTTCGGACTTAGAAAAATCGAATTGCATCAGCATCTCGACATACCTCGTATATTTCAATACATATATAAATATATATTTTTTTGATATCAGTGTTACACACACAAACATACACACATACACATTACAGGCAGACAGACAGTAGGCAGAACGTAATCTAATTGCCGTAAAAAAAATTCACACACGTCTGAAAAATAAATTGAGGGCCGTGTCACCTAAAATCTATACATATAATAAAACAGAAACGAAACCAATTCTGTACATGGGATAGTTTAAAAAAAGGATTTTTACTTTCAATTGTGCTCAGGATACAGATCTCAGAACAATCGATAAAAAAAATTTTGTCTGTTTGTCTGTCTGTTTATCTGTCTGTTTGTCTGTCTGTTTGTTTGTCCATCTTTCACGGATAAACTACAGGACGGATTTTAACCAAATTTTGTGTCGTAATACCTTATTAGTCGGGTCAACATCTAGGATACATTTTACCACTCTAGGGTCTGGAGTACCAGATGTAGACCGCCAGAAGCAACAGGAGCCCAGGTAAACTATAGGAGATAGAGATATGACTCCAAAGCAAAAGTTGTTCGGCTTGATAGGACGCTTCTGCTGGCGAATAGACATCCAAGGTTTGGAGTACCTGATGTAGACCACCAGGTGCACCAACAGGAGCCCGGCTAAACTATAGGATATAGATATATGACTCCACAGTAAAAGTTGTTCGGCTTGATACGACGCTTCTGCTGGCGAATAGATATCCAAGGTTTGGAGTACCTGATGTAGACCACCAGGTGCACCAACAGGAGCCCAGGTAAACTATAGGAGATAGAGATATGACTCCAAAGCAAAAGTTGTTCGGCTTGATAGGATGCTTCTGCTGGCGAATAGACATCCAAGGTTTGGAGTACCTGATGTAGACCACCAGGTGCACTAACAGGCGCCCAGGTAAACTATAGGAGATAGAGATATGACTCCAAAGCAAAAGTTGATCGGCTTGATAGGACGCTTCTGCTGGCGAATAGACATCGAAGGTTTGGAGTACCTGATCTAGACCACCAGGTGCACCAACAGCAGCCCAGGTAAGCTATAGGAGATACAGATATGACTACAAGACTAAAATTGTTCAGCTTGATGGGATGCTTCTGCTGGCGAATAGACATCGAAGGTTTAGAGTACCTGATGTAGACCTCCAGTTGCACCAACAGGAGCCTAGGTAAACTATAGGAGATACAAATATGACTCCAAAGCAAAAATTGTTAAGCTTGATAGGACGCTTTTGTTGGCAAATAGACATCGAAAATTGTAGTACCTCATGTAGATCAAAAGGTTCACCAACAGGAGCCCAAGTAAACTATAGGAGATACAGATATGACTCCAAAGCAAAAGTTGTTCAGCTTGATAGAACGCTTCTGCTGGCGAAAAGACATCGAAAGTTTGGAGTACCTGATGTAAACCACCAGGTGTACCACCAGGAGTACAGGTAAACTATAGGAGATACAGATATGACTCCAAAGCAAAAGTTGTTTAGCTTGATGGGACACTTCTGCTGGCGAAAAAACATCGAAAGTTTGGAGTAGCTGATGTAGACCACCAGGAACACCACTAGAAGCTCAGCTAAACTAAAAGAGATATTGAAATGGCTCCAAAGAAAAAGTTGTTCAGCTTGACGGAACGCTTCTGCTGGCATCTGCTGGCAATGCATCTACGGTTTTAGAAATATAGTTCCAAAAATTAATACATAATTAGCATGATGGATAAAATTTTTTAGACGCTGGTGTGGAAATTTGTATTTTTCAATGTAGGTATAAGGAATGAAACGACACGAAGTTCGCGGGGACCAGCTAACAATCAATATCAATATCACACTTCCTACATTTGAAAATGTAATCTGTTAGTGTGTATGACCGACCTCACGAAAAAAGAAGACCTACCTGACCCGACAACCCCAAAAACAACCATATGGCGCCGAAAAATTAGAAGAACAAACACCACCCAAAATAAGAAGGTGCAAGGAAGATGAAGAAGTCTGTGTGGTAAACCTAAATGTGCAGGAACCACGCAAAAAGATTGCGATATTATTTGATGTGTGGTATGGGGGAAGATAAACGTCTTGATCATATTTTATGATTAGTGAGAACCTTAATCAGCACTGGAGGGCCTGTCTGTCTGCCTTTCTGGCGGAATACATAGAGCTCGGCAAAACTTTAAGAGATAAGAAAATTTCTGTATTGAAAAATTTGTTTTGCATGATGTGCCGCTTCTGTCGGCTCATAAACTTCCCTTGGCGAAACGAAGTTCGCGGGCACCAGCTAGTTGTAATATAAAACTCTCGAGTCCCTTATTCATCTGGTGATGCTATATGCTATTCTTAGCCAGCATCACACGGCATTAATTTCCATCTTGGCTTATCTTAAGGCGACAAAATTGGTTTGCTCTAAGCCATATTCTGTGCTTTTATTAAAAATGCCTTCTACATTGCCGTGCTCAGCAATAATAACAAGCGAGAATAGTTGCTAAAGTTGATCTTGCGCATACATTTTTCATAAGATGAGCCGAAACTTTACGGAATAATACGCCTGCACCACGGAGATTTCAAAGGAACTTTTCTAGTCAAGTGTGCTTAATATCAAATTTTTCGTACATTCTTCATTCTACTTACAATTTGCTTACTAAATAGGTAGGAGAGAAAAGTCAAACATTGCGCCTATTTGTGTTCTATGTAAAGTTTTGATCGAAAAATAATCTTCTTTGGTGTAAGAATTTAAATATCCGGTATTTTGTATCCCAGCAGATACGAAAACGTCGTCGCAGAGAGCAAAATCATACCCATTGACAGCACAACTTCCTAAATATCCGGAGTCTGTAAAAAGAGTAAAAAAGTTACGAGTAGGTAGAGTTTGATAATATGTTATTTACCATAAAAGCTTAATTAGGTTGATAGGCATTAGGTTTATATTTATATTCAAATTTTTATTTGTTATTCAAGGTCTAAATCGAAAAAGGAGCAAGGGCACTCACCCACAAGCAAATTCACTGTCTTTCCCAACTAAGATTTGCAATTAGTAAGATACCCAAAGCCAGGATACGCCTAGCGTGAAACAGGCAGAACAACATTAGAATTAAAACTTTAATTATCACAGCGCATGAGTCTAAGCAGTCCACTGCTGGAAGTAGGCCTCTTCCAGGGTATAACCTGAGGGAAGGTATTGCATACGGTAAGATCTTCCGTTTCCGTCGCAGTCATTACTGACTGCTTTCTTTTAATCATGGGTCCATCTGGCTGGTTGCCTAGGCTATTAAATCGATATGAAAGAAACGTCGATAATTTCCGAAGCGAGTGGACTCGATGTCATCGAGACGTGCTCGAGAACGCGCTGACGGCGATTGTCGCTACTTGACCTGTTTTATTTCAGCCAACTAGTCGGATTAGAATCTTGGTTTCCCTTTGAAAGTATTGGATTATGAGTTTCGATAAATAATATTAAAACGAAAATAACAACTTAGTTCTCCTAGCAGAGGATTTCAAGATATTGGCAGATGCTCCCTTGATTCTAGAGTTCAGTGAATCACTTGGCTACTTAAGAATTCACGCTTTAGAAGATGAAGAATAAATACGTAATTTAAAAGCTCTCCAATTGTACAAAACAATACCTATTCATAGGTTTTTTCCTACTATCCCCCCTGTTTGGCGAATATCAAAGCTTAGCGTTCGTTTTCACGCAGATTAGTCGGTCTGAATGGTTTTTATAATCTTCCCCCAAAGCTGATCCTTGCAGCCTGGGTGTCTGAACGTCTGAGCCTGGTGATAATCTGCACTAGCAGCTCCGTGTACAGTGTAGAGTGGAGGAAAGTTTTGCTGGTGCTGAATACCAAATTTTAAAACACTTCTCGTGTTAGGTAAACAATTTTTGGAAAACTTCCAAAATTTCACCGCAGGCAGGATTTGAACCTGCGACCTTCGGCATCAGTACTGCCGACGCCCTAACCAACTGGGCTACCACGGTTCTAATCGAGCCCGCGAAATTATGGAAGTATATCTTGTCCACTATCGCGTGGATGGGCTCCATCTACCGGGATAGTTTCGGCATCAGTACTGCCGACGCCCTAACCAACTGGGCTACCGCGGTTCTAATCGAGCCCGCGAAATTATGGAAGTATATCTTGTCCACTATCGCGTGGATGGGCTCCATCTACCGGGATAGTTAGTAGTAGTCGCTGGGAATTAGTTGCAAAACTATCCCGGTAGATGGAGCCCATCCACGCGATAGTGGACAAGATATACTTCCATAATTTGGCGGGCTCGATTAGAATCGCGGTAGCCCAGTTGGTTAGGGCGTCGGCAGTACTGATGCCGAAGGTCGCAGGTTCAAATCCTGCCTGCGGTGAAATTTGGAAGTTTTCCAAAAATTGTTTACCTAACACGAGAAGTGTTTTAAAATTTGGTATTCAATTTATCGCGGGTTTTCATCGCTTTGACTACATTCAATCTGTAAAGAATGAATTAGTCGCTGGGAATTAGTTGCAAAACTATCCCGGTAGATGGAGCCCATCCACGCGATAGTGGACAAGATATACTTCCATAATTTGGCGGGCTCGATTAGAATCGCGGTAGCCCAGTTGGTTAGGGCGTCGGCAGTACTGATGCCGAAGGTCGCAGGTTCAAATCCTGCCTGCGGTGAAATTTTGGAAGTTTTCCAAAAATTTGCTGGTGCTATTGCAGTTTATGGTGACTTTGATGTAAGATAACATAGAATTCACCCTTACATACTTTGCTTTATTATCAGAAAACAAGACGTCATTTTCTTACATAGGAATGGGGGAAGATTAAAGCTTAGCGTTCGTTTTCACGCAGATTAGTCAGTCTGGATGGTTTTAATAATCTTCACCGCAGCTGATTCTGGAAGGCTGTCGTATGGCAGTCGCGTGCAGTGCCGGTAGTGTGGGATAAACAATTAAAGCAGCTGACCTACGTACCTATCGATGAGAAAAACCCACTAGAGAATACTAAGAAATGTGCTACTGTTACTACGAGTACAAGAGCAAGTGAACGAAATTCACATTTTTGAGTTTTGAACAAAGAAATGGTACCCTTATTTTCCAAGCGTCGCGACAACGACGCGCGTCAACGACGCCGTCAAATTTTGACGGCGTCGTTGTCGTTGCGGTCTTGTAGAAAAACCCGACCGCATTCCATACAAACCCTGAGCTTCTCAGCGCACTGTCAACGTGACGGCGTCGTGGCGCGCCGCAACGACGCCGACGCTCGGTCTTTTTGGTTCCCCATACAAACCCATACAAACCAGTCATTTGACAGCGACAACGACGCGCGTCGTTGTCGCTGTCGCTTGGTTTTTAAGCCTACACTAACGCTCTTTTTTCAGAAGCCGGTGCTGTGTAAACCTAAACCAGGCCTGCGACACTCGCCTATACCTACGGAGTTAAGTACCTACGCCGTCGTGTACCGCGACGGTACACGCGGCCAGAGCCGGATCGCGCTCGCTAGTGGAGCGCGCGCGCATCGATGCGGTGACGTCATTTCACTTGTGACGCGTTCTTTAACGAGACAGTCGTGCAGGTAGTGGAATAAATTGTTTGTGCTGTGCTTCTTTACGAAATTTAAAACCAATCAATTAATTATGATGATGGGACAAAATAGGAATATAAACTATAAATTGTATTTTTATTTGTAATTTTTTATTATGACTAAGAATATACACGACTTTTTGAAAAATATTGTAAATACTTACCTACAATAAATTAATATCCAGGGATAATAATATATTCTGTTCTGTGTAAATAGCTAATATACCTACCAAATCAGTTTATGATTTTATTTTTCATAGTTATATCCTGAATCCGGCCCTGGCGTTTGAGCTCCCGTGTAGGTAGTCAGAGAACGCAAAGGATTTGTGCTCTTATGCGTGTTCATTTGAGTTTAATTTAGATAGCGCACGGTGTCTTGGATGTTACAAAAAAAGTGTAGGCTATTAAAACGGCGGCTTTCTTCAACATCAAAGGAGTGTCGCTTCTGTAGGTACTACTATCACAGAATACATAATAGTACAGGTAGGGTCAAGTGGGGATCCATGACACGCGGGGCACTGTGAAACAGTCGATTTATCTATGTCTCCTTTTATAATTTTAATTATGCTTTTTTACTGTAATGTCCGCCTAATGGACCGCCATGTTTGGACTGTTGTCATTTTCGGATTTCATAAATAGTTTCAAAGTAATTCGCAAAAAAATGATTTTAGGTCACTAAAGTAAAAAAGAAAATCATAAATCTTTTCGATATCATTCCTGATGCTGTAGTTTCAGGTTAGAATACTTTTTATCATGTTAATTTGGGTTTATTAGGGAATGATTTTACGTATTATAATTAACTGAAAATAAAAACATAATTAAGTAATGGCCATTTAATTTTTTATTGATGGTATGGGGCACAATGAAACGGGGCACTATGAAACACGACTTTTTTATACTTATCATATAAAAATTGAAAAAAGTACAAAATGACATGTAGATTTGCACTTTTTCGGAATATTAATCGAAAATAGATGTTTTTGTTAATTAATCAAAGAAAATATTATCAAAACGCCTCAAAATTTACAGCGTGTTCAATTCATTTAACTGTATAACTAACGTATTTTGAGAAATATGGAATAAAACAAAAAGAAAATTGATAATTTATTTCTTTTTTACATAGCATTAGTTGATTATTACGACGTTAATTAAAATTATTAAAAAAATGATCAAAGGTTCCTACACAGAAATTGTGGTGTTTCATAGTACCCCATAGTATGTTTCACTGTACCCCAGATACGGGGCACTGTGAAACAAGTTCCCGACCTCACTAAAATGTCATTTATATTTACATTCCAGAAAGTTTTATTGGGTTTTCGATTTTTTTTTTATAAGGACAGTTAAATACTGATTATTTTGGCATCAAATTTGGTTCGATACAATTAACGGTTTACGAGATATGAAACATTTTAACTTTTTTGTTTCATAGTGCCCCACCTTACCCTACAGAAGACGCACTCCACCATAGCAATTCAACAAATATAAATCTTTTGCGCGATAATAAAGAACAATTTCCTTCGCGCCGGCTTTGAATACCTACTTTTATATTAGCCTACTGATCGCGCGCGCAAGCAAAAATGAGCCGAATTGCTGCGCGCGAAAGTTCATTTACCGCAGACCGCCTCTGAAGGTCACAGCCGGCACGCTTTGTAGGGATGCGAATTTCGAGATTTATATGAAAATAGGTACCTACGAAAAGTGTACTGGAGTACATTTCTACACCCAAGTAAAACAAAAATAAAATGTTATGTTAAACGTAGGATATTGAAAGAAAATCAAAGCACAAATATTAGAAAAAATATGAAAATTGCATTATCATACAAAATTAACGAATGAGGTAGGAAGCTGAGTTACTTAATACAGAATTGATAAAATAAAATAAATCTCGTGAAGAAATGCGAACGGCATCGGAGCGCGCGCGTAACGAGCGGCGCGCGGCAACCAACTGACTGACCTTCCCGGGGGTGTCGCCGCACGTACTTCCAACTCTATACCTACGCCGCGGAGTGCGCCAGGCCTGCTACTATTATCTATTCTGTGCCTAAACTAGCATCTTAAACTTTCGATGTCGTAATAATAGGTGCTCAAAATAAAACAATTAAATAATAAATAAATAAATAAATATCCCTGGACGAGACACACAGCGCCATCTAGCCCCAAACTAAGCAAAGCTTGTACTATGGGAACTAGACAACTGATATAATACTTGTATACTTTTTTTTTTTTTGTAAATAAATACATATTATACATAGAAAACACCCAGACTTAACACAAATATTTGATAATTGACTTAACAAATATTTGTGTCCAGTGGGAATCGAACCCACGACCCTCGGCGTAGAAGGCAGGTGTACTATCCACTACGCCATCGGGACAGCCAATTCGTCTGTAAGAAGCAGTTTAGGTTACTTATTCGAGGCCAACATGCCGATTCTCATCGGCTTCCCTGTCAGAATTTCGACTACGGAAATATGAATTAGCGTAAGGGACATTTTGGCGATTTTGAGTTATATATATCATTGGATTCAGAATTTCGAGCTGTATCGAATGGTATATATAACATTTTGATATCTTGAAAAAAATGTCGCTTACCTTAAAAAAAAAGTGGGTAAAAGTTTAAAATTCGGGAGTAAAAAGTACTGTTAAGGACATAAAAAATGGTGTACGTCCCATACGTTAAATTTTTCATCATATCGGCCAATTGATGTTCCTTACACTATTACAAATACAAGTTTTTATGTCCGATAATGCATCTTACATTAATTTCCAAAATAAACATTGGCCCTTACGCAGGCAAACAAACTTTAATAATGAGGTAGGAAACCAAAATAGCATTACATTATTATCTTACACTGCTCGCAAATCAAATTCCTCTCATAATTTTTTTTATGATACTTCAGAATATCAGTGTGAGCACTTATTTTGTATGATATTTAAATCGACCAAGAAAATAGAAAAATAGAAATTAATGTAAGGGACAAAGTAACAAATGTTTTGGAAAGAAGTTAAGGTAACGTACATGACATTATCAAATGTTTTGAAAAATGTTAATGCAACGTACATTTCTTGACAAAAAATTAGGTAAAATTGCAGCAAATGACATAGTTTTTTCAAAGTTTTGAAGCTATTTTATTATTAAAATATACTTGTACTTTATTTTACTTATTTTTTTCACTGCAAATTTATAAAGACACGCGTCATGTCAATTAAATAAACATAAACAACAAAATGAATGGTTAGTAACACAAAAACCATGCTATTTCATTTTTATTGCATTCATTCTAAATTTTAAATTTTCATTGATTTTGTATGGAATTTCATACAAAATCAATGAAAATTTAAAATTTCTGACCGTTACTTTAATGAACAAAAATTAAATATTGTCCGCCAGAAGAAAACGCACAAATCTTCACGCCGCTTACAGGCAAACCGCTAAAATTTAGAGTAGTATCAGAATTAGTGTTCGATGACCATTGCAAAATTGCTTGTTGAATACGGTGTCACTATGTTTGGGTGACTAATAACATCGATGGGTGAAAACGAAAAGGTCGTTTCTCGAAGAAGGTCGTAACTAGACTAATAGCACGCCCCTAATCAGCTGATTTTTCTCTATCGAACGGTCCGGGTCTCGTTTCTCTACGACGATATTTTTTTTCAAAAACGTTATATTTTTTGAAAAGTTTCCAGATTTTTTTTGTCGTAAGTCGGTGTTTTTGGGGCTTTTCGACTTACGCCAAATCAAAGTTAGGTATTTCTAATCTAGGATTAGTTACACCTTTCTTGTGGTATGAGACTTTGTCCATACTCTCAGTTACGCCGTTTTTGCGGTCAGCAATTTTTACAATATTCGTGGTTACACCATTCTTGCGGTTGGTGAAATTTGACCATACATCTAGTTACGCGCTTCCATCCTTCGTTACATCCTTTTTATGGTAAGCTAATCCATCATCATCATCATATCAGCCATAGGACGCCCACTGCTAAACATAGGCCTCCCCTAAATATTTCCACCTTGTCCGATTAGAACCGGCCTACATCCAGCATTTCTCCGCGGACTTGACCAGATCGTCGGTCCATCTCGCGGAGGGCCGTCCTACGCTGCGCCTGCCGGTACGCGGTCTTCTCTCGAGAACTCTCCTGCTCCACCGATTATCATTTCTTCGAGCAATGTGGCCTGCCTATTGCCACTTCAGCTTACTGACTCTTTCAGCTATGTCGGTTATTTTGATTTGTCTACGGATCTCCTCGTTTCTGATTCGATCACGTAGAGAAACACCAAAGCATAGCTCTGTCCATAGCTCGCTGAGTGACTCCTAGTCTATTTACGAGGCCGACAGTTAGAGACCAGGTCTTGGCACTGTAGGTCATCACTGGCATGACACTCTGTTCAAACACTTTCGTCTTGAAACACTGAGGAGTTTTGGACGTGAAAACGCTGCGCAGCTTCCCGAATGCTTAATGATTACTTTAACGGGTCTTATCGCGATAGTTTTTTTTTTTTTTTTTTTTTTTATCTATGATGGGCTTACTCTTGACCCCAATCTTACCCTAGAGCAGAGATGGGATCTACGGTGGAGCGAGCTTGCCCAGAAGATGCCTATTCACTCTAGACTTAAAGAGATTCAGGTTATATGCACTCGGAAATACAGACGCAGGCAGGGAATTCCATTCTTTAGCCGTGCGCATAATGAAAGATGATTTGAAGCGCTTAGTGCGTAATGTGGGTATATCAACTAAGAACGGATGGTAGCCGGCCGTGCGTCTGGATGTCCGATGGAAGAAAGGAGACGGTGGTATGAGCTCATGCAGCTCACGCGCACACTCTCCGAAGTACAATCTGTAGAAGACCGATAGGCAAGCAACCTTGCGGCGGTGAGCCAGGCTGTGAAGCTTGGTCGCCACCAGTTTTTTTATCGCCTATTAATCTCTTGGCTCTGCGTTCCACCGAATCCAGTGCAGCAAGTTGGTATTTAGCCGAGCCATCCCAAAGGTGACAGCAGTACTCCATGCAAGATCGGACTTGAGCTTTATAAAGAGTTAGAAGCTGTTCAGGCGTGAAATACCGCTTGACTTTATTCAGGACGCCCAACTTTCTAGCTGCAATTTGAGCCTTGGACTCGATGGTGGTGCCGAAGTTGAGGTCAGAGGACAACTCCATGCCAAGGAGTTGAAGAGTGTTGGTCACTGGAACAGATGTACCCCGAAAAGTAGGAGAAAAGGTGAAAGGACTCTTTTGCGGAGAAAAGACACGCCTGCGTATTTGAAGCATTGAAGCTGACGAGATTGTCTTCGCCCCACTGGGAGACGTTACTTAACGTCAGGCTCGTACGCTCAATCATAGCCTTTCTCAATCTTTGGATTTCATCACCACTGGCTCCTGCGCCGGACAGATATTTCTCGGTGACAGTACTGTCATCTGCGTACCCAACAATTCCTGAAGATAGAAGGTCATTGATGTGCAGCAGGAAAAGCGTCGCGGAGAGTACAGACCCTGAGGAACTCCGGCGTCAATAGCCTTGAGGTCAGAGGAGCAGCCGTCTATGACCACTCGGATCGACCGTTCACTCAGGAAGTCAGCCACCCAGCTACAGAAGCCAGTGGGTATGCCGTACGCTGGAAGCTTGCTCAACAGACTCGCATGCCACACCCTATCGAAGGCCTTTGAAATGTCCAGCGACACTGCTATTGCTTCGCCGTGGTTTTCAATGGCCTCGCCCCAGCAATGCGTTACGTACACTAGAAGATCTCCGTGGAACGCCCTCGGCGGAAGCCATATTGACAATCACTGAGAAGATCATTGTCTTCGAGGTACGAAAGCAGTTTGCAGTTCAGAACTCTTTCCATAACCTTACAGAGTACGGAAGTGATGGCGATCGGTCGATAGTTGCTAGGGTCGGCACGGCTACCCTTCTTGGGCACAGGTTGCACATTGGCAAGCTTCCAAGATTTTGGTACAATTTTTGACACGAGAGAGAGGCGGTACAAGCGTGTCAGTACAGGAGACAACTCAGGCGCACAATACCTCAACAATCTTGCTGGTATGCCATCAGGACCACTGGCCTTGTTCACGTCCAGACTGCGAAGGGCTCTACGGACTCTTTATTGTGCACTGTGATCTCAGACATCAAAGAATCACAGTGAGGTAAGGTGGGTGGATATTTCGAGCCAGCGTCTATACGAGAGTTGCTCGCAAACAGATCGGCAAATAAATTTGCTTTCTCTGCCGCGGTGTGGGCAAGCGACCCATCAGGTTTCTGCATTGGAGGTAGAGAGGGACGGCAGAAGTTGGATTCGACTGATTTCGAAAGGGACCAGAACCGCTTACTACCCGGTGGGTGTGATGCAAGCTTTGCCCCAATACGGCTAATATGGTCGAACCTAGCTTTTCGTAGCACCCGTTTGCAATACCTGGCAGCGGCATTATATGCTCTCTTCTTTGCTCGCACTCTTCTCGCTCGCACTTTTCGATCACGAGCTTTTACCCAAGCGTAAGCGGACTGTTTACGAGCCTCAGCTCGAGCACAGTCCGCATTGAACCAAGGTTGGGCTTTATAACCGAGCGGGATATCGGAGAAAGGAATGAAATATTCCATTCCCTGCCGGATTACAGCTGTGATCGCGTCAGCGACGTATGAGGGGTCTTCCGAAGAGAAACACATTTGCCGCCACGGGTATGAAGCAAAGAAAGCACGCATCTCGTCCCAGTCTGCCGACTCGTATCGCCATACTCTCCTCGTGCCCCTAGGGTGTAATCCGGAGGAGAGCAGATGGACACGGATTTCACCACACAGTGGTCGGATGATCCCAGCGGAGCCGAGACCGAAACCGAATGTCTGTGCGGATCAGTTGTCAGCAGAAGGTCCAGGCAATTGGGTGTGTGGTCTGTGATATCTGGTATTCGCGTCGCTTGTTCCACCAGCTGGGTGAGATCTAGCGCCAATGCTAGTTTACGCGCCTCTCGCCCAGCATGGTCAGTTTTCTGGTATGGGAACAGCCACTCTTTATGGTGAGCATTGAAGTCCCCCAGAAAAACAAGCTCTGCTGTTGGATATCGCTGAATTGCTGTATCTGCCGTCTCAGAGAGGTACTCCATGAGTCTAGTCGTCTCCTGATCTCCGCTGTGCGAACGATAAACACTGGCGTAGAGAGTTTTCTACTCCAGTGTCAACCAAAAGCCACAGCACGGGAAACCCTGAATTCTCAAAGCCACGGAGACGCTTACAGCAAACATCATCGCGAACATACACACAGACCCCTGCACGCTTCTTAAACTTGTGCTCAAGAGTGTAACCAGGGTAGTTGAGGTATGCCACGTCCAACGGTGTTGCTATCTGCGTCTCCGTTAAGAAGAATAAGTGCGGCTTCTCGGTCTCCAGGTGGTGATGGACCGGGTCTAGGTTTGTGTGTAGACCTCGGATGTTCGTGAGGTGCACTTTGAGTGGGAGGAAATGTTGCCGTTGGTCAAACTTTTCTTCTTTTTAGCTTTTTCATGTTTTTAAAAGAGTTTTTGTGGGGAAAGAAAAGATAGTCGAGGCGCTGCTTAGAAACCCTACTCGTACCTTTCGGTTCAACTGATCAGAGGGAACTCGCTTGGAGACTGCGGGGACGCCCGAGCCCCCCCGATAACCCTCCACCGGGTCCTCCCATCCAGCCGCCAACTGGCACGGTGGAGTATACCGGGATTTTTCACAGTTGGCGGGGCAGCCTTTGCGCGTGGCTAGCGCGCAAGTCGGGCCCCCTACTGACTGCGGTCGGCCAACGGCTGAGACCGTGCCTCGGATCCCGCTACCCTCCAAAACGAGTTACCGGATACAGCATCACCTAAAGACAAAGACCGGTTCCGGCAGCGCAACTGACTACATTGCTACCCCCCAATGGCACTGGCAGTCCCGCACACCGACGGAACACAGCAAGGCTGTTTGGCGCCGGACTCCGGCGGGATGGTGGTCGCGAGCCAGGCGGCCCCTTTCATGGCCTACCACCGCTTTTGGGATCTTCAGCCGCCAACACACATAGTGAGGACGTTGCCCGGGGTGGACCGCTAGGAGGTAGGAGGACCCACCCCAACTTTTTTAGGTAAATAAGCGATTTACCTGGTAACTCGACGTTTCGACTGGGTTTCACCAGTCGTGGTCGCGAGCAGACTGAAGTAGCAGCGAGTTGTCATCAGGGCGGTGGGCAACTAGATTTTCTGCTACCCACATATTGTCTTAATAATTTAAATTGTTTGTAAACATTACACATTAGGCCGGCACACAACACTCACAATGTCCGACGATCGGTCCGATGGCGAATCGCGCGTTTTTATTCTGTCTATTACCGGACTCCATGTTGTAGACAATTTAAATCCGTCCTCCCGATTGAAATTATTGGGGTTCTTTTTGATTTCTATTGCCTCCCTCACCACTCTGGAAAAACCCCAATAATTTCAATCGGGAGGACGGATTTAAATTGTCTACAACATGGAGTCCGGTAATAGACAGAATAAAAAGTCGGACATTGTGAGTGTTGTGTGCCGGCCTAATGTGTAATGTTTACCAACAATTTAAATTATTAAGACAATTATGTGGGTAGCAGAAAATCTAGTTGCCCACCGCCCTGATGACAACTCGCTGCTACTTCAGTCTGCTCGCGACCACGACTGGTGAAACCCAGTCGAAACGTCGAGTTTCCAGGTAAATCGCTTATTTACCTAAAAAACTATCGCGATAAGACCCGTTAAAGTAATCATTATGTGTGAAAGTAATCGCGAGTGCTTTAAAAGTTATATTCCCGAATGCTGCCCAGCCGAGCTGGATTCGCCGAGAGACCTCTTTCTCAAAGTTAGATCTTCCTAGTTGGACTGTTTGTTCTAGATAGACGTATTTGTCCACCCCTTCGAGTATCGAGTTCCCTACTGATATTGGGGTGGGCGCTACATGATAGTTGGCCATGACTTTCATCTTGTTCATATTTATCTTGAGGCCCATTTGTAGGGAGGCATTTTGCTGAGATCTTCGAATGACTCTGCCATGACTACGATATCGTCGGCAAACGATATCGGTGAGTGATGTATTCGCTCGCCATTGATATTGATGCCAAGTTCTTCCCATTCCAAGAGCTTGAAGGCATCTTCCATCGCATTGGTAAAGAGCTTCGGCGATAATACATCTCTTTGTCTTACACCCTTTTACAATGTAATTGCCACCGTAGTCTGATCTTGTATCCGAACTGATATTTTGGCGTTTCTATACAAACACTTTAACACTTCGATATACCTGTAGTCAATGTGGCACCGCTGGAAAACCTGCAGTACTGCCCACGTCTCGATAGAATCAAAGGCCTTCTCATAGTCCACAAACGCTAAGCATACTGGCAAATTGTACTCCTCGGTCTTCTGTACAATTTGCCGCAACGTAAAATGTGATCTATGGTACTGTACCCTTTTCGGAAGCCGGTTTGTTCGGGAGGCTGGAAGTCGTCAAACCTGCGAGCTAGGCAATTAAAACGTAATAACCCTCGAAAACAGCTTGTAAACATGACTCAGAAGCGAGATAGGCCTATAATTCTTAGGAGAGTCTTATCACCTTTCTTAAAGAATAGCGCCACCGCGCTTTTGTTCCATGCTTCTGGCGTGACACCTTCGAACAAGACAGAATTAAAGAGCTTCTGAAGGACTTCAAGTAGTGGTGTTTCACCCGCATTCAGTAACTCTGATGTGATTCTGTCCTCGCCCGGCGCCTTGTTGTTTTTGAGCTGTTTAAGGGCTATCCTAATCTTATACAAGCTAATGTCCGGCCGGGATATCCTCGGTATAGTATCGGGTAAGCTTTGTTCTAGTGTCTGTTGAGCTATCTTGTTTTACAATTGAAGTATACAGCTGTCCATAGAACCGTTCAAACTCCCTCAGTATCTCTGGCTTTGTGGACGCTACCCTGCCGTCCTCGTCTTCAGCTTTGTCAGCTGGCTCTGCCCAATAAACAGGTCTCTGGCGAAAACTATGAGCTTAATCGTTTGTTTAATATTTTTAGTATTAAAGATTCGAATATTGCTCCGCAGGGACTGGCATATCTGTCTGTTGAGCCGCCAATATGACTTCGTGTCATCAGAGGATTGCAGCGTCATAAAACGCCTTTCAGCCATGAGGTTCAGGGTTCGATCAGTTTTTGAGGTCCATTTTTACGACAGGGCTTAAAGAACTTGGATCCCACTGTGTGAAAAGTTTCCACCAAACTGTTATTGATACCGTTCACGGTATGGCAATCTAGGTAACCAAAGCGATTTTTGAGTGTCAGTTGGAAGCTTTCCGGATTTTGAATATGGGTTGCAGATGGTCGGAGCGTAGACTTCACTAGGCGAGACCGTTCTAGTTTGACGGTCAATGTGCCTCTGATCATTCGGTGATTGCTTTCAGTTTTTACCCTGTGGATCACGGTGACATCATTAAAAATTTGACTCTTTGTGGCCATAATGAAGTCTATCTAATTTCTGGTAGAACCGTCGGGGCTCTTCTAGGTTAATTTCCTAAGAGGCGGCTTTCTGAAGAACGAGTTCATCATGTAGAGTTCCTCCTTCTCCAGAAACTCATCCAGCTTCTGGCCCCTCGGATTCCGATCTCCTTATCCAAATGGCCCTACCCCCAACTCATCACCGCTTCTCTCGACCAGCTCTGCGTTGAAGTCCCCAAATACGACACTATAGTACGACTTTGAAGCATATATGCTTGTGAGATGTCCTCATACAAAACTTCTACTTCATCGTCAGGGTGTGTTGAGGTCGGTGCGTAAATCTGTATGACCTTCAGCGAATATCTTTTAGATATTCTGAGTATCAGGTACGCCACCCTGCTTGATATGCTTGTGATAATCTCTATCACTATATCTATATTGTTGACGAGGGACTTGTGCACGATAAACCCGACACCACCTTGGGACTGTTGATCGCCCTCCCGGTAATAGAACAGGTAAACAGATTTGAGGGTTATCGTGTCCTCCCCCTCTCTTCGGACTTCTGATGACCCTATAATGTCCCAGTTCAGCCTGCCTATTTTTTCTTGGAGCTCGGCGAGCTTCTCGTCGGTCCTCAAGTGCGCGTGTATGTCATCAGTGATAATCTACGACGGTTGTCCGTGGGTGCGTTTGCTTTGGTCGTTTGACGGAGGAGCACCACCCGGGGATTTTTAGCACCCCTGGTTCCAGTGCTTGACCGGCAACGCCATTTCTGCAACTGGAGCCGCCGGGAACTTAGAGCCATGGTTTGATTTGTACTGCCATGTTTTTTTAGGGGGGTTGGATCGTCACCCGCCACGCTAATCCAGTGCTGGTTGGCGGGTCGCCATTGCCTCGTCCATTGACCAGCAGAGTGCACCACGGGCAGGCAAGGTTGGCTTGGGCCCCGAAGGTGTTAGTAGGGCCCCTTACAGCTAATAAATGCTTTAAAATATACATAAAATGGTTTTAATTATACTTTAGAGACCATACTAATTCTTGTTTACGACAAATACTAAGCACCAATAATTGTCTTTCTTTCACTTACGTCCCTTTATATAATGTAGTATTTATAAATCATCTTAGATACGACAAATCAAAAGTCTGTAAATGTATAGCTTTTACATCGTGCATACAAATGTGCACACCACTTACGACCTTTTGTCGGTCTGTAAACTGAAAACTGAAGGTCGTAACTAGACAAAAACCTACTTCCCGTGACTTTATATTGAAAATTGTATTTGCTAATTAAAGATAGTAATAAACTAGAAACATGTTCTATAGAACACATTTCTAAACGACGTCTAGTTTTTAAGTTATGATTTTTTTTGTGATTTTTTCTTCGTTTTTTGGCTCTGGTGTAAAGTTGGATATTTCTAGATACGACCTTTTCGTTTTCACCCATCGACATGTTCATATATTGTGATATTAATATTTTTAAATATTAAGGATTATAATTGAAAAGTATGTTCATAACAATACAATATTGCGCAAAACACAAAAATATACCTAGTTTTTTTAGAATTTGTCGTTTTGTTCGTCAAAATGTTTTTTTTATTACAAAAACATTATAAATTATTAGAATACTTTAAAAATTAATACATAAATTGGCGTGATTTATTTATTTATTTATTAACACACAAAACATTGCAACAAGAACAGAAATTAATCCTAGCAGTTACAAAGATCCACAGAAATACATAAACAAAATTTTTAACACATGAAAATATAGTCATTGGATAGTGCTTTTCGGCATCATCCTTCGAAAATTTCCTTACATTCCGTCATCAAACGTGCTAATGACCCACTAAATGAGAATAGAATAGAATGATGAGAAGCGGAAATAGTATACTCAACTCATTATATTCTGACACGATCGAGCAAATCGGGGATCATAGCAAGGTGCTGAAAATGAGTCATCTAAATTCATCAAATGGTAAAACCGTCACCTCAGGTCGAAAGATTCTTGCTGTAGTCGAGGATTTCTATGAAAATCTCATGCGTCGCATGCACCCAGACCTCTATCTAACGAGAGAGACTCCATTGTTCTCTTCCACCACCTTACTCTTAGACAGCTTAAGAATACTCAACTGTCCCGATGGCGTAGTGGATAGTACACCTGCCTTCTACGCCGAGGGTCGTGGGTTCGATTCCCACTGGACACAAATATTTGTAAAGTCAATTTTCAAATATTTGTGTTAAGTCTGGGTGTTTTCTATGTATAATATGTATATATTTACAAAAAAAAAGTATATAAGTATTATATCAGTTGTCTAGTTCCCATAGTACAAGCTTTGCTTAGTTTGGGGCTAGATGGCGCTGTGTGTTTCGTCCAGGGATATTTATTTATTATTTTATTATTTATACAAAGGCTTCAGGGAAGAGTGGACCCTATGCTGCTTAAGGCTGGTGTCATGAAATGGCTGTTCAACTTGGTAATAACTAGTGGCAAAACCTCAGAGGCGTGGTTACTCCACTCCACGAAAAGAGACGAAACGTTTCTCAGTAAGAAACGTTCCCCAGAAACTATAAGGTCGATTTTACTTCTGGACCACGTCTATAAGCTGTTCTCGAGAGTAGTCACTAGTGATGGGCCGAATGTGGATTTGACCGAATTCGAACTTCGGCCGAACATTCGGTATGCAAAGCCACCGAATTCGAATTTCGGCCGAACTTCGGCCGAATTTCGGTTGACATCTCCGCGCTTATCTTTGAAGTGTCAAAATATGACTTTTCGAAGCTAATGAGTAGCTTTAACAGGTTAATTTTTCTTGTCCTCTAATCTAATAAAAATTAAGTGCTTGTGATTAATATGTGCCGTGTGATGCTGGTTTAGAAAAGCATCACCCCAATTCTACCCGTAGGTGTCGTAAAAAGCGACTAAGGGATAATAATCCAGGGTCGGGCAGCAGCATTCCTTTTAAATGCGACATATTGAACTGCGCTCGGCAATCCGTCTGCGAATTGTGGTGAGTATAGCAATACCCTTCGAATGGGAGAGGCCCATGTCCAGCAGTGAACTGTTGTAGCTCTTATGGTTTATGGTATGATGAATAATAACCCGCTATATATCAGCATATCCCGATAATAAAAAAAAAAACAATAGGTATCCACATAAATATTGTATTAAATTAATTACAGCGAGAAGTATCTGAATTCAAAGAACTATGAAAGTAGTTTTTTTTTACAAAGCTAAAATGACTCTATTTGAACTACTTCTATTACTACTACTCGTATAACAGCGACAGCAGTCCACAGCTGGACATAGGCACTCCCATATTGTGACGTATTTGCCATACTCACTAGGCTTAGTAGGCGAATTGGAGAACGTAGTGCAAGGTCTTGTAGATATTCTCAGGGAACGCTGCGGCCCATTTTTTCGTCACCTTTTACGACTCTCACGGGTAGAAAATAGGCTGATGCTAAGACGGCACCACACGAATTATAAGTAATTTATTTATAATGGAAACATACTTATTCTTTTTGATTGCCGAGTTATGTAGTATAATGATAATGTGCAGAATTTCGGCCGAAGTTCGGCAGTGTGAACCGAATTTCGGCCGAATGACGAAGTTCGGTAAAACCTGCCGAAATTCGGTTTAACCGAATGTGAAACGAATTTCGGCCCATCCCTAGTAGTCACCAAATAAAATAAAAAATTATGCCTTCATGTTTTGTGCGTCCATTGTTTTTATTAACTTACTATAATTTTGTTTGATTAACAAAAATTTCAACGTTGTTTAAATTTTGAAGATGTATTTTACTATCAAAGATTAAATAAAAAGTTCCTGTTTGTTTTTTTTTTTTTTGCTAAAAACGTTACTTTTTATCGTTTTAAAAGTTTTCTAACGCTTTTTATTCTTATGTTTCTCACAATAAAGTATTGATTATGAAATTGAACCACATTAGAAGATGTTTATGTTGTTTGTTATACTACATCGTGTCAGAGACGCATTTCTAAGTGTATTTCATTTGAAAACAATTGGTTATAATAAAGTTTTGTGGCAAACTTATCATGAAAACCTATAGACGCGGTGTCCTTCACTGCAAATTTACCTCGTGTTCGATGATGAAATGTACGTTACATTAATTTTTTCAAAATTTTCGGAGGTTTTTGCAGGAAAAATTAACGTAAGGGACATGCCAATTCCTAAACTACAGGGATATTCCAGATGATGATAGATTTAGCATAAAGAACTCAAAATTCTAAGGAATTTTGCCATAGAAGTCATTTGGATCGGACAAGAAACAAAAAAGATATAAAGAATTTTAAAAAATTGCAATCGTTTTTTGGCTCTCCTGAAAAATTGCATTTTGTCCCTTACGCTAATTCATATTTCCGTAGTCGATTTACAAATGTATACCGCAAATTAGGAAAACGGGGCGCGGGTGCTTCCATAACTTTTTTTCATGTTTGCTTTTTTTTACTCCGGCCTTCCTTCTTTAATGTCACCCTTTCCGACTATTACCTATACAGAACCATGAATTACCTACCTGTATCTAATCATGAACAACGACCGTAGCTAAAAGTAGAAAGAAAGAAATCTGCAATAGGTACGGCATAACGTCTATGTACTGAAACAAAAGGCAATTTATCCGACTCGTCGAAAGGAAAAACCTCCATTGTTGAGGACATTAGATTAATGGCATCTACTAGATAAAATGGCATTCGATTGCCCTATTTCTTTTTCGAGTCGTTGTCTCGTGATAAAACGGTAGGTAGTACAGTATCGCTACAAAATAAGTACCTACCTATTGGTGGTCGCCCAACACAGATAGACTGCTACATGGAAACGGCATACACCCACACAGACATCTGCACGGCGTCGTTTACGCTCAAAACCAAACCGTTTCAAACCGGTTAGTAATTTAATGTCAGCAGCGTTCGGTACGGGCAGACGGCAAAGTGACGACTCACAAGTACAAATATAGTGTTATAGTGAAAGTGTGTTAATATGTAATTACCTAAGTATGTTAAACCCTTCAAAAATTCAGAAAGATAACGTAGCTACAATGATCGGGAAAAGGGGCAATCTTCAATTCTTCTGAAAGTTCTCTATTTGGTTTTAGATGCTTACCTTCTGAATTTCGTAAATAAGTACAAACCTACCTATTGCGAATAAAGTGCAAACTGAAGAAATGAAACACGAGTTGGTGGTAAAGTCGCAGTTTGTCACGTGTGGGGTGTCAAATTGTTTGGGGAGCACCAAACAATGTTTATTTCCCACACATTGTGTCTTTGTTTTTGCTAACGGTGAACAATTTGCTGAGTTTCAGATGTCAGCTGTGACTCATGTTACATATATTTGTATACAGGGTGTAAGGGACATCTCTCCGAATAATGATAGGGAACATTCAGAACACGAAACTGAACTACTTCTCTTATGGAAATATTTCAGGAAACGTAAAATAAATGTCTTCCCATACAAAGTGACGATCATAGCTGACTGCATTTACTGCGAGCAGAATTTTTTGTTACGGTTCGTAAAAGAATGTCTTACGGAAAATTGTTCAGTTTTATGGTCCGAATGCACCCCATAAGTATACCGAGAGTTGTCCCTTACACCCTGTATTTCCGTAGGTTTCGATATTTGCACATTTACGCGCAACTTTTGCGGGACGTCACGTACTCGGCCGTACTCTTACGTGTGTCGTTAATGCTTCCGAAATTTATAAGGGTCAGCTGCGTAAAACCTTTTCGTAATCAGCCAACAAAGCCAATTAAGTACGTGTTTTATGTATTTGATTAATACAATAATTTACCTAACAGAACAATGGCAAACTCACGTGCCCACACTGTGCACGAGAGTTTACTGCCAAAATCGGCTACAACAGCCACCTACGGGCGCAACAGCGTCGACTTGATTAGGAGTAGAAGTGGTCGCCATGACCGAAATCGGTCGGACAGATACCTATCATCAGTTATGAAGTAGTGGGCGAGACATTTCTGACGATCTGTTATCAACTTTACTACAGACCTTACATTCAACAACTTTTACGAACAGAGCACATACATTACATAGTTACGAAGAAGAATTTATTCAAGTTCAAGCAACCATAATTACCAAAGATTTGTTTCACACGTGAACTTAGGATCGATCGATCGTGGTTAATGATTGATTATGATTACAGCGTGAAGTAGGTACTTAGAGTCAAAGGATCCACATAAATACTTTTGGAAGCTTTCTCATTTTGCCATACATTTTTCCTCAAATCACCCCAATTCTACCCGTGCGTGGTTGTCATTAAAAGCGACTTAGAGATAATCATCCAAGGAATGGGCAGTAGCGTTCCACCTAAATGCAACCTCTTGCACTGCAGTCCCCAATCCCCCTGCTAAACGTGATAAGTATGGAAATACCCCCCAATGAGGATAGTCCTATGTCCAGCAGTGGATTGTAGTGGTTGATAAGGTTGAAGTTAAGCTTTTACCTACATGTTTCTGAAAAGTGTACTTGGTAAAGGTGCAACTTCGTGATGTGGCTATAGTCGTAGTATGCAAATGTATTCGCCGTGTTTGAGGTCTGGAATCAGTTCGCCGACTTGCTCGTTTCGCAAACCGGCGCGATTCGCCAACTCGCTTTGAGCATACTTGCGTGTTATGCGTACTTACTCCATTCGCCGACTGCGCGGTTAGCAAACTGTCATGATGTACAGTGAACATAATAATAGTTTATGGATCTGTATTATTGTACAAAGGAAAATTTAATACGAGAACGTAATATGGCATGATATGAAATTTTGAATACTATGGATAAACTTCTCAAGAGAACAACTGAACAACCTTTTAAATGACTTGTTACATGGCATCTGTCAGACAAGTGGCCGTCAACCGTCTTCGATACAACGCGCATCTCAAATATGTAGCTTTGTCTCTACGAGGCAAGCTCCACAGAATAGACGCGTGATGCGACGCGCAACATGACATCTGTGAGACAAGCGATCATGATCATGTTACACATGCATATGCATAGCCATAGACTTACAATCTCATTTGTAATGTTAGCGCTTAAATATTGCTTATAAAACTGAACAACTTTAAACTAAAAAACATTTAAAACTGAACAACTTTCAAGTTTAAACACCTTTCAAAACTGCATAACTTTAAAAACTGAACCACCTTTTTTACAGATGCAAACCCAAAAAAAATTACCTCACATGATAAAATTCCCTAATGCCAAAATATGCAAAATGTTTAAAAAATGTGTAATGGACTGTACACTGTAGCTATAGTTTACCAATAGCTCAGTCGGCGAATGGCGTAAGTAGGCCTAGCACGCTAGTCGGCAGAAAGCGAGTTGGCGAATCGCGCCGGTTTGCAAAACGAGCAAGTTGGCTTACCGCGCGTACTCCGTGTTTGAGGGGTGCAACAGACGCGTGCGGCCGCTTCATACTACGAGTATAGCCGCATCGGCCACACATGGCGCACTTGCACCTTTAAAAACTGTACTCGGTATCTCAATTATATGTATGCATGGTAGATAAGTATTTATTAATGTGTAGGTTTGTAATTGTTGTTTTTAGTATGTATTTGGTAGGTACATCCGCTTTAATTTGTTTATCTATCCAATGCTCTCGCACTGCTCTGTTTTCTATTTCTTTGTCCTCTACCCGGAAGTTGTCTGGAAGATATCGTTTTTAGCGATATGGCCACCATTGCGCATTTTTACTTTCTTTATTTATTTTTGTGCAATAAATTGTTTTAACTTACTTAGATACTTATCTACTCTATTTATGGCGAAACCGGAACTCTCTCATTTGTTTCGACAAGGGTTTAATTCAATAAAGGGGATTGAGTTTGCGCCAAACTGAACAAGTTTGGAACTTTGATTGGTTGACACGCATTCATTAAGTTGTTAACGATGACGGATTTTCGGGAGTAACATTTATTATTTACTAGCGGCCCGTCGGCGGTTTCTTTCTTCCGGTATTGTTTTATACATATATTTCATCTAATTTAATGCAGTTTTCATTAGCTGCATTAAATCATCGTAGTTTCGGAGGAGTCAGCAGTGTCCAAAATAGAGAAATTATGTATTGAGTTTTACTTTTGTAACCATACCTAATAATTTCAACTTGATCTTCCTTTGGCACAAAAAATTAAGTCTCTTGGATTTTGATGCACTTGAAGTCGTTGGTTGTAAGTCACAAAAAGTGCAATTGCGCTTATAATACCCTCTCTTCGGGACACTGACTCGTCCAAAGACCCACCTTAGTGGACCTTAGTGTCAGAGTTTTTCAACCGCCCACTACGTGGGCTGTTCCGGAAGTCTTTAGCCACGGGGTAAATAGTCTCTTTTCTCCAGAAACTATTTTTAGCTGGCAGCAAATTTCAATATAAATCTGCATGGTGAAAATCACTGGCCACTATGAATAGTTTTTTTTAAATATTTTTGAAGATAATCTGTTACTCTTTTTTTGTTCGCAACAATGGACGTCCCGCGGGAAGCTTTTCATGCTATGATTTTCTATGATTATAAACGAGGTTTAACCTTCAAGCAATCTCACGAAAATTTACAAGCTGCTTTTGGGGAGTCTGCTCCTGCGCTAGCAACAATAACTTATTGGTTCCGTGAATTTAAACGTGGTCGAGAGAACCTAAACGATGACCCCAGACCCGGCCGACCTCCAACTGCAGTAACTCATGAAAACGTCATCATCAGGGTGGAGTGGCTATTGCGAGAGAATAAAAACATTACACATCGGGAGATTCAGGCTGAAATGAAGATTGGATCACGGGCGGTTTCCACCATCCTGCATGAACACCTTAAAGTTAGGAAGGTTGCTTCGCGATGGATACCTCATTTTCTCACGGAAGAGCAAAAAGCCCGTCGTGTTGATTGGTGTAAATTTATGTTGAAAAAGTTTGAAGGAGGAACTTCGCAAAACGTATCCTGCATCCTTACAACTGACGAAACTTGGATCTTCAGCTACGATCCGCTCACGAAGCAGCAATCCATGCAATGGGTGTTTGACGAGGACGAGTTGCCAACAAAAGTTGTGCGCGGTCGAAGCGTTAATAAAAAAATGATAGCGGCTTTTTTTCGACGCAGTGGACCAGTAGCAGTAATTCCACTAGAAAACTGTAGAACGGTTACTAGGGAATGGTATGTACCGAAGTTTGTCTGCCTCAAGCATTCGAGGAGATGAATAGCGAGCGCCCAAGGAGTGGCCTGCGTGGCATTCTTTTTCACCAAGATAACGCGCCCGCTCACACTGCTGCTAGAACCGTCGACTATTTGGCATCTTCGGGGGTACAAATGTTACCCCATCCTCCGTACAGCCCCGATTTAGCTCCGTGCGATTTCTTTTTATTTCCCAAGATGAAAAAAATGTTTCGTGGACGAAAATTTAACACAGCAAATGAAGCCGTCGAAGAATTTCAACGGTTATTTTTCGACCTTCCGCAAGAAGAGATTTTTGAATGTTTTGAAAGCTGGTTCAGCCGAATGCATAAGTGCATTGAGGATGGAGGAGAATATTTTGAAAAGCTATGAATAAAGTTTTTTTAAATTCTTACTATTTTTCATTTAACTAACATTTTACGGAACAGCCTATGTACTGACATGATTTTGAAACGACGTCATCTAAGTATACACAGACACATACATATGCATAGACACATATTTTATTTTATTTTTTATTATTTTTTCTTTTTACGACAAATAATTTTAGTTTACATAATTAAATGTTTATCTACCGACGGTATCTTACATTTTCATGAGACGTAAGGAACACTCAGCTTTGAATAAATTTTCTGTGTACGCCATCTTATTTGTTCAACATTATTTATTTTGTTTTACAGGAAACAAGTGAGTCAACAACCATGTTTGCAAAAGAAGATTAATTCTCTTAACAGTAAAAAACAAGTACTTAAAGTAAGGTAGGTAGGTATATTTAATAACAATAAAATATTTAATGGCGGCCGCTTTCATACATTTTCTTCGCGTTCGACCGTTATCGGATCGCGCGCGGAATATTTAACTTAAATACCTACTCTTCTGCAACAGCATCCTTTCTTTGGATAAACATATTCCTTTCAAAACTTTGTTTAATTTAATTAAAAACGTTAAAGAAAACAACAAGCTCTCCTCAATTTTCGTATTTCGAATTATGAAATTAGAAAAACCACAAAATGGTCGTCGTCCCTTCTAAACGTTTCGGATCGCGGTCCGAATGTAAAACAACCATGGCCGTAGGTAGCGAAGGCCGCAACTGTCAGCCGCTGCCTAATCCAATTATACAAGGGACCCTTGGGATTGAGACATGGCATCACAATACAAAATCAGCTAAAAGAGTATGTTTCGCGATTTCATTGTGTATCTTTCGTGCACGGAATAAAGTAAAAGGTCAAAAATAGGTGTTGTAAAAGGCAACTCATAGAAATCCGTCCTGGGTGTTGTCAGCTAAAGCAACGTTTCCAATGTTCCGATGTACAGTCCAGTAAAAAAGAGTAGACAAATAATGAGGGCGCCACTTTGTATGAAATTTCAAAATTAAATGGCAACATTGACTATGAATGGTACCAATTTAGTATGACATATATTTAGTTCCATTTTATTTAATTTCTGCTCTTTTTGCTGGACTGTACAGAATAGGTACTACGCCGTAGCAGCCACGTAGATTCTACGTCGTAGAAACGGGCTACGGACAATCAGTCAACGGGCAATTTAGAAAATAATCTTCCTATCCAGAAATAAATTACGATATTAGTCAAGCAGCAGATGAAGTTTGCCACCATCGCTCACTGTCGAGTAGCTTGCTCGAAATTAAGAGGAGCACTCCAGGTAAATAATGTAGTCAGTGGGCCATTTTTCAGGGATATAATTCCCATTTCGGGCGCTCGCTTTGGAGATTGTTGCCGGAAATTTTGGTAATTTTTTGCAGGTGGGTGCGTGTAAGAGTTCCCGTGACAAGTAGTCGCTGATGGATGTGCGCAGGCGGTGCGGTGCGGGGAGGGGAGGGGGTAACGAAGACGAATCGACATTCGACGGCCTGACCTGCGAACAACCAACGAAAACAACATTTGTTACTTATTTTTTACGTAAGCCGTTTAATACTAATTTGTCATTGCAATAATTTATTCCTTTAAACGGCTTCATTATCTATCGTTCATTCATTCTTCTCGCTATATTTCAGGATTCAATACAAACCACCTAAACTCTAACAGCTAACAGCATTATTCCTTGATATTTTTTTGATAGAAAAAACGTTTAACTGTAATGACGAAAATTCATCTCTTGTGTAAATTTTGCATAAGACATTATACACATTGTTAAATGCGTTAGGTAAAATTAAATTTTTCACCGATGTGGCATGTAGGTCGGTATTCTTAAATCCGCATGTGTGTGTGTGACATTCAATTACCTCGTAGCGAATGCAGCGTAGCAGCATGCAACGCGCACCGTTTCGTAACCACATTTTCAATTGGTTCTTCGTAGTCGATAAGTAAGTATAGTTAAGTGTGGGTATATAGGAAGATAGTAGGTATTTGCCTTTTGGAATATTTTAAAAATACTTAAGTAACCGGCGAGCTACGAGAGATAAAACAACTTGAACAGAAAATCTTTGATGAAAACTAAAGCCTAAAATTAAATTTTATGAAACGTCAAACAAAAGCCTAAAATTCAGTAAACGACCTAAAAATAAGTTTTATTTGATAGAATAAGTTTTACTTTGGCACTTGGTTCAATAAAGAGTGGGATATTAAAGGGCTGCGGTCCCGTAAGTAGGAGGGGGAAAGCATAAACGCATGTAAGAGCCTTAATATGAGTGAGAAAGCACCATTTATAGTCCAATTCTTTATTGAGCCATGTAGTGATTGTTTCGTGGTTCTCCCATACCTACTCGTATGCATGATTATCCGGTGATTTCTCGCATGTTTATCCGGCGGTTGTCAGGCAAAAGTAATTTACGAATTCTACTCATTGGGTCAGTATATCACCGCAATATCGTCCGGCAAATGTCTTCATTTGTCTGTCACTTTCATGTTATTTTAGATGGTCAAATAGAAAAATCATTTCTTCACAAAAAGTTCCAAGCATCATATTTATTTTACGTTTATTTATACAGGGAGTAACGGAAAGGGTATTACAAGCCGAAAGGAGGTAAAGGTACTCATGAAACTGAACAACTTTCCCCATGGAACATGGGTCGAAATATGAAAAAAAAAATTGAACCTCCCATACAAAATCGCCGATCAGCCACTTGATTTACTATGGGAGGACCAATTTTTTTTTCATATTTCGACCCATGTTCCATGGGGAAAGTTGTTCAGTTTCATGAGTACCTTGACCTCCTTTCGGCTTGTTATACCCTTTCCGTTACTTCCTGTATTTTCCTCGTTTTTTAGGGTTTCGTAGTCTACTAGAAACCCTTATAGTTTCGTCAAGTCAGTCTGTCTGTCTGTCTGTATGCCGCGCCCTCATATCTTCGTCAGTTTTAGAGCTATCGACATGAAATTTGGTGAGAAGATAGATCGTGTGAACCCAAATATGAAAATGTTAAGAAAAAATTATATTAAAAGTTTTTTTGGACCCCCTCCCATACAAGTGAAAGGGGGGCAAATTTGTTTTTTTTCTTCTGTAATTTTGAGTAGGGTATCGTTGAATAGGTCTTTTAAAACTGAGGTGAGGATTCTTTGAAACAAAGTCACTAAAATGTTTCTGTCACGAGATATTTGCTTTTAATAAGGGCGTTTTTGACCCATAATTTGTCCAGCTGTAACTTCTAAAGTATAAACGTTAAAAATTTTAAATAAATATGGAATATAGCTTACAATCTGAAATAACAATGAAAACTATAACGGATATTGTGCCCTTAAAGGTTTCAGAAAAAAATGAAAAAGTTTTTCTATTTGCGGTTGGTCATCATACTGCTGCTAACAAACCAGCAACAAAATTAAGTTTGTAATGCTGAAAAACCTGATATTTAAACGTTGACTACGAAACCCTATTTGTGGGCGTGTCTGACACGCTCTTGGCCGGGTTTTTTATCATAAATTTTTAACTGAATGAAAATAGGTGCCCAATCTGTAGCATAATTGAATTGAAATTTATATTTTATTATTGTTGTTTGTCTTGTTGATAAACCATCGGCCTTTGCAAATTTCTCAACTCCTCAAATCTTTGCTAATTTTAATGAAATTACAGTGGTTTGGATTGGTCCCTACCCAAAATTGTGCTATTCATATTTTTAGGCGTAGATGTAACGTAGTGAAATGTTGGATGGATGCATCTAGAAAACTCTTATCAGAACAAGCCTAATAACCATTAAAATAACTCGACTGCAGCAATTTTAAAGTCAATAATATACGACTAAAACCCCCTTTTTAAATGTAAGAAATTTTAATATCTGTAGCCAGTGTTACTTGCTCCGCTAAGATGTGTACAAATCTAAAAATAGGAAATGGAGTTTTCAATAAACAAATTGCCTTGTTTTCAGTTCTAGTATTTTTTGGTGCCGCAGATTTCAATCTGCGAGTGCGCTTGCACCGACAAATTGAATTTACTTTTTGTGATGATCTTCAAAATTGTTATAGGTATAACCATAAGATATTAGCAGCCTCTGACATGGACGGTCAAAGCAAGTTTATCTTGTAATTAGGAGCTGAAGTGCTTCGAGTCTGTTACGCAAGTTTAAGGCGGCGATCACACGTAAAGTCCGTAGCTGCGTTAGGAAAACACAAATTTCCACCTTATTTTCATACAAATTTGGTCTATGTCAAACGATTTAACAGACGCATTCATCAAAGCAGCGTTGTGCGATACGAAACGCTAGTGTACGCGTATGTCAAACCGTTTCACATAAACCGTGTTTGTATGGGAATAAGGTAGAAATTCGCATTTTCTCAACGCATGCGTTACGACGTGTATTGTAAATTTAGATACACAGTCTTCAGTCTTCTGAATGACTCTCACACTTTTGTCACACGTGGTAAATGGCTGTTTTTTGCAGCCGTTTACGCATTGCTTACCCCACAAGGGATGTAGGCGTGGTATATGTATGTGTGTATGTATGCGTTACGACGCAGTGATAAAATAGCGCATCAAAGAACGTTACTTATGATTCTCGTTTTAGGGTGCTGTGGTTGCTGATTGTACAAGGAACACGACAACCATTTTGTTAGTTAGTTAAACAACAATAGATCAATATTGTCAGCCTTCAACAGCCAGCTTTCAGATTACGTGATCGTTTCAGCCATTATTTTCACGTACATTTAAACTAGCAAGAATTGTATATTATATAATCAGGATCCCGGAAACCGCTCCAACGATTTGCACGAAATTTCGTAAATAAGAGTTTTTGTGGGCGATAAATCGATGTAGATAGGTTTTATTTTCCGCAAATCGACGTTTCTCTCTTTTTTGCATGTGTTTTTGTAAACTAACAACGACTTATATTAATTAGCTGAGGAAACTCGGTCGACAAGGTATTTTCACATAAATATCTGTTTAGATAATCATCACTCAAAAAGATTTTTTACAGACTTAAGAACTCACTCACACTCATTTACTCACATTCATTTAGTGGGAAGTAACGCACAAATGGACGTTATGTGTGTTTCTCGCCTCTGTTAGTTAAACAACATTAAATCAATATTGTCAGCCTTCAACAGCCAGCCTTCAGATTACGTCATCATTTCAGCCATTTATTTTCACATAGGTAAATATCTGTTCAGACAATCATCACTCAAAAAGATTATTAAAGGCTTAGGTACAGTACCTACCAGTGGCGAAGGGTCCATGCATGCCGAATGCCAATTCACGCCGGCTTCCCTTATGAATGTTTACAAATCCATACTCTCACATCAATCTACTTTCAGTTAAGAAGTACATTTTTCGCTCCGGCTTTAAAATGCCACCCTTCGCCACTGGTACCTAATTACATTAATTTAGTAGTAACGCACAAACGGGAAAGTTTTTCGCATTAAGTACTTGGTTAAACAACATTAAATCAATATTGTCAGCCTTCAGATTACGTGGTCGTATCAACCCTTTAATGTTTACGTAGCTATCTGTTTTTGCATAATAATCTCTCAAAAAGATTTTGACTGACTTAGTGAGGTACAGTACCTAGTACCTTCGTACATTCATTTAGTAGTAGTAACGTACAAAATGGACGTTATGTGTGTTTCTCGCCTCAGTTAGTTAAACAACATTAAATCAATATTGTCAGCTTTCAACAGCCAGCCTTCAGATTACGTGATCGTATCAACCCTTTATGTTTACGTAACTATCTGTTGTTGCATAATATTCTCTCAATAAGTATTTTTTACATTATTTAACTACGTCTTATGAGGTAATCCTACTTTATTAATGTACCTAACTAAGACTGTAAAAAATTCTTTTGAGAGAATATAATGTTTTTATCATTCAAACTCGTACTCAAGTTTTATTGGAATATAAACTCTAGTATATAAACTCTAGATAGAAATTAAGTCTGTTTCATTGTTGACAATGGCTCCAAATAATGTTATTTTATATGAGACATGTTTTCTTTTCTTCAAATTGTAACAAAAGTTAACTAAATGTTGTTCAGTTTTATACGTAAACGTTATATTTTACAAAAGATCCTTCTTTCATGAGTACAATAACAAATATAGAAACAAGTAGAACTAGCTTATGAATATGCATGCAATGTACAAATACAGATAGCGACCGAGAGAGCTACTTGGAATATAACGACCCACTCGGAATATGATGAAATGTTGGTGAAGATTTACATTCAACAGGCAAATAACAAGCCACAATATTACAAGATATAGTGAGGTAATAGTAGATGACTGACTATGAATACCAATTTTAAAGTAAAATACATATCACGCTTATAGTCCCTTGCGGGCAAGGGACTCCCTTTGAAGGGAGAGCATAACCGACAGTAAAACACGGGCATTTACACCACGTCTGACAAATCGTTGAGAAGAATGAATGAATGTGTAACACTATAGTGACGGGTTGTCAGCTTCTCGCATAAAATTGCAATAATCATCCATTATCAAATCCCTTAGTCGCTTACGACACCCACGGTAAAGATATAAGGTGATGATATTCTAAGCCGGCCACACGGCAAAATAACAGAACTACTTGTAACAAAAATATTGGTTAAATATTTTTTTTATCAGAAGCGCTAAAATAAAATGCATCAATAACCAGTGCTACGCTCGCTACGTCTTAGTCCCGTAGCAAATTCGTAGCACAGTCCAAGGTAGTCACTCAAAACGCAAGTAAAAAATTTAACTGAAAAGTGCTACCTACGAACCTACGTCCTGGTCAACTTTGTAGGTAATGTAGGTATTTTAAAGTAAATTTTTATACATGAGGAGCATTAGAAAAAAAAATTATTCTAAGTACATGAAATTCCTTTTGATTAAAAATACTTGCGGTTTTGTAATTTTGCTGCGAGATGGTTAGGATTATATTAAAAGCGCTCATTGAAATATCTAATTAGGCTTTGGAAATGTAATTAATTTTCTTAGCGGAAATTTGCCTTCACAGCTGAAAAAGTTTAAAATTAGTATTCAGAGAGCATTTTCATTGGGAAAGAAAAGAGTGGGTACTAATTTATACTATGCTCTGTTTTATTTTAAACTAGCGGCCTGTAAGTGGTTTCACCCGCTGCAACTCATTTTCCTGCGGGAAAATACCATTTTCCCGGCATTTGTTAAACATATAATCTTACCTCTTGAATTACACTATCTATTACAAAAAATGCATCAAAATCCGTTGCGCGGTTTAAAAGAAGTTAGCGTAGCTTTCGCTTTGTACTTAGATACCTACACAAAATGCATCGTATTTCGGTAATAATAATAAGTCTACAGGTTCTCTCAAAGCATAAACTGAATCTTCACAGAATTTCTATTACTTACATCTTTAACCCTTTCCCAGCGAAAACTCCCCCGCGACCTCGGCGCGTTGACAACCTTGTCAAATTATACAGATCACCCCCAGGAGCTTCCCGCGTTCCCTTCGCCTCATTATTCTAATTAAACGGATATTACGGTCCCTGAATAGAATACTGCGTCTTAAATTATGCGGTTGTCGGCTAAATATTATCTGACAATGTTTTGTGGAAGTGGTTCTTTAATCTAATACTTAAGTGGGTATTTTTTCTTAAACTATCCATCAACTAAAACGTTCACATGATGTACTGTACGGTTTTACATAAGCACATAATGTCGATATCTTAATTGTTTTTGGTACTCGATGAAACTGGAACTAAAAAACAACAAGTAGCTACTTAATTATTCGTTTAAACACAATCTAGGAAAAATCTAAGAACAAAATATGTCTCACTCACTCTGAAAACAATCAGCACTAAATTCCGCCAGTTTCAAAATTAGAACCATTTACCTACTAGAACACATAAAAAGTCAAGTGTGGCTTAGGAGGTGAAAAGTTTTAATTATAGAACGTTAATTAAGTACGCCTGGCTGGTCGTGGCGTGTCCTACTGGCCAGTTTAGAGTTTGTGGGGACTGGCCACCACGCCAACCTGGTTAGCTACCCAAACTGTTTAGTCTTTAAAGTAATTAACTGGTAAAAAAATAAGGATCTCTTATGTTACTTTGTGCGTGGTTATGTCAAAGTTGTCTTATTTAGCAATAGCCAACAATGATTCGTTGGCAGATGGCTCGGATCTTTCAGTAGTTCAGTTCTAATCTAACGAAGTTGGTTGCCACAAACGTCATATTTCTTGGATTAAAATTATCTCAGAATCATATGACGTTTTTTTACTGTTTTCATATTCTTATAGGTAGTTTGAGATTGTTGACAGTGGCACCCTGGCTATGTAACAAAATATGAAAATCACAAAAATCCTGAATAGGCTAACTCTATTTTGTAGCATAGCACGGTTCTAACAAGAGTTGTATGTATTTTCACTCGACATTACCGGCACTGCACACGAGAGCCGCTAGTAATATGCAGATTATCGGCAGCCGCAGACGCCCAGCCTACCAGGATCAGCTGCGGAGAAGATTATTAAAACCAGCCAGACAGTGTAATCTGCGCGAAAATGAACACCACGTAAGTATATAAATTGATTTTGGGTTGTACATGTATTTATAGGAGGGTTGTCGGCACGTGGTGATTTATACCAACGATTTGGTGATTTCATCTATGTGACCAACTTTTACTATACGACATCACGAAGTTCTAGTGATATTCGACCGGATCCGGAAACCGTGAAAACTGTAGTAAAAATTATTTTTAAACTGATATTTTCGACAGTTTGTAGGTACTGCAATCGATGTAGAGACATCTGCACACGCACATAGACGCTTGATGAGTGATTAAGTTAAAAATTACTCACTATTTCTATGCGCCCAAAAGAACGGTCCGATATTTTAGATGTATCATATTTACGATAAGACTTCAGTTACTGCAGTAAACACATATTAAATAGCCAGTAGGGTAAAGTACGGATAGATGCGCCGTTGGGATAGTTGCGCAGGTTTCGAAAACACTATGTTCTAGTGAATTTCAGCACTATTGCTTATTAAAACATAATAGTCTTCCTCCTGAAAGCCCAAGTACCACGTTAATTATTGGAGTAATTGCACAATTTACGCCAGTTTAAGCAAAAATCTTCGGTAGCGTGGTCAAACCGGGCGTCGAAATTATTTTAGCACATTTTGTTTCTCGGGTATCTTTTCTCACGATTGTAGAATCGCTCACATTTTTATTTCCTCGTAGGCACTACTTTATATTTATTAGTATGTGCCCATTTATTAATTATTCCAAAATATCAAATCATAATTTTTTTTATTAAATGCGCAACTATCCGTACCAAAAAGGATATTTGCGCAGGTTTTTTGGACGGATAGTTGCGCTCTGGGGGATAGTTGCAGATGGATAAAATGCTTCTTAATTATAGTCTAGATATGGACGTTGTTCAACATACATTTTTATGCTACCTACGCGTTGATACAATTTTTTTACTGAAATAATGACTTAGCACTCAATAACTTTAGAAATAGTAATAATAATTAAGGTTCGGAGGCCTATTCGATTTTTAAAATAAGTATTTAATCAAATTAATTTCAAATTGGTTTGATTTAAATAAAGTACAAATTTCATAGTAAGTCACCTAGGTAATCTTCAAAGCGCAAGTATCCCCCCATGATTTTTTAGTGCTGCGCAACTATCCGTGCGGGTGCGCGACTATCCCTTTTTCAAGAGGTCAAATAAAACTGGATTTACAACAAAACAATAAAAATTATATTCATGAATTAGGGCTTTAATGAAAGATTAAAGATCAATCCTTTAATCTGTAAAGATAATTTTGTAAATAAGTTCTTTATTATTGAGTTATAGAACATTTTCCAAAAGGTGCGCTTCTATCCGTACTTTACCCTAAATACACCATTTTTATTAATTCACTTGTAACTTCTATTTATTATTCGACATGAAAACATTTTTCTTATAGTGCCAATCAATGACTGTGAATCATGCCGGATTGCAGTCCCTAGAAGTACCTAGTATCATATTTACTTCATTTTGATTATCGAACGGTATGATAAAATTGTTATTTTGGCACTTATTGATGAAATACAGAAATTGTCAACATAAACCTCAATACAACCCCTCAATGATTTACATTACAAATTGGTTGGTTAATTTTACACTCCGATCGTTTTCGAAGATAGAACAAACTTTTGAGTTATACCTATTCCGGGAAACAAAGCTTGTAACGTAACACGAGCAAGCTGTTTTCTGTATTGCACGAATACAGACTTTTAGTTAGTATTTCTCACATGCACCGTGTCATTTTGCGGTATTTAACCGGTTGTATTGATAAAAGACTACACATAAATACCTTCCTAGTTTAGGAAATATTATTTGATCAGATGAATGTTATCTCTAAGTGACTACCGAGCAAATGGCTCTCTAGTACTCATCTTTTGTTCTATTGTGCTCTCGCTAAACCGAATCCGGTCAAATTATTATTTTCTAAACTATACTTACGTATAACGTTCAACAATACCATACATAAGAACTGCAACTGTAAAAAAGTCAACTGAACTATACAACGCATATAGCACACCACGCTATACACTACCCCGCATCGTCGTGCGGCTGTCATTTGTTTACTGAATGTCAAAACCGCAACATAGTGCAGCACCTGTGCGCTATTTCATTCGATGTTTAAACAATATGAAACACTAATTAGACTTCAGTCAAGTTTGTTTCTACCTCAGTGTTCACGTGTTTGTTTGCTGGAAGTTATTAAATCACTTGTAACAAGGTCTATTCACACCGAGCCAAGCTGCATTTGAACTAATCTCATAGTTGCTGGATTTAACCAACTCTAATTCTACAGGGTGGACTAAAATGCATCTGATTGTTAGCTAAGCTAAGCTCAACTACGCTGGAAGTTGGAACTTTAAAGTTATCTCGACAGGCAATATAACAGTATCACCTTTTCTTCTATTCTTCTTCGTCGAGTTGGACACTAAAACGTCCAACGTCCCGATGAACCCCGGTGTCAGAGATTTTCGAGCTCAATCTATGACACATTTACTAGCTTGTCCTTTCTTTTGTACTTAACAATGTCACTTGTAATGGAGATGAGAAAACCTTGTAAGATATTGTCGTCACCAAGGTAGTAGGTAATGCTCAAAAACGATTATCTATTTTAAAATATTGACAATACATTTTTGACCCGACAAAGCGAAACATTTTCATTTATTCATTACTTAAAGTTAGGTATAAACGTTTATACCAGATCAAGTTGTACAAGCTAGAACTCAGCACCGCTACCTTTCTACCTTAAAGGTTTTGTATCGGAGTTTCTGTAGGTAAGGTTGAGGATCTTGCTAGGTTTTTATATTGTACTAGCTGCCCGTCAGCGGTTTCACCCGCTGCAACCCATCTTTTACCCCTTTAGGGGTCAAAAAACGAAAATCCCTGAAATACGTATTTCCGTTTTTTATCTAATCGCAAATTTTGAAACAGATCGCTTAATAAAATACAGATTTTCCATACTAACTTTAAACCCCCTTTTTACCCCTTTAGGGGCTAAAAATCGAAAATCCCTGAAACACGTGTTTAAATATTTTAGCTTTTTGATCTAATCACATATTTTGAAACAAATCGCATTTAAAAATACTGATTTTCCATACAAACTTTTAGCCCCTTTTTTACCGCTTTAGGGGTTAAAAATCGAAAATCCCTGAAACACGTATTTCTTTTTTTTAGGTTTTTGATCTAATCCCAAATTTTGAGACAGATCGCATTTAAAAATAAAGATTTTCCATACAAACTTCCAACCCCTTTTTTAACCTTTTAGGGGTTAAAAATTGAAAATCCCCGAAACAGGTGTTTACTTATTTTAGCTCTTTGATCTAATCACAAATTTTGAAACAGATCGCATTTAAAAATAATGATTTTCCATACAAACTTTCAACTCCCTTTTTACCCCTTTGGGGGTTAAATTTTGGGGTAAACAATATTTATTAACCTGCCTCTTAACTTACTCTATATAATAAAAAAAACCGTATCAAAATCCGTTGAGGGGTTTTAAAGATATATGGAAACATACAGACAAACGGGAAGGGACTTTACTTTATACTATGTAATGATGATGATTAAAACAGGCGTATTTTAAGTTAAAGTTTTTACGCCATCTTGTAGCTCTATTCTAGCGCTTGTTAAAGTTTGCATAGCGCTGGAACCTGGCCAGATCCTAAGCTCCAGTTAAGCTTTTGTGATTATCTCGTAATATTCAATATTGCTGAGAAGCGGACATTGTTAAACAATATTTTACCTTGTAAAAGTAATTAACAATTTAAAAGGAAGTTACTGGGCCTCGAATCTGTCGACGCATCTTGGACATTTGTTGACGTATCGCTAAAGCGATATGACGCTTCTGGCTTCGGTTACTATTTTTGCCGTTTTGGGAACGGTCCATTACGGCATTTGTTACCAAAATCATGCTCGTCTTGCTTAGAGCCAGCAATGTAGGGCTCTGTACGCGCGTTTTAAAACACTGTCATTTAATTGCCAAAAAAATGATATGTCAAAAAGCGATAAAAAAAAATTGTGTCCGCCATCTCTTTCACTTTTTATGGCAACAGTAGAAACAGAAAATATGTTTCAAATATCGTTCATTCCATTCATTCATATATCTGTCAGATTCAGCATTGTTTGTTTACAAAACAATATTTTTTTAGAAATCCATCTAATTTAGAATAAACAATTTTCAAGAATATTTTGAAAAGAATGGGTAACAGCGTCCCTTGCGTGTTTAACATCCTACAATGTGCTCGCCAACACATCTACCAAGAGTGTGGTGAGTTAGACGATACACCGTCTATAGATATGGAGTTGATATGGAGTATGGACCCAGCAGTGGACTATTGTAAGTGTAATAAATTATTCATTTAGCTTCTACTTTCTGTTTGGATTCTTTGGAAAACGTAGAGTCATTCGGGGTAAAATTGCGCACTTTTGGATATTTCACTTCATAACTCCCAAACTACTGCGATTTAAAACACATTGTATGTGCTGTCTTATATCTTGGTTAATGGACTCTCAAATACAAACAAACAACTTGCGATGTAATCTGCGGTTTTTCATATATTTAAAAAAACAGTGACTAAGTCGGAGTGCGCACTTCTTCCCCGTGATGCGGGTAAAACTACGCGGTGTGTTGGGTAAAATTGCGCACAAGGGTTTCACAATAATTAAGGTCTTAACGGATGTTTATATTTTATCAATACGAGGCATTTTATAGTCTAAAACAATAAAAAAAGAATGATTTAATATAATGTAGGTATTTCTGTACAGAAATGCGTTTTTAAATATCACTATAGTGGGGTAAAACTGCGCACATCTAGCCACATACGTCATATGCGCACTATTACCCCCGCAGTTTTACCCCATTCAATGAGTACTCAAAACAATTCATCGTAACTTTGACACTTTAGAGGCACGGTTGAAATGTTTTTACTGAAAAAGAACTTCAATATGTATAGAAAATTAAAAAGTAGAAGCAAGCTCTTCATGATCAATATCCACACTCCCACAAACTTTTCCTTGCACCGAATAAAGTCCGAATTAAACCACGTTTTGGTGTTTTTGGTTATAATAGGTAGGAAATCGACCCGCACTGCACACAGTGTCTGGACCTAAAATGGTGGTTCAGGTACACGTGTTCCCAGCAAATCAGCGTCCCTGCCCCTGCGCCCTATTCCGTAATATCGACGGTGCGCAGTTTTACCCGCTGCGCACTTTTACCCCGAATGACTCTATACCTTACGCAATAACAGTAGTAAAAACAATAATGTAAACTATTATCTATCATAGGTACGACGTTGTTGGATGACTCCGTGCGTGTCCCACTCGAAAGAAAAAAGACAAGATGTATTATGTCATGTATACTATGATCATCATCGTGCGGCAGACTCCTGCAGCCGACCTGGCTCCGCGCGTATCGACCCGTCGTTCCTGTGGATTCAGCCAGGAAGGCCGTAGAAGGGTGGCGCAGGTCCTGGGTAGCCATGCGTTTTCCATAATTGCCTCCCAGGCAACGCAGTGTCTGTAAAGAGTGTGCAAAAAGGCATGCCGCTCCCGCATCGGCTTATACAGCCATTAAAAATCTCGCCTCAGCCACTGAATAAATCGTCTAACACAGACGTATGAGGCCAATGATGATGACGATTATTGCAATAGTAATGAGCTGAGCTGAGCGTCGCGTTTGTGTGTGATTCAAAAGAGTGGACTCTGCTTCCGACCGCCTGTAATACCAAAACACTTCGCCTGCCTCCCTGGAAGAAGTTGCACAGAGAAAGCGAAGAGACACATGATGATGTCGTCTTGAGAGGAATGACATAACCACCAGCACATAAATCAACACCGTCAGTTATTTAGATAAAGACTCACAATACACCACGTTAAGTACGATTCTAGATTCGCTGCCGGGTATCTACACACCGCCAGTCAGTGTGCTTTCTAAGTTACAGTATTTTAGTTTTAGTTGCATTTTAAAGTTCTTTTTAGGGTTTCGTAGTCTACTAGAAACCCTTATCATTTCGGCAAGTCTGTCTGTCTGTCTGTCTGTCTGTCTGTCTGTATGCCGCGCCCTCATAACTTCGTCAGTTTTAGAGCTATCGACATGAAATTTGGTGTGAAGATAGATCGTGTTGACCCAAACTAAGAGATGTTGAGAAAAAAATAATATTTTGAATACCAAATTTTAAAATACTTCTCGTGTTAGGTAAACAATTTTTGGAAGTTTTCCAAAAAATATTTTAATTGTTTATTGAACCCCCTTCCCATACATGTGAAAGAGGGAAAAAAAAAATTCCTGTAATATTTAGTAGGGTATCGTTGAATAGGTCTTTTAAAAGTAAGGGGAGGTTTCTTTGAAACAATGTCTCTAAACTGTTTCTTTCTCGAGATATTTGCTTTAAAAAGGGGCGTTTTGAGCCTTAATTTGTTCCAGCTGTAACTTCTAAAGTACGCAAACTAAAAATTTGAAAAATATGGAATATAGTTCTTATTATAAAGTTACCATGAAAACTATAACGAATACTTTGCCACTTAAGATTAAGAAAATATTAAAGTTTTTCAATTTGCGGTTGGTCACCATACAGTTGCAAACAAACCATGAAACCAGCAACAAAATTAACTTTGTAACGCCGAAAGACCTGATATTTAAACGTTGACTACGAAACCCTATTTGTGAGCGTGTCTGACACGCTCTTGGCCGCTTTAGTAGTAGCTATTTGAAGGATAATACTAGACATAACTATGTAGGTAAGTAAGTATTCTATTTTGAATAACTTTAACCACTTCAATGTCTAAATAGCGATTCTCAGTCACATTAGTCTGATTAGTGATGTCTACACTATCCCTATTGACTACTTTAGTCAGGCATCTATTTTCAATTGACTGTTGTTGTGGTTGTTGATGATGATTGATTGATGTGATGATTTAAGAGTATTGTTGTACAAGCAGAGTATTGCTGGCGTGTGATGCCGGCTTAGAATAGCATCACCCCAATTCTACCCGTGGGTGTAGTAAAAGCGACAAAGGGATAATCATCCAGGAATAGGCAGCAGCGTTCCTGTCAACGCAACATCTTGCGCTGCGCTCGCCAATTCGCCTGCCAAGCGTGGTGAGTATTGCAATACCCCCCGATAGGGGGAGGCCCATGTCCAGCAGTGGACTGTTGTGGCTGTTATGGTTATGGTCATGGTTGTATAAGATGGTATAAGTACAACCAGTCTAGCTTGACTCGACTAGCTGAAACATTTCATGGGAGATCCTATTTGTTTATACATATTTCGATGTATGCTCCTAGGGAAAAGCGGTTCAGTTTAACGGACTGTAAGACCCTTAAAATAATTGCAGTTTGTTTTTATTTTTACATTTTCTTACATCCCTGTATTGAAAAATTACAAACAATAACAATGATAATTTCTGATTATATTCTAGTTCTCATAAAGCAACACCAGATTGAGAAGTGTGTGCCAGTTCAGTGCAACGCAGTATACCATGCAGAATAAGGACACTTGAAGCACAGAAGACTCGCCGCCCACGCCGAGCCCGAACCAAACGAAAAGCAGTGCTTTCAATCGATTTAAAGGAGAAACACCAGAGAAACCTAGTGGCCATTGATACACAAGCATCTAAAGCATTTTTGGCTGGGATTTGCATGCATGGTAAAATAAATCAGAAAGTAAAGACACCCGGCGCGTCACGATTCCAGTAAACATAGCTACATTAGCTACTACATAATATGTTCGTTTCCTTTTCTTGATCTGTAAAATGATAAATAAATTGTGCTGCTGAAACCAGGGCCTTTCTATTTTGCAAATAAACAACAAAAGCGAGCATTATAACAATGTCCTTATTAAAATAATCCATAATGATATGTATAGATCATATTCATAAGATAATTATCAACAAAAGACAAAATAGCGATACTGACGATCAATAGATGGCGCTTTTATTGTTGAAATAGGGTACCTATTACCTAAATAAATCGTGGTGTACTTGCAAAACCTAGAAATCGCATGAGACATTTGCTCAAATATATCGCAATAGGTAGGTAGCTACATTTCGGCAGCTCATTTAGAAAAACACGAAGTTACATTTTTAAATGATTTACAACAAGCTGCTTGGAGCCCTTTAGCACCCTCTAGGTACAAAATTGCTGACATATTATATTTGTTAAAAATACGCCTAATGATTCACCATATCCTAAATATCACCATAACACCACAGTTTAAACTAACCTTTTAACCTTTTGAACGCCAACGACAACTATAGTTGCTAAACGATCGCGTGCTTACGACGCCACTGACAACTAAAGTAGTCTAAATTTTGCTATATTTATAACTTCAATTCTGTATTGTTTAAGACACCTGACTGCTTGTCGCATCACTAGCCGATCTTCATATTTTTGTATGCTTGGCGTCGGGGGTGAGGCGACGTAAAAAAACTGTGGCGTGCAAAAGGTTAATAGATTTTAGCGGTTGTCTACAACAGTCAAAATATCGAAAAATTTATAAAATTTGTAATGATTTTATAATCGAATCCCAAAATATTGCAATACTCGTACAATACAAAACAATATATTGTACTTTTACATCATAAGATAATAATAACTAAGTTAAAATTTCGAAAATAGTTATTATGAAAATTTTATCCCTGGTTAAAAGAAATCCCTCAAGTTTTCAACAGATGTCGCTGTTATTTTACAAAAAAATTTGAAGAAAGGGATGTAGCAACGATTTTTGGAAAATGAAACTTCCTAATTTTTGCTCTTTTAGGTAGGTATAAGATTCCGTTTAACAAGTAGAACTGCACTTTAATAGGAACCCACGCGCCATATTCTGATATAGATAAGTCTTGGATGAAGCTAGGTATACAGGGGGTGTTAGGAAAAGCAGTACGTTCCTTCAAACCGCACGTTTTATAGGTGTGATTAATTATCTTAAAGGTGTTCAAACAATTTATAAAAAACTATTAGAAGATAATATTTTTCAAAAACGTTTGTCAAAAGTTTTAATTTCCATAACTATCAATACTCAGAAAAAGTGCGGCGGGGTTCGTTTCGTATTTACGTGCAGATAAACATGGGAGAAGGACCTGAGAGGCTCGTGCGGTTGCGAGCGAAGCGAGCTCGGTTTGCGGCACCCAGATATCTGTCATTAACTTTCGAACGACTAAGGCGGAAGCCAGAGGAGGGGCGAGTGCGAGCGAAGCGAGCACTGATACTAGACAAACCGGGTGCGAGCGCAGCGAGCACGGGACTTCTGGGCACCCCGACTTCGGATAGGCTAGGTTCAGAAGGCTATGGCGGAAGCGAGCAGGCGAGCGTAGCGAGCGCTCGCTTCTGCCGTAGCCTTCGGGTTAGGTTGACATGTATGCATGCCTGCTCGTGCTTGTTTGCATGCATGCTTGTGGTTGTTTGCATACATGAATGCTCTCTTGCTTGCATGCATGCATGCATGCACGATTGCTTGCTTGCATGCATGCATGCTTGCTTGTTTGCTTGTTTGCATGCATGCATGCATGGACATGAACTTGGAAGTTGTTGCGTGGTATAGCATGTTTGGAATAAAATATATTTGGATTTTGAAATGTGGAGAAGTGTAGCATATGGGTCAAGAATATTTAAAGAAGAAAATTGTTGGATTATGATACATATGGATTTCGTTACTGCGGTATTTAGTTGATCTGGAATTTAAATCGATAGTCAAATGAAAAACAGGAAAATAACCTTAGGGATTAACAAAAGTTGGAAAACGGTACTTTGGCAAATCATAACGGGAAAGTAAAAAAGGCGAACCGTTTTCGGAATATGATATTCGGGTTTCAAATTTTCGGAAGTACAATATGTAACAAATATGTTGATACTTCATTCATACTAGTCACCTTGTAGTAACCTGTACCTACTCTTCTTTTGTCTTTTTATGAGAAGGACACGAAGCTTCCCTCAAACCCTATGTTGGTTCTTCACAATCGAACAGTCAAAAACTGTTTATAAATATTATCTTAGACTAAAATCTTAGTTAAGATAAATGAGAACAGATTGGTTAAAATGGGTTATTATAATCAATACCAAAGTTTAGCCTAAGTAAAGTAATATTTACAGCACTTTCAGGAATTTATTATACGTATTTCATACAGATATCGATGGTCTTAATTTATTTTACACTCAAGTTTATGCCCATAAACCAGGGTCTGCAGGGTCTTTCAAAATTTTGCGGTAGCAATGGTATGAAGATCAAAACACTCCGCTTAACCAGGTCTCCCGAAGACAGCTGCACTGCAATTTACAATCATCAAGTATGTTACTGTTTGGTCAATTTTCTAACTAATCTTCTATCAAATAATGAAGCCATGCAGAGAAAAACCTACAGTGACCCATTTTTGGGGTTAACAAGGGAGCTATGAGCCGTGTGGTGCCGACAGAGTAGAATAGCACCACCCCCTCTCTTCCCGTGGGGGTCGTAAGAGGCGACCGAGAGATAAACCCAACCCAAACAGCCAGGGCCAACATTATGGTGGCGGATAATCCACCACAAAAGCATTCCCAAGGAGGGTTGACGTCTGGTAAGCGGCCGGTCGTAAAATTCAGCCAAATCCTTTTGCAACACGATTTTGTGTTCAACGAAACGTGTTGCGACGACCCCAAATAATTGGGATAAGGGCAGGAAGATGATGATAATGAAGGGAGCTGAGATATCTGTTGGCTTTAGGTACGCATTGTGTAAGAAAGAAGTAATAGTTTGTTTTTTCTGATCAGTAATATATGATAAATACAAATTACCTGCATTGATTGCTGCATTGTGATTATCTGGGGGCACGGCAGTGCCCCCACCAAGTCGAGCTGAAAGCGGCACGGCCGTACCATCCTTTTCTCGAACCACTTCAGGCCATTTTCGACCCCCCCATAACTCCCTTGTCGATAAGTTTAGAACCCTCATTTCAAAATATCTTATCAAGCACTGCATAGACACGATACATTTCAAATTTCATCTAATTTATACTAGTAGTTTAGAAGTTATAGTTAGTCAAAGTTTCTTAATTTTCTGCCTGACTGACTGACCGATCATCAAAATTCTAAGGTACTTCTAGCAGACTGAGGAGCTTCAAACTTAGAATGCAACTTGTATTTAGTGTACGAATAAAGAAAAAACTATAACATTCTGCAAATTCGGTTCCAACCGCATAATTAACTTTGTATTTCCATACAAATGTATAGGATTACAAAGTTAACTTTGCGGATGAGCTTTGAGGAAGTAGCTGTATCTGTGACTGAGGCTCAAGAAGTAGTTCCAGAAAAGAGAAAGAGGAAGACTACCTACAAAAAGAAATGAGATCCCACCAAAACATTCACTTGTAAAGAACCAAGTCTCGCCTCTCATTTCTTCTACTGTAAAAGGTGTGAGATCATGTGATGCCAAGTCGGTTATTGATTTATTCAAGGACTACTTCAGGGAACTTTCATCTTAAGCTATTGCGTAATTAGGTAACAGACATCATCTTATAGTAACCATATCGATATTTAAAATCTTTTATATTTACAATAACTAGAATGACTTGGCAATCGCACACTATTTGCTTGTGAGATACGATGGTCTGGTGCGATGGCCGGGTCATTCTAGTTATTGTATATATAAAAGATTTTAAATATCGATATGGTTACTATAAGATGATGTCTGTTACCTAATTACGCAATAGCTTGAGATGAAAGTTCCCTGAAGAAGTCCTTGAATAAATCAATAACCGACTTGGCATCACATGATCTCACACCTTTTTACAGTAGAAGAAATGAGAGGCGAGACTTGGTTCTTTTTACAAGTGAATGTTTTTGGTGGGATTTACTATGTTTTGCATTGGCAAAGCTTGCGGATTTAAACTTTATAATGACAATTTTGCACAAAATATCTCCATGATGGATTATTATTCATGATGTGGTGATACATTTTATTAATATTATTGAATCAAGAAATCAATTTAATTTAGTCGAAAGAAACCTACAAGCATAAATATTTTGATTTTGCAAGCCGTCAACTCAATCAATGACATTTACTTCCATAGATTTTATCTATGGATTTTATAAGATCACTAGCTTAGCTGCCCGTCAGCGGTTTCACCCGCTGCAACCCATCTTTTACCCCTTTAGGGGTTAAAAATCGAAAATCCCTGAAACACGTGTTTGATTATTTTAGCTCATTGATCTAATCACATATTTTGAAACAGATCGCATTTAAAAATAATGATTTACCATACAAACTTTTAACTCTTTTTACCCTTTAGGGTTAAAATCGAAAATCCCTGAAACACGTGTTTAATTATTTTAGCTCACTGATGTAATCACAAATTTTGAAACAGATCGCATTTAAAAATAATGATTTCCCATACAAACTTTTAACCCCTTTTACCCCTTTAGGGGCTAAAATTTGAGGTAATAAATATTTAAAACCTGCCCCTTCACTTACTTTATATAATAAAAACCGCATCAAAATCCTTTGAGGGGTTTGAAAGATATAAGAAACATACATACAGACACGGGAAGGGACTTTATACTATGTATTAGGGTTTTCTACCTGGTACCCGGGTCCGGTATACCGGTATTTCAGATTTTGGTACCCGGTACAAACGACGTACGTACCCGGGTACTCGAGAAAGAGATAGATGGACTGATGTAATACAAAGAAAAGAGTAAAAAGATTGAAAGATTAAGTTACATTTTCCAAAATATTATTTCTTTTAACAAATTGACTTCATATATGTCTAGTTTTCTATACAAATTGACTTTATACATCTAATTTTCCATAGTGTTTTATTAAGATAAAATATTTGTATTATTTTTTGTGAGAATTTTTATAGGTATGTAACGAATTTTCTCAAAATCTGCGTGTACGATTTCAAGTTTCTTTCGCCTTTAGAAAGTTAGGTTTATTTATCCTGAGATAGTGTAGATACTTTTTAACACGCCAAAATATCTTACTCCCACGTAAAAACTATAAGAAGCGAATAAAAAAAAAAGAAAATGCAATGCTGGAATCAATTAAATATTTATTGTATACCTATTTTATTTCTCTTATGTTACTAAATTATTATCATTTTCTAAACCTGAAAGCTAGGTATTATAATTAACTTAAAATAGAGACAACTTTTAAATCTTTGTTTCTCAATTTCTAACCCATTTTTACATAAAAAGCTAATACCCGGGTACCCGGGTATACCCGGGTATTTAAATAAATCATACCCGATACCCGGGTATCAAAATTGGTCGGGTATTCGAAAACCCTACTATGTATTGATGATAAGTATTACCAAAAAATTTTGGTTAAAGAGTTGTATTTACGGTTTCTTCTACCGGGAGTAACGGAAAGGGTATAACAAGCCGAAAGGAGGTCAAGATACCTACTCATGAAACTAAACAACTTTCCCCATGAAACATATGAAAAAAGAAACATACCTACTTCGACCCATGTTCCATGGGGAAAGTTGTTCAGTTTCATGAAAACCTTGACTTCCTTTCGGCTTATTATACCCTTTCTGTTACTTACTGTATATTTGCACACAGAAATGCTTACCTACTGCAAAGGATTTGGCTTAATTTTACGACCGGCCGCCTACCAGACGTCAACCCTCCTTGGGAATGCTTTTGTGGCAGATTAACCGCCACCATACGGTTGGCCCTGGCTGTTTGGGTTGGGTTTATCCCTCGGTCACCTCTTACGACCCCCACGGGAAGAGAGGGGGTGGTGCTATTCTACTCTGCCGGCACTAACTTTTTGTTCTTTTGATAAATGTCGCTGATGCACAAATGTTATACTGCGCAAGCTATGAAATACATTTAAGAATTTGAATTATTTGAAATTCGCCCACTAAATGAGTGAAAGCCTAATAAAACTGAACTATTTTACTTTAAAAAATACAATAAAAATTGAGGTGACCCCACTTGTAAAATGGTTCCATGCGCCTTTCATTTTAAAAGGTAATCTTATAAAAAGCAATGAACAGCCGTATTTTTCGATTTTTACCGGTGGTGTACTTACTTACACGCCCCGCTATGTAGTAATAATCTTATAATATAACCTCATGTTTACGTTCTATTTTTGTTAGTAAAAACGAATTTATAGACGAAACGAATATTTATAAACTTTATCGCTTTTTTTGACATAAAATGCACATGGAAAGCTATTCTAATCTGACATCACTTTTATGTCATATTCTCGGATAATTCATTCATTTTTGAATGAATGATATCCATTTTTTGACAATTACTCACACATATGCAAAAAATATTTGTTATACATTGATTGTTATAAAGCAAAAATGTTTTTGGTCAGTACAAAATGTTCAATGTACTGCTATGTTAGAGCGTTTTGTCGCCGATGAACCAGAAACACTCATGACGTTTTCCTTGACGCGCAAATGACACATCGTGAACGTGGCAGATTCGGGGCCCAACTAAGTTGCGTAAGGCGCCTCTGTATCGAATCTCGCTTGACCGTACGATTTGATAAAAAATATGTTTCTTTTTGGTTCTAAATCTCCCCTAGATAGAACCACTAGGCATCGAATTTCGTTCGGATGTCTTTGTTTCTAAACACAGAATTAGAGACGAATGAAAAACTCTTTTATGTCAAAAAATCATATCCTTTCGGCTCCTAGATATACAATTTCCCATCTTTCCGTCTTTTAACTATTGCACCTAGACAGGTAATCTAACCCAAAACGTTTTGTGTACCTACATGTAAGTTATGTTTGTTGCCCCAACTGATGAGACAGTACGCAAATAGATAGTAAACGTTCGCTGCATGTTGATGAAGCAATCAAATGTACGTTGCTTGTGCAACAGAACTTAGTCACAGTGCAAGATTGGAGATGCAAGAACGTTTATGTATACGTAGGAGTCACACACGCTAACTCATAAATAACAATTCCATTATTTTTTATGATTGAATATCGAGTGATTGATATCGACAAGGCGGACAAAAACTATGTTGTACGAATTAATAAATGTTCCTAAATCTAGAAAAATAACAATTATTGCTGTAAAACAGTCTGAAAAAATGGAAACCTTTCATTTTGGATTATTTGTGAGTGTGCGGGAGAGACTGTACAAGAAGCATTGCTATCCGACGTGGTTTGGAACGGAATTTACCTGACAGACCACTTGACAAATCTTTAAATGATGTCATGTTTAAATACCTAACTGAAAATAATACTGTTGTGACTATACGCAGGTGGAATTCAATCTTTATCAATTTACGTAAATACCTTTCTAGGTTTCGCGAGAATGACACATGCTCCAAAGAAAAATATTGAACTGTTTTTTTCGGCTTATACCTATTTCTAAAAAAAGCTGACGCGTTGTTTTTCACAGTAATAAAGTTCATTCGCTTTTCGCTTGGAATGACTTATTTTGTATGCGACACTATCTAAGCGAATGGACTTTACATAGTTTTTCATACGGTAGACTTACATTTTCGTCCTACCGTAATTTCTACTAGTAAACGAAGCAAAGCCAGAAACGGCAAACGGTAATCTGCGGTCTTGGGTGAACCTTCATGCAAATTTCACATGTAGCTACCTATGCGGTTGTACGATTGAGATAGTTCCATTAAAGTTGGATCGTAACAACTTTGGCAACGAAGCAACTTGGACGAATCCCACACCTGATGTAGGTACGATGGTGTAAAAGAAATACATATATACCTATATCATGCCTATATCCCTTGCGGGGTAGGCAGAGCGTAAACGGCTTTGAAAACGGGCATTCACACCACTTCTGACAAAAGTTTGAGTGTCATTCAGAACACTGTGTGTATAGAAGCAGGTTGTCAGTCTATCGCCCGGAAATATATCGGGTGATGCTATTCTAATTTGGCACCACACGGCACTGTAAAAGAGATAGCTTTGCCATAATAAGTGATACGCAGTCAGATGCAAACGCAAGTTATTACGTTGTTCCTGCATCAACGTCGCTTTTGTCAGACAGACGCATGCGTTACGAATGCGCTAAAAATGGTCAACAACTGACATTAAGTGAGGAAACTGCCTGGGATGGAAGGAGGTGAATCTATTTACAAAACGACACTAGGCGGGGTCAAGCATCGAGCGGGGACTGAAAATGTATTCAATTTGAAATTCAAGTCCTCATCGCAGTTTCAAGCCTTTTTAGATCCTTTTTCGACTCTGCCATGAAAACGAAAAGCGTTTTCAGCGTCCCAAGGCGCTAGTGAGTGGTAGAGTATTGATCTTTATTTAGTATGATGTCCAGCCGGGTAGATGTTTTTTAAATTATGATTTTGGCTTAGCTGTTCTCTGTATAACGTTGCGTTAGTACCTATGGAGAGACGCGAACGTCTCACGTTTTTTATAAACGGCTATCTTCGTAGATGAGACCTGCATAAGACAAGTGATCGTCCGCTATCATCGATGCGACGCGCGTCTCACGTGTGTAAACGGTGTCCCTTCTGATACCTACATTTCAAATGGAAATTGCAGTAGGCGGTTGGAAAACTTTGACACCAGGATTCATCGGTTCGTTAGACGACTTTGTGTCCCATTCGAAGAAGAAGAATGGAAAAGGTTTCAGTCGTCGTGATGTCGCGCGTCTCTGTCTTATGTCTCACGTCTTGAAGAGTCAACTCCTAAACCTTGACATGTTTTACAGGATTTATGGGTCGATAAAATAAGACAAAACATAGAAGTCCAAGCTCAGTTTTGTGACACAAAGTTACGAGTTGCACTCTGACGAAGCAAATCAAGCTTGCAAGCAAGTTCCAGGAGGTCAATTTCTGCAACGGCGTTTACTGAAATTGTGCATAAAAATTCGCTATGACTGTTCTAATCACTGATATATATCACACTTTCTATTACTCGAATTTGATAATCAGAAGGGTATGTGAGAGTGAGTGCAACGTGAGTCGCCGTCACGTAAAGTGCCTACGTTAACGTTAGCTTAATTATGTTATTGTAGTTTATTTATAGTAGGTATTTGTTCTAGATTGTAAGTCATATTTATATAGTTTTATTTTATTTTATATGGGCTTTGTTGCCTGAAATAAAAGGATTTATTATTATTATTATTATATAGAACGTGTGATACAATCACAAGTAGGTAGCAGACTTCCGCATGCGAAAATTTAAAAATAGAGCTCCAGGATGCACTCTGACGAAGCAAACCATGCTTACAAGCACTGAGATTGACGACACCGAGCACTTTGCTTAGATTGCTGGCCGGGTATGCAAATTACATGCAGATCTATTACGTAAACGGCAATCAAGTGAACATGGAGTGTTTATTTACAGTAAGTGGGGCTGAAATTTTAGAGCTCTTTTCTAAAGAAGTTATTTGTTAATAGGATAATTTCTAATGAACGGTATTTTCTTTTGCCGTATGATATCAGCTTGGAATAGTATCACTTCATCATATCTTTCCCGTGAGTGTCGTGAAAAGCGACTACAGGGGCGTGAGCATACCTAGGCGTGATATATTTGTGTATGTATGTATGAATGTAAGTATTTTCTTTATTAATTTGGTAGTTTTTAGCCAGCACTAATTTCGATACAAATATTTGAATGCACCATTTGATCCAGCGCAGCTCTACATTATCTAAATTAATATTTATCTGTTCGATAATACCGCGAAATATTTTAGTACGATTGAAGCATTCAGAATTTTATATTCTCATTCGGATTTTCAAATTTCGTCTTCTCGCATTTCCTACTCTATTTCCAATAAGGTTATTGTCGTAAGACTCAAAATTCACATTCGTACTGTGCATAAGTAGACTAAAACGAGAAACACACGTAACACGCTATCGCATGCGTTAGGAAAATGCGATTTTACACCTTATTTTCATACAAACAAATACGGTTTATGTCAAAAACGGTTTGACAAACATACATATCGCATTTTTATGAGAAAAAATCAAAATTTGTAGGTATTGTAAAAATAAACGTACGCACAAACGAATGTTACGTGTGTCGCTCGCTCGCGCAAATGTATGCTTTTTCAGTGGGTATAAGTATTAAATCGGACACCATTATTCACTAATTTTAATGAAAAACCTTTAACATTTTAACACACAAAGTAATTTAACGTGGCTCAATATGATAAACCGTTATCGGTAATAACTTTATCGCTGGTAACGATATCGTGATTTCATTTCCTACTGATTCAGCGGAGCATGAAGCTTTATCAAGATTTTCATTGGTATTGCAACATTCATACCTACCACCGTTATTTATTTACTCTCTGCACAAAATAGGGAATTTACAGAAGGACCGCTTGCCCCTTTACTTTTCGCGAACCTGAAATCTACATTCTAGGGTTCCTACATTTTATTTTTGATTTTTTGAAATGATGTACCTGGTCTTCTTTCTTTTCATGTGGGACACCGAGTCGTTCAACGACCCGATGAACCCTGGTGTCAAAATTTTTCAACCGCCTACTGCAAGTAGCAGGCCTCTGACATGGTTGTGTAACGACCGCCATCATAGACAGCAACCGGGACCGACGGCTCAACGTGTCCATCCGAAGCACGGAACCATCTTACTCGCGGAAAATCAGGTAGTTCAGCCTGCAATATCCTAACCAGACTGGGAAAAAATTCACAAAGTGATAAATATCAACTTTGTGAGTGACCCCACCGGGAATTGAACCCGGAACCTTTGCGTGGCAGGCAGGCATACTAACCACTGCGCCACATCGGTTGTCAAGATTTTCATTCGTATTGCAACATTCATACCTACTACCGTTATTTATTTACTCTCTGCACAAAATAGAGAATTTACAGAAGGACCGCTGGCCCCTTTTTCCGATCCTGAAATCTACATTCTAGGGTTGCTACATTTACTTTTTGAATTTTTGAAATGACCTACCTGGTTAAATCATAAGGACTTAGGTGGATTACTTACCTACCTACTTTACATCAAACTTACATTAATTACATTTACATTTGTAAAACGTTATTTTGTCATCCGCCCGCAACGAACGCCGCTGACACTCGCTACTAGCCGGTTTGAGACGCTTTGATTATGCGCGTAAACGACGGCGTTTAGATGTTATGACTGTGAGTGTAGTGACGTTAATTTCTAGCCGTCCCTCTGTATTGGGCGCCCGATAATACTTTCTTTGTGCTCTTTAATCTTTTTGTAAGATATAGACGCCTTTTAAGTTATAAAAATAGAAATCAACTTGGAGCAAAGACTTCAGAAGTAATGAATCCCCTTTTTCACGAGCCTGTGATGTACGTGAAAAATTGACTTTTAAATTGTATCAATGTGACATCAAAGATTTTCCGTGCAAAGTTATCATATCCCATCAACCATATTATTCAGTGACTGGTCTTATTACGCGAGCGTGTTTTGACGCCCACTAAAAGCAGGTATAGTCGAGAAGGCCACTCACTGCATTTGTGGCTGTAAGGCGCTCCCTTTCTCACTTGAGTTTGCCACCATAGTAGAATAATTCGACTAGATTTATTCAAAGCTTTCATTCTTTTGTAGATTGTTTTTGATGGTCCGATAGAGCACAAGTTTCGTACAAAACTGATTGCATTACTGGCTGGCATGCATTTTGTTTTTTGGCAAACAGCGCGTTTCTCTTGTTTCACTGCCGCATTCAAGTGCTGTATTCTCACACTGCACTTCAACTAATACATTGCTTGTTTCATATGGCATGCGCGTCCGAAGTTTAGGTTGAACGCAGCAATGTAATGCCATATGGACAAATCGCAATGAGTGTAGGATCGTTTGTGATGTTCTCGAGCACGGATATCGGGGTTTCCATCTGGCTGCTTGCAGATATCTAGCTCATATCTCTTATGTGCCCGACTCAACTTTGCTTCGTTTCAGATTGTATTCTAACTGTTAGTAAATAAAATAGAATGAAAATTCATTACATTCCCGTTTGATCCACAGCGAGTACTCAAAATTTAATGAGCAAAATCACGGTTCGCGGAAGGACCAAATGAACTCAAAATATTTCAATAATTGTATAGCATCAGAAGAAAATTATTGCGTTCGAAAATTTTCAGAACGCGCATAATCTTCTTGCATTATTAATGTTATTTGTCTGCGCAATTCGAAACCCAATTACGTGGAGGCTCTCGATTCCGGAAATAAAATATTAACGAGGAGTGTTTCTGTCTCGCGGCTACCGAGGACTTGTTTTATTCATCTTGTGAAGTTAAAGCAAAATATTCCAAGTTTGCGAATAAAAACAGTCGCAAGAAGTCAGTCAATTTCTTTCCGACTTTCCGGTATTACTTTCGCCTTCCAGTAAGTACGTTTTTAAGATGATATCTGAGTGATGCCTGTTTTCGGTATTTTCATGCACACGTTTTGTTATTGTCAATTTCCCATCTTTCTTCCCGAATAATGCATTTAGGAGCTATAATTATATTTTTATTACATTTACGCCGACTGCCTTTATGCCCCTTCTTCTTCTCGTGTCGATCGATTTGCAAAATCTAAATATTTTGAACAAGTACTCTGCCAGACGCACTGCGTTATCGGTGGCATTGTACAAGTTTTCGTGCGTGCATGCCCTTTTATAATTAGATATGGTTTTATTTTTCTGAAATAGTAATCACGTACATGAATTTTAATTAAATTTTCTCTCTACCTATGAAACTCCGAGACCACGACGGCTCTTAAGACATTTTCGTAGAATAAATACACAATTACGTCGTAAAAGCGATGTAAATTATATGATTATGGCAATTACGGACACCTACGTGTACAAAATAAAGGGTTCGTTATTTCTGTACATATTTTTGGATTCGTTAACAAGAATCCATTCCACAATAACAATATTCATTACGTGACTTAATTTTTGTACAAATTACGTAGCACGAGAGAATACTTAAATTGAACAAGCTTTAATTTTTTATTTAAGTAGATTGCTTTTGAGGAAAGTTTGAAGTTATAATTATCAACTGACTGTGTCTTCACAATAGTCGATGTTTATGTCACGACGATAGTACAGTATCTTGAGTCATCTATTGACTCGAAACTCCGTCCGATACCTCATTTAAGTTCCTCATTCAAAACTGTGAGTGCTTCAGTTTTTATTTAATGAAAATCTAATATTTTTAAATTCGACTACGCTTTTTCAAACTTTCTTCACCGGCTATATTAATAGTCTAGGGTAGGTATATAAATATGTCGTGCCTCTTGAAGGCAAAAACAAATGAAAAATCGTACCTCGCCTTACAAAGTTACGGGATGATGACGTCACGACTCACGAGGCACGATTCACACGGTCGCTAGTACCAAAATTTTGAAAATGCGTATTTATCTCTGAAAAGACTGAACTGATTTTGATGAAATAAAAACTTAAATATTCAAAAATCATTGTAGATTAGCTTGTGAGTTGTGATATGTAATGTGTTAATAATAATAATAATAATAATAAATAATAATAATAAATCCTTTATTTCAGGCAACAAGGCCCATAGAAAATAAAATAATACAATACAATATAACTTACAATCTAACACAAATACTATAAATACACTATAATAAAGCTAAGTAGGCACTTTCGGTGATGGCGACTCACGTTGCACAGGGGGTCGATAGCGCCTGAAGACGACTCCCTGTGGCCAGACATCTTCTTGCATGAATCCACACACGTATTTACGGGGAACCGTCAAAACAAAGGACTTAAAATTCGTTTTAATTTTAGATTCAAGTTGACGGATTCCCAGCGTCAATCCGGCGGGTATTCGTACAGGATCCTGGTTGACTTTGACCATCTTCTGCAAGTGCTGTAAGATGTCCTCCGGTGTCGTCTTACTGTCTAGCCGGGACACATACAGCTGCGCGATGGGTTCTGCAGCCTTGAGCGTTGTTGAGGCTGCGGAGACGGTGCCGCGTTTATTGCGGTTGCGACGAAGTCGACGCTTCCTGGATTCCGCCAGTGTGAAGCCTTCCTCGTCAACAATCGCTTTAGACGCGACATCATTTTCTTTCGCCGTAGGGCTTGCCTTCTGCATCCCCTTTTGTGTCACGGGAGGCGCAGGCTGCTGCTTGCGGCGGGGGCGGCGAGTTTTCTGCGGCAGAACTTCCTTTTGCTTCCCAGGTACAAAGGGAGCAGCATCGGGATGCAGCGCAGGCTCGGGGCGGGGCGGTGGAGGCGGCAGGGTGTTGTTGTCGCTCTTCCTGTCAGCTGCGGGGTCGCTGACCCGCAGTTTACCGGGCTGTTGTTGAGTTGCTGGGCGCGTGGAATCGCTGACCGGTGCGGTTTCATGTTGCACGGCGACGCCGCGCTGCATGTTTACGCACGCAGCTTGCGGAGTCGCTGACACGGCGTTTTGCCCACGTAATGCGGTCAACTCGCGTCGCAGCTCGGCACTCACTTGTTCAGCGGTCTCCCATTTTCCTTTCAATTCCTTGACGTCCGACTTCAGCAACACGATGTCCTTGAGCAGCGTGGTGACGTCGACATGGTCAAACGTCACTGGCGGCAGCTTGTTTAGGTCACGTGCTACGTACGTCGGGACGTCGTCGGGATCTTCATTCTGGAACACTCGAAAGATGTCCCGGATGTTCTTCTTGCCGCTGCCCTCCTTGTTGCGCATGGTGAGACGCACATGCTTGGGCTCAGCAGTCTCGTTCAGGTGTGCCATGGCCGTGTAGATGTCGACGTCGGAGTAGCTGGTGAGGCAGATCTGCTCGAGGCTGACCACATCCATCACATCTAGCTTGTTCTGCACGAACGCCAACAGCTCGTCGACCACGACAGTATCACTACGCTTAGATAGCGCCATAGCGATAATTACAAATAAAAAGTGCTTATTTGCAATTTGTTGCGTCGACACAGCCGACAAATATAATCACGTCCGACTGCATCGGGGCTAAGATTGCAACTGGTTAAATTATGACCCTGTAGTACTTATGTACAAATATATACAGATACGTCCATTAAAGGTGTACGAACCATTTGTGGGGACAATGAAGCGTTTTCCTTTCAGCGGTAACTTACGTCCTGCCCCTCCAATCCTCTATCCTTTATCTCCACCTTCAGATAAGAGCATAAACAATTACGCTGAATTAACACAATGGGGGGGGGGGGGGGGTCCTTAGGTGGTCGATAAAAGTGTCTTAATCATAGGGTTTTGTACTTGCTTTCTAAATTTAAATCGTAATACATTGAACGTATAAAGAATTCATGCACTTACAGTGCTACTCGTAGGTAGGTATTATTTACATATGCTTCGAGATGAGTATAATCTGAATGAAAAATTGGTAGTAATCGTTCAGATCTGTGGTACGGTATCACACGGTCCCAGGTTCAATTCCCGGCCGCCGCACATATATTTGCTATTTCTTTTTTCCTTCTTGATCCCTTCGTTCAGCTCTTAATTGAACGAATCTCTAGATGTGGACACTGAATCCCAGTTTCATAGAAAGTTTGCTTTTATCAGGCGGGCGTAACTTTACCTGTCAAAGATATTTTAGACAAGTGTTCCACCTATCGGTTTGAAAACTTGGTTAAACAACCTATCTCTCAACTCGTAAAGTCTCAAAGCGAGAAAGTACGAAGCGAGCTAAGGTCATAAACTGCCGACTGCCGCGCCCCCGCTCTTTACGGCCGCTTTACGTACTTTTTGTACCGACGACTATTATCACCGGCACGCCCTCTATAAAAGTCGTTTGACACGATCGTAATCTGTAGTTAGTGTTACGGTCTACGACCCCGTATTGCTGATATTAAAGACGCCCCACCTGTGACAAATGGAAAAACTTGATTTACTATAGAGAGAGAGAGAATAGATAGGATGACAGATAAATCTAGAACGAATTTTTCTCAAGCTTGATCATTTAAATAGGTAGCTGATAACTAACTTAATCACGAAAAAAATATGTTAGCGGAAAATCGGGTAACAACGTTGAAACCCTCTATAAGTAAGTAGTCAAAGTTGACTCACTAACTGTGCTGCGATTTAAGTGGAACAAGTTGATGGAGATTCATCATCATCTTCCTGCCCTTATCCCAATTACTTGGGGTCAGCGCAACACGTTTCGTTGAACACAAAATCGTTTTGCAAAAGGATTTGGCTGAATTTTACAACCGGGAGCCTACGAGACGTCAACCCTCCTTGGGAATGCTTTTGTGGTGGATTAACCGCCACCATACGGTTGGCCCTGGCTGTTTGGGTCGGGTTTATCTCTCGGTCGCCTCTTACGAACCCTACGGGAAGAGAGGGGGTGGTGCTATTCTACTCTGCCGGCACCACCGGGCTTACTCTGCAGCCACCACACGGCTTCAAGTTGATGGAGATTATGAATTCTAAAACGTGCCATTACACCTCATTATTCCAGCTTGTAAGATGCTTTTGAAGCACCTGAGAAACCGGATCACCTCTTTGACATGAACTCAAAGTTAATTAAAGTTAAGCCCCTTACAGATCTGAGACTTGCGTACTTAGGTACCGTCTTGGTACCGTACTCAGCTGACTACTCGACGTTATCCTGACTATTGAAGTTTAATCGAGTTTTGCTACAGTTCAATACAAATGAGTGACCGTTTTAATAATATTGATATTTGGTACAACCACTTTATGTATCTAAAAATCTTTGTTGTATCTGTATGTAACGTTGGATACGTTGCTGCCCAAAAGAACAAACTGTAGTTACAAAAAGTATTAAATTGCGAGGAAAATCGTAAATAGAAACTCAAAAATGAAATGCGTGTAAGAAAACCGCCAAAATTATGAATTATATAGCCGAAGAAAGGCGCCACTCAACGCAAAACTTTTAATCTTAACGAACAAAGTTTACAGCTTACTTTTTCTTTTCCCTTTCGCTTTATAATCTCTGCCGGGCTTCCGAAGATTTTAGCATAATTGACTATTTCGCTTCAGTCTTCAGCTAAATGGGCAGAATGGCGCCGTTGAAAAGAGCTTCGTTAGTCATTTCTGTTCGCTCCACTCTGGGCCCTCGAGAGAAACGTATGCCCAATTATATTGAGTGACGCGACGACCAGCTTTGAGTGAAAAATTCGGAATTTAAATCTCTCCTTTGCTGCACCAAGGGACATGGGACTTTCAAATCTAATCAGAATGTCTACAGATTTTACATTCAAGAGTATTTCAATCTTCACAACAACAAATACCTAATTCACCTATCAAATCTAATTTGTCGATTCTGCCTTTCAAAAGCCTTCGGGAATTTAATTCTTAGCCGGAAAAATTTACCCGTCGTCCCGTATAATTCTCACCATTACCATTTTTGTTCAAGTGAGAGTAAAATTAAATTCTTTTTGACTCTCCCAGCGGGAAATCCCGTGCCTCGCTGACACCGTACACAACGGTGACCTTAAAATGACTACGTCCCGGTTCGTCATATTTTTTAAAATTCGTACTATAAGTCCTTGTTTGTCACATTCCGTAATAAAAATACTTAAATTAATTTGTTTCGTCACATTTTTTTAAATTCGTTCTAAAAGTCCGGTTCGTCACATTCCGTAATGATAATACCTGATTATTATTATTTTGTCCTGTTAAACAGCTTTATTAACATTTGTTTATAGATTCATTTGACTGTTCTTTGACGCATCAGGTAGATTGTGGCGCGCCGTCTCCCTAATTTTGTGAATGTGGCGAATAGCATAGGTAATAAAGATTGTTCGTGATAATTGTTTTTTGTTCATAAATTGAATTGATTTTTTTTTTCTGTGAGTTTCCGGGCCCATGGCAAAGCGGGCCCAACTCCTTAAAATTAATATTTAACTGAATGTGCACTTTGGCGTACTTCGGAGACATTAAAGGTCCTTTTTATGGGTTTTTAGGCCGACAAAATGTCTTTAGAGACCTCGAGGTGCTTGGTGCTATATTAATCTCCCTTTTATAGCTAAGGATTTATCTGAGATTAGCTAAAATGATGATGATTCTTACTTAATAAGGTGCGATACCAGAATTCAAAATCGTTTAAACTGCGAAGTGAATTATTTTATCCAACGCATTTTACAGTAAAAACTGAAAATCTTTTATATTTTCATCCAAGTTAGTTATTTAACACTGCCTTAAACATTGCTTGCTTCTATAAAGGCACTATTGCCAGCTAGGTACATACGTATTATTAAAAACTAGTATAAATTTGTCCCTGAAAATGAGCAGGTTGGATCAATTTGATGTGACAATTTGTGCCATCATATCCTGTTTATATGACATTTCGTAAAATTATTATCGCCAAGAAATTTTATCCGGTAAAACACCGAAAAATTACACGATGCGCGGGAGAACCGATTACAATTGTAGTCATTAAAATTTTGTTAACCTTCGTATACCCGCGCCAATATTTGTGACACCTATACCCGCGCACGGTCTCACAGACCGAAAGTTTAAAACCTCGATTCATACGATTTTTCTAAGAAAGCCAATATAAATAAAGTTGAAAATTAAAAGTAAAGGATATATATGTAATGAAAAAATATATATCATATAATCACTTTGTTTTTAATTATTTATTAGACTATCCGTTTTATACAAAATGCTCAGAGTTTTTTCGTATGTACTACAAAAACATATCCAAAACGTTTCTTTCATCTAAAAAAGAAAAATAAACCTCAAAATTTCATAAAACACTTAAAGTGCCAATACAAAATCACAGACTGACACAGTTTTCAGTCTCACCATAACAGTCAGGACATACCATAATAGCATGTTCCCAACAAAATATTTTTTGCATGTGGCACAGTTATACCGTGTTTTTCGTCTTCATGGAGTTCTCGACGGCCGTTTGCGACGTTGGAGACGTTCACGTGGCAATGGCCTCTCTAACGTGGTGTCGGATGCCACCTGCGACAACAGGTGGGGCGATGGGTGGTCACTCTGGTGAGTGACATGGTTGTCTGGTTCAGTAGTCCAGGAAAAACTTCACGCTGCGGCGAGGTCGAACCAGCCGGGTGATTCCCCTTTGGGGGAGGCCCAGCTAGTGTCCGTCAGCCAGCGGCGGCTCGTTACATCTGGAGAGTCGTGTTCGGTAGTTGGCTGCCTCATCCTCTTCGCGAGGCGGTCCCGAGGTAGCGGTCATATCGAGTAAGCGGTGGTAGCCGGGCGTTTCTGGGATTGTGCCCAAGATCCTAACTACTCGACGTGGAGTAGTAGATGTGGTCAGGTGATGGCCACTGTTGGCTACGTCAGGCTGTGCTAGGCAGCACCACCCTATCTGGGTCCCAGAGCCTCCAGTTCGCCCCTGGCGGCCATGACCCCGCCGTATGAAAAGATCAGGCGCTGGAGGCTCTTTTCGATGATTGAGGTCGCGTCCGCCCCCATGCGGAGCACGACCTGGACCTCAGTAAGGGTCCTGATTGCGCTGTTCAGGACCTTTCTGTCCTCTTCTAGGACGGATGCTCGTGCGCTCTCTTGTCTTGGAACCCGTTGGTGCTCCGGCTTCTCCCCATGAGGTGAGGTGAACCCTAAGTGGTGCCGACCACATCCAACGGACCCGTGGGTGGCTCTTCGCGTAGCTGGCCTGGTGTTTCCACGTCCTGGGGGTCGGGGGCACTCAGAGCTGTATTCTTCCAACAAATTCTTCTATTCCGGCGTAGAATATAAACTGTAAAATAATAATATTGGTTAAGATATATATACACAATAAATAACTCAAAGAAAAAACGAGTAAACCATGTAAATAAAAAGTTTATTTACCCAAAAAGTTACACCTTTACCCGCGTCGGTCTCACGGACCGATTGGCGCCTAGTATGCGCACACATAAGTTCCCCACAAGCGCGTGGTGACCACTGACATAAAACTATCCACAAATCTGGCAGCTAGCAAAAGTCTCGACTCGGTATCGTTTTTGTGTTATAAGATAAATTCCTAAAAATATTCTGTCGGTCTCACAGACCAAAGCGCGGGTATAGGAAGGTTAATTAAGCTAGGTGTTAGATACTCAATAATATCATATTACTGTAATTAGCACATATTGTGTATCCTAATAGCATTTACAATCTCTTTGACGTGCGTAATTTCATAAATCAATTTGTGTAACGCGGCGAAAGGGTTAGCAACTTGAGGACATTTAAATTAAACCGTCGAACCATGAAATATTAAACTGGGTCTGGTCTATTTAGTATCGCCTTAAATAAATATACGTAGTCGAACATATGACAATAATACCTACCTACTTGTATAAATTGCGTTTAAAAAAAATACTGAAAAAAATAGGAACCAGTCAATGAAACTTTAAACGTAAAATATAAAAAAAACGGACTTCCCATGCAAATTGACTTGGTCGGTACATTTTGTAGGGGAGGTCGAAAAGATCACGTAGAAAATTGTTCAGACTTATGATTTGGTTGACCCCTTGAAATATTTCAATTTAAAATAAATTTCATTGTAGTTCGGAACTCCTTTGTATAGATTGCACCCTGTTAGCCTGTTCTCGTAAATTTTATAACAAAATTAAGTTGTTAGTATCGTTACGAGATTGATCGAGTTAGGAGCTTCCGATCGGTTTACAATCTTTCTTTGATTAAATCATGATTAAACCGGGCAGTAATCTGATAATGTTGTAAACAAGACAAAAACGCTTTTTGTGTTGGTTGTTGGTATTTCCTACAAAATAATATACATCAGACATTTTAGTCACTTAATGATGCAGGATAAGATTTTGACCAATTCTGTTTTATAACATACTAGGTACTTTATGAAAGACGAACTAAGTACCTTTCATTAATACTAATGTGCGTGCCGATAAAAAGGATTCCCGGTACTATAAAGGGACTTATATTGTGCAATAGCCCTTTGTCTCCCCTCGAATAAGAAAGTTCCCGTTTTAACATAAAGGGCGTATTTTAAAGATATAAGGGCTTTTTCAATCCCTCAAGTAGTGGCGCCATCTGTTGTCGAGTAGTCGAACTCCATCTCCAGTTCGTAATCTTTGAAGCAATCTGTTTCAAAATTGTGGATTTTAAATGCAATGTATTTCAAACTTTTTTATTAGACCAAACAGATAAATACCAACGTTGCTACCAATCGAACTCACGTGGCTGGTATAAGCTACGGCAATACCAATCATTCGAGTAGTGTGTAACTAGATCCTACCCACTCACATCACAATATTAGAGTTAGTTTCCACCGAATTTAGTTAGCACAAAGCTGGCTAGATAAAAATGCTATATTATCTATATAAGAAAAGAAGAAACGACAATTTGAAGACGAGCGTCAAGAGGCCAAAAATTTGGTGCCAGTAGGTAGCGTAGTTTTGGAAAAACTATGTGACGGTTCTCCACAGTCCAAATGTCGATTGCAGCCAGAATATTTGCGTTTTATTTTATTGTTATGCAGTCAAGCTTACGTCCGGTAGACACTCGAACTGGTACTGAAAGCGTGGGCCGTGGGGCATAAGAACGATTCAGTCCAAAGTTCGGACTGACTAACCCAGCCTGAGCTTGATTGTACAAAGTTAGGTGATAGCGGAAAAGTTAGCTTCAAAAAGAGCCACAACTTGGCAAATCCACCTAAAAAACTGAAATACGGCATGAAGGTAACTACTTCTTGATCTACACGTGCACTTTAATTCTTAATGTACACGTGCACCACCCCCTTTTTCACCGCCTGGCACCATGTCTAGTTTTGATAAAGAAGTTCCTTTAGGCTGAATTTTAGCTTTCAAGCTCGATATACAAAGATCTGCTTCGTTTTAGATGCTAACCTCTCCGCTATATACGGTCGCGTTCAAAAGTGGAGACCATGGCCTTCATTTAAATTTTGATATAACTTTGTATCCAGAAATAGGATCATATACAACCTGTTACATAACTAACCAAAAAAAAGAATATTTTTCATTATCATCAGTCGATAAAATAATCACATCACTATTCTAGGTCAGGTGCTACACTACCTGGCGACCAAAGTCCGCTTCGGCATACATTGCTGGTTGACTTAGTTTCTTGTATTGATGACATTCATGTAATAGCCAGCAATGTAGACCGAACTGCGCTTCGCCGCGTCGGTAACTTCGTGTGAACTTTGAGCTGTCAAAATTAGTGCTGCGATGCCACGATTAAAAATAAGTGTAATTTAATAAAAAAATGTTTTTTTCGTAGTTTGCAAAAACGATGCTATGGCTCAAATTTTTTTGTTAATTGACTCTTTGCAACGGACCTTTCCACACCCTTTCAGCTTTATTGGTTGTTTTGTAACACGTTGTATAAAAAAAAACTAATAGAGGTAACTGAAATTTATCATTTTTGGATAAAAAGTTATATCAATCCTTAAATGAAGGCCATGGTCTCCACTATTGAACAAGACCGGACCTACAAAGTTAGCTGAATGAAAAGTGCATGGCGTCACATGTAGAACGAGGGGCCACAAACTGTTTGCGGACCAACAAACGTACAATGTTTATTTTCCGACGCGTATTGTGTTTTTTGCGAATGGCGGCCGTTGTTGCGGAGTTTCAGATGTCAGCTCGTCACCCTTGTTCCATTTATGTATTCCTATATGATATTTGAGAACGCTTACGTAACTTTCCAGTTGCGTAACCGCTTAAGTGGTCTAGTGGTCTCAAGATCTGGATGTCTTCCTTTCAATTATCCCTTATTTATTCCCCTCAATCATGATACCCATTTATAGCTTAGGCGCTTTGCTTAGGCTATCCATTCATAAGAAATTAAGTTGCTAAGAAGAGCATGTCCCGACTGCTGACTATGATTAGTTGATTACTTAGGAAGGTAGATAGGTACATAGGCCTACGCCTACTACTCCTAGTAGGTAATAGGCGGTTGGAAAACTCTGGCACCAAAGTTCGTCGCGTCGTTTGTTGACTTGGTGACACAGGAAGATCCGATATTTGAATATACCTACGTGACTCAGTACTTGCGTAGCGGCATCGTAAATTCTGCCCGAAGTTTATAGGCAATAACGAACGCTTCCATATCGTCCCGCGCGAACATATTACGTAAATGGACTTTTATCTGCTGTTGAGTATATTAAAGTAGTAAATAAATTGCCTTTCAACTAACCTGATACATTGTATCAACCTTAACGTGGATTTGATTTTAGGATCATGGTAAATTGTTATGCGGCTCTTTTGATTTGTGCCAAACCGTTTTTCTCGTTACTTTTTGCGGGCAAAGAATTATGATTTAAATCATTTATTGGTGAAAACAATATTCACTAGCAGAATCTTCAGCACATCAATCCACTGAAATAGGGGTTCTACGTACTTATTTTGGTTAATTGATATGATGCTGAGTACAAATTAGTAGGTAGGTATATTACATATACTAAACGGCGTATAATCCGTTCATCAAAACCTCGCATCACACGCAAAGTTTGCAAAGGACAATGGCTTTGAATGATTGATTACTGTTTGCGAGTTGAAAACCCACAGGATTGAATAGATTTTCTCGCTTACGCTTACATACATAGGAATTTCCATTAAAAATATATGAATTCCGTGTGCTGCCGGCTTAAAATGGTACAACACCATTTCTACCGGTGGGTAACGTAAAGGCATGATCCAAGGAATGGTCAGCAACTTTCATCCAATTATAGGAAGTGTAGTAGTGATTATATGAATTATGAATAGGTAAGTGTGATGAATGTTTCGCGGGGGCCACACTTGTGCAAAAAAGATAAGTATATTGCATGTACCGTAAGTGTAACAGAGACAGATCTATTGTCAAGTTTTTGCGTTGCTTTTGCGTCAACGTCGGTTTTTGTGTAGAGAACTCAAAATTTTCTTGAATCTGACAAACTGATGCGTTAGAGCTGCGCGATTTTAAGCTGGGAATGGTAGTCGCAAGTTATCACTGAAACTGAAATATCACGTAGAATGCGCATACATAAATTACGAGTATGTATGTGACTTAAGCTCCCCGCACCGCCCCGCTCACGAATGCAAATGCAATCATAGACAAACATTTGCATAGGAACTTAGGAGTTTGATGTATCTCCTTTGTTTTGCTATAACTAACATTGGTTACCAAAATGAAATTGAAAACGTATCTACATATCAAAAACAAGAAACTGATGTTTTTTTTTGTGTGGCTGTACCTTAAACCCAGTCCTGTGAAATACTGTCCCACTGCTCTGCCAACTAAGCTACCGCGGCACCTCGACTGACAGCTGCAAAATTACATTATTATAGAACCCAGTTGCTTACATTTTAAAACACAAGAAGGCATCTGCTTTATTATTAGTTGCATAAATATCCGATGTTGTCATGGGTTGTCATTTGTATGGTTCCTGTCACGAACCGCAATGTTGTCCGGTGCGACGTGCGTAATACGATTCGCCACGTATTGTCAAAGTATACTAAATATAGTATTGTCCAAAAACCGCACAAAAAGCTTCCTAGTATCACAGCTTTGTTATCCCACTCTCATATTCAATTTATAAAAAGAGTGTGTGGTGAGTCCTTTGCGCAACTACACCAGTGCTTGCGCCTTTTTGAATACATAGTACGAGAAATGTGCGTTATAGTTGCACAACGCGAACGCATGCGTCAGGAAAATGCGATTTTCCACCTTATTCTTCTGTATTTTTTGTAAGTATCTTTATATTACAACCAAAAAATGACAAAAAGACTACCCGTACCCGTACAGAATCACAATCAGCTGCCTTCTATGAGAAGTTTATTTTTAGGTTCCTGGAATTCTACGGGATAATTCAGTTTTGTGGTCTGAATGAACGCCATCTGTATTCGGAGCCCTTACACTCAGTATTTTTCTAAAAACTACGTACCTAATTTGCGTTCGCCAGCAGCTTTGGTTCACATGCAAATACAGAGAAAAAGTTTTAATGACTCTCGCGGTAAATTTGCACGTTCGGGATGTGTTGTGAATGTGAATATATAGGTAAATGGGGTTTTCTATTATACTCCTAAGTGCACTCACGTATTTGTTTTGTTTTATTCACTTTACTTTTTTTATTAAACATTTTTTAACGTACTCGTATTAAATTCATTTACTTCAAATTAATTTGACAAATAAGTGCTAATAAGTTATAATTAAAACAATTCTAATAAAATACAACTAAAATCCGTTGAAGTTGTTTTAATTATGAGTGATAGTTGTACAAACAAAAGAAAATATTATGCTAATAAGTTTTAAACAGGTGTGTAACCACATCAACCTCCCCATTTATGGGATCAACTTGTAATGGATATTCTCAATATCTGTATGAAAATATAATAAAATATAAGGTTTAGTGACATGTTGCTGATTAGTAGGTTCTACGCCGTAGCAATATTGTAGCAATAACAGCTACGATATTTTTTCCAAATATTGTTCGTAGTTTTTATCGCCCTAACTTTATGTAGGTTTAGGATTAGGTAAAAATAAAAACGAAGATTTAACAAGATCGAATGATCAATTCTAAGCATGTTGCTGTAATGTAAACGATGTAACAAGAAGGGCGCTGTCAAGCACTGTAATCCAATTATACGTGGAAGCTGGAAACGAAACGTGCCTCAGCAAATTTTATAAGAAAATATGAAAAATGGAATGTATTGATATTTTTTTAAAGATGAAGGAGAACTGGAAGATACTCCATCGACAAGAGCTATCGTCTTACTCTTACATATAAAGAGGAAAGAGTATTACATAACTAATTTTAAAACAGTTCTCATTTTAGGTATTCTTATTATAGAAAAACTTGCAAATTTTTCCTCCGCAGGCAGGATTTGAACTTGTATTTCGGCATCTGTACTGCTAACGCTACTAACAACTGAGCTACGGTGGTTCAATCCTAGCCTGCGAATTAAGCAAGTATATCTTGACCGCTAATAAATAAAATACAAGTTCTCCAATAAGAAAAAAGTATTTCCATTCGTTCTACTAAAAAATCTAAAATTGTGAAATTTGCTCTCTCAGGTAGTAAATGAATTTCATAACCATTACTCAAGTTATTAACTCAGAATTAGAATGGGTTTTCCATTCTGTAAGCTGTTCAGTGGAGGATATGACTTTCAAATTACTCATTATAAAAAAAACTTTTGAAAAATAAAGAATCGTTTTTAATCCTTTTTTGAGCTGAAATCACTCGGTAACGTTGCTACGGCTGATGGATGTAGGCAGTTAGGGAGGGATGTAAATAAAATAATCAATTATTAAATTAATCGATTATTGTTTTGCAACATAAGTACGATGTTTAATAATCAATTTTTATCTTATATATTTTTATTTTTATATTTATTTCTAACGCAAATTAGATTACATGTTGGAAATACATTAAAAAAAAATCATTGTGTTTGGTAATTAAATCATTTTTTAATCCAAAAAAATAATCGACGTTCTCTTGAGAAAATAAATAATTTTTGAATCGACTTTTTTGCTCACAAAAATAACAGATTCGAATATTAAATAATCAAATAGTATATCGTTTTTTTTTGTTACTAAAATCACATGCCTGGCATGCAAAGACAGTGAGCGAAGATGAATCGAGGCCACGACCGAGAGCACCCCACGAAAACAACCTTTGTTTCGGAATATTTTCCCGTTCATCCTTCATTTGGCGAGAAACACACGCAACGTTCGCTTGTGCGTTATTTTAGTGCTGCGTAACACATGCGTTAGGACGATATGAATTTAGAACTTATTGTCATACTGATACGGTTTATTTCAAAAGGTTTGACAGACGCATCCGTCGATGAGCGTTGTACGATGGGTGTTTGTTAAACTGTATTTGTATGACAACTAGCTAAAACCCGCGGCTTCGCCCGCGTACTTATAGGGGAATAACAAAGAGATGTGTATTGCGTTGTATGATTTGTTACACATAAATACTAACACCTCATCACCATTTTCATCCGTTTTATGGGGTAAATCATAATAAAAAATACTCCCTCTCCCTCTCCCTCTCCCTCGCCCTCGCCCTCGCCCTCTCCCTCTCCCCCCTCCCTCTCCCTCTCCCTCTCCCCTCTCCCTCCCTCTCCTCTCCCCTCTCCCTCTCCCTCTCCCTCCCTCTCCCTCTCCTCTCCTCTCCCCTCTCTCCCTCTCCCTCTCCCTCTCCCTCCTCTCTCCTCTCCTCTCCTCTCCTCCCTCCCTCCCTCTCCCTCTCTCCCTCCCTCCCTCCCTCCCTCTCCTCTCTCTCCTCTCCCTCTCCCTCTCCTCTCCTCTCCCTCTCCCTCTCCTCTCCCTCTCCTCTCCCTCTCCTCTCCTCTCCCTCTCCCTCTCCCTCTCCCTCTCCCTCTCCCTCTCCCTCTCCCTCCCTCTCCCTCTCCCTCTCCCTCACCCTCTCCCTCTTAATACAATACTTTCTTAGCCCCTATAGGGTAAAATATTGGAAATTACAAAAACACAACAATCGTAAGTTTGAAAGTTCTTTTTAAATACGTAATTTGAAGCAAATTATGTCAAAGGAATAAAAAGTTTCATGGATAATTTCATCCCTCATTTTACCCCCTTAGGGGTAAGATTGCAAAAATTCCAACTTTATGGATATCTACGTTGCTAAAGGAATACAAATGCCAAATTTCACGCTTCTAGCTCCAACGGTTTGGTTTTTATGACAATGCGTAATTTTCATACCCTATGTCAACCCATCGGGGGATGAATTTTGAATACTCCTAAATCAAAATAATATCAAATGTTTATTAAAAATAAGGGTGTCAAATTTCAAACCTGTTGCTTCAAGGGTGCGGCCCGCGCGTAAATACAATACTTTCATCCCCTTTCTTACCCCTTCAGGGATTTAAAATTGGAAAATGCTAAAACACGTCATTCATTTTTTTAGAGTTCTTTCTAAATACGAAATTTGAAGCAAATATATCAAAGGAATAAAAAAGTTCATACAATCTTTCATCCCCCATTTTACCCCTTAGGGTTGATTTTCAAAAAACCCTTTCTTAGTAGATGCCTACATTGCTTAAGGAATACACATGCCAAATTTCACGCTTCTAGCTCCAAGGGTTTTTAGTTTTTATGACAATGCGTAATTTTCATCCCCTATGTCAACCCATCGGGGGATGACTTTTGAATACTCTTAAATCAAAATAATTATCAACTGTTTATTAAAAATAAGGGTGCCAAATTTCAAAACTGTTGCTTCAAAGGTGCGGCCTGCGCGTAAATATAATACTTTCATCCCCTTTCTTATCCCCTCAGGGGCTTAAAATTTATAAATGCTATAACACGTCAATCATTATTTTTAAAGTTCATCCTAAATACGAAATTTGGAGCGAATTTATCAAGGGAATAAAAAATTTCATGCAAACTTCCATCCCCCGTTTTACCCCCTTCGGGGTTGAATTTCGAAAAATCCTTTTTTAGTGGATGTTAACGTTGCTTAATGAATACACATGCCAAATTTCACGCTTCTAGCTCCAAGAGTTTGGTTTTTACGACAATGCGTAATTTTCATCCCCTATGTCAACCCATCGGGGGATGAATTTTGAATACTTCTAAATCAAAATAATATCAACTGTTTATTAAAAATAAGGATGCCAGATTTCAAAACTGTAGCTTCAAAGGTGCGGCCTGCGCGTAAATATAATACTTTCATCCCCTTTCTTACCCCCTCAAGGGTTGCAAATTGAAAAATGCTAAAACACGTCATTCATTATTTTTAAAGTTCTTCCTAAATACGAAATTTGAAGCAGTTATATCAAAGAATAAAGAGTTTCATACAAACTTTCATCCCCGTTTTACCCCTTAGGGAGGAATTTCGAAAAATCCTTTCTTAGTGGATGCTAACGTTGCTTAATGAATACACATGCCAAATTTCACGCTTCTAGCTCTAAGGGTTTGGTTTTTACGACAATGCGTAATTTTCATCCCCTATGTCAACCCATCGGGGGATGAATTTTGAATACTCCTAAATCAAAATAATATCAACTGTTTATTAAAAATAAGGGTGCCAAATTTCAAAACTGTAGCTTCAAAGGTGCGGCCTGTGCGTAAATATAATACTTTCATCCCCTTTCTTACCCCCTCAAGGGTTGCAAATTGAAAAATGCTAAAACACGTCATTCATTATTTTTAAAGTTCTTCCTAAATACGAAATTTGAAGCAGTTATAAAAAGAATAAAGAGTTTCATACAAACTTTCATCCCCCGTTTACCCCCTTAGGGGAGGAATTTCGAAAAATCCTTTCTTAGTGGATGCTAACGTTGTTTAATGAATACACATGCCAAATTTCACGCTTCTAGCTCTAAGGGTTTGGTTTTTACGACAATGCGTAATTTTCATCCCCTATGTCAACCCATCGGGGGATGAATTTTGAATACTTCTAAATCAAAATAATATCAACTGTTTATTAAAAATAAGGATGCCAGATTTCAAAACTGTAGCTTCAAAGGTGCGGCCTGCGCGTAAATATAATACTTTCATCCCCTTTCTTACCCCCTCAGGGGTTGCAAATTGAAAAATGCTAAAACACGTCATTCATTATTTTTAAAGTTCTTCCTAAATACGAAATTTGAAGCAGTTATATAAAAAGAATAAAGAGTTTCATACAAACTTTCATCCCCCGTTTTACCCCTTTAGGGAAGGAATTTCGAAAATCCTTTCTTAGTGGATGCTAACGTTGCTTAATGAATACACATGCCAAATTTCACGCTTCTAGCTCTAAGGGTTTGGTTTTTACGACAATGCGTAATTTTCATCCCCTATGTCAACCCATCGGGGGATGAATTTTGAATACTCCTAAATCAAAATAATATCAACTGTTTATTAAAAATAAGGGTGCCAAATTTCAAAACTGTAGCTTCAAAGGTGCGGCCTGTGCGTAAATATAATACTTTCATCCCCTTTCTTACCCCCTCAGGGGTTTAAAATTGGAAAATGCTGAAATACGTCATTCATTATTATTAAAGTTCTTCCTAAATACGAAATTTGAAGCAGTTATATCGAAGGAATAAAAAGTTTCATACAAACTTTCATCCCCCGTTTTACCCCCCTAGGGGTTGAATTTCGAAAAATCCTTCCTTAGTGGATGCCTACATTATAGTGGCTATCTGCATGCCAAATTACAGCCGGATCGGTCCAGTAGTTTAGGCTGTGCGTTGTTGACAGTCAGACTTCTTGAGTTTTATATATTAAGATAAGGTGGAAATTAGCATTTTCCTAATGAATACGACAACTTTGTGCAAAATTAACGCACAAACGGACGACGTTTTGTCTGGTTATGCGGGGTTTTTGGAGTTCAAGCCCTCATTGAGATTATGATGGTACTTAACCTTTTCTACAGCAAAAGTCTAATGATGGCGGTCGTTACACAACCATGTCAGAGGCCTGCTACTTGCAGTAGGCGGTTAAAAAACTTTGACACCAAGGTTCATCGGGTCGTTGAACGACTCGGTGTCCCACACGAAAAGAGAGAGAGAAGACACGAAAAGAAGAAGAACAGCCCAAGCCGCGATTTCTCTACCTACATTGCGCGTCGAACTCTCGGATGTCATTTTTTTCGGCATGCAAAATGAGAAAGAAGCAAGCGTCTTCAGCTCTTGAAAGAAGAAACAAAGTTTACTTCCGGCTTGTTTCAATCTTTTTGCGTCCAGAAACGTACTAAATATATTTGATTGAAATACATTCGCTTTCTGCTCAATTCAAGATAAGATTAATCCATTTATCCGGTTAAATAAACTTGAGTGGGTAGTCATCATACGCGGATATAAACGAATTTCATATCTTTTTACCTTTGCTAGTAGATAAGTAATGTTTTCTTTTTCCCGAATAACTTTTTCCTAAATCCAAACTGAATTATATCGTGGATGAAAATATTGAAACGCACATTTCAATTCACTCAGTGTGATATAACCTTTATACCATAACAGCCACAACAGTCCACTGCTGGACACGGGCCTTCCTCTATCGGAGGGTTTTGCTATTGGCATACTCACCACACTTGGCAGGCGGATTGACGAGCGCAGTTCAAAATGTTGCATTTACAAGGAACACTGCTGCTTGTTCCCAGAACCAGTATCCCTTATACCCCGACATACACGGGTATTATTGGGCGCTATTCTAAAGCCAGCGTAACACGACACATTTAAACTACATAATTTATTGAAACTGTTATTACCTACTGTAAAACTAAGATAAAAAAAACTGCACCACTTACCTACTAAGTTACACGCAATGAAGGCAATTAATATTTTGTTCAATCTTATCTAGGCAATATTGAAAAGTTCGTTTATTCCAAACCTTCCAATTGGCTCTCCAACCCATTGAAGATAAATATATTCTATATCAAGGTCGTTAGTTCCAGAGGAGGAGATATAAAACACCCTTATTGGGTAATCTTGTGCCAAAACCGTAGGATAAATTGTACTTATTACGATTAGGGACCGTAGAGCTTTTAAAGAAACAGCCAAACTAATTTATTATGTTTTTATTTATTTTACTACATGGTAAAATACCTTCCAAAACAGAATTTTCTTGATAGGTAAGTACAAACTCTCTCTCTAAGCTTGTTTAATAACCAGGAAGGATTAACAATTTAACTTGTTTTGCATATCGGAACTTATTTGAAGCTCAGCGGTTTGCTACTTCAATCCGGAAATTAAAAAACGTTTACTCATCCCTTCGTAAGAATGATAAGCTGGTAGGATTATAGCTGATATAGCAAATATTTGGTCAATTTTATAATGGGCTGGCAGTTGTTGTTTAGGGTTTAGGGAGGATCAAAGGGAATTTTCCCTAATTAGATATTTGAACCTCTTTGGGTCTGAAGAAGTTATAGGGACTGACCGCTCAACCTTATCCCACGTTGGGCGCTGAATGTACACAATGTAAACCTCCACAAATTTTCTAACCCTTGTTTCCTATATTTTCCTTAGGGATCGAAAAATTAGCTGTGTGGTGCCGGCTTAGAATAGTGTCATCCCATATCTTTACAGTGGGTGTCGTTAGAAGCGACATAGGGATTTGAGAGTTGATGTGTATTGCAACCACTTTTGAATGACGCTCAATCATTCGTCAGACTTGGTGTAAATGGCCGTTATTTACAGTCGTTTACGCTTTGCCTACTTCGCAAGGGATATAACCGTGATATATGCTGGACACAATTTGAAGCTTTATTTTCTTGTTTGTGATGTTTTATGAAGCACCTATTCAGTCATACATACCTAGGTACCTGCTTACAAAGCAATGGCCATACCTACTGGCCAAGTTTTTAGTTACCTATATGCATACCGACTTATTCAAATCTCTTTACCAGAGAAATTACCTAGGTTCCTACTTCTAAATACGATTTTTGCAAAAAAGCTTTCTCTAATACCTACATTCAATAATCCTTTCATACTGGTCATATTGGTCGGTTTACTTTTCTGTATGAAAAGTACTGACTGCTATTTGAAGATAGACAACACGACACGATCCAACTATTTATAAAATAAATAGTAGATAGGTACATACATAAGACTTTCTTAGAATGACAAAGATTACAAGTGTTACACTCCAAACAAGTTCTTGTGTGCATTGCACAAGCGAAACGTAATTCCATTTGAAATTTCCAAAGACGGAAAACTCTCTCAGTAAGATTTGCACATCACATCTTCGGGCTAAAGAACGCATCAAGAAAATGGCTGCTATATGCCAGCGTCAGTGAAAATAGCATTGGAATTCTCGAACATTTCAAATGCGGTATCTTTTTAGCCTCTTGATGTCCTAGATCTTTTTTCATTATTTTATACTGCGCATATTTGTTGCTAGATTTCCACTTTGTGGTTTATTATTACTCATCATATTCATTAGCTTATTGCAGCTATAGACATTGAAATACTATAGGATCATCATCATCTTCCTGCCCTTATCCCAATTATTTGGGGTCGGCGCCAACGGCGCAATACGTTTTGATTGAACACAAAATCATGTTGCAAAATAGGTACATACTATAGGATACTGGAAAAAAAAGAAGTGTGAAAATATGTATAGCGCTCACTTTTCGCCGCGTTACCCTATGGATCGACGATAGGTATCGGTAGTACACGGTGAAAAAGTATCTAAATACTTTCAAACTAATAGGTTATTTCCACTATTATAGCGAAACGAGTTGAGGCAAAACTAAAATACGACGCTTTTAAGTAACAAGTGGCAATCGTGAAAATCCTAAATAGGGTTGAGTGAACCGTCTGTAAACTCTTTATTTTGTGTTTGGACCTACTGACGGCGGCGCCGTCATTCATAAAGTTCAGGCGTCAGTCAAGAATTCTGGCTCGTTTTCAGTAGCACGTCTAATGGAAACAATGACTAGCCGTAACTTAAAGTATTCCCATCTCGTCAAGTCAAATTGCATTTTTTGCCGTAAACTTCGGTCGCTCTCATTCTCTCATAGGAAGTTTTATTCCCTTTGATAGTGAGATTAAAATTCCTATGACAGCAGCTGATTTAAGGAGGCCTGCAAGAATGCCGGTTGCAGGCAAACTTCCAACTGGAACGGAGCTTTAAAGAAGTTCTACGTGGATACTTTCTTTTAAAGATAATATATGAGATTTTAAGATTGGAAAAACGTAATAGCTTTCTAGTGACACTCTTTTTTACGCTCATCCTAGTTTGAATCATATTTATCTGATGTAGTTTTGGTCGTGATTTTTACATACATAAATCACGTTTTTACCATTTGTGAGGTAGGCAAAGCTTCAACGGCCGTACAGATACGACAAAAGTCGTTATCGCCACTTGTAACAAATATTACACCTCTTACGACACTTGTGGGAAAAATGGGGTGATCCGATTCTAAACCGGCATCACAAGGCATTGTGATTTGTGTCCTTGGCAAAATTAAACGTCCAAAGTATCGTACGTGCGTACTCAAGCAGCCGTACTAATACGTGCCGAGAATATCAGAAAGGTGTGAGGCAAGTTTGCGCGGAAGATATTCCTAATAAGCCATTATTACATTAACTAGCTTTTTGTCCCGGGATTACACCCGCACGGTTAGGGATTTTGCATTTCGTCGCTATAAAAAAACATAAACAAAAATAAATTGCGTTGCGCCATTTTCATGAACCGGAATCTAGTCCGTACAATTATACTAAAGTAAATATGAAGTCTTATTCTGAATGACTAACTAGTCAAACCTACCCAACTGCGCAAATGAACACAAAAGACAATTCGGGTTTACTGGCGCCGACAGTAAATTATCTTGAAACTACAAATTTAGCTCTGGCTCATTTAACAATTCCATATATCTATCAAGAGTCACCATTAAATTAGTTCAGCATTAGTTATGATTCCACGTTGGAGATCAAATAAGTGAACATAGTAACAGGCAAATGTGAAATGTTTAGTAAGGAACTTGAAAGCTTATCTAAAGCGAAATTTATTAATGTAGCTTTTCAAACAAAATAATAATCCTATCCTACTAATATTATAAAGGCGGATGTTTGTGTGTGTGTTTGTTACGACATCACGCTAAAACGGCTGATTAGATGGACATGAAATTTTGCACAAATATAGAAGAGTATCTAGAATAACACATAGGCTACTTTTTACCACGGGAAAATGTCTTTTCTACGGGATCGCGCATATTTTAATATTTTTGCAAAGGTGGCGTGACTGAGCCGATTCGCGTTTTAAACGTTTTCGCCGAAAACTAACAGAGACATCTCTTGGCGAGTAATGCTTTCTTCCCGCGGAATAATAGTTTGCAGCGGGTGAAACCGCTGACGGGCAGCTAGTCTTTAATAAATGACTGTGATATGATACTTTATTTGGACGAGTATCGTGTCACACAAACGCTATCTTTGACACAACAATATGGGTGAAAAATTCACCGTAAATATTTTTGATGAACACAGTAGATAAAGATTAACCCATTTGTTGGAAATAGAGAGAGAGAATAGGTAATCCACAAAATCTAAAGCTATCAAAAACTGTAACAACAGCCGTTTTTTCTTAACAAAATAACAAAATGAAGCCATTTTAAAAGGATTTATGGACTAGTATTTTAAGCTTCAGTGATACTCATATCATTTCATGTGTAGGCTATGGCGTACCTACTTATCTTACAGCATTTATGTGTACATACATAGATACATCCTAAATCTTGGTAAGAAATTGAAATGAAAGAGGATTATATAAAAAATCCTGAACGAAACCAAATTTTCCCGAAAATTATAATCCTATTTCACTTGAGCGAGCAGTTCATTGGTCGGTACGAAGCGATTTTTATAAAATCAATTTATTGAACTTCGCCTTTTGGCTTAAGAGATGATTAATGAACTTTTTATGACTCTCTACCCAAGTAATAATTGGCTATTTGCCGAGGAGGTAATCAGTATTTTGTATCCTTTTTAATAATTCGTTTCTTGAGGAAAATTTACTACTTTCATGGGAAGGTTTTATCTACCCTGTAAAATACAAAATGTAAGGGACAGCCTTTTGAATACTGATAGAGTAAAATCGAGTTTTACTTCCCATTGTAATGGCAGTCAGCTAATCGTGATTTTTTTTATGAAAGGTGGACTAAAGGAAAATTGTTCAGAATCATGATCTGCTTGCGCCCAACCAATACTTTTTTTGGTTTGTAGCATTGAATTGGTCTAAATTTTAGACTCTAAAAGAAAATTGAAAACGTATTCAGCGCAGTGTATTGAGCATAGGCTAATACACAATGAACTGCGCAGTTCGAGTAAGAAAAACTTTTCCATCCGGACCGAAAAAGTTGCGAATTAGTATTCAGCACGGGTTTTACCAGGGAAAGCTATCCATGCGGTGTTCCCTAACTCTGATCTGGCAAATGCTATTAGAGGCCGAGAAGTTAAGCCAGAAAGCAACACGCACGGGTGAGCTTAACACAAGATACGTGCGAAAATTTAGGTGTTGAGTAGAAAAAAAATATGGAGACATGAAGGGACATTTACTAGTAAATTATATTATTATTAAAATTTAAAATATCTCAGCCACGCTCGACTGATGGGACTTCTATGAGATATCAATACACATACATAGATACATACATACCACGCCTATATCCCTTACGTATCCCGCAGAGCATTAACGGCTGTAAAAACGACCAGTTACACCACGACTGACAAAAGTTTGAGAGTAATTTAGAAAACTGTGTGTTACCATAATGACGGGTTGCTATGATTCCAATACACATCAACTCGCAAATTCCTTGGTCGCTTCATAGGTACGACACCCACAGGAAAGATGTGGGGTGATGCTATTCTAAGCCGACACCACACGGCAAACCAACACCTAGGTATATAATTTTTGATTCAAATGCTATGTGTATAAATTCATGAGGCTGCAAATTTTTGGGCCGTAGATAAGTAATTAAAATCTGTCACGTCATTGTGTAGTAAAATGCGGACAGCCCAACAATACAATTATTTAATTTTGGTGAATCTGTACCTTCCAGGTAATAAGATTTGCGGTGCGAGGCTTGTCGCCGCAAATTTGCATTTTGTAATTAAAAACATAATTCTCGCTACGGTTGGACTTTCCTCAAAAGTTACTGAAAGGTCTACTTACCTCATTATGACCTCCAAGGAAACACCAAAAACAGAAATGAAAATTAAATAACTTTTTCTATGTGAGTCCATTCGTTGGCAACATTTTCATTCACCAAATAGTACTCGTATTTAACTGTAGGTACGGTAGTAACTGTATATTTACTTAATTATACAGTTAAATTATTTCAACTTTATACTTTCAAATTATACAGTTAAATTATTTCATGTTTCATGCCTACGTTATTAAACAGACAACCACGTAAAGGTGTATCAAAGTTATTGAATTTGATGTCTCTCTCACGTCGCGTCGTAGTAATTTTGTGGTCCAGTATTTCTGCTTCGAAGCTACACACGATTTATTTATTAGTTCTATATGTATAGGAGATAAAAAAATATCCATGACCTAGTAACTAACTAATTTTATTTTAAGCACGTTCGCAACAATGAATAAGAAAATAATAATTTTAGTAACGAGATGTGCAGAAATGCAATACCAATATCTAATTTTCAGCTATAGCTACAGGGAGTAACAGAAAGGGAGTACGAGTAAGTACACATAAAACTGAACAACTTTCCCCATGGAACATGGGTCGAAAGATAAAAAAAAATTGGACCTGCCATACAAAATCGCCGATCAGCTGACTGATTTAATATGAGAGGTCCATTTTTTTTTTCATATTTCGACCTATGTTTCATGGGGAAAGTTGTTCAGTTTCATGAGTACCTTCACCTCCTTTCGGCTTGTAATACCCTTTCTGTTACTCCCGGTAATAAACAAACACACAATTGGTATTGTTTATGGCGAAGGAATCCGAGGAAAATCAACGCAACGACCAATTATGTCACAAAAGTTTTGCGCTTTTATCTTTCCAAGTTTCGTGATTAAAAGATCTTTTGTGTTACTATGACAGTGAGGTTATTAATGGTAGAATACTAGGAACTCGAAATTTGCATATTCATCGTTAGCTAGCTTTTATAAAAGCTACAGTAAAGTTTTTTTCTATCTAATATTTAATAATATTGCTTAAAACAAAGTATTTGAATTCATAGGCAAATTTGTATCTTGTTACACTCAAATTAATTGTTGTAACCCTATATACCTATTCTGTAAAATACATACGACATGCGACATAGGAGTTTCAGCTGCATTTTTTTACACATACTCACATACCTACATACTATTACTATAATATTTAATGGCATATTCATTATAATAGCTACACGTCGTGCAATTAAGCATGATGATAATTGATATGATAATGAATAATTATCCAATTCATAAATAATAATTGGATTACGTAGGTATGAAAGCGTAGCAAACAATTCATACTCGATATCTGCTTTTATTTTTGTATGAATATTTATTTTTGTAGAATACGTAAATTAAATATTGTACCTATACTTCCAACCATTGAAATTAAACAAGGAATTTGGAATGAGTTTTTTATACCGGAAGCTTTTTTCGTCATCATAAGTCATTCATAACGTCATAACATACTTACACCAATAAAAACTTATCATAACATAACATTCAACTTTAAGAATTATATTAATTTGACATCGTTTTGTCATATTTCATACACAAAGGACTATAGATAGATACCTACCTTCCTACTTTCCGCAAAAATTAAAGAGACGGCGCGCGGGGCGCCTTTACAGATGGTTCACTTAGTACTAGCGACGGTTTTGACGTTTACTGACTTTAACTGGAATCTCAAGGGAACTCAATGTATCTAAGGAGATTTTTGCTACGAACGTAATCGGTATTTTTTGGATTAAAATTGGCTCAGGTTCGTATGACGTTCCTGTATCAGATTTTGCAGTTTTGATATTCGTATGCTTAGGTACTTTAATTTGCAATTTTTGACAGTATCATCCCTGGCTTTGTAACAAGTGACAATCGCGAATATCCTAAATAGGCTCGAGTGAACCTTCTGTATATATACTCTCTGCTTTCCGCAAGCCGAGCCGAGGGTAAAATAAATCTTTACTTTCGTTTTCACACTGATTGAGCTAATACGCGAATGAATACGGGTCGACTGGGGATCCGTCGATTTGGCAACAGACAGTTCAGTTTATTCCTGTCATATCGAGCAGCCGGCGGACGTGTACCGAATATGGATGTCGCAGCCAACTGGTTAAAAGCGCTGTCTAATTAAACAACTAGTTCTTTAATCAAACGTCGCCATCTAACCAAACAACTAAACATTCATCAGCTAAGTGGTTGAAGATAACTTTCTACACTACAGCTGTATGACGGTTAGCCAACTGGCTTACGTTCAATTTGCTAGGGTAGCCAGGTGTGTTAGGGCATATTCACACATACGCGGGTTCACGCGCGTTATTATAATGTCACACGCACAGCTTACGCGATGCGAGTCGCAAACGCAAGGGCAACGCGTGGTTTTCCCAGTGGGTGCGTACCAAACTGTCAACACGCGCAGAGCCCGCGTATGTCTGATTCTGTGATCTGAAAGTAAGCCTATTCAAAATATAGCGGAATCCGGGTGGGTACGTGAGTACCGGAAGTCCGGAACTCAATTACTTGATATTTGTACTAGTCAGAATACCGCGTACCCACGTGCAGAGCCGGTTCCGCTCAGGTTTGCATAGCTCATGCTCAGGGCTAGACTATAGGGGAGACTGGGGTTGGAGTGCACTAGTGGGGCGGCCATACAAATAACACTTTTTCAAAATTTTGTTTGTGTTTCTCTTCTCACTGGTTGAGGTGTATGAAAGGGGGCTGCCTGTAAATAGAAAAAACCCCATATTGACCCCCCTTTTTTATGACGGGAACGTACAGGGTTGCTCATCAGCAACAATGTTTACCTTGAACACTTTTCTCTGGAGGCCCAAAATCGGTCAGAGGCCCCCAGGGCGCAGTTAAAGGATCCCATGGACATCTCGATTTTTTGACGGAAATGATTAGAATGGCTCATATACAACCACTTACACATTCCTGTACATTCCCTTCAAAAAACAGGGGGGTCAATATGACCCCAAGGGGCCTTGTTGTTGTTGTGAAGGGGAAAAGGGGGGGGGGGGGGTCAATATTTTTCTTTTTACAGGCAGCCCCCTTTCATACACCTCAGCCAGTGAAACCACCCTAACTAAGTAAATTTTGAAAAAGTGTAATTTGTATGGCCGCCCCTCTAGTGCAAGCAACCCCAGTCTCCCCTACAGTCTAGCCCTGAGCATGAGCTATGCAAACCGGAGCGGAACCGGCTCTGTACGTGGCTACGCGGTATTGTGACTGGTACATATTGTCAAGCGATTGAGTTCCACTACGCTACCCAAGTACCCATCCGATTCCCGCTGCAGTTTGTATAGGGCTTTATACTTTGTAAGTACCTACGGTCACATCACTCTATTTTCATCGAAAATAAGTAGATACTGCTAATTGAATGATTGCGTAACGAATTACCCATGTTTTATTAGGTTTGTGACAGTTTAATAAACATTTAATGGCTCAATATTCGTGTAATAACAACAAAATTACCTTGATGTTGGATTTCATAATTTCGCAGACTTTCTTCAAACAACTGTTTGAATTTTTGTTCAGACGTTTCCCCCGTAGGCGCTTCCATCACTTATAACCATGAAACAGCACTGATTACGCTAATTACTGTTTATTTAACATAAAATAGCAAAATACGGTCTTGATTTTTGTGCCGCTGACGCCATCTTGTAAACAAACCGACTCTAGCGCCGCAGTGGCGTAAAAACGTACTTATTCAATTAAACAGCGGGTTTTCGGTCCGCCGCTGTGTTAAACGTTTGGGCTGCTTCAAAATTCAGCCAGTGAACTAGTTGTTTGGTTAAATGGCGGCGTTTGATTAAAGAGCTAGTTGTTTAATTACACAGCGTCTTTAACCAGTTGGCTGCGACATGGACACTGAAATAAATTGTTACCTATGACATGAACCGTTGTACTATCGCCAGCAAATCCACCTGCCTAAGGCAAAGGGGCCAACGCATACTGTTTTTAGGGTTTCGTACCTCAGAATACGCGAATGAATACGGGTCGACTGGGGATCTGTCGATTTGGCAACAGACAGTTCAGTTTATTCCTGTCATATCGAGCAGCCGGCGGACGTGTACCGAATATGGACACTGAAATACATTGTTAGCTATGGCATGAACCGTTGTACTATGGCCAGCAAATCCACCTGCCTAAGGGGTCAACGCTTAATGTTTTTAATACAAATACGGAAAAACGGCGGGATTAAGAAAACGGCGCGCGGGGCGCCTATACCGATGGCTCACTCAGTACTAGCGATGATTTGACGCTTACTGACTTTAACTGGAAATAACCGGAATCTCAGGAGAAGTTAAGGTAACTAAGAAGGTGGTTAACACGAACTTCATATTTCTTGGATATAGAATAAGCTCAGAATCATATGACGTTCATTATCCGATTTTGCTGTTTTGATATTTTGTACTTTGAAATTTTGACAGTAGCAACAGCGAGTGGCAATCGCGAAAATCCGAAATAGGGCCGAGTGAACCTTCCGTAAACTCTCTTTTTTCTGTAAATACTTGTGTGAAAACTAATATAAGTTGATCCCTTAAATAGGTAGACAGATTTGTTGGCGACTGTACAAAATGTGCAAACTGTACTGAGCAAACTGTATATTTTTGTATGATTGAAGATGGAAATGAGTATGGATATTATAGAGCTAAAATGGTAAGCTTAACACGCGTCTTACGAGATTTTATTATGTTAGATTAGGCTATTAGGATCAATTTAAGTTAATTTTGGCCTTTCCACAAAAGAGTTAGACAATTGTAGTTAAACGCGTGTTTAAAATAATGTCATACAAAAAAGTTCAATGCTTGTCTAACTTTTTTGTGCTAATGCAGTTTTTAGGGTTTCGTATTCTACTAGAAACCTTTATCATTTCGTCAAGTCTGTCTGTGTGTTTGTCTGTCTGTGTGTTTGTCTGTCTGTATGCCGCGCTTTCATGACATAGTCGGTTGTGAAGATGACCCCATGTTGACGCAAATTCAGAAAAATTAATAAAAAATATTTCTATAGTTTTTTGGACCTTCTCCCACACAAGTGAAAGGAGGGTTTTGTTATACAAATAAATATTAATTAGTTTACAAAAAGTAGCAAAGGTAATATGCTGTTTATAAAAAAGATTTTCCTCGAATAAACTCCCTGCACATTCTTTCAGAATATTTATTTTCCTTGATTCCATCCAACCATCCAAGGCTACGAAAGAAATCAATTCCGGACATTCTGACAGAGGGACCGAATCTACGTAGCTGTTGAATCGTCCGAATAAATTAGAAATTCCTGAAATAAATAAATCGCAGTAGAAAAATATAAATAGCGGAATGTTTTAGTGTCGGACCAGACCAATAGAAATAACGCCAAACGTTTGGTGATACTGTCGAATCTAATTGGAACAACACAACTGCTCTGCCTGTATTGCTTAGGAGCTTATAACGTAAGGCATGAGCTGAGAGACGTGCGACGTGATACAACGCGATGCTCGAAACCGTTTCCATATACAATGAAATGAAATCGAAGAGACGCAGTCTACTCACGTGAGACGCGCGTCGCAACTAGGGTTTGCATTATCCGTTAATTTTTACTATCCGGATAATTCGGATAATTTATTTTCTATTATCCGGATATCCGAATATCCGGATAATTGAAACATCGTTATGAAAAAAAAATGGATTCTTTAGATTCATTAAATTCTTAGTAAAAATATGGTCTCAGTTAAAAACTAATTAAAAAATCGTTTATTTAATATTATAAACGCAGAAGGAACCCTTTAACGGCCAACCCGCTTAAAACGAACTTCATTAAATTTTGCAAAGAGATTGCGACCATTTTCCAGAAGGACAAGTTCCATATTTTTCAGAACGTGAGCGTTTTAGTTCTTGATATAGACCACTAGGAACTTTGGTCTATAAAATGTGCGATAATAGCTTCACAGCGAAAGTTGTTTAACATCATGGTCCGTTTATGCTGGCTTATAGAATAAGACATCCAGATTCTGAAATACTCATTGTGGAACAACAGGAGCCCAGCTTAGCTACAAGAGATAAAGAAATATGCACATTATATTTTTTTTCATAATTACCGCCTTGTTATGGCACATAAATGTTGAGGGTCTGGAGTACCTGATGCGGAACACCAGGTGCCCAGCTACAAAACACGAGAAACGGAAATAGCTCCATAGAAAAGGTGGTTAGGTTAGCATGATGTGCTGCTTCTGCTAGCATGTAGACATCGACGAGCTGAGTTACGTCAAACTATAAGACATATAAAATGTGTGATGGACTGCGTCTGCGGGTACATAAACGTCAAGGGTCTAGAGTACTAGGTGTGGGTGGCAGTCCAGTAGTCCAGCTAAACTACACGAAATACGGTAATTGAGCCATATTAAACATTGTTCAGTATAATGTGATGACCCATTTTTGCTGGTACATAGGAATCAGAATCGTGAATCATGATTGTGATTGCATCTCTAATGAGAGCTACTGCATCACAGAATTTGACTAACAAACAACCCATTGAACTAAGGTTAAAGAAATGCTGCCACTGCCTTTGTGAAATTAAATACATCCATATAATGCGAGAAAAGCCAAATATTGATTAGTGCCATCCTTATTTTTCTTAGTTTTATTAATATTTTCAATGCAGGCAAATGTGGTATGAATAATGTGATGAAATAGTTTGTACTTTCTGTCATCATTTGGTAAAAATAACTCCTCCAAAGTAATAACTGAATTATCCGGATATCCGAATATTTAGGTAACAACTATCCGGATTTAAAAAGTGGCGGATATCCGGATAAAACGGATATCCGGATATCCGGATTGCAAACCCTAGTCGCAACAATGACGGCCGACGATCACTTGACTGACAGATGTCATCTTTCGTCTTCTCATGTGTGAACACAGCGCCTAGGAAATTGAAATAAATCTGACATTGATAGCGTTTCGCGAGGCTTTTTTGATGCAGGAGTGGATGCGGATAGGTATGCCGCTGGTAGGTTGTAACAAAAGACATCTTTTCAGTTTCGTCTATGTAATTAATGAGACAAATTGGCGTTTTATTTGTTACAGGAAAACTTCAATTTGGTTGGTCCCGTGTTGGTTGCCCCTCCGAAAACTTGGGGAGATAGGTGTCAATTAATAGGGTGAATGTCGACAACTGCGTTTTTTGTCTCATTTCGGAGGATTTTTTATTTTTTCCGTTTTTAGGAACTTTTTTTACATAATGCTAATCTTTATGGTGATTTATTTTAACTGTGTAAAAATGCTAGCAATATCTTAATCAGAAGCTGAGATATTCGAGTTTGAATTTTGAAAAAGGCACCGAAATGAAAACAGTCCTCCGAAATGATAATAAGTGTGCACCGAAATGAAAAAAGTCCTCCGAAATGATAATAAGTGTGCACCGAAATGATAATTGTCCACCGAAATAATAATAAGTGTGCACCGAAATGAAATATGTCCATCGAAATGAAGTGGTCAAGTGTGAGTCTCTCTAGGAAGGTAGTGTTCTGTTTCTGTATGGTAATTTTCAATGCGATTGGATTTAACCAATAGTCAAAAATAAGCCTGTATGGGAAGGGATTAGCGAAGAACCAACGTACCTAGCGGGTGCAGCAAAGTAGAACGAGTGTGGAACTGGTGACCACAGCAGAGTAGGACGAGTGAGGAACCGGTGTCTTCAGCAGAGTGGGACGAGTGAGGCCTGGTGACTACAGCAAAGTGGGACGAGTGAGAAACCGGTGACTACAGCCGAGTGGGACGATTGAGGAACAGGTGACTACAGCAGAGTGGGACGAGTGAGGAACCGGTGACTACAGCCGAGTGGGATGAGTAAGGATCTGGTGACTACAGCAGAGTGGGACTAGTTAAGAACTGGTGACTATAACAAAGTGAGACGAGTGAGGAATCAGTAGTTTCAGCAGAGCAGGACGAGTGAGGAATCAGCAGTTGTAGCAGAGTAAGACGAGTGAGGAATCAGCAGTTGTAGCAGAGTGGAACGAGTGAGGGTGTTGGAGGTAGGTAGGTAGTAGAGTAAGCAGGTAGTAGGTCGATAGGTAAGCGGTATGTTTGCTCTCTAATAGGCATATTTTCTAGTAGGTAGATGGGTACGCTGCTGGTAGGTAGATGGGTACGCAGCATGCGCGCTCTCTAACACACCTACCTACTGGTAGGTAGATGGGTACATGACATGCGCTCTCTCTAACACACCTACCTACTAGTAAGTAGATGGTATGCGGCATGCGCGCTCTCTAACACACTTACCTACTGGTAGGTAGATGGGTACGCGGCATGCGCGCTCTCTAACACACCTACCTACTGGTAGGTAGATGGGTACGCGGCATGCACGCTCTCTAACACACCTACCTACTGGTAGGTAGATGGGTACGCGGCATGCGCGCTCTCTAACACACCTACCTACTAGTAGGTAGATGGGTACGCGGCATGCGTGCTCTCTAACACACCTACTTGGTAGATGGGTACGCGACATGCGCGCTCTCTAACACACCTACCTACTAGTAGATAGATGGGTACGCGGCATGCGCGCTCTCTAACACACCTACCTACTAGTGGGTAGATGGGAACGCGGCATGCGCGCTCTCCCTAACACACTCACATACTAGTAGGCGCGCTCTCTAACACACCTACCTACTAGTAGGTAGATGGGTACGCGGCATGCGCGCTCTCTAACACACCTATCTACTAGTAGGTAGATGGGAACGTGGCATGCGTGCTCTCTAACACACCTACTTGGTAGATGGGTACGCGACATGCGCGCTCTCTAACACACCTACCTACTAGTAGGTAGATGGGTACGCGGCATGCGCGCTCTCTAACACACCTACCTACTAGTGGGTAGATGGGAACGCGGCATGCGCGCTCTCCCTAACACACTCACATACTAGTAGGCGCGCTGCTCTCTAACACACCTACCTTTTAGTAGGTAGGTAGTTCTCTAACTTACTTACTGACCAGATAATACGAAGGGGGTAGGTATAGGTAGGTATACTATTATTGTGTGGGCAGTTTACATTTGTCTAGCGAGGTTTTCATAGTAGTTTCGTAAATTAACAAACCCTACCTTCGAATTCAACAAGGAACCCTAAGGCAACGAGCCTCTCCAAATTTCCGTGGGGTGTTATCATTTCTGAGGGGTGATATAGACATTTCAGTCCACCGAATCCTCCGAAATGAGAACGCAGAAATGAAAATAGAACAGTAAATTTCAAATATTTTTTTAACTAAAACGATTATAGTGACATCAACAGCACTCAAGTCAAACAGTTCCAAAAGCACATAAACACAGTAATTTTGAGACAAAAGGAATGAGCAATACACGAGTTAAAAAAGGCACCGAAATGATGAAAAAAATGTCGCCACTCCACAGAAATGAAATATTTTCGCTAATGGCGGAAAAACGAAGTGACATAGCTCTCGTGAATCTGCACCGAGCTTTAGAGCGGGCCTAATAAAAGGCGTCGAAAGGCAAGCGGAGTGCGTAAGCGCAGGGAGTGAGGAGCTATTCTGCCATAAGTTTTTACCCTCCGGAATGAAAGGGCTTCGTCGGACACATGTATTCAGGTCTCTCAAACGTAGTACATTATAACTAAAGAGATGAGTGATACTTATATCGAGTCATTGGTTCACTGTTATTAAAAAATAACTGTAATTTCATGTCTATATGAGACCACTTTAGCGTTACAGGGTATCTAATAACCAAAAATGTAAACCGGACACCCCACCGCGATGAAAAAATGGCACTCTAATATTTTTTTTTTGTGACTTATAGCTTTTCAAATTAAATTATATTTATTGTACCAGGTAGTTCACGACATCTTCTACCCAAAAAAAAATTGCATCAGTAGATATCTACACGATACACCCTCGTTATCAGCCCGGACACTCAATTTTTGGGCTTGGGATATTCACCCAATAGTGTTTACTGCGAGATCACGGCAACGTTTTCCTCTTAGGAATTCCATCGACTATTTACTTTCTCTCCTGCTGCTATTTGGCATTTTTCATTGGCTGGGTACGTTGAGGAAATACTTTACCTAATAGGAACAAAAAATAATAAAACAGGAATAATAAATAAGGAAAATCGAAAATAAACAAAAATTGCTTAAAGGTACAATTCGGATAAAATATTAAAATCAGATTTTGGCAGTTTTCTAATGAATAGCATCGCATGATTTTCATAGAATATACCTGTAACATTCAAATAAACTCAGAACGAACTAAGCTATTGCAAGCCCTACTAAATGCATTGCTCGTTTAAATGCAAATTCTGTGTCGTCGTATGCGGCGAGAGTGAAAATGTATTTGAAACGCGGCTTCAGTCGATGTGACACGAATTCGTGCTTTCGCACTACGATACGAGGTGTGTAGGTACAGTTTTAGGCCTGTCTAATTTGTGGTTTTAGGTAGGTAGTTTTAGCGTCAAAATAGGATATACCTCACCAATTTTCGGGATTTAGTTTTCTAAATTGTAATTAGGTAAGTGCTTGGTAAGTGTCATGTTTTATGTCACAAACTTTCGATTTAGTCAACTAGCCAGTCCGCGCTGCCGAGCTGTCGCACGGTAGCGCGCCAGCAGTCGCCATTACTCCGAGGGCTTCGTTTCGTTAGGCAGCTCTTAAACGCTTATCCAGATGTAGACACATTTGCAGACCGATGGTCTAAACTCTTTAATAAGTGTTTAGAGTCATGTGAGAATGTGCCATGAATGTTGTTAACACATGTTTTATTTTGTTTTGTCTTGTAATTTAATAATTGTTATTTTAGTTTTAGTGAAACTTGATCTCACTGTGATCTCATTAGTTTAAGTGACATACATAGAGTTAAGGTTTCCCTGTTTTTTTTGTAATATTTTATGAAAAAATAAAATAAAATAAATATTTGACTTACTTCCAAAATGCGGACCATGGAATAGCTTGGGAAGGAAGCCTCTGGCGCCCTCTGGATCGCCTTGAAATTAAGAGCCTATTCCAAAAGTGGGCGTCCCACGGCTGTTAAAGACGATGACGAAGGTGCACTAATAATACATTATTATCATGTTAAAAGGTTCAAAGAGACGATAATTTAATGCACTGTTCAGAATATTCATCTTCTTCGTCCATTAGCGTCTGATTGATTTGTAGTTGTTTGTTTAGTGATGGAATTCTCCTCTAAGTATATTAATGCCAAAGAATCTTGAGTTATTGAGTGTTTATTTTCAAGTCCTTTGCTTTCGATAGGTAGGTAAAAAAGTCTTAAACCAATGTACTGATACAAGTCTATGTAGACGAGTAACTTTTATGTAAAAAATTGTAATCCGACTCTGCCTGCAGGCTTGTATATCCTTTTTGTTACTCCCGGTATGTTTTTTTCACCAATATAGGTACGCGACCAACAGTTCTAGGTGGGTACTTAACAAGACAAGTGCCTGCGTAGGTACGTACGTACGTACGATTTCATAATAGGTAGGCTAAGAGGGAGAGCGAAACGCTCTGCAAAAGAAAAAACAAGTAAGTCGCGTAAACCTATATGAATTTTCAAGGAATTTTGAGCATTCATGAAAATTTTGCAAAAGTTCGGATACGTTTTTTTTATTGATAATGGCAGAACCGAAGTTTTCAAACACTGAGTCAAATGACAAGCAAATGACAGTAATCCATTAACCATGTGTTAATTTCCAGATTTATTTGTATGTTTGTGTAATTTGCGACGTGTAATCGCACACTAAACAAACGGTCAGTACCTATGTGAATTGAAGGAATCCATCATGGCGGCAAACATGGTGTGTTTATAAACACCCTCCGCGCGGACAGACGCCATATTTGTGTATATTCCACTCGATGTGTCTGTGAATTGAAGTCCAGTTTGAATTAAATATGAATAGCCGATGAGGAAATGCCACAAATTATGTATTTCAGGGGTAATTTTATATTTATTCTCTGTTTTGTGGCATTATTCAAAATATCTGGTATCAAAGAAATGATCAAGAAAGAGTCTGAAATCGAATAGGAACCTACTTTTACAGACTAGTGAAATTCAGTAAGTCATCATCATCATCATCAGCCCACATCTATCCACTGCAGGGTATAGGCCTCTTCTCTATTTCGATACCAGTCTGACTGCTTTGGTCCACCGTCCGTCCAGTCTCTTGGAAATTCAGTAGGCTTTTATAAAAATACTGCGAACTATTCAATTTTCAATATTTTCTCAGCAAGGCAAAAAGAAAAAGTTGCTATTTTTGCACATAAGTTGTGCCATGTACACATACTTAGGTATGTGACATCAATTCGTACCACTTCGTTAAAACCACTTCACCTTGATGGGATGTCATTTACATGAAGAGGTCCTTGAACAAGTTGGGAACTTGGACAGCGGTTCACGCAGACCCCTACCTGTTCAAAGTTTCAAATAACTGCATGTCATGGACAATATCAGTTTAAGCTGTTTAAACTGTTCCTTGTTCTACCTGCGTATTAATAATGGGAACAGGACAAAATGAAGGAGTTAACAAAGATACCATATGCTTAAACAAACTAATTCATTGACGTAATGTGTTGATATTTAACCGTACGAAATGCATTGGTCGATCATTATCGTCCAGCGCTTATCCCAATTACTAGGTTGATATTTCAATTGTTCCTTAAATAATGTCGTAGGTGGGTATTTTGTACCTAATAGTAGCTTAGGTATCCAATGAATGGTACCCTGCTACTGTCAAATCCCTCTGAAGAGATCTACTTCAAGCGGAAACGCGATACACATTATTAAGGCCGCTATAGAGGTTTTCACGAAGCCCATACAATTTTCCCTGCCAGACCGCTCGGAGCGTCGTTTTGCGAAAAACATGGGAATGTTTGAATATTTTTTACAGTGATATTATGAACAAAAATAAATATATTTTTCTGCAATTAGATTAAGTACATCTTTTTAAATAACATATATTTATTTTAAATCTTTACTACTGTTATTTATTCATACAGAAGCTGTTATAATGGCGCATTATTTTGCAAAAAATCGTATATAAAAACGTGGTATTATTCTATATTTCTGAATAAAATTGTAAAATGTTCACTGTAAACTTTGTTCTCAAATAAATACTCTATTTTTTTGTATAATTGATATTTTTTTACAGTGAACCAAAATTCTAAAACTCACGCTTGATTTGAGGTCTTTTCCTGAATTTTGGTTTTGTCGCTTTAGATATCGCTGTTTGTAACATGTTTAAAACCAAAATGTTAATATTTACATTGTACATTTTTTAGATGAAGATATGCTTGATTAAATGTACAAGTAACATATTAATTTTACATAACGGTTTTCGAGAAACTCGCATGTTTATAAAGCCAATATTTGCAAATTTGCTAGAAAAAATTGAATGCGGTCTTAAATGCGATCGGTAGAAAATCTCAAGGCTGCCAGTTTATATAAAAGTTTGATCTCGGCTGAGTGACGATTGCGGTGAGCCGTGATCGCACAACTATCGGCAAACTGTCAAATGCAGGCTCCCTACGTCTCGCAGTCTGCTCGGAAAATCGCTACAACTTTTACATTCTTCAGGTGGAAACTCTGTTTATCTACGCACGTTCCTAAGGGAATGTTTACGCCTCGTCACACTACGACCGAAATTTTATGCGACGGACTTCGGTGCAATTACGCCAGCAATGTTATTTGCATTACGGATTACACACTTCAGCCAAAATTCCGTCACCGCATTTCGGTCTGATGTAATTCGGCGTGATTTGTACGTAATTTCGGCGTTTATAGTGTGTCATCCGCATCCCTAACCGAGAACGCCAAAAACTGACGGCAGGTCGAGGCCCATACACACCACCACAAGTTCTAGGCATTTGAAGTTGTCAGTTGCACAAAAATGTTGTACGGATAGCAAAAAAGTTCATTATATATGCAACTATGGTTAACATTATTAATATACCTGTCCGTCTATGTAACAATACGGTATGTAAAAAAAACTGCGAATATTTGTAGAGGCGAATCAGTCTTTCTCCAAAAACATAGGTCGGAATAAAATAAATATTAGACCTCCCATACAAAATGTGTTGGCAAGCCGGGTTAGTTTGTATGGGTTCAGGGGTTCATCGTGCAGTTGGACGACTTGGTCTCCACTCCAACTCGAGAAGAAAATTGGTATCACTGCCTGCCACCACCATGCCACTGATCATAGTCGACAGTCATCATTCAAATTCAAAAACTCTACGTCCCCTTTACGCATTAAAATATTTTATAACCAATGATTGCCGACTCTTATTTCTATAGAAGAATAAGTCGGATATTGTCTCTCTTCGGGCAACATATCCAATTAACTTTTACCTTAAGCAGACAAGTGCAAACAAAAATCTTTTAGTTGGGTCGAAAGATTGATGGATGGATTTTACTATGAATATAGAAATAGAAATTTTACTGTATAATATTGAAATTTGTCAAATGTCAATAAAAGTCGAAAATTGCTTGCACCATATTTTTAAGTCTACGAGTATTACTGATTTTAAGTCTGGAAGTCCCGTGCCTGAAAGCGATACCGTTTTGGTATGCGGAAGATTCATACAAAAACCGCGACGAATCGCACCGGTACCGCGAGAGTAATACTGCGTTGGTTTTTTTTTTTTTTTTTTAAATCTTTATTTGGAAAAAGGGTTTTGTCACACAGTGACCACGCCACCCCTATCGTTCTATGCTAAAACTACACCCGTCTTTCCAAACATTTAGTTACAATTTTGTAAAGCATTCTTGCCTCATCCGAAATAGGTGAAGCAAGAATGCTATTAAAAACACCAACACTATCCCTGCTTAAATGAGGAAATTTTACAAAAAACTCGCACCTCTCAGCTTCAATCCGCACACATTCCGCTAATACATGAAAAACGTCTTCTATCAAATCACATTCAGTACATTTTGGAGAATCAACTTTTTTGACAAGAAATCCAAAACTGTTAAGTGGAATATGTCCAGATCGAAGCCTATGCGCTAAAGTAATAATGTCCCTGGGCAAGCTTGTACCTATGAACCAGGGTCCCCGCGATAAACATGGTTGGATGGTTCTGTACCATATACCTTTACTTAACGATCTTTCATTAAAATGTTCCTTCCAATTTTTTGTACATACCTCTTTAACTAAACTTAACATTTCTGTGTAATATGGTAAGCAGAACATATCCTCACCCTCTAAGATCGCGTTTCTGGCTATTGCATCCACCCTTTCGTTCCCTGGAATGCCAACATGAGAAGGAATCCATTGAAGTACCACTCTCTTATTTTGTGTAGTCAGATCATGCATGGATTGCAAAATACTGTATGCTATCGGAAGGCCTCGAACATTCGAGGCACACCGAGCAACATGTTGAAGTGCACTCTTTGAGTCTGACAAAATCACAACTTCGTCACACGAAACATCACTAACATACGATAAGGCTTCCGCAATGGCTATCAGTTCCGCCCGCATTATTGAGATGTTACCTATAACCTTAATACCTACAAAGTTGTGATTCTGGTCATCATAAAAGGCTGCACCCACACCCTGATTATCCTTCGACCCATCTGTAAATATTTTATATGAATTCCGATACCTATCCCGTATGAACTGGCTACACAAAATACGTAAATCCTTTGACTTATATCTATTCTTTGGATCGACTACTGTCTTAATTCGTGATTGAATTGCTTCCCCAGGGTCCATATTACTAATCCAATACTTTAATGAGAACATCTCCAGTTGCCTACTTACAAACATAGGATTACTTAAAAATAAATCGTGCATGCAAAGTAGAAGCGGCCTCTTTTTATTTCGCCAGTAGGTAGTATTAGCTAGCTCGCGTAATTGTGCTAAAAGGTCGTATATCTCACTATCTCCGAGCGAACGACATCGTAACCAGTACTTGCCCGCCAAATACTGCCTACGAACGTATAGAGGAGGTAAACTTAGCTCGCATTCCATGACATGTATGGGTGTCGTTTTTATAAACCCACCAATAATTCGCATACACTGATTTTGTACCACATCTAATTTACCTAACTGCGTTTTACAACTGGAATCGTACAAAAAACTCGCATAGTCTAACCTACTTCTTACACTAGCTATATATAACCGTCTTAAATGGCTTGGGTGAACCCCCCACCCCGAGCCAGTTAGGACTTTAAATATATTAACAAATTTTAATGCTTTTTCCTTTGTCTCATTAATATGTTTTACCCATCGAAGGGAACCATCCAGCCACATACCTAAGTACTTAACATTATCAACCGTCTGCAAGACCCTATTATTTATTCTTAAATCTACGCTATCTCTTCTAAAACCGCGCTTAAATATACATACTTTGCTTTTTTCTGCTGATATTTGTAAGCCTAACTGCAGCAGAATATTAAATAAAACATCTAAAGCGATTTGTAAAACCCTTCTTCCCTCCTCTACCCTCGTACAAACCGAGTACAAAACGAAATCGTCTGCATACTGCGAAATAAAAACATTCTCCATATACCTAACGATATTTAATGTGGCTAAATTAAAAAGTAATGGCGAATTAGGGTCCCCTTGTGCTAAGCCGCGACCCGTATACCGACATAAAAAACCATTATCTATTCGAATTTTTAAGCGCCTTTCCCCTAAGAAATTCCATAAGTACGTACAAATTCTATGACCTACCCCAATACCGTTAATTATTCGTAGTAAAGCTAATATATCTACATTATTATACGCACTATCAATGTCTAAAAAACATCCCACTGTACACATATTTTTCGAAAAACCTAATTGAATCCTAGTTATTAAGCTTGCTAAGTTATCATAAGTTGAATGCGCCTTTCTAAAACCCGTAGTACACTTAGATAAATACCCACCGCGCTCACAAAGCCACTCGATTCGTTTGTTTAAAATATTGTGAAATACCTTACATAAACACGACATTAATGATATTGGGCGCAATGAAGTAATTAAACTAGGGTCTCGATCTGGTTTAGGTATGGGAACAATACTAATTTCCCTCCACTGGATAGGGACAAAGCCTGCGGTGAAAAATGCGTTATATAGGTATAAGAGTACCCTTTTTCCGTTGTTTGGCAGGTTTCTAATCATGCAATAAGGTATGTCATCGCAGCCCGGAGAGGTATTTTTACTCAGTCTTAGGCATTGTTCCAGTTCCGAAATAGTTATAGGCTCATTTAATTGTGATTCATCAAGTGTAAATACTGGTTTTTGCGGCATAACATAATCTGGTGTAAGACAATGTAATAACTCACTAGCTAAATGTTTTGGAACTTCATTTCTCGGCATACTAGATCCCTTCATCCACCTCATTCTTCGCCACATGTCCCCAGATGACACAGTATGATCCAGCGAAGACCAGTACTTTTCTCTACTTACATTACTTGCCTTACGTATGAGATTTTGAGCGCACCCGATCTTTTCTTTTAAACTGTCTAGATTACTAGGTATAGGGTTTTTCCGAAGGTTAGCTAGCGCCATTCGACGCTTAGCTACTGCCTCGGACAAACTTGGGGTCCAATATGTTTTCGGGACAAAGTTGTTTGTGGGGTTCGGATTTATTTTGAGATACGGAATATGTAAGTCAGCTGCCATATTTAAATAGTCCACAAAAGTGTCATAGGCTAACTGCAAGTTATCCACTCGTGGAAACTCAACAAATAATTTACGTAATAAGTCAGAATATGATTTCCAGTCTGCCTGTTTAAAATTTCTTTTTAATTTATGGGGTCTGTAATTGTCCAAACAAGTAGAAAGAATAATAATCCTATGATCACTCCCTAGAGTTTCATTTGAAACATTCCAATTAAATTTTAAAACGATGTCTGAAGATGCTAATGAGATGTCCGGCGTTGATTGTTGTAACATACCATTAACTAACTTAATACGCGTTGGTCTGCCATCATTTAAGGGGACAAACGAATTATCTAAAAGTGTATCAAAAATTTGTGATCCACGACTATTATTTTTGCACGACCAATTTGTGTGGTGCCCGTTAAAATCGCCCAAAATTAAAGACTTCTTACTTGCTAATGAAAATAAATTTTGCCAATCTTGTCCAGAAGTACTTGCAGACGGACGGACGGACAATATACCGCGATAATGTTTTCTATGAAATCACAATTCAAGACTTTAACGTGAATAATCTCAATATCTGAAGCCACATTAACTACCGCGCCAATATGTGATTGGATGGTTTTATGCACTATTACTGCCACACCACCGTAACCATCTAAACGGTCTCGTCGAAATATATTATAGTTATTAATCTTTAAGAAACTATTAGGTTCTAGCCAGGTTTCACTTAAAACTGCAATATGAATTTTACATTGTATCAAAAAGTTCTCAAAGGTTAATAACTTGGGTCTTACACTTTGAGCATTCCATTGTGCTATATTGATCCTGTTAACAACACGTTTATAGGAACTATCCATATATAAAGCCCATAAATGCCTCCAATAATGGCCATTCCGAAATATTGTCCAAAACAACTAATACCACCCATTCCACGCATAACTTGATCCCTTCACCTATTTTCGCCTCCAGACTTATTTCCCTTTTATTAAATATAACATTGTACAGTTTTTCTAATAACTCACGAAACGTAATCTTCCGTTCCTCTCGTGCACCTCCATTACGTTTATCTTTTTTCTTATCTTGTGGCACAGAAGATTCTGCGGAATCAGATTCCAGGTCCATTGACCACCAATCCTCTGCGTTCTGGCTCTTCCTATTCTTCTGTTTCTTTTCTTGATTTATTTTGATTTGCGACTCTTTTGGTATCTTCTCTAAACTTCTTTTTTCTATCTTTTTCTTGACCGTTTTAGCAGCACACGCGAAAGTTGGACTAGCTTGTATAGCTTCTGACTCTGAGGGTTTATTTAATGGAATCGGGCTTTCATGGGTTATCCCTAAGTTCTCAGCTTTTGTTACCGGGCTTTCAGGCTTCACATACATTGAGAGGGCCATTCTATACGTGCACCTGAATTCTGACATAAGCTCCCGAACTCTCTTCTCCTTCTGAAACACTGGGCACTTACGTTTCTCCAAAGCCATATGGCTTTGTGAGCAATTGACACATTTAAAAGCTGTAACTGTGCAATTTTCATGCTCCCCTCCACATTTAGGACACACGATACTCTTTGCCGAACACCTCCCCGCTGTATGCCCTAGTTTCCAACATCTTGAACACTGGGTGACTGGGAAAACGTACGGTTCCACCGGAATCCTCAGCTGGTCCACGTATATATGTAATGGTACGGTAGTTCCTTTGAAGGCAAGTCTTACAGCTTCGCATTTTACCCAACCGCCATTTATATCCCGTTTCTGTAGCCGCTTAGCTGCCACCAATATAGCGGGTGTTGGACACGTTATGCACGCTAAAATCTGCTCGTCCTCCAGCTCTATGTCTACCCCTTTTATAACCCCATAGGACACATCCACTTCAAGAGCCCGTTGAAACTTCCAGTTTAAGTCAGTAAATTTCTTGCAGAACATTATCTGGTTTGCTACTACCTCATCTCTGGCCTCCACTCTTATTTTGTATGGGTTTAGGTATTTTATTTTGTTAACCCCAACGATTCCTTGCTCCTTAAAAAGCTTGGCAAGCGCAAACTGCTTTGGAACTTTTTCTTTGCAATAGATGTATATTTCAACAGCTACTTGCATTTTAAGTATTTTTTTCTCGTGAGAACTGAGCACCTTTTCAAACGGTTCATCTTCCTCTTCCCTAGTCCTCTTAGTGCTTATCCTGTCTAGCTCCATCTGGGATCCCTTGTCGCTGGATTGATGCACATCCACCTCCCCAATTTTCTCCTTCGCCTTAAATGAAAGGTCCTCCTTCTTTTCCACCAGCTCAATAGTGCCATCTTGCTTTGTCAGCTGAACATACTCCAAACCCGATCCAGGTGTACTGCCGGATAACTTCATCGAAACCGATGTTGAAACTACCCCTGACGACGGTAACCCATCCTCTCCATTTGAGACCGCTTCACTCTTTGGATCACTCATTTTATATTTTTAATACCGCGGTACGGCATAAAGCCATCCACGGTAAACAAAAGCGATAGAAGCCGGGCAGCGCGCACAATAGGCGTCCGCCGGCTCGTAAAACAAGTTTTGTCGCTGCTAAGTACTGTCGTACGAACAACCTTCTCGCACGAATGCCGCGACGAGACTCTCACTGCGTTGGTGAAACCACAGTAATGTGAAGGAGCTTTAAACACCAACTGCGTTGTAAAGTCTGGTCACAAAAAAACATAATTTGAACCTATAGATAAATATTATGAAATGTTTCTGATAGGTACTAATAAAAACAGTGTCGATTTTCCACATAGAAAAACAATCCAAGTATCTTGCCCAAATTTTTTATAACTTGTTTTCTACTTTTAGATCAATTTTTCCAACTGATGCAGGCGAGTTTTTTAATTTTTTTTAAATGTAACTACATCTTACTGTATGATAATGTGTCAAATGTCAATAAGGTTGGAAATTGCTTGCACCATGTTTAATGACTCTACTACCGATTTCAAAGCAAAAAAAATGGTGCAAGCGATTTTGAATCTTATTGACAATTTTTAAAATGTCTTGGATTTTTAAAATTCTTCGATAGATATGTTACATCATCTCTAAACTACTCAAATTTGACAAATGTCAATAAGGTCGAAAATTGCTTGCACCATATTTTTTAACTTTATTACTGATTTTAAAGCAAAAAACGTAGTTCAAGCAATTTTCGACCTTATTGACAATTTTCAGAAAGCCGTGGATTTTTGATATTCTTTGTTAAATATGTTACTACACCTATACCGTATGAAAATTTGCCAAATGTCAATAAGGTCGAAAATTGCTTGCACCATATTTATTGACTCTACTACCGATTTCAAAGCAAAAAAAGTGGTTTGATTTTGAACCTTATTGACAATTTTCAGAAAGCCGTGGATTTTTGATATTCTTTGTTAAATATGTTACATCATCTCTAAAATACTCAAATTTGATAAATGCATTAAGGTCAAAAATTGTATGCCCATTTTTTTTATTCCACTAACAATTTAATAACTCGTATTGAAAAATAGGTATTGACAGTATCAAGATGTATAGGGCATCCGTTACGGCTATTGACCGCACTTCTTGTTTCGGAGTAAGTCTTCTAGCTGTCCCTATGTTTATTTCTATGCATGTGTCAATTGGTTAAGTTTGACATATTCGGAATATACTTAAAGTTATGAATTTCTTATATTGTACTTTCAAGTAAGTGTTTGGTTTATTTCCAAGTTTCGTGAGCAATTAAAAGAATTATGAATTCTAATTTAAATAAAATTTCCGACCGAAAACATATTTTTATCATCTGGACAATACGGGTCCAAAAGTGGTATTAATCTATGTAACTTTCTACAGTTTCACAGAGTTCTACAGTTCAAGAGGCTCATTATTTTTTTGCCTTCGAGCATTTCCGTCCCGTTCCGGCCCCGGGGGAGACGGTATAGTTACTTTACTCTATACAAATATTTCTGTCATTTTTTGCGGGGGGAGAGGTAAAGCTGTCAAATCAAGCTAGTGTTGAAAGCGACAATATCGATACTTGACCTTTCGATTAATTATAACAGTCTACTCAAAATTGTGTCATATTATTGAATTTTTAAAAGCAACTTAGTTTACAAGAATAGGATTTTTAGTAAATAGAAATATTGGCGCAATAACATCATTTTAAATATTGCATAAGGTACCCTAAATTAACCAAAATATTAATTTCTTACTCCAAAGACCAGATAATACAATTATGTAGGTACAATCAATGCAATACCTACTATTTACTGATAATTAAGTATCATAGGATATTATGTAAGGGAATTTACTAAAAAAAACACTTAAAGGTACAACAAATCATACATAATAACTTCGACTGTCCCGATGACGTAGTGGTTAGTACGCCTGTCTTCTACGCCGAGGCTCGTGGGTTCGATTTCCACCGGACACAATCAAATATTCGTGTTTTGTCTGAGCACTCTGCCTGATAAAGGATCACCGACTGGACCGAAACGGTCGTGAAATCGCGATGTAATAAGAAGTAGGTAAGTGCGAAATCCTTTTTATATACATAATAATTAAAGTTAAAATGTCGCACTTGAGTTTAACCAATTTATAGCACACCAAGTCGTCCAACGACCTGATGAACCCTGGTAAACGTACCAGAGTTTGTCAACCACCTACTGCAAGAAGCAACCGGGACGCGTCTTTCCATTTCCGGAAATGCCTCCTACTGAACACGGAAACGGAAAGACGCAACCGGGACCGACGGCTAAACGTGGCTCCAAAGCACGGAACCATCTTGCTTCTCGGACAATCAGGTGGTTCAGCCTGTGTGGTGTCCTGACCAGTCTAGGAACATATTCATAAAGAGATAAAGCGTTAATTAACTACTATAGTTTATAGCTTTTAGACATAAGGAGAGAGGAGTCATTCCCAACACAAGTTTCATTACTTACCGGGGGGACTCAACCATGTTTGTTAACATATTTTGCAAATAAAGCTTTTTGTATTTATAGATAAATGTCAACTTTGTGAGCGAAAGGAATAGAACCCGGAACCTTCTGCGTCGCAGGCAGTCGGACTAGACACTGCGACACATTGGCTGACATCCGATGTCACCCGATCAGCTGCGACTGACATTAATTTTCAATGAAATTCGAACAAAATCAGGATTTCCCAAAATCCATAGTAAAAGTTGTACAATTTCATAATCTGATTGATCATGCCTGCAAAGTTTTTGGTACAGACCGTCTTTATATAGTATAGGTTTGAAACTATGGCGATAGAAAAAGTATCGACGTTTTGTATTAGTTGGATCACTGCACTAGCTTGGGTTCAGTGTGGCTCGATACTTCAAGTTAAAATTATCGTTTTTTCATTACATATCGACTGGAAATGAACATCATTGAATAAGTAGAACAATCCCAAACTAACATTCTAATCTTACTTAGCAAGCTATTAACTGTTAATAAAGGCATCGATAAACTAAGATCGTTAATTGTTACCCATTGTATGGTGGAATATTATAATTCTTTTTTTGAAAAATAAACGATACTATGATGAACACTATTGCTCGACACAAAATAATAACATAAGGAACAAAATACAATTATTTTATTGTAGATCCACCTAAAAAAAACTCCAAATCAGTCATTTTGTACGACTTACTGGCAACACTTTTGTACAATTTTCAATAGCTTATTTTAAATATTATTTAGTGATATTGTGCTGGAAGAATGCTTTCAGATGAAAAGTGATATTGTTTTGTTGTAAATTGCTATTTTTACATATTTTTTTAGGCATTATTAGCTTTATAATTCGGCTTTTTATCGGAGCTCATTTGACATGCGCGACTGGACTCGTTCTAGGTAATAATCTGACAGCAACTGGTTTTTGTAATAAGAAAAGCCCCCGTGGGCAAAGGCCATGACAGAGGGGAAGTGCTTCGTATGGCGTCTCCCCCGACGGGACGGACGGAAATGCTCGAAGTTTTTTTGCCATCGCTACCGCACATTCAAGTTTTAGGCTCTTTTTCCACAAGTCCGATCCGGTACACGATAATTTCCAATCCGATTTAGAAATCTATTAAAATACTATACTCGCTTTTCCACTTCACCGGTATCCGGATTTTATCGAAACGGTAATTTCCCGAACAATTAGTATTGTACAAAAATTATGCATGCTTTAAAACAATTGTACATTCTACTATGTCGTCCGTCCGAGTTCGAGTCCGTCGAGATAATGAAACTTTACTGTCCGTTTTTTACCGGATAGGTGGAAAAGCGGTGACCGGAATTCCGGTATTTTTCGGATCGCTACATCTGATATCCGGTTACGGATCGGAGTAGTGGAAAAAGGGCCTTATGATTATGTCAAAAATCTTCAAAAACGTTGTCCAAATCGTAAATCGGTAGGTACCGGTTTATAGACAAAATAAACCGGTAGATTTGGAAGATTCATATTTTCACCAAATAATACGCTTGGTTTAATCCAAATTGTTATTTAGTCCATCTAATATTTTACTTCAAAACACCGCAGATTAGGAAATGCAATTGAAAAATATTCTTTTATTTTTTTGCATAATAATAAGTGTAAAGACACGGATAATGCAATCTTTATGCCAAACATCTCTTTTTAATTTTTTTTTGTTACTTGAATAATTTGTGTTACAATCGGTAGAAGAGGGTTGAAACCGGTACTACCGATTTTCGGATTAGCTCCGCGAAAACTGCATCGCTACTCTTTTGTTTCCAATGTTCAACTTAGCGTGGTCAAGCTGTAAGTATATATTACAATTTCTTTTTCATCTGTACCTTATTATTATTAAACACAAGAACGATTAACATTTGAATGTAAGTACAAAAGGCTGACAGATATGGCGCGCATTGTTTTAAACATAAATTTTAGCACCGCTCGGTTTAGTATTAGGTACAAAATTCCAATAATGTTCATTATTTTTATTTATTTGTTCGTTTTAAATTATGCCTTGTAAGTACGTATAGTATCTATAACTATAAATTGTTGAAACAAAGTCAATATCTGTTGATCATGCCAGTTCCTTTCAGCCATTTTTTCTGAAAACGGCGTGCGTGCGACTAAATACGCCAGATATGCGGTGGCTTCGAGCATCTTCCGTCCCGTTCCGGCTCCGGTGCGGTGGCCTTCAAAGACATGCCATTAAAACGCTCAATGTAAAACGACGTCGCTGACAGCTGTCAGACCCAACAGGCAGATGGCAGACCCATTGGGCACGTCACGTCGCAAGCGTAAACTTTTCAGCTTTTCATATACATAAATGCCACGGGAATACGGGGTAATACATTTTATAAATTGTAATAAAATTAATGATGTATTTTTATTGCAAAAAACGTTCAAATTTGTTCACACGACGTCGTCGTGTACCATACGAACAGAAAACGAGTATTTCATAAAGAATAGGTATTAAAAAAATATATGATTCGATTCTGGTCCAGAAGATACAGAATAGTCAAAATTCGTTGCACAAGCGGGTCGTAATGAAAACAGCGTTCCAATTCACCATCACCTGTACAGTGTACTGTACTGAATTAACGCTTCGTTAGCTGTGTGTCGGTAATATTAATTAGCCACCATTGTTGGCTATTGACGAATACCCAAACATTTCCGAACACTAATACAAAGTTTCAGCTTTGCTAGCTTAGCTTTCCTATTCGTGTATATGTCGCAGTACGATGGCAGAATCAGGTTTTTGGCCAAAAACCTAGGTTTTTGGCCAAAAGCCGGCATATGGCAGAACCGTAGACTTCGTTCGGCCATCGTCCTTAGCTGATCCAGGTTTTTGGCCAAAAAACTAGGATTTTGGCCGAAATCCTAGATTTGTTTAGTATTATGACTTTTTTTGCATTTCGGGGGGACTTCTTCTTCTTCGAGTGGTACACCAAGTCACCCAACGACCCGATGAACCCTGGTGTTAGAGTTTTTAAACCGCCAACTGCAAGGAGCAGGCCTCTGACAAGGTTGTGTAACGACTGCCGTCTAAGTGATCATAAAGAGCAATCGGGACCAACGGCTTAACGTGCCCGTGTAGTTCGGGCATACACCTCGAAAGGCAGGAGGTAGCATTGGACGTTCTGGAGGGTGGGAGGTAGCGTCAGACGCTCTGGAGGGCGTGGGTAGCGTCGGACACTCTGGAGGATGAAAGATGACGGGCGTTGGATTTTCTGGGGGTCCGACGCTACCTCCGTGTATCCAGGGCCTCCAACACTACCACCAATCCTCTAGAGCGTTCAGCGGTACGTCCTGCTCTATGGTATCTGATGCTCCCCCCTGCCCTTCAAGGAATCCGAGGCAATCCTGCTGTTCAGACTGTCTGATGTTACCCCCCGTCCTTCAGGGTGTCCATTTACGGTGTCCAAGTCTATCCTCAAAAGATCAGAGGGAGGTACATTAAGTACCTCTCCACTCCTCGTTCCCCCGAACCACACGGGCACGGTAAGCCGTCGGTCCCGATTGCTCTCTATGATCACTTAGACGGCGGTCGTTACACAACCATGTTACAGGCCTGCTACTTGCAGTAGGTGGTTGAAAACTCTGATACCAGGGTCCATCGGCTCGTTGGGCGACTTGGTGTACCACTCGAAATGCAAAAAATGCCATAATACTAAACAAATCTAGGATTTCGGCCAAAATCCTAGTTTTTTGGCCAAAATCCTAGGTTTTTGGCCAAAAACCTGGATCAGCTTAGGACGATGGCCGAAGGAAGTCTACGATTCTGCCATATGCCGGCTTTTGGCCAAAAACCTAGGGTATTTCTAGATAAATTCCGCTCCTTATCAAATAATCAAAAGTATGGTTGATAGCCCGGGTAAATAAAAACTTAAGGGGATCGTTACGTCATACAAACTAAAATCTGAACTTCAACCGAGTTACACATTAGCTAAACAACAATTTTATCAAAAATTCTTTATGTGAGATGAGGAAGGCACACGTAAATATGTCGCAAAACTGCTTAACGTAAAAAATTATCAAGTATTTTCTCCACAAAAAAATTAAACGTGTTTATTGCAGTTGTAGCTCCATCTATGTTCATTAAGTGGCGACACGGTTTTTACAGAGAAATCTGATGGTTAAAAAATTATTTGTTTTATTTTGCGAAAATGTTATAAAAGCACGGGACTTCCCATCAAGTTTTTTAATCATAATTTTGTCTCATTTAAAGACGTAACTCCATTTAAATTTTGTATGGAAAACGATCCACCTTAAGTAGGCATCTGTGTAGTGTAGTCGCTACTTTACTTTTGTACCTAGATCCAACTTGTTTTCAAATATACAACAATAAACAAGTGAATTCAAAACCACGCGTTTTACCAATAGATTTAATTAAACTATTCGAAATTCGAATATTTGGATGATCGCTTTACAAACCGCAATGATTTACGATAGATTGCGGTCGGCGGCAAATCGCGTGGAATCTTATTCTGAAAAGTTTAATTTACCAGACAAAATTACAAAGACTAAAATCGCACCTATTCAGAAAAAGTTCAATTTAAACTTTACAGAAAGTCTAGACTAGAATTAAAAATCTTTTTGAAAGATGTGAAATTAATCTTTCTCGGTCTAGACGAGAACAAATAATCCTAACCGTAAACTTGAACTTTTTAAATTCATCTCGTATTTTCTCCTTAAATCTTTTACAGTTTATCGTTCGCGAGCCATTAATTCCTGTCTCCTTGATATTGTTTTAAAATAATGATCGAAACGAAACGTACCAACTCGAACGAACGTTGACAAATAGGATTTACAAATTGTTCCGTTCGCGTACAGTTTTTGTGCATTGAAATATTCGGAATATGCATCCAAACTGTGGATTAAAATTATTCATAGATACGTGAGTTTGAAAGTTTTAGTACAAATATTTTGCCTATCAGAATTATAATTCACAGTTCTAAATATAGTATTCTCATTAATATTTCGTCTTTTTTTGCGTACCTATTTATTGAAATATCAAGAGATACGCATCGACAAAAATATCGGAAAAAGCTTTCTTATGAGACGTGTTAGAATATTTGCGCTCATCCTAAACTAACATCCTTGGACTAAGGGGACCCTGAAATCCGGGGATCTACGTAGGAGAGCTGGCTACTTCAGTTGTCATACAAGGTATAGTAAGTATCAGTATTTAGTATCCTTAGTAATAAATCATCTGACCTTTTCTTTGGTAGATTTGTAATTTTATTTGATAAATACCTACACACTGCAAAGAGCGTTTTGGGCACGCTCAGGTGCAGATATGCCTACCTCGGCTTCTTGTATTACAGCTGGCCCAACAATGACCTGATTATTTGTGATGTGCTGATATAAAATAAAAGATAATTTAAATGGGTTTGTACGACATCTACGGTAGCTATATTCAGTATTATTTGCTTCTACCTAGGTCCTAAAAGTCCCGTAGTACGTAAGAACAAAGTGCTTCTAGTCTGATACAAAAGCCTAAAAACTGACAGACTTCCGAATCTGAATATTAAAGAAAACCTTTCGGTCTCAGGGGTTGTAAGCTCTCTGTCTATTCTAGCTGGTGACGAAAACGTTATCAAATATCTTCAGGGTCCTTGGAGGAAGCACTTCAGTGTATGTAGTGTGTTCAATTTATCAAATTACTGTCACCGTCTTTAATAATAATAATAGTAAGTTAGATGTGTTGTCACTTGTCAAATAAATAATTAATCGCAATTTCGCAACAAATCACGGAATGTAAAACGTGACAAACCTCGACTCTAAAAAGAAGCACAGAAAAAGTTATAAGATCGCCAGTAGCAAGCTAGAGTCTTGTAGGTAATATTAAAATAGGTTTTTGAAAGATGTTTTTAAAAGCTATTTTAATATTACCAACAAGACCTTTTTTAAGATATTTAACATTACCTGCTAGACTCTAGTGGAAGACTTTACCTACCTCTACATGTGAGTTGAGATTTGGCATGTTTTACACTGTTAGGATTAATTATTTATTTCTGCAAAAACTGCCTTCACATTTTTCTTAAGTAATTGATATTTTTGGTCGCCGTGTGGTGCCGGCAGAGTAGAATAGCACCACCCCCTCTCTTCCCGTGGGGGTCGTAAGAGGCGACCGAGCAATAAACCTGACCCGACCGAGCAATAAAGATGACGGGCGTTGGATTTTCTGGGGGTCCGACGCTACCTCCGTGTATCCAGGGCCTCCAACACTACCACCAATCCTCTAGAGCGTTCAGCGGTACGTCCTGCTCTATGGTATCTGATGCTCCCCCCTGCCCTTCAAGGAATCCGAGGCAATCCTGCTGTTCAGACTGTCTGATGTTACCCCCCGTCCTTCAGGGTGTCCATTTACGGTGTCCAAGTCTATCCTCAAAAGATCAGAGGGAGGTACATTAAGTACCTCTCCACTCCTCGTTCCCCCGAACCACACGGGCACGGTAAGCCGTCGGTCCCGATTGCTCTCTATGATCACTTAGACGGCGGTCGTTACACAACCATGTTACAGGCCTGCTACTTGCAGTAGGTGGTTGAAAACTCTGATACCAGGGTCCATCGGCTCGTTGGGCGACTTGGTGTACCACTCGAAATGCAAAAAATGCCATAATACTAAACAAATCTAGGATTTCGGCCAAAATCCTAGTTTTTTGGCCAAAATCCTAGGTTTTTGGCCAAAAACCTGGATCAGCTTAGGACGATGGCCGAAGGAAGTCTACGATTCTGCCATATGCCGGCTTTTGGCCAAAAACCTAGGGTATTTCTAGATAAATTCCCGCTCCTTATCAAATAATCAAAAGTATGGTTGATAGCCCCGGGGTAAATAAAAAAACTTAAGGGGGATCGTTACGTCATACAAACTAAAATCTGAACTTCAACCGAGTTACACATTAGCTAAACAACAATTTTATCAAAAATTCTTTATGTGAGATGAGGAAGGCACACGTAAATATGTCGCAAAACTGCTTAACGTAAAAAATTATCAAGTATTTTCTCCACAAAAAAATTAAACGTGTTTATTGCAGTTGTAGCTCCATCTATGTTCATTAAGTGGCGACACGGTTTTTACAGAGAAATCTGATGGTTAAAAAATTATTTGTTTTATTTTGCGAAAATGTTATAAAAGCACGGGACTTCCCATCAAGTTTTTTAATCATAATTTTGTCTCATTTAAAGACGTAACTCCATTTAAATTTTGTATGGAAAACGATCCACCTTAAGTAGGCATCTGTGTAGTGTAGTCGCTACTTTACTTTTGTACCTAGATCCAACTTGTTTTCAAATATACAACAATAAACAAGTGAATTCAAAACCACGCGTTTTACCAATAGATTTAATTAAACTATTCGAAATTCGAATATTTGGATGATCGCTTTACAAACCGCAATGATTTACGATAGATTGCGGTCGGCGGCAAATCGCGTGGAATCTTATTCTGAAAAGTTTAATTTACCAGACAAAATTACAAAGACTAAAATCGCACCTATTCAGAAAAAGTTCAATTTAAACTTTACAGAAAGTCTAGACTAGAATTAAAAATCTTTTGAAAGATGTGAAATTAATCTTTCTCGGTCTAGACGAGAACAAATAATCCTAACAGTAAACTTGAACTTTTAAATTCATCTCGTATTTTCTCCTTAAATCTTTTACAGTTTATCGTTCGCGAGCCATTAATTCCTGTCTCCTTGATATTGTTTTAAAATAATGATCGAAACGAAACGTACCAACTCGAACGAACGTTGACAAATAGGATTTACAAATTGTTCCGTTCGCGTACAGTTTTTGTGCATTGAAATATTCGGAATATGCATCCAAACTGTGGATTAAAATTATTCATAGATACGTGAGTTTGAAAGTTTTAGTACAAATATTTTGCCTATCAGAATTATAATTCACAGTTCTAAATATAGTATTCTCATTAATATTTCGTCTTTTTTTGCGTACCTATTTATTGAAATATCAAGAGATACGCATCGACAAAAATATCGGAAAAAGCTTTCTTATGAGACGTGTTAGAATATTTGCGCTCATCCTAAACTAACATCCTTGGACTAAGGGGACCCTGAAACCCGGGGATCTACGTAGGAGAGCTGGCTACTTCAGTTGTCATACAAGGTATAGTAAGTATCAGTATTTAGTATCCTTAGTAATAAATCATCTGACCTTTTCTTTGGTAGATTTGTAATTTTATTTGATAAATACCTACACACTGTGTAACGTCCCTACCCTATGCACCCTAAAGAACCTATGCAGCTTTGCACCGCCGAAGAGTCCTAAGCTTAAAATAACCCTAACTACGAAAGTACTACAAAGACTCTATATCCAACCTACAACTAATCTCATAACTAGCTATACGATAAGCCTGCTAACCCTAAAACCGTCGACCTAATAATCAGAAGAATGTAATGTTCAGAAAACTCTACCTATCGCGTCCTACTAATCTCAGAAATGGCCAGTGAAATCGTCAGAGCAGTTAGGAACCTACGTTGCGATAACCCAGAATAGAATGAAGGAAAGCAGTCTCATTAACTCTACTTACTAATTTTATACCCAATCCGATATCCCTACTCTAAAAATTCCTAAAACAAAATACGCCATCAAAATGCTAAACATATTAAAAGGATCATGGAAGAACAGCTAAGTTTGAACTCTATAACTTGAATTGGAACTTTAACTATCATGATTTTGTTTTGTTTATTATTATAAAATGAGAATAATACTGTAAATAAATGTAGAGTCGATCTAAATAGTCGATTTCTAGCACTTAATTCGATAGAACAACAAGTGTTGGAAAGATTGCTTCATGGCTAAGTCTTATTGAATCTACTACTTTTGTAATGTACTACTTTTGTGAGTGAGAAGCTCATAACAATGACGGTATTCCCAAGGGAATACCGAGGTTCCACCACCGTAAATATAACCCCTCGAACCTTTCCTGACCACTCCAGGATTTTATAATAATAAAGCCAAAGGTGTGCAGTTTATGCATAAAATTTTGAATTTGGAAGAATTTACTACTGAGTCATCTTTTTCTCACATCAGTAGTTCACTGCCAAAAATAGGTATTTATTTACAACCTTCCAGTCTATATTTATGACTGACAAATGTTATTTATAAAACAAACTATGTGTCCATAAAAGGTAATGGTAAAATATAACCAAACTTTCTGATAGCATTCCATTTTTATTTTTTAGAATAGCTATAGAGGCACTGACTTCTTGGCCTAAGTTTAATTAATTCCAACATTACATACAAGTAAGCATCTGAATCTTAACATACTTTCAAGAAATTGAAAGCAATAATACTTTTTGTCTTTAGTACTATGCAAGTAATTCTATTACTTTAAGTCCAATGGTTGCAATAGAACCAGAAGGCTGATAATAAATATCAAAATTGTTTTGTGATAAACATAAATACATAAATATTTTTTTCCAAACTATTTACTTCCAAAGGTAGAAAACTTTACCATGAAACAAATAAGCCATTTAATATTGCAAAATTTTAAGCAAGTAATTCCAATTTGACAAGTCAAGAAATATTTGTAAAGCGGAACTATATTATTAGAATCCACTAACACTTGTCATTTGACTCTATTTATTAATCGAGCAAAAATACAAAGGTTCAAGAAAACTCTATCAAGATCTTCCCAAACTATAAATTCGAAAAGCTAATATTTTCAAATTATAACTGATCAAAAAGGTGTAAAATATGACTGAAAAGGATCATATTTAGTCCAACATCCAGCCATTAACAAAGTTCGAAATATCTTTTTATTTAAGTTCTAATTTAAAATGTTCAGCAATACTTTATTAAGTAGTGGTCTGATCTAGAACTTCACTACGATAAAAATTTCAAAGTTACTAGAAAGAAAAATAAATTTTCAAAGCGGATCTTATGAATCTCGGAAAACAAAAGTAATATATTTACAACTCAAAATTGCCCCAAAGATACTAAGGGATGAAATCCAGACATTATTTCAAATGTACAGAATCTCAGAAAATAAAAATGTTTTTTTCTTACAACTCACAGTTGCTAAAGAAAACTAAGGAATAAAATCCAGTCAATATTTCGAATTTGAAGACGATCGAAAATTAAAAATATTTTTCCTAAAACTCAAAGTTGTCCCAGAAAGATTAAGGATAAAATCCAATCAATGTTTCGAATCTATAAAAATCTCGATAAATAAAACTATTGTTTCTTACAAAGTTCCTACAAAAGGAATAAGGGATAAAATCCAGTCAAAGTTTCAAAAGTTCTCGGAAAACAAAAATAATATTTTTGTTACAAATCTAAGTTGCTACGAAATGACTACGGAATAAAATCCAGTTAATGTTTCGCAAGCGACGAAGAATCTCAAAATGTAAAAGTATTATTTACATCTCAAAATCGCCTAGGAAGACTAAGGAATTAATATCCAGTCAATATTTTGCAGGCGCTGAACAATCGACTACGATTTTCTAAGACCTACACAACGGCGCTCACTAGTCTGTCTTGTGATTTGCATTTTGCAATAGAAAATCAATACGAGAACGTAATAATAACAAAATTTCCAAAAATCTGATATTGATCTGAGACGGTTTCAGCAAGAAAAGTTCGTTTAGGCTATTTGAGAGATTTTTCAGATAATTGAACCGATCCGACTCTGAAAATATTTCAATACAAAATGTATGGCTAGAAGCAAAATTCGAAATTTTGAAGTCTAACTAACAGCTAGAGTCCGTCCACTGGTGGACATCGCCTCCCCAACGCCACTCTAACTACCCCCGACTCTCGGATTGGCGAGCGCAGTAGAAATTGTCTATAAAAATCAAAATATTTCAAAATTTTATCAGCTGAAAGTACCAGGAGAGCAGTAGTCCCTAGGAGATTGGCCTTTACTAGCCCCCATACAGAGTTATTTAAGTATTTATTCAATTTAAACCTGAAATTATTTGTATCGAGGTACCAGGTTAGTAGCATTCCGTAAGAGCTAAACATTTCCTAAGCCTCATACAAATCGCCTTTTGATGGTTCCGTGATTTAGTCCTACACGAAAATATTTTTCCTTTGCGATTGCTTGAGAAATGTATTGAATTTGATTTGAAAAACCTACTTGCAATTTCCTTTTCGAAACAAAAGGAATCTTACAAAAGAAACATTTTCAAACAAATGTGATTTTCTTTTAAGAAATTATCAATATTTTGACCCGACGGAAAAATCTTTAAATGTTCACAACTCCAACCGATCTGCGAATCAGATTGTACGAGTATGAAATTTATTAGAAGCAATTTCGAAACGCGATCAAACTAAAAACTCTATCTAGCTGCTACATCAGTCCACTGTTAGACAAGACCTTCCCAGTTGCGATTCTAGTTAATTTTGAAGCATTCCCGACTTGCGGAATGGCGAGTGCAGTAAAAAAAACGAAATAATTTGCTACCAAAGAAAATGAAAATACCAGGATCGCATATCTCCCCAGAAGCTGTTCTATGAAATCTAGTTGAGAATTTTCTTAGTTTTCCCTCCAAAGTCTGAAAGTGATTTTGTAAATTTAAAAATATCTACGCTACTTTCAATCCACTTTTGATATAAATAAATATTCTCAAACAAACATAATATTTCTGCAAATCGAAAGATTTCTTTTAATAATAAAATATTTTTAGAAAAAAACTAAACCGCCTTCAAGTGCTACTACGAAACTAAAAAGTAAAAAATAATTTGTTTATTTACACGAGATTCTCTCCGCCAACTTAAAACCAAAACTATACCAAAAATACCTACCTAACTATATTACAAATTCTTTATTTTGTAACCTTATACCTAGAAATGTACATAAATTAAATATTATATTTATAGAGCGCTTTGTTTGAAGTCGGTGCAAAGCCTAACTTCACTCGCTTTTCGTAATACAAATCTGTTTCAAAATTTTATCAATAGATGTCGCTGATAGTTTGTAAAACGCGGTAATGAAGTGTCATCATAAAAATATAAGAGCTTCAAAGGAAATAGTTTTCGTCGTATTGGAAAATTGTTTAAACTTTTATTTAAACCATAGTTCAATACATCTCGTTGCTCTTGTCTTGTCTTTCTCGTTGGTTTTCATTTTCGTTGGGTAGGCATTTGTTCGTTGGGTGGGTGCCCGTGGGTGGGTAAATTTTTTGGTAGGATTCGGTAAATTTTGTCGGTGTAGTGGATATTGACTGACACATTTTATGTGCAAGTCAATAGTCATTGCACCACCAATAATTCTGCACTCATTGTAGAAAAATAGTTTACCTATTCAATTAGGTAAATTATTTTCGACATTGCGGTGCAGTCGAAGGTGGGGTTGGGAAAGTCAGTGTTAAATATTGCTGAAATAGTCCTAAGTTTGATTGCGTTTCTGTCGCGGCTTTGCACCGACTTCAAACAAAGCGCTCTATAAATATAATATTTAATTTATGTACATTTCTAGGTATAAGGTTACAAAATAAAGAATTTGTAATATAGTTAGGTAGGTATTTTTGGTATAGTTTTGGTTTTAAGTTGGCGGAGAGAATCTCGTGTAAATAAACAAATTATTTTTTACTTTTTAGTTTCGTAGTAGCACTTGAAGGCGGTTTAGTTTTTTTCTAAAAATATTTTATTTGTTTCTTTTTAGTGGTGTAAATATAATAAAAAAAGAAAATTAGCTGGCGTAGGTGGGAACATAATGGGGAGGCCTTCGCAGAGTGCGTCTCGTATGAGACAGCGCCGCACACAAGAGTCTCAAGAAGATAAAGAATTGCGCCTAGAGCGCAACAGAGAAAGAAATAGAGCACAACGTCTTAAAGAATCTTCCAAAGACCGCGAAGAAAGGCTTTCTCAAATGCGAAACTATTCACAAACAAGATTGTCGAAAGAGACTACGGAACAACGTGAACATCGGTTGTCGCTTGTTCATGAACGGCTGTCAAACGAATCAGTTGAGGAACGTGAACATCGCTTGTCGCTTATTCATGAGCGGCTGTCAAACGAAACGCCTGAGCAGCGCGAGCATCGGTTGTCGCTTATTCATGAGCGGCTGTCAAACGAAACGCCTGAGCAGCGCGAGCGTCGGTTGTCGCTTATGCATGAGCGGCTGTCAAACGAAACGCCTGAGCAGCGCGAGCGTCGGTTGTCGCTTATGAATGAGCGGCTGTCAAACGAAACTCCTGAGCAGCGCGAGCGTCGATTGTCGCTTATGCATGAGCGGCTGTCTAACGAAACTCCTGAGCAGCGCGAGAATCGATTGTCTTTAGCTAGGCAGCAATCTGCTCAAGTTCTACTTAACGAAACAGAAGATGAGAGGGCGATTCGTCTCAATAGATTCGTAGGCAACAGAAGACTAGAGAATGCTGAACAATTCCAGTCAGCAATAAATGTGTTTGCTGACGTAGCTTGCAAAATATGCAATAAAATGATATACCCACAGCAACGTACAAGACTGCCAACTACGAATTTAGATAATTTACTACCAGTTGAATTAGTCGCTTTAGGTACTGTTGTGGCATGTACGCGTTGTGCAAATAATATTAAAAAAAGAAAAGTACCGGCTCAATCATATTGGAACAAGATGACCGTAACAGAAATACCTCAAGAAATTGCCAATTTGACTGAGATTGAAAAGAGATTTTTGTTGCGGATTGTTCCATTCTTAAAAATAATTCGTTTACAAAACCAGTTCAGTCAGGATTGGTGTAAGGGGCAAGTTGTTCTTTTTGCAAAGGATATTGTAGAATTGGCTGAGCAACTTCCCCTTGCACCACAAGATGCAGGCCTAATTTTAGTCACCGAAAATTTGGAGAATTTAGAAAGATCAAGAGAATTCCAGGTTGACACATCAAAATTAAACGAAGCATTGCGTTGGCTGCTAGTTAATAATGCGCTGTACAGAGACGTTCGTATATCATTTCCTGATGTTATAGATCTATCAGTAATAACACAGATTGCCGAGGTACCCGAAAATATTATTCAGCCAGATCCAAACGATCCACTAATAGAGCCAAGACCAAACATGTTTACTAATATCTTGGAGGAAGGCTAGGTATGGAGACGCTATACGAAGAGCTTCCCCTCTGTCACGGCCTATGCCCACTTGGGCTTATCTTACTACAAAAACCAGTTGCTGTCAGATCTTTTACTAGAACGAGTCCAGTCGCGCATGTCAAATGAGCTCCGATAAAAAGCCGAATTGTAGAGATAATAATGCCTTTAAAAATATGTAAAAATACAAATTTACAACAGAACAATATCACTTTTCATCTGAAAGTATTCCTCCAGTACAATATCACTAAATAATATATAAAATTAGCGATTGAAAATTGTACATAAGTGTTGCCAGTAAGTCGTACAAAATGTCTGATGTGGAGTTTTTTTGTAGGTGGATCTACAATAAAATAATTGTATTTTGTTCCTTTTGTTATTATTTTGTGTCGAACAATGGCGTTAATCATAGTATCGTTAATTTACAAATAAAGATTATAATATTCCACCATATAATAGGTAACAATTAACGATCTTAGTTTATTGATGCCTTTAAAAACAGTAAATAGCTTGCTAAGTAAGATTAGAATGTTAGTTTGGGATTGTTCTACTTATTCAATGATGGTCATTTCCAGTCGATATTCAATGAAAAAACGATAATTTTAACTTGAAGTATCGAGCCACACTCAACCCAAGCTAGTGCAGTGACCCAAGTAATACAAAACGTCGATACTTTTTCTATCGCCATAGTTACAAACCTATACTATGTAAAGACGGTCTGTACCGAAAACTTTGCAGGCATGATCAGATTATGAAATTGAACAACTTTTACTATGGATTTTGGGAAACCCTGATTTTGTTCGAGTTTCATTGAAAATTAATGTCAGTCTCAGCTGATCGGGTGACATCGGATGTCAGCCGACGTGGCGCAATGGCTATAGTCCTGCAAGTTCGTGCGCGACCCTCCCTAGGGGTGACAGACGTTGGGAGGGGAGATGTCAGCGGGTAGCGGGAGGTGTAGCGGGGAATATTAAAATGACGTGCTTACTCGCCCCCCAACCGTCTGTACTCCGCAGGAAGGTCGCGCACGAACCTGACGGACTATAGTCCGACTGCCTGTTCAATTCACTTAGACGGCTGTCGTTACACAACTATTTCAAAGGCCTGCTTCATGCAGTAGGTGGTTGAAAAGCACTGGCACCAGGGTTCATCAGGTCGTTGGACGTTTTGGTGTCCTTTAAACTGTTTAAGTGCGACATTTTAACTTTAATTACATATATAAAAAAGGATTTCGCACTTACCTACTTCTTATTACATCGCGGTTTCGCGACCGTTTCGGTCCAGTCGGTGGTCTTTTATCAGCCGGAGTGCTCAGACAAAACACGAATATTTGAAAATTTACTTTATAAATATTTGTGTCCGGTGGAAATCGAACCCACGAGCCTCGGCGTAGAAGACAGATAGATAGTCGAAGTTATTATGTATGACTTGTTGTATAGATGGTTTTTTAGTAAATTCCCTTACATAATATCCTATGATACTTAATGATCAGTAAATAGAAGGTAGGTATTGCATTGATTGTACCTACATAATTGTATTATCTGGTCTATGGGGAAAGAAATTCATATTTTGGTTAATTTATACCTTATGCAATATTTAAAATGATGTTATTGCGCCTATATTTCTATTTACTACAAAATCCTATTCTCAAGAACTAAGTTGCTTTTGAAAATGCAATAATATGACACAATATTGAGTAGACTGATGTAATTAATCGAAAGGTCAAGTATCGATATTGTCGATTCCAACACTAGCTTGATTTGACAGCTTTACCTCTCCCCCCGCAAAAAATGGCAGAAATATTTGTATAGAGTAAAGTAGCTATGACGACTCCCCTCGGGCCGGAACGGGACGGAAGATGCTCGAAGACTAATATAGATGAAGATGTAGCTATATTACGAGGATCTTTTCATCAAGGGCATGACAGGTTTAGCCCAGAATCACGCGGTAAGCAATGTACAGCCATTGCAGCAGTCGCTTGCGCTGCTTTTAATCTGCTCGATCCCAAAACGTGGTGTAAAAGTGACATAGACTACATAGTTATATCGGGAGATAATTATTATCGCGAGTGTATTGTTGCTCGGCTTAACCCGGACGAGCGCGAGGTAAACCCCGAGTATTTAGCTGTAAGAGAGCTGCTTCCAAGATTTGTTTTCGACAGGAAGGCTGTTAACCTGTGCGTCAATCATGAAACAGCATTTGATGGGCATTTTGAGAACGACAATAGCAGCGACGGTTTTCCCAACTTAAAAAATGCTTTGGTGCAGTTTTTTGCCGGAAATTCTAACAAAAATGGACTGTTAACTTGCAATTCTGTCACAGTTGCTGTGCATTGCAAAATTGAATCTGGAACGCCTTCTTTTTGGCTATTCGATTCCCATGCCCGCGGTGCTAAAGGATGTAGAGCTCCGTCAAGGGGTACGGCTTGCTGCATGCGTTTTAGCTGTGTAGAAAAGTTGTATACAATTTTAAAACGAAATTTATACATTTCAAATAAAAATTCTATGAACTCCATTATGTGCAACGTTTATTCATTAACACCTATAGAGATATCAGTAGAAAGAGAACAGTTAGAAAATCAGTCAAATCAGCCAATTAATGAAAATCTAGCCCAAACTATCCAAGATCTGAATAATATGCCACTGTCAGAGCATCCAACCCAATCCCAAGACGTGAACTCAATTTGGTCTGTTCCGGTAGATGGACAGGCAATGATTGAGGATTTGGCGCAAAGTATACAAGATCTTAATAATATGCCGCTGTCAGGTAATTCAGTCCAATCTCAAGATATTAGCTCAGCTTGGCCTTCGGCAGATGGACAGCTAATAATTGAGAATTCGACCCAAAGTGCCCAAGATTTCAATCGTGAAACGATCTCTGGTAATCGAAACCAGGGTAACAGTACAACTACAATTAATACAGCGACCCGCTATGTATATACAACAAACATGCTTCACGCTATTGATGAAGGGGTTCCTGATTTGAACAGTGTTGTTTCTGTAAATGAAAATAATACAGAAACTAATGTGAGATTAGCAGAAATAACCCGCAAAACCGCCCCTCCTTTAAATTTAGAACGAGAGCGAAGAATGGAGGAATTAGGTTGGTATTTTTTGTTTCCTGATGGAAAAAACGGGTTTGGTGAAGAAAGAGACATTCCAATAACACCTTTGGACTATTTTCAAACAAGAGTGATGGGTTCAGAATCACGATTTCAGAGAAATGATTACCTTTTCTTTGCTTTATCTGTAGTAGAATACTACCGAGCTAAATCAAGCGTTTCTGTGTCTTGTAGAATGCGACAAGGTCACGGTGAACGTACACCACAAGGCCTGGTAGAGAACATGCACCTGACTATGAGGAATATAAGAGGTTCAGCTTCTTATTGGAGACGTTGTTGTTCAGAATTGATTGCTATGGTTAGGAGTCTGGGAGCCCCTACTTGGTTTATGACTTTTTCTTGCAATGATTTAAATTGGCCAGATATGACTAAAGCGTTACTTATTGCTGCCGGTATTGATTTGAGTAACGCTGAAGATTTGTCTTTTCCAGAACGTTTAGCATTGGTTCAAAAGTATCCAGTAGTAGTTGCACGCCAGTTCAATGTACGAGTGAACGCTTTGATGCGTTTTTTGAGAAATAATGACACTTGCTTAGGCGGCCCTGTTGTGGACTATTGGTATCGTATAGAATTTCAGAACAGAGGCAGTCCGCATTTACATATGTTGTTGTGGTGTGATGGTATTCCAGATTTTTCTACTACGGAAGGCATAGCAGTCATTGACAATGTTGTATCGTGTTCCCTGAACGCTAACGATCCACGACTGTGTAGTTTAGTAGAAAATGTTCAAATACACAAACACACTACCACCTGCTACAAAGACCGCAATGTCAGTTGCTGTCGATTCGGGTTTCCTAGAGAACCAGCAGACATCACGACTTGTTTAGGTCCCGATGAAGCACTGTCCAATAACGGCCGATTTTGTGTTATAAAAAGAACAGCTTCCGAGACCATGGTTAATAATTACAACTCCGAACTCCTTTCTTTATGGGAGGGAAATATGGACATACAACCATGTGGTAATGTTACAGCTGTCGCGTACTATGTGGCGAAGTATGCTAGTAAGTGTGAGCCACATGATACGGGAGAAGTTGTCCGGGAAGCTGTTACGAAAGCAAAGAGAAGCGGAGGCACCATATGGAAACAGTTATTTGCCGTCTCAATGGCAATTCTTTCACAGCGTTTAGTTAGCGCCCCCGAATGTGCATATCGTCTTACCCATCTTCCACTTAAAATGAGTAGCCGCAAAGCAGTTTTCGTAAACAGCTGTAAACCGGAAGAAAGATTTCGGCTTTTGCGTTTTGACGGAGATGAAACAGCTATATACAACAACATTTTTGACCGTTATGTGCTCATAGTAGGGTCTGTGACTTTTGGAAATGTATGGAAAGGTGACGATTTTTGTTTAAGTGAAATTTCGATATGGGGCCTTGTAGAAGACATCAATCTAAGGTTTTTGAGCCCGGTTACCAAACTCCAGCACGTGGTGGGGGGGAGGGGGGGGCGTTCAAACTTTCGCGTTAACGCGCTTCAGTAAAAAAAATATGTGGCGTTGGCTTTACATACAATTTTGATTTTGGTATCAATTTCTTATAAATCGAGGATGTACCTTTCATTTTTTGTATCAAAATACCTATATTTCTTACGAGAAATATGAAATAAATTGAAATAAATGAAAAAAATCTGCAAAGATTTGTAATTTTTTTCATTTGACAGGCTATATCTTTAAAAGTATATATGAATAAGTCATAAATAAAAAATATTATCAGTTAGTCTTATTATTTAAATTTATGAAACCATACACAGTAATGCCAATATTCGAAGAAAAAACTCCCAAAAAAAATAAGAACCGTGCCTACTTCAATGTGTACCCGTACGGACCTACTGCAATGTTTACCGCATAACATTTTTCATCTTCCTGAAAAAGCGTTACAGAGTTATTATTTGTAATGTAATTTATTATAATAAATAAAGTAGACGTATCTACACTAATATAATAAAGAGGAAAGATTTGTTTTTTGTATGTACGTATGTAATCGATAAACTCCGGAACTACTGAACTGAATTCAAAAATTCTTTTACCATTAGAAAGCTACAATATTTCAGAGTAACATAGGCTACTTTATAGTACGGGAAAATATCTTATTCCCACGGGAAAACGGTTAGCAGCGGGAAAACCGTTAAATTTAGCTGATATTACCCAAATTATCCACAGCACTTGACCGATCTTCGAGAAATTCATCACTGATATTGCTAGCATATCAAAAAAGGGCATGAACTACGTTTTGTCAGACCTTGCTAAGCATGATGGTCTGCTTCTGCTGGCACATGGTCATCGAGGGTCTGGAGTACTTGATGTAGATGACCAGCATCTCATCCAAACAATAAGAAATACGGTAAAGGCTTCGAAGTAAAAGTTGTTCAGCACGTCGGGCTGCTTCTGCTGGCACATGGTCATCGAGGGTCTGGAGGATCTGATGGATTTGGTAACGGATACAAAGTAAAAGTTGTTTAGTATGACGGGATGCTTCTGCTGGCACATTGTCATTTAAGGTCTGGAGTACCTGATGTAGACCACCAGCATTCCATCAGAATTATTTGAGTTACGGTATTGACTTCAAAATAAAAGTTGTTAATCATTGCTATTTTTTGGCACTTAGATATTGATGATGTTAGCGTATCTAGTATGGAACACCAGAAGCCTAGCACAACTGAAAGATATATGTGCAAGGCTTCATAGAAAAGGTTTTTAAACATGACATTTCCACGGGAAAACAGGTAAGTAGCAGCGGGTGAAGCCGCTGGGCGGGTTGTTAGTCTACACTTATATAATAAAGAGGAAACCTTGGTTTTTTTGTATGTATGTAATCGATAAACTCTGAAACTACTGGACCGATTTCAAAAAATCTTTTACCATTAGAAAGCTACAACATTCTTGAGTAACATAGGCTACTTTTTACCACGGGAAAATTCCTCATTCCTACGGGGAAACGGCTAACAGCAGGAAAATCGGGAAATACAGCAGATATTACCCAAATTAGCCAAAACGCTTTACAGATCTTCGCGAAATTTGGCACTGATGTTACTAGCATATTAAAGAACACAGTATAGCAGTGCTCCTTGTGCCCTCCATCAGGTACTCCAGATCCTCAAGTTCTGACAAAACGTAGTTCATGCCCTTTTTTGATATGCTAGCAATATCAGTGATGAATTTCGCGAAGATCGGTCAAGTGCTTTGGGTAATTTGGGTAATATTAGCTAAATTTAACGGTTTTTCCGCTGCTAACCGTTTTCCCCTGGGAATAAGATATTTTCCCGTGGTATAAAGTAGCTTATGTTACTCTGAAATATTGTAGCTTTATAATGGTGAAAGCATTTTTGAATTTAGTTCAGTAGTTCCGGAATTTATCGATTACATACATACATACAAAAAACAAAACTTTCCTCTGTATTATATTAGTGTAGATACGTCTACTTTATTTATTATAATAAATTACATTACAAATAATAACTCTGTAACGCTTTTTCAGGAAGATGAAAAAGTTATACGGTAAACATTGCAGTAGGTACGTACGGGTACACATTGCAGTAGGCACGGTTCTTATTTTTTTTGGGAGTTTTTTCTTCGAATATTGGCATTACTGTGGGTGATTTCATAAATTTAAATAATACTGATAATATTTTTTATTTATGACTTATTCATATATATTTTTAAAGATATAGCCTGTCAAATGAGAAAAATTACAAATCTTTGCAGATTTTTTTCATTTATTTCAATTTATTTCATATTTCTCGTAAGAAATATAGGTATTTTGATACAAAAAATGAAAGGTACATCCTCGATTTATAAGAAATTGATACCAAAATCAAAATTGTATGTAAAGCCAACGCCACATATTTTTTTTACTGAAGCGCGGTAACGCGAAAGTTTGAACGCCCCCCCCTCCCCCCCACCACGTGCTGGAGTTTGGTAACCGGGCTCAAAAACCTTAGATTGAGGTCCTCTACACGGCCCCATATCGAAATTTCACTTAAACAAAAATCGTCACCTTTCCATACATTTCCAAAAGTCACAGACCGTACTATCAGGCCTGACGAGCTAGAGAACATAAGTCTAGCTGAATTTGCCGTTCGTTATGAGACTGTATCTTCTGCAACGTGGGTTGATGATGACGGTGACATAGAGCTGAGACATGCTGAAAACCAAACTTTAAGGTATATTAAATTGAGAGACAACTCACGAATGCGCATCCGCAACAAACCCGCAGTATTACGCACGCGCTATTATACTCTGAACAGTGACAAAGAGGCATATTATTATAATCTAATTGTTTGTCACATACCATTTAGAGAAGAGAGTGAACTTCTTTTAGAAGAAGAATCAGCAGAGGAATGTTTTCTAAGGCGGCAAGGCGACTTAAGACCGCTCCACAATGGCGTTAGCTCTGAGGAATTTGCGCATGCAGAACAAGTTATACAACAGGCACTGGCCCAAGCAGCTGCGTTAAATGCTGTGTTAAATAGGCCTACCGATGGGCAAAATGAGCCGTTTATATGTGCTGACGAAATTTTAATAAATGATCATGATAATTACGTGGATGATATCGATCAACGTGAAGTAATGCCAGATGATGTATTCTTTACCAATTTACGCGGGTTGAACGTTCAACAAAACAATTTATTTCAAAAGATTACACAAGCCATTCGGAGCGACCTGAACGGCGATGAAGACAGATTGTTGCTTTTATTACCGGTGGTGCAGGAAGTGGCAAGTCTTTTGTTCTGAAATTGTTGGTAGAGCATATCAAGCGCTGTTACGCTCCTACAGTAGATTCTTTACTTAACCCGATTTTCGTGGAAGTAGCATCATTGACTGGAGTAGCCGCTCGTCAAATATTTGGTAAAACCCTACACACCGTGTTTTATTTGCCGATTGAAAAGGGAAATACTAGGGCTTACACTCGCATGACTGGTCACAAATTAGAACAAGAAAGGCGAAAGTGGCGTCATATTCATTGGTTAATTATCGACGAAATCTCTATGGTGTCGTACGAAAATCTACGTATGATTCACCTGAGACTACAAGAGTTTAAGAATAACGAACTTTTATTCGGAGGGTTGAACGTCCTACTCTTCGGTGACATAATGCAGCTGCCACCAGTGAAGGGAAATTGGTGTTTCATACAACCAGCATGGTGCTCGGGAGAGGTCAATTTGTGGCATAAATTTTCTTTTTGCGAATTGACAATAAATATGAGACAGCGAAATGACCATGATTTAACCGATCTTCTTAATCATTTACGATTCGGAGAGCTGACAACATCTGAATTAGAATTGTTGTGTGAAAGACGAAGGATCCCGTTAACTGGAGACTTTGCGGATGGTGCCGTGGTACGCATCTTCCCTACTGTTAGACAAGTAGATGAATACAATAGGAAAATGACAGCTGCCAGTGCAGCATCAAACCGGATATACAGAATACACGCGATTGATGAGTCACGTGAGCCAGCAACGTACGGTAGAAGGCCTCCAGAGAATGTTATTCCCAGCGACGTTAACAACTGTGGTGGTCTTTTACCGACGATACTTTTAGGTATCGAATCTCGCGTTATGCTGAGAAGAAATATTGCCGTTTCAGATGGGCTCGTAAATGGAGCTATGGGTGTTATCAAAGGTTTCAAATGGCCAGCATTACGCCGAGATCAGTTAGAAGATGGTGAAATGCCCGACGCTGTCCTAATTAAGTTTGATGACGAAACGATAGGTAGCAGATCAAAAGATGGAAACGGCTTTGTATCTATTCCGCCAATGTGTGCTACGTTTCAAGCATCTAGAGGCTATGGTAACGTTGAGCGTCGAATGCTGCCTCTTATTTTAAGCTGGGCTGTTACCGTGCACAAATTGCAAGGTACGACCCTCGACAGAGCGGTCATCGATTTAGGGAAAAAGAATTTCGCTAAAGGACAGGTATACGTAGCTCTCAGCAGAGTCAAAACTATGGACGGGATAGCTCTATCTGATTTAGAACCCTCTAAACTGTTATCAAATCCCCACGATGAACGAGCATTATTAGAAATGCAGCGATTGAGAAATCTTACTTCTGAAGAAAGGTAGACCGTTGTCCGGTTCCTACCTGTTCTGAGTTACGATCTACCTCTATAGGTAGGGTAATATAAATATAGGTATTCTAGGGCATTTTGTAAACTATTCTGCTAGTTACTGCGGTACCTATAGTTTGACTAGATACTAAAGTAGGCACCTGAACGTTATTTTAGTCCGAGGTTTCAGAAGGCAGTATTAGTACACAACGTTGTAGTCACCATCCCTTCGCTTTTTTGTCCTCAAAATGACTTCCCGCTTAAGTGGTGAGATCATAACTCATCATCTTCCTGCCCTTATCCCAATTACCTGGGGTCGGCGCAACACGTTTCGTTGAACACAAAAATCGTGTTGCAAAGGATTTGGCTTAATTTTACGACCGGCCGCCTACCAGACGCCAACCCTCCTTGGGAATGCTTTTGTGGTGGATTAACCGCCACCATACGGTTGGCCCTGGATGTTTGGGTCGGGTTTATCCTCAGTCGCCTCTTACGACACCCACGGGAAGAGAGGGGGTGGTGCTATTCTACTCTGCCGGCACCACACGGCATTCTACTCTGCCGGCACCACACGGCATACTCTGCCGGCACCACACGGCATACTCTGCCGGCACCACACGGCATACTCTGCCGGCACCACACGGTGGTGAGGTCATAACTCATAACTATTAGATATTATTAGATATAAAACTCTTTTTAGCTGGGCATCTTTGACAGATGTTTGGCAGGCAGTCATCGGGCAGTTGTTATTATGTTGTTTCAAATATGCCTCGAAATATGATGTTTTTATCGAATTCTCGTGAAACCGTTCATCAGATCCTGACTTGATGACTATGGGACCATCTGGAAAGTGTACCCTTTCAAACAAAAAAAGAATTTTCCAAATTGATAAAGGCGTCTTTGAGTAATCGGTGAACATACATAAAAAAAAAAAAAAAAAAAAAAAAGTTCGCGGCGAATTGAGAACCTCCTCCTTTTTTTGAAGTCGGTTAAAAATGCTCATCAAACATTTAGCCGCCTGAAATATTTTTTTGAAATCTTGCAACGAAAACGAGTCGAACTTTCTCGAATCTGTTCAAAAGATTTGATCTTCCAGAAGTCTAGTTGATAATTTTCCTACGATTTTGCCTCCAAAACCCGAAAAGTTTACTGAAATTGGTTTTTGTAAATTACTCAGACCTATGCTACTTCCAATTTACTTTTCGATAAAAATGAATCTAGTCAAACAAACAAAATATTTCCGGAATAGTAAGTTTCTTTAAGAAAATTGCTTAAAATCTCTTAGCCGCCTGAAATGTTTTTTTGAAATCTTACAACGAGAAAGAATCGAACTTTCCCGGTTCTGTTCAAAACTATTTGATATTTTGTTACTTTTAGAAATAACTTTTCATGACGATTTGGCTCCATTTTAGCCCTGCTCTAGACTTTGATAAAAACATTTTGTCAAAAACTTCCAACAGAATTTACTTTTCCCGCGCAAAATGTTACGAAACTTTAAATATGGAAGTTCCCACGATTGTGTTTTTACAAAATAGATCCTAAATGGGTTTACCTAGCTCATCATACGTTTTGTGGAAAACTTCAAACTAAATTTTACTTTTCCCGCGCGAAATATTTTGTAACTTACAACATTCAAAGTTCCCACGATTGTGATTTTTGCAAAATAGATCCTAGATGGATTTACCTAGCTCATCGCCCCAAGATTTTCCTAGTCTAAAATATTGAAGTCAATAATATGGTCTGTCAGTTTGTATGGCGTCAAACTACATCGATCGTTTGTGCAATTGATCGAACCTAATCTAAAAATGGGAGTACGGAGTGGCAAAGTCCGATTTCCTAGATTTACCTAGTGCCCCTAGAGCCCTACTTTCCCTAAATATTCAAACACATTATTCATAGAGTTTACTGTATCGTGATTTTTGATACACAAACCCACAAAACAATGCATCCGAATCCTATGACAAACACGTCCAATCCCTCCAAAATCCAAAAATCCCAATATTTATTTAGAAAATTATTGCGCAACTCATCTAGACCAGGTTTTTTTTATATTCCACCCCGTCAATCGAATGAATCTCACAATAATTTCCCTTATTTCAAGCTAGCGATTCGATGCGGGACTAGGTTTTCTTTCGTCTGCCCAGTCGCTGACCGAAACAACTAACTTTAACCTTATTTAGATTTGCAAAAGTCTCAACTAAATATTTTATAATCCAGCCAAGGACGTTTGCAAAGCTATTCCTAACCAAAAATTGTGGAGACAGCTCAGCCCGTACTAAGTAAGTACCAGCCTATGACATTCCAAAATTTTTATCAAAAACAAAAATATTATTTCGATCGAAATGAATTTTGCCCCAAGCTAATACAGGTACGTGTTTATCGAGAGAGAACTAAAGCTAGAATGAATTCCCGCCAAATCGATTGTATGGCTTATATAGGGTTGCCTTTATTCTTTTTAATGAGGAAAGCAAAGGCTTTCCGAATTATACAGCCATAATTTCTGCAAAACATTAATTCAAATTTCGAACACGTTCGTCTAGCCGAGCCTCGAGCCGAGCCCCGTCCCATACTTTTTAAAGAGTAAAAGCGATGCGCAAAGGCAATTCAGCTATACAGCCTTATCATCTTTAATGCCTTTTGCCCCGCTCAAGTAGGTACCAGGGTTGCATTAGCGCCTAGGAAGTAAGTATTGAATCGAAATCCAAAGTAATTTCGTTCAAATACCGAAATATTTAGTAAGGAAAGTACCAGGGCAGCATACTGCCGTAGGAGATTATTGAAATAATTTACTATGGACTTGCTAGAAGCCGTAGAAATTGCTATTTTGATGCGCCCGCGTCTACTTCCATACATTTTCATAGAGCCACGCTCTATCAAGATAATATTTAGATGAATATTGACAATCCACGCCTATTCTGACCCTTCAGATCAGTTTTTTGCGTGTAATACTCTACATATTTGTGACGTAAGTGAAAAGCTCTACAAATGGAGAGGCTATTCACTACAACTGCAAAGAGCGTTTTGGGCACGCTCAGGTGCAGATATGCCTACCTCGGCTTCTCGTATTACAGCTGGCCCAACAATGACCTGATTATTTGTGATGTGCTGATATAAAATAAAAGATAATTTAAATGGGTTTGTACGACATCTACGGTAGCTATATTCAGTATTATTTGCTTCTACCTAGGTCCTAAAAGTCCCGTAGTACGTAAGAACAAAGTGCTTCTAGTCTGATACAAAAGCCTAAAAACTGACAGACTTCCGAATCTGAATATTAAAGAAAACCTTTCGGTCTCAGGGGTTGTAAGCTCTCTGTCTATTCTAGCTGGTGACGAAAACGTTATCAAATATCTTCAGGGTCCTTGGAGGAAGCACTTCAGTGTATGTAGTGTGTTCAATTTATCAAATTACTGTCACCGTCTTTAATAATAATAATAGTAAGTTAGATGTGTTGTCACTTGTCAAATAAATAATTAATCGCAATTTCGCAACAAATCACGGAACGTAAAACGTGACAAACCTCGACTCTAAAAAGAAGCACAGAAAAAGTTATAAGATCGCCAGTAGCAAGCTAGAGTCTTGTAGGTAATATTAAAATAGGTTTTTGAAAGATGTTTTTAAAAGCTATTTTAATATTACCAACAAGACCTTTTTTAAGATATTTAACATTACCTGCTAGACTCTAGTGGAAGACTTTACCTACCTCTACATGTGAGTTGAGATTTGGCATGTTTTACACTGTTAGGATCAATTATTTATTTCTGCAAAAACTGCCTTCACATTTTTCTTAAGTAATTGATATTTTTGGTCGCCGTGTGGTGCCGGCAGAGTAGAATAGCACCACCCCCTCTCTTCCCGTGGGGGTCGTAAGAGGCGACCGAGCAATAAACCTGACCCAAACAGCCAGGGCCAACCGTATGGTGGCGGTTAATCCACCACGGTTAATCCACCACAAAAGCATTCCCAAGGAGGGTTGACGTCTGGTAGGCGGCCGGTCGTAAAATTAAGCCAAATCCTTTGCAACACGATTTCGGGTTCAACAAAACGTGTTGCGCCGAACCCAAGTAATTGGGAATGGGCAGGAAGAATTGATATTTTGGTCAAAAATTATAATGTAACCACAACGTTGTACCTCACCACCACTGTTCTTATACGGACCGATTTCCATTTTTATGTCTCTCCCGGCTGGGTCAAATTATATACAGATAGAAATGTAAATTACCTATATCCAATTATGTATGTAAAGTTGCTTTACGGAATTGTTTCCAGAGGTGGGTTGGGATGATGCAATTTGGTTCTAATTTCCATAATCCTTGAAAGGTCCGAACGCGGGAATTTGAACATTACCTTTCCACTGAGAAAAATATTCAAACGTAATGAAAGTACTTAGATGATCTGAAACGAAGGTGAAACAACCTGGACTTTTCGCCATCGGTACTTCGGCACTCATCGCTTTAGCTTAAATGCTGACTAAGTGAAGACAATGTAAGTAAGTTTACCTACTTTACGCAACTTACCTATACGTACTTGTTTTTGGTAGATTGCTTAGCCCACTACGTTTTGGCTGGTGAACATTTATCTGATAATGACAATGAGTGATACTTGTTCAAACCACATTTTTTTTGTCCTTACATACCTAAGTGTTGACTTGAGATGTCTGTGTCCGATGAGCGGTTTAAAGAATGTTCCAAAAATACTGAAGTTTACATGGCTGAATTGCTTACTCTACCACAAAATGGAAAAAGAGTTTGAAAAACAGTAATTTTGTCACAATGTTCAGAATTACCTTTTTACTCTTTTAGGTTGTCCTCATTTGTCCAAAAGCTGGTTAATGTAAACATTTTCTGATCCTGTGCAAATATTACATGCCATGCACGAGCTTCCGGGGCCAGGTCCGACTTAATTACGGGCACTCTTATGATGGACGGCGTTCTCGGATGAATACTAAGTGAATGTATCTGTATGATTTACACGAGCCTTCTGCAATCGGTTTGATTTTACTAGAGCTTGAGCCAAATAAATCTGGATAAAAGTTCATTACCTATCCCGCGTCGCTCGTGGCGCGTCGATACTCGAAAAACTCGGCATCGTTCATCATGACGTGATATCTGAAGATAGGGCTGGATCAGTCACAGAGGACCAAAACGTCATTTGTCTGTGGGATCAGTGAACTTTTATCCAGATTCATTTAGTTCAATCATACATAGGTACCTATGGCCATATCTGTCGATTGCGTGCATTGTTCATTATGTCAAATTAGTATGAAGGTGACTACGCGATTGGTCAATTTGACACGGAGATATCTAACCACTTTTCATTTTCCGCATGTCTTATATTTGGATAAATTGAACTTTATCTTTTATAAAAAATTATGTTTGTAGGACTTGACTTACCACCTTTTTTGTTTCTTAGCAGATTTCTCGTGGTATTTTATAACTTTTAAACCGTCTACATTCATAGATCGTGGCAAATTGTACTTACCTAGTCCTGGGCCTTTACTTACCAGAAATATCATACAACGTCATATTACAATAGATCTTCCTTACGTTGCGGAAAATTTATGGTATGTGTAGCGTAAAGAGCAAGTCCGGGTTTTATTCAAGGCAATTTTTATATTAGGCGCCTGGAGGGAGCCGGGGGCAGGTCGCAATGCGTCTTACGTGGCGAAATGGCGTTATGAATCTTAAGTAGGTAGATCCTATAGACTTATTGAAATCAGGCTCTTTCTTCTTTGTTTTTTCCCACATTGAAATTTTATAATCTCAAATTATATAGGTTCTTAATGTGGGCTTAGGTAATTAATGCTTTTACGAGATTAAAATACTTATAATACATTATACCTACTTAATATGGGCCTGAAGACCCAACCTTCTTCTTGTTCAGCTTGTTATTTTCATCATAAATGCAGATATGTAGAAAAATACAGGTTATTATTTCAGAAGCATCGTCTGCACGCCAAGCATGTCAAAGATATACAGTAAAAATGAAAAAAGTTCTCTAAGAAAAATGACGTGAGTAGCTTATTTCACAATACACTAGCTGAATTGCTTGCTTGCTTGAAGCCATAAATAGAAGAAGAAGAAAATTTATAAATTAAAAATAATATAGCACTGTAAGTAAGTGCATTAAAAATCCCAATAGTTACAAGAAGATAATTGCCTCAAAAATATCTAAAGAAGAAATTGACGTCCCTACCACAAATTAGGAAAACGGCGCGCGGGCGCCTTTACCAGATGGCTCACTCAGTACTAGCGACGATTTTGACGCTTACTGACGAAAACTGGAATAAACCGGAATCTCAGGGGAAGTCAAGGTAAATAAGAAGATGGTTGACACGAATGTCATATTTATTGGATTTAAAATTGGCTCAGAATCATACGACGTTCTTTGTCAGATTTTACTGTTTTGACGTTTTTATATTTAGAGATTTTTGACAGTAGCAACCCTGGCTATGTAACAAATGACAATCGCGATAATCCGAAATAGGGCCGAGTGAACCTTCTGTAAACTCTCTATTTTGTGTCCCTACTCTACTATCTTCTAACTTTTCACTACTGTCCGAAACTTGTTAAATACTCATGAATAAATACCTACTCATTTAAAACTTCCTAATAAAAAGTTCGTGAATCACGATGAGTATTTTTAAGAACTTCCGCTGGAGAAAGTTCAAAAAGTTCAAAAACTTGAGGAAAAGCTTGTACGGTTGCCTCGTAAAGCAGCGCTAAAATTATCTCTGCGATGAGATCCCTCATATTCTTATACCGGGTGTAAGAGACATTACAAAAAACTTGGCAACAACAGTAAAAATGTTTTTTTTTTTTCTATGGAGGCCATGTTGGTTAAAGAGAATATAACGTCGTGGCTTTCATGAACTGACGTAATTGCTTTCAGCAGACTACAGATCAGCAGCGATTAAAAAAGTGATGGTTATCAAGGCAAATTTTATAAAAAATAACTAAATAGTTAAATAGAGTCGTGTCACTCCTCTCCTCACCGATTTTTTTATCGCTGCCTATCTGTAACCTGCTGAAAGCAGTTACGTCAGTTCGTGAAACCCACGACAATAAATTCGACTTCCAATACAAATCTTCCGATCATCTGATTGACCTTCTATGAAAACACGAAAAAAAACCTCTTTCCATCGTAGACTCAATAGTAAAGTTGTTCATTTAATGGTCTGATCATGCTTCCAAAGTTTTCGGTTCACCGCCCTTTACACCCGGTATAAATGAAGATGTATTTTAATGAGAGCGCAGTTTGTTACGTCAAAACAAATTGGATTGGGTTGGCGTTGATTTTATTAATGTGTTTTAAAATATGAACAGCTGCGCGCGGCCACCAATCATCGCGCGACGCCGCGGGATTCCGAGTGTTGCCATATGTGTAATGTAGGTTGCCAAATTCCGACTCATAAAGATTCATTGCCACCTTACATTCCTTAATACCTCTCTAAATAAATTGCTCGGTTGTCTCTTGATAAGCATAGTCTTATTGCAGATGAAAAAAATGGCCATCTACTTTTTTCGCGGGGGTCGTAACTCGACATTCTATTTCCGGGATCCTTCATTTTGTAGCATAGATAGTAATCGGCCCTAAACCGGATTTCTCTGATGCTATCGCCCATTTGAAGCGAAGAGGTCAAGAAATCGATATTGCTGAGTTCCTAAGGGTTTGCTACGAGAATTTCTGTGCAGAATCACCCTCATATGAGCTTTTGACTCTGGGAATAATCGTATTACCCAGTGTTATAATCCAATACCGTTCAGTTTAATACCATGATACCAGGTTTTCATTTAGCAATATTGTCGGAAAATGGCTGTGAAAACCGAGTCGAAGTGAATAGGTAGGTACGTATGATAACGTCTAAATTTTCTGTGACGACGGAGTTAGCTCTGAGTGGGTATCTCGTTAAATCGAGCTATTTTCGTAACTTTTATTTTTCGTATTTATATTTTGAACATCATTTTTGATGTCAGATAGATAACAAAAGTCGTTGTAGTTGTAGTCGAAAAAAATATTGTTGTTTGGTGTAAGATCTTGTTATTGTAAGTTTTTAAAGTACTTACATAGAAAAATTACTTGCGTATACCTACGGGTACCTACCTATATATGAAAGGTTTTTACACAGAATAATAAAATACACTTTTGCTAAATCCTTCAATATATTATCACCAAAACTGTAAACCACACTTTGGTACAAAAGCAATATAACAAACTTTATAACAGTCAAAGTATCATTACACCTAACAAACAATAAAATATTCTGGCAGCGATAACAAAATTAAATACTTCAAAACTTATTTTAAGTGTAGGCTGAAATGTATAATGAATTAATTATGAGCTAGAGAATTGACTCCATTTTGTATAGATGATTAAATATTTAGTAAAACATTCTATGGAGTAGGTACTAATGGTAACTTCTATACAATAATTAGTTTTTCTAAGATTTAATTCCGATTTCACAATCTAGCGTTCCAAGTGAAAAATAATTCGTATAAGTGTTAGTTTAGTACACAGATAGAAACAGTAGTTACATGATAGAAACAGTTTTTTAGAAGATCTATAAAATATGAGTTTTGACTAAGTAAAGGTCCCACAAGTAAGTACTTCAAAAGTTAAAAAATTTTCTAAGGTAGGTATGATACAAGCTCTACTGTTGTTTTCAAAAGTGGTTCTTACAATATAAAATGAACGACACCATGATTCATGATGTAGAAGGTGTGTGGGTTGTAAACAAAATAATTTGAAAATAATAAATGATTATGAAATTAATTTTAAAGTCCACCAATATTCTCTTATTGCTTCTTCAACTAAGCTACCTCATAAATGTTTTCAAACATCTACTCGAAAGAAATATTTACACATTCACTTCACATTAAACTTTGTTATTTAAAAGGTTCATTGTATATTAGAATCCGCACAAAATTGCGTCCATCAAATATCATACAGAAGTCGTGATTTGTTCGATGAGGTGGTGCTCACGACGGCGGCCGTACCCGCAGCGGCAGGAGCCGGCCCGGCTCCAGGTGCTGCCGCGCCGAGCCAGCCCCTCCGGCACGCTGCGAGATGGCCGGAGCGGCGGACGCTGGCAGCAGTCAGGGTAGTGAGTTGCCGCCGAGCAGCACGCTCGGTTCAGAGGCGCTGCGTAAGAAAGAGACTTCGGCAGCCGAGATGAGCACGTGGCTCCACTATGTCCCGACCAACCGCAGTACGCGGTCGCGCCGCCGGCACTGCAAGCGCACCAGGCCGGCTCGCAGCGCGGCGGCGGCGTCACGCACGGACAAGTCTCCACTATAGTCGGCGCGGGCGCTGGGGGAGGAGGCTCCGGTTCCCTCTTCGAGAACCCTACGAAGAAGAGCATCAGAGCCCCGGCCAGCGTTGCGGCTGTTGAGAAGTAGAAACCTGCTCGTGGGGCCTGTTGGTTGATGTACCCGGTCACAGGCACACCCACGATAACAGGTATAGCTTCTGCACCTTGGACGAAACCTGTTGATAAGGTTACTTAGTTAAATAACTTTGCACGACGCAATAACATTCACTCTCCAATGAAAGTCGCTCACCCCAAACTTTTGTAAAATGTCGTCCACGTACACGTTCCATGGTCAACATCTTTATCGAGTAGAGGAATCCGCCCAAACAGAGTCCGTACATCCACGCGAAGAGCACATATCCATGATAACCTTCAACACTGCTTAGAGCTAGCATTGAAATACCTGGAAAAAAAGCTTGGTATCACTTTGCTGTTTACGAAAACATGAATGAAAGCTTGAGGTTATGCTAGCTTACCTATACCGAGCATAGCAGTTTGGCACAAATACTGTTTGGATACGAGGCACTGAGCCGAGGGGCGTACCAGCACGAGCCCGAAGCCGGCACACCCGAGGACTGCGGCAAACCCCAGAAATGTCTGAAGCAGCACCAGTGCACTCTCCTCCAAACCCTCTTGAGAACCTTGCAACGCCTGCGAAGTAACAAAACACTGTTATTCCTCCTTTTCAAATGAGCTAAATTACTCACCAAAGGCTCGTTCGTCTCACCAAAAAAAACACAGGCGTGTAAAGTCCAAAGGCGGCTAACCCGGCCGCCAAAAACAGAATTTTCGCAGGCCTCGAGCTAAGGGGGCTTAAATCAATAAGCGGCGGTCTTTTTAGGCCTTTCATTTTCTTCTCTTTCACCTGTCAGAAACAAACGTAGGCAGTTAATGAGACCGAAAATATGTTAAATAAGCTTGATTAAATTGAAAATGTAAAATAAGTATCCTCGTGGTATTCTCTGATTAAATTCAGCGTTAGGGCTCTAGAGGGTCACCCGCTGATTATTTTTATTTCAGGCACAATTGAGCTGGGAGCTTTTATTCCTTGTGGAATTTCCTGAGGCCTCATTAAGGGGATTTACGGATTATTGATATATTTCTTCTAACCTTTCGTCTTTGGTTTTTGAGATGTAAGATTGCTCTTCGTTGTGGATGGTAAAGTGATGCGCTGCGATACGCAACACTTAGGAAGAATGCTAGAATTAGCACTCCTGTGATTGCTTGCAGTCCCAACCGCCACCCGAGCTTTCTGCAAAATTAGTAGGAATAAAAAATGTTGGTGACCGAATCGTCAAAATTCAAATTAAAATTACGATAAATTGCTAACAAAACATGTTACGCCGAATTCAACTGATTTGAGATAAGAGCAGGCAGATGATGAAGTACCACAGATATAACATACCCAACAGCTTCCTTGTAGGCAACGCTGAAGAGAGCTATGCCGACGCCGCCGCCCGCGTGCGCTACCAGTTCCACGAACATTCTTCTCCGTCGGAAGTATGCGCCAAGCACTAGGCCCGCCGCCTCGCGGACCAGCCCGCAGCCAATTCCGAGGACCACACCTGAGCAAAACAAATGCATACCATGATAATTTTTGTAAAGCCTTAAAACTTATTGGTATGGCGATCAGATAAGATAAAGCTCAGATAGAGTTGAGGATAGACCGAGCTCACATAACTAGAACTCCAAAAGGCACTGGCATTCCTATCCCCACACATAGCAAGCTTTTTAGTCAGGACTGTTAGGTTACGACAGGAGGATAGCCGTAATCAAAGGTGGCCCACGGAACGGACCCTACCAGTTCAAACCGCCATTCCACCCAATGAAAGAAATTTCGGATACGAGCAAGGAAAATCACGCGTAATTACCTACGAGGCGTTTATATCTGGTTTTTGCTCCTTTTAGATCTACTTAATTGGGGAAAAACTAATCAAGAGCTGTCACAGAAGACCTCTAACAAACAATACGAGGTTAATTAAGCTTTTATAAACGAAAATTGCTAAAAGAAGGAGGCTGTTGGCAATCTTACTTTATATTTTAGTTGCCTTTGTAAATAAGCTTTCTATATTGAAGCAATTTTGCTCGAGAAATAGTCTCGAGGTAACTCAATTTGTCAACGTCTTATTCATAAAGAGAAAACCTGCTATTTGTTTCAGTAAAAGCGACGTGGATATGTTTTTCTCCAGTCCACTGCATATTTCCAGATTCTGCTTTTACGGACGTTTAGTACCTTCAATGAGATTCCTTATTTCAGCTATGACTAAATTTGTACCGGCAGGATTTCGGAAATATCGACAATAAACACTGACCCAGACAAAGACATGCATAACCTCAAAACAAAATTGTAAAAAATTCAATATCTCTGCAAAGGAATGACCTACGACCAAAATTATCACATAGATGCCGTTACAAATCGCAAACCTTTATTTGTACCGCATTTATATGCCTTGGAAACACCAGATACGTGAATAAAAGACAATCAACACTTCTACAGCATGTCGTTGTCTGGCCATTGTATATCTCCGTAAATATAGCGGTACAAATCTTCTGTAAGAAATCCCAGTAACAAAACAAGCGGTACATAACAAAGCTACAACCAAAAAAGCCGTATCTTCTTTAATTAGCGAGTAAACAACCTGTTAAAATTGCAAGGCAATCTGATGTACATGACCACAGTTGCACCACGATGTCCCAGTTATTGTAGGTGATACTCAAGTTGTTAGTTTGACATGTAATTTAATAACACCAAATAAAATAACATAACATAATAGGTACTTATGTGGATTCTGACTCTGATTTGCACTTCATACGAAGGGAACATTTTTGCCTTGCTCAACTAGCTACGTAATACATGGCGTACTTACAGGCAATATAGGCAACTTGTTTATCTGCATCCGACGGAGAATAAAAATCCGACTATAGTATCGAACAACCGAGGAACAAGGAAGTATAAAGGTTAGGTAGAATTTGGATTGAAACAAAATAATTACATTTTAAACTTATTATTGTTAAATTAGTTACCATTTCAATTTTAAATACTTAAAAACGGAGATATAAATTACAAACAAGTAGGTATAATTCTTAAAAGTCAGTTATAAAATCTTGAGCTTTTTAAATAAATTTTGAGCGGTTCTTACGAAAAAAAAAAACGAACCACAAGTGCCCGAATCATACACCGCCTCAAGGAATATGATATGTTTATGTTATAAGGATAATGTTTTACTATTTTGTAGAAATTTTTCCACAAGATAGTGATGTCAAATATTTGGTGTTTTAATCAAACATGATCACTTAGACGGCGGTCGTTACACAACCATGTCAGTGGCCTGCTACTTGCAGTAGGCGGGTGAAAAACATTAACCAGCGTCCATCGGGTCGTTCGGCGACTTGGTGTACCACTCGAAGACAAAGTAGTTCCCTCGAAATGCAAAAAAAGCCATAATACTAAACGAATCTAGGATTTCGGCCATAATTCTAGGTTTTTGGCCAAAAACCTGGATTAGCTTAGGACGATGACCGAAGGAAGTCTACGATTTTGCCATATGCCGGCTTTTGGCCAAAAACCTAGGTTTTTGGCCAAAAACCTGATTCTGCCATCGTACTGCGACATATACCTATTCTTCTTTTCAGAAAATTAAAAATAGTCCCTTCGTATGAAATGCAAATCAGAATCCACATAACTACCTACTACCAACGTCCCAGTTATTGTACCACATACAATAACAGGGACATCATGGTGCAGCTGTGGTCATGTACATCAGATTGCCTTGTAAATTTAACAGGTTGTTTACTCGCTAATTAAAGAAGATACGGCTTTTTTGGTTGTAGCTTTGTTATGTACCGCTTGTTTTGTTACTGGGATTTCTTACAGAAGATTTGTACCGCTATATTTACGGAGATATACAATGGCCAGACAACGACATGCTGTAGAAGTGTTGATTGTCTTTTATTCACGTATCTGGTGTTTCCAAGGCATATAAATGCGGTACAAATAAAGGTTTGCGATTTGTAACGGCATCTATGTGATAATTTTGGTCGTAGGTCATTCCTTTGTAGAGATATTGAATTTTTTACAATTTTGTTTTGAGGTTATGCATGTCTTTGTCTGGGTCAGTGTTTATTGTCGATATTTCCGAAATCCTGCCGGTACAAATTTATTCATAGCTGAAATAAGGAATCTCATTGAAGGTACTAAACGTCCGTAAAAGCAGAATCTGGAAATATGCAGTGGACTGGAGAAAAACATACCTATCCACAAAGCGACCTGTCTTTAGCTTATTTGCTTTTTCACTGAGTTTTAATAAAATAATCTATGATTTTAATTCGGATTCCTTTTACCATCAGATTTGTACGAAATGTTCTAATTTTAGAGTACAATTTCTCTGAACTGAAATTAGAATATTTTGGCGAAATTTTTCTGATAAACTTTTCATTTATCAACTTTTGTGACGATGCGTTTCAAACATTAACACCGGTCTGGTAAATGTGGTTCCTGTTTGTCTCTAATTAATTATTCTGTAGGTAACGTCTTGATGGGGCCAGAAAGGTTTTCTACCTGAACCTGAAGCCCTCTAAACCTTACCCTATTCAATTTCAAGATTGTCGTAAAGTCGGGTGGTACTTATCTGAGCTAGAATCGACCGCACTACCCTCATTAAGAGTGGTCGTAACTAATCGGCCGCAACCCAAGCAAGTACTGAGAGTGTTTAGGAGAGATCTTGTGATTTGTCTGATTAATAATACGAAAGGTCAACTTATTTATCAAAGCTATGCATGGTCTGGAAGAGGCAGAGAAACTCTGGAAGGGCAACCAGACTTCGCGACCTCCACTCTTTTCACTTCCGCTCCACCACGCACACGTAGGTATAGGAAGATCAACTTACCGTAGACGAGCTTAGTCTGATGTAGCTGCATTGTGAATCAGGTAGAGATGCAGTCTAGGGGCAGTAACAAGCCACCGAGCAGCGCCACCAGTCTTGGAGACCTCTTACGAACTGACACTAACATAAGGAGGAAGATCAACTTACCATAGCTGAGCATAGTCTGATGCAACTGCGTTGCGAATGAGGTAAAGAGGTAGACCAGGGGCAGTAGCAAGCTACCGAGCAACGCCACCAGTCTCGGAGACTTCTTACGCGCTGACACCATCAAGCAGGGATGGTCAACTTACCATAGCTGAGCATAGTCTGATGCAGCTGCGTTGCGAAGGAGGTAAATAGGCAGGCCAAGGGCAGGAGCAAGCCACCGAACAACGCCACCAGTCTTGGAGACCTCTTATGTGCTGACACCATCAAGCAGGGAATGATCAACTTACCGTAGCTGAACATGGTTTGATGCAGCTGCTATGCGAAGGAGGTAAAGAGGTAGGCCAGCGGCAGTAGCAAGCCACCCAGCAATGCCACCAGTCTTGGAGACCTCTTACGCGCTGACACCAACGTACAAGGAATGGTCAACCTACCATAGCTGAGCATAGACTGATGTAGCTGCGTTGCGAATGAGGTAAAGAGGCAGGCCAGGAGCAGTAGCAAGCCACCCAGCAATGCCACCAGTCTTGGAGACCATTACGCGCTGACACCAACGTATAGAAGAAGGTCATCTTACCATAGCTGAGCATGGTCTGATGCAGCTGCGTTGCGAAGGAGGTGAAGAGGCAGGCCAAGGGCAGTAGCAAGCCACCGAGCAATGCTACCAGTCTTGGAGACCTCTTACGCGCTGACACCAAGGCACCCGCCGCTCGTGACACCCCCACGCAAATTGCTCCGGCCCACACTGATAAACAAACACAAACATTATAGAAGCAGGCACAGCCTACATTATTCTTAGAATATTATTCACCAGTATCATCATAATGGATTTGCACAAAAAACTAATATGGGTAATATACATTTTTGCGCGAGAAGGTAATTTATTCAGCGAAGCGCTGCTGGCGCCGCGTTTGCGTTGTTTTGCTGAAAATTAGCTAGTTCGTAGTTGAGCAACAAAGAATTATTAAGTTCGCTGAGTAATATTACGTTAATTTTTTTTTTCTAATTTACTTGCTAATAATTTATTTTCTCAAATCATATACAGTATCATTTACTCAGCACTTAGCATCAAAAAAGTGGGCGCCAAATTTTTTTCAGTCATTCAGCGTAATTGGACTCTTCAACATTTGTGTCGAAATATTTCTTGCTGATTCATATCATACCACAAACATATTGTTATACAAATCTTTGTATCTTGAGAATACTACTGCAGCTTCCGAGATTATACTTAACACTATTAGGTACACTAAAAGCGTTTCGCTAAAATTAAATATGATTACACTACCGGATACGGTACAAATAATGCCCAGAGAAATAAAGCTACTACGTAATATAGAGTAAGTACGTGCTTAAAATAACATTATGCTTGATCGTATGAAGGTGCTAAGCGAAATGAGAAGAAAAATAAATTTTATAGGTGAAATCAACAGGCGAGGCGAGGGCTTTATCGAGATTGCGATGCACAGCGCTCGGTTCAGGAAAGTAAGCACGTAGCGCGGCGATTACGGCCTAGCTTAACTCGTTAGCTGCGGCGCTAAATTCCAATTTTCTCAAGCACCGACTTGACAGAGTTATGTTCGCCGTCGCCGCCCGCCCGACTGACAACAATGGCCCCTCTCATAACCGAAATTACTTCTTCCTCTTAATATTCGACGCAGGTCGCGAATCCCGGAAAATTAATTCAATAAATCATCGGTCCACAAATAGCGGAGAAGGAAAACCTCGTTTGCCTACAGCGTAGTCTTAAACCGCTCTAATGTAATACTGCTTCGGATTGTAAACGCAAATTGGTTAAGGATAAAAAAACAATTTCTAAATTAGCCGTCGAGAGTCGAGCAAGCTTATCTTATCGAAGTTCACAAAACGTTCGTAATTAAATTTCTAAAGTCGGGCTCGTTTAATTTAGATAATGTTATTACGCTCCCGTTTAATATTGGATGAAAAGTTGTTTATTCGCGTACCTAGCAATTTCGGGGATGTCGCTGATGGATCGTTTCCTGGCCGGAGTTCATCGTGCTTCGCTTTCAGAATAGGCTGTTCCCGCTTCCTCAATCTGGCATTCAGCGATAACATATTAGGCGCTATTGTGTTCCGCGGGACAATTTATTGCTGTCACTTACCTCCAACTCCAATTTGCTGGCTTGTCACAAATAACGCTTACTCAACCTTGCAAATAATTGCTCTCGTCAGTTTCGTATGATGTCGGGTTTTGGTTAGGGAATTAATTTCTCCCTGAGTAAATTTTAATAAGGAGAATAGATATTTGCAGCTTACGAAGAGTGTCGGTATAACGGATGCCTTCTAAAAAGGACAACTAAGCTACTATGAAATCTTGTCTTATTAGGCGAGGAACACACGCAACGTCGGTTTGTGCGTCGTTTGTTCGATTTTCCACCTTATTTTTATACGAATACGGTTTATGTCAAACGATTTGACAGACAACGCAGCGTTGTGCGATGCTATTTGACACAAACCGTATTCATATGCAGGTAGGGTGGAGAATCGAATGAACGACGCACAAACCGACGTTGCGTGTGTTCCTCGCCTTGTTTCTGAATTTTCTAGCTGTAGGCCGGTGTATAAGAGGTGCAGTGACACAATCTACCAGGGCAGCATGTCTTACCAGCGTGGTCAGAGCTGTGGGGCCGAGGTGCTACATCACGTACCTGCAGCTCGGTGTAGAACAACTGAAGAGACTAAATCTACCAGGGCAGCATGTCTTATACTAGTCTTATACTCTTATACTAGCTGCAGCCCGATAGAGAGCAGCTGTAGGGACACAATCTACCAGGGAAACATGTGTTACCAGCGTGGTCGGCTGTGGGACCGAGGTGCTTCATCGCGTACACGTGCAGCGCTCCGTTTGCTAGCTGCAGCCCGTTGGATAGACGCTGCAGGGATGCAATCTACCAGGGAACCATGTCTTACCAGCGTGGTCGGCTGTGGGACCGAGGTGCTTCATCGCATACACGTGTAGCGTGTAGCTGCTATGCAGCCCGGTGTAGAACAACTAAAGAGACACAATCTACCAGGGCAGCATGTCTTACCAGCGTGGTCGGCTGTGGGGCCGAGGTGCTGCGTACACGTGCAGCGCGCCCCTTAGCCCCGTAGCTAGGTTGCAGCCAGGTGTAGAGGAGATGCAAGGACATAATCTACCAGGGCAGCATGTCTTACCAGCGTGGTCGGCTGTGGGGCCGAGGTGCTTCATCACGTACACGTGCAGCGCGCCGTATGCTAGCTGCAGTCCAGTGACGAGCAGCTGTAAGGACACAATCTACCAGGGAACCATGTCTTACCAGCGTGGTCGGCTGTGGGGCCGAGGTGCTTCATCGCGTACACGTGCAGCGCGCCATATGCCAACTGCAGCCCGGTGGAGAGCAGCTGTAGGGACACAATCTACCAGGGCACCATGTCTTACCAGCGTGGTCGGCTGTGGGGCCGAGGTGCTTCATCGCGTACACGTGCAGCGCACCGTCTGCTAGCTGCAGCCTGGTAGAGAGGAGGTGCAGAGACACAATCTACCAGGGCAGCATGTCTTACCAGCGTGGTCGGCTGTGGGGCCGAGGTGCTTCATCGCGTACACGTGCAGCGCGCCGTATGCTAGCTGCAGCCCGGTGTAGAGGAGTTGCAGGGATGCTATCTACCAGGGAACCATGTCTTACCAGCGTGGTCGGTTGTGGGGCCCAGGTGCTTCATCGCGTACACGTGCAACGCGCCGTATGCTAGTTGCAGCCCGGTGTAGAGGAGCTACAGGGACATAATCTACCAGGGAAGCATGTCTTACCAGCCTGGTCGGCTGTGGGGCCGAGGTGCTTCACACATGCAGTGCTAGTTGCAGCCCGGTGTAGAGGAGCTACAGGGACATAATCTACCAGGGAAGCATGTCTTACCAGCGTGGTCGGCTGTGGGGCCGAGGTGCTTCATCGCGTACACGTGCAGCGCGCCGTATGCTTGCTGCAGCCCGGTGGAGAGCAGCTTCAGCGACACAATCTACCAGGGCAGCATGTCTTACCAGCGTGGTCGGCTGTGGGGCCGAGGTGCTTCATCGCGTACACGTGCAGCGCGCCATATGCCAACTGCAGCCCGGTGGAGAGCAGCTGTAGGGACACAATCTACCAGGGCACCATGTCTTACCAGCGTGGTCGGCTGTGGGGCCGAGGTGCTTCATCGCGTACACGTGCAGCGCGCCATATGCCAACTGCAGCCCGGTGGAGAGCAGCTGTAGGGACACAATCTACCAGGGCACCATGTCTTACCAGCGTGGTCGGCTGTGGGGCCGAGGTGCTTCATCGCGTACCTACACGTGCAGCGCGCCGTATGCTAGCTGCAGCCCGGTGGAGAGCAGCTGCAGGGACACAATCTACCAGGGCAGCATGTCTTACCAGCGTGGTCGGCTGTGGGGCCGAGGTGCTTCATCGCGTACCTACACGTGCAGCGCGCCGTATGCTAGCTGCAGCCCGGTGGAGAGCAGCTGCAGGGACACAATCTACCAGGGCAGCATGTCTTACCAGCGTGGTCGGCTGTGGGGCCGAGGTGCTTCATCGCGTACCTACACGTGCAGCGCGCCGTATGCTAGCTGCAGCCCGGTGGAGAGCAGCTGCAGGGACACAATCTACCAGGGCAGCATGTCTTACCAGCGTGGTCGGCTGTGGGGCCGAGGTGCTTCATCGCGTACCTACACGTGCAGCGCGCCGTATGCTAGCTGCAGCCCGGTGGAGAGCAGCTGCAGGGACACAATCTACCAGGGCAGCATGTCTTACCAGCGTGGTCGGCTGTGGGGCCGAGGTGCTTCATCGCGTACACGTGCAGCGCGCCGTATGCTAGCTGCAGCCCAGTGAACATGAGATGTAGGGACACAATCTACCAGGGAACCATGTCTTACCAGCGTGGTCGGCTGTGGGGCCGAGGTGCTTCATCGCGTACACGTGCAGCGCGCCGTATGCTAGCTGCAGCCCGGTGGAGAGCAGGTGCGCCAGGAACGCAGCGCCGCACACAATCCAACTGAAAACAATATTTGATTAGTGTTTGCATCTTGGAGTACCTACTATGATTGAATCTTGGAGTAGATGCGGCACTATTGTTATTATAGGATTTGTAGCTGATGTTTTAGCAAACTGCAAATTATAGTCCGGCTAGTTCGTGCGCGACCTTCCCTAGGGGTGACAGACGTTGGGGGGAGAGATGTCAGCGGGTAGCGGGAGGTGTAGCGGGGAAGGGAGACGCGCGCATCCGCGCCGCACGTCATACTAAAATGACGTGCTTCCTCGCCCCCCGACCGTCTGTACCCCTAGGGAAGGTCGCGCACGAACTTGCCGGACTATAGTTACGTATACTGCTTTCAAATGTCTAAGTAGGTTAGCTGTGACGAGATTGTGATCCTTATGACAACCTAGCAAATACGGCAATCATATTTCTTTTATCCTACATCTAATAGAATTTCGTCTCTACCTATTCCTATTCCTAAATGATAGTGAGTGACGGACGAGTGGCATGTGATGGATGGATAAATGATATTTTTATTTTGTGTCATGTCATGATTATACAATATCTGAGATCCCAGAAAATATAATCAGCACAAATACGAGTACGAATATCACGGTAAACGAATGACATGGCAATTAAACTAGTTGGATGTGGCGGGCTCACTCGCCTAATTGACGGGTAAATTGATTGGCATCGGCGCACTGTGAGCCTCCATTTCCTCGGGGGTGAGCGGTAAATTAATAAATCTGGTATTAGTCGCAAGTAACACACTATTTTTACCCGACTGCCTCAGAAGGAGGGTTGTTTTCTAGAGTATGTTTGTCCCATATGGGCAAGAAAATTTCTTTTTCAATGGCTGCAGCCCAACAGGCTTTCTACAAATGAGGAGCCGTTAGAATCGTTTTAGCAGCGCAAGTGACGCTGGCTATCTTAAAATTTCCTAAATTCAAAATGGCGGATTTTAAATGTAAAACATAACTTTGACATTACCGCAGTCGGGTTTTTGTGTTCAGATAAAGACGAAAGCAACTAAGCGTAACAGCGGCATGATAAGTTAAATACACGAGTTCATCACACGTGCCGGTAAATTTACGGCTTTTGCGTGATGAGATAGCGTATGATGGCCTTATCAGATTTCTCAATCCCCAAGTGGCGGTTTTGAGTGAGGAATCTTGTCGTATTTATCTGCACGTCACAGCCGCACGGTTCTCGGGTCGACTGATGATAAGTCTTCATCTCGTGTCACGGTAACCGCGGGGGAAATACGACATTCCTGTTGTCACGGAGGGTCTCCTGCCGCAATATTTATCTATGACTGGAGACAAGCCATGACGTAGGTATATTATGACTGGTTTTCCCTCGGAAGAGTATATCTAACATTGTTTTACAGCGACAAATTCGCTGTTGGTGACAGTTACTTTTTACCCTCATAGATACTTTATGAGCCGTGCCGTCTGGTCGTAAAATAATTTGAGTTTGTTTAGTGTAGCGTATTTTATGTCATGTTCTCCCGTAAAATTGCCTTATACTTATATGGTTGTTTTGTTTTGTTTAGGTCGTTTGAGTTTATCTTGCCCAAAACCTGACATAAAATTTGATATAAGTTCATTTGCTATTGAGACTTCGCTCTATATTAAGGAGAAGAGTTTAAACTTGTTCCTTACCCGCAGCCGCCTTCGGGATAGAAGTGGTGCTTGATGGCGCGTGTATCCAGCTCTCTGCGGCGCAGCGCGGGCACGGTGCGGTGGAGCGACCGCAACTCGTGCTCACTGACGCTCATCAGAAGCAATTTGATATTCCTTACCCCCAGCCGCCTTCGGGGTAGAAGTGGTGCTTGATGGCGCGTGTGTCCAGCTCCCTGCGGCGCAATGCGGGCACGGTGCGGTGGAGCGACCGCAACTCTCAGTACCGTCTAATCTGAAGTAAACGTTGCTATTCCTTACCCCCAGCCGCCTTCGGGGTAGAAGTGGTGCTTGATGGCGCGCGTGTCCAACTCTCTGCCGCGCAATGCGGGCACGGTGCGGTGGAGCGACCGCAACTGGCAATCACTGACACTTCCATCTACTCTGAAGTAAACGTTGCTATTCCTTACCCCAGCCGCCTTCGGGGTAGAAGTGGTGCTTGATGGCGCGTGTGTCCAACTCTCTGCGGTTCAGCGCGGGCACGGTGCGGTGGAGCGACCGCAACTCATGCGCTCACTGACACTATGCTGACACTCATCAGAAGCAAGTTGCTATTCCTTACCCCCAGCCGCCTTCGGGGTAGAAGTGGTGCTTGATGGCGCGCGTGTCCAACTCTCTGCAGCGCAGCGCGGGCACGGTGCGGTGGAGCGACCGCAACTCATAGTACCGTATAATCTGAAGTAAACATAGCTATTCCTTACCCCCAGCTGCCTTCGGGGTAGAAGTGGTGCTTAATGGCGCGCGTGTCCAGCTCTCTGCGGCGCAGCGCGGGCACGGTGCGTTGGAGCGACCGCAACTCACAGTACTATCTAATGTGAAGTAAACGTAGCTATTCCTTACCCCCAGCCGCCTTCGGGGTAGAAGTGGTGCTTGATGGCGCGTGTATCCAGTTCCCTGCGGCGCAATGCGGGCACGGTGCGGTGGAGCGACCGCAACTCACAGTACCGTCCAATCTGAAGTAAGTTGATATTCCTTACCCCCAGCCGCCTTCGGGGTAGAAGTGGTGCTTGTTGGCGCGTGTATCCAGTTCCCTGCGGCGCAGCGCGGGCACGGTGCGGTGGAGCGACCGCAACTCACAGTACACCCCAATCTGAAGTAAACGTTGCTGTTCCTTACCCCCAGCCGCCTTCGGGGTAGAAGTGGTGCTTGATGGCGCGGGTGTCCAACTCCCTGCGTCGCAATGCGGGCACGGTGCGGTGGAGCGACCGCAACTCACACTTCTACCCAATCTGAAGTAAGCGTTGCTAGTCCTTACCCCCAGCCGCCTTCGGGGTAGAAGTGGTGCTTGATGGCGCGTGTGTCCAACTCCCTGCGGCGCAGCGCGGGCACGGTGCGGTGGAGCGACCGCAACTCGCGCTCCCGCAGCGCACCCGCCGTCGACTCCTCTTCTCCATCTGGCCAGCCATCTGTTGAGAACGAGAAATCAGTTGAACGCAGTGCAACACAGGGCTTGTATCTGGAACAGCATAGCCAGACATTTCCTGCCACTCTATGTTAGATGCAATCAACAGCTGGTGTGACCGACAGCTTGAGGCAGCGGCGTAGCCAACGAAGAAGGGAATTTTTAAGCATTGCATTGTATTTTAGCAGTATAGTCCACAGTCCATACCTGATCTAACCATAGTGCGGCAGGCAGTTGTAGTTGGTGGACAGTGGGCACAGGCACTAGCGGCCGGTGGCGGCGGCGGCGAGGCCGACGGGAAGGCGACCTCCAACCGTCTTCCATCAGCTAACCCTGGTTCTTAGTCCACAGCTGATCTTACCATAGTGCGACAGGCAGATGTAGGAGGTGTTGAGCGGGCGGCAGCGGCAGCGCGGCGATGGCGGCGAGGCCAACGGGGAAGGCGACTACTAGCCATTCTGTATCAGCGAACCCTTGTTTACAGTCCACAGCTGATCTTACCATAGTGCGGCAGGCCCGCAGGACCAGTTGTACCATTGAACAGTAGCAGCCCGGCAGTTGTAGCAGGTGCTCAGCGGGCGGCAGCGGCAGCGCGGCGGCGCAGAGCAGCTTTGGCGACGAGGCCGACGGGGAAAGCGACCACCAGCTGTTCTCCATCAGCTAACCCTGGTTCATAGTCCATAGCTGATCTTACCATAGTGCGGCAGGCAGTTGTAGGAGGTGCTCAGCGGGCGGCAGCGGCAGCGCGGCGGCGGGGCGCGGGGCGGCGGCGGCGGCGAGGCCGACGGGGAAGGCGACCACCAGCCGTTCTCCATCAGCTAACCCTGGCTATAGTCCACAACTGATCTTACCATAGTGTGGCAGGCAGTTGTAGGAGGTGCTCAGCGGGCGGCAGCGGCAGCGCGGCGGCGGGGCGCGGGGCGGCGGCGGCGGCGAGGCCGACGGGGAAGGCGACCACCAGCCGTTCTGTATCAGCTAACCCTAGCTAGAGTTCACAGCTGATCTTACCATAGTGTGGTAGGCAGTTGTAGGAGGTGCTCAGCAGGCGGCAGCGGCAGCGCGGCGGCGGGGCGCGGGGCGGCGGCGGCGGCGAGGCCGACGGGGAAGGCGATCATCAGCCGTTCTCCAACAGGTAACCCTGGTTCATAGTCGACAGCTGATCTTACCGTAGTGTGGCAGGCAGTTGTAGGAGGTGCTCAGCGGGCGGCAGCGGCAGCGCGGCGGCGGGGCGCGGGGCGGCGGCGGCGGCGAGGCCGACGGGGAAGGCGACCACCAGCCGTTCTCCATCAGACAACCCTGGTTTATAGTCCACAGCTGATCTTACCATAGTGCGGCAGGCAGTTGTAGGAGGTGCTCAGCGGGCGGCAGCGGCAGCGCGGCGGCGGGGCGCGGGGCGGCGGCGGCGGCGAGGCCGACGGGGAAGGCGACCACCAGCCGTTCTCCATCAGCCGGCCATGGCTGCACCCGCACCCGCACCCGCGCCCGCGCTACCTGGGTAACAGAAGAAAAAATACTCTTAGTTTGTGTGTCTAGCTACCATAGAAATCGCATCAGCAGGCCGGCGGCTTAAAACGGTGATAGCCACGATATGAAAAAACTATCCCTGATTTCAGGTAGCTCCAGCCATAGAGAATAGGTAACTTGACATTAGAAATGGGTATATCGCTACTTGCTCATTTGGATACAGGCCCCTTGTGGAGTCATTTCAAATCAACCTAGTTCTCTGAACAAAAAATCGTTCAATTGAGTTTAGAAAACACTGCAAGTTCTCCCAAAGGTGCAATAGACGTTTCTATTTATCTGAAACACGGAGCACTCGACAGTCGAGTGCCACCTGTTGATACTTCAACCCAATAGACTCTTTATGCTTCACTGCACTGCAAATCACCATTCCGTAACAACTTTTCAACAGCTTCATAAACTATCAAGATAAACTCATTCCTTGGCACAGATTCCTAATGAAGTGGATATGCCGCCTATCAGTGTAACGAGTGCGAGCATGATAGCTATTCAAATTTAACCTCACCGATTGCAGTCAGCTCTTTACCTGCCTAATGAATTCTTAATTGCATACAACGGCCGAGGCAACGGTTCTCTAATGAATTAAAACAGCTGATGTCACACTGTTGCATTGCAGGGAACACCAAAGACTTGGATTCGTTGTACTTTATTTCTATGGCGCTAAGATGAATGGAGCCATCGAACGTTCAGAATTGAGTTCATGACACATCATTTCTGAAGACGCTATTGTGAGTGGATGAGAATGAGAAGCGGAGATGACTTGCTTTCCGATAATCGATTGACTAGTGAGAGAACGTTTTTCTTAATGTAATTTTTCACGAACACGCTCAGTGCGTATGTTATGCAGGTAGATACTCTATAGGTATCCACTTTACTCAAAGGTATCGCTCTTGCTGAATTCCGCTATTTCCGGGAAGCCTTCTGCGATTTCCCATTCAAACTTTGTAGCTTAGAACTTCCTACTCCTACAATCTACAGCTAGATGGCTATTAATCTAAACGCAACAGGCACTGAAGCACCTGAACTGGGAACTCGTGCATCAAAGCGTCTCGTTCAAAGCGCAATATCCAGTCTGACACCGACCTAAGACCGGATAATTAGCGCTGGATGGATCCGGAAAGCTCCATAATTAAGATACGGCAGCCAGCACCGTCGCACACAGCTGCATAGAGTAATTAAAAGTTAAAAGCTTGTTACTGGAGCCCATTCTTTGCAATGATGCAAATGAAATGGCTAGATAACGCTAACACGAAGCCATTTAGGATAAGTGGCACGACGACGTGTTTTTGTTGGCCGCCGCCGGCTATCTGCATTTTCAATGTAGCGTCTGACAAGTGCAATATAACTTCCTGTGTAAAACGGTTTGTAACACCGCGGCACTTGCTAGTTTAAAATTCAGAGACATTCTTGAGAAACGGTATATAAGTGCTAACGTTTTATCATATTCCCACATTTGTACTAAAGACAATATCCATTTTCTCAAATAGCTTTCTGGCTGATATACCAGGTGTAAGGTGGTGTCTCTTCCAGCTTCAGCCTTTATCATCCGCCAGCTACAACTTGCTACATCGGTACCAGCTCAACCAACGACGACAGATTATACAATAGTAGTTTCATACCTAGCACAGGCGCACCGCTCCACGCCCTCGCTCACGCTGTACACGCTGCCGCGATGCATCCGCTGGCTGCCCGCGTCACACCTCCCCCCGCACCCTCTACCATGAGCCAGCTCTACGCTCCCGCGTGCATCGCTCTCTTCCTCCGTATCACATCCTCCGCGGCCCTCCTACATGCTCAGGTTGATAAGCTCAGATCTCAGGGTTCAAACTATTCAACGGTCGACGCTAATATGGTCTTCATTGTAGAGGTATAAGTACCTGAAACCAAAGAGAAGCCAGCTTTCAGTATTAAATTTAGACTATCAAAGCCTTTTTTCTACTTGCACAAGTAAAATAAGTCATAATTTGTTTCCGAACCCGAGTTCTTTTTATCTTTTACTGGCTTCGTTTTATTTCACAATTTTCCTCCGGATACTGTTCTTGCCGGAAGGAACTTAACTCCATTTATTTTATTTCAGAAAACCAAAAGCAAGAATCATTCATGAGCAGAATGTTCCATTTGTGGAAGTGAAACGAGAGACGACTTGTATTTATTTTAGTTTGTACTGTTTGATAGAGCAAACTAATCATCGCAAATCGAGCAATGATAGAATCTCTACTGTTACACAAAATCAATTTCTTTTTCAGCAGAATTCATCTGCCTTTCACTTGCCTACATAGGGTGTTTAAAGTACCTACCTATCTAAATCTTTAAGAAACCCTCCCTCAATGGTTTTCGTGGTCTGAAAACCCCTTCATCGCGTGATATCAAACCGCTTCCGTGCATTCTTAACGCTTCATAAAAATCAATTTTCCGAGCTGTTGGACGCGGTCGTTGGAAAATGAGTTTCTTAGTTTTTTTAGCAAAAACTACAGACTGCGGAAGAGTGGGTGGACTAAGTTTCCGAGTCCATTATCCATCTAGAACTTTCTGTGATGAGATTGAAGGCGCTACTTGAATTATTCAACTAAATGATTATAATAACTTGCCGCCGCAACTTCGGTCGGACGAATCCATTGAGAAATAATTTGAAGCAAAACTTTGAAGTGTAATTGAAATTGTTGGAGTGCATACCACCTCAGAACTACGATACCCAGGAACAGAACTTTATTATTATCCAATGGCCGCAGTTTCGGTGCTTATTGATTGAAATTCTTGTCTGCAGTGAACTGAACTCGGGATTTAATATCACATTTTGGAAGTGAACCGTGTAGTTTAGAGTTCAGGTTTTGTATTCGAACTGAATCTGAGAACGGAATAGTTTGCACTCCTTGACAAACTTTTGCTTAGAATCTTGTTTTAGAATTTGTCCCAAGTTTAAACATAGTAAAACGTGTTAAGCAGACATTTGCATTTCCTTAAGTAGTGTGATATTGCAAAGCTCGTTAAGCTACTCAGAAGCAAGTTTAAAGCCGATGTTCACGAGATTGCACGTTAAAATAACATTGCAAGGTGACATTACGCTTTTAGCACCTCATAAACTTCACTAAGTATTACACTGTTTTGTATGAAGTGAAGGAAGAGAACTCAAAGCAAATGTATTCAATATTCGAAGTAAGAATTTAGGTAATTTTTATGGCTTTTAAAAATTGTTAGCAAATTGTGCTCTTCACCAAAAATAATTGTATTTATACCGTTTATGTTCTTATAATTTTACTTTTTTTTTAATCCTCAAAACGTCTAACAACTTCTGTTGCTGGTTTATTGAATTCATCTTCATGATTTTAAAAGCCTTTTAGCGGAAGTAAATCCGTTATTAAGACGAACCGAAACTGCTTTTAACGCGGCTTAGCTCGCTCATGCATAAATCGGTCTCTGAAGGCGTATTAAAAATGCGCGACGAGGCGCGAGCGCTAAACGTAAAAACGATTTCTATTCCCCGGCCCGCGGCCACGGCCACTCATCGACCTAGCAAATCATTCTATTCCAATACACTTACCCACAAACGACCTCATAAACTCACCCACGGAACACATGTTCTATTAAATGAGGCAAATAATAAAAAATTTTATACGTCGGCGACATGTAAGCGAAACTCGAGCGCCGTCATCGTTTCCGTTGGCGAGCGAATTCCAGTTGTAATCCATAAATCTTATCCATACGGCACGTGGACGTAAAAACGATGACGGAATTAAAGCTATATTTTTTATTTGTCTCTATTATTTAGCCAGGTTTAACAACAAAAAAATGATTTTGGTGATACACCCTCAGAATGAGACATACATATCGCACTTATAATGGTTTTAAGATTACAACTTACAAGCCACAGGGTATTGTATTACAATTTATCAGCTTCGGCGCCGGCATCCATGACGTCACCAAACCAATAAACCCAAGTCAAGCTTGTAACAAACGCCTTCCTATCTCCAACCACTCATACAAATTAATCAAAGCTTCGGAAAACTTTAATTGCTGAAATGATTTGTAGCCAATCTTCGGCACCAAATATTTGTTTTAAAAATCCAAAAATCCGGTGATGCTAAGGTCAATAAAACCATTCATTATGATCCCAAAGCAAAAAAACAACACGATTTATGTCTTACTTTTTTGGCTGTGCAGTATGCTTAGCTAAGGCTGAGGCAGGGTAATAAATACCTATTACTACTCCCATCTTTTTCATGCCAATATTCTTTACCGCCGTTTGATCTTCCTATACTGGCAGTATTAGATATTTCTGTCGCGAGGTCAAAATCAATAGAGTCAAAGCGAAAAAGGAAAAAGAACTAGCCGAGTGTAACTTTATTTACCCTCCATCCCTTAGTTAGCATTCACCTTGTGATTCAGCTTTCGACTTCGGGACACTTTGTCTCGCGGATGGTGCGAATTTGTCCCGGGAGTGTTGGTAAGCGTGTTTCTTTCGCTCACAACGGAATGACAAATGTTTGTTAGAATGGTGAAAAACGCGAGCCGTGTCCGAGGCGAGGGCGGCCATGATTTGCGTGAAAAAATCTTGGGTCCCTCGTGAATAATCGCGCCGGCATCGAGCCGGGAGTAACAGATGGTACAACAATCTTTTTTGCGTCTGTAAAGTTTACCCGGTTGCCCTGGCACTAAGGGCACAGATTGTTCTTTTTTATCGTTATACATACTGAGATTTACCTTAACCCACATCAAGCAAACAAACAGCAAGCGATTGATAAATTCTGACACCAGGGCTCATCGGTCGTTCGTAGACACGATGTCCCAAATGATAGCATGCGTAGCATGCCAAAAATACAAATGGACTACGAGCGGTACAAATAGTCACATCTTTAAAGATTAGAAGACAGTTTAATGAAATCATTTTATATTATCAAGATTTGCCTTTTTGTGATAATTCTGGACTTTTGAAAAGTTTATTTTTATTGCAAACTGAAGTGTGAAAAATCTGCGATTGATCATTCTTCTGTGAAACGATTCCCTTTCTCTACTGAAACGTGTTGCTCGTGATAAATAGAGACGCAGATTTGTCTGACTGAGGTCGAAGGGATCTCTGGACGAACATTATTGCAATCATTTATACATGCTCGCTGAGGTTATGCTGACATTTAAGGAATCTGTATAAACAGATTAATAGGCAATAAGGTACATCTCTAAGGTAATCTCTAAGTACATCTCTATATGCCAGTAGCACCGAATTTTATAAGCGTGTGGCGTATGGCAATACAGCAAAAGGGCGGGCGTAAAGTGTTGTTTTATTATGGTTGTTACACCTTATTACACTATCTTACCATTTGAGCCTAATTTAGCATATTTTGCTGGGTTTCATGTGGACGCTACTACAATAAACTCAAGGTAACCAGAAATGTATGCCAAATTAGGTGTCAGAGCCGGGTAAGTGAAATAGACACTTATAACCTGATTTATGTTTATTAAAGTCGTGAGATGGCGCGGATCTCGTTAACCAGGATGACCATGCGAGGGGCTGCCTTAATGTGATCATTATATATTGATAGCGCCGGCGGATACATTCGGTTAAAGTATCTGTGTGTTTTATCTGTATAATCGAAAACAAACAGAATACGAAACCGATCAAATTAATCAAAAATCTCTCATAACTTTTACGCATTTAGCGATCGCGGTACAGGAAAAACATCTAGGTACATGATTGAGAAATGTAAATACCGAGCACAATAACTTTTTGTTTCACTATGAAAAAGTTGTTGTGTCGAAATATTGCATTAAACATACCTACTCTTGTATGACAGGTATTTAACAAGCCCTTAAACTTTTTATTCCCACCTTTTCTCTATGAAACGAAGTTTTAAAATCTAACATTATGCAGACAGACCCTGGAATAACGTTCAACAATATGTCAGCACAAGCATTACCTAGCTAGAGGTATATATGTGAATCTTATGACCGATAATAATAAAAATCATGAATGTAGATGAGCTCCGTGGGGCATTTGTGATAAAAATATTGGCAGCGATTAGTACCGAGCGAATGAATGAGGGAATGACCTGAAAACAATAATATGTCTGGCAAACGACTCGTAATCTTGTGAGCGGAAATCATATCGGAGACATTGGCAGTGGAATTATTTGCTCAATACCGTCGAGATGTAGGAAATGCCGATTTTATTTATCTTCTTGAGCTATTAAACGAACGTAGACCTATGTTTTACTTCTGTTGCTCCAATTTGCACTTTATGTATATATATTTATTACTATTGTTGTAGGTAATTTATGATAAAATCTCGTTGTCTCGAGAATGTGACGCGTTGACGCTATTGCGAGAGTTTAGAAGGTTTATTTTACAAATCTCTACAGACTTCTTTATTTTCTTGTAAAGTCCAGACTTCAGAGAAAATTTTCTTTTTTTACCCTCTTTCTGGGCAGATCTGATAGCCAGCCAGACAAGGCTATGTAAGGGATCCACTTAATGACCTTTTCATATTAATTGTATGACAACCACTTTACGTTGTTCCTTTAAATTTTCCCTCAGCGCTGCTGATAACTATTAGCATAGTCGATATCCGATACAAGGCGAGTGCCTAACAGCAACCGGTGCACTTGGCACTACTGCAAACTCTACCAATTAGGGACTCGCAACTTCGAGTGGTTCCACGTACTGCTGCAACGGAGATCTACTGCATCTGCTCCATATTGAAATTGTTTGCAGTATCTACATATTGGTAGCAGCGAACGTACAAATTTCGATTCCAAGATATTGGCCGATGCTCTGAACACAACTTACTACTAGGAACTTGTGAAAGAGGATTCTGTTTAGTAGACAAAGAAAAATAATGCAAGGAGTAAGTAGGTAGGTACCTAACCATCATCCGTACCTAACCTATAGTTTGACAACTTCGTGCACGACCTTCCTGCGGGGTACAGACGGTCGGGGGGCGAGGAAGCACGTCATTTTAATATGACGTGCAGCGTGGATGCGCGCGTCACCCTTCCCCGCTACACCTCCCGCTACCCGCTGACATCTCCCCTCCCAACGTCTGTCACCCCTAGGGAAGGTCGCGCACGAACTAGCCGGACTATAGTAGTAGGTAGGCGGTTGAAAATCTCTGACACTAGGATTCATTAGGTCGTCCCACACGAAAAGATGAAGAACCGTCATCCATCTGTGTCCTTGAATGCAACTAATAAACCTTATTATAGAGGCTTTTTCAAAAATTTTATTTTATTTCTTAACTAGCTGGTGCCCGCGAACTTCGTTTCGGCAAAGAAGTTTTTGAGCCAACAGAAGCTGCACATCATGCTAAACAACTTTTTCAATACAGACATTTTCGTATCTCATAAGGGCGCCACACATCGATCGCGTATGCGTGACGTGCACGTCATCACGCGCGTAGAGATGACGTTGTATCGTATGGGATTGTATGAGAGGCCTGCCTGCGTATGCGTGCACGTACGTAATCACGCGAGTAGTGCGGTGTGCGGTGCCTCATACAATCCCAGACGATACAACGTCATCTCTATGCGCGTGATGACGTGCACGTCACGCATACAGACCCGGTGTGTGGCGCCCTTTAAAATTTTGCCGACTTCCTGGTGTTCCGTCACGTAGGTACAGATAGTACTCTACATGCTCTACTGGACGTAATAAAAAGAAATCAGGTGATCTTAAAAATATGTCACTGGGAATGGCGAAACGTTACTTATACGAGGATCATGCGAGCACCTCAACACCTAAAGTTGTAAGCAGTAACAAGAGCCCTAACATTTCGGAAACACTATCAAATGACTCTACTCAAAAGTGTATACCTGAGCGTCTCTACCTGTCGCAATCATCAACTGGAAGACTCGAATCCGTCTTGGAAAAAATCATATTTTTAAAAAATGAACTGGCTACTACGCAGGCTGAAATACAGGACATAATCAGTGAAGTTAACTGTCGTAAAAATGAGAGCATCAACAATGAAGGTATTAGTAGGAGTCAGTCACCTGATTCGTTGCGTTTGAGCATTAGCAAGAAGCAAGTGATGAGAAAAATTTCTTTAATAAGTAGCAACAATGAAAACAAATTACTACAGTTAGCCCAAAAAAATTTAGAATATTCCACCATTTGCCACTATATTTATCCAAGAGTAGGTATAAAAAAATTGTTAGAAGGTATTGAGGATAAGTTGATTAACTTCAATTTAGATGACTATTGTGTAATCTTTGTAGGTGAGTCAGATTTTGCTTCAACCAACAATTATGTAGAACTTGTTGAATACATTAAACTAACTATTCAAAAAGTACAGCATACTAATGTAATTATCTGTGTACCATCTTATAAATACTCAAGATTCTCAAACCTATTTAATGTAAGAGTGGAAACATTTAATAATCTTTTATACTTAGACAATAAGTTACATAAATACGCATACTTGTTAGATTCTAACAAAAATGTAGAGTATTCCACAAGATTTTTTAATATGGTTTCTGGTGCTATGGGAAACTTAGGTTTATCCGTGGTAATGTCCGACTTAAAAGAGCTGATGGAGAATATATCAGCATGTAGACAATCAGAAATTGGAGATAACGTCGTAAACCAAACCAAAATTCCATCTAGCGGGGACGGGCATGCCCAAGGTGAATCATTTTTTCGACCCTAAAGTGTCCAAAAATCATTTAAGTTTACTGCATCAAAATATAGACGGATACATTTCAAAACAGGATATATTTAATGTTACAATCTCAGAACTTTTTGACATTGGTAAAAAACCGGACATAATTTGCTTGACTGAGACTCATATTAGGAGAGGCAGTGAGTGTTGTATTAATATTCCAGGCTACATTTTGTCATCAACATATTGTAGAGATAAGGGCAAAAAGAGAGGTGGAGTATGTATACTGACGAAAAAGGGATTGGGTTTTCATGAGATAGATTTAAAAGTTTATACTAAAGATAAAGTCTTTGAGTGTTGTGGAATCCGTCTAATTCCTTTTAATATTTATGTTATATGTGTATATAGAACACCAGACTCAAACGTTACCAGTTTTTTACAGACTCTAGAGGAAGTCTTGTACAAATTCACAAGAAACTCTAAGACCCACATCATAATTGCTGGGGATATAAATATTAATACTTTAGAATTGACCAATCCTTCTAGATATTTATTTGACATTGCCAAAAATTTTAATTTACTACTACACATATCAGATCCAACACGCCAGAAAAACTGCATTGATCACATTATTAGTAATTTACAAAATGCTTCAGCTGAATTACTACATCTTTGCTTATCAGATCATAACACTGCCCAAATGTTACGTTTTCCAGTTCAAAAAACGCCGGAAGAGGTTTTGCAATATTTTGTGTACATGAGGGACTACTCTGACGATAATTTGAATAAGTTTTGCTACTACCTTGAGCAAGTCTCGTTCTCTGAAGTATATGAAGAGTCAGACCTCAATAAAGCCATGTCTATCTTCCACAATACTTTGACTTTACTCTATAATTTATGCTTCCCTACGAAAAGAATTAAACTGTTGAACAAATACAAGAAGCCAAAATGGATCACTAAAGGGCTAGTAAAGAGCTGTAAAACCAAACGGCTAATGCGCTACCAGTACTACATAAAAAAATCAGAAAAGAGAAAAAGAGCTTACAAGCAATACTCAAAAATTTTGCGCATATGTTTAAGTTTATCACAAAAAATTCACAACTATAAACGGATAAAAGGTTCTAAAAATAAAGGAAGAACTAGTTGGAGTATTATAAAAAATGATAATAATACACTAAATAATAGATTCATAGATGACTTAATAATAAATAACAATTTAATATCTGATCCAAAATGTATAGCAAATGAATTTAATAACTTTTTAATAAATTTGACAAATAATAACAATTCTTGTACGAAAAATACTAACAACACTCGGTTGTCAAACAGCATCTTCATCGAACCTTTTGAATGTAGTGAAATTAGGAATCTTATAAAAACGCTAAATAGCACTAATGCAACTGGGTATGACGAAATTTCTACCAAGGTAATTAAATATTGTGCTGAACAGTTAATAACACCTTTGACATATTTAATAAATCTTTCATTTGAGAAGGGTATGTTCCCTGATTTACTGAAAATTTCTATTGTGAAACCTCTTCACAAAAGGGTCCAAAACGTGCATTGAAAATTATAGGCCAATTACATTAGTACCCGTGCTCTCTAAAATTTTCGAAAAGGCAATGAAAAAGCGCTTATTAAGTTTCATTGATAAATATGAAGTCTTAAAACAAGAGCAATTCGGGTTTCAAGCCAAAAGTCTACAACATTGGCAGTTTTCCACCTTGTCCGTGAAATTGTGGAGAACGTTAATGCCGGTAGATCAATATCAACAGTGTTCTTTGACATGACGCGAGCGTTCGATTTCGTGTCACATGATTTGCTGCTTCAAAAGCTAGATAATCTAGGCATACGAGGTCTAGCTCTACAGTGGGTATCTTCCTACCTCCATAACAGAACACAAGCGGTAGAAGTACAACACCTAAACATGGAATCGGAAATCGTTTCATGTAAGTCCGAATTTAGAGTGAACTCGTGTGGCGTACCACAGGGAAGTGTTTTGGGGCCTATTCTTTTCTTGCTCTACATAAATGATCTCCCTGAGGTGACAAAACATAAGTGCATACTCTTTGCGGATGACATATCAGTAATAATACCCTATAATGACAATTTATCAAATTATGAGTTAGACATAAATAATACAATCAATTCAATAATTAAATGGATGACACATAATAATTTGACGGTAAATTTAGACAAGACGAACTTTATGCAATTTGGCACAAATAGATACAATAAACATAAACTAGAAATCATCTATAACAATTGCAAAATAAGAGAAGTAGAGCTTACAAAGTTTTTAGGAGTTTTCATAGACAGTAACTGCAGTTGGCATCATCATATAGATACCCTCTGTGATAAGCTGCATCGTTATGTTCATGTTTTGAGTAGGCTGCGTAATATATCCTGTATCGAAACCAACATTACAGCCTATCATGGCTACGTTAGTTCACTGTCTGATATGGACTTTTGGTTTGGGGTAGCCCCACAAACAATAATGATTTCAGTAAATTATTTAGAGCACAGAAAAAATGCGTTCGTGCGATATGTGGCAAATCACCCCGTGAGTCTTGTAAGCCCTTGTTTAAAAAGTTGGGCATTATGCCACTTCCATGCATGTACATTTTTGAGGTTGCTAGTTTTGTAAGAAATAACATAGAACAATTCAAAAAAACCAAGGACATACATACAAGGAATGTTAGAACTTCAGATAAGCTTGTATATACTAACATACCAAAATTGACATTTTATTTAAAACAATGTAATGGCATGTGTGTAAGAATTTATAATGCTATTCCAAGTGACATCAAACAATTACCTACACAGTTATTTAAAAAAGAATTACTGAAATGGCTTAAAGAGAAACAATACTATGCTGTTAATGACATATTTAATTAATAAGATGTAACTTTAAAGTAATGACATTTTGTAATTTTATAGAATTGACATTTGTAATTCATATAATTAAATTTTTCTGTGCCGGCCGTGTCAATAATTTAATATATCTCTATAATTGATTATTAGAAGATAGCAATGTTATTTTTTGTTAATCCTATAATATGTTAGTACCTAAAATTTGCATGCCATATATTTGGTAAAATTATGTGATACTTATTATTATATTTAAACGGAACATCTTAATGTACAAACCATAATTTTGAGCAAATAAATTTCTGTATTTCTGTATTTCTGTATTTTAGTACCTCCAGTGCTGATAATGGTTCTCACTAATCATCAAATATGATCAGTACGTTTATCTTCCACCATACCAAACATCTAAAAACATCGCTTAATTTTGAGTGATTCATGCACAATTATACCACACAGACAGTTTGAACTCTTCTTCCTTGCCACTTTCCCACTTTGGGTGGTGCTGGCTCTCCTATTTTTTTGGTGCCATAACGTTCTTTCTGGGGTTCTCGAATCAGTTAGGTCTTCTTTTTTGTGAGCCTGGTCATAAACACTAACAGACAACATTTTCAAAAATAGGTAGTGCGATATTGATATTAATTGTTTACTTATTTCATTACCTGCCCATTCTTTTTAAGGGTTCCGCACCGAAAGTGTACTCTATTACTGAGACTTCGCATCACTGTCTGTCTATTACCAGGTTTATATCTCATAAACCGTGATAGTAAGACAGTTAAACTTTTAAATTTAAATTACAAATGTTGTATTTCTGTTGCCATTGCGGCTCCCATACAACTAACATGATTTTTGTGCCATTTTTACACATAATGGTACGTTCTCATTTTTGATGTTTGTCTCATAGTTAGTATTTTATGCGTGATTGGTACGATTGGGGCAAGCAGATGATGATGGTGATGACGATGATGATGAAATAACCTGGAGAAACCCTAGACTACCACTGATGTGTGTTGGTTACTTGTCTTTGAAGGGGAAAGCCCACTCGATCCCTCCTGTTTTAAACTCTGAGCGCACGAGTCACACCTTGATATAGGTAGTTGGCTACAGTAGGTACCAACGCAACGCCGGTGTTTCTTTATAATTTTATGTGAAGGAGCAAACCTAGCTTAACCCATGTCGATGGATTCTTGTTTCTTTCTATTTCTGCTAATTAGTGAAATTAGTCACTTCTGTTTTTGTTTTCTTATTAAAAAGTTGTGTAGATACTATACTTTTCAAAATTTAGGTACCTGCAAAAAGTGATAGGCCTGCAGAAGCGGCCCATCAAGTTGTACAGTTTTTTTTGTAGCTGTTTCTGCACTTAGTTCCTACTATAGATGTCGCTGCAGGTTTCTAAGACACGCTATCGAAATGTTCTTTTGAAAACTATTGCAGGTACTTGACACCGACCTGATACAGATTTAATCCAGAGCGAAGTAAGGGATTCTAGGTAGAGTAGAATTCTGAACACAGCGAAGAATTCAAAGTACGTCGCCCGAGCCAAAATATATTTTGCGCCCGAGTAATTCACTCTACTTTTCATCACCCTCTATGAGAAAATAAAAGGCGCCTCATATTTTATTGCAATGTTATACTTTCACTGTCACTTGAACTAATATCCAAAAAGATTAATCAAAAAGATAAATAAAATTCTATCAATCGTGTATTTTTTGCTGAAAATTAAGGACTGTAATTCGCGCGTAGGTACCTTTTTTTTTTGGTACTGTCGGGGCGGCGCGACTATAATGGGCCGTCGTCCCATACATCCTTTATTCGAATTATATTTGCGTTCCATTTCTTTGGCCCCTTGGAGGAAGGCTAGGTATGGAGACGCCATACGAAGAACTTCCCCTCTGTCACGGCCTATGCCCACTTGGGCTTATCTTATTACAAAAACCAGTTGCTGTCAGATCTTTTACTAGAACGAGTCCAGTCGCGCATGTCAAATGAGCTCCGATAAAAAGCCGAATTGTAGAGCTAATAATGCTTTTAAAAATATGTAAAAATACAAATTTACAACAGAACAATATCACTTTTCATCTAAAAGTATTCCTCCAGTACAATATCACTAAATAATATATAAAATTAGCGATTGAAAATTGTACATAAGTGTTGCCAGTAAGTTGTACAAAATGTCTGATGTGGAGTTTTTTTTAGGTGGATCTACAATAAAATAATTGTATTTTGTTCCTTTTGTTATTATTTTATGTCGAACAATGGTGTTAATCATAGTATCGTTAATTTACAAATAAAGATTATAATATTCCACCATATAATAGGTAACAATTAACGATCTTAGTTTATTGATGCCTTTAAAAACAGTGAATAGCTTGCTAAGTAAAATTAGAATGTTAGTTTGGGATTGTTCTACTTATTCAATGATGTTCATTTCCAGTCGATATTCAATGAAAAAACGATAATTTTAACTTGAAGTATCGAGCCACACTCAACCCAAGCTAGTGCAGTGACCCAAGTAATACAAAACGTCGATACTTTTTCTATCGCCATAGTTACAAACCTATAGTAAAGACGGTCTGTACCGAAAACTTTGCAGGCATGATCAGATTATGAAATTGAACAACTTTTACTATGGATTTTGGGAAACCCTGATTTTGTTCGAGTTTCATTGAAAATTAATGTCAGTCTCAGCTGATCGGGTGACATCGGATGTCAGCCGACGTGGCGCAATGGCTAGTCCGACTGCCTGTTCAATTCCTTTCGCTCACAAAGTTGATATTTATCACTTTGTGAATATGTTCCTAGACTGGTCAGGACACCACACAGGCTGAATCACGTGATTGTCCGAGAAGCAAGATGGTTCCGTGCTTTGGAGCCATGTTCAGCCGTCGGTCCCGGTTGCTGTCTATGGTCACTTAGACGGCTGTCGTTACACAACCATTTCAAAGGCCTGCTTCATGCAGTAGGTGGTTGAAAAGCACTGGCACCAGGGTTCATCAGGTCGTTGGACGACTTGGTGTCCTTTAAACTGTTTAAACTTAAGTGCGACATTTTAACTTTAATTACATATATAAAAAGGATTTCGCACTTACCTACTTCTTATTACATCGCGGTTTCGCGACCGTTTCGGTCCAGTCGGTGGTCTTTTATCAGCCGGAGTGCTCAGACAAAACACGAATATTTGAAAATTTACTTTATAAATGTTTGTGTCCGGGGGAAATCGAACCCACGAGCCTCGGCGTAGAAGACAGGGGTACTAACCACTACGTCATCGGGATAGTCGAAGTTATTATGTATGACTTGTTGTATAGATGGATTTTTAGTAAATTCCCTTACATAATATCCTATGATACTTAATGATCAGTAAATAGAAGGTAGGTATTGCATTGATTGTACCTTCATAATTGTATTATCTGGTCTATGGGGAAAGAAATTCATATTTTGGTTAATTTATACCTTATGCAATATTTAAAATGATGTTATTGCGCCTATATTTCTATTTACTACAAAATCCTATTCTCAAGAACTAAGTTGCTTTTGAAAATGCAATAATATGACACAATATTGAGTAGACTGATGTAATTAATCAAAAGGTCAAGTATCGATATTGTCGATTCCAACACTAGCTTGATTTGACAGCTTTACCTCTCCCCCCGCAAAAAATGGCAGAAATATTTGTATAGAGTAAAGTAGCTATACCCACTCCCTTCCGGGCCGCAACGGGACGGAAGATGAGTTGCTCGAAGCCCTGACTGAACATCAAGATGTTCTAAATTCAAAGTAGTTTTACTCGAACTTGTTGAGTTCTTTATTTAAAAAGTGCGAATAAAAGAACTTTGCGGCGCGTTCTTTTCGAATAGATAGGATGAAAACAACTTTCCCCAAGGAACATAGCTGAAAAATATAAGGAGTAAAAAAATTAACTGCAAATATTTTAAGGAGTGAACCAGCCCATGAAACTGAACAACTTTCCCTAGGGAACATAGGTAGAAATATGAAAAAATTTGGTCCTTCTATACAAAATGTTCTGGGCTTCTGGCCGGCCCGGTCAGTTTGTATGGGAGAGCCAAATTATTATTTTTCGTATTTTGACCTATGTTTCTTAGGAAAAGTTGTTCAGTTTTATGGACTGGTTTACTCGTTAAAATATTTGCAGTTATTTTTTTTACATACTGTAGGAAAAAATAATTGTACCTCCCATACAAAATGCTCCAGCCCATAGCCGACCGTGTTAAATTTGTAGAGAAGGTTAATTATTTTTTCATTATTCGACCTATGTTCCTTGGGGAAAGTTGTTCAGTTTCATGGACTGGTTAACCCCTTAAAATAATTTGAGTAGTTTTTTTACATCTAATACTTATTCCTCTACCGCACGCAACGCGATATCGATTTACGTGCAAACTTATTTCAAGTATAGTGGCAACCCCCCCTTTTAGGGGTTGATTTTTTTTAGCTTATAACCTGGTCGGTAACTTTCTCGACAATTTGGTATAATTTGCATCAAAATCGGTTCAGTCGTTTTTGCGTGATGCTTCCTCATACAAACAGATAAACAGATAAACAGAGAAACAGATAAACAGACAAACAGATAAACAGAAAAAAAATCTAAAAATTTCTGATACGTGTTCTGTTATCAATTTTAAGTATCACCAAACACTTTTTTTTGGAAAATCTTCTATGTACAGACTTTCGACCCTCTACAACTTTATTATATGTATACTAGCGGCCCGCCCAGCGGTTTCACTCGCTGCTGCTTACCTGTTTTCCCGTAGAAATGGGATCTTTGCCCGTAGTAAAAAGTCCATTAATCCATTCTAGCAGAAGTTACTCATCATGACCATGTGCCAGCAGAGGCGGCCTGTTATGGCGAATAACTTTAACTTTGAAGCCATTACCGTATCTCTTATAGTTTTGATGGGATGCTGGTGGTCTACATCAGGCACTCCAGACCCTCGTGACCATGTGCCAGTAGAAGCGGCCCGTCATGCTGAATAACTTTAACTTTGAAGCCATTACCGAGTCTAATAAAGTTTAGATGGGGTGCTGGTGGTCTACATCAGGTACTCCAGACCCTCGTGACCATGTGCGAGCAGAAGCGGCCCGTCATGCTGAATAACTTTAACTTTGAAGCCATTACCGAATCTTTTATAGTTTAGATGAGATGCTGGTTGTCTACATCAGGTACTCCAGACCCTCGTGACCATGTGCCAGCAGAAGCAGCCTATCGTGCTGAATAACTTTTACTTTGAAACCATTACCCTATCTCTTATAGTTTAGATGGGATGCTTGTGGTCTACATCAGGTACTCCAGATCCTCGATGACCATGTGCCAGCAGAAGCGGCCCGTCATGGTGAACAACTTTTTCTATGAAGCCATGACCGTATCTCTTATAGTTTATATGGGATGCTGGTGGTCTTCATCAGGTACTCCAGATCCTCGAGGGCTGACCATGTCCGTCTTTTATATGATAGTAATATCAGTGCCAAAATTCGCGAGGATCGGTAAAGCGGTTTGGCTAATTTGGGTAATATCTGCTTTATTTCCCCGTTTTCCTGCTGCTAACCGTTTTCCCGTAGGAATGAGGAATTTTCCCGTGGTAAAAAGTAGCCTATGTTACTCAGGGATGTTGTAGCTTTCTAATAGTGAAAGAATTTTGGAAATCGGTCCAGTAGTTTCGGAGTTTATCGATTACATACAAACAAACAAACAAACAAACAAAAAAACAAACAAAGTTTTCCTCTTTATTATATTAGTGTAGATAGATTGTTCACTATTCACCATGATAATATTTACAAAATTATGTAAACTTATACAAGCGTCAGTTTCAAAGTTAGTAAAGATAATTAGTGCTGGAGGAAATTAAAAAGTTATGTAAAAAGATAACAATTTTAAAATACACCTCTGGGAGCAGTTAGTGTCTTTTTGCGTTTACCGCAATGTAGTGCTAGTACGTTTTTGTTTCAGTAGTTTCAAATTACCACAAGATAATGTCCCTTTATTCCAGGGTAATTGAGATCGACCTTAATTATAAATTCTTTCACGTTGCTTCATAATTAATTTTAAAACATAAATTGGGAAAACCCAATTTGTTAAGGACACAAACATTTGCTTTTAATTAGTTCGTAAAATTATAAGTTTGCCGAGAAAGTTGTTGATTTTTCAGGAGCTGATAATATTTTACTGGCCAGATTTTCTTTTTCAGACGGTATTTAGCTCGCCTAGGTTTAAAACTTTCACGCTTTACACTAATAATTGTTTTACTCTAGGTACACTGACATATCACTTTTAAAATTCCTCTTAGTTTATCTGTACATCTTCTATCCATATTATTCATGTTCATAATGATGTAAATATTGGAAACTATAACGCAAGGCAAGATCAAACAAACAATATTGTGTACTTCGACCGTAAATTGCAAATTATCAATTATGGAGTACGGTTCAGTGTACTTTGGAAACTGTCAGGTTGATTAGGTTAAGTTATACCACACTGTACGAGTATATACGCCTACTAACTAGACTACCTACTGTATAACATTACTACAGAGTGTATTTAAGCAAATTAATTAAAGTTCTAATCATATTCTAATTATTAAATTAAATTTGTTTATTAATTTAGAAGTTGGTAAAAAGATTTAATGTACTCCCTAGTAAAATTACACAAAAATGGAATTTAAACTGCATCGTCATTCATTATTATTTGATTTCTATATAAATAGACACTAACCGCTTTTGCTGAATCCACGAAATGTTTAGAGGATTATTTTATAAATTTCATTAACTAGTAAACCAACATCATTACCAAATGATCTGTTTACATTAAACGCTTGAATAAATTCCATTCACAAATACCTACTCGCCAAACTCAATTGTGCAAAATAGAGTGAAATTCCGCAAATTGTATGAAAACAGGGATGTTACAGGGCTCCGCAACCAAAACTGAAACTATCTGATTATCCGATATAAAAATATATTTGTAACCGTAAACGAAAACGATATTATTGTCTCGAATAATGAGCTGTACCTACCTCAATAAGCCCCCTAATTTCTACTTGATTTTAAAACATAAGTACCTACCTACTATACCCATTATTTGTTTTATTCTGTTGTAAAGTCATAATTCTCAGCAATTTTACATTTACAATACGTGCAATAAACTACAAGATAGGTATTGTTTTTAGTTCAAAAGTATCCGTAACTGAAAATATTCGAACCTTGCGGCTACTCTGAAATATTTTCATAATATTTTTTCAAAATCCGTATCTAAATCCGTGGCCGAAATTTCATATCCACAGCATCCCTAAAGAAAACCACCCGGCTTCTCGTCGAGTGCCGAACTGCCGACGAATATTGGAATTAGGGTAAAGTACGGATAGATGCGCCGTTGGGATAGTTGCGCTGGTTTCGAAATCTCTATGTTCTAGTGAATTTCAGCACTAATGTTTATTAAAACATAGTAGTCTTCCTCCTGAAAGCCCAAGTACCGCGTAAATTATTGGACTCATTGCACAATTTACGTCAGTTTAAGCAAAAATCTTCGGTAGCGTGGTCAAACCGGGCGTCGAAATTATTTTAGCACATTTTGTCTTTCGGGTAATTTTTTGTACGGTTGCAAAATCGCTCACATTTTTATTTCCTCATATGCACTACAGTATAAAGTACGTGACCATTCATTAATTATTGCAAAATATAAAATAATTATTTTTTTAATTAAATGCGCAACTATCCGTACCAAAAAGGATACTTGCGCAGGTTTTTTGGACGGATAGTTGCGCTTTGGGGGATAGTTGCGCAGATTGATATTTTTGTTTATTTTAATATGTTGCAAATGGAAAAATGCTTCTAAATTACAATTTAGATATGGGAATTGTTCCACATACATTTTAAGGTACCTACGAGTTGATACTTTTTTTTATTGAAATTAATGACTTAGCAGCACTCAATAACTTTAGAAATAACAATAATATTAAGGTTTGGAGGCCTATTCGACTTTTAAATTATGTATTTAATCAAATTAATTTAAAATTGGTTTGATTTAAATAAAGTAACAATTTCATAGTAAGTCACCTATGTAATCTTCAAAGCGCAAATATCCCCCTACGATTTTTTAGAGCTGCGCAACTATCCGTGCGGGTGCGCGACTATCCCTTTTTCAAGAGGTCAAATAAAACTGGATTTACAACAAAACAATAAAAGTTAAATTAATGAATTAGGGCTTTAATGAAAGATTAAAGATCAATCCTCTAATCTGTAAAGATAATTTTGTAAATAAGTTCTTAATTATTGAGTTATAGAGCATTTTCCAAAAGGTGCGCATCTATCCGTACTTTACCCTAATTCAAATAGTTGCGTGGGCATTAGAATTATTGGAGCTCGTTGTAATTCGGAATAAAACTAACACGATTAAGTTCGTGAACACTTCATTAACTTGAATGTAAATAAACCTGTATTCTCTGATACCAATTTAGGTGTTTACGTGCTACGTAGATGAGGGAGATATTTTCTAACTGTTTACCTAATTTTAAACTGCCTGACTCCCCTGACTCCTCTCTCTCTCTCTCTCTCTCTCTCTCTCTCTCTTTCTCTTCATTTGAATGGACACTGATGTGTGGGTGGACACCGACAGGTCCAATGACCAGATGAACCCCGGTGTCAGAGTTTAACAACCGCCTACTACAAGTAGGTAGCATCCTCTAACATGGTTGTGTAACGACCGCCGTCTGAGTAATCATAGACAGCAACTGGGATCGACGACTTAACGTGCCACCGAAACACGAAACTGATATAGACCCAGAGAATGTAAATGTTTCAGAAAAATACCTATGAGCAATCGGCCATGGTAGGTGCTAGAAATCTAAACTAGCAACAAGAATTTCTGGCAATACTCGTATTGCATAAAAGACATAATACAAGGCAGTTCAGTAATTAATTACAGCCTTTACAGCTGTCAAATATGTAGCACCTAAACAAAGATCCTTCCTCAAAATGGGACCCTATTATTCAATTAATTTTATGCTATACGCATACGCATAGTTATGTGATTGGCGGTGACTTTAATTTGTATATCTACAAGTAGGTAGGTATATACTTTAATTTGATAGCTGAACTTTAACAATTTAACAATAGATTTTCTTATTAAACAATAGAAGCTTTAACAATAGGTTGCTATTTTATCCTAAATCGTTGCCAAGTGTCCTGGGCCGGATAATAAAACTGCATTTCGTTATTTTGACACAAGTGCAAGTGTAGTGTAGTTTGTTATCTTATCTCGTTAAATAGCGGTGGGTAAGTCTAGGTTGTCGAAGTGTTTTTGAGATGAGTAGGTCAGGGTGTTAGGGTCCATTCCAGATTCACGATCAGTTGACTGACTTTGTATGGGAATTCGGTTTTTTTTTACGTTTCCAACCATTGGCTCCATAGTAAAAGTTGTTCAGTTTCATGGCCTGCAAAGTTTTCGTTACACCGTCCCTAACACCCCGTATTACGCTTTGCTCGACGCTACCACACCTATAGATAGGTATCTGTACCTACTAAATTATTTCTTTATAAGTATCTGAAAAAAAACTGGTAGACAAACTCTGCAAAAAATATGGATCAAACATCAAGGGGTACTGGGTAATTAAGTAGGTAGATAGATAGATACTTGTTTAATCAGTATATCTACACGATAATTTCTTTGTTGTGTACTGCGAATCTAATTTCCTGTTGGTAACTGCACTTTGCGGAAATTACATTGTATTTGTTGGCAAACTTTGTGGTCTTAAAATCAAAATTATTGGACAGCATTTGCGTTGTAGCGGTGCACCAAGAAATACGAACCACCGTGTAATTGCAGATTATTTCGCCCTCTGTTAACACAGTTTTCATTTCGATTCACATTTTCCATTCAGAAACTTGTTAACAGCATTACGAACATGGATATTACCAATTACTTACTATGAATTCTGCGATAGTATGTAAATAGTAGATACTCTTGTATGCTCAACATAAAACCAATTGTTAAAACACAGTAATACTATGAGAGATACAGGGCATTGAATGTGTAAACTTTTACAGTATACCTAAACAAGGTTTCCTCTACGTACTATAGAATGCAAAATAATGCAAGCTTCTCTCTACCCCTACTTTGGGATACATTAGAGTGCACTTACTACGAGTGCTGTGTAACAAGCACGTAACAAGTCAGAACGACAGTCCATTGTATAGTTGCAATTGTTGCATTTTCAATGTTTGTGTGCACTAAAAGAATTCAAGACCTCCTTGGAGCAATAAAATTTACTTTGTGGAAATACATTCAATATCACGTATCTATCATCAATACCTACTTTGTGGTTATGTTATGATACATATCTTAAGATATATTGTGTACAACGAAGCGAAATTCAATAACACAGCCTTATTCATAAAAATAACTCTATTTTCCGCAAACGTATCGTATTCACCTTCATTCGTGTCTGGCGAAATGAATTCTTTTGTGTGACGGATCATGATTAGGTACTTATTCCCTACTAGGTACACAAATAAAATTACGGCTAACGATATTATTGCCATTTGTAACATTATAAAGTTCTTACAAACATAGATATACTTCGCATTCATATTTCTTTTTATATGTTTTACAATAATTATTTATTTTGACGACCTTGTACACTATTTCGTTAACCTTTTAAACCTCTGTTTACAACAACCAAACCACAGGAACTTCTCAAAATTTAGGACGCGGCTGGAATTTCAACCACAAAAATATAAAGGCACGCTACCGTCGTTAAATTGCTCCACATATTTTTTGCTAAATACAATAACATTCCCAGACGCAAATTGCTAAGTTTCCCTACCTACTAACTAGGTATAGGTACACTTGTCCGTTAGCAGATCGCGTTTTCAAAGATTTATCGCTACTTTGGTTTCATGGTGTGGGTATGTCACATAGGTATTGGTAGACAATGGTAACAACCGAAAACAACCAGCAATGTAGGTATAAAGTGTTACCGTAGCGAAAGCCACACGGGCCACCGCACCACCGTTTCCACACCGCGAAAAGGGAAACCAAATTACAGAGATTGATAGGAATGAATTCGATCCGTGATCGTATTCGTATTCTAACTTTATGAAGTACTTTTTGGGAAAATTGACATCGTTTATTGTTTAGAGAATATTTGGAAGAGGCCTGGGAGGGGGAGGCCTACGTCCAGCATTGGACTACAATAGGCTGAATTAGACTTTAGATTGTTTAGAGAATATAGGGTGAAATTTTACTAGCGATAGCGAAAACTCAGAACCTTTTAGTGATAAGGAACAACTTTCCCCAAGGAACATAGGTCGAAATACGAAAAAAACATTTAGACCTCCCATAGTGACTAAAATCAGCTGATCGGCAAATTTGTATGGGAACAAACTCGTATTTCGACCTATGTTCCTAGGGGAAAGTTGTTCCTTATCAGTAACAGGTTCTGAGTTTTCGCTATCGGTCACTAGTAAAATTTCACACTATACACCAGCAGCCGTTTTGCGTCAAAGGTATTTCTACGTCTTAATTTAGCACTCGTTTTGTGATGGCGGGACGAAATTGAGTGAGTAAAATCTTGTTATAAATTTTTAGGTGTCCTTAGAATCTTTCAGTTTTAAGAAAAAATCGTTGCGAGTACCTAGTAGACGCTAAAATGAACCTACGACACTTATATAAAGAGAACTTTTATCATTACATTTTTAAACGACTTCATCCGACACGACATAACAGCCACTAAGCGACGGTCGCTCGTTGAGCAGCTAATTAGGGATAGAGGGAGGGCAACAAACTACAAACTTTAGACCCGTCACAGTAAGGGTCAGTTCCCACAGAAGGCGACGAGACGAGACGCGACGCGACGATGCAATGTCATTTTCAAGCGGCATCAAGATGCAACGCGCGGCGCCGCTCGATGCATCTTCATGTCGCTTCCGGCCGCTCGGTGCTGCTTGTCAGCTTGTCAATTCACTTTAGTAGTTCAAGAGCTTGATGTATGTGCAGGTTTTGTGATATGATAGCTTTGTATGAGCTTCGATCGGAACGGAACGGAAGACTGTGTTTCTCTTAGAGCCCAAAATTCTTTTATTTTATTTTAATAGGTATATTTTAGTTAACAGCTACATTTACGATACAAAATATTATAGATAACACTATGTTATAGCACTTTTACTCCACCTTTTATCAGGTGCTGAATTAAAGTGGCTATAATACTCGTTATTCGACCGATTGATCTATAACAGTCGTGTAATAGCAGTAGAATAGCTGATTCTCTGAATAGGGCGCTTTTATACAGCCGTTATTCAGCATTCTTTTATGTAGCTATAAAAGCTCTATAAATGCAATCGAATTGCTTATAGCAACATGGCTGCTGTTATTGCACGCTTTTAGAGTAACTCGTATAATAGAAATCAAAACGTTTTTATAGGATCTGTAGTCATTTTAAGAGCTATTATACGATATTCACTCAGCTTAAAGTAGAATTGTAGAGTTTTGGGAAACATTAATAGCACAAGTCCGTCCATTTTGTCCGTCGATATCTTGAAGACGTTTTTCGTACAATTTTACTATCAAAATGGATAAAAACAAATGGAAAAAGTTGAAAAGAAGCGGCCATTTTCGAAAGAAAGTTAAAAAAACGTTGGAGCAGATGAAATATTCTGCAAAACTAATGCAGCCCAATTTAATTTCTGCTAGTAATGCTAGTGCACATCCAAGCGCGAGTCCGCCAGTTTTAAGTGGTTCCGTAGACGCAAGCAATGAAATCGTGATCGTGAACATCATGGCATGAGCCGAGCTGGCTGGCCACCATGATCACGCGTGACATTGCAAACGTCTTGCATAAAGTTCGTACACTCACCAAAGGGTTGTAAAAATATTTAGTTACAGTAATAATACTCATCATAAGTAAAATGATCATAAACATCAAAGTAAGCACAACCGCGACACCAAAAGATATTTATACATGCTTTATTTTATTGTCAGGTTGAACAAAGTGAAATCTTCTTCCGATTGAGTTATCGTTTGTACTAAGGCCACATCCGTTTTTTCGGCCAATTCCACATTTATCTAATAATGTAAAATGCGTTTCCTTCCAAGGCCAGCGCAATTGGGCACTTCTACAGCTATGGTGAAATTTTCTCAACTCCGTGAACAATTTTTTTTATCAACTTTTCCGGTGTAAACAAGAATGAAAATTTGCCAAAAAATGTGTTTGATGAAATGGTGATAATTTGCCACTAATTGCTTTACGAGAATCAGATTTAGAATTTTTATGGTCACGGAGTTGAGAAAATTGGTCACGGAGTTGAGAATTTTCGAAATTTGATAACTTTTTCAGGGTTTTCACAGAAATATCAAGTAAAAAAAAATATTGGAAGTAAAGAAAAGGAACCAACAATCAAGCCAAGTTACAAATAGCACATTTGCAAATACTTAGTTAATTGTTTTTGCTGTTTTGTTAATTTAAAGTAAATTATGTAAAATCGTGAAGTTAACTATCAGAAAACGGCAAATATATATTCCAGTGCATTATTATACTATATAAACCGTTGTTAGAATATCAAGTGCTAAAAAAACTTGAATTAAGTTTTAAAGTCTCAACTCCGTGTGCAATTTTCTCAACTCCGAATACAAAATGTACACGGAGTTGAGGTTACGGAGTTGAGAAAATGTTGTACTATCAGGAAAATCTCATTTTCTTTTTAACTTGAGACAAACGTATTAAGACCTCTGTACTTATATTCAGGCGAACTATATTTAGGCAAAGAATAAACTCATAAACATAAACAGTTTAGAAAATATTGACGATCCGGAGTTGAGAAAACACCCTGCACCAAAAATCGGCACCATATTCAACCTATTGAAAATCGTAAAAATCTGTAAATTTACGCAATTTTACTCAGTTAGACCTCATGGGAACAATGCCTAGTTTACGTGAATCTATTGACAACATGCGAATTGTAAATATTTCATGAAATATTCAAAGTAATATTAGAAACACTGAAAAAAGTTAACGTGTGGGACAAATTTTTGAATATCTGAGAGGATATTCAAATATACATATAATGAAATTTTCATGAGCTACACCTCTTCACTATATTTCTCTCCATACGTGAACAGTAAAACATCAAAGACAACTGTGCGATTTATTATTTTACAAAACAAAATTCATTCAATTTCGGCAACGGGACAGGGGTAAACTAACAAAATTTCACCAATTTCTTGACTTTTAAAATTATTTTTGTAAAAACGAATATAACTACGGAAAAAAATGTATGTTCTCCAACAAGTATATACATAAGGGAATATGTGTATTTTTTTTGGAATTTTTATCTAGTCTTGAAAGGCGATTTATGAAGCCAGACAAAAAAAATACTGTTTCTGTAGAAATGCCCAATTGGCCAAGTTGTTTTAAATCATCTTTGTTAAGAAAGGTATAAACATCCAAGAAGTCTGGCATTGTTTTATGAAATAAAATGTTACTTGAAAATAAAAAATAAAATTTAATTTGTTCTTTGGTCTTGTACCAAAGGAACCCTAAATATTATCATGGCGACACCTTGTGCTATAAATGTGGTGACAAAGCACTCTTATTCGACTTTTAACGGAATAAGTGAGCTGTAACTGCAACTAGACTACCAATATGGACATTTGCTTTTACAATTATTATTTAATATATATTTAATTTAATAAATTCGTCGTTAAATTTAAGAAAACAGGCGGCGCATGAATGTTTATGTAAAAATGCCTTTAGGTTTGTCAATAAAGCTTTTTGCGCATGATGTTTTGGAGTAACTACACGAATATTAAAAATCGGCACATGTACTGCTGAATAACGTAATAAAATGACCTTTGAAACTTATTTAGTTTGCTTTACAAATATTTTTATACACCACAGCCTCGATCGTTGAGGAGATGGAAATGATCAGTAACTAGTTGTAAAAAAGCCTCCCTAAGATCTTTTAGTGCACTTATTAGTCGAGTAAAAGCATTCTGTTTGCTGTCATAGCACTAAAAAGGCGAATAAAAGCAATTCAGCTGCTATTATAGCACATTTAATCTGTATAAAGGCAAATCGATTGCGTTTATAGAACTAAATATCGCATATACGCATTTTGGTTGCTCTTATAGCACTCTTAGTGTTTTCTACCACGTTTACTCAACTCTTACAGCACCTTTTTGCTGCTTACTCAGCGCTTATTCTTCTTTTATAGGACTTTAGTCTGAATAATTTGCGCCTTTTTCGCGTCGAGTAAACGTTTACAGCGCTTTTACTCGACTGTTTTTAGAACTTTTATAGAACTTAAAGAGAAATAAGGAACGTGCTCTCGGCCATTATAGCACGTCCAGTTGCTGCTTGGGAATATATGTAGGGGAGGGCGGGGTTCAAAGTGCCGGGGGTAAGTTGTTCCGATGGAAATAGCATCAAAACGGAAAGAGATAGTAGTATGCTTGAAATTTGACGTAAAATGTTGAGTCAATGCGCTTCCTAGTCCATCATTTCAGTTACCCTCACGGCGCTTCCTGAGCGAGTATTTGCTAGTGGTGCTAAAATTTACACGTTAGTATATAACAAGTTCATATTTAACTTGTGAGATTTTTTTTTAATATTATTATTAAATTCTTTATTGTTCACCATTTAATCTACAGTTATACATACAATTGAAAAACAAAGGCGAGCTTATCTCTATAAGAGATTTATTCCAGCCAACCTAGCGTGGATGAAAATCGAGTAGTATACGGGAGCATTAGAAAATAAAATATGAACAATTTCTAAATAAAATACATTAAGTTAAATAAATAAAACAGAAACATGTTGCAAGAATATATAGGTACCTACTAAATAAATTCGAATACACATATAAATAATAAAATAAACTAATACGATAAACGTTTAATAATAATAGTTTGTACATAAATAAAGTTGTTATAGCTGAGATAAAAAGTGCTCTTTCAATTTTGTTTTAAATGTAGCAACAGTGGTACATTTTTGTATAGATTTAGGCAGTATGTTTAATATCTATTGGGTTTCATATAAAAATCGGGAAAAAAGGGGTTAATCTGCATTTTTTGTTCACGCCGGGTTTTAAAGTAAAGGTAGGTAAGTATTACGTAATTTTTCTATGAAAATACAAAATCTGTGAATCTGTCATGTCATGACCAATTTAATAGGTTATCATCGATTTATCCGAAAAAGATACCAAAAATACTTAAAATGTAAGTATTATGAATAACTTGCGGCCCGTCTCTTTTGGTTAAACTAGGTTTCTGGTGTTCCATTCTAGGTATGTCACATCCTGGATACTAACTGCCAGTTGAATGGCCTCACCATGCTGAACAACTTCAACTTTGAAGTTAATACCTTATCTCTAATAATTTAGGTGGGATGCTGGTGATTTTCATCGGGTACTCTAGACCCTCAATGACCATGTGCTAGCAAAAGCGGCCCGTAATAGTGAACAATTTTTACAATGAAGCCATCACCGTATCTCTTATAGTTTGGATAAGATGCTGGTGGTCTACATTAGGTACTTTAGACCCTCGATGACTATGTGCCAGCAGAAGCGGTCCGTAATACTGAACAATTTTTACAATGAAGCCATCAAATATCTCTTATCTATACTTTGAATGGGATGCTGGTCCTCTACATCAGGTACTCCAGACCCTCGATGGATGACCATGTGCCAGCAAAAGCGGCCCGTCATGCTAAGCAAATTTTGATAGAAGCCTTTTTCGTATCTCATATAGTTTAGCAGTGCTCCTGGTGCCCTCCATTAGGGCCCTTTTCCTGTCATGCGTATTTTCGCACGCGCGCGGATCTGGTCCGCATGCAGGCCGCACGCATCTTATCTTTTGATACATGTTTTTCCTATCATGCGGCTAGCACGCGCGCGGAACGCGGATTGACGCAAACGAAATCCCTGTCCTGCGTGTGACCAGGAGCGTGCTATCATCCGCATGCGGACCAGATCCGCGCGCGTGCGAAAATACGTATGACAGGAAAAGGGCCCTTAGGTACTCCAGATCCTCAAGGGCTGACAAAAATTAGTACATGACCGTCTTCGATATGCTAGCAATATCAGTGTTAAATCTCGTGAAGATCGGTTAAGCGGTTTGGGTATAAATATCTGCTTAATTTCCCGGTTTTACCACTGGTAACCGTTTTCATATAAGAAAATGATATCTTCTCGTGATAAAAAGCAGCTTATGTTACTCAGAAATGTTGTACCTTTTCAATAGTGATAGATTTTTGAAATCGATTCAGCAGTTTCAGAGTTTATCGATTACTAGCGGCCCGCCCAGCGGTTTCACCCGCTGCTACTTTCCTGTTTTCCTGTAGAAATTGGATCTTTTTCCGTAGGTTTCAGCAGAAGTGACCATCATGACCATGTGCCAACAGAAGCGGCCCGTCATACTGAACAACTTTTACTTTGAAGCCACTACCGTATCTCTTATACTTAGATGGGATGCTGGTGGTCTACATCAGGTACTCCACACCCTCGTCACCACGTGCCAGCAGCAGAAGCGGCCCGTCATGCTGAACAGCTTTAACTTTAAAGCAATTACCAGAAACCTTATAGTTTAGATGAGATGCTGGTGGTCTACATAAGGTACCTACTCCAGACCGTCGTGACCATGTGCCAGCAAAAGCGGCCCGTCATGCTGAATAACTTTTACTTTGAAGGTATTACCGTATCTCTGACAGTTTATACGGGATGCTGGTGGTTTACACCAGGTACTCCAGATCCTGGATGACCATGTGCCAGCAGAAGCGGCCCACCATGCTGAGTAACTTCTACTTTGGAGCTATTGCCGTATCTGGTATAGTTTAGATGGGATGCTGGTGGTCTACATCAGGTACCTCAGATCCTCGATGACCATATGCCAGCAGATGCGGCCCGTCATGGTAAACAACTTTTTCTATGAAGACATGACCGTATCTCTTATAGTTTTGATGGGATGCTGGTGGTCTTCATCAGGTACTCCAGATCCTCGAGGGCTGACAAAAAGTGGTCCATGTCCGTTTTTAATATGCTAGTAATATCAGTGCCAAAATTCGCGAAGATCGGTCAAGCGGTTTGGCTAATTTGGGTAATGTCCGCTTTGTTTCCGCTTTTTCTGCTGTTAACCGTTTTCCCGTGATAAAAAGTAGCCTATGTTACTCATGAATGTTGTAGCTTTCTAATGGCGAAAAAATTTTGGAAATCGGCCCAGTAGTTTCGGAGTTTATCGATTACATACTTATATCAGTGTAGATAGTGTACCTTACCTAGACATACATACAAATAAACAAATCTTTCCTCTTTATTATATTAGTGTAGATAAGTGTAGATAATGTAGAAGTCTAGATAATGATATAAGTGTAGATGTAGATAGTGTTGAAGCGTAGATATAAATGTAGATTTATTGTAAGGAGCTACTAGGCCACCATAATATGCTATAATGTTTCAAGACTTTCCCAACTTCAGGCTCGTAGACCATAAAGTGACAGGTATTTGATGGACAATGTCAGTCATCATCATGCGGCCTCTTGACATTGCAGCTCGTTGTATCCCAATGCATCCCGATGCCGCTTGACGCCTCGCGACGTCGCGCTACAACAAGATGCAGCGCGCGGCGTAGCGCTACGCCGCGCTACATCGAGCGACGCGACGCGGCATTTTTGCTCAATTGCCGAGCACAAGGCCGCTCTACGTCGCTCGTTGCAGCTTGTTGTAGCGCGAAGCCGCGCAACGCCGCGCGAAGCAGCTTTCAGTCTTGGTAAATTGCAAAGTAAAGTGTTGCCGTTTTAGCTAATTATTATAGAATTGTGTGTAAAATCCTCTGATCTTTCCTTTCTATATAGTATTTAATTTTTTTTGGTTTATTTTGGTTAAAATCTATATTTCAGGTCAAAATAAAGACCAAGCGCGGCGGCTCATAGTGCGCCGTCAACGTGACAGCGTCGTTCATAGTATGACTGGTTTGTATGGGTTTAAATGGGGATGCCAGAAAAAAGGGTGACACGCCGCGTCGCGCCCTCAATACTATGAACGACGCTGTCACGTTGACGGCGCACTACGAGGTCGCCGCGCTCGGTCTTTATTTGACCTTACAGGTGAAAGCTGTCAATCTTAAGACTAGTTTTCTCGGAAATAGTGTATGCTAGACTATCAGATTGTTTGAGAAAATAGTAGGTCTTGAAGTGATCTTTCAGATGACAGCTGTCGAAAATAAGATCCGTTTATCTCGGAAACCATAAATCTTAGACTATCAATTTCTTTAAGGAAATGGTAAGCCTTGACGAGTTTTATCAAACGACAGCTGTCAAACTAAAATCACATTTATCTCGGCAATCATTCATGCCAGTCTATCAGTTCGTTTGGGAAAGTTGTAGGCCTTGAAGAGACCTTTATTTTATGTGACAGCTGTCAACCTAAAAACTAGTTTATCTCAGCAATCGTTCATGCTAGACTATCAGTTTGTTTGGGAAAGTTGTAGGCCTTGAAGAGACCTTTATTTTATGTGACAGCTGTCAAACTTAAAACTCGTTTATCTTGTCAATCGTTCATGCTAGACTATCAGTTTGTTTGGGAAAGTCGTTGGTTTTCATGAGACCTTTATTTTTAGTGACAGCTGTCAATCTTCAAACTCGTTCATCTCGTTAACTATGCATGCTGCACTACTAGTTTCTTTAGAATAGTTGTAGGTCTGGACGAGATCTACATTTTAAGTGACAGCTGTCAAACTTCAAACTCGTTTATCTCGTTAACTGTGCATGCTACACTACTAGTTTCTTCAGAAAAGTTGTAGGTCTGGACGAGATCTACATTTTAAGTGACAGCTGTCAAACTTCAAACTCGTTTATCTCGTTAACTGTGCATGCTACACTACTAGTTTCTTCAGAAAAGTTGTAGGTCTGGACGAGATCTACATTTTGAGTGACAGCTGTCAAAATTCAAACTTGTTTATCTCGTTAACTGTGCATGCTACACTATTAGTTTCTTCAGAAAAGTTGTAGGTCTGGACGAGATCTACATTTTAAGTGACAGCTGTCAAAATTCAAACTCGTTTATCTCGTTAACTGTGCATGTTACATTACTAGCTTCTTTGGAAAAGTTGTAGGTCTTGTCAATATCTACATTTTGTGTGACAGCTGTCAAACTAAAAACTCGTTTTTCTCGTTAACTGTGTATTCTACACTACTAGTTTCTTCAGAAAAGTTGTAGGTCTGGACGAGATCTACATTTAAAGTGACAGCTGTCAAACTTCAAACTCGTTTATCTCGTTAACTGTGTATGCTACACTACTTGTTTCTTCAGATAAGTTGTAGGTCTGGACGACATCTACATTTTAAGTGACAACTGTCAAACTTTATACTCATTTAACTTTTTTCTGAAGAAACTAGTAGTGTAGGATACACAGTTAACGAGATAAACGAGTTTGAAGTTTGACAGCTGTCACATAAAATGTAGATATTGGCAAGACCTACAACTTTTCTAAAGAAACTAGTAGTGTAGCATGCACAGTTAACGAGATAAACGAGTTTGAAGTTTGACAGCTGTCACTTAAAATGTAGATCTCGTCCAGACCTACAACTTTTCTGAAGAAACTAGTAGTGTAGCATGCACAGTTAACGAGATAAACGAGTTTGAAGTTTGACAGCTGTCACTTAAAATGTAGATCTCGTCCAGACCTACAACTTTCTGAAGAAACTAGTAGTGTAGCATGCACAGTTAACGAGATAAACGAAATTGAAGTTTGACAGCTGTCACTTAAAATGTAGATCTCGTCGAGACCTACAACTTTTCTGAAGAAACTAGTAGTGTAGCATGCATAGTTAACGAGATAAACGAGTTTGAAGATTGACAGCTGTCACTTAAAATGTAGATCTCGTCCAGACCTACAACTTTTCTGAAGAAACTAGTAGTGTAGCATGCACAGTTAACGAGATAAACGAAATTGAAGTTTGACAGCTGTCACTTAAAATGTAGATCTCGTCGAGACCTACAACTTTTCTGAAGAAACTAGTAGTGTAGCATGCATAGTTAACGAGATAAACGAGTTTGAAGATTGACAGCTGTCACTAAAAATAAAGGTCTCATGAAAACCAACGACTTTCCCAAACAAACTGATAGTCTAGCATGAACGATTGACAAGATAAACGAGTTTTAAGTTTGACAGCTGTCACATAAAATAAAGGTCTCTTCAAGGCCTACAACTTTCCCAAACAAACTGATAGTCTAGCATGAACGATTGCTGAGATAAACTAGTTTTTAGGTTGACAGCTGTCACATAAAATAAAGGTCTCTTCAAGGCCTACAACTTTCCCAAACGAACTGATAGACTGGCATGAATGATTGCCGAGATAAATGTGATTTTAGTTTGACAGCTGTCGTTTGATAAAACTCGTCAAGGCTTACCATTTCCTTAAAGAAATTGATAGTCTAAGATTTATGGTTTCCGAGATAAACGGATCTTATTTTCGACAGCTGTCATCTGAAAGATCACTTCAAGACCTACTATTTTCTCAAACAATCTGATAGTCTAGCATACACTATTTCGTGAGAAGTTGGATCACTGACAACTACTCAACGGAACTACTGCGAATGATCGTAAACTAAGATTTGCGATAATTCCATTGTCTGACCTGGCCCAATGGAACTAGTGCGAAAAAACTTCGCAGTAGTTCCATGAAACTATACTCAATTGAACTACTGCGAATTTAGTTCAATAACAACTACCTACCCTTCATAGGTTCCAAGTAGAACCAAGTTACTTTGCTTTTTTTTCGTATCGAGTTTCCAAAAGTTGTAGGATTTTTTTCCCATCGCGGCAACACTGAGCGTGGGAATCTGACTGACAGGCGGCCGAAAGTGACGTCACGAAAAAAGCGCGGGAAATTCTCGGTCCGATTGGTTGAGATTTTTTGCTATACAATTTTAAAATACTTTAACGCTGTTTATTGATATAAGATCAGTTTTATTTTGTAAATAAGTGTATGTATAAGTTGTAGATTAAATAGTTTTGTAGATTAGTGTAAGTTTTGTAAATATTTACCTATTGGTAAGTCTTTATTACTTCTCATGGCGGCGCCAAAGCCCCCTGACCCGGGGGGTTTTGATGGAGATCCTCCTGATCATATTGCTCAAGAAGTCACTATTTCAAATGATGATTTCTCAAATATGGACACCTCGATGGACACGGATGGATCTGTAGTTTCAGTATCACAAGGCAAAAACAAAAGAAAAATTTCTTCCTCTGTGCGTATGTGCAAACACTGCAATAAAAGAAGAAAGCGTAACAGGAGCAAGGAAGGCAGTGTCGCTGGTATTGCAAAAAGTTATGAATGCCAATGCGAGGTAAACTTTGATGTTCTGAAAGGTAAGGTTTTAGCTAAAGTTAATGAAATAAATTCAAATGAGTCTATGAAACCTCCGGGTCGCATAATAAAGCCAGCACCGAAAAATACCGCGAAAGCTTTTAATAATACACCAAATAATGACAATAATAACCCCCAAGGGGAACAAAACGATGAACATGACAAGACACCAGAGATTCCCATTACTAAGTCACCAAACCAATCGCAGCTCAATAATGGCAAGTCACTAAATATGGATGTAGAGCAATCAACAAGGCCAATATCTGTTGCTCGGCTCTTTTACCAATCTTCTGATGCTGCTCCATTTATTGTTCACGTTCAAAGACAGCAGTCATCTCCAAATGATAGTGTGACGTTACACCCAATAACTTTTGGAAGATTTTTAAAAAGGAACAACATCCATAGTATAATTAATGGAAGTTTGAAACGGATTGGCAGAAATAGAATTTCACTTTCATTCTCTGACTACCAGGAAGCAAACAAATTCTTGAATAACTCAAATCTCAAAAGCGAAAATTACAAGGCATTTATTCCTACATTCTCTGTCACTCGCATGGGAATTGTCAGGGGGGTGCCTACAGAATGGACAGATGATGAAATTAAAGAAAATGTTACTGTTCCAGTCGGTTGCGGCGCGATCTTGAAAGTACGTAGGTTGAAAAGAAAAATTGTCACTGAAGGGGTTTCCCAACTCAAAGCCACTGAAACAGTAGTTTTAACTTTTGATGGTCAGGTACTGCCGAAACGCATTTTTATGTGCTATAATGCTTTGCCGGTTTCTATCTACATTTTCCCCACCATACAATGCTATAGGTGTTGCAGGTTTGGGCATGTAAAGTCTGAGTGTCGAGCGAATACTCCTAGATGTTACAAGTGTGGTCAAAATCACCTTGGTGAAACTTGCTCAATCAATGAGGATAAGATACAGTGTTGCTTATGTAAGGGTTCTCACTTTGCTACAAGCAAATCATGCTTAGAGTACAACCGGCAACATGCAATTAAAGAATCTATGGCAAAGAGTTGCATTTCTTATGCAGAAGCTTCCAAAATTCATCCACCTATCGCAAGGGTGTCATATGCGGATGCTTTATTATCGTCCCCTGACGTCACTCCAGAAGTTTCAGGTCCTCCTCCACATTTACAAAATCAGACACAAAATACGTCTTACAAGAAAACTGTATTTAAAACTCCGAAAATGCGTTCGAAATCTGACAGCGGCTATGATCGTGAGGCTCACAATAGTCTAATTAAAGATTACAACAATATGTCACAACCTAGCAATGGTTGTGCTCTGACTAACAACGATTCTTCAAGCTCAGTAGCTGATTTAATTTTGGCTCTTATTACTTCATTGTTACAGTCCAATTTCTTGACACCGTCCAACGCTGCCCCTATAATTGAAACGATATCTAAAATCACCAAAAATACATAGTTCTTGGTGATTTGAATGCTCAGCATCAGTCATGGGGCAGTTCAAATACCAACCACTATGGAAATATTGTGGTAGATTTGCTAGACACTTTCAATTTATGTGTTCTTAATACAGGCACTCCAACTCGTAGGACTAGCCCTGGTGAGGGGTATAGTGCACCTGATTTATCCCTGTGTACTCCTAGCTTAGCTTCTACGTTAACGTGGGAAACATTATCATCCACTTACGGTAGCGACCACTTTCCTATTATAATTACATTTCCCTTTACTGCCACTTATGTACATAAACGCCCTCCACGATTAAAATATAAACTACACAATGCAGATTGGGACAAATTCAGTAAACAGTTAGAGCAAAAAATCATGTCTCTTCCTAGAGTCCAACAGGGTTCTGAATCATTATGCGCTCGTGCTTTTGTTGAAGCAGCCGAGGAAATTTTTCCTATTAAAAGATGGGGCAGTGATTATATCCCTTCTCCCCCGTGGTGGGATGCTGAGTGTTCGGAAGCAATAAGAAATAGAAAAGAAATGGAGCACGTATACAATGAGTGCGGTTCTGATGAAAACTATGAACTGCTTACAAATATGATTAAAAATACTAACAAATTAATTAAAAAGAAAAAATTTGAAAGTTGGAAGGCTTTTTGTCTTTCCTTATCTCCCGATGTTCCTCCCTCTGAAGTTTGGAAGAACATTAGGAAGTTTCGGTCTGCATTTAAAGACTCATCGTCAAAATCGTTCCCTTCTTCATTGGCACATAGTTTCTTATCGAAATTAGCTCCTCCCTCAGTACCTGAAAATTTATCAATGTCTCTTCCAACTCCAGCCTTACTAAATCACCCTCGGGATCTTGATGAAGTTTTTTCTTTAGTAGAACTTAAAGGTATTTTGTCCAAAGTTAAGGATTCAGCCCTGGGCTAGATGGCATTCCTTATTCGTTTCTGTCACATCTTGGAGAGAATTCTCTTTCTTACTTTTTAGATATTATTAATTCCATCCTCATTTCAGGCAACATTCCTTCAGAATGGAAGTCCCAGGAGGTTATTCCTATATTGAAACCCAACAAAGATTCATCAATTGCTTCATCTTATAGGCCAATAGCTCTTTCATCTGTTCTCATGAAAATTGCTGAGCATTTGATCAAAAATAGAATAGAATGGTTTATAGAATCAAATAATCTGTTAAGTAATACACAATTTGGTTTTAGGCGTGGAAGAAGTACGATGGATAGCATAAGTATCTTTATATCTGATATTAGAATAGCTTTTTCTAGTAATGAATCGGTCTTGGCAGCATTTCTTGATATAAACGCTGCATATGATAGTGTGGTGCTTAGCGTTCTCAAAAGTAAATTACAAAATTTGAACATTCCGCCCCGTTTAACAGATTTTATAATTAATATTTTGTCAGAAAGACGCATTCATCTGTTTCTGGATGATGGTACTGAAGAGACCAGGCTGATATGGAGGGGCTTACCACAGGGCTCTGTATTGAGTCCATTGCTTTATAATTTGTACACATTTGATTTAGAATCTTCATTACAGCGTACGGTAAGTGTTCTTCAGTATGCGGATGATTTGTTATTATATAATACTAATCGATCTATTGAAAAAGCTAGCGCGTCGTTGAATGTTTCCTTAAATCATTTGAAAGAATGGTTAGATTTAAATGGCCTGGATTTATCTCCTAACAAAAGTTCGGTAGTATTGTTTTCAAGAATGCGGCTTCCGCCTCCAATCTCTGTTCTTTATAATAATGTTGAAATTCCTGTTTCAGATAATGCAAAATTTTTAGGTGTAATATTAGATTCGAAATTAACTGGTACCCCACATTGTGAATATGTGTATGCCAAGTGCGAGCGTTTATTAAATATGCTTAGATGTCTTTCTGGTGTTTGGTGGGGTGCTCATCCATTTTGCATGAAGCTCGTATACAATGCTCTTATTCGTAGTGTTTTAGTTTACGGTACATTTTTACTGGAGCCAGGTAGTGTGGTCTCTTTCAAAAAGTTAGACAACATTCAATCGAAAGCTTTAAGGCTGATAACGGGTGCAATGAAGTCTAGCCCAATCAATGCCCTCCAGGTAGAGACCTGTGATCCTCCCTTACAGCTGCGACGACAATATCTGTGTGATAAGTTTTATTTAGATCTCTACAACTTTCTCATCATCCTCTCCATTCAAAACTACAAAAGCTCTCAGAATTAATTTCGTCTTCTAGTTATTGGTCTCACAAATCACCTCCATGCCTTATTAAAAGTTTTCAAAAGTTTAAATCTTTGCAAACACCTACTCATTCTTCGCCTTGTTACCCTCTGTTTTGCGGTTCATTTAACGCTTTGGTGTATGTACCTAAAGTGGTTTTAAACTTGGGTCTCACAAAGGATGATCCAAATAGTAATATGAATTTCAATTATGAAGTCGATAAAGAATGGGAGGACTACCATTACATATTCACTGATGCTTCTAAACATTCTACACCAGGCCATGTGGGCGTTGGAGTATACCATACCCAATATAAAATTTACGAGCAAATAAAACTTCCACCTGAAACTTCTGTATTCACGGGAGAATGCTATGGCCTCTATAAGGCTGTCGAATACATCCGAATCGCAAAACTAAGAAAAATTGTTATATTTACAGATTCCATGAGCGCCTTGCAGGCTCTGAGTAAATATCCATTTAATTGTAAAACAATTTTTCCAATTATAATAAATATTCGAAAATTGCTATATGATCTCACTTCTCAGGGTAACTGTTCAATTTCTTTTGCCTGGATTCCGGGTCATAGTGGCATCTCTGGTAACACAAAGGCTGACCGCCTTGCAAATGATGCAATAGTATGTGGTGACACTTTTCCTAATATTAATTATTGTCATGATTTGGTGTCTATGCCTGCGTATCATTTAACTGAAACTTGGAAACAGATGTGGGCAGAGAGTTCTCAAATAAAAGGGAAGTTCTACGCTCACATTCAACCTAACATTTTGAATAAACCCTGGTTTCATAGACTTCAAATTGGAAAACGATCCACGAGTGTTTTAATTCGTATGCGCCTCGGTCATGTGTGCACTCCGGAACATCTTAGCAAGCTTCGCATTGTTGAAAATGATTTATGTGAGTGTGGCGAGATTGGCGACTTAAATCATATATTTTTTTCATGCTCCCGATACGATCGTTCGTCTTTTATTAACAATTTATTACTTTCTAAAATACCTATGCCTACTTCTATACCTATCTTACTCTCTACTAATGACTATTCTATTTATAATCTCTTATCTTTGTTTATTAATTTGAATAATATTCGTATTTAGTTTGTATGTATGTATTCGTTTCTTAAAACTGATCTTATAATTTTATTAACTTCTTGACACGGTTTTCAAAATACGCGTCTTGATTTCCCGTGTTTTGTCTGTGGCAATATGCAAACCGCGTTCTGCCAAAAAAAAAAAAAAAAAGTGACGTCACCTGAACTGACATTGCATCGTCGCGTCGCGTCGCGTCTCGTCTCGTCTGGGTTTGAAGCGGCTTCAAGATGCATCGAGCGGCGCCTCGCGTTGCATCTTGATGCCGCTTGAAAATGACATTGCAGCGTCGCGTCGCGTCTCGTCTCGTCGCCTTCTGTGGGAACTGACCCTTAGTATTCAAAGAAGCTGTAACCTACTGCTGCCAGCTGGTCGATCTCCTATTCCTATTCCTATTCCAACCAAAGCTTTGAATTCTAAAATCTGCAAGATCGTACATTCATACTTGCGGCGAATAGACCATACATTTCGATTTTCATCGGCAGACTTATCCATACACTCCCATATCAATCTACTTTCATTTAGGTAGTACTATTTTTTGCTTTGGCCTATCTTCGTTAAAATTTCACCCTTCGGCGCTGGATAAACCAGTACGTATGACGTACCGTTGCAGATGCTAAACTTTTGATAAGCTCTTCATGAAACTTTTTGACAATTGTTATCATTATCGTCTTCTTGCCCTTATCCCAATTACTTGGAGTCGGCGCCACATGTTTAGTTTTAATTGGTATATTTTGTCTATTAAATAGGTTTACAGTATCGTTTTCAATTTTGTAGGCATGCGGCGCATCATAGCTAATAACTTTGCAATATTTTTTATTATCTGATTTAAAGGACTATGCAGCCACTACAACCTTAGGCTTTCATAACAAAAGCCTGTAGTGGGATCCAATCGTCCTAGCGAAATTGTAGAGCGGTCTTCGCATGGGACGTATTTAGTATGTAGGTACTAGCTGCCCGTCAGCGGTTTCACCCGCTGCAACCTATTATTCCGCGGGAAAAAGTATTACTCGCCAAGAGATGTCGCTGTTAGTTTTCGGCGAGAACGTTTAAAACGCGAATCGGCTCAGTCACGCCACCTTTGTAAAAATATTGGAATATGCGTGATCCCGTAGGAATAAGACATTTTCCCGTGGTAAAAAGTAGCCTATGTGTTATTCTAGATACTCTTCTATATTTTTGCAAAATTTCATGTCAATCTAAACAGCTGTTTTAGCGTGATGTCGTAACAAACACACACACAAACATCCGCCTTTATAATATTAGTAGGAAAAGTAGGAATAGTAGGAATTAAGTAGGATAATAATGCTGCTATTAATTTCTACTGTGACTTTAATCCGGGCTTGGTGCCCTCGCAAAACCGTCAGTAAGCAGCGGTAAGTGCCCCTTAAGATCAGGGTCGGGGGTAGAAACCCACAAATCACTCTTTCGAACAAATAAGCGACCTAATACATCTTTTATAGTGCTTCTTTGTTCTTTTATATCGCTCTCTATTTATTTATCACTGCACCTTTTCTGATAAATATATGTTAATACGCAGGTTATTTTGTAGTACATTGTTTTATCTTCACCTACATACAGGTACAACACGGTACATACATTATATTTTTCAAAAGATATATGAACAGAATATAATTAAGGAATCATATAATAAGCATAAAGTAAACACTTAGGTAGGTATAAGAAGAAGCAAATGTCAAGCAACAGTACATGACTTGAAAACTGGGACATCATTTCAAACATCTGAAACACAAAGAGCTAGGGCACATTTAAGTGCAATATATCGTAAGAATGTGAGCTCTTTTAAAACTTTTTACATGTTACCACTGTGTTCGGTACAGGCAAAAAAAAACTGGACTGAAGAAAAAACCACGAAGCAAGTATGTTACGAATGAGAAGGAATTCAAAGCTTTTGAACAGAGAGCTTTTTTTTTTTTAATTTCCAGTCTAAGCTCTGGTTTAAACATAAAAAAGTTTTCTTTCAAACGTTGACATTGTGCAGCTGCCTTAGTATCAGGTTGATAGAGAAATGTGTTCAAATAATGATTTTCAGGACACCCTGAGATTATTCTTTAGGTAGAAAATTTAATTAAATTTAAGATATTCATAGTATCACAAAGTTCAAAACCAGAAAAAATATTCGTACAGTCATGCCCAATAGTACCTAATAGTTTAAAATCTCTATACAATTTTCTAGAAGTTCCAATATAAAATAGAAAATTTATTTCCTTATCCGACACAAAGGCTCTAGGTTCCCCTACTAAGCTTTGTTCATTGTGAAAAGCAATGTATGTAGGTAGTGGGCAAAATACATAATGCAGGAACGTCCTTACTGCACGTAACTATGACCTACCATACCTACCTAGTTCTAGAACTTTGTAGTTCCATGTTACGATCATAATTCTTGTTCCCTATTGTGTCCAGCTGTATATTCAATTCACTTGTCTTGTTAAAATGAACGAACAACTGTGCAACTTTGTGGAAAAATGTGAAAGTTTCGCAACATAAATCTTTGAGCTTAAAGAACTGTGGTACATTTTTCTTCAGAGTTTACAAATAGTTGTGAGGCATTGTTTGTGTAAAGTACAAAAGAAAAAATATAACTTTATTGGGTCGTTGGACGACTCGGTGTTTTACACGAAGAGAGAGGGAAAGAGATTAGACTAAAAATTATGCGAATAGATTCCAAACCTGATACAGAGAAGGAAAATACGCACGCGACTGAACTATACCTACGCGATAGACTTAAAGATCATTGATAGATTGTGTTCTTTGTGTTTTTTATTTTTGTTATTTCTGGTGTTTGTTTAATGTATTTTTTGTTTTTGTTCAATAAAATTTTTGGATTATTCTGTAGAGATATGATAACTTCGTAAAAAATCTTTGATGTCATATTCAACAAATCCTCAAATTCAAGTAGATTTTTACTATTGTCTGCGACTCCCTGAAGTCGGTGTAGTCACGCATATATCCCTTGCGGGGCAGAGCGGAAACGGCTGTAAAAACAGCCATGTACACCATGTCTGACTAAAGATAAGAGTCATAGTTATTTGTAAAGGCCAGGAGAGACAAGGGTAGTATGTTATTTATTACACCACTCTTTATGACCCGTAAGAAGTCTATAGGTATATACATACAGTATACTTTTATATATTTCTTGAATGCCAGTAGGTATCTATTATAATAGCAATTCCTATAAAATATATGCTCCGCATAGACCATGTAATATTCTAGCAAAAAGTACGAGCACAAAGCTATGTTAGCAAGATGAGAGAATGTATTTCCCGGCAAACACAATAAAGACCCTTTGCTAACTTTCTCTTGAAACTTCAGCAAACTGCGAACAACTTCCAAGGCCTCATTCACGCTTCACACCCAATACAAAACAAACGAATGCTCATTTATACCCCCATTTCCGAATCCGGACTAGATTTAGGACCCCACTTATTCTATTCAGAAGTTTCAAACAAATACCATACATCAAACATCTCCACAAAACACTCATACACTCATATCACGGCTTTATCCCTTGCGGGGTAAAAATACGGTTGCTATCGCCATGTCTGTAAAATATTTTAAAGCCGTTTTCGAGACACTATAGGGATAGGTTGTTAGCCTATCGCCTAAAATTGCAATGCACACGAAACCCTCCCTAAACGACACCGCCGGGGAAGAAATAGGGTAATGTTATTTATAAGTCGACATAATTGGTTTAGAAATAGGTATTCATACTATTCATCAACAGATTTTGTATGCGCCTCTCGTGTACCCCGAGTCGACGAACAACGCGATAAAGTCCATTCCTAGAAATGTTTTTAAACGTATCACACAGTACCTACAATCCACAGAGCCGTTTTTTCCACGCGTTTCATCCCACGTAATCGAATGGCTTTGTAGAGGGAAGCTAGTTACATTATCCTCTATTCAGAAGGACGTCGGCGGCCATTTTTCGCTCTGAATGTCGCAGTGGATGTGGAAATCCACTCACGATATGACTGGCTCTACAATCCGGCTGTATTAGTGTATTAGCCGGATGAAGAGTCGCAATTGTTGTGAGTGAGACCAATGTCGAGAAATTATTGTGGGAACTGTAAATTAGGGCGAAGTAGGAGGTATTTTCTGATTTTCATGTGAATTTCGCTGGATAACAAGTAGGTGTCTACTCAGTAAAAACTAGTTATCTGATTTGAGTATTAGATACAGGATACAGGCCTAAAACAAGGAATGCAAGTTAGCAGATCGCGCCGTTAAATAAATATCTATACCTAATCAGTAACAACTACTCAAAATTAATATTCCTTTTTTGCCTGGTATATATTGTTTATTGTTCAAATTTAATTTAGCTGAGACTTTAGAGGGACTATCTTTTTAACTAGTTTAGACTATAAAATAAATACATTAATTTCATACCTCGTAATGCTCGTTCACTTACCATGCTTAGCTGAGGTATATTCATTGTACAAGGCGTCATTGTGTAAACACACAGACGTTTCTATTGTTGTTGGTGTTTATATTCATAAACACGCTTAACACGGTAAACGCGACAATAGGGGTAAAGCATCAGGGGAAGGATGTTTGCACATACACACCGCGTAGTTGTCCGGTGTTCTTCTGGGTCCGGTTTTTGACAAAAAGAGTCTTGAAATTTTCATAATGATCTTTCTGGCTGATTTTGACATTGGCGCCCCTACCTCTCATAGTGGCTTGAAAATTGTTACAAAAATTTTGTTTGGAATCCATGCACATCCATGACATATATCGTCGCATTAAATTCCGTGTGTCACAGGTCCTCATTTCGTTCAGTGGCTGTCACCTATGGCTGTCATAAACCGTAAATAAGTCCGGTGCGTGTGCGAGTTACCTCCAGTAAGGTGGGAATTTGTATCTGTCAACGGAGACATGGTAAGTATCTAAATCTAACTCTATCTCCCCCTACATAGGTAGCAGTGGTGTTGCGGTGATCAATCATTCCCTTAGGACTTGGCGCCTTGTCTAATATAGAGACTATGAATAGAATGAATACATAACCTTTACAGTTACATGAAAATGATTACTTAAAACAATGCAGGTCAATATCAATCAACTTACAACATACTCTGAGAAGTTCACTAACATAAATTGCACCTAGACACATACTTTTGTTGTCAAATTATCGTATGATTTTATACGTTATTGAGTTTCAGGAGCAAAATACGTATCGGCAAGAAATTGCCCCTTTTGTCATACCGTTAGATAAATTATTAGAGCTATTATCCTCCATCATTCACAATCATAACTTCATTTTCTAAGTATCTTGTCTACCTAGTTGTTATAACATAAATAACATCAGAAGTGTTACAAGGAATTACGTGGTAGCAGCGGCTGCGGCATGGCACTGAGAACCGTAGCCATTTCTAGGTATTCCCTAGGGGCTTAATATTATTTGCTGCATGTTCTAAGAGCATCATACTGCTTATTTAGAGGTTGCATTTACGTGGAGTTTCAAAGAAATTGGACAAGATAACAAAGAAGATGGAGCATCACAATCAAACTACGAGATATATCTAAACAATCATACACATACACTCTTAGTTGAGTATGTTCTTTGTCTTTCTTTAAAAGCTGAAAGTACTGAGATTCAAGCGAGAAGCGGCGTATTTTATTCATATTTATTTGCTCGAAGTGCACCGTCTGCTACATGTCTTTATCTAAGACAGCAAGAAGACGCCAAAGACATTCGTTTGCGCGGTATTAGGTCGAGTGTATAAATTGTAAGTTGTCTCCTAGATTACACAATTTAGTATCAACACTGGCCCGATGGCCTATATTTCTAGTCGCTGATCTTCATAAGACTGGATGGACCTATCTAATGGTAATGAATGGCGAATAAACGCCAAACAAAATGTAGCTCTGTCCGCCAAAATCATGTCACATATAAGCTATGGGCAAACAGAAATAGAAATCGTATTTATTGTCTAAAGCGATATAGTTAGTTACACTTTTGATGATCAGTAAGGAAATGGTAGATATTATTTAAAACCCGTCAATAGGTTCAGATAAAAAATAAAAATAAGGCAGGCAGCCCCAGACAGGTTAACCTTACGTCATGTTACAGTGCTTGCCTAATTAGCAAGTAGTTAAAAACAGGATCCGTTAAGATATTATAAGTTACTACGGGTCGAATTAAACATCCACCTAGTCTCGCTTTTGAAACGAAATGAGTTAATATAAGTAAGTCAACTGAAATTAAGTTTTCAGCAAAAGCTACGAAAAGCGTTTAAAGTTTGAAAGCTTTTAAAATTATACTGAAAAAATACAACACAAATCTATCCTTTCTATTTAAGAGCGCTGTGTGTGATTTGGGTAGTTACGGGTCCTATTGCTAACCCAACAAGAAATAGAATTTCATCGCCTCAGCTATGAAAGGTATCGTACATAATAGAACGGTAGAGGATTTCATTGTCGGACGATGACGACGGTTCGACGGTGCGTCATTAATCTTCTAGAACAGAATAGAAAAGAACGAAGATGACACATAATGGAGACAGCGTAATAGCGCTGCTGCGCGGAAGCGCAGATCTGCAGTGCAATGTTACAGATACATACATACACATATCACCTTTATATCCCTAGCGGGATAGGCAGAGCTCAAACGGCATTTGAATTTCATTCATTTTGAATATGACATCGAAATAATATCTGAGCAAGTTGTCATATCTCATGCTATCTAAAACTGAATATGTCAAACAGCTATAAATAGGTTGTCTACAAAATATTGAACAAAACTTTTTTCCTAGAGACATTGCTAGATACAGCCTAACTAGAGCTTAAAAACCCACACCCATAACATAGTCATGCAAAAACAAAAATACTAAATAATGACAAGCACACATAGGAACGTGGCCTCAAATTACATTACATCGTAAAACCAATCGTAATTACGATTGTATTATCAGACATGCGGAAAGTAACGCGAAATTACAGGCCAAGAGCTACCGCAAATGTTTCCAAAGCCACTTTGAACATTTCAATGCGGCAAATCGACTCAATACAAGCAATTTAAATGCAAATGGACAAGCGCCGATTTTAAAATTCGAATTCCAAAATGTACTCAACAACAATTGGTCGACCGAAAACACGACCGTTGATAACAGATTCGCGATGAAATGACGCGCAATTTCCGACGCCCGATTCTGGACTTCTAAAAGATCTCGGAGGATGTAATAAACATTTTGTACGGTTCATTTGAACTTTATTAAGTGGAAATGCGATCGAACTGGCATCATGCTGCCGGATTTCTATGATTTCATCTCCTTTTATGGAGTAGACTGCCGTCGCCTCATGTAGCTGCTGGAACTTTTTTCTTCAGCTGCTCTGATTATTTCTCCTGCCCCACCTGCTCTCAATTCAGCATTGATGCGAATGTAGTCGAAGGTAGGCATTAGTAATACTTAAATGCCTGTCACGTACGCCGAAACAGGTACACACAGGTATACATTCCGTAACGTAGTACCTGATTACGCACGGAATAATTCAGGTGTCGACCACAAATCTTTTGTTTTCGTGAAATAACATTAGCGATTCAAATAACATAGCCGAGTGCAGAGGCGAACTGGGACAAAATGAGATGTATCGCGAAAAAAAGTAAATAAGAAATGGGAGCGTGCCAATCTACATAGAAAGACTAGTTTATAGAAGTGCCGTTTAGATGTGATAAAACTGCGACGATATCGCTGAAAAACTGGAACAGTGCCCACGCTCGCAAAATAACACATTGCGACCTCAAGTCATAGTTTGTCTAGCGCTCAATAAATTGTCTACACATGTCCCCGTCAACGTGGCAATTTTCCCGTCAATTAGTAAACTAGCGCATAGCGGCAATTTGTTTACTAGGCGTCTACGTTTATCACGCCTATAATACATTCAGCTTCGCATAATTCAAACTTGCACGATAGTCTTGTTTTATCGTAGCCGTCGTATAAATCTCGGCTAACTGCATTCTGCACTTGCGTCAATGTAACGAAACGCTGTTTTATTATCCTGCACGGAACACTTGGCAAAGTTTCAAGATTAAAGAGCAACCTGCAGCTGCCCACTAGGCAAATTGAAAATCTGATGCACTCTCTCCATTGTTAATATTTTAGTAAAAAAATGGCGAACGCTTTCACGGCGCGTTGCTTTGTGCATACGAATGGTTTCAAAATGGCTTGCATCTGTTTTTCCGAAGGGAAAAGTCAGCATAACGGACATACCAAAACATGTTATGGAACCACAAAAGGGGCACTACGTGGTCTTTATGATTTCAGTTTACGCGGCAGTTGTGTGTGACAGCAGCGTTGTCAGCTGTCACACGAGTTGTCACTTCATTTCCGCCAGTAAATGCACCTAAACTTCCACCCTATCTCCACGATACGTTTTGTTACGTAGGTATACCGGACAAGCAACAATCTCCCTAGATTCATGAAAGGGCATGGAAGATTTCCAGAGTAGTCAAAATGAAGAAAGTCGGCATACAACGACTAAACCTCCTGAAAATTTACAAAATGCTGCCATTAGGGTGAGAATCCACCAGAGCTGTGCGAGGTAGCTAAGCGGTGTGCGAGGAAAAAATCCATCAATAGAATCACTTCATTTTCCTAGCCTCGCTCAGTTCAGCTCTGGTCGAATAGGGTTGAGCGAAGTTCCCACGTGTGGAAGTAAACATCCTTTCTAAACACATGTTAAAAGATCGGCAACCTCCATCAATCACACCTGAACAATACAGATATCAAATATCAATTCCAATTAGATTTGGTTCCCGTGTTTCATAAACAGAACAAACAATCCCGAAGCGCATTACCAACACAGCTCTCTAATCAAATGTTCCGCCGCAGCCCGAAATCTGATTTCAATGCGGTAGATCCAGGGCATATAAAATCGGCAAATTCTCAAAACCGGTTATGAATTTCCGATATTGATTCAACTTCGGTTCTAATTCCGGATTTGATAGTATTTGATAAAACTTAGAAAATCTTTTCTAGATCAATCATTTTTATAATTTGGGCAAAAGAGTACCTATCTAATTAGGTATTAACGTGACTTAAATTCTGCCAAAAGGGTAGGAAGGGCTTTAATTTCAATAGTTTTACCGTGGAAAAGATAAAATCGTTTTTCTAAAACCCGTTCTAACGCTTTTGGGCCTTACCACAAAAAAGATAGACCAGTGTTGAACACGTGTCTAAAAAAAAACTTCATACAAAAAAATGCTAGTCACGCGATCAACACTGGTCTAACTTTTTTGTGGTAAGGCCCTTTATATCTAAGGCGTTTTACACACATAACGTTACGAAAATGCGAATTTCAACCTTATCCTCTAAAAATACGGCAACGCATGCCCAACGGTGCCTTGATGCGTCATGCGTCTGTCAATTCCGTCAATCCAGTTTGACCAGAATAACCAGTTTGACAGACGCATCCGTCAATTCACCGTTGAGCATGCGTTGCCATAGGTAGGTACTTTATATATGCGATTAAGGTGGAAACTCGCACTATTTTAATCAAATTCAAATTCGCAATTACCTAGCTAAGCGCAAAAATAACGTGGAAACGCACTCTATAGTCCGCTACAGTGGAGCGCCTAAAAATTGAAAATTCTGTTCAATTTTCCGGTTTTTCAATATTTCGGAATTCCAGTTTCCACACCCTAGGTAGATGAACGGCCAGGCATTTCAGACTATTCGGAGATTACTCGCTGGCTGGTAACGAATGAATTCGAAACAAACAATTGTTTTATTCATGTGCGTAAATGTAAACAAATGTTCCGGTAGTCCGTTGAATAATAGTTGAAATTAAGGGTGGCAGCCAGATAAGACAGGCTCTGTGGATGACAGTGGCTCACTTAAGAGGCTACCATAGGCTAGGTGCTGCCCCTTCACCTAAAAATTCATAACTCGATGAAAACGTAATAGCGAAAATCTGCTTCTGTCATATTGAAGTGTTGACATTTCTGCTTATTTACTGTAATGTGACATTAATAAAATATTGTTCAGAATAGTTACAGATAGCAAAAATCTTTATCTGTAACACCTGTAGCCCGAGCGGCGACTGGTCTCATCCATACCTCACAAAAGAATAGAATAATTTAGCTATGTACGGGTAGAGGAGCTCGAGTACTTCGGATTGGTCGTGGTCTGCCGCGGCGCACGTTTGGCGGAGTAGCTAAAGTTTGCCCTCTGAAAAAAGTTAAAAATATCTCATCGAAGAATAGAATGAGACATGGCTGTAGCGATAGGAGCAGTTTAGTAAAGATTATAAATCTTGGTCTGCCGGCTGCTATCTTGGCACAATTGGCGGAGTAGCTAAAAGTATGCCCTCTTAAAAAAGTAAAAAATATCTCATCGAAGAATAGAATGAAAATAAATCGTACCGATAGCTTGCTTGAGTCTGCCTACATATATACTGGTCTGCCTGGCCACAGCCTGGCAGTTTTCCCAGTCCGTAGTTTCTCCGATGCGATCACTTTTCACTCTCAGTAAATTTCAATTTTAAAGACCCTGACTTTGTTTATTAGGGAGTGGGCCCGTCAATAAAATGAAAATTTGTCGGTGTATATAAGTGAGATTTACAGAGCTGTAATCTCTCAATGTCTAGATGAAGAATAAGTATGTTAATTTCAAGAATCTACAACTTCAGATGTATTCGTAGTAATTATTTCAAAAATACAATACTTGGGAAAACATTTTCTTCATCTGGACATTGAGAGATTACAGCTCTGTAAATCTCACTTCTATACACTGACAAATTTTCATTTTATTGGCCAGGCCCACCCTAATAAACAAAGTCAGGTCCTTTAAAATTGAAATTTACTGAGAGAAAAGTGATCGCATCGGAGAAACTACCGGACTGAGCTCAGGCAGACCAAGGGATATGTGTTCAGCTTTAAATAAACTATTATTACAACTTAGTTTCATTCTGTTATTCGAAGAAATAAAAATTTCTCAAAAAAAAGTAAAAGTGGTCGTATCTTGAAAACTGCCAGGCTGTGGTCAGGCAGACCAGTATTTTTCTAGGCAGACTTAAGCAAGCTATCGGTACGACATATTTTTATTCTTTTATTCAAAGAGATAAAAATTTTACTAAAAAAAGTAAAAGTGGTCGGACCGGGAAAACTGCCAGGCTGTGGCCAGGCAGACCAGTATATATGTAGGCAGACTCAAGCAAGCTATCGGTACGATATATTTTCATTCTATTCTTCGATGAGATATTTTTTACTTTTTTAAGAGGGCATACTTTTAGCTACTCCGCCAATCGTGCCAAGATAGCAGCCGGCAGACCAAGATTTATAAGCTTTACTAAACTGCTCCTATCGCTACAGCCATGTCTCATTCTATTCTTCGATGAGATATTTTAACTTTTTCAGAGGGCAAACTTTAGCTACTCCGCCAAACGTGCCAAGCTGCGCCGCGGCAGACCACGACCAATCCGAAGTACTCGAGCTCCTCTACCCGTACATAGCTAAATTATTCTATTCTTTTGTGAGGTATGGATGAGACCAGTCGCCGCTCGGGCTACTGTACTTGAATCTGACGAAAGTAAATTTTTGATAAATTACTTTTTTGTCTACTTATGTTTTTTTAGGTGATGGGGGCAGCACTTATCCTATGGCAGCCTCTTAAGCAACACCATTAGGGTGAATAATCCCATATGTGGATTTTGTTAATCCAAGGACTATGTTGGTAATTTGTAAGCTAACCAAATAGGTGCGCCATTACTAAACCATAAAGGGATGACGTACAATGCTATTAATTATAATTACACACTAGATGGGATCCTGGTACCGCTTTGAAGGAATCTAATAATGGTTAGTAACAGTATTATCTACGTACCTAAAGTTATGTTCTTGCTATAGTAAGTACAGTCAAGCTCAGGCTGGGTTAGACACTTTGGACTTTACAAAACCATAAAGGGATGACGTACAATGCTATTAATTATAATTACACACTAGATGGGATCCTGGTACCGCTTTGAAGGAATCTAATAATGGTTAGTAACAGTATTATCTACGTACCTAAAGTTATGTTCTTGCTATAGTAAGTACAGTCAAGCTCAGGCTGGGTTAGACACTTTGGACTTTACAAAACCATAAAGGGATGACGTACAATGCTATTAATTATAATTACACACTAGATGGGATCCTGGTACCGCTTTGAAGGAATCTAATAATGGTTAGTAACAGTATTATCTACGTTACGTACTACAGTTATGTTCTTGTTATAGTAAGTACAGTCAAGCTCGGGCTGGGTTAGACACTTTGGACTTTAAACCGTTCGTATGCTACGCGCATAGGACTTCGGTGCTTGGAGTGTCTAACCCTAACCGGTTGTGATCTTGACTATACCTATCCATTGCGCATTACTGAAATATACAGGGTGGAAGGGACAACTCTTCGAATACTGATAGAGTACATTCAGACCACGAAACTGAACAACTTTCCATAAGAAAATATCTCAGGCTCAGGTAACGTTTTTTTTTTTACTTTCCTTACTTAATGCAGTCAGATGATCGTGATTTTGTATGTGAAGTAAAATTTCTTATGATTTTACCTGAACTATTTTTTATGGGACGTTGCTCTGTTTCATGGTCTGATGTACCCTTTCAGTATTCGGAGATATATCGCTTACACCCGGTATAGTGTATCGTTCCTCTTGTATTACGCTCACATATTCATAAATTGTGTTATCTGTTCTCTGTTGTTCCGGGAACAGCAAAACTTTGAAAATAGAAATAAACTGGAAAAAGTCTTGCAAACACAGCGCAAGCAGAATGCGAAACATGTCGCACATTGTGTCGCTTTACTTAGAGAACTCTACCTCGAGTAGACGGTTTAGTAGCATTTTAGCAGACACATCTGTTTGAACAAAGTGCAACATTTTGAATTTTTGATGCATCGTAAATATATTACGAGAAAAGCATAAATCTTAAGGTGTGATTACAAAAAAGTTAGGCGCGCGTCCTTTTAGATATCACCAATATAACTGTAGCTATCAAAATAAAGATAAGCCCACATAAAGAGCAAGGTATTTACTTACTTAGGTAAATGACGTAAATCCTCCACTTTAATGATGTCTCGTAGAGACGTCCTGAAGCGACGTACCTTCTCTTTGCCATTGAATACCGAGTGTGCGAGTTTAAACAAGATGAAACCAACTTGTACGAAAAGGTAGGTGACATACACGTTCTTAACGATCTTTGATGTTAGCGTATAAAAATAGAAAATCACCTTAACAGAGATATAAAGTAGATGTACACTCTACAGCCTACAGGAGGTTTGATTTAATTTTGTCGAAACTTGATAAACATTTACAAATAACATTTTGTGTTACTAACTTTTGTGTTACCAGGGTTCATCGGGTCGTTGAGTGACTCGGTGTCCCACACGAAGAGAATGAGAGACTAACTTGAAAGTACAGCTTTTGAAACCGAATCCTAAATGGCGTTATTTGCAAGAAAATTACCTGCTGCCTACCAAGAAGTTAAAACTTGTAATGAGAAGGAAGCTTGTTTACCTACTCGTATAAGCTGTGCTGACGGAGTTTAATCACCTTGGCGCTTCATGCCGCTTGCTGTCTAATGCTTGTGATAATTTATTGTGAGTGGAGGCACGAATCCATCATACTGTTTTGGTAAAAACTGCTGAAAATTTCAGGTAATGCTATTATCCTGTATTCTAGGCGACAAGCTGACAACCTGTCACTATAATAGTGATAGATACACAATCTTCTGAATGACTCTGAAACTTTTGTCAGACTTGGTGACAAAAGTACAGCCGTTTACGCACTGCCCATCTCGCAAGGGATATAGGCGTGACATATTATTTTATTAGGTATGTATGTCATATTCTACCTAATCATAGTCACACATCATATCAGCCTGTAACATCTACTGCTAGACATAGGCCTCCAGGGTACGCCTTAAGGCACAAACTCCTATTTCGCCATTCAGTCTACTACAAGTCGCCCTCATCAAGTCATCAGTCCGTCTGCCTGTTTACATGCTTGTGTGTAATTTTGAGTAGGATGAACTTAATAAAAAGTAATACAAAATACAACTCGTGAAAAATAAAATGATTATTTTTATTTTTCTCCAGTGAGTGAACCTAACGTTTCAGTTGCAGCTGACTTTATTACAGCTCATATCTACAACCTTTGCTCGGCTACGAGGAAACTGGAGTGAAAATAAAATGAGGGTAATAAAGGGAGGACGTGTGTCTAGTAGTGATGGACGTGGCACACGAGACCTGACGACTGCTGAACATTATATGGAGAGATAAGCTAAATGATTACAGGTAGTCTGATCGGTACTCTCAATGGCAGTGCCTTTATTTTTATTTTTTTCATCCCGCCCAAGCCGCGTAATACTAGGAATAAAAAATTTTTATAAAAAAGAGAAAATTTTCCCTTGCAAATTTCTCTTTTTTACAATGACTAATTCATTTCTGTGTAATAATTAAGATAGATAAGTGATAATGTTTTATATTCTACATTGAATAAAGTATTTTGTATTTGAATTTCTTTTCATTACTTCACTTGGGAATACGTGTGTTTAGATACTGCGAATGATTGGGCCTTTCATGAGACTTGATGACAACTAAGCCCTATAATTTATGGAAATAAAACTCTTTACCAGAAATAAGGCGAGGAACACACGCAACGTCGGTTTGTGCGTCGTTCATTCGATTCTCCACCCTACCGGCATATGAATACGGTTTGTGTCAAACGGCATCGCACAACGCTGCGTTGTCTGTCAAATCGTTTGACATAAACCGTATTCGTATAAAAATAAGGTGGAAAGTCGAACAAACGACGCACAAACCGACGTTGCGTGTGTTCCTCGCCTAAGCGTTTGCGAATAAGGGACGCCTAATAAACGCAGAAATACGACACTTTGGTCGTTTTTTACGGGTCCGTCGTCGTGTCAAACGCATACGGTATCATGGGAGGATTGAACAAGTTTGACACGTTTTACTTTTATAGTGGCGTGTGTAGCTCTAATTATACGGCTGAAGGGTATAATAAAATTTCCTTTGGCACGATTAATCTTTAGGTTACTGAGATGGATTTTCAAAGTGGGGGGAGGGGGGGGGGTTTAAAGTTCAGTTTTAATATTTTCTTTGAGCGATTTAGTTTGTAGTCATGTTTGGTATCATTTTCGATAAAATCATATGTCAAAAAGTCGATTCCGTAATAAAATTTGGGTCATTACAAATTAAAATTCAATTTTTTATCTAAATAAAAAACAAGAATAGGTGATCATAAGATAGTAACATTACAATGCACAGATAACCTAGGAACTTGAATTTTTGTGCAAAGGATGTCAAAATAGTGCGAAAGAGCTATAAGAAATAATTTTCAGAAAAACTCACCCCTCAAGGGGGTAAAACAGGGGATGAAAGTTTGTAGGTAACTTTTTATTCCTTTGATAAATGTCGCTGAAATTTTGTACAGTTATTATACATCGCAAACTATGAAATACATGAATTTATTTTTTTGTAATTCGCCCCCTAAATGGGTAAAATAGAGGATAACATTTTGTATGAAACCCTAAAGAAACTGGACTATTTTGCTTTAAAAAAATTACAACAAAAATTGAGGTGGCGTATTTTCCGATTTTCACCGGTGCGGTGTACACACCCAACTATTACTGTTAATAGAACTTTAGTTTCCCGTAACCAATTAATTTCCAATAGAGTTTAAGGAATGAAATCCCATCACTAGATACATCTACTGTGTAGAGGCTGCGTAGTGCATACGTCGTTTTATGTCATGACATGACTTTGTGTGAATTACTATATCCGTGGTTTGTTAGTGTTTGCGTAGTTTCCACTGCAAGGTGACATGTAGGTATTTCGTGTGGCACACCGAGACGTCCAACAACCCGATGAATGTTTTATCAGGGTCAAAACACAGCTAAAACATATTAAAATCGAAATAATATTATCTTATACCAAAAATGTTGTGTTAACGAAATTCTACGAACTTCGTTGAAGATACCGCTCACGATAACAATGTTCAATTTAATTAAGAACACAGACACGACAGGTGCCAAAAAATAGTAATAAAACGGAACTTTTGGCGCCACTGTATCGTTATTAAACTTTTTCTTTAATATTTACCCCGCAAACATCTGCGGGTCGGAAGTTTTTTTGGGTAAAGTTTTGCTTTCTTCAAAAACTCATTGAGGCCTAGGTAGAGTTTCTCTTGTGTTTTCCTGTCACAAGACAAACTGCCCTGGGAAAAAATTATCTTGATAAGTACAGGAGATAAAAAAATCAACTGCAAATATTTAAGGGGTGAACCAACCCATAAAACTGAACAACTTTCCCCGAGGAACATAGGTCGAAATAATTTATTTTATTTGGACCTGCCATACAAAATGCACCAGCTGTCCAAGTCAATTTGTATGGGAGGTCAATTTGTTTTTTCATATCTAGACCTATGTTTCTTGGGAAAAATTGATCAGTTTCATGGGATGATTCAGCTCTTAAAATATTTGCGGTTGTTTTTTTACACCTTATATGAACTTTGTGAGTGCCTCACCGGGAATCGAACCCGGATCCTTTGCGTCGCAAGCAGTTGCACAACCACTGCGCCACATCATCGGTCGGCAATGTTTCGTTGATGCGGCTTGACACTTATTCGCAACCCTATACAAGCAAGATCAATCCGGCGCGTGTCATTTTTCTAAACGCGTATGTTTTGTCTTATCTCCCGCTTCCAGTCGCTTGGCTCGCTTAGCTAAATCGGATCCATGCGCTGAATGAATTTGTTAAACGCGGGCGTCATTCATTTTATTGGTGGAACGATACGGATTTTACTGTCTTTTCATTTCCCTTTCAGCTTCATATCTCATTCTATAGAAGCTATAAAACGAGTGAAGGTACTTATAGAAAATAATTCTATTGAATCTTATGTTATTAGAAACGGAAATCTTAGAAGAGTGTAAAAAAAGATCTTGAAATTCAGACAGGAACAGCACTATGCATATGCAACAATTCATGTCGCTACTAACACGCATATTCGTGCCATCTACGAGGTCGAGAATACTCGTTCTAAAGTAAAAAAAATTTACGAGTATATTCGTCTAGCAGCGAACGGGCTAAACAAAATTGTATTCATACGAGTAAGTAAGTATTCATACTAAGGTTAACACTCTCGGTTGAGTGCCCAATGCGCAACGAATATAGAGGCAATACTTTTTTTTTTTCAAATTTAAACGTTAAATTTCTGTACGAGTAATAAAGAGGAAAATAGACGGACAGCACTTAGTTCCGTACAGTTTGTTCGTAACGTCCCACCGGGCCAATGCAACAGTTGAGCCTTGAGCCACTGAGCCTCGCAGTCGAACAAAATAAAGATGCCCCGCTTTTGTACTCTTCTTGACTAGAATTTCAATAGTTCCGTTATTTCTTGTTGGCATAGATTTGAAAGATAAAGTACTTGTGGAAAATAGACGGACAGCACTAAGTTCTGTACAGTTTGTTCGTAACGTCCTACCGGGCCAATGCAACAGTTGAGCCTTTGAGCCACTGAGCCTCGCAGCCGAACAAAATACTCTTCTTGAGTATAATTTCTATTTCGCAATAGTTCCGTTATTTATTATTGTTGTCATAGATTTAGGATATAAAGTACTTGCGGTAAATAGACGGACTATACTTAGTTCTGTACAGTTTGTACTTCACAATTTGTTTCGTTATTTCATCTTCCATTTAAATCTCAGCATAGAACTAGAAGGTCTAGTACTTTCGGTTATTGTGTTTATTAGTAATAGAATTTGTAAATAACTAAATCGTCATTGTCCTCTGTTGAGTAATTTGAGGGGTTGTATTATGTAATCCAGTGCTACAGCTTAGGTGTGTATGAAAATATTTCGGCAAAGTTTTTTACATATGCATTATACCTATTGCACGAAGTAAATATGCAGCAGGTATCTTTGCCAGACCTATTAAGCCTTCATAAAATCATCACACCATCACAGATAGGATACACTTCAGCCCCTCAATCTTGATATATCGCAAAGCAATCGTACCTACACCAAACAAGCTTAGTTTAACCGAGATCTGGCACAATCGTATCAACCCCGATTCTATCTGCGCCCCAGGGAACCAGAAGGAGCCGATCCCAAGTAGTGATGCAATGAAATATCGGAATTCGATACATATCGAAATATCGACGACCTAAAATATCTAAATATCAAATCATCTTCCTGCTCAAGAGCCAACATCGATCGGCGCAACATGTTTTGTTAAAACACAAAATCATGAAGCAAAAGGATTTGGCTATGTTTTATGACCAGCCGCCGCCTGCCTGACGTCAACCCTCTTTGGGAGTGCTATTATAGGTGTACTGGGCTGTATCCCGTAAAAACGAATTTCTTGTCCACATATTTACAAGCATACTCTCGCAGAACATAACTCTGCTTCTGAAGCATTCGGATAAAAAGAGTAAATTTTTAAAACATTTTAAATGAATATTTAATCACGTTTGAAGGAATATCGATTGCTCAGGTCGATATATGCCGATATCGATAATTGGATTTTTGCATCCCTAATCCCAAGCATAGCTGTTGATGTAGATCGTAGAGGGAAAAACGTATCGATAAACTTTCTTTGTGCATACTTAATAAGAGTTTTGCCTTCGTTACTGCCAATTGACTACTCTGGTTGCGTATTCAAAGAGCAGAGTTGGGTTTCTTTTATTTCTAATTTTATTATTCATGTTTGGACTTTGGTCCATTTGCTACTGTATCATACTAAACCTACAGAATTTCCATCATAGAAGTTTCCTTTCGGGCAATAATTATACAAGACACTCTGCTGCAAGTGTAAAGTCTTATTAAAATGGTACCCTTATTTTCTAAGCGTCGCGACAACGACGCGCGTCAACGACGCCGTAAAATTTTGACGACGTCGTTGTCGCCGCGGTCTTGTAGAAAAACCCGACCGCATCCCATACAAACTCGAAGCTACTCAGCGCGCTGTCAACGTGACGGCGTCGCGGCGCGCCGCAACAACGCCGACGCTCGGTCTTTCTGGTTCCCCATACAAACCCATATAAACCAGTCATTTGACTTGGTTTTTAAGCCTACCATAAGATTAACAGCGTTTCTTTTGCGGTGATTTCTAGTGGTGTGGCTCGACTCTTTTTCAATGTCTGCCCAAGTGCCCATTGTAATATCAATTCATTGTGAATTTCAGACATTCTGGCCCATAAAACGTTCTCATTGAACCGGCAACGTGTCACGTAAAAGGTCACGTATTACTTAAAGACCGGATGAGCTGCGATACAATTCGGCGTTACCTCCGCCTTTCTCCAGAGCCGTCACCTTGCCACCATTAGCATTTTTATAGGTTTTCAGGGCCGTTATCTCTACAAGACGACGTGCCGCTGAGTGCCTCGGAAACCTTTATTTTATTGGAAGATTTTTAACTGTAGGAGGCACCCAGAGCATTACGACACGCTGCCTTCATCGCTTAAAATTCATGACTCTCTGAAATCGTGAAATAATATTTTATCTATCAAAAATACGCTGGTCGAGATTGAAGTAAAGATAGATGAAGATAGAAGACTGAAGCTTATTTGCAGAATATCATAAAAAGTGTCACTGTAGTTACCAACAAAAAGAAGCACTTACTATCTGTAATTACAGTAAACCTTTTTTTACGAACATTCTGTAAATAAAACCTATCTGTTTATAATGAAGTATATTTTCATCGAGTTATAATTTTCATGAGTGCAGCTCATAGCCACGGGAGGAGTCTTAAAAAGAGCGCGGAAGTTTCACGGATTCCTCCCTCTATTCAGATATTATTGCCTATATATGCCAAACCAAGTGCCTCTCAACTGTTCACCTCGGTTATTTACATAAATTTCGAACTCTATTCGCAGTTCCGATTGCCTCCTCTTTTGTGCGTATCGAAATTCAAGAGGCAACTAAAATTCGGGATCGTAAACATTTTAGATAGAAGCTTGCGGAAATTATAGACAGACCGTTTGATCTAGGCCTTTCCTTATTGTCAGGCATTCTTTACTCGGGGCTTGTCCGTCAGCCAAGATTTGTAAAGAATGGTACAAAAAGGAAGGAAAGCTTATTTCAACATTTTGCTACGGTATTTTTTACATTATGTCAGAAACACGCCCCAAAAAATAAAGGTACGAAGTACTTAACCTCTTTCAAACCCCTACCTTGAGATACTCAAAATTCGGTATGCTAACAAGGTCATTTTCAACTAAAATCTCAAAACCGTTTCGAGATTTACACTTTATCTACAATATCTACGTATTAGATTGGTGATTATTTTAAGTTTAATTAAGAAATTTTAACAAAATATTTTGCCTTCGATGACCTCTATTTGACCTTCTGAAATAGAACCTTAAAGTTTATATTGAATAAACCTTTTGCCTTAGTTGAGAAAAAAAAAACAACGAGTTTGTATTATGGTAATTTGACATTGTCTTTCTTGCATTATCCGTCAATCGTTTGTTGTTGTTTTGTGTTTATATAAAATTTTATATTTTACAGAAAATGCGCATTTTACAACGACTTTTACGGGGAAAATTTGTGAACAGTGTCTAGTGCGACCTCCTGAAGTAATAGATTTGGCGTTGTAGCTGTGTTAAATATTGAAAATACTGGCATTTACGTGGTCGGCCACAAATATGAGTTCTAAGGCAAAATTCGCTTTTTTTCAAACCTCGTAAGTACAAAAAATGGTGTATTTTATCGCAGTTCAGCTATTAAATAATGCATTTTATAGAAAAATATTAGTATTCGGCTATATTATTAGTATAATTTCAAACAAAGTCGGTACCAAATTGTGGTGCCGAAGTAAACAATAGTGCTGCTCATTACTTGTCGATATTTGTTTGAGATCCTATGTGTAGCTTAGATCAAACCATTTTTTTTGCTTTGATTCGTGACGTAATTAATATTTTAAACTAAAAATAAAAACTAACTATGTGTGTTCTATTTGTTTAAGATGGGAGGTAAGCGCTCTTCTATACCTTTGTGCGAGAATAATTCAAGTGATTATCCGTACATATTATTGGTACCCATTTTGAAATGGCTGTTGGAAAAATGGTGTGCACAAATAAACACGGAGTATTTCTAGTATTTTTAGCAGTACTGCTGTGAATAACATATGGAACAGGGCAGAGTTGCTTTTTTTGCTAAGGACGTGTCTCCTGCGTATGCGATTTCGTTTGTCTGCTTGAATTTAGTTTATATGTGATGAATCAAGAATAAATGCTAAAAATATTTTTTGTATATTATTATTGGATAACGTTCCCTTTCAAAGCATATCACTTTTATAAATATGTATAGACCCATTACATATAACAGCTACAAAAGTCCACTGCTGGCCATGGGCCCACAGCAAGTATTGGCCTTTACATATTGGGGGTATTATTTCCCATAATCATCTAGTGTGGCAGGCGGATCGGTGAGCGCAGTGCAAAGTGTTGTTTATTCACAAGGAACGATGCTGTCGAGTGGTGCCAGCTTACCCCATATCTTTCCCGTGGGTGTCGTAAGCAGCGACTTTTGAGTGTTGGTGTGTATTGCAATTTTTGGTGGAAGATTGACAAACTGTCACTATGGCCATACTTAGTATTCTAAATGATTCTCAAAAATTTTGTCAGACGTAGTGTATTTTAATTTGATTACTATTAGAGTAGAAGCCTCTGACACAGGCAGTCGGCAAACCTACTCCACTTAGTAGCTTTTAGAGTCTTAATGCCAATATTTTGCAAATATGGTAATGTTAAACACGAGTTGTAGGTAATAACAAGCTCCTAAAATAAGCTTAATAAAATTTTACTGAATATTTATTTACTCACGCCAGCGCTAAATATCGATATCGATAAGCCGTTACGGGTTGCGAGGTTACATCTCTACTTATCTGTACATTTGACAATTGTTTGACGCTTTGATTATCCATAGATTGCCATTATTATTATTTTTAAAGACCAGGTGTAGGCAAAGATATTGTGAATATGCAGCCTAGTGATTGAGTAAAACCTCAAAACTTTAAAAAAATATTTAAAATAGAAATAAATAATATCTTTTCTAAATATCGAAAATAGTTTCTTAGAATGATCTATAATATCAAAATAAGGCATAAAAAAATTGACCTGGCGAACCGAATTAACCAATCTGGGTGCAGATAAGAGTTTTAAACAGAACATAGGCTGCATTCACACTTACCATATGTTTTTTAATGACAATGAATGACCGGATTCGGTCAAACTAAAGGAAATTACCTATGTAGTCCCATACAAAAATCAGACATCACTGCAAACGTCACAGATTGTCATTTGTGTGGCGGTTGTCACAAACCGCAATATAGTCCGGTGCGGCAACACATACGTAACTAACGTAACGTCCGATTAACGTAGGGTATGCGTTAGGTAGGCCAATACGAATGCACTAACGGATGCGTCTGTCAAACCGTTTGAGATACACCGTATTTGTACGACAATAAGGTGGAAATTTGCATTTTCCTCACGCATATGTTACGCAGCAACAGACGTAACTTGTGGTTCCCACCTCAGTGTATGTCTTTCTATAGTTTCCGCGTGCTATTTCACGCCTTTCCTCACGTATTTAATATTCCACCCCAAGGCGCGAATGCAAGCGCAAACCTTCACCGAGTTGGACGCGCACTGGATTAAAAAATACATTTTTAAATTGAGCGGTAAGAGGATTACGAACCACTGGGGAAATCTGAAACCTACTCCCGCGTCACTGTAATAAAGCATTTCTTCCGTTTTCTTTCATTTCACAATGGTAAAGGGATTCGCATTACACACTATCTTCTTTCGATGCCACTTTATAACTTTTGACCAATGTTTGGCGGCATTGGTCAAAACTTATAATGAGCTCGCTTCCAGCAGGTCCTGAAGAGTGCATGTGCTAGGACAAGAGGTGTGTCATGGTCTGTACCTACAACTCCACATTTACAGCTCTATGTACTGTGTACGATACGAAGATTTTGATACCTTGTCTTATCATTTATATTTAAAGAATACGAAGACTTTGCTATTTCCGGCATGCTAGCAATTTTCTTCAAGATCGTATTTTATATTATTAGTCATAATTATTAATGGTGCAGGTACTTACTTATAATATTATATAATGTTCATTTACGCTGTCGCAAGTCTACAAACAAGCTACAAAGTTTGTGTAAGCACACTACGGCGTAGCAATAATCGTAGCTACGAAAACTACGAAAAGTTAGCGTTGACGACACAAAGCTGCAGTGGTAAAGTAACCAGATATCTCTGCTGCGCGCACGGGTGGGTTCCCGCCAAGTTCAAAAGCCACGGAAAACTTCTTTATTACCTAAGACTGCAGCTGTGTAAGTAGTTCCATACTTTAACTCGGGGTTTGTGACGCGCGTTGATTAAGTATACTTGGTAAACAAGTTGGCACCTGACGTTTAAGTTTTATACTTGTTTTCTTCAGTTCTAGCCAAGATTAGTTTAGTGTTTTTATTAGAGTTTTATACGAGTTGTCCAGAATGTAGACGTGAAGTTTGATGGAAAAGACAGTATCAGAATATTGAGGGGTAGTAACTTAAAAATATTTTTGCTTGATAGTGACGTAGATTAAATTATGCTTCAAATTCCTTTTTAATAAATTACCCGTTGTTGTGTGGTTATTAGCCGCCTGTTGATTGTCGAATATTGTCGATCTTGGAACAAAAACAATCACCTAAAATAGGTATCTTAGATAATTTTATTGGAATCATCATTAGGTACCTGCCTGCCCTTATTCCAATTTAGTTGGGTTAGACGCAATGTGTTTTGTTGGAACACAAAATCATGTAGCAAAAGGATTTCGTAATGTTTTATGACCGGCCACCTGCCTGACGACTCTTTGGGAATGCTATTGTAGGTCCGCCACGATGCGGTTGAGCATAATCGACAGATATGGCGGTTGAGCATTCTCGAATTTATTCGGATCCTCAAATACATATTATGTCGAATGAACTAACCAGTATCAAAGGTGCTGTGAAAAGAGCCTACGGTGAGGCTCCACCGCGTTTGCGGCAACAGTAGGTTACCGGCGAGCCGCTACGCAAGCGAGAGTGATAATATGGCGTCACTCCTGCATTGAGCGGGTGCCGAAACCATTTACGTATGTGCAGTAGCCGACAGTCCATGAAGTTGTTTCAAAGAATACTAAACAGCTCGAGCTGCGATGGTGCTGATACGTATACTTTACATCTCGTCACTGCACATTTACTATAATGTCGATACCTTGTCAGTAGTAAAAAAAACTCAAAGGCGCGGGAACTTACTTTTGACACGAGTCGCGTTTCCGAGGGTGCGGGGGTGGGGGGAGGTCCAGCTGGCTTCAGCCTTCAGGTTCTATTAATAAAATCAATTTGCTCCCGGCTTCGGACGCCGCAAGTATTTTGATAAGGAAACCGCTTTTGGAACGCCTCTGGGGAAATATCATATTTTAAATTCGACATTTTCGCTAAGCTCTACGTGGGTGTACTCGAATCTGTCGAAGCTAAGGATTTCTTATATTCGATTTGTATTTTTGTATTACATTCAGTTCATATTTTTAGCAAAATATTAATACATCGCAACATATCTAGGTAAACTAAACCAAGAAATATTGTAGGTACAGTACATATCTTCGAACTTGGACAGCATTTAATAACACAATCATGATTTATTATATGATACATGTTTCTGGTGGAACGTATAGGTGGGATAATACAATATTATCCTTTAGCCTTCCTACCTGGGTGGGATATAATAATAACAGTAGGATCCTATTATCGACAGCGTCCTGAGACGTCCCGAGGGACTCATTCGGCGCCTAATCTCTGACCCTAGTCTTACGTTAGGTACTTTGTATGTTGCCTTCAAACTATTCACCTCTTTTATTTCGCCTTTCCCAACTGTGTTGGACTGGATTTCTTTTACGCATGAGTAGTTCCAAAGGTTTATTTTCTTCAAGCTATAAACTCACTTTCAGGTATGTTTGAAAATATTATTCGTAATTTGAATAATGGTAAGAACACAAGAACAACTTTCTTTCTTGTTGTTTACCTCATCATTAATTCAAACGCATTTTTGTTTACTTTTCCTCGTTTGAAAACTGAGCAAAGTACCTTATGTTGCGGGTACACAAGAACACTCAATAACCTATTAGGTTTATCCTAAGTTGGGGATCGGTTGGGAAGCCATGGACTTTTGGACAAAGACGGGATAAAAAACTCGTACAAACCATAGTTTGTAAATTATTTGCACTACATGAAAAGAGAGAGTAAGTCAAATCGAATCAAATCAATCACAATTATTTATTAAATATAAAGGTAAATATATACAAAACAATTAGGTTTTGTATTATGCTGTGTCTGCCTAAAAGTCAGAACATACTTATTTAAGAAGAAGGTATCTATTAGTTCTACGTTACCTAATGTAGAGCTACCTATCCGTTAATTAATGCCTTCAGTTTGTACGAAGGCCCGTCACTAATTAGTCCTCATAGCCACAACAAAATTCGTACAAAATCAATTCAGGTTGGAAAATAGAATATAAATGGAAAAGGCCATCATTTGGTATTCCTAGCCAGAAAAAAATATTTTTGATAAATTCGAAGTAAAACAAAAAACTCCTCATCAAATTATTTGAACAAAAGTTCGTACAAAGTCAACTCAGCCACAGCAAGAAGAGTTTCCGACTAGTATTCTAACTCAAAAACTATTTCAGGACTAAATTGTTACTACCTTTTAGCCAACAAAAGTGTCAACAAAACGGTCCATCTTTAACTAGCCTATCCTGACCAGAACCAAGTACAAACAAAATCAAGTCACCTACTGCAAATACCTGCAACCAGATCTGATGCCAATAAGTCACGATTAGTATTCTCTTTCAGAATCCAATCAGAGTCCATACCAAGAAACTCCTTTGTATCGAGGAAGACAAAGTAACCAACAAGCTCGTCTTTAAATTAGTCGCCGACCCACACTGGCCACGACAAAGGCTTTGTTAGGTCGAAGTCACTCTTCAGCTATTGAATGCCTACGACACTATAGTATGGCTACCCACCCAAAGACAAAAGTTTGCGATTCCGGCAGCAGATTTTCTTAATCCAAAACATACAAATATATAAGGTGTAAAAAAATCAACTGCAAATATTTTAAGGGGTGAACCAGCCCAAGAAACTGAGCAACTTTCCCCAAAGAACATAGGTCGAAATATAAAAAAAAATTTTGGACTCCCATACAAACTGACTCGACCGGCTGGTACATTTTGTATGGGAGGCCCAAATTTTTTTTTCATGTTTCGACCTATGTTCTTTGGGGAAAGTTGCTCAGTTTCACGGGCTGGTTCACCTCTTAAAATATTTGCAGTTGATTTTTTTACATCCTGTATATAAATGTACAGTCAAAAGGCTGTTTACAGTAAAATAAAAACTATTGCAGTCTTCTGCTAGATGGTAGATCTAGTCCACTTTGTCCCCAACTAGGTACGCCACAGGGCATGATCTTTCGATTTTAAACACGATTCTCCCGTTTGCTGTAGCGATATTCAGTTTTTAACGGATATTCATAATGTTTTATTATAGGTAATTAAAATTTTTAAGTCTAATTAAGTGGATTCCAAGGTAGCATATCTGTAAGCATTAAACACTGTCAAAATTAATAAACTACTACAGATAGCAAAAGTTTACGTATAAAGTTTTCTGTTTAAGCCGCCTATCCACAATTTAATAGTGAAGCCGGCCACAACTTTTAGGGTATTTCACCTCGTTGAAAGTTTCGTTTTGTGCCCACTCAATAGAGCTTTACGAGTGCTAACCGGCTGTTCAACAAACTGTTTGATTAGTTGAAAACGATTTCAACGAATTCCAGAGTGGGAGGTAACAATAAGATTAAAATCGGCTGCTCACATTTTTAATATTCGATCGATTAAGATATTTAGTTACCTGTTAAAGAAATTTTACGATAGGAATGTATTTAAGTAGGCAGATGATACTGATACTTGCTTTATTTGAATCAAATCGTTTATAATACATAAAAAAACAACCCTTTTTATTTAATCGAACTACTTGCTACTATCATGATTTATTTATGTCTTACGGTTACGACAATTTATTTGACAGTAGGTACTTAAATTTCAAAGAACTATGTCAATGCTCGTCCTATATCTTTCATTCATAACATAACCAAGAAGAACAACGTCAATAGATAAATACTACTAAGTACAATACATAAAATATATCAGATTGTACATAAATATCTCGAAGTATAAAATACCTTTTCTAAATATAGCCATTCTCAAAATTTCTACCTTAATGCATCTTAAAGTTCAACCATCTTACCGCCTCCATCGAATCATGATGCAAATGGCCGGAGTCCTTCCGGATAAGCTAGCGAAAAATTCTGCCTCAGGTAAAATTTTCTCAGCATTACCCTCAAAGTGTGCCATAACTCTCAGCCGAAGTACAGTCAAGCTCACCTCCGATTTGGTACTCAATCTTCCAATGTAGTAGCATAAGAACTGTCTCTAATAGTCATACTACAAATTAGGGAAATGACGCGCGGGGCGCCTAGTACTAGCTTACTGATTTCTGGAAATAACAGGAATGTCAGGGAAACTCATGGTAACTAAGAAGATGAATGCCACGAACGCCATATTTCTTGAATTAAAATTGGCTCAGAATCATATATATGGTCTTGCATCAAATTTTGTTGTTTTGATATTCTTATACTAGAGATTTTTGGCAGTAGAAACCCTGGAACTATGTAACAAGTGACAATCGCAAAACTCCTAAATAGGGTCCAGTAAATCTTCTGTAAACTCTCTATTTTGTAATCAACCGTCTATCCCAGCCTGAGCTTGACTGTACCAAAGGCTGTTTTCACGGCCCAGTGGGAGGCACTCGGTATACGCACGACTTTTTTCATTCCCCGAAAAGGGCTAATTAATTATCCCCCATCCCGCATAATTTTGCATTTTTGGTATCGCAGTTCATATCGTAACGTGTTTTCGGGAACCCAAAAACATAACGTGGGGTCTGCCCTTTTAATGCTTAAACGTGCCAGGATAATTTATGAGTCCGATTTTTTATTCCTTTCACCGAAGATTGCTTGGTAAGCAGGCCTAAACAAATTGGTAAAAGATAAAGAAGATGGATTGCTTTGTCGAGGTTATTGGAAATCTTTTGATAGCTGCATCGTCGAAATGATTGTGAATTTCGTTATAATATATTTTTATTACGGCATTTTACGTTTTGTTACTCAGAGGACTGCCGCCTGTTAGAAGCCTGCTACTTGTAGTAAACGGTTGAAAAACTTTGACACCGGTATTCAACGAGTTGTTGGACGACTTGGTGTCCCAAACGAAAAGAGAGCCAGTGAATATTTTAGAACAAAGGAAGATAAAATGATAATAAAATTTACATGAGAGCCGACACACAAACAGCGCAGAAACGCGACTTCGCGAATGATAGCATTAGCTTTGTTCAAGCCGCCATTCAACCCGCAATACATTTCTGTTTACGTTTCGCAAAATTCAAATTACAAGCATTTGTTATATCACAAAAGCCTCAGATTGCGGCAGATACCTCACTGTTCTTTCCTCAGTGGCTTTTTTCCCCGAAAGCTACGTAAATGGTGGCCATTCATGTCTTTTGTCAGAGTATTTTTTTAACAATTCCATATTTAAATTAATGCGCCCCACAATGCCATGAAAAATGTAAAGAAGGACAATTTTCACGAGTTCCGGAAATAGACATCTTACTTCTTATATAAACACAAATATTCGTTAAAACTCTTACGCTTATTTGTTTTTTAAAATCAATAAAATAACTTCATACGCATTAGAAAGTGTGTCTTCAAATTAGCATGGATGTGTGAAATTGTGAAATCAATGAGATGTAAGTTCTTGCTCGTGCAAACACAAAATTCGCCGCATTACCTCTAATTAGATGAAGGGCGTGCGAAGAATTAGAAAAAGAGACACGCTACAACGGTGTGAATTGACAGAAACACAGTGAAGATAAGTAAAAACCATGAGATATGAGATATGTTTGTCGTACCGACCACTTAAGTAACTAAATAAATAAATTACCTTGTGTACCTATCATATAAATTGTACCATGGTGCACGAGCGGATGGAAGATTCTGTCATTTGTGGCATGGCTAGCAAATTAAACTTTTATATCTAGGAAATCCAGAAAATACAAGATAAGGCCCTATTTCCATAGAGGAAACGTGCGACTTAAGCCGTAAGATGACATCTGTCAGATATGAAGTGATCGTCGACGGTCATCGATGCGACGCGCATCTCACGTGTGTAGCCGTCGTCTCTTCTGTTTCATGCATTTTATATGACAACGGTTTCAAGCGTGGCGAAGTCGCACGTCTCACACTAAATGAACAGAATTAAAAGAAAATTAGTAAATTTTCGCTCAGAAGTAGTATGAGATAGATGGCATATTTGGCAGTTGCCGTGTTAAAAGACTAACTTATACGAGAAAGACATAGGAATTTAATAAAAACAGGGCAGTCTCAAGAAAGTCCGAAAGTAATGGTATGAGTTCCTTCAATTTCATTGAGAGCGTTTGAGAGGCGCGTTCCCGAGACACCCCGAGAAGCCTCGGCCGAGTGTTGACGGAGTGGTTCATTATCGTGCTCGGATACCCCGCTTCAGTTGCACTTTTCAATCCACATTTTAGAAATATGTGGCAAACAAATAGTATGAGTTCCTTCAATTTCATTGAGAGTGTTTGAGAGGCGCGTTCCCGAGACAGCCGAGAAGCCTCGGCCGAGTGTTGACGGAGTGGTTCATTATCGTGCCGGGCTACTTCGCTTCAGTTGCACGCAGATGAGTCTTGATGGACATTTCAATCCAGATTTTAAAAATATGTGGCTAACAAAATGGTATGAGTTCCTTCAATTTCATTGAGAGTGTTTGAGAGGCGCGTTCCCGAGACAGCCCGAGAAGCCTCGGCCGAGTGTTGACGGAGTGGTTCATTATCGTGCCGGGCTACTCCGCTTTAGTTGCATTTTTCGACCAACATTTTAAAAATAATACGTGGCAAACAAATCGTATGAGTTCCTTCAATTTCATTGAGAGTGTTTGAGGGGCGCGTTCCCGAGACACGCCGAGAAGCCTCGGCCGAGTGTTGACGGAGTGGTTCATTATCGTGCCGGGCTACTTCGCTTCAGTTGCACGCAGATGAGTCTTGATGGACATTTCAATCCAGATTTTAAAAATATGTGGCTAACAAAATGGTATGAGTTCCTTCAATTTCATTGAGAGTGTTTGAGAGGCGCGTTCCCGAGACAGCCCGAAAAGCCTCGGCCGAGTGTTGACGGAGTGGTTCATTATCGTGCCGGGCTACTCCGCATTAGTTGCATTTTTCGACCAACATTTTAAAAATAATACGTGGCAAACAAATCGTATGAGTTCCTTCAATTTCATTGAGAGTGTTTGAGAGGCGCGTTCCCGAGACACCCCGAGAAGCCTCGGCCGAGTGTTGACGGAGTGGTTCATTATCGTGCTCGGATACCCCGCTTCAGTTGCACTTTTCAATCCACATTTTAGAAATATGTGGCAAACAAATAGTATGAGTTCCTTCAATTTCATTGAGAGTGTTTGAGAGGCGCGTTCCCGAGACAGCCGAGAAGCCTCGGCCGAGTGTTGACGGAGTGGTTCATTATCGTGCTCGGATACCCCGCTTCAGTTGCACTTTTCAATCCACATTTTAGAAATATGTGGCAAACAAATAGTATGAGTTCCTTCAATTTCATTGAGAGTGTTTGAGAGGCGCGTTCCCGAGACAGCCGAGAAGCCTCGGCCGAGTGTTGACGGAGTGGTTCATTATCGTGCTCGGATACCCCGCTTCAGTTGCACTTTTCAATCCACATTTTAGAAATATGTGGCAAACAAATAGTATGAGTTCCTTCAATTTCATTGAGAGTGTTTGAGAGGCGCGTTCCCGAGACACCCCGAGAAGCCTCGGCCGAGTGTTGACGGAGTGGTTCATTATCGTGCTCGGATACCCCGCTTCAGTTGCACTTTTCAATCCACATTTTAGAAATATGTGGCAAACAAATAGTATGAGTTCCTTCAATTTCATTGAGAGTGTTTGAGAGGCGCGTTCCCGAGACAGCCGAGAAGCCTCGGCCGAGTGTTGACGGAGTGGTTCATTATCGTGCTGGGCTACTTCGCTTCAGTTGCACGCAGATGAGTCTTGATGGACATTTCAATCCAGATTTTAAAAATATGTGGCTAACAAAATGGTATGAGTTCCTTCAATTTCATTGAGAGTGTTTGAGAGGCGCGTTCCCGAGACAGCCCGAGAAGCCTCGGCCGAGTGTTGACGGAGTGGTTCATTATCGAGCTCGGCTACTCCGCTTCAGTTGCACGCAGATGAGACTTGGTGGACTTTTCAATCCACATTTTGAAAATATGTGGCAAGCAAAATAGTATGAGTTCCCTTCATTGAGAGTGTTTGAGAGGCGCGTTCCCGAGACAGCCCGAGAAGCCTCGGCCGAGTGTTGACGGAGTGGTTCATTATCGTGCTCGGCCACTCCGCTCCGAGCCTAAAGCAGATGAGACTTGGTGGATTTTTTATAACCGACATTTTAAAAATATATGGCCATATTAATATATCGATTATAGCTATAAAAGAAACGTATTTTAAGTTTTCGAGTATTTTAAAATTGTTAATAAATAATTAAAACTTTCTAAATTTTCTGATAGAGCTAAAAAGTTTTAGTTACGTGCGGTGCGTCTGAAGATAAGACCATAATCATAATAAACCTCCCGGGGTACATACTAAAACATAAATTGGTAACATAAACTAAGAGAAGTACTCACAGAATTCCGTTTTCAGCGATACGTTTCAGATGCGGCTGTAAAATAACACATAAAAGTTGCGCATCACAGATCCGTTCCCACAAACAAAATCACCTTGTTCCACCAGTTCGCGCGTCTGTACGCGGAGCGCGGGAAACCGAATTTGAGCGGGAAAATAAATTTGTTCACGGAAAAGTACGAGGGAGTGAGGTGCGGGTTATCCCGGCGGCATGGTAGAGGCGGCTCGCGGCGCGGCGGCTGGCGCGGCACTGCCCGGGCGGCAACCAGCGCGCCGCCGCCGCCGGCCCGGAGCCTCCGAGCCAGCGATCCCGCGCCCTCCCGCATCCCACCTACACTCGCACTCCACAACTTCAAACTCAATTTACGACTGACAACTTTCCTGAAACAATGCAAAAACTGTCGTTAGGTACACACACCTTCATTTAAATCAAAGTTTAAATCCGATTCGGGAACTGAGCTTCCCTTATCAATCGAATCTGAGGTAATGAATGCTAAAGCGAAGGTGCTCTCACACTGCTACAGTCTCCAACTGTAGCGTGCGTGCGTGGGAGGGATTGACAGAAAATTCCTACATACATTCATCAGAAAACCACGCCTCTTTCCCGAAAGAGGTAAGCACAGACTACATGCTTTCACTTGCTCTTTCACTTACTCACTAGATAGTATGAATTTTGACGCCAATACAAAGATTGAAAACTATCGGTTACTTGTGGTCACAGTTGCCCACGAGGACACCTAAAGGAAATCCGCGCGTACTTCGATGAGCTCTTGATTTAGCAAGATACTTCCTTTTGATGTGAGAGTAGCCGGGTGGAAAACTTTTCTTAACACAATTTTGAGACGAAGCCCGCTTAAGCTTCTTAGATCCCTTCCGACCTCTTCCCAAACACACATTTATCCCTATATCACACTCATTGTTATGTCTAGGTAATATTACCTTGGTATATCAACAATTTTTGAAGGAAATTATCTTTAACCCTTGTGGTTTTAGATAGGTACTTGGATTTTATGTGGCAGTTCTGTAGCCACCAAAAGAGCTTTTCACATTTGTGTCACGATATCGCGATATTTTACCGCAGCTATCATTTGCCGGCAAAGCTGTCAATCAAGTAGGAACTGCAACAATACACTATACCATTCTGATACCAGGGTTCATCGGGTCGGTGAACAAGTCGGTGTCACACGCAAAAACAAACACACTGCTGTTGAACACGGACCTCCCCCTATTGGGGGGTACTTATATTTGCCTTTGGTACTCGCTAGGCTTGGCAGGCAGATTTTCAGGGAAAGCTGATGGCTCTTTTCTACAAAAAATGGAAGAAATGGTAGAAAAATTATATGTACTTATTCATGAACGCTGGAGTCATAAAAACGCCGCGTGTGAGGATTAATCGCTGGACCGCTGCTTTTCAAGAGATCTGTTTGATGCAGCTTGTGTGCGAGCATAAGCCGGATCAGCTTCCAAGCGAGCTGTGTGGTAGTGTCGTTATTTGCTTTAATACCGCTTTGACGGCACGGATTGAACGCTCTATTGCGTATAAAACTATAGGTAGGTAGGTATTTCCTTTGTAAATAAAATACCTAGTACTGTTAGTTTTGTCAACTACTTACCCACCCCACTCCTAGATGTACTTCGTAGGCGTAAGAGAGCGAGTTTCAAATACCATGGGAAGTCAAAAAAATAGACATATCCTGAAATATTTCCTTGGAGTTGTCCAGTTCCGTGGTCTGCATGGACGCTATATTTGAAGAGCTGTCCCTTACTTCTCCGTATAAGTAGGTAAGTGTCAAAAACGCATCACATAAGTATGCATATTTTAATTTTAGACCGTTTGAATGTTGTTTGAATATGTCATCAAAGATTTTCCACGCAATGTATCATGTATTCATATCTCATGTGGTCTTAAATTCCGCAACTTATGCGGATGATTTACCTAACCTCAAGAAAATAAAATTAAAGATCAGAGGAATTACAAACAGCTTAGCTATTTAGTATCCTGTGGCTTAGCCATTGTGAATTTGTAACACCTCGCTCATTGTTTATAATCGTTCTCTTTCATTTCTTAGACAATGGTTAATGTTTTGATATAAACGTAGCTGCGGAATGTTTAAAATAAAAGGGATTAGCTGATAAAGGGTTTATAAATGGAAATCCAAGATCTCCAAAAAGAAGACAGTGAGATGGCAGGGATCTAAAACGGCAAGGATCTCACTTAAACCGCAATATTGTAAACGCAAACTTCTTTAATTACTTTTCTTTTCGAACATTTCTAGCAGCTTAAACTTCCACTTATTGCAAAGATTTTGGGAAGCTTTTAGTTACAGTTATTAACGAATATCCAAGATAGTAAAATACATCTCTTTGTGGTTTGTAGGTTTTATGCGTCCCGATAAAATTAATTACGTATTGACGATCTCGGGAAAATGAATATCAATTCAGAAAACATGAATAAATTTATTATTTACTGTTATGGGTAGGGAGGGAACCCATGAATCACAGCTGCAATCTTTAAATCATTAGCAGGTACAGGGGATATAACTTGCCTATGAATATGGAGATTGCATTGATTAGCTAATCACATCCAGAGTACAATGGCGAACACAGATTTGCATCAATTTTCATACCTCGATGAAAGCCTGATTGTAAACCTTGTCGGATAGCTGTACACGACTAGTTCGAGAGGAATGGATGGATTCAAATTATCGAAGCATTTACATCTAGTCAGCCATTACTAGCATTGCATTTACAGCATGTGTTTACGAGCTATATTTTACTTGTGCCCATAAAGGCAAAATGGAATGACAAAATTATCAGAGAATTATTTATTGATCCGGTTACTAAAAGGTTTGCATTTAGGTATATTTATGTTAGGGCTTGTAGTCATCGATATAAACAAACATCAAGGAAAGGTAGTGGGTCTTTAAATTGTGTAACAAGATCACGTATTTCTATTCAAAATGAAATTTATTTGCTCATGAAAGACTCTTTGAAAAAATTCCAAAGAAAGCAACGAAGACATGTAATTCAGTCTCTTTACTTAATTTATCTTTGTATCGTAACTGATCCCCAATTAAACCTAATCTGAAAAGCCGCAGGTGGTTTAAAGCACTTATACTTTCGATTAAAACGACAATCCTGGTAGAAAGACTCCAGAAATAGGTCAATCGAGCGGTATTTCGTCCTGGGGCTAATCCGGATACTTACCTCAAGCGGTGCCAAAGCTATTAGGCTTTTTGTTTGCTCTTGAACCAGATCCAAAAGCGAGTGTCAACTCCTCGGCTGCAACAGAAAATAGGTACTTTAAGTTAGTAATGCAGATTACTTCCACTAGTTTACATAGTCGTTTAAACCAAACAACGTTCTTAGATATGATCAAAAACAAGGTATTATTAATCTACTAGCTGCCCGTCAGCGGTTTCACCCGCTGCAACCTATTATTCCGCGGGAAAAAGTATTACTCGCCAAGAGATGTCGCTGTTAGTTTTCGGCGAAAACATTTAAAACGCGAATCGGCTCAGTCACGCCTTCTTTGCAAAAATTTTGGAATATGCGTGATCCCATAGGAATAAGACATTTTCCCGTGGTAAAAAGTAGAATATGTGTTATTCTAGATACTCTTCTATATTTGTGCAAAATTTCATGTCAATCTAATCAGCCGTTTTAGCGTGATGTCGTAACAAACACATACACACAAACATCCGCCTTTATAATATTAGTAGGATATAAACAATCCTAACATTCACAAAAGAATAATCATGAAAGCCTCTCAGATTTGGTTAAACTTTTCTAAACTTCGCTACCAATCTAATTTCTTAAGTGAGTCGCGATCACAAACGACGGCATAATGCACTTAAATCTTTGATATTTGAAAGCAAACATTTCTGGTCCATTAAAAGACGAAAGCTGTTTGTAATGGATGGAAAATGTAAATGGCGACAATAATCATAATGCTATGGAAATATCGGGACTTGGACACGAACCGAACAAAGCGAGGCGCGCCGTCGGCGGCGATGCAAATCACATTAAATACGCATTAAGTACAAAACGAGCATTAAATAAATAAGTGTTCAATTGAGTTGTAAATTAGGTGTTGCTGCGTTTGAAGTGGCGGCCACATATAAGGCAAATCATGCCCTTCTTTGATTGAACATGCTTTTGCGTGAATACAATCGACAAAGTCCTAACTAAACTCATAGCTGTGTAAGGATAGAGTCGAAACGAAATACACCTGCTGATTATAGAAAACATGTCTTATCCGAAACTCCGCAACTTTGCTGTTTAGGTTGTCATATCTCATTTAACTAATCTAATAGATCAAGATACGCGATAAGATCATGGGCGTATGTAATAACCAGTACATCAACCTAACCATTTAAAGGACCAGATTATACTGATTTTTTATCCAAATACTGAGAAAAACCAGTGTCAGTTGATCCCTTAAATTGATAGATTGATATGCTGGCAATGTGCCTTATGTAACACCTACATGTTTACTTTATTGTTGCATTTCGTTTGATTTCAATGCTTTGTTTGCTCCCATCGAGAAGATAGAAGTTGATGGAAGTCTATCAGGCATTTAGTACCTTATATTATAATCATAACAGATAAGTTCTACGATATACTGAAGTCACAATTTTCCTCTCTTATTATTTGAGCGAATAGTGGTTTAATTTACGTCCACAATTCGGTAACCCTCTCACTAATGTTGATTTACTGACTTACTGTACAACGGTTATTACAAAAGCTTCAGGTTTTCGTATAAATAATTCATGTAATCCACTTTTATTACCGACGGCTGGTTATTTTAATTTTTCTAGCGCCATCGTATTGGAAATTTGATTTACGAGCTAAAACCTCCAAGAATCTTTACTTACTTTTTCCATGAAATTGAATACTGTCTGAGCATTATTAAAAAAAACAGTTTCGGGATAGATATTACATATGAAAAAGCTTAGGTGGAAACTATACATGTAGTTGAAGTCCTAACGCCACTAGGCACATGTATAATCCACGCCTACGGGGCTTGAACCCGGGACCGAGGTATCCCGTTCCTTCCGGTCTCATCCGGTCGAGCCACGATCGCACTCAAAATTTTCCTATCTTTTATTTTCATTTCGTGGCAAAAATATGGCACTACCTACCTACCTATACATTTATTAAAGACCTCAGTATATTTGCGACTGGCTGAACCAACACCACCTAATAATTCAGTAGGCTGGTATAATGAAACCCTTACTGAACTAGTAAACCTATCTGCTCATTCGTCACCCTGTCGAGCAATAAACAACATGTGAATGTTGTATGAAATCGGATAATTTCGACCTCCGCTGTAAAACTGATTGTTATTATTATCGTGTTGGTTTATGAGATATCTGATTTCAGTTTGTTGTGGTTAATTAAATGTAGTAAATAATTATTGTTGTATTGGAATTTTTCGCTGGTGAATTTTTCAATTTTCTCATTTTCAATTTACCTATAGTTATTGTTTTTAATAATAACAGATTCCGGACCGCTGGTGTGATAAGGCTCTAAGAATAATGCCTACCACCCCTATTAGTCCACTCAGGGTGTTACGTAAATGACGACGTAGAGTTTTTGACCCCGGCTGAATATCTGTCGACTGCATGGTGGTGATACCACCTACAATAGCATTCTCAAAGAGGGTTGACGTCAGTCTGGCGGCCGATCATAAAACTTGTTGTTGAGCCGACCGCTACTGTTTGGGATATAGGCAGGAAGATGATGTCCGCCTATTACATATTAAAATGAAAGCACCTGGATAACCGATGTACATATCCGATAAAGATATAGATAAGATACCTAACATTTGAATCGTGTTTGAAGGTATTTGCTAAATTCTAATCCCGACCCAAACAAATATTGGTTAAAACACCTATCCCTTTAATGTTCGGTAAGCACTTCGTTATGCAAATAATCCTATCTAACACAATGCAATTAGTGCCATAGTAAACCAACTTGTCTAATCTTCTATTTTACTAGAATTAGTAAACTAGACGTATCCCCCCAGTAGAAAAAAAGCGGCCAAGAGCGTGTCAGACACGCACACAAATAGGGTTTCGTAGTCAACGTTTAAATATCAGGTTTTTCAGCATTACAAACTTAATTTTGTTGCTGGTTTGTTAGCAGCAGTATTATGACCAACCGCAAATAGAAAAACTCAATTTTTCCTGAAACCTTTAAGGGTACGATATCCGTTACAGTTTTCATTGTAACTTCAAATTGTAAGCTATATTCCATATTTATCTCAAATTTTACGCGTTTATACTTTAGAAGTTACAGCTGGAACAAATTACGGGTCAAAAACGCCCTTTTTAAAAGCAAATATCTCAGACAGAAACATTTTAGAGAATTTGTTTCAAAGAAACCTCACCTTAGTTTTAAAAGACCTATTCAACGATACCCTACTCAATATTACAGAAGAAAAAAAAAAATTTTGCCCCCCTTTCACTTGTATGGGAGGGGGTCCAAAAAACATTTTAAATATTTTTTTCTTAACATTTCTATATTTGGGTCAACACGATCTATCTTCTCACCAAATTTCATGTTGATAGCTCTAAAACTGACGAAGATATGAGGGCGCGGCATACAGACAGACAGACAGACAGACAGACAGACAGACAGACAGACATGACGAAACTATAAGGGTTTCTAGTAGACTACGAAACCCTAAAAAGGAAAAAAAAACGCTCTTCCCTCCTAGGGGGGATAGGCCGGTAGGGATAGGTGGAACAGGCGTTATTTTTTAATTGTTGTTAATTCTGAAACTTATTTGCATAGACTAGGTACCTATTACCTGTAGGTTATATTTCTGAAACGACCCTTAAATATCTGTCAGAAGTAGTGATAATAAAGAATTTATTTTTACGGCCGTTGAAGCTCTGCCTACTCCATATACGATAAAGTTATATTAGGTAAGCATGTAAGAGTCAGTTTGGCCTAAAACACACCTGTGAATAATTCAGGTAAAGTGGATCAAATTGTCTTTTCATATCCCATAACCTAATAGGTACTAACATAACCTTAAATTCAAATGTTGTTGTTGTGAATCTTTTCATCAAGCACAAATTTTTGTAACGAGATACGCTGAAAATATCAAAGCTTAGACGAGGGCCCGCTTCAATAGTCTTTGTCTTTAGGTCTGAGCGTGCCTTATCCCGCATCAAGTCGTCACTTTTACTCTAAAACTCTTTTAAAACAAATTCATTTTATACTACCTATGTATTGATTATAATTTGTAGTGAATTACAACTGAGAATACAATAATTATTTTAGTACTTTATTTTAAACTTGACTTGACTCTAAAATCTAAGTTCTAATGGCAGCAGTACGATAAGCAAAACGATTTCCGGCGCAAACTGCTAATACAAATATTTATACAAGTTTTCCCCAACGCTTCCCCTGATGCGTATACCAATACATTATGGCAGAGTGGTCGTTCCCTAGCCCATTAAACAAGGGAGGTCATCGCAATAGTTTTTCCGAGCTTGGTTTATCGCATATATCTACCGTGTAAGGGACGGTGTACCAAAAACTTTACAGGCGCGATCAGACCATGAAACTGACAACTTTTCCTATGGATGCAATGGTGAGGAAAATTCTTCGACACACATTATTGGAGCATACAAAATTCAAGATCAGCTGACTGACTTTCGGTATTTACCAGCACACGTTTCATTGTAATATTTGTTCAGTTTCATGGTTGATGGCTGAAATACAAATAAGAAGTACATCAAATTCTACCTATATTCGATGCCTGCATTTTTCAGTTCTCTTGTCCCACCTAAGATATTAAATCTGAAGCTTCAACTTCTATTGTATCCACCATAACACCGTGGTGACTGCCTCGACTGAGTCATACTGCCATATTTCGTAAATCTGCTAATTTTTTTTTTTTTGACAAATCTTCATGTACCTATTTATTATTATTATCATGAGCCTGTGTTGTCCCACTGCAGGGCAAAGGCCTACCTACCGAAATACGTAACGACGTCCCACTGACCTACTATAAGACACATTCAAATCATATTCATACAAAGATTCCTTATCATTCTTCTATTAAACTTATTGGCGAAGAAATAAATAAAATATGAATACGAATACCTACTTTCATGAAATTCAAAGAGAACTTTTTCATATTGCGAACGGGAATAATTCTGTTCGTATTTCTCGGCTACCCTCCGAAGCACAATTAATTTGGATAATAGGAATCGTTATCTCGATGCGCCATTATGTAAATCCAGTATAATTATTAACGCAGTTATCTATCAGTTGCCAGGAGATAGCGATAAATTACTGGTACATTAGCTGTACTGTGAATTATCCATTCAAGAGATTGACTTACACTGGGAACTTTTAATAAATGTATGGAACACCAGCTTAATATTGACCTCTAGGTATTTCTAAGTGTTGCTGATTGTCTGTTTCAGCACTGACAAAGGTTTGGAGATGTTCCATAGAATTTAACTCAATAAATCTGAGTAGGACAGAACCAAACTGATACAATTTATCTTTGAACAAGACAACTTGCTTCCACACATCAGTAATCGATACAACGTTGAGTTTGCAGAAATTCAATTCTCAATTCATCAGTATGTTCCTAATTTAAATACCTACTCGTACACACGGACTTAGTCCAGATAAAGTTTGGAACTCCGTAGTAGCAAAACTAAGCTGCACCTGAAATCGTAACATGCACTAAGTTATTTCTAAGTTTTGAGCAGAAGTTCTGGTGGTTTCTGCTGGCCGCTAGTCAACTATAGGTACTATAGTCCGCGACTCGCTGCAGTAGGGGTGTTAAAACGATGTGTAATCCTTGTATTTAACTGAGTGTAATCCTAGTAACAGTGCTAACAGATTAGACGTACCTATTTTGAAATTAATTAGTCATGAAGGCCAGGGTAGTACGTCGCAAACTTTAGTATAGTGCATAGTTTTAGCTTTTGACCGCAGAAACTCCAGTTAACTTTTTCTAACGAGCATATTATACTACCTATCAGTGGCAAAGGGTGACATTTGAAGGAAGGTAGGCCGCACCAAAAAAATACTATGTATATTCAAGCAGATTGATGTGAGAGTATGGCCTTGTACATTTCTGAAAGGGAACCGATGGGAATCGGCATGTACCCGGCATATACTCGCTTCGCCACCGCTACCTATTTCACAACCGATGGGAATCGGCATGTACTAGGTACTGTAGAGAACCTCGTCGTTCGACATAAAAATTGAAAATGTTATCTTGCTAAAACATTAAGGGCCTTACCACAAAAAAGTTAGACCAGTGTTGAACGCGTGTCTAAAACCAAACTTCATACAAAAAAAACGCTAGACACGCGTTCAACACTGGTCTAACTTTTTTGTGGTAAAGCCCTAAATATTTGATCCATTTGACCGATCGAACCCTAATTTTGATTTTATATTCCGTGTTGGAGTAAGAAACTTCTTTATAAGAGCTTTATGTCAAAGTATAAGGTGACAAATGTTGTAGGCGGCATAAAAAAATTTGAAATCGTGTGACGTTTTGTTTTTGAAAAGGTTTCTGACAGTTTTAGAACAGGAAAAATCAGTCAAATTTTTGGAGTGTTCAAGCACACTATGGAAACGCCAATATGATGACATATTCCTTATTAAACCCATAGATTAAACCACAGATAACAGCTATCAAACAGATGATTTTTACGACGGCCATTTCTTATCTTTCAAAAAAGAAAACTTTACTACTTTTCAAGAAGTTTTTGATCAAAATATAAAACAAATCAAACAAACCTATTTATGTACAAACTTATTTTTCTAGTTTGTGGACTATCACGCCAGTTGTCTTTGTCAACGTCAAGTCAAAGCGTCAGTTATTTAATTTATTGTTTTATTCCATAATTTTATTCTTTTGATTATTAATCTCAAGTTTTATTATATTTAACTTCAGTTCTAAGCAAACAAGTTATTCGGAAGTTGTATCAAGTGAGTTCTTCGTGATTTCAACGGACAGAATTGCCACGGATAAAGCAAAGAGCACAGCAATATTTTGTTGTACAGGCAGTGTTTGTTACAATATGTTAGCCACTTTATCCACTGAAAAGGTGTTGTGGGAAGTGAAAGTTGGGGACAGCAGCACCACATCGCTGCCCGCGAGCCACGACCAGCAAATCGGGCACCTAAGATAGACCTGTTTGCATGCACGCACGGGAACACTACAAACCAGTGAATTACGTAAGAACAGTGTATTCTCCAGTTACTTAAGATTTGTATTGCACGCTATAATAAACCTCTAGGGTTCAGTTGCCTTTAGGTACTCATAAATATGTTCATGATGATAACGTGAGCTTAGTGTTAGATACTTCCTTTACCACCAATTCATGCTTATTTTGTAAATATTGTTTGTTAATTCGAAAATTTTATACATTTGTTTTGAAGATGTTTTGAAGAATGAATAAAATTATGATAAAAATGGGTATGTTTATTTTCTTTTTATTTAATCGAAACTAAGAAAAAATGTATTGCGGTACAGTAAGGGTACTATAGTACTGTCATTCGAATAGGCCATATTTAACAGCTGTCCAATATGGCCTTGTATCGAGTGACCGTACTACAAAAAGAGGTATAACCAAGGGGTACATATACCTATCATATTTCTGAACGGTTTTTTTTCTAAACGAACGTAGTAATATACAGATTCTGTATATGTTATCTTCACTGGTAGTTTTTAATTAAAAAAAATCCTGGGATTCTATATGGTAGCACCTTTATATTGAGCGTCTCCTATCTGTCCCTTCAGGGACATATATATAAGTGATCTGGGTGTTCAAGAGAGGAGGAAAAATGGGAGCTACTGAAAGGGGATTTTCAGTGCTCAGAAAAGTCAGAGAAATACTGAAAACTACCAAATAAGGGATGTCCAAATGTCCGGGAGTAATGTGAAATTCTATTTTAAAGATAAGTATTGTTTTTTTTCTTATATCTAGGAAAGACAGAATAGAGTAATATCTTCTATTGCAGATCGCTGCTAGGGTGCTCCTATAAAGTGACCAATCTCATTTGGATTTGTAGGGCGGAGATCGAACAAAGGGTGGTATGAAATTGGAATACGTGAATTTGACAAAAAAATTGTTTATTGTAACTTTCTAGAATTATGTTTTTATTTGTATTATATAAGAAATACTAATATCGTTCGTATTTTTCAGAGTAAAGGAAGAAGAAGAAAAAAAAAATGTCTTGTAACAATGAAAACCATCCTGTATATAGGGCTGGATTATGATGGGGCAATTACTTTGAGGATGCCAGGTTTGAGACTCAAAACTGCAGACGTAAGTGTTTATCTACCATTTGTATTAAATAGGCACGAAGGAAATTCAAAAATTAATGCTTAGGCAAAGTGATCGTAAATTTATGTGTTACGCGAATCTATCGTTTTGCGATTTATTATTGTGCGAGTGACATTCCGCGTGTGCAATGTTTGGCGAATTTATTATTGCGCGAGTGACATTCCGCGTGTGCAACGTTTTGCGAATTTATTATTGTGCGAGTGACAATCCGCGTGTGCAACGTTTTGCGAATTTATTATTGCGCGAGTGACATCCCGCGTGTCTAACGTTTTGCGAAATTATTATTGTGCGAGTGACATTCCGCGTGTGTAATGTTTTGCGAATTTATAATTGTGCGAGTGACATACCACGAGTGTAACGTTTTGTTAATTTATTATTGTACGTGTAACGTCCTGTGAACCCTTTGGTTTTCGTGTCATATTCTGCGGGAGCAACGGTTCCCGAACCTAACGTTGAGCTGGAGATATCGTGCAAGTGTAGTGTTGTGATATTTAAGTTTGAGAAACTAAAGTGTTCTACTTAGATTTTACTTTTGAGTGATTTCCCTTTTGTGTGATATTACAACCTAGTTATTTAGCTTAGGTTTCAAGGGTTTTCAAGTTTGACACTTAACATAGAATATTTCAAGGGTTTTCAAGTTTGACACTTAACATAGAATATTTCAAGGGTTCTCAAGTTTGACACTTAACATAGAATATTTCAAGGGTTTTCAAGTTTGACACTTAACATAGAATATTTCAAGGGTTCTCAAGTTTGACACTTAACATAGAATATTTCAAGGGTTTTCAAGTTTGACACTTAGCATAGAATACTTCAAGGGTTCACAAGTTTGACACTTAACTTAAAATATTCTGAGATATTTCAAGTTTTGACATTTTTATTCTTTCTTCAATAAACTATCTTTGACACTTTGACATTCAGATGTCTAGTTTTATTTATAATTCTTTTATTTCAAATTTGAAAATTTGCGTCAACTCGGTCTTTTGACAACAATCAATTATATCATTCTTTGAAAGTGAGTGCACGAGTATACTCGAGTTTTATAGAAGTGAATTATAAGTGGTAAAATGTAAGTATAAATTCTTTTAATTTATTTTAGAATTATGATTTCAATTTTATTTATATTTAGATTAGATAGAAATCCAACGTTGAGATTTCTTTTTTTCTAAATTGGAACTGGGAATATTTTGATAAAATCGGAAAGAAAGGGAAGGAGTGAACGTTTTCAACCTTATATCTTTTATCTAGGGGACTCATGGACGCTGATATATGAACGTTTTCTGTGAATGGATATGGATGAAGGACAGTCACAACATGCTTACTTCAATGCCTAGGTCTTCTTACTCTTCAGCTAGGAATGCCTTTGTAAAATTAATGATTTTTTTTTATTCTAAACGTTACAACTTTTTTTTATAACACTAATAAATTTTAAATCAGATCAATCTTCCAAATTATACTTAAAAGTATTTTAACAAATTTTAAAAAGGGGACAATCTAATTTTCTAGTTTAATTTAAATATTAAATTTTATTAACCTGTGTATGTATGCTGTGAAGTGCCACCGCGCGTACAGAGGTTGATTTGAACTGTAGAGTAAGCGCTACACTCTATACCTGTTCTCGGACTGGGGTATGTGGTAATACTAGATAACACAATATCTAGTATTACAAGATCTACTTCTAAGTTCCTGGGTTGGTATTGCGAGCATAATTTACTCTACATGGTCTAGTCCAGACTGCCCCGCGTTGAGGTGCGTTGCTTTCCCGGCCCTGGTGCCGTAGAGGGAAAGCTTCCATACCTCAACAAAAACATACAACAAGAAGGGGTTGGCCACCCATCCACTATTCTACAGTTCACCTTCTGGGATTCTTGTGAAAGATTGTCTCCAAAATTTACTTTTGGCCTTAGGTTACGCGGATGCTCAGTCACCGGGCTTTGAGCTAGCTAGGTAGGATTACATAGGTAGGATTCCGGGTTGGTTGGTCACGGGGATTATCCCCGGGGTTACCTTAGACTGGGTCTTTCCTGATCTGGTTCCCCAACCTAGACCCCTTTTAACTTGCTTCCTAGTGGAGCGCAATTAACTTCGTTAGTTTCCATAATATTAGGAGTATTTGATCTTTTGGCTTTCTTCTTCAATATGCAGAGCGTCGTGTAATTCAAAATTCTTCGGTCGTTTAGGAAAGTCGTATGAGTGCGTCTTGGCCCCTTTCGGACGGGTGTGTAGGATGGATGGGAGCCCCGTATTCTTGTAGTTTTTGTATTTAAACTTAAATGTTTCCTCTCTATACATCTCAAGCAAAACACTGCTCCACTTCGTAAGAACTTACAAGTCACTACTTAAACGCAACGTATTCCTAACCCAATAGACGATCACACTTGATATTGGCCATCTTCAATTCTAAGTAAACAGTCTAACTGTTTTACTAAACTTATAAGGACCTCCAGAGGGCAGGTTCCTTTCAGTACCTATTGATCCTTCGCCACCGCTACCTATTTGACAGTGAATACTCGATTTAACAAAAATCATACCATACCTAACCAAAATTGACACTACAACCATGAAAAAGATTACATTACCTACCCAACTTCTTGCACGAATATTTATGGCATGTATGGATGCAAGTAGTTCTACTTAGTAGTACTACGATAAATTGTAAACGAGATATGACTGGTTAAAGACCTCTTGTCTTAATCTCATTTTTTTTAAGTACCTAGTATAAATTATACCTATCTTTCTTTACATTTAAAATTATAGGTAACCGGCTTGTAAAACATATAATTACCTTATGTCCCTACCTCACATTTTAAATATTATAGGTACTAATGTACTCGTACATTGCTCTTTTAGTACGTACAGATAGATAGAGGTTTGTTTTATACGTCGTATCTCATTACAAAAGCAGAACTTCGCAAAATTGTTTTCACGTCAGCAAATATTGTAACAGCAATCAAATAAAGCTCTTCTCTTACGGGTGCTCTTACCTTATGTTTAGGCATCATTGTTATGTAGGATTTTTGACATTAAAAAGCTACGGTCGATGCGATTTTGGAAAAGCACTGAGGGCGCTTTTCCTGTCTTTAGATCTGGACCGCACAAAAGCTGCCCGCGGTTCTGCAATTCATCATTTCATACACGTATGTACCAATGGATTTCCTTACATGAGTTTGACGTAAAATCCACCGCTTCAGAAATAAACCTCCAGACCCGCGTGCAAGCAAAAAAAATGTTACCTACATGACATGACAGGAAAAGAGCTCCAGCTCTTCCGGTTTACGTCGCATCTTCCTGCGGAAACCAGCCTACAAACTGTTGAGCGGCTTTCAGACAGTCCAAGTAAAATATGGTACTGGCTTACAATCGCATCACCCCATATCTATCCCGTGTGTATCGTAAGATTTGACTTGAGACTTGTAGTGTGTTTCAACTTTAACCGACAGGCGGAGAACCTGTCACTATGGTGATACACAGTCTTCACAATGACTCTCAAACTTTTGTCAGATGTGGTGTAAATGGTCGTTTCTTACAGCCGTATAGGTGTGATATATGAACTATGTATCTAAGACTATGTATGTACTATTATAATTTAACTTTATTGTAGTTGTTTGTCTGTCTGCAATGATAATTAGGTAGAGTGGTTGACGCGGCGCGCTGTGTGCAGTACACTCGCGGGCTCTGCTGAGTAAACAATACGCAAAACAGACCTATCTCGTAATGCGAATGAAATGAACTTAAATGGGTAGGTTGATGTGCGATAGTACCGAAAAGTTTGCAACAGACAAGACTCAATCAGAACAAACTGATTTTTTTTTTTACTATGGAGTTTAACGTTTCTTTCTTCTCGTTTACCAAGATAGCTTCCATAAAAAAGTAGCCCAGTTTGGTCGCGCCTGCAAACTTTCTGTTACCTATTTCGTCCCTTAGCTTTAACTCCTATTTTTCGGAATTTCACATTCTATAAAATATGACAACTTGCATGGAAAATAAAATATTTCATATCCAAACAGTTTAATATTCCACGAAAGAACCGTATTTTCATTCAACCAACGTGTACCAGCTACCTAATAAAAATACCTAGAGTGAAAAGAGCTTTAGTTAGTAGTTGCAGTTTTAATTATCCGCTATCGGAAAATTATAATCTCCATTTTAATGATATTAACGATTTTACCTATTTTCTGTTTATTAAAATTTTACAAGCCCACTTAATTGAATCTCAATTGGCAGTTAATAGAGTTAGCTAGCAATAAATTACCTAAAGCTGCAATTATTACTGCAGCTAATACGCCAATATTATTTGCGGAACCCAAACAAATAATTTGTTTATAATAGCCATTAATGCTTCCTAAGCGCTTCGGCAGACAATTAAATCTAATTGATTTGTTGTTGGATATATTACGCTAATCCTGAAATAGGAGAAGCTTCCTATTAATTTTTACCCGACTGCCAAAAGGATGGTTATGTTTTTCGAGAGCGTGTATGTATGTATGTGGACAAGAAATTCTTTTTCACGGGCTGCAGCCTAAACGGCTGGTCGGATTTTTGTCTCAAAATTGCGGTGCGATTGACACTGGCTATGTAAAAATTGTATAAATTGAAAATGGCGGATTTCAAATGCAATTTTTTTTTATGTCCCGCTGTCGGATTTTTGTCCTTAAATAATTACTCACAATGTTTCCTTTTGCGCAAATCAATTTCACCAATTATCTCCAGAACGACAAATCCGATTTTGATGCGATTTTCATTGATGGGTTTAGATTTGACTTATTCTTAGAGCACAAGGAGGTGCTACAGTAAACTATTGTTTCAATATTTAAAATTTTATTTTTACATACATACATTTATCACGCCTATATGTCTAGCGGGGCAGGCAGAGCGCAAAGGACAGTAAAAATCGCCATTTTCACAACGTCTGTCAAAAGTTTGAGACCTTATTTGAGACACAGTCAGAATCCTTTTTTATTTCTACTTTAAGTAACTTATGTAACTAACTTACTTACATATGCATTACAAAGCTTTGTTCCATGGAATAAGGAAAACTATTTTCACAGAAATTCTTACAAATCAATTAATTATTAATTTTACAGTTTGATAGTTATCTGTAAATTGGCGTGATTCCATCTCAAGTTCTTAAGTTTGAGTTAGTTACGTCAAGTATTGGTACAAGTTCGTAATTAGTCAACTTGTTATAAACTTTAGAACTTTCATAAAACTCTAATCTACACAGAAGTTTCCTTAGCACAGCTTAGAAGCAAAGCACTCAACATCAAAACTCATGTACCTAATTTATGTTATTTAATATTTTCTCGGCGAAAAGTAGCTTATGAATTGTAAATGCTGTTCTATTACGAGTAGCTACTTCATCGTAGTTTGTAAAACTAAGGCTTTCATCGACTACCTACACAATTTTGTATCAAATGAGTGTGAAACAGAGTGGAAATGGAAGGACTTGTGTAAAAGAAATGCTATTTGCATTTTCTCATCAACGTGAAACTATATGTTATCACTCGTAGGTTTACATACAGGAAAAAAAAATATGCATATATTTTAAGGGTAGAACTAGCCCATAAAATCGAACCACTTTTCCCAACAAATAGCCCAAAAAAAAAGATATGGTAGGTAGCGATTCTTTTTTCATACTTATTTAGACCTAGGTAAGTTCTTTGGGGAAAATTTTTCAGTTCCATAGACTGTTTACCCCTTAAATATTTGGTATGATCATTTATTACCCGACTGCCTCAGAAGGAGGGTTATTTACACCATAAATAGACTCCATACGGTAACTAAGTAGTCAGCCAGTACGGTGCTGGGTGCACTGCACATGTGGAGTGGGTAATTTTCATTATTAATACTTTATGCTTGGCCGTATATTCTCAAAACTCGCACCGGATGCATGCCGGCTCGCACCGGATTTAGTTTGCAGTTGAAAATAATTTGTACCGTTGTAATATGAATTTAAATGTGCTCCAGTGTTGCAGCCCAAAGCAATCTCCATAAAGCTCCAACATCTGATATGAATTTAAATCCAGATTGGCTACAGTGTAATTGAAATGGACTCGCAACAACATTTCAATGAAAAATTTGTTGAAATCTAATTCATAGCAGAAGTATGATCTCGTATTACATTAATGTTAAGATAGTGGTTAGACTACATAAACATTTCGCCTTGTGGTAGCTAAGTCCACTCAGGGTGTTTCGTAAAATGTGATGTTGAGTTTTTGACCTTGGCTGAATATCTGTCGACTATGGTCAACCGCATGGTGGCGGTTAATACCAACTACAACAGCTATCGCAAAGAGGGTTGACGACAGGCAGGCGGCTGATCATAAATCATTGCCAAAATACTTTTGCTTAATGATTTTGTGTTCTAACAAAACATATTGCGCTTGCGCTAACCCCAAAAGATTTGGGATAAGGGCAGGCAGATGATGGTTAAAAAAACTACTAATATACGGACTGGCGAATTTGAAAGCAGTACTGATTCAAAACTCCATTTCCTAAGCATTTCTGTCAAGGTAGCTAGTAAATGGGAATGGAAAGACAATGGGTGTAATAATGGTGTCTTTGTTTAATGGGCTGCGGGACGACCACCTACGAAAATACATGAACGAAATAAGGCGAGGCCCACACGTTACGTCCGTTGTTGTGCTATTTTAGTGCAGCGTAAACGCATGCGTCTGTCAGACAGATGCCTACAAATCTCAAATTCCTCACACTGAAAACCGTCGTTAAACTTGCGATGAAACAGCGCGGCTACGTGTGGGTTACACGCTTAAAAATGCAAAGTACAGATTAGTTTTCTCCGTCTAAATTAATCTTAATTTGTGAAGTTTACCTATTTGGAACAGTTCTTGTATTATTTTCTGTATCTACAAGATATTTATTGACAGTGTTACCTTGTTTTACCTAGGTAGTATTTCCCTCAAATAACGAACAATCAAGCTGCCTAAGTAATTTCGTAAGTAGGAACATCGTGTTTAACATTTAAATAGTTTTTATTTCTGCCAAAGTTTTGAAGTATCCGTACTTAAGATTGTACGAATCTGGGGAATGGTCCATTAACGTACAGGAAGTGAACGTAAGTCTCCCATTTTTACGAAAGCACCAGTGAAATAGCGAACGAACGATAGAGGAGTGAAACACAAAAGAACCATTTGGAACTGAGAGCAATAAAAATGGACAATCAATGATAGATATCTGTGATTTTGTAGTACGTTATACCTACTGTCACTTTGGTGCCAACTAAAATCTACAGGGTGTAAATTACTCCCACAAATATATACTTAGATCTAATACGTAGGTACATACGTTGATACATAAATAAAAACATCATGCTATTGCAGTCCACTGGCTTATTGCAGATTGAATATAACGCATATAAAATATGACAGATTTGCTGGCCAGACGTACCTACTATATCCCATGTAATCTCATTTTACGTATAAATATGACAAGTACGTCACGATCTTGTACACCCTAATTCATAAATCTGGTATAACCTATCTGTCGTGGAACTGCACCTAAACCACGCAACATAATTTTATGCGGTTTTTCGTAATAGATAGAGTGATTTAAGAGGTAGGTTTATAGAAGGTTTGAGTTACAGCGGGTAAAACCGCTAACGGGCCGCTATTAGGTATATGTAATATGAACACGGTGGTTGGTTATGTCCCTAAATAATATCTAGCTAGGAGCATTTCATCACCTTTGCTGACTGTACTAAAGCGAGTCCTTTAATAACAGTTTGGCTGCCGGCAGTGAAGTGTGATATGTTTTGGATATGTGCGATTATCATCACCTTTGCTGACTGGACTACAGCGAGTCCTTTAATAACAGTTTGGCTGCCGGCAGTGAAGTGTGATATGTGTTGGATATGTGCGATTATCCGCGCAATATCCGCGGCTCAGGTGCGTCCGTCGTCCGCACTACCGCGACGAGCAAACTTGGCTTTTATTCACTAGAAATAGAGTCCTTTATTTAAATAGCGTTGCGGAATAGTTCTCCTCCCCTGCCACCTATTTACCAGAATGATTGTATTACACGGTGAATAGACATAAATATCCAATATGCATTCTAGTGTACATTATTAAACCCAACTAACTTAGGTTTTCTTCTTTTTAAGAAGGAATACCAGGGCTTATCGGGTCGATAGATGACTCGGTTGATATCGATAGTACATACGGGTAAAGAGAGAAGCAAGTCAATCGAGTTTAAACTTGGTTGAAAATAGCTTGAAACCATAATATATAAAATAAGTAAGTAGTACCATTTCGTAGCGCTGATCGTCATTCACTCTGCTGAAAGTTTTACCAATAAAAACGCGTTCTAAATGACCCAAATACTACAAAACGGTGGACGGTATGACAAGGTAATAACATGAATAACTTATATTAAAAGCTGTAGCTTCTGCAATAACCGTTATTATCGTAAATCAAAATTAGTGTGAGGGCTACAAACTTGGCGGACGTAAATTAAACCATTAGCTCCTTAAATATTAAGGGGTCTAATGAATTTAGGTGAGTTCTAAGGGCAAGTGGTAATTGTAGTCGTCCTTAGCACCTGTGGCTGGGAGCTACGATATTCGTAGACCATATCGTAGCTTTCCTCGTTATCATTACTACGCTGTAGAGAAGTGCTACGCCAAACATTCAAAGCTCGAAATACGCTCGCTGGTATCGCCGTTAAAGAAAATGTTTAAGTTTATTTAAGTATACTCTTAAAATATTTGTTTTATGTAAAGTCGATAAGACGTGTCAATCTGCATAACACCATCTAATTAATTTTAGTGATAAATTACTATTAAATGACGACTAAATATTTTTATCTCAGCTATTTCGAAGTACTTTAGTATTCCCGTAAAAATATCAACAGCTTAGTAAATTTATGTGCAAATAAGTTCGATGTTCATTTTGTTAAAAGGAAAATAAAAACCCAAATCGCTGTCGCACAACTCGAGACGTTTGGATTAATGGACCCCAGACAAAGCGCTACCCAATTGACCTATTTTTAAAGCCTCGCCGAGGAAGAGCCTCTCATTTAATCAAAATAAGGAACGAAATCAATCCCGACCAAATTAGATTCAATTTATGGGTTTTTGGTGTATTTCTGGACGACTGGATTGTCCCGCTGAAAAAAGAAAGAAGGTGTACCTTACACTACTTCGTATTTCTATCGCAAAGAATAGTTACATATCAAATTTTAAAAAAACTTAGTACATCTGTCAATAGGCTTACGATGTGCACCGTAGAGATACTTATCTCACGCGCGATGCCTTCGTATATTTAGTTTAAAACTTTTTTGTTCAAAGATTAATTCCTCCCAGATACTGTATCCAATAAATACTTGGCACTTATCTGTGCGGTATGACTTGGCTAAAAGTTATAAAACCAATTCATATTTCGGAAACCGAAAATCCTTTTAGTACCCACATCAAAGAAGGAGTCAAAAGTTGAACCGATGGAAATATTGACCGAGGAAAATAATTAAAAAAGTTGCTGTTTACTAAATTGGGGTTAAGGTGCGCCACACGTAACGTCTGTTGCTGCGCATATTATACAGGTGTAAAAAAATCAACAGCAAAAAGTTTAAGGAGTGAACCAGCCCATGAAACTGAACAATTTATCGCAAAAAACATAGGTCGAAATTTGAAAATAACATTGGACCTCCCATACAAAATGTATGTACCAGCCCGCCGAATCAAGTAAGGGAGATCCAAAATTCTTTTACATATTTCGACCTATAGTCCTTGGGGAAAGTTGTTTAGTTTCATGGGCTGGTTCACCCCTTAAAATATTAGCAGTTGATATTTTACACATTATTTAGGGACGTCAAAACAAGGCAACGGAATAACTTACGTCAACGATTGCGTTGCGTTGTTTGAACGTCGGTTTTTCGTAAGGGAATTTCGATATCTCCTTGCATCTAACATGCGTTAGCGCTGCGTTTTTAATGCGCTGCAACGGATGTCACGTGTGGGCCACGCCTAAAGTCTTGGAACTTGGAAGTATCATCGGGTGGCGCTGGAATTACTGTTGTTGTTTCGGATTATGTCTGTTTTATGGGTTCTCTGACTGCGCGCGACAGGACGACAGGAGATGACACACTTAGCTGTGAATTTGCAAAAAAAGCGTTTTGTGATTTACCTACTTTACTTATCCAAGGCTCGTTGGATGACTAGGTACCCCACTCAAAAAGAAGAAGTAGACTCATTCAAGACCACTCAATTTATTACGCAAAGGGCGACGTACAGTTTCTCACCTTGGTTGAATAGCTGTTGATCATAGTAAACCGCAGGGTAGCGATGAATGTACCAAAAGAGTCTAAAAGAATATTATATCTCTTTTAATGCTCTCTTAAGTTAATAAAAACATATCACACTCTTACTTATCTTTTATGCTGTTACAAGAAATAATAAACGAAAAACGATCCATTTACGGATGTGCTCGTATGTCGCGTTATATCTGGAACGGCTCTTAGGAAGCGCTTCTCGGAACGGGTGACTTTAACAACCTTATCTTGTTAAAATTTGTTCCTTGTTTTCTGTCTCCGGGAGGTATTTGTCTTCGCAAGTTATCCAATAATCACATCCAGTTCAGATAAATTAAGCCCCAGGGCACTTTTAATTTAAGGCACGAGTTAAAGGTACCCCCAGGTGCAGGCTTACTTTCGCAGTTGAAAAACTTCTGAAAGGTCTCAACTTGGGGAATTTAAGCTCCTGATTTTTCGCGATTAATTTTTCCCGAACGAGCCGAAGTTACGGGAAAGGTGGAGATGGCGGAAGTTGAATTAGAAAGGCCGAGGAAACTACTCTCGTTATATGAGGAGAGCAAGTGTGAGAATGTGTTTCTTTTTTAATTATATCTGTAGGCGTATCTGTAAGACACTGCTTCTAATTATCTCCAGGATCTTTGCTACAGGTCTGTACTGGACAGGACTTTTCCAGTTTATTCTTAGGTATTCCTGTCACACACGAAATAAGCAAACAAAGGGAACAGGGAATCTTCCGCTACGAAGTATTTTCTTTGTGTAGAATCAGCTAGCTATTTAGTGTAACTGGACTGTATTGTGTGGTGTTTGTGTTCTTGCAAATAACCAGGAATTACTATACTAGTGTCACTGTTTAGTTATGTTGGGGGTGTAATAGCTAGCCGACTATACATTAATTAGGAGAGGGTATCTGTAACCTACAAACAACCCTACCTAACACCTACCACCCTAGCCCGGATGATAAGCGACAATATATAAATATATAGATAAGTACGGGACACCTGTTACAATGCGGCCTACGGTAACAGGAGGAAAGTGGGAAGGATATAGGGGTTGTGCACGACGTGCAATGTGCACAGGATAGGTCAGCTCACTGCCAGTCGCACAGACTCATACGACCGTGAGTAGGCTAAGGGTGTCTTGGCCACAGTGAGGGGATGCTAGAAGCATCGGGTCTTAGCAGGAGATAATTTAAACTCGACTGCACTGGATGAAAGACATTTATTTACAATTTATTACTCATTATATACTAATTTTATTTACACACACATTAACAATATTATTTATGTATCACGTCGGTGTAAAATGCAAGATAACCAAATCTTGCAGTCTTTAAAATTTGGGTCTCGCGTCAGTGCGTTGCATCGCGGTTGTGCTGACTCATGTTCAAAGATTATTTGAACATACTGGCGACTCCGGAAAACATGAATCAGGCGTGAAGGTCTTCATCTCGTAAAGTTGTGACGCAGGCGAGTGGACCCGGCGTGGCTTGGCTGGCGCTGGCCGTGCGTATATCGGTTGATCCAGTGGAGGTGGTTTGGTGCCATCCGAGCGTCCTGCGGTTGTTGAGCTGCCGGCTGGTGATGATGATGCTGGTGCTTGTCTGGTTGTCCGTGCTGCTCGTACTCTTTGCATGATCTGTGGACCGAAACAATATGTTAATAAAACAATTACTAAACATATTATTAATGTAGTGAAACTAGCTACGTATGTTTGGGTAGTGATGCTACTCCAAACTGTATTGTCAAGGGTTGTCTGTAAGTTTTTCTCATGATTTAATAAATTATTGAAAATATCTTTGGAACTGTCTAATACTTTTTCTTTGGAAATATCATTTAAATTCATATTTAATCTAGTGTTATTTAAATCGAATTGAGTAATTTTGCTAAATGACGCTAATACGTTGACGGATATAACTCTTTTTGCAGCTAATGTCGTTGATGTCGTTTTTAGTATACAGTTCTCTGATAATTGGATTATTCCTATGTCACGGATAGTAACTTCTTCTCTATCTCCATCACACACAATGGACACAATTTCAATTTTCTTAGTAATATAAATCCAAGTGTTTGACATCTGAACTTGTTTCCATATGATTCTATCTGTAATATTGTATGTTCTAGTTGGACAACTTGTCATGTTTTCATTTTTAATAATCATTCTAACAATGCAATTTCTATTTAATTGCATGTTTTTCACCGCCACAGGAAAACAAATGAAGTTGTTATATCTTTGTAAGCAGTTTTTATATTCTTCATGTGTTAACTCGAAATAGTGTTCATTGTTGTAGTCTATTCCAACAAAAGTCTGTGGAATGTCCAAACTTTGAAATAATCCGTTTTGTTGTTTTACTGGTACAGGGGTGACATGTAGCAAAGTATATTGAGCTTTTTCTGCTATTGGGAAATATGAGAATACTCGAATATGCGTTTCGTTCTCTGATAATTTGGTGTCAATTAACTGAGTTTGTATAATGTTAAGATTTGATGGCAGTTTGTTGTTAGCTTCTTTTATTATATCTGCTGCATGTTTTGGTGTCAATACACTGTATACTGTTGCTTTTGCTAGATATATCTCCATTAGTCCAACGTAGTAATCTTGTATTTCTGTAACGTAATTATATGCTAATTGATATGATTGCATTACTTGGATTTGGATACGATTACTGTTGATCGTTTTGAACCATCTGTTGTTATTTATGTATGTCATTGCTTGGTTGAATTTGGTCCGGAATCTTTCTAATTTTTCTACTATTCTTGCCTCAGTTTCGTTTACTGCTGATATGGTAGAAATCATGAACTTAGTCTGATGATTAGCTGCGTCTATGAGTTTTTGCTGATTTTGTTGTAGTGAATTAATGTCCTTATACACTTCGTCATTTACGCCAAATATAGAAGTCATTAATTGCCCCATAAGTCCTCTCTTCTTTCTCGTATATTTTATTTCTGTTAGGTACTCATAAGTTTTCTCGAATTTTCCTACTTCTTCTTCCAAATGATGATAATACTGGGTGCAATGTGTCTGGCTGTCAACTGTTGTCGCGTAGTCACAAAGAAGTTTTAACTGTCTTGTAACTTCTTTTGTTGTATTTAACTTTTGGTCAAGTATACTTTTTTCATAATCTATCTCTATTCTAAAAGTTCCTCGGTCAAGTGTCGCGTTTCCCATATGTTCAATATAAAGTCCTGGTTCCAAATTCCTGATGCTGTAGTTCGCTGTAGTTCTGCTGAATAGTTGCAACATAGTTATCAACAACATGAATAAGTATTGAAGTTTGCCTGTCTTTTTATTCTTACAGACTTTCGTCTGGCGTTTTTCGACTGTTGCTATGTTTGTATGAATAGGCGTTATTTGTCTGTTTTCATCGTTCTCTATATTTTCATTAGTTGGTAATGGAATTAATGTATGTATCGCCCGTTTTTGGTCTGCTCCTTGCGATCTCTGAAGAGTCACTACCCTAATGGCGCCATCGCTTCCTGCATGTATAGTTTTAATTCTTGCCATGGGCCATTTGCTTGGACTTATGTTCTCGTCTTTGATAAGTACAACTGTACCAACTTTCAAGTTTTGTTCATTCACTTTCCATTTGTATCGTTGTTGTAATTGATGTAGATATTCTTTAGTCCAACTACTCCAAAAATCTTTCTTCATTTTTTGTATTAGTTTCCATCTGTTTAAAAGATCTGTATTAATGTTTGATATTGGGTCTGGAACACCGACTGCTTCACGACCAATAAGAAAGTGGCTTGGAGTCAACACTATGTTGTCGTTTATATTTTCTGTTTGAATACATAAGGGTCTTGAATTTAAACATGCCTCAATTTGATATAGAAATGTCGTCAGTTCCTCATAGGTCAGGGTACTTTCCCCTATGACTCGTCTCAAATGGTGTTTCATCGATTTTACTCCAGCCTCCCAAATTCCGCCGAAGTGAGGCGCTGATGGTGGGATGAAGTGCCATTGCGTGCCAATACTTGTCATGGTATTTTGAAATTGTGGTGATTGTGTGATTTCCAACATTTCCTTATATAAGAAATTGGCTGCTCCTACGAAGTTTGTAGCGTTATCGCTATACATGTGAGACACGTGACCTCTTCTAGCCATGAATCTTCGAAGTGCAGCAATAAATGATTCTGTTGATAAATCTCCCACCAACTCTAAATGTATGGCTTTCGTAGCGAGACAAATAAATACTGCTATGTATCCTTTATAGGATTTGTGACCTCTTCCTTTCATTGTTCGTACCTGGATTGGTCCCGCAAAATCACATCCTGTATGACTAAATGGATGAGATTGCGTTACTCGTGGTTTTGGTAAATTCCCATTTTTTGTTTAGCTGTTTCTGCTTTGTATCGTATGCACTTTACGCATTTTTTTATGATACCCTTTATTTTTCTTTTTCCACCTAGTATCCAGTATTTTTGTTGTATATAAGCTAATGTCAATCGATTTCCACCATGTAACGTCTTCAAGTGTGCGTCTTGTACAATTAGTGTTGTTATATGGTGGCTATACGGCAATAATACAGGATGTTTTTGATCATATGGCAGCTGCGAATTCTCAAGTCTGCCGCCTATTCTGATAAGTCCTTCTTCGTCTATAAACGGGTCTAATGTCGATATTTTACTTCCTTTCTTTAGAATTTGTCCTTTTTTTAGGACCTGGTATTCTTGTGCAAATTCGTCTGTTTGTATTTGTTTGATAATATGCTTAGTTGTGCTGTTTATTTCAGCACAAGTCAGTGGCTCCGTGTTTCGCTGACGTCGAATAAATCGTAAACAATATGAAACCACTCTTACTAATTTTGTAAAATTGGAAAATCTTTCCCAAACTTCGTTTTTGTTTTCCACTTCAACCGATATCTGATGACAATGTTTTATTTCTTCTTTTGGGTCCGGTATCGTGTTTGTCATTGTTATATTGTCCGTTTTAAGCCATTTTGGCCCGTTCCACCATAGCTCGCAAGATTGTAATTTACTGGGTTCTATGCCTCTTGATATGACGTCAGCTGGGTTATCTTTAGTTTTCACATGATTCCAGATTGCGTTTGGTAGAGTTTGTTGTATTTCTGACACTCTGTTAGCAACAAAAGTTTGCCATCTGCTGGCTTCACCTCTAATCCACCCAAGTGTGATCATTGAGTCTGTCCAACAATATATCTTTATGTCTTCGCAGTCAAGTGCTTTTTGTATGTTTTTTATCATTTTTATTAAGAGGACAGCTGCACATAATTCGAGCCTAGGTAAGGTTGTTTTATGCTTTTTTGGGGCACATTTCGTGCGTGCCTGCAGTAGTGATGTATAATAAGTATCATTCAACTGGATGCGGCAATAAACGACTGCACCGTAAGCTTTTTCCGATGCGTCACAGAATCCATGTAATTCAATTATTGTTCCCGAATAATTAATCCATCTTGGGATTCTGATTTCTTCTATGCTTTTTAATTGATTTTGAATCTCGACCCATTTTTTATTTATTTCTTCTGGTATAATGTCATTCCAGTCTATCCCACTTGTCCATATTTCTTGTATTAGTAATTTCATTGTTATTATAACAGGTTGAAGCCACCCAAGAGGGTCGAATAATTTTGCAATTTCGGATAAAATGAATCTTTTTGTCGGTTTTTCGCTTTTAGTCACAGTTACTTTGAATCGGAAATTGTCTTCGTCTGGTGACCAGATCACTCCAAGTGACTTTCTGGCCTCGTCTAAAGGTAATTTGATCATTTTATCTTCCACATCATCTTCAGGTATGTTTTGTAACAATTCGGCGCTGTTTGTCGACCATTTTCTCAGATTAAATCCTCCAGCACGCATCATGTCTATTAATTGTTTTTGTAATATTTTTGTACTGTCAAGGTCTTGACCTCCTGACAGGATATCATCTACATAAAAATCTTGTAGGGTCACTTTACTGGCCTCTGGGTATTTTTGTTGTTCGTCTTTTGCCAGTTGTTGTAATGTTTTTATAGCTAAATATGGTGCTGAAGTAGTGCCATATGTAACGGTAGTTAATTCGTACTCTTGTATTTCTTGTCTTGGATCCCATCTCCATAATATTCTTTGATATGGGAGATCGTCGTCATGTATCTTTATAAAACGATACATTTTTTCTATGTCCGCCATAAACGCAAACTTATATTTACGCCATCGTAGTAAAATTGTCGATAAATCTTGTTGCAAACGAGGGCCTTTATACATATTGTCGTTAAGGCTTATGTTTGTACTCGACTTTTGGCTTGCGTCGAATACTCCCCGTACTTTGGTCGTCAGCGCATCGTCTCTTATTACCGGTTGGTGCGGTATATAATATTTTCCTTCATAATTCTTTGTTTTGTTTACTTTTCTCATATGTCCCATGTCTATGTATTCTTTCATAAATTCATTGTATTTTTGTCGTAGTGTCTGATTTTTGTCTAGTTTCTTTTCTAATTGAATGAGTCTGGCGGCAGCTTTGTGTCTCGTATTCCCATAATCTAGGGAAGAGTCTTTGAATGGTAGTCGTACTACATAAGTTCCGTCTGAATTGCGTCTAGTCGTTTTTTTATAATATTCCTCACATATTTGGTCTTCTTCTTATAATTGATACTCATCTGTTACTTTCTCAAGTTCCCAAAACTTATTTAATTGCTGAGTTTCTTCGGTGCGGGTGGTGATAAGACTTATTATTTTCATCCCGGTGTTGTTTTCAGTTTCACAAGATCCTGATAATATCCATCCAAATTCTGTATTTTGAGCAAGGATACCATTTTCTAGTTTTTTAAGTCCTGGTAATATTAATTTACTATATTCTTCTGTGCCCAAAATTTGTCTATCGGTCCTTGTTTATAATATGTTGGGTCAGCAATTATATCATGTTCCATTTGTTGCTTGTCAATTTGGTTTAAATCTTGTTTTGGTTGTGTACCCGTTAGCTTCGGCAGTACAATAAGCGATGTATGTAATTTATATGTACTTGGGAACCTTGGCTTCAATGTAATTTTAATTATATGTCGTGATTTCTTTGGTTTTTCATCTGCAATACCTTTTATTTCTGCATTTATTTTGAGTCGGGGGTACCCAAGAAGTTGAGCAACTTCCTCAGTGCAAAAAGATGCTTCGGACCCTTGGTCGCATAATACCCGTAGTAATTGTGGCGTGCCGTCTATCAAGGTCGTTTGTACTAAGGCTGTGGCTAGAAATGCCGTTTTTTGTTTGTCATGCATTTTTGTCGACGTATTTACAGAAAATTTCTGTGCTGTATTTTCTGTTGATTGTTGATTAAACATTCTTGGTTTATGTTGTGGTTTATGCATATTTTTATTTGCGATATTTTGTCCATTCATTTTTGTTGATAAATAATCATTTAAAGGTCGATGTAACAGTGTGGAATGTGCCTTATTGCATATTTCGCATTTGTTATACTTCTGGCTGACACAGTCTTTTTTCGAATCATGCATTAAACATAAATAGCACATTTGCTTTTCTTGCACTTTTTTTAATCGGTCGTTTACATGAAGTGCCTTGAAGGGTTGGCAGTGATGAATGTTATGGTCTTTTTGACAATACCAACATTGCCCTTTTTTATCTTGCCAGTGTATAGGTTTTTCTTGGCTTTTTGATGTCGATGGTACATGATTTTGATAATACGTAGTCATAGACTTACTCGATTCCAAGCTCTTAAAACGCTTTTCTAAAAATTTCATCATTTTTCCGAATTCTTGTAATTTATTTGGCTCTTCAAGTTGGTCTTCGTATTTCATATTTGTGTCTTGGTCCCATTTCCTGCTTACTATTCGTGACAGGATTGGACCCCAAGTAGAAACTTCAATATTCTGGCTTTTCAGTGCTTCTAAACTCTCATTAATGCAATCATGCATATCACGTAACATTTTTGCGTTTGGATAGTGAATTTTCGGTAAGTCTAATAATTTGTCGATGAATGTCTGTGCAATTAATCTCTCGTCTTTGTATCGGTTCTCCAATAATTTTAATGCTGCTTCATAGTTAACTTCATTCACGTTCAAATGCTTGATAAGTTTTTCTGCGTCACCGCGCACATGCGTCTTTAGGTACTGCATTTTTTCTGTTGGTGAAATAGTACAGTCGTCGTCAATAATTCTTTTAAATAAATCGTAGAAAGAATTCCATGATTCGTAGCCTCCCGTAAATATGGGCATTGAAATTCTGGGTAAATTCGTCGAATGATTCCTGTTTTGTCCGTCTTTTCCGCTAATACTTTCTTGTAGTTTCTCTAATATACTGTCATATTGCTCTTGAGCGTCTTGAAAGTAGTCGTTTATAAAATACTCGTCGTCGAATGTACTTTGTTCTACTAGAAGTTGTATATGATTGTTTTCGATGTCTTGGAACTGTTTTTCAATGTGTCTTATTAGCGCTTGTAAATGCCCCACTGATTTATTTTCGGCAATGGCGACAAGTGCTGTCGATGTCTTCTTCTCAAACTGCTTGAGTCGGTACTTTTGTATAAACAGCTGAGGAGATTTGTTGTCTTTGTTGCCTTTGTCTTTAATGTCGGCGATGTCTCTAAGCTTTTCCAGTTTTTCTTTACATTTGTTTAAGTGGTCTATGGCCGCCTCATAGGTATTTTCTATATTTATATTGAAATAATTTTGTGTAATATATTTATGAGTCGATAACACTTCTTGGTCTTGTAGTTGATTATGATTTTCCAGTGCTTTTCGATATAGTCTCTCTAATAATGCTTTTCTCTCGTCGATGTAGGTCTTGGTCTTTCTTGTCGAGCTATCCTTCTTGATGTTATCCCATATCCTTTGTATTTCGTTGTAATAACTTTCCTGGGTTTTAATAAGTTCGTTAATCTCTGGAATGTCCATTGTGTTTTCTTCCTTGAGTTGATTTTTCCGTCTTTTTGTCTTGAGTTTTCCGTCTTCTTGTCTTGAGCGTCCCTACCCTACTCCTAACAGCTAACCTACTCGTCAGTGCTGTCACTACAACCCACACCCTCGGCTCGGTAATACGACTTCTCAATTAACTGGTGAGATCCGCTTGTGGAAGGCCAGTAACCGATCCGCTACCGGCGAGAGATTTCTACAGGAAGCAGTGCAGCACTAGTCTGTTTCTTAATGCAACCAAACTGATGCTTTTTTGGGGTACACCAGCCAGCTACACCTCGAAACGTCTGTCAGTCTTGTCTTGAGAAACCCTAGGGGGGACAGGGAGGGCCGCGGTACTAGTTCAAATTAAATCGAAGGACCATTATGTAGAATCAGCTAGCTATTTAGTGTAACTGGACTGTATTGTGTGGTGTTTGTGTTCTTGCAAATAACCAGGAATTACTATACTAGTGTCACTGTTTAGTTATGTTGGGGGTGTAATAGCTAGCCGACTATACATTAATTAGGAGAGGGTATCTGTAACCTACAAACAACCCTACCTAACACCTACCACCCTAGCCCGGATGATAAGCGACAATATATAAATATATAGATAAGTACGGGACACCTGTTACAATGCGGCCTACGGTAACAGGAGGAAAGTGGGAAGGATATAGGTTGTGCACGACGTGCAATGTGCACAGGATAGGTCAGCTCACTGCCAGTCGCACAGACTCATACGACCGTGAGTAGGCTAAGGGTGTCTTGGCCACAGTGAGGGGATGCTAGAAGCATCGGGTCTTAGCAGGAGATAATTTAAACTCGACTGCACTGGATGAAAGACATTTATTTACAATTTATTACTCATTATATACTAATTTTATTTACACACACATTAACAATATTATTTATGTATCACGTCGGTGTAAAATGCAAGATAACCAAATCTTGCAGTCTTTAAAATTTGGGTCTCGCGTCAGTGCGTTGCATCGCGGTTGTGCTGACTCATGTTCAAAGATTATTTGAACACTTTGGATGAAATTCTTCTCGTCATCAAATGGCATACTTACTACTAATGGCTCTCTCGCCGAGTGCAGATCTTCTCTGTTTTACTGCTGACTAACTCAAATCTTCAGTTTTACAGCTTAAGTTGCGATAAAATACTGGATAACAATAAAATGTTAATCACCGCCCGACCCCCTCGTTTCAGTTTATATTGGAATCGATCAAGGGTCACGGGTCTTGTAAGTAAGGAATATCACATGATACATTATTTATTAAAGAAACCCACCCTTCCTTTTATGGGGTCTCGGGGACTCTGTTATACATTTATCATTTTATATTACATCAACTGATATCAACACTTTTGAAGGAAAAGATTCTTATTAGTCTTTGAGAAGCTTTTTTATCAATTTTTCCTCCTCTCGCAGGGCTAGGGATAATTCAAACTGCAGACAGATTATAAATCGGTAGACGGAGCTCTGCGTACAAAGAAAGTGTATGTAATACGTAAAATAAGTTTTAGTAGCACACCACACAATAAACTACAGAAAAACTGACCTTGAACAGTTTTCTAATGAAATCATTGGTAGATTAGATATAGAGTTTAAGATTTATGGACCAAATGACGATAATTGAGTTCGTTTGACAATATTTTCTGTTTATAAGCTCTGTTTTGTTTTGTATGTGCGTTTTGGAGAAAATTTGTCGAGGCCTTTTGCTCTACCAGGAGTAGAGAATCAAACATCATAAATGTGTTTCAGTAGTGCGCCACTTTTCAAGTGTCTATCAGAGTAGGTATCTAATGCAGTTGGCCTCACTTCTGAATACAAAAAGCTCGAAGGCTCTGTCTTCCTCATTCTTCGCATTGTAATCTGGACGTGGTTAATTCAGCACAATACTGCGAGTAAATCCGAGCTTTTGTGAGTTCTCGGGACAATGAAAGCTTTTAACAGTAATTTATTGGTCCCTCTTGCCAACTAGTCGATCGGCAATTCCACATAAAATTGCTTGATTCGCTATTTTGTCACGAACATTGCGAATTTTTATCACATCTAAAAAAATATTACTTCCAGAAATAACTAGCCATCCACCAGCATCAACAACAGAAACAACCAGCATCTTTTAACATAAGGTGAGCCAGCTATGTACCTAAATAGCATTCTTAATTCGCAGTCAAATGTTCCGATTACATACCTACTTATTCTATCAGCACATTATCAAGTTACGATCACGGGGTTATTGCTACATCTAGGAAACATGTCAAGCCTCCTCTCTTACAACCGTAACTTCTACGAGTGTGACGCCTTAAACTTTATCGTGGTACACATTAACGCCAGCTTTACGATCGGCGGCTCATTGCTCATAAAGGCCCGCCCGTCTGCCGACCGGCAACGCTGCGTAAACGTTGCGTAAACGCTACAGTCGCGTAGATTCAACTGATAAATCTAATTTAAATATGGATTTAGTCTGGCTTTTATTACTAAGACAATGCTTGCGGTTGTATAAATTTTATGGCATTAAATAAGTACACATAGATATACCGTATTTTGTAAATTCGAGTGTCATCTTTGCGAATCGTCTGTTGAGTGAGATCCTCGTTACACAAAACTTAGCGATGATAGATTTCGTATGAGATTCCTTTATGAAAGCTAACAAAAATTCCCAATCATTTCTTTGGCGGAGATCACACGTAACGTTAAGAAAATGCGATTTTCCACTTTATTTCCATACAAATACTTTTTAAGTAATACGACGCAGACGTAACACGTAACGCTGCTACGGGCTACGTTGGATACGTCTGTCAAACTGTATTTTCATGATTGAAATTCGCATTTTCCTAACGCAGCTTTATAAAAGCGCAGAATCGGACTTTACTTGCGATCCCCGCCTTTTTATCAAATCAACACAAAAGACATCGTAAATCCGTATGTTACAGATACAAGTACCTAAGTATATTATTCTTGTCATCGTATATACGAATAGGCTCATTTCTTTAGAAACGTTGAGATTGCATCAATATACAAGCGATAACCATAACCGATTGAGAACATCAAAGGGAGAGGAATAAAATACATAGAGACGAAGGCATTCAGGGTGTAAGGAGCCCCATAAGGAAAACTGTCGTCATTATCTATCTTGATCTGATGTGTTGTAGTTAGGTTTGTCTGATCGTACGACGCTCTTTAAAATAAGTGTGAATGTGTATTTTCTTTCCTTTAAAAGAGTTGTTTCACAGAAATACATATTTGACCGTATTTGACCGATATTTTGCAAAATGTTCAAGTAAATTTTCCGACAGGGGCAAATATTTGAAAGATGCATTTAAATATTCTGTTCTCGGGTGTCTGTCTGTGTGTGTGGGCATTCTTTGTACATGTATCTGTGAATAACCATGGCACATGGAATCCTAGAGAGACTGTTATAAGTAAGTATGTGTTCATATTAGGTTATATCCGCGCCAAAACCTTATCCTATTTCCATATTTGGGTCAGCTTCTACCCGTGGGAATTCACACTACCCAAGAACTATGACCCCTTCGGTGAATCCAACCCAATGAATACGTACCTACTTAGATTCAGATATAAATACGGGATTTAAGGGACAGGTCTACAAATACTGATAGGGTACATTCAGACCGTGAAACTGAACAAATTTCCCTTAGGAACATTATGTCAGGAAACGATAAAAAATATCGTACACTACAAATTCACGGTCAGCATGAACTGTGGGAAGTCAAATTCTTTGACGTTGCCTGTTTTTTGCTGTGGGAAGTTGTTCAGTTTCATGGTCTGAATGCAGCAGTATACGGAGAGATGCCACATACAACCTGTATACTAGAGATATACGTCGTAAAATAAATGAAAATAATGCACTGCAAGAGTGCCTTATGCATTAGATGTGATCTACGAACGGCCCAGCAGTGCTATTTCTCCACATAAGGCGCAAATGTAATATTCGTACATAATGCTGGCAATTCCCTGGAGATGACGGTATAAATATCCCTTTAGTTGGCCAGTTCCCCATGTTATACAACAAGCTATAAGTCTACAGGTAAACTTCTTCATACATTGAGTAGCAGGCTCAATAATAGAGTCATAAAGGCTAACCGGCTACGCAATGTACATCGATTTTTTCCCGCAAACTTGTAGAGCCTGTATTTTGATAAAATAAGGCACTGGTTGCCTTGCCGCCGCTCCCCGGTCATTCTACGTCTGAAATACATTTTCCTGGTGAAAGTAGTTTCATAAAAAGAGTCCTTATAAATGAAACAGCTTTTCGAAAGCTTCTCAATCCACTCATACTCCGATACTAAATGGATTTCTTAGAAAGTTACAAATGTTACAATAAGTAAGTACCTTGGTAGTTGTAAGAAATTGTAAACAGTAACTTTTGTACTAAGACTTTCATTTATGATCAATCGTTTTTATTGCCTATTCATTATTTTTACTGAATTAAAAAAGGTTTAATTTCGTTTTCCATAAAAGACCTTTCAGTCAATGCCTAGATACTTCTTTTCGGCATAATGGAGGGGAAACTTGAGAAAAGAATAAGTAGACAGTAAAGTGAAGATTTCACATTTAAAATCTGGTCCATTAGGTACAAACTGCGAATTGAAATTCTTATTCTCCGGAGCAGAAGATCAAAAATGGCACAAATCAGCATATTTTCCGTCTGACCGAAGCCGATGTTGCAATTTCCTACTATTCGCGAATTTTGGCGTCCACTTTGGAAACTCATTGGGAAATGCAAGTCAAATAAATGCTGCTTGGAACAGTAGACTAGCAAATTGAATACAAAATTTTGACTAGAAAATGTGTACATTACTTTCGAAAACAAAAAAAAACTATGAAAATTTATACAGATGGTGAGTCCACTTTCATCATCATCGTAGGCCTCATACGTCTGTGTCAGACGATTTATTCAGTGCCTTAGGCAAGATTTTTCATGGCTGTAAAAGCCGATACGGGAGCGGCATGGCTTTTTGCACGCTCTCTCAGACACTGCGTTGCCTGGGACGCAATTATGAAAAACGCAGTCCACTTTAGAGGTTCTTTAAATGATCATGAATCTCATCACATCACATCAGCCTTAAGCAGTTCACTACTGGTACGTCCAGTATACGCCTAAGGCACGATTTTCCTTTTATATCATTGAATATGTACCTACGAAATTCACAATAAATAAGAAAGTAAAAATGTATAAAGAAAAGATATCGAAAAAGCACCTAAATATGTCGGTATGTAGTACTTACCTCCTTATTAATATTCGTTTCACGAAAACGTCTGACCTTATACAACACATATTTCATGCCCATCGCTAAATTACCTAGTAATTTGCTACAAATTTATTCCTATTTGTTAATATTCTACGTGCATACCGTCGTGTTGCAAACAGACAGAAGCCATGACAAAATGAAATTAAGAGAACAATGGATTGAAGGTGACAATAGGCCCTTACATGGGTACATTAAAAAACTATTTATAAAAATTCTTAAAAGTGCTCATCAACAATAACTTATAATATACCTGGATAATCACACCTATATCCTTTGTGAGGAAGGCAGATCGAGAGCGTTAACAACTCAACACAGTCATTGCCGCCATAACCTATAAGTACTATATTTTTTTTGCAATATCATTTATATCAATCATCACATATATCACATCATACTTATTTGATGTAAGTAGGCATGTATGTATGTCAAATTGAATCCAATTTATTCAAAATGTAATTTCTCATGTTTGAGCCTCCACTTATTTGTCTTCAAATGCAGAAAAAACGAAAGCATTTCCTCATTTAAAATGGTTCAAAGCCGCCGTCGGAAGCCGCCCCAGCAGATGACAAGTCATTTCATGGCGTTTTGCACTTGAGATTGCAATGCTCCGTGTTCCGGCGAAATTAAAAACACGATTGTGCGAACTGAGTATTATACCCAGGAGAGAGGCGTCAGTGTTTCATGTACAGTCCAATACAGAACGAGTTAGCGTACCTGAACACTTTCGAATTATCAGACTGTATTTTTATCTCAAATTCAAAGTGGGTAATCTTAACTAAGTATTGCATGAGCTTCTCCAGCCTGTTACCAATACTTAAAAATTCTTTATGGTGTAAAAGAATTACTACAATATTTTAAGGGGTGAACAAGTTCATGAAATTGAACAGCTTTTTCCAAGAACATAGGAAACTATGAAAGAAAATTTTGGACCTGCAAATTGACTCGCTTGGCTGGTATACTTATAGGAAATTTCAATTTTTTTAAAATGTTTTATATGATAGGTATTCCAAAAAGTTGTTCAGTGTAATTATTTATATTCGCAGTCTTTTTTATATTCCGTATTATCCAACGGTATTACCTAACTTTAATTATCTCCTCGTGTGTGGTGGATGACAGTTGTCAAATCACTACTAATGTATAGCTAACACTGATTTACTGCCCCAAATCAGACGCCCCAGCTACGAAGGGTTATTTACGACTTACTTTCTGCTTAAAAATAAACATTGTTTAGAAAAGCCAGTTTACTATATAGACGTGATTGTCCGGCCTATGATAACGTCAATTTGAGTGAGATGGGATACCTTCAGATTGATTCGATACGATCGTTCCCCGATTTCATTATGCCGATGACCTTTACCCAATTTCCGTTATATTTGTACTCCCCGTTTTTTGCCTTCTCACTTAAAGCCTTTTTCAAGTGATTGTTTAATTTTATTTTCTTTTTGGGTATTTTTTCTTTTATTTTAGGTTTACAAAACTGGATAATAATCCTAAAAAGTATAAAAATTACAGTAAATGCCTGGAATATAAATATCAGGATATTACCCTACTCGATGCACAGCATGCATAGAAAAATCTTACAAAGGAGGGTTAGTTTTTTTACGATTTTAAACACTTATACTATGTAAGTGATTTTTTCTTTAAAAGAAGCTAAGGAATCTACAAAAATGTCACAGTTATGTAGGAGTTTGTTGTATCCAGAGTACATTCTATATCATTACATTCTATCGTAATAAAATTGTATGGAAGGCCAATGCTTATAGATATATTTTCTCACGTCGAATCACTTTGATCCACATTTACAAAAAATATAAGGTCAAGAAAAAACATTTTTCTGTCATTATGTCATTAACATCATTTTAGTATTATTGTCCAATTTCTTGGATAAAATAATATCGTTCAATGACATACAGTGCAGAGTGTCGGAGATAACTCTCAGAATACATTTTAGAACCTGAAACTGCTGAGACGTAAGTAAACATTTTTTGACTACCCATCCATAGTAGGTAAATGCAGCTGATAAGGAGGTAAAAAAAATCTAATCGGCGTTGTTCAGTTTCATGGTCTGAATGCACCCTGCCAATATTCTGAGAGCTGTCCCTTACACACCGTATAGAGGTAAACTGTTTTATACTACTTAAAGCAGCAAACCGAATTTGGTTTCACTGAATATAATATAAATAGAGCCTGAAGATACAACAAAGCATCATTCAGTCCCAAACCTTCTGAAAGACAAAACTACAATATGTACAAGCTGGTGAGTGACAAAATTAAAATTTAAACACGCATTTTCAGAACAATCTCATTTAAATATGAATGGCGTAATTACTTCATACCTTCATAGTTCTCTGAAGTTGTAACAATAGAGTTCTCGTTATTGTTAATATTTGTGTCGACATTGGAAGTCAATTTCGAAATTATACCTTCCGTATAATAATTAGTAACTTAGTATTCATTCTTCTGTGTTTAGGTATAACCAAGTTATGACATGACATCTCATCAAAATAAAGATATGTTTCAACCTTTTTTTTCAGATCTTCGCCTTTGCCTTGCTTGGCTTCGTGTCTGCGAAGCCAGAGCCTCAATACCCTGTGCGTTTCTCTGGATACAGTTACGCAGTAACCAATACCGATCAAGTCGCGCAGGTGGTACCCTTAGCCCAATACACTGCAGCTCCAGTACAGCTCGTCCAGATTGCAGAGCCTGTCGCTCAGGTTGTGGAGCCGGTCGCTCAAGTTGTGGAACCAGTCGCCCAGGTTGCAACCCCCCTGGCCCAGCTTGCAACCCCTATTGAAAAGCTTGCAACCTCTGTGGTCCAGCTTGCAGCCCCTGTCGCCCAACTTGCAACCCCTGTCGCCCAGATCACCGAAGTAGCCGCCCCCGTGGCTGAAATCGCCCCTGTAGCTCAAGTTGCCCCCGCGCCGTCTTACGCCACATACCTAGCCTACTCGGCGTACCCAGCGGGCTACAACCCGGAATACGCGGCGGGCTACCCCGCTTACTCCGCGTACACTGCGGGCTACCCCGCTTACCCCGGCTATCCCGCGGGCTACCCCGCTTACTCCTCCGCCTACACCGCGGGCTACCCCGCTCAGTCCGCCTACCCAGCATACGGTCTCAACTATGGCCTGTACAAACGCAAGTAAATATAGTTAAACATTTTGTAACAAGAGTGTTTTTTTTACTTCTCTTTATGGTAGACCCCTGATACAAATTATCTATTATTTCATGGTCTTGTTAAAATAAAAAACTACTAATGAATGAAACTATGAATGTACTTATCATTTTATTTTCTTAGACGTAATCATTGAGATATAAATACTACTAAAACTTAGTACTAGTTTAACTAGCTTAGCTTTTATTTGGGCATTAAAAAAATACTTACAAGCATCTCATTAAAAAAACTGTATGCAACTAACTCTAACTCCCTATTTGGGCATGCAATAGCGGTTAGTGGGTCAACATTAAGCGGCAGTTTCATACAAAATCAATTATTGGCCAACGCCTTTCAGAGATGGGCCATGATTAATGAGCTTTTTATAGCAGCCTGGCCCACAGCCAAATCTACATTGACATTAGCGATTTGAAGAGCCTCAATAACTCTTCATTCTCTATAGACTTAACCCAGATTTCCATTTAGAACCAGACGGTTTTTTAAGTAGCCATTTTTACTGCTATATTAGTACAAAAAACCGAAACAAAAAGATACATAACAATTAGGTAGAAGGCACTCTGGTAGATCTATAATTGTAGTTTTATTTCATAAAAGCAATGTACTTACTTTTTGTTTGAAGAAACGCTTGTGATTTTTTATTGCTAACGTAAAACGTCCAGTGCTTTTAATAGGTACCTACGTTATGCGAAGCGATAAAGACAAAAAATCAAGCTAAGTGCAGAAAGGAATTCAGTCAGTAATGTCAAGGGATGGGAATATACCCGTATAATGAAATCACTGGTCTGTGTTCGTTAGTACCTACCTATTTGATAAAAATCATGCTTCAATAAATTCTCTACAGAAAAACAGACAAATAAGAACAATGAGAAAACGAAATTAATAAGTGCCTATTTGAAAATTAATAAGGGTTCGTTTCCGTATCGTTCGGGCAGGGCACCTCAAGGGCCCCCAGTTTAAAGGACCCCTTTGTTGCTTCATTAAACGAAGCTTTACGGTTTCATAATTCCACCCACGGTTTAATTTGTAATTAGGTGGCGAACAGTGGAAACACAGAAACAAATAGTAAGTATAACTGGCGCAGATAAACAACATATCCCGAACTGGCAACACTATTGTTAACATCCTGCTCAAATGTCATACCGATTCGGGATATGTTCTTTATCTGCGCCAGTTATACTGTATTTAGCAGGAAATGATTGCTTTTTCAATGCTACATTTTTATTGACGAAGTATTTGTCTCCTTATTTTCCTCGAGAAAAGTTTGATAAGATTGAGAGTGCCTACAAAATGTTCAGTTCATCCCGGTATAAGTATAGGGCGTAATAGTGACCTTAGCGTAATGTAGAACAAGCTCGTTATAAGGAATAACTTTCTCCAAGGAATATTAGTCGAAATATGAAAAAGAAATATGGACCTCCCAACTCAAATCAGCTGATCGGCAATTTGTATGAGAATAGGCTCAAGGTTTTTTAATATTTCGACCTATGTTCCTTAGAGAAAGTTGTTCCTTATCATTCCTACATTTTTGCTATCGGTCACAAGCAAAACTCATCCTGTCTATGTTTCGATAACATCAAATGTTTCTATCAGATTATAGCTTTTGAGGTAGTTAGTCATGTACAATAATTCACTAATATAACATTAGTTAATCTATGTATGTAAGACTCAGTCATTGAACGGAATAATTGGATAATCAGACATTGAAGGACATCTAGTTTCCTTCGCGTTAATAAATCTTGATCAAGTCAGTCGCTTCCTATTTCTATGTACCAAATTCTAAGTAATAATTTTCGATCATTAATTTGGTGTCCCACCCACACGAGATGAAGAAGTAATAAGTATTTTACTTTGTCTTCTAAATCTGTGAATAGCCTAGCTTAGCCTTTTTTTCACAGATCGCTCCTTATTATGGTATCAAATACGTTTACCAAATCAAGACAGTGGAATGTTGCACAGTATATTTTTTTCCAATTAAATTTCAAATACAAATAGAAGACGACTATAGACTACAAATATTAAGCATAATTTGATCACTACTAACTCGACATACCTTCTCGTATGTGTCCCGGAAAAAATATAAGCTAAAATAAATACATACACCTACATACACAAATACGCTCGTTTCGCGGAAGGGTATGCAGAGGGCCTTTCACTTGTTGCAATCTTTTCATACTTCTTTCGCTCCTACTGTATTCATGAATCTTTTCGAGGACAATAGATAAATAAAGCATAGCAACATGGTAGCAAAGTAGGGACAGGGCTGGCCGCAACTGCCTAGCACTGTTAATCCAATTATACGCTGACCCTTGGGACTGAGAGCTTCCAGCCACAGCCAAGGATTATTGGTCAAATCGAAAGGGAACAACCCTATCCGAAAGAGTGTAAAATTTTACCTATATTTACCTATAGCTTTACTCGAATACCTAAGTGAGAATAAGAAAATAGTTACATTTTTACTGTGCTCGCCAATACGCCTGCCATACGTGGTACGAATGGCAAAATCTCTCAATAGGCGAGTCCCATGACCAGCAGTGGAGTGTTGCGGCCGTTGACGATATTCGTAACGGAGTAAGGATAGGTACCTAAATCTGTCAGGTCCATGATAAATTGAGAAGAGAAGAGAATTATTATTCAGTTCAGAAACGAGGGTCCACCTGATTGACAGGGAAATGCTTTCAATACTTAAAAGTAGATAGGAAATAATAATAATTCAGTTCTTGTATTTTTTTACCATTACTAAACATCGTCCTGCTGGTATGTGCGGCGCGAATTTTTTGCTTTCTACAGGAAGTAACAGGAAGGGTATTACGAGCCGAAAGGAGGTAAAGGTACTCATGAAACAGAACAATTTTCCCTATGGAACATGGGTCGAAATATGAAAAAGAAATTTGGACCTCCCATAGTAAATCAATCAGCTGATCGGCAATTTTGTATGGGAGGTCTAATTTTCTTTTTCATTTCGTTTTCTTTTTTTCTTTTTTGTCGTTTCCAATTAATTCCTAATCTGCCAGCAGTTTACCTCACCCCTCCCTTCCTAATCCTGTCACCTGGCTACCGGGCCGACGACGGAGGTGACGGATAGGGGTGGCAGGTTGTCGTAACGAAGACGAATCGCGTCCGACCTGACGTAGCACCTGAAAAACAACGTTTATCTGTCGAGTTTTTGCAGGGCTATTTCACTGGACTGGTATTCTAGTTTTTAGATTCGGAACGCACCTGCGTATAGATAGTTACGGGATTTCATATTCTCTCTCTCTCTCTCTCTTCGTGTGGGACACCGAGTCGTTCAACGACTTGATGAACCCTGGTGTCAGAGATTTTCAACCGCCTACTGCAAATAGCAGGCCGAACTTCATATTGAATGTAATAATGATAATTTGTGGGAAATATATTTGATGTCTTATTTGAACTATCGACATGCCGGGACTAAAATATTTCGGTTCGAAACAAATTGCGAATTCTAATCTGATATTCATTGTTAAGCTGAAATAAGGAAACATACTTTGTTACTGAAGGTCGAATTATACAGTATTAAAAATATTGACGTGGCCAATTCGTATACTTATTTATCACGTATTTTGTGGATATGTTGACATATTTTGTGTATGTGGTGACGAAATATTATTTCTGATTTTAATTTGTATCCATGATTGTAGGTATTTAATGCTATTTTTTAAGAATAAAAGAGACCGAAGGCTATCTCCTTTACAAAGGGAACAATCGAACGTCTTCATCTTGAATTGAACGATAATTATTATACCTACCAATCTTAAAAGGAGTCTGGTTATGGCACTGACTTGTGTGTGGCTTCAACATTCGATTACCCAGCGTTCGTGCTCTACTGCTTTGTGTACTGACCTGTACATGTAGCCTATATGTACCGTGATTTGTATGTATGTATACGAGACATGTGTAAGCACAGGCAGCCAAACTGCATGCGGGTGATGCGGGCCTTGATTGATACATGCTCCCTAATTTGCATGAATAAAGTATACTAGGGTAGCAGGGTACGTCGATCGACAAAGCAACTGATGGATGGAACTGAATACTTTATGTAACTACTTAAGGTGGATACTACAAATAGTTAATTGCTTATACTTGAGTTTTGTATCTAGGTCGATCGGATCTAATTTATTTTGCTTTCAACGCTGTTTAAAATCTCGGAAAAGATCTTGATAACAGACGTCCCTTCTCTCAAAAGAAAGCCGGCCGCATTGAAAACCAAGTTGAAAATGTCGCTGTCAAAATTAAATACCCCTCAGGCAACATCCAATTTTCTTTGGCGTCCTTTTCTTGAGGAACACAGGCATTTAGATTAGTAGGGTAACAGGATTAATTTCGCTCTGGTTAATAATAATAAAAGAGACTGACAACAAGGGGCAAAAGATTTAAAATTAGATGACTTTTTACGTAAGTAGCCTGTAGGTTTATCTAACATTCAAATGAGGAACATGTAGCTTGTATTAGCTGTATAAATGTTGGAAGGAGCGATTTGTGCTAGAGTTAAGCACAACACAATGTAATTCGATGCAAGTGTTTAAGTTGACAGATCAAAAGAATAGGTACTGACAATTATACCGGGAGTAACAGAAAGGGTCTAACAAGCTGAAAGGAGGTCAAGATACTCATGAAACTGAACAATTTTCCCCATGGAACATAAATCCATACTTAATATTATAAATTGCGAAACTGTGTTTGTTTGTTTGTCCTTCTTTCACGTCACAACAGAGCAACATTATGCAGTTTTTATTTATTTAACAATTTATTGTACACAATAACATTTACACATAATTTCATTTGAAAAATGGTACAACAGGTACTGCTTATTTCTAATAAAATGTCTTCCAGCAGACCTAGGGAGGTGTAAGTTGATTGAAGATAAGATTTTTTTTTTTTTCAGTTAGGTAAGAGGCTGGAGAGTGACAAAGGCTACTTTTTATCCCGGAAAAACATATTTTTCCCATCGGAAAACCGATTTTTGTTTAGCATGAGAATACAACCATACTACATACATAGATGAATATCATGCAGTTTTTTAGGTGTGCTTTTATCTCTGAAAAAAAGCTTTTCCCATCTATGATTTTCGTGCCCTCCCAGTTTTTCGCCTTACGATGTGTCGTTTAGAATACGCAACTAATTGACAAATCCCTATGAGTACGCGGGCGAAGCCGCGGGTACAAGCTAGTTCAAATAAAAAAATAAAAAAATGGTCGAAATAAGTACTAAAAATATATTTGGACCTCCCGCATAAAATCGCCGATCAGCTGATTGATTTACTATGGATGGTTCAAATTTTTTTTTTCGTTTTTCGGCCCATATTCCATGGGGAAAGTTGTTCAGTTTCATGAGTGTCTTCGGTTCCTTTCGGTTTGTTATACCCTTTTTGTTACTCCCGGTATATTTATTCCAAAAATATATGCAAAAACTGTCACTGCATTCACTACCAACAGCACATTGCAATAAGCAAAGAAAGAAAAATACACATGTACCTTTTTTGGGGAACTGTGTAAAAATTGTAGCAATCCCAAATACGGGCGAACAAAACAACCAGTAATATTGAAATGTAGCCTCCTAAATAAACATGAAGTCATCGATCAACATGGTGATACCTATCAATAGAATACCCGTGATATATTGAGTAGGATCATGTAGAGTAGGGATTTGAGCAAGAATTATATCATCAACAGAAGGAGAAATAGTATGGTTTCCTATGAAAAGACAATTGTAGTGTGAGATTTTATGTATGTCTCCATGGAAAAAATAACTTTCGAGGTTTTTCTCCCAGTAGAGTAGGTTCCACTATTCCAGGTTTTCTCAGCATTACATTATCTACATACTTAAGTAAGTATAGATACAGAGTATAAGGGATGGTGTTACGAAAACTTTCCAGTCGTGATAAGACCATGAAACTGAACAACTTTTTCAGTGTAGGTGTCGTTAGTAAACGAGAAATAAGTTTTGACCTCTCGCACAAAATTCCCGATCAGCTGGCTGTCTTTCTATGGAAACAGGAAAAAAAAGCCGTGTACCAAAATAGGTTCCATAGTAAAAGTTGTTCAGTTTCATGGTCTGACCATACCTGCAAAGTTTTCGACACACCGTTTCTTACACCCGGTATATCATTGTATGGCACTCGTGTGGTGAAATATTGTAGAGGTTTGCGCTCATGTGGTAACTGTGGCTAGAGCAATTCCCTAGCTCGGTAATGTTCTCATGTAAAATTACCCTATTATCTAGTGATGTATGTACACTCGTAAGGCTTGCTGGAAATTATGTTTATAAATGTGCTCAAGTACCTTCTTCTCGCATAAGCTAAAGAGAGACAAAAATACGATACACCTAATAATAGGTATACATATGATAGGTAACGGTAAAGATTACGTTTACTGGAAAGAAAGAAATTGAAATTTTACTGCACTAGCTTTTGTAAAAGATGTTTTTTCGGTATGTATCCAGGTTGACACGAGATTGTTCCTGTTGTAACTTGTGGAGTATAAATAAATTGATGGAATAATGCGTGCATGTATTCTGAGTGATGGTCATAGGTATTCAAATTCATGTTCTCCAATTTTTATATGTTCTATTCAAACAGCACTAAAATGTGACAGGTTAACATAGCTAATTGGAATTTAGCACCTAATATAATATGCAAATGTTGAGCATCCACAAATTGCTGGTAGCTTATTACCAATATATTGCATCTGCAAATATTTGATTCATTAGTCAACCTATGCGAGGTCGTATAATATATACAGGGTGGTACTGAACGCCCCACTTTCCTGAAAATGCTAAGCTCAACAGGTCAAACTGAACAACTTTCCCTAAGGACCAAAGTTCAAAGCATATTGTTTTTTACCTCAGATACAAAAAAAACTGCTGTCTGATTAATTTTCTATGGTATATCCATTTTTTTGGGTTTGTCCTTTGGGCCTCAGGGACAGTTGTTCAGTTTGATCTGTTGAGCTTAGCTTAGCGTTAGCTTTCGAGAGAGTAGGTGGTACAGTACCAGTATTAAAAATAAAAACTGTGTGACTATAGTAGGTATATTAAAACAAATAAAAGTAATAGGTAACTACATTTTCCGATAATTAATCATTTTGATCGTAAACATTTTATTAATGGTACGATACGATACGACAGAATGACATTTAATTAGTATTGGAGAGATACGATAAAATAAATGGCAGGTTATCGATTTTTGATCAAATATATTTTATAGGTAGATTAGTATAATTTATTGCGTTGCTTCACTTACTTAGATTAAACTTCGCCGTTAACACTAATATTGTTAGTGCTATTGTTTTTAATGTTTAACGTCAACCTCATTCCTTTATTACCATTATCCATATCACAGGTACATAAACCTGCAGTCAGTTTCAGGCAACTATGTTCATTTTAGTAAGAAAGACCGTATTTTGAAGTAGGAGAGACGATAATCGTTTTTATTTGTGACGGATTGTACTAAAGCTGGAGCTGACATTACCCACTTACCCGATCACCTTATTTTTTTTTTACGGTACGAGGGCTTAAAAAGGTTTTCATAACGTACATTATCGGCCGCTATGTCGCGAGGGACAACCATGTCCATACATATGGATACGGTACGCGTCAACAATTTCATGAAAGCCTCTGCTACACCTCTTGACTGGCTTTCAAAAGTTTTCATAGCCGTCCAGTATCCACTTGGTTTGAACAGGATAACATTATTATGCAATAAAACTGTTTTAAATGGTTTTTCCGCAATATACGTTCTATGTGTCATAACTGGTATAACTTTTTTAATATTTGATGATCCGAACATTTTCACTTTCACATATTATCCTCAAATAGCGAAATATATTCAATACATTATTTGTGTGATCTTTTGTTACGCGACGAGGAATAAAATTTGCGAATACTACGAAAAACTGAATAAATTTGACGCTGAGTTTGAATACAATAGCATTCCGAATAAAGTTAACCGGGTATCAGTTATGATTCTTTTGAGCATGGGCTTTTTATGTATGTTTCCAATTTTGCTTGCTTTTCAACATGGAAAATCGAGATTCATTCCTTTTCACCTGATACAAATGTTAGAAAATCATTATTACGCGTTTCTTTTCAATCTCATGGACCAGAGGCTTCTCATGATAAACAATTGCATAGAGTCTTCTCTACTGAAGACAATATTTCCTACAAGAACATCGATTCTGGAACATTCGAACACGGAAAATAGGGAAGTAGATAATATAGCGATGAATAAACTCATGGATTCCTATTACATCATCATAGATGCCTACGATCTGTTAACAGACGGTATCAAATGGCAGGTAAGTAATTTTATCCTTACCTTTCAACATTATTTCACAGTTATTCAAGCGATGTATGTGAATAATAATTTACATTTCAGCTGTTATTCATTACTTCTACGTCGTTTATCTTTGTATTGCTTATTTCACACCATTTTGCGATCGACTTACTGACTGGAAGACTACAGGTACTTACAATTTGTACTTTTTGTACTTACAACCCATGACTTTGTTGCACGTAGAATGTCTGAGGCAGATCGAAATCCAACAGCAGATCATCGATACTGCGTATAAATATGACATCCTGGACAGTCATATCTTTGATATCAGCTGATGTGCTCTATTTTTAAAATCTCCCTGCTTACGACTAGTAAGTAGGTAGGTTTAGCCACAAATAAGGGAGATGGCGCGCGGAGCGTTGTGGCTTAGCTTTCTAAATAGTAGTGGCTTCTTTTGTACATATCCACTTTTTTCTTTCAGTTTACCTTAGCGAGTAGTTTTCACATATTGGGACTGGTGATGCTGGTGACGGTGGAAGCCCTGCCTCTTGTCGCGTCGTGCATGTGCTGTGACAACATTCGGTACCAAGTACGTCGACTGAGAGAGCTGCTGGCTTTCAAACTGTTCGAGAGCAGACTAGGTAAAAGTATATACCTATCAATACATACAAAGTATAAAATGAAGTCGCTTTTTGCCTCTGTCGTGGAATTCGCTAACTCCTCCAAAACCACGCAACGGATTTTGATGCGGTTTTTTGTAATAGATAGAGTGATTAAAGAGGAAGGTTTAAGTGCAAAGAGAATGCCTTTTTTATATAAAGAATAGGTGAGCATTTGTCCGCAATCTCACCTGATGTTAAGTAACGATGCAGGAAAATGAGTTGCAGCGGGTGAAACCGCAGACGGATCGCTAATATAAATAATCTTATGCCAGCTCATTTTATAGTTTAACTAGTTGATAATTTACTTTGTTTTTAGTCGTGTGCTTTGTCGCGTATAACCTAGTTGCCGACAAAGAATTTAGAAGTGGTTTATCAACTTTTAGTTTGAAAATGAAAATAAAAATATTGTCAAATGTCTGCTACTATTGACCATAATTTCCAACATATCTTGTACTGTAAATGGTTTAATTTTTTCAGATAAATTGAACAGAGCTACAGCACGAGCCCTGCTTGCACTGACGAAGGCTAGAAATCTGTCTTTTTCGCTCCTCCGCATGGTGGATATATCTATCTCGCTTCCATTTTCTTTCTTAGGTCTTGTAGCTACGTACCTTATTATATTGCTACAATTCGAAAAAGTTGTCAATCCTTATAAAGATCGTTCTACCTTGTCGTCGAATTTTACAAATTAATATAAATTTCGGTTATATACCTACTTACGTTTCGTAGGCCAAGATCCTCTTTGGGTTGTTGAGTCAGCGGAGTTAGTTAGATAATTAGTTAGTTATATACTGGGTGTTAAAAAGCAACATATAAAGCCGAAAGAATGTCAAGGTACTCATGAATCTTTTCCACGAAATGTGTAAAAAAAATTTGGACCTCTCATACAAAATTGCCGATCAGCTAATTTGAGTTACTGTGGGTTTTTTTTTCTTATTTCGACCCATGGGGAAAGTTGTTCAGTTTCATGAGTACCTTGACTTCCTTTCGGCTTTATTTGTTGTTCTGTAACACATTGTATAACTGTGAGTTATAAAAATAAACATTCATTATCCTAATGACTTAAACATTTTATTTGTACACTCCATAGTCTAAAATTTTCATCAAAAGTGGGTCTTATTTTCAAGTCATAAAAGTGTTTAGTTTCTGGAGCCATTTGTTATTACTTCTCTGTCAGTACCGAAACACCACGATCACTTAAGTTATTAAATTTGCCTTCAAGAAGTCAAATGAATTCGAATAATATTTGTTAAAGTGGCATTAGTGGTAGTCCAAAGTGTACGCCATGTCGTCACACACCGTACGCGTCAACAATTTCGTAAAACTCAATGAAAAGCTTCCTCTCGACTGGCTTTCGAAAGTTTTCATTTTCATACAATCAATATTCGGTCTAAACAGAATAGGAGTACTAACCAAGAAAACCATTTTTACCGTACTGTCTGCCACATATATTATTTTCTTCATTTCTTGTGAGGCTGTGTTTGTGTATAATGATCCCATTAATCACACGTATTTTATATACTATGTAAAAGTAATGAAATTCGTTCAGTTCTTGGTTTGTGCGGTTCTCTGTTACACGTCACAGAATAAAATTCGGCAGTTTTACGAAGAACTGGCTAAATTTGACACGGAGATAAAATGTAAGCCTAAAGTTAACCGTACATCTATAATTATATTACTGTCTATGATAATCTTAAGTATTATATCTACAACTCGTCTACTATTTGATCTGGAAACTATAGTATTCGTGCCTCTGCATTTGGTTCAAACTCTAGAGAACCATTATTACGCGTTTCTCTTCAATCTTTTGAACCAAAGATTACAAATAATAAACGGTCGTATTGAAGCATCGTTGCTGAATTGTCCTAATTCTGGCGACATGGCTTTAGTAAATTCTATGAATTTGGACAGCAATGGTAAGAAAGTGGATATTTCGATGAACAAATTAATGGATTTGTATTATATAATCATCAATGCTTACGATAAATTGACCGATGGTATTAAATGGCAGGTAAGGCGAAACATATTTTGATTTCATATTATTTCCGTGTACTGATTAACGAAAAATTGATCTTAATTTTTATTTTCAGCTGCTTTTCTTAATGACGACGTCATTTACTGTGACTTTGCTTATCTCTTACAACTCTACGTTGGAAATATTGAGTGGTGAACATGTAAGTACCTTTAAAGGCCCTAAAAATATCTTACTGCTGGCAATATTTTTCACTGTTGCGATACTTGAAAGCCAGTCATCAAATGCGGTGCCGTGTCATATTTCTGATATAACCCCTGTATATAAAATGCGGTTTCGAAATCCTTTCGTCTTTTACAACGTTCCAGCAAAATACCGCAACATCATGCAAAACAATGAATACCACTTTAGGTAGTCTTATCCTTGGTTATTTTACAGGAATCCTGGAAGAATTACATAATCGCCACTGGCAGGCTGGTGATGATAGCATCGGAGGCTATTTCTCTGATCGCGCCGTGCACCTGCTGCGACAAGATCCGTGGTGAAGTGCGAACCGTCCGGGAACTGCTCGCCACCAAGCTTTTTGAGAACACACTTGGTAAGGAACATTTACAGCAATGGGTTGGTCGCATCTGCCATAGAACCGATGGACGGTGGAGTAAGCTGGATCTCGAGGGAAGGTCACGCTTTACCGAGTGTAGCGATGTATTGGGCGCCCTACGGCCAGATAGACTGATGACTTACAGAGAGCGGTTGGCTGAAAGGCGAAAATGGGGGATAGGTCTTGTGGCGTGCCCTGGGGCAGGCCTACGTCCAGCAGTTAACTGCTCTGTGCTGATGTCATGTGATGTGATGGAAACCAATATTTTGTGCTACTGATATACGGGGTGTTAGGGACGGTGTAACGAAAACTTTGCAGGCGTGCTCAGACAATGAAACTGAACAACTTTTACTATGGAGCCAATGGTGGGAAACGAAAAAAATTTTCCTACGTCCCATACAAAATCAGTCAGCTGATCGTGAAATTTGTATTGGAGGTCGGAAATTTTTGTTTGTTTCCCACTATTGGCTCCATAGTAAAAGTTGTTCAGTTTGATGGTCTGATCATGCCTGCAAAGTTATCGGTACACCGTCCCTAACACCCTGTATTAAGAAAAATAAGTTTTAACATACCATATTTTTTACAGATAAAGAAAACAGAAGTGTAGCTCGGGCTCTGCTGGCGCTGACGAATGCCCGCAACCTTTCCTTCTCCCTCCTGCGCATGGTGGATATATCAATATCTCTTCCTTTCTCCTTCTTAAGCCTAACAGCAACGTACCTTATTATCATGCTGCAGTTCGAAAAAGTCATTAACCCTACTGGCACATCGGATAACTCCACTGTATAACTGCCACTGAAAATTTGACTAAAATAATGTCTATATTAATGCCCGAGCGGCGGCTGGTCTCAACCATATCTCACAAAAGAATAGAATATTTTAGCTATGTACGGGTAGAGGAGCTCTAGTACTTCGGATTGGTCGTGGTCTGCCGCGGCGCATGTTTTATTCTATTCTTCGATGAGATATTTTTAACTTTTTTCTGAGCGCAAACTTTCAGCTACTCCGCCAAACGTGCCAAGCTGCGCCGCAGCAGACCACGACCAATCCGAAATACTAGAGCTCCTCTACCCGTACATAGCTAAAATATTCTATTCTTTTGTGAGATATGGTTGAGACCAGCCGCCACTCGGGGTATTACAGATTGAATATAGAACAAAGTGCATAGATAGGTATCTCTTATGTCAAATTCATACAAATCGTAATTTTACCACCGCCCCGCGCGCGTTTTTTGATTCTATAATGTAATTTGTAAATCTACGCAGTTGACGTTTGACACTTGTTTTAGATATCTATCTTGTGATTCATGAAGTAAATCTTTTACATAACAAAGAAATGGTGCTGTTTGTTTCCCAATTCTTTTTACTTTTCTGTTTTTATGCTGACCGTTGTCTGGCTGTGCCTGTACACTGCTGTATACATTGCATTTCCGCACAGGATACATCCGGCTTGGCTCGGACAGGGAGTAGAGGCAAGATGGGCTCTAGTAGATTAGAGCTATTTGTAACTTCTAAACAGGGACAGGGACCATGGGTGGGAATGTTTGTACGCAACTTGAGAGCTAGTCGGCTCTGCTAGTCAAATGCTTGTTTTCTAACCGGCTTTATCTTGTCAATTTTACACTTAAGCGATATATATAATATGCGATAGTAAAATACATATACACACACATACGAAAGTAATTTTCAAGTCGTTAGGTTAAGTATGTTTTATCAGAGTTTGCAATACAAATACAAATGTTTGAGGACGTCATATCGTCGTATATAAAATATAGACGATACAGCCTGATGCGGGTATCTCTTAATCCTCGAAGGGTTGGATGTATAATTGGATTAAATACTTGACAGTTACAAGGACGGACGACCCCAACTTGTTTGTTTATCTTTCCTATATCTATTTATCTAAGTTTCTCTATGACAAATGATAATTAGTCAATGACAAATGCGGGTAAAACTACGTTTCCAACCTTTAGGACCAAAATGTTGAATCCCTAAAATTTTAAACAAACTCTTAGGTAAATAACTAAGGTAAAAAGATAAATAGATAGATTCTAAAATATATTAAGTAGCACCAAAATAATAAACTTCTTCTAAACACAATATTTTAGTCATTTAATCAGGTCTACCGCGATAGTTTGATCAAAATATGCTGAGGTAATCGCGAGTGTTTAAAAAGTTATATTGCTTCTGAACAGGCTATGCGAGTTGAAATGAGACTGAAAAAAATCATAAATTTTAAAAATATCATTAAACCTTTATTTCTTAAGCACAGGGCATTTTCCGGAAACGCAGAAAATTCTTAGAAGTATTGTACCTACTTGGTAATGACTAATGATTTATTCTGTCTAAACTTTATTTAATTCATTGTCGCCTTAAGTGCACGGAAGTGCCATCGTATTTTGGAGTGCTTTTTTTCGCAACGCTAAGGACATTTAACTTACTTTATAACAGAGTTCGTACATAAGAATCTGTATACAAGGTTGTTAATGGCATTGTAGACAAAATTTTAACCCTGGGGCTAAACATTTCCACAAAAAAGTTATGTTTAAAATTTTTCTCTATTCAGTAAAAAACGATAAACACGCGCGTGTAACTTTTTGTGATAAGCCTTAGGTCAACTTTCTAACAGGAATCCCGCTTAGGAAAGCTTGTGTGCTATTTTCGTGAGCAAACTAGTTACCTTTGTGTATTTTTGTGAAACGTTTTAAATATTTTGATAAGTGTATTAAAAAACAAAAACCCGACAGCGGTAATTACAAAATTATATTTTGCGATAAAAATCCGCCATCTTGAATTTATGAATTTTTAATATAGCCAGTATCGCTTGCGATGCTGAGACACATCTAACGACACCTCATATGTCAAAATCCAACTATCCGTTTGGGCTCTAGCCCGTGAAAAAGAATTTTCTTGTCCACATACATACATACATAAATACATACATGCATACTCTCGAAAAACATAACCCTTCTTCTTAGGCAGTCGTTTGTGAGCAACTGGCAACTAGCAAGAAAAAAGGCAACTATTTGTGAGTAATTTGGGTTGAAATTATCAAAACTATTTGCTTCCGTTTGCTTCTAGAGCCTGAAATGTTACCACAATAGTAAACTGTATATTGAAACACAAGAATCCACTGCAAATAAACCCAGAAACTAATGCGAATAGCGCCACTAAAAGCACGTTCTTACTTATTTACAACACTAACTATCATTTTCCTTAACGAGCGTAGATTTTCTCAAAGGCCAACCGTTTCCGGGTCATTATATTAAAGTGTTCGCCAGAATGTGAAGAGCGGTAACCACAATTTTAAAACCTTTTAAAGTCTTCACACGGTCGCAAGTGTCGTTGGTGGTATAAACAACTTGAAAAAGCCAACGGTCCCCAATCCCCTGTCAGTAGGCGAGAATCACATGTACCGTTCGTTGCTGCTCTATTTTGTAACACATGCGTTAGAACAATACCGTGTTATCATATCACAAAAAAGTAAGACATGGTTTGAGTTGCTTGACACCGTCAAATCATATGGGAAAATAATTTAAACACCCTAGGTCTGCTGGAAGAGATTTCTTTTTAGAAATAAGCTGACCTGTTGTGTATTGTTCAATTTGTTATGTCCTATATGTTTTATTGTGTACAATAAATGGTTAAAATAAATTAAACACTATCTAAACGCGTGCCTAACTTTTTTATAATTACTACCTTGTATCGCATCACACAACGCTGCGTGGACGGGTGAGTCTGTCAAACCATTTGATGTAAACCTTATTTGTATCAAAATAAGTTAGATACACTTTTCCTAATGCAAGCGTTACGAAGCGCTTAGATAACGCAGCAATTGACGTTACGTGTGATTCCCGCCGTAGATGTTTAGTTTTGTGGCTTTGGTGTATAGCATAGAATGCTCATATATCTGGAAAATCCTGGAAAAGTCAACCCTGTAAAAATCTAATTGTTGAGAAATTTCAAATCCATTTCAACGTTTAATAAGGCAGCTTTACGGCAGAAAATAAAGAGTAAGTATACAGAAGGTTTACTCGACACTATTTAAGATTTATGCGATTGCCACTTGTTACATATCCGTAACGTCAAATAATTCTGAGCCAATTTTGATTAGTTACCTTAAGTTCCCCTGAATTTCCAGTTATTTCTAGTTAAAGTCAGTATGCGTCAAAATGATCTCTAGTCAACCTAGAACCTACATATAATATCATTGTCTCTAGTAATGAGTGAGCCATCTGGTAAAGGTGAATTCCTGATCTGTACTTAACTGTTTACGAGCAGACGAGCGAAGCGAGCAAAACGAGCTGACTTCCATTTTAAAACAGTCTCCCACCTTCCTTACTCTGGTAAATTCAGGATAAAGGGGTGGTGATTAACCACCTTTTCTCCAAGAAAACACAATCTTACTTAACTTAAGGACATACCTAAGCCGCGCTGCTCTAAGTAAAATGGCTTACATTACTAAAATACTACAACAGCAACCGTAAGCAGGTAGGCACTTTTGCCTTCATTAAACAAGTAGATGTGTTAAAAATCAAAAAACCCGACTGCGGTAATTTTAATGTAGTATTTTGCTTTAAAAATCCGCCATCTTCAATTTATATTTTTTTAATATAGCCAGTGTCACTCGCGCTGCTAAGACGAATCTAACGACACCTTATAATATGTCAAAATCCAACTATCCGTTTGAGCTGTAGCCCGTGAAAAAGAATTTACTTGTCCACATACATACATACATACCTACATACATACTCTCGAAAAACATAACCCTCCTTCTGAGGCAGTCGGGTAAAAAACCTGTAGCCTGTAGTGCAAGTCGATTTAGGTAAAACGGCAATGTTTTGGATGAAATGAGCAATATGGTCGCCGCGCCCAGCTGGAATCCAGATTATGATGGATGTAATTGGTCGTCAGTCGCCATCAATTCTCGGGGCATTACCCCAGCCGTAGCGGGACCCTACAAATGGGGACATAAATGTCCTACTGGACGAACAATTTGTTTGTGACCTCCGTCATGCCCAACAGATTAGTCACATTTTGGATCCCCTACAGGTTTTATTGAGATTTTTGTCTGACATCAGAAGGGACATTTAGCAATAAATAAACCAAAATATTTCATTAACGCTTTCAATATTAATAATCTACGTTGTTTTGCATAAATTTGAATAAAATTCGAATCATCACGCTGCATAAAGCTTTCTCGGCTCAAAATTGGCTTCGTAATATCCTTGTGTTGAATTTAAATAAAAGGATACTATGGACGCGAAAACCTCTTGGGCGCAATCTAGTTAATTTGATGAAGTTTCGGTGACTTTACTGAAACGGAAATTGCGGGAACCAAACCATTATTAAAGGATTATCCTTAATACCCTCGAACAATTTCATATTTCTGTCCTATTCATGTTTCTTTTCTTCTAGGTGGTGCAAGACACGGATCTGAGGAGAAAGCTCATTTCGGGGGCTTACATCTATTTTGGGTCACTATCACTATGCTACAGAAGTTTATATTAGTTTGTTGGTTATCCTAGAAATACGACACAAGTTTTTGAGCTCATCTACCGACACAAAAGAAGTTGGTCAAAGCCACAGACGACTTTAAGCTCAGACTGGTGCAAGTCAATTTCCTTATTTCAGACTATTTTTTTTATATTTCTAATCAGCCAGTAAGATATCTAAACGTTTATCGAATCGCCGTGTAATGGAATGCAATACATCTTGGCAGATAAATAATGACATTCAGACGTGCGTTGGAAGCTCACGAACTCACGGAGCGATTGCTGATAGGCTTCTAACCGATAGCTTCGAGATGGTTCCGAAAGAACTTTCAACGGGCAATTTTAAGAGTTTAAATTTAAGGCTCTCACAGGAACCGAAACATCGCCATTTTTATCGCTATATTTAAAAACGTGTAACGTTAACCGAATACTTAATTTTCAACGTAATTACCTACATTTAAGACCTGAAAATGTTAACAAATTCTGAATCTGAATCTGTTTCTTCATTTAAACACTTGATTGAAAGTCAGAGTGTAAATGCGGCAGGTAGGTATTACACCATGTATTAGAACACTGTATTAAGTCTCACCTTTAATCAATCATTCCTCAGTCTTATTCATTGTTGTGGAATATTCTACACGTAGGTCTCAACATTAATTAAGGTGTAGGCCCTGTTAGGTGTCAGGTACAAACTTCGTTACTTATTAACCCATCATTACTCCGCACACAATCTACAATTATAAATAACATAACCTAATTGCAAGATTACACCTAAGTTTCCTCATCAGCCGTGGTACAGCATATGTACCAATGATTTTGAATCTTACTACCCTCAACTTTAAGTTCAAAAACTATGAAAAAACAGATTCAATTCAATTCTCAGTCTATTTAGGGTATTGCACACTGAATCACCTAATGATTCTGAGAAAGGTGTCCTTGCTGTGAAAAGGCCACGTTTTATTGGTCCCGGTTGCTGTCTGTTTCAGACGTAGCGTAGCGTTCAGGTATAGCGTTTTAGAAGCCTACTCGTTCGTACACGAACTCTTTCTATCTAGAATTTCTTTTCAGGTCTATTTCTCTTCTTAGCCATATTTATGTAGGCTGCTAAAGTCACCGTTGAAAAGAGGGTATAATTTACTTCGCTTGAACAACACAAGAACAGTTAAAATCTGACGCATGGCTTCATAAATCCGAAACCTGGAGTTATGTATTTCTCATGGCGACGAGGAACAAGAGGTTAGTTCACAATACGAAATAAAAGAGGAGCCGTCTCCGGCCGCTTTGTCCTTTTAAAAAAATACCTGCAAAAAGATATAAAAGGCTTTGTTTGTGTTGCGAGTGGACCGAGTTGGTCGCAGCTTTTATATCACAGTAATGGACGTAAAAATTGTGTTATGCATAACATTATATATGGAAATGGTTAGTGTCATAGCTGCCACTATAAATAAAATTAACTTCATATTCACTCCACAAGTTAAACGAGCTTCATTTTTACGGGGCATATTTTTCAAGGCAGCGGAAATATGTATTTTAAAAAAGCTATCATTCTCACAGATGAAATACACTGCATTTACATACAGAAGCATATTTACAGCAATATCACGCTATGATTTCACAGAGATCTCGCCTGCTTCATACATCACAATACCAGGACGTGGTGACTGAAAAAATGTCTCACAGAATTATTAAAATAGTCCCTATTTCATTTTTATGACGAGGGGAGGAACACGGAAGGTCTCGCTGTATATAAATAAGGGTCGCGGCCATTTCGTGTCGTTTCTACTGCGTGTCCTAAGCGTTATGTGATCGTATGCAATAGCATAATATTTCAACTGGAAAAGGAATTATTTTGTTGGTATTTTTCCCATACTTTCTGTTCTGGTAGAGCCTGAAATATGATAACAACAACAGAGAGCGCTTTTTCTTCTTCTGTAGTTTGGGATACCGAGTCAACGAATGACTCGATAAAACACGTGTAAAAATTTTTGATTGCCTGCCAGGTTAGTGGTAGGTGTCTGAAATTATTGTCTTGCGAAAGCAACTACCTATCAGCATACCATACCTAACCAAGACTTCCGTATCCTAACGCTCACACCACTAGACCGTGGAGGCAGTAAATCACAGATGGTGTTGATTAAAAATCTTACTAAGCTCGTTGAACAGAAGGGTTGTAAGCTTTTTCTAGAGAAACAGAGAATGAAAGTGGATGTTCATAAGCAGAGGATAATCAATCACAACCCGCGAGCAATCAACTAATAACGCGTGGTGACATGATAAATTATGTTACGTCCCTACGATTCTCTTTCTTTGTCTGCAATGTGACTATTGTACCGAATTGTGTCTCTATGAATTTCTTACCGTACTCAACTTTGGTTGTTATTCTCCTTTTACCTTAGGCGCTTGCTTAACACACATAACGTCTGTTGGTGCGTTATTTTTGCGCAGCGCTATCCGTTGCGTTTGAAAAATAAGAATTTCCACCTTATTTTCATAAAAATATTGTTTATGTGAAACGGTGTGACAGACGCATTCGTTAGCGCAAAAATATCGCACAACGCCTCGTTGACGGAAGCATTTGTCAACCAATTTGACATAATATTGAGCTTATTGTATGACAATAAGCTCGAAATTTGTATTGTCCCAACGCATACGTTACGCAGTGCAAAAATAACATCGAAACGGACGTTAAGTTTGAAAAGCGCCTTAGGTACAATCAAAAACAATTTCAAATCACAACAAAACCTGCAGTAAGTACTAATAACCCTCTACTAACAGACTTGTAATTGTAAATAACTTTAACACTTTATAAAGAGTTCAATTTTCTGTTATCTTGTTTAAGAGATCAACTTGTACTGATTTTACTAACAAAATCCACACTAATATTAAAAATGCGAAAGTGTGTTTGTTTGTTTGTTTGTCCTTCCTTCACGTCACAACAGAGCAACATCATGCAGTTTTTTTTTGTTTGCAGTTAGGTGAGAGGCTGGAGTGTGACATAGGCTAATTTTTATCCCGGAAAAATAAAATATATTTTTCCCATCGGAAAACCGATTTTTGTTTAGCATGAGAATACATCCATACTACATACATAGATGAAATATGAATATCATTCAGCTATATCATGCAGTTTTTTCGGGTCTTCAGTTAGATGAAAGGCTGGAGAAAAATAGACCGCTTTTTATCCCGGAAAATATACTTTTCCCGTCTATGATTTTAGTGCCCTCCCAGTTTTTCGCCTTACGAAGTGTCATTTAGAATACGCAACTAATTGATAAATCCCTATGAGTACGCGGGCAAAGCCGCGGGTAACAACTAGTATATGATTATTATATAATACCATTAAATGGGTTACGTGAAGAGCTGCTTGATACAACCAAAGTCCTTAAAATAAAACGACCGCTCCATATAATATAACGCCATCCTTCCTCTTCCGCTTTGTAACGGTGTCTTTCACTAGCAATATTGATACGATGCAGCAGCGACGTTTTATATTTTTACACAAGTATCCAATATCGAGTCTTTCTAAGAAAAAGAGTGAGAGGTGTTTCTAAAGACGACGTGAAAATGCCTGAAAGTGTTTTGAGATGCACCCAGGTTTAATGTTCATACTATAACTGCCATCTGCATAGTCAGGTCGCAGAGTTAGTCTGATTTTACAGTCATGCTTATACGGGGGAATAGTTCTCCGGATTGTGGTAGGGTGCATTCAGACCATGAAACTGAACAATATCCCATAAGAAAATATATCAGGAGTTGTAAAAACAATTTCACTTTCCACACAAAATCAAGATCAGCTGATTGCATTTACAATGGAAAGCCAAAACATTTTTAAGATTTCTGAAATATCTTCTTATGGGAAGTTTTTAATTTCCATGGCCTAAATGCACCCTACCAACTCTACGCTACCCTCGTAGCAACTTGCTACGACGGCATAGTCATTACGACAAAACAAAAAGGTTAAATAACGCTACGCTACCCTCGTAGCAACTTGCTACGACGGCATAGTCATTACGACAAAACAAAAAGGTTAAATAACGCTACGCTACCCTCGTAGCAACTTGCTACAACAATGTACCTAGTCTTTGTAAGGCGCAAACTCCACAGAGTAGATGAGAGACGTGAGACTAAGATGGCCTCTGTCAAACAAGTGATCGTCGGAGCCTTGAGACGTGAATACTTCGACGTCACGACGCCTGAAATCATTTCTGTATAAAATGTATGAAACAGAAGAGACAAACCTACACACGTGCGACTCGTTGATAACGGCTGACGATTGCTTGTCTGAAAGATTTCATTGCATCACGCGTCTTTTCTATCTTTGCATCACGCGTCTTTTCTTTCTTCTTGAGATTGCCTCTGAGAAAATGAAAAGGTTAAAAAACCGCTACGCCACCCCCGTAGCCAAATGCTACGAAAACGTATCCATTCCGAGAATGCGTAAGTAATCGTTCCTGCGCGATGAGTAACGATGTTATCGTAAATTGGCATATAAATAAATAGAGATCTTTTCCTCAAGATCACTGTATTGGGATTCACATTTACTGATACATAATGCTATTCATAGTCTGGTTACTCTTAATAGCTAAGATAAATAAAGGATTCGTACGTATTACGCTTTTATATTAAGCTATCGTTTTACTTGCAAACATTTTCTGTGAAGTGTTCGGTTTACTCGCCAACAAGTTTGTACTTTCTACTTTTATATTCCTAGAACCTTGATTAAAATCCACTTAGCCTAGGAATCTTCAATTTAGCATTAATTCTACGAGAAACAATGGGTAGATAGAAAAACTTTTATAAAATTCTTTGTCTTGGAGTAACCAGCTTTCCGCGGAAAAAGATTTTCGCATAATAGAGTTTGAAAAGCCGATAACTTGGAGATAAACTGTGTACTTTTTCGATTAAGGGAAGGGTATCGAGTAAAATAAGGCAAATATAAAATGTGTTTTGTTTTTGATATCTTTTGAATAAGACGAAAAATATTATAAAAACAATCTAAACAAGTAAAACGGAGGTGGTTCTCAATTTCATCGTGAACTTTCATATTGTGAAACATTGTTCGTTCTTACCTTGTTCTTACTTACTGTCAAAGATCTTATTTAGAACTGACTTTGATTGATATTGTCATTTTCAATTTATTGTTTGAGATCAAGTAGTCATAATTATGTTATTGAATCTTTTACATCAAATTGTTTCGATTTTAAATTTCAAGTGCTGTCAAATCAATACATAGTATAAAATCGATAATATTTCTAAATTATGATAATTCGCACATTTCTCCCTCCAGCCAGGGTATTATTTTTCCTAACACTGGCAACTTTAAATCACAATACTCTCAAAGGATTAACTTGATTGGATTTTTATCTTTTTAGCACTTACTTTAGATTAATGGTTTTAATTTCATAGATGGATGTTAGTCAAAGCGGTGATAGATACAAAATAAATGACTTTGCAATCGATTTACATTTGAGTAATTGATGTGCATTAGTTGGAATTACTTAGTTATTTTAATAAAACTTTATAGTCTAGTAACTAACGTCACAGCTATTCGGATTGACCCATGAAGCTGAAAATCGGCATGTAGGTACTTCTTGACCTCCTGATCAAAATTAGACATGGAGCCCAGCTAACCAGCTATTGACGTTAGTTACTAGACTATTATGTTTCCTTTGAGATAACTATTTACAGTGAGTACAAATTAGGTATATACGTTTCTATTTTCGCTTAAAACTGTAATTCACAGCTAATTATACACCTGATATCTGAAACTATACAATGTATTGGATAAACCCACAATATGTGAAATAGTTACCTACAATACCATCGGGGATCGTATCAACTGCCATGATCATGTTACTCGAGTGGCTGTATAACTCTACATCAGGCTCAGAATGCTATCGATAACACGAAATAGTTGATATAATAGCTATCGAAATAGTTGATATCTTGCCTTCGTATAAACAGCGTACGTTTTAATAACTACAAGTATACTGTTGTTACAAGTATACCTAACGATAAATTGCAATATTACCCTCGTTCTACATAAATTTAAAACTTTCCGAAAACAACAACAAAACTCTTCAAAAACTCCGGAATATTGAATTTTTCGAACTTATTAGGTAAGTACCTATATTCAGGCAGGTATATTATAAAAGGCAGCTTATAAGCAAAGCAGCTTTGCACGTCGCCATTTTACGTCGAGGCAACATCTGCAGGCAATGGCGTCATATCATGAGTCTATTATGTGGCGCTATCGAATATTCGCTATCAGGAAGAGGCTTAATAAAATTAATATTACGTCACCTACATTATAAAAGCAGATAATATTGATGGAAGTAACGTAATAAACATTACAAACACATTACCCATATAAGTCAATCTCCAATTAATAGTTCAAAATAAAAGGAAGTAAATGCTCACCTAAATTTTGGCAGGGCTAGGGGCGCTAGGGCAAAACCTCAAATAGGAAACCCGCATGCAAGATTTAACTGCTCTGCCCAGTGACCCTTTTACTTACCACAAAACGTGTAGAGGTAATAGGTATTTCGAACTAAAAAGCTTTTCCATTACCTACTAACAAGCACATAAAGAAAACTAAAACACGCAATTTCTTCTCGGAGCTCCCATTAATGTTCAGTAAACTGCCAGTAAACCAAACTTTCCGAATCTCAAGTCAAGTTGCTTCGCTCAGTAGTCCCTCCGTTTCGTTCTTTACCCAACATGAAAAGAAATAAGAGTAAGTAAGTTCAACAAATTGAAAATTTTTCTTCGCTACGAGCGTTTCAGTGCGGTTTTCCTTGAGACGCGACACTTTTCAACGCAAACGAGCGGCCGCGATGCGATACCTCCTTCGGCTTTCAGCTCGCCTGGTATCTTTCTTTTGAATTATGACACTTTGTAGTTGTTTTGAGTTCCCGCGAGGCATTCTCTTCCGACTTCACAGTCAAAAAACTGCCGCAATTCAATTTTCGGTATAACTTTTGGTAAAAATAAGTAAAGAATCTTCTAATTTTCTTTTCAGTAGGAATTTCCCGCGCCCACCTGTAGGCAATAAATCCGTGGAGCTGACAGTTTACGGCACTCCTCGATGATGTAGATACTCACATTACAGTTTTATGATCACATTTTTACGACAGCCAACACTTCCAAAATTTATAAGTGTCCTTTGTGTTGTGAAACCGATAACATCTGTAGAATGGATGTCGAAATTTAAGATACCGCAGAAAAGTACGACATCGTATTTTCCATTTCCTGAAATCCTGTGCAATCTGTGCATTTGAAATTGACATCGTAAACATTTTTATGTCCCGTAAAAGTGGCGGTTCGATTGTAAACCAAATTATGTCCATGAAAAATCCTGACGTGTAACGAAGTTGACTAGCAAATAGAATAGTGACGCTGTCATACAAAACAAGTCCGCCCGGGACCGCTCCGTTGGGAAGTACAAATAGCTTCGATCTAGAGCCCGGCTTGCCGGAAATCTTCGTCGAGTGGAGGCGCGCCGCTCAGGTGTTTCCTTTGCGGAAATGCATTATATGCAGCAGCGTGCAGTAGTGCAGCCCGCACCGAGCCATTCCTCGCCCGGCGTATTAACAACAGCTTCGGGACTTCCGGCGCAGAGCTACGCGGATCGAAGCGGATTTAAGTGAATGGAATATTTTACATCGACGTTTCCGAATTCACAGCTTGTAGCTTTAGCGCAGACATCTCTACAACGTTATTTGTATCGACAAGCGTATGTGAAAACATTTTTGTAACTGGAAAATTGTTTTTAAAACAACGAATGTGCCTTCGTACGAAAGTGCTCTTAAAATCACTCAACTCGGCTAAACCCGACGCGTGGGTCTGCCGCCACGGACGTGTTTCGTGTTTGTGAAGTCAAAAGGGATCACAAAACAAAGGGCCGGGTCGTTATCTCACGCCTTAGCGGTCTGAGGGTCTTGAGAGATTAACAAGACGAGTGCAGAGAGCTATGTGGGGCTCCAACAGAGACCGCGGCTTTACCAAAGTAAAGACGAGTCACGCAACGGCTATGTAGACTGTCCGTCCGGACTGAATAAAAAAACTTCTAAAAAAGGCTAGTACTTTTCTGCTAGGGAGAGCTTTCATTCTTGAATGTTACACTTTTACAAGTAGGTACAATATGTTTTTTACCCGACTGCCTCAGAAGGAGGGTTATTGAAATATGTGCTCATACTTTTCAGGCATTTAAGGAATCCCGTTGTTCTACAAAAATGAAACACGCAGTGACTACTAAAAAACTGAGACGGCTATAAAATATGATGATTGATTACACTTGGAGAACAAAACACTCTCTTAAAAACTATAAGAAAGTAAACAACTCCGAACGAAAACAAGTTTAATATAAGTAGGTACCTAAACGAAGGCCTGAATTGTTTCCCATTGTAGACATCATTTCCAAGTTCGCACCTGTAAGTTCACATTTACACGCGTGTTACGAAAGCTCGACAGTGCTGCTCAAGCGAGATAAGACGAATGCTGCTCTAGCAAGCGCTTTGATAACTTTTACTACACATTCTTCAACTGGTATCCCTTTCATAGGCATAATTTTTTTTCCACTAATATGTTTTAGCATAACATGTTTCGCATACATTTTTTTCACCTACCATTGCTTTGACATAATAATTTCTTGCCATAATTTTTATCTTGGCATAATCATATTTTAGACTATTGTATTTTATACTAACAATATTTTGGCATAATTGCTTTACCAATATTTTTTTTGACTAATGTATGTATATTTTATTTAGTTCAAATGGCAGGAAATGTTAATCAGTTTAATATTTATTTAAGATATATTAGGTTAAATTAGGTCAGTTTAGGTTAGGTTAGGTTATTTTTATACAATTTAGGGGTTCTTCTAATGCATCAGATTTTTATGCCTATTTAGATTATGGATATGACAATTTATGTTTTGTATTTTAGGCCTATGTACTATTATGGCAATATTTTTTGTGCGTAAAGAAATTATGCCTAAACTGTTATGCGTACATGAATTATGCGTAAGTACCATTAGTTTAAATTACAGTGTGCCAAAATATATTATGTCAATTATTTTTATGCAAATGGATAGAGAACCTCTTCAACTACTTGTTTTCTTGATGGAAACCTCAATAACAAACATTCGAGATAAAACATTTACAACCAACCATGAACTTTCATGAAAAATAGTTTCTCCTTGTTTCAACCGCAGTCTTCAGTGGAGTAATTAATTTCAACTTCAAGTAACTCAGCATAAAAGCGTTTAATATTTTCAAGGAAATGTACAAGAAGGAATGCTGGGATTGGCGAAACATTGCTTCATGGACAATTAAACTAAAGAAATTTTGTTCGTTTTAAACGGTTCTCTTTTACGGAAGACGCATTTTTAAATATTTATTCAGGGCAAGGCTGCTCGAATATCATATCACTTGCTTGTTCTTTCAATATCATTTGAAACTTTTTTGTTAGTTCTATACTGGGAGTAACAGAAAGGAACAAGCCGACAGGAGGTCAAGGTACTCATGAAACTAAACAACTTTCCCCATGGAACATGGATCGAGATATGAAAAAAAATTTGGTCCTCCCATACAAAATCGCCGATCAGTTAATTGATTTACTATGGGAGGTCCAATTTTTTTTTTCATATTTCGACCCATGTTCCATGGGAAAAGTTGTTCAGTTTCATGAGTACCTTGACCTCCTTTCGGCTTGTATAGCCTTTCCTACCAAAAACTCAATGCGCTCTGCCTCTGCTACAAACTTCTTCTGTGAAGGCTGTCATCTCGGACGTCACGTTTAGTCTGACTGAAGTTTACTTTTGAAGCTATGGTTGCAGATGCGGATTCATATTATTGATAATTCTTCGAAAATAATAACAAACCAAGACAATTTGCTTCCTAAAAATGCAAAACATACATCCCCAAGAAAGGGCGACCCCCACCAGCTATGGTAGTTCCCAAAGAAGCTCCATAAGCAAAAGTAGGCGGTTGCTCTCTCAGGGCGAACCGGATTTCCTTCGGGAACTGAGGAGCAACAAGAGCAGGCTGGCCAACCTGGCCAAGAACTCCACCAATCTTCTGGGTGACCACTACGTGACCCAGTTCAAGATATGGGAGAACGTTTCGAAACTGAACTTCTACCATCGAGCCGTACCAACAGAACTGGCAAGCACCTTCACGCGATCAAGTAAGTCACATTGTTTTAGTTGATGCTCATCCGGTGTTTCTATCTATAATATTTATATCAGCCTACATCTACCCACTGCTGATGTATAGGGCTCTTCTCTTTTCGGTGTTTAGTTAGTTTTATTTTGCTATTGCAAGAATAAGACTACAGATTAACCGATACAGCCTACATTATTTTGTGTTATCACAAAACGTTTTGCGTCGACCACAACTGATTTGGGATAAGGCCAGGAAGATGATGAAGATTACAGCCTAAGTTAACATTATAACTCTACCATCAACTCAGACTTGGTCACATGCCCTGAAATATGATTTGAAATCGTAAACGAACTTGAAACACCTTATATACCATGTTAGGGAAATACGACCTGATCTCAACAGATAAGATTGGCACAGGACAGCGAGAGGTAGTGGCCTATACCCTGCTGGAGATGATGATTATTCTGTTCTTTAAGGCTTTTGTAAATTAACATACAAAATCTTCCAGCTTACTCAATACAAAGACGCGCGGCTGTAGTCCAGCCGAAAGAGCCATCTATTGAAAATTTCCTGATCAACCGACCACCGGCCGACGAAGATGAAGTTTTACTCACTTCTGAACAAGTTAGTATGATAAAAGTAGCTGTTTGGGTGGTCGTGTGTAGTTTAGCTGTTTTTCTCGTGGTAAAAAGACACTTGCGTTCTTTCCTACTATAATTTGTACGTTTGTGCCAAATTTCATCAAAATCGGTTCACTGGTATAACCGTGAATGCTCATCAGACAAAATTGACGAATTTATGACTTTATTGTGATGGATGTTCTTCAGATTTTTATAACTAGATCTAACCCAGTAAGTACTGCTCTGTACGGCTCATAATTTATTACAAAAGTACGAGGATTAAACTCTATCTTTATACGTAAACATAAATTAAAACTTGTCTTCAGTTCATACGTAGCACATACTTGTAAATCCACAATGATGTTCCAAATAAACTCTGAACAACTCCGCCCATTACGAATGCAGGTGGATGGAAATAATTAACTTCACTTCCAAACTCCCGCTCGAGACAATAAAATGATATTAAATTCTTCGCCGCTTCACCGAGTACGAGTAAACTCCAACTTGTACCAACTTTTCATAAAATATTCACGAGTGCGAACTTCGTATATGAAATACTTTTGTCAACACGCCTCGCCTCGCGCGTGTATAATCTTCGAAACGAGTAGGCTTTAGGGACCCTCACATGTGCCTACTTGACTAAAGAGTTTTAAAAAGGCCTAAATATAAAAACCTGCCAAGAGCGAGTCAGACACGCCCCATAAATAGGGGTTTGTCACAAATTAAGAAAACGGCGCGCGGGGTGGTTTTGTAGTCAATGTAAAGTTGATTTTGTAGCTGGTTTGATTGCATCTGTAAAGTCGCCAATCGAAAATTTAATAACTTTTCTTTTTCTTAATAATTGAATGGTACAGTATCCGCTATAGTTTAATGGCATCTTCAGATTGAGAACTAAATTCTAATTATATTTAATTTTTCAATTTCATGACATTAGGTTTGTAGTTAGACTACGAAACCCTAAAAATGGATAGAAAGGTACTTGCTGCCCACGCCCACGCTTATTCGACGTCCGACCTCAGAAGGGCCATATTACATCACAACGAAAGGTAAAAAACACTTCACGAAACATTCATTTGTCGCCGACGTGATTTTCCCAGCCGTGAAATGAATATGCATACGGTTGTGTCACGTGAGCCTTGACGCCACATTTAATAAATGGAAGTTAATTCAATGAAATCCCCCATCGGCTGACATATTTTTGCGATGAGCATGGTGGTGCCATGTGTGAACGGCATGCGGTTAAAAAAATATTGATTTATCTTATCAAGTTGGTTTCCGCGTAATATTGACATAAATTCTGTCCAAAAATAGAGGCGGAAGGTACACAAATATTATTTCGCTAGCAGTTTTAAACGAGACAGTTTGTAACGAGAACATAATTTCTTTTCAGTTTCCAATAAACGTAACGTCCCTAATGAACGAGGATAACCTGTGGGGTTGTTTTTACAACTTCCCGGAGCTGTACAATGACGAGTACTCGCCCGTGGTGCGCGTCCGCCGGCTGAAGGACGTGCCGGACATAGTGGGAGGCGTGCTCACGCGTGACGTCATCTCCACGTGTCTCACGTACCTCAGGAGGATCCCCATCCTCGGCGACTATGTCTTCATCAAACTGGATCTCTCCAACAAGGTTTCTTTCCCCATTTTTCTCATTCTCTCAAAAAGATTCCCCGCAGCTTTCTTTCTAATTTATTTAACTCAATTTATGTCTCCCTTTGTTTAACTTTTGAGACACGGCAGAGAATTATTATCATTCCTAATTTCATTGTAAAAAATTGTGATTACAGCATCTCGTCAACATAGAAGTGCTCCAGCATTACAAATATTTGGTTTACTTGGACCTTTCTTCAAATTACTTGACGGAACTGACTGTGCTCTCTCGACTTTTGTATTTGCAATACCTTTCTGTATCTTTCAACAGACTTTCGACCGTTCTGGAGTATGAAGTTCGTAAGTATTTCGACATAAATAAATTGGATTCTCTCTAACGAGATGTTTCGTGACGTTCTTTGTTCGAAATTCAGCGTTACTTTTGAAATATTTCAGCGCAATGGTTTCTGACAGAAGTGCACTACAAATACAATTCCGTGAAACGAATAAGAGACCTGTCTATGTTTTGGTCGATAACTGTTCTAGATTTATCTCACAACAATATCAAATGTATTACCGGCTTGGATAACCTACCGTGTGTATAACTTTTTATAATTATTGTGCTTTCTGTTATAAAATAAGAGTATGATAGATGAAACGTTTTATTCTGAGTAGGAGAAATGCTTCCGCAACCCCGTAATACGCAGATGAGATCTCTGTCATTTCCGCTGTGGAAAGTCCCCGATTTGGCACTACTGCAGCTCTTTGTAAGAAGACCATTTGCAGTTACAATTTGAATATGAAATGAAATGGTTATTCGAGAGCTGAAATTGAAAGGGTTGGATTAATAATAAAATATACAGAGTATAAGGGACAGCCCTGCGACTAGGTACTTTTAAGGGTGCATTCTCTTTCTCTCTCGTCGGTGCATACAGATCATGAAACTGAACATCTTCCTTAAAAAATATATTTTATGAAACATAAAAAAGTATTTTGACTTTCCATAGTCCAAAAGCAGTCACTATATTGCGAATTTGTATACAATTTTGTAAAAAAATATAGTGTTCAGTTTCAAGGTCTGCATGCTCTTTATCAGAATTTAAGAGCTGTACCTTACACCTCGTATATAATTTCCCATATCATACAGTACTTCATAAGTTTTTACAGGTATCTTCGCCGTCTCGACCTGTCTTTCAACCACATCGTGCGTTTGGAGAACCTGAACAATCTGAACCTGCTGTGGCTGGACCTCTCGTACAACAACATATCGAGCTTCGAGTTCGGGGCCTCGACCGGCCTGTGGACCCTACTCCACCTCGAGTACTTGAACCTGAATGAGAATAATCTCACGTCAATGAAATTGTTTTCGGGCTGTACAAGGTAAAAATGAATTGGTATTTTTGTCAAATACCTACTTACTATTATACAATCGTGTGATCGTTAGTATGATGTCGGTTGAAAATAAGATCACCCAACTCTACCTGTCGGTGTCTCAAAATGCGACTTTTGGATAGTCATCCAGGGAATGGACAGCAGAGGCTTCTTTCCATCAGTGGACTGGTATGATATGATACCTAATTCTAATTCAACCATAACCTGAACAATCTGAACCTGCTGTGGCTGGACCTCTCGTACAACAACATATCGAGCTTCGAGTTCGGGGCCTCGACCGGCCTGTGGACCCTACTCCATCTCGAGTACTTGAACCTGAACGAAAATAATCTCACGTCCATGAAGTTGTTCTCGGGGTGTACGAGGTGAAAATCAATTGTGATTTTTCGTAAATACCTACTTACTATTTTACAACATACCTACATGTTGTTCGGAGCCTCGTATTTATTCTGTGCCTCGACCGGCCTGTGGACCCTGCTCCATCTCGAGTACTTGAACCTGAACGAAAATAATCTCACGTCCATGAAGTTGTTCTCGGGCTGCACGAGGTGAAAGTCAATTGGGATTTTTCTCAAATACCTGCTTACTATTATACAAATAATGTAATTGAGTTCATAATTCATAATTCAATAATTTATTTCTTAGTAGGAATTTACAAGATTCTCTTCAAGAAAGTCACATTCTAATTCAAACTTAAAAAAGAGAAAATTTCTAATGCAAAAATTTTCTCTTTTTTATTACAATTTGTGTTCCTACTCTATACGCGGCTCGGGCGGGATAAAAAAATAAAAATAAAGGCACTGCCTCGGGGCTGGCCAGGCTAACCACACAGCATGTAACTTTATGCCTCAGTGAATGACAAGTAAATGGAATTAAATTCTGTCAATATTTTAAAAAGGTGTTCCATGTGTATAGTTAGCCGTCGGTAATACGATGCCGGTTGAAAATAGGATCACCCGATTCCACCCGTGGGTGTCGTAAAATGCGACTTTTGGATAGTCATCCAAGGAATGAACAGCAACTGTGAGTATGGCTATACTTCTTATATGAGTTGGCCCTTACCATCACTGGACTGCTATGGTTATATGGTAATACGGTTCAACTACATCGTTCATTTAGAGAACCTGAACAACCTGAACCTGCTCTGGCTGGACCTCTCGTACAATAACATATCTAGCTTCGAGTTCGGGGCCTCGACCGGCCTGTGGACCCTACTCCATCTCGAGTACTTGAACCTGAACGAAAATAATCTCACGTCCATGAAGTTGTTCTCGGGCTGTACAAGGTTAAAATGAATTCGGATTTTTCTTAAATACCTACTTACTATTTTACAACATATCTTACATGTTGTTCGGAGCCTCGTATTTACTCTGTAGCTCGACCGGCCTGTGGACCCTACTCCATCTCGAGTACTTGAACCTGAACGAAAATAATCTCACGTCAATGAAACTGTTCTCAGGTTGTACGAGTTAAGCAAATGTTAAAGTCAATTGAGATTCCAACCTACTATTATAATAATTGAATAATCGTATATACGATGCCGTGTGATGCCAACTAAGAATAGCATCACTCGAGCTTTGAGTTCGGGGCCTCGACCGGCCTGTGGACCCTGCTCCATCTCGAGTACTTGAACCTGAATGAGAATAATCTCACGTCCATGAAATTGTTCTCGGGCTGTACGAGGTGAAAATGAATTGTTATCTTTCTCAAATACCTACTTACTATTACAATTCAATTTAATTACAAAACATGTCATAAAATTCATATAAAATACAAATACAAATAATGATGCTGAGCCTACCCCAGCACATCGTCAAAAACCCCTCCCCTTAGCGCATCCCTCCCAAATGTCCCCATGATGCCCGCAGCATTCCCTCGCTGAATGGCCAGCGATATTTGCTGGGCAAGGAAATATCCGGCCCGGGGATCACAACGTCTCTCCCGCATCCGTCTTCCCACCTCTTTTATAAACTTTATTACTTTATTAATACTTACTATTATACAATTAATATGATTGAGTGATGGCTAATACGATGCCGGTTAAAAAAAGTATCGCCCAATTATACCTGTCGGTGTCGTAAAATGCGTCATCCAGGGAATGGACAGCAGCAGTGAGTATGGTCATACCCTCCTATATGAGGAGGCCTATTTCCATCAGTGGACTAGTATAGTTATGACCACCACATCGTGCGTTTGGGTTTGGAGAACCTGAACAATCTGAACCTGCTGTGGCTGGACCTCTCGTACAACAACATATCGAGCTTCGAGTTCGGGGCCTCGACCGGCCTGTGGACCCTTTTCCATCTCCATCATCGAGTACTTGAACCTGAACGAAAATAATCTCCGTCCATGAAATTGTTCTCGGGCTGCACGAGGTAAGTAAATGGCAAAATCAATTGAGATTCTTCGTAAATACCTACCTACTATTGTACAATTAATAAAATTGAAATATAAATACGATGCCGTGAGATTCCGGCTGATAGCATCACTCGAGCTTAAGTTCGAAGCCACGACCGGCCTGTGAATAAAAAATCGTGCGCTGTGCTTGCCAATCCGCCTGCCAAGCGTGGTGGTGAGTATAGCAACACCCCCCGATAAAGACAAGCGTATGTCCAGCAGTTAACTGTTATGGCTGTTATGGTAATACGATTAAACCATGTAATATAATATGTCCTATAAATCGGTCCCTATGATTAATCACCCCACGTAACGTGATACGATAGGCCGTGCCGTGATGCAAAACGGGTTTTTTCAATTCAAAATTTTTCCACTTGGAGACGACACCTGACTGTGGTTATTTTATATATGATTTTTGATAATATTTGCTAGATTTTCAACGTTCGAAAAACACGATTCGATTAAATTTTCTCGATAGATTTTTTTTCCAAAGATGACTCCATTTTTTTAGATTTTTTAACTTTATGTCGAAACGGTGCCGAGCTAATCAATGATTTTTCGTAAGCATAAGCACATTATACTTATCTAGTTCGTCAACGTTTGTTTTTTTATTTAAACCTTTTATTGCTGAAAAATCAATAATTTTAGATTTTCAACAATGCCTTGGTTTCAACCATTTTGCGGACGGGTCGCTCTGTCCCTCTCTAACGCGTACGCGCGAATTGCAAACAGGCCACACCCAGCTGCGCTCTCATTCCACCGTGGCCACTGCCAGAGAGAGGTCATGTCGCACGCTACGCCGAAACTGACAGCTTTTGTCGTAATTTCAGTTATTTGTTTATTTGAAGATTGTGTAAATTTTTAGGCTTCTAAATATTTTGTAGTCAACTCTGAATAAGATACGTTACTAGAATAAGTGTATCTAGTTTTTTTACGCCAGTTTACGGTCTTGTGCCTCCCTCATCCAGTGTCCCCATAACGTAAATTTGAAAAATGGGCAACAAATAAAAAACAATCATATCGAGGAAGCGCAAAAAAGATTCTTTCAACGCGAAAATAGCAGAATGCAAAAAAATAAGGAAATAAGTAGGTAGGTACATTTAGCATTACGTAAACGTTTTTTTGCCCATATTTATCAAGTACTATCTATTTATGTGAAAAAGGAAATTATATTTATGTTAGTCTTATGTTAGTGAAGAAGAGTAGTTAGCTTTTTTTACTAATAATGCGTACACGTTATGTAGACACCTCATTGGTAGAGAGAAGTGTTGACGCATGGAATCTCCTCTAATCAATCGCATTACTTTGAAAGAGTTTGCCGATACCTACTCTAAATTTTGATACCTCTCTTGGATGTGACTTTGGCTTAGTGGCTAGAGTGAGTGAATTCTTTTGCATACTAATAAACTTTGGGTACTCGGATCAAATCCCGGAGATATAGATTTTTTGTATTTATTTTGTTGGATATTTTTAGGTTTTCTCTTTTTACACTCTTACTTTAATCATAAATTTCTTAATACACTTATTACTTATTCTTTCATGTTTTTTTTAAACTTGATGAAAGATTATTGGATTATTATTTATTGCTTATTATCAATGAAAACCATCATAATTACATGAACATATTCACAAAATCATTTAAATAATTTTTATATTTACGATTAGATTAGATATTTACAGATTTTTAAATTGCGAAAATATCTGCCACAGACGTCACGGAGACTCTGGCACAGAGTACATAGAGTCGCCAATACATCATTTAAATTTAATGACCAAACAATGTACGTACTACGTACCTACCAACAACTTTTTTTTTACTTGATATTATTAGTAATAGCTTACACAGATAGTCAATTTTTAAATATATTTATAGGTACTAAAATTTATATACAATGAAATTTGACTAGTGACCGACATCTCAGGACGGGCTGGTGATAAGGTTCAACTTTCCCTAAGGAACAAAGGTCGAAATATGAAAAAAAATTGGTCTAGTAACTCAAAATATCAGCTGATTGGCAACTTTGTTTGTATGGGAGGTACATTTTTTTTCATATTTCGACCCATGTTCGTTGGACAAAGTTGATTCTCATACCAGCCCGATCTGAGATTTCGCTATCAGCCACTAGTAAAATTTCACCTAATATTATGGGCATTGAATTCTAACACTACTTCCAGTACCTACATACTTACATTTTTTTTAAGAATATTGGGAACCCGACCTTCAGTTGAGAAATGTCAATTATTACAAAAAGGGACAATGATAATGACATAAGTGTGAATATACAGCAGTGCAGATGCCAAAAGTCGCATGTTCAAATGTCTATCTGGGGGCATGGCAGTTCCCCCGCCAAGTCGAGCGCAAAGCAAACACTACAACAATTTCGCCGCATTTTCAAGCTCCTATCTCGTCGTAAGCTATAATCACATACTTTAAAGCCACAATTTCAAGTCCGTAGGTCATTTAGTTCCGAAGTAAAGCAAAGGCAAAGTTTCACATTTTAGACAAACACTCACTCACTCAAGATCATCAAAATAGAACTAGTGCTTCCCATAAACTGAAATTTAGTACGGAGTTATATTTTAATGACCACATAAAGGAAAACTTTAAAAACTAGGATAATCGAAGGTTAGGCCAGGCACACCACTAGGAGCCCAGCTACACAATAGGAGATACAGATATGACTTCAAAGCAAAAGTTGTTCAGCTTGATGGAATTCTTCTATAAAAATAAGTGAAATCCCACCAAAAACATTCTGTAAAAAAGTAGCCAAGTCTCGATGGAGCTGCTTGTTTATCTCTAAAAAGTAATCAAATCTAGGCAAAGTCATGCCAAGTCTAAGGTTCCTTGATACTATATCTTTAATGTTATAGTAGTTTTTATACGACTGGCCGTTGAACGATACGTTTACATACGATTTGTGGATACAATTTAACGGCCAGTCGTATACATTTAACTATATGAATAAAGAAATAGCATCAAGGAACCTTAGACTTGGCATGACTTTGCCTAGATTTGACTTTGGCTAATATCTCATCAAATATATTTTTATTATTAATAATAAATAAACTAGCCTGATGAGATAGGTACAGAGTAGACAGGAAAAATGGCGGGAAAAGCTGGAGAGTGTCGGCCTGAGAAACAACAGAACGGAGACTGAACAAAAGAAATGTTTTGTGATTTCGGCGGTCTCTCCGGCTATGCTCCGGTAGCGCTAAATGGCGTTACCTTACCAGTCTGCTCCGACTTCAGGTACCTCGGTTCACTTCTGCAAGGCGATGGTGAGACAGACCGGACTATCAAGCACAGAATAAATGCAGGATGGATGAAATGGCGACATGTCACGGGCACAGTGTGTGACCCACGAATGCCCCTCAAACTGTAGGGCAAGATTTACAATACGGTGGTCAGACCTGTCGTCATGTAGGTATGGATCTGAGTGTTGGCCTACAAAGGTGACGGATAAAAGACGATTACATGTATCTGAAATGAGAATGTTGAGATGGATGTGTGGTGTGACAAGAATGGATAAAATAAGGAATGAGTATATTAGAGGAAGTTTAAAAGTTGCACCTGTGACAGAAAAGTAGAGAGCTAGCCGTAAGGAGAGATGGAAATCATGTGACGAAAAAGGTAATGAATATGAATATGGATGGACGCAGAAGGAGAGGAAGGCCTAAAAAAGTTTGGATGGATTGTGTAAAAGATGATATGAATCAAAAAGATGTAAACGAAGATTTGACGGCTGATGAATGGAAGAGAAAGACATGTTGCGGCGACCCCAAATAAATTGGGATAAGGGCAGGCAGATGATGAGTAAAAACCCTAAAAAACCCTAAAAATGGCTATGCCAGTCGGTATCTTTTCAATAAGACTACTTTAAAATATATTTTTTTATAACTCGTACATTAATGCCTAGTCCTCTGATATGGTTGCGTAGACATCTGACATCATTGCGTAGGTCTCAGTCTCATTGATTTATGTCTAGTGACGTCACACATGCGAGCCCGGTCGAGCGTTGCTAGCCTATTTAAAAATATATATATAGGGTGCAATTTTATTAGTGGCGGATCCGTTAAGGGTGTGTTCTGTCAATGAAACTGAACAACTTTCCCCAAGGAATATAGGTCGAAATACGAAAAAAAATTTTGGTCGTCCCATACTAAGTGTGTTGGCCGGCCGGGTCAATTTGTATGGGAGGGCCAATTTCTTTTTTCATATTTCGACCTATGTTCCTTGGGGAAAGTTGTTCAGTTTTATTGACAGAAGACACCCTTAACGGATCCGCCACTAATATAATTACACCCTATATATAGGAACTAATAAACGTATGCAAGTAATTTACTTCAGTGAATATTAACTCATTTTAAAAACTATACGACAAAAACCTACACCTACTGAAATTTAGTGTAGGTTTTGAGTGTTGATCACTAGCGAAATATCTTCTTACAATAAAAAAAAATCTACTCCGTTCCATAACCCCATTCAGATAATTTTAAACGCAAGTTCTAGGTTTTTAGTACTGTTCACTAGCAAAATTTAATGTTACAAGTAAAAGAAAATATCGACTCCATTCCATCTCAATTCTCACTTTTTGTTACATGAATTCAGAGTTGCAAAGCTGTTTACTAGTACCTACTTATACCCGCACACCCGAAACGCACTCACCGAATTTTGGATTCTTTGTATGAAAATCTATGAAACCTCGAACATATTGCAGAACCGCACGCGCCGAATCGAACGGATTCCCCAGCCAGTGCTGATCATAGACTATAATGATGATGACTATGACGTTGTCGATGCACAAAATTATATACAAGTTTAACTTGAAATTATAACTTTCCGCATGTAATAGTTAAGAGTAAACACTGTAAACGGGGTTTGGTTGATATTTTGGATCCATTTCATGAAAAATCTAATCCTATTATAAGGAAATAAAACGAAAAGTACACATACATGGCAAAATTATCCATTAAACTGGGAGGAAAGTACTTTCTTGGCAACACCGATTCGATTCGATGCAGCTGTGCTTGCTGCTAAGTGTGCTAAGCCATCCGCATTATTCGGCGCGTACGGTGAGTGCGTTGCCTTGCGGGTGTTCGGGTATATTTACTTTCACCTGTTTTAGAAGTGTATTTGTTCAAAGCTTTTCCCCTAGGTGGCATTGCACTACTTTGTTTCACAATTGATCAACAGATGGCTAATTATTGTGAATTTACTTGGAAAGAAAAGTTTTGACATCTTGACCCCCGCAAAGGGAGCACCCCCTGGGGGCGTGGCTAAAACGGTGCTGGTGGCTTCGATGCAGCACCTTAATTAGTTATTATGCAGAATGGGAATGAGCAGCTTTTAGTGTTACCTGTTTAATATTCAATTATTTTAACCAGTATAGCTAGCATGCACACTATAAAGATACTTATCTCGCGCGCGAGAAGACAAACAAACAAAAATGTGTCAAATCGTATGGAATCCTATGTAGAATTTATCAAAACAAGCGAAGACTTTTCACAAACGGGGTGTAGAGAAAATCTATGTCGGGGGTCGAATGCCAACTAAACAAAGTTTTCTTACCAAATAAGATACTTTTGATAGGAGATTTTAACATGAGCTCTATGGATTGGCAACCGATACAGGATAACTTTGGTACCTTTTTACCTACGCCACTGCACGCTAATCACCACGAATTAGTCGACCTAATGAACCTCTGCAACCTAACACAATTCAACGGGATAAAAAATAAACAGTCACGCTTACTGGACTTGGTCCTCTCTAACGATAGTGTTACGGTTATAAGAGATACTGAACCTTTAGTCATGGAAGATGGTTACCATCCTGCGCTTTATGTTGTAACTACCTATTATCATGACCAGCTCTTGGGTTCGGAGCCTCGGCTGTCTTACTCATACATGAAAGGTGATTATGATTCCATTTGCGCCGAACTAGACTCGACCGATTGGAATATTTTGTTTTCATCATGTACCATTGATGAAGCAGTTGAACTTTTTAACAAAAAACTCTTAGATCTCCGCGATAAGTACGTACCCAATAAATTAGTAAGATCAGATAAGTTCCCTCGCTGGTACTCTCCGGCTCTCAAAAAGGTACTAAAGGAAAAATTTAAATTCCTTAACAAATTTAGAACCTACGGTAATGTAGCTGACGAACATAGTTTTGATCTGTTAAGAGAGCGTGCCAAGCGTCTGGAGGATCAATGTTTTAATAAATACATAAAATATGTTGAATGCTCAATAAGACTCAATCCTAAAAACTTCTGGTCATATGTTAAAGATCGGAAGCAGTGTACCAACTTTCCAAATTCCATGACTTATGGAAATATAAATGCAGATACTGGCGTAGGGATATGTAATATTTTCTCGCAGTACTTCAATTCGACATATCAGGAACCTACCTTGACATCCACAGACACTGAGGTCATCGCACATTACACTTCACTTGCCTCGTCAGCCGTGGCTGACATGCACAGCTTGGAAATTACTGACTCAATCGTCTTACGCCAACTGAGGGGCCTGGACTGTAATAAGTCTGCAGGTCCTGACAACATCCATCCTCTGTTTATTGTTCAATGTGCTGAATCCATTTATAAACCCGTTTCCCTCCTTTTTAACAAATCAATAACCGAGGGTACAATGCCCTCTGTTTGGAAGTCGGCTATTGTAACACCGATTCATAAGAAAGGGTCAAAGCGTAAGACTGAAAATTATCGTCCTATCTCAAAATTGTGTATTCTGGCCAAGGTATTTGAAAAAATTGTACACTCACAATTATACCCAGTTCTAAAAAACTCAATAAGCTCTCAACAGCACGGGTTTATTCAGGGCCGTTCTACAGTTACTAACTTGATTCTTTTTACCGATATTGTTACCACCAATATGGAGGGAGGGGGGCAGGTTGATACAATATACACCGATTACTCCAAGGCCTTCGACAGAATTGACCATAACTTACTTCTAGCAAAGCTGCAAGCAGCTGGAATACGTGGTAACTTATTTCGTTGGTTCTCCTCCTATGTAGAGAACAGGTCTCAGCGAGTTGCTCTTAACGGTTTCTGTTCAGCTTCAGTCAAAATTCCATCCGGAGTCCCGCAAGGTTCAATTCTTGCACCATTGTTATTCACGATTTTTATCAACGATATTTTGGACTGTTTTAAATCATCTAAGTGTCTCTTATTTGCTGACGATATGAAAATATTTAAATCAGTATACAATGTAAATGATGCTTTATTACTTCAGCAGGACTTGAATAGACTTGAAGCCTATTGTCGTACATGCAAGCTTGACCTAAATATAAACAAATGTAATATTATTACTTACACGAGGAAAAATAAACCTATTCTATTCAATTATACTTTAAACGGTCAAGTTCTAACTAGGTCATCACTTGTACGTGATCTTGGTGTACAGCTCGACTCTAAACTTCTCTACGATAAACACATAGAATCCATAACTAGCAAAGCTCTAAGAACTCTTGGCTTCATATTCAGAATTTCAAAACCTTTTCAACATCCTAAATCACTAAAAATTCTTTATTGTTCACTAGTCAGAAGTCAATTAGAATACGCCTCGCAAGTTTGGAATCCTGGCTACGATGTATACATAGACAAGATTGAAAGGATTCAACGGAAATTCCTACGCCGTCTAAATTATAAATTCAGAATCCCATATGACTCTTATCTAGATAGCTGTAAGCATCATCACATACTTCCACTTAAAAACCGAAGGAGCGCCGCTGATGTTCTCTTTCTATCCAGTATTGCCTTGGGTAAGACTGATGTCCCTGATCTCCTGTCTGGTATTAAACTATGTGCTCAAGGCAGAAACTCGCGATATCCTAATCTACGATTGTGTCTGCCTCGAGCGCGTACTAATTATAAACAAAACTCCTACTTCTGCCGAGTAGGTAAGAATTTTAATAATTATTTCTCAAAACATATAGACCTATTTAACACATCTCCCAGGACAATTAAACTTTAATTCATTCCACATTTTTTGGCGATATAATGTGAGATTAATAATTAATGCGAAAATAGTATGTAATTTGTTTAATGTAAAAGTAGGTACTTTACTCCATTAAACACGATACTTTAAATCCAATAGGCAAATAAACTAAACTCGACTGACTGGTCTGTGGCTTGTGGTACTTATTTATCTTAGTTCTTACTTTCTTTGTGCTTAGTGTATTATTTGAAAAACTAAGTAATTTGCTATCATTTAAGTTTTCAATATTTTCTGCAAATGCAAAGCAGTTAAATGTTAATCACAGTTCGAGCTACTTTTCTTTTATAGGCGGAACCTTATTAATGGCTTAGTACCGTACTATATATTCTTATGTACCCATTTTTTGTTAATATAGCTGTAAGATTCCAGAAAATAAATAAAATAAAATGAAATAAAATGAAATGAAATGAAATGAAATGAAATGAAATGAAATGAAATGAAATGAAATGAAATGAAATGAAATGAAATGAAATGAAATGAAATGAAATGAAATGAAATGAAATGAAATGAAATGAAATGAAATGAAATGAAATGAAATGAAATGAAATGAAATGAAATGAAATGAAATGAAATGAAATGAAATGAAATGAAATGAAATGAAATGAAATGAAATGAAATGAAATGAAATGAAATGAAATGAAATGAAATGAAATGAAATGAAATGAAATGAAATGAAATGAAATGAAATGAAATGAAATGAAATGAAATGAAATGAAATGAAATGAAATGAAATGAAATGAAATAATTTCTTGATTGGGAAATTCACATTGGCAGTTGTATTTAAAATTCGCATTCATAAACATAAATCGCAATCAAAATGCAATGTTCAATATTCATGCTAAAATTCTAGAATTGAGCTCCTCTCGCGACGACGACGTGAAGCTTTCGCACTCGTAGAATATTCACAATAAGCTTTCCCATCTTAGCACTTATTGCCACCTCGCGTGTGTACCGGTGTACATCAGCGTGTGGTGGCGACTTAGAATAGCATCACCCCACATCTTTCTCGTGTCGTAAGAACCGATTAAGGGATTTAAGAGTTGACGTGTAGGTACTTATTGCAATTTTAGACGACAGGCTGATAACCTATCACTATGGTGATACACAGTCTTCTGAATGACTGTTGAACTTTTGTCAGACGTGATGAAAATTTACCGTTTTACAGCCGTTTATGCTCTACTTACCCCGCAAGGAATATAGGCGTGATATTCGGTGATACCTTTATGCATTTATGTATACCGGTATACTATCCTAGGTACTTTGGCAATACAGTATTGGTCCCGTTTCGAATATGTGCTTCGTTATTCATTAAACAGATTTCTCACTCAGCTTTCATACTTATTTTTATTTGTATTTGTTTGTTTTACTTGCTTTGTTTTGTATAACTCAAAGCAAATCAACATACACACACTATTCTCTTTATTCTCTTTTCACTGTTAAAATCAGTGAGAATTTTGCAGAACTCAATCAGTGAGGATTTTCCAGCACAATTCTACTTTTAGAAAAACCTTCCGTTGACACCTTTATAATTTGCGCTGACTCTAAGCTAGCTCAGCTTTTTACCCAGTTTGAAATAGAGGACAGAACAAAGTATACCTACTTTTAACACAATTTTGCTTCGAGGGGCACGTTAAGCCGTTGGTCCTGGTTTCTGTCTATGAATACTTAGACGGCGGTCGTTACACAACCATGTCAGAGGCCAGTTACTTGTAGTATGCGGTTGAATAACTCTGACACCATATGGGACCATGGGTCATCGGGTTATTTGACGACTCGGTGTACCACACGAAGAAAAAGAATACGATTGTGCTTTCAGAAAAATATGCCGCTGACATTTTTATAAGTCGCACTGACTCTCCTCAGGCTTCAAGAGCTCCTCGTCCGCAACAACCGTCTGAGCGTCCTTCTCGAGCTGGCGGTCTACATGCGCCAGATGCGCCGGCTGATAGTCCTGGACCTGCGAGCCAACCCTGTGTGCACCAAACCGGGGTACAGGGAAGTCTGCGTCAATACTTTCCCTATCCTGCTGAACTTGGACGATGAAGAACTGGATCCGGTCGAGCAGGTGAATTTTGGTCTCAGCAAATAGGTTACATGCGTCGGATGCGGTGGCTGATAGTCCTGGATCTACGAGCTAACCCCGTCTGCACCAAAGCGGGGTACAGAAAAGTTTTCTTCAACACATTGCCTATCCTGCTGAACTTTGACGAAGAAGAACTTGAAATTTTGGACTCAGAAAATTGATTACAATGCTTATAATAACAGGGATGAAATTCCCTGATTCTAATGGGCCTGGTTAATAGCAAAAGAATAATACTGCTAGTAAAAGTGTAATATTTCCATTTTACGAGAAAATTCAGTAAGCTTTTTGTTACTGGCACTGAACTCCATTGGGCAGTAGACGCAATGCAAGTCAACCCAACCATCGGTCAGCTGCATTTTACTTTGCGCGTTCTTGATCACTAGAATGTAGGAGGTTGCACAAAATCGATAGAGTTTACAGAAGGTTCACTCGGCCCTATTTCGGATTTTCGCGATTGGCATTTGTGTTGTGTTGTGTGGCATTTGTTATGTAGCCAGCGTTGCTACTGTCAAAAATCTCATAGTATAAAAACGTCAAAACAGCAAAATCTGACAAAGAATGAAGTATGATTCTGAGCCAATTTTAAATCCAATAAATATGACATTCGTGTTTACCTTGACTTCCCCTGATATTCCGGTTTTTTCCAATTTTCGCAGTAAGCGTCAAAATCGTCGCTATAGTCCGACAGGTTCGTGCGCGACCTTCCTGCGGGGTACAGACGGTGGGGGGGGGGGGGGGCGAGTAAGCACGTCATTTTAATATGACGTGCGACGCGGATGCGCGCGTTTCCCTTCCCCGCTACACCTCCCGCTACCCGCTGACATCTCCCCTCCCAACGTCTGTCACCCCTAGGGAGGGTCGCACACGAACTTGCCGGACTATAGTAGGTACTGAGTGAGCCATCTGGTAAATGCGCCAGCGCGCCGTTTTCATAATTTGTGGTTTGTGTATCTTCCAATTGATACTTACTGTAATTTTTCCAGAGAGATTTGAAAATGGACGTATATCCCGATGTGAACATGTTTGCGAGTCGCCGTCTCCTGCGACTGCTCTACATTGAGCAATTGAACCGAGCCCGGGTCTCCCCCTTTATCCCTCCCGCAGACACCACAGATGTGCCCATTGTCATTTTTGTGGGCTACGAAGCCGTGGGAAAAGGTTTGTAGTATTACACAATTTTACGCTTAGCGCTCTGCAAGGGATAAAGGCGTGATATGTGTGTATGAAGCTTGGAGGCAGTACACTAGCCTGAAAGAATAACGAGGAAACCGACATTCAGTCATGGTGATCGTGGCAAATGCTCCCTGATAAGGGAAGATCGTGTTGATGTGTCATGTTGATCTCGTACTACTTACTGATAATTAGATTGGGATTTTCCATTTATATAGCTTCGAGCACCGACGGGACCGACGAATCCACCAATGAATGAGACGGAAGATGCGCGTTAGTTACTCCATGTGCCAACTAAGTCTATTTCTGACAGAACCACCAGAACATAAATTATCAACACTATATCAACACTAACAGATAGCTGAACAAGTTATTTATTATATTTTCACCGCAATCATATACCTAAAACTACTTTACTTCTAAACCCAGGAACTCTTGCCCGTCGCCTAGCTGAAGAGTGCAGCTCTAACATAGAGCTGGCTGTCCAGCACACGACCTCCCGGTACCACTTCCAAAACTACTACATAGAAGTGACTCGGAGCAAGTTTGATGACATGCTGCTGGCTGGAGACCTCCTCACGTACACGGAGATGGATGGAGAATCATACGGACTTAGTAAGATTTCTTTAAATTCATAATCCCTGGTTCTATCTTATATTTTTGAAATACTTACCGAGTGTTGCGTTTTTCGAAACCATAAAAGATTAATCCCGTTTTTGCTTGTAAACGATTGACCGTGTTTTCTTGAAACCCTTTTCTTATTTAGTCTGTCTTGTTGTCAGCGACGCATTTCCTTATTATTGTACCTTTGTACCTACTGTATCATTTAATAGGTAGGGTACTTAATATGTCGGATTGTGCTTTGGCCGTTTCACAACAAATGATATAACAACGATGTCTAGATTTTAGGACAGCTTGTTTTTTTATGCATTAATATACCGGATTATTTGGTAGGCCGCGAGCAAGCCTTCGTGAGAGACGGGAAAGTGCGGCTCGCGTGCATGGACCTGACCTCGGCGCTGATGATGAAGATGCGAGGACTCCAGCCGTACCTGATCCTCACAAGATGCGCGGACAAGATAAAGATGATGCAGCGGCAGCTTGAACGAAAAGAGTTACGTTGATGGTTTTTATTGTGTGGCACTCTATATGGTAACTCAAGGATCGTTCTATTTTGGGCATAGCTGTGCCTTCGGAGTTAAATTTTAATTAAATGATAAACGACTACATTCCTATAAACATTCAAAAACGGCAAATTTTGTATAACAATATCAAGTTCCCTGGAACATTAAACATGTGTAAAAACATTTTGTTCATTAGTCTACACTTTTTATAAGTATGTACTTACCCCATCATTAATAGCATCGCCCCATATCTTTCCCGTGGGTATCGTAAGAAGCAACTAATGGATTTGAGAGTTGATGTGTATTGCCATTTTAGAAGACAGGCTGACAACCTGTTTCTATGGTGACACACAGTCTTCTGAATGACTCGCAAACTTTTGTCAGACGTGGTGTAAATGGACGTTTTTACAGCCTTTTACGCTCTGCCTACCCCGTAAGGAATATAGGCGTTATATACCTATGTACGTATGTATCTACGTATGAAGATACTTAAAAATGCGTGCGCGATACACATTGTGAGATCATTATGTAGATAATATTACGTCCAATGCACATAATTTTGAATACTTGCAGACGGCGCGATCAGCTGTTTCGAGGCAAGACATCAATCGATGTGCCGATTGAGAAGTCAACCTTGCAAGTGCTGGTGTCTGGCCGCATTCTCGTCACTGGCATACTCAATGAGATCCTTATGGTAGGTTCCACCATAGATATCATTGTATGTATTTTTTTAATACGATAGGCCCACACTTGTCTGGTATCTCACCTGTTGGTAAGTGATGTGATCTCAGACGATATCGGAGCATGCTTGCCAAGGTAGTGCCTGTTCACTTTTGCCTTGAAAAGGCTCAAGTTATAATTTTTAAATGACCCAAAGCTATCTTACACACTGTCACGCTTATAGGCTCCTTTCAAAAGAACTCTGCTGAAACCACGGCTAAAATAAAACACACACGTAGAACTGCCTGAAAAATATACTCTGAACGAACGGTAATCGCTTGGAACAAGAAAATATAATTCATTTCAGTCGTAAGTTGCCTTGCGGCGCCGGCTTCAACAAGCAGGGATTGCCATACCGTAACGATCTTCAACTTGATCATTTCATCACAAATTGGCACAGAGAGAATCTATCAGTTTAAAAATTCTTATGTGATTTCAGACTCTGCCGGAAGAGAAAGAGGCGAGTGAGTTCCTGGTGAACTCCTCGTGCTCCCTGATGATGGACAGCCAGGCTCGGCGCGCGGTGAACCAGTTCAGCAAGGAGTTCAACATGCTGCAGCTCATGACATCGGTACTTCACATTACTACCTAGTACGAAAGGTTGTGTCCTGATGATGGACAGCCAGGCTTTTTGATGATGGACAGTCAGGCTCAGCGCGCTGTCAACCAGTTCAGCAAGGAGTTCAACATGCTGCAGCTCATGACATCGGTACTTCACTTTACTACCTAGTACGAAACGTTGTTTCCTGATGATGGACAGCCAGGCTTTCTGATGATAAACAGCCAGGCTTTCTGATAATGGACAGCCAGGCTCGGCGCGCTGTGAATCAGTTCAGCAAGGAGTTCAACATGCTGCAGCTCATGACATCGGTACTTCACATTACTACCTAGTACGAAAGGTTGTGTCCTGATGATGGACAGCCAGGCTTTTTGATGATGGACAGTCAGGCTCAGCGCGCTGTCAACCAGTTCAGCAAGGAGTTCAACATGCTGCAGCTCATGACATCGGTACTTCACATTACTACCTAGTACGAAAAGTTGTTTCCTGATGAAGGACAGCCAGGCTTTCTGATGAAGGACAGCCAGGCTTTCTGATGATGGACAGCCAGGCTCAGCGCGCTGTCAACCAGTTCAGCAAGGAGTTCAACATGCTGCAGCTCATGACATCGGTACTTCACATTACTACCTAGTACGAAAGGTTGTGTCCTGATGATGGTCAGCCAGGCCCGGCGCGCAGTGAACCAGTTCAGCAAGGAGTTCAACATGCTGCAGCTCATGACATCGGTACTTCACATTACTACCTAGTACGAAAAGTTGTTTCCTGATGAAGGACAGCCAGGCTTTCTGATGAAGGACAGCCAGGCTTTCTGATGATGGACAGCCAGGCTCGGCGCGCGGTGAACCAGTTCAGCAAGGAGTTCAACATGCTGCAGCTCATGACATCGGTACTTCACATTACTACCTAGTACGAAAAGTTGTTTCCTGATGAAGGACAGCCAGGCTTTCTGATGAAGGACAGCCAGGCTTTCTGATGATGGACAGCCAGGCTCAGCGCGCTGTCAACCAGTTCAGCAAGGAGTTCAACATGCTGCAGCTCATGACATCGGTACTTCACATTACTACCTAGTACGAAAGGTTGTGTCCTGATGATGGTCAGCCAGGCCCGGCGCGCAGTGAACCAGTTCAGCAAGGAGTTCAACATGCTGCAGCTCATGACATCGGTACTTCACATTACTACCTAGTACGAAAAGTTGTTTCCTGATGAAGGACAGCCAGGCTTTCTGATGAAGGACAGCCAGGCTTTCTGATGATGGACAGCCAGGCTCGGCGCGCGGTGAACCAGTTCAGCAAGGAGTTCAACATGCTGCAGCTCATGACATCGGTACTTCACATTACTACCTAGTACGAAAGGTTGTTTCCTGATAATGGTCAGCCTGGCTTTCTGATGATAGACAGCCAGGCTTGCTGATGATGGACAGCCAGGCCCGGCGCGCCGTCAACCAGTTCAGCAAGGAGTTCAACATGCTGCAGCTCATGACATCGGTACTTCACATTACTACCTAGTACGAAAGGTTGTGTCCTGATAATGGTCAGCCTGGCTTTCTGATGATGGACAGCCAGGCTTTCTGATGATGGACAGCCAGGCTTTCTGATGATGGACAGCCAGGCTCGATGCGCCGTCAACCAGTTCAGCAAGGAGTTCAACATGCTGCAGCTCATGACATCGGTATTTCACATTACTACCTAGTACGAAAGGTTGTGTCCTGATAATGGTCAGCCTGGCTTTCTGATGATAGACAGCCAGGCTTTCTGATGATGGACAGCCAGGCTCGGCGCGCCGTCAACCAGTTCAGCAAGGAGTTCAACATGCTGCAGCTCATGACATCGGTACTTCACATTACTACCTAGTACGAAAGGTTGTTTCCTGATGATGGTCAGCCTGGCTTTCTGATGATAGACAGCCAGGCTCGGCGCGCCGTCAACCAGTTCAGCAAGGAGTTCAACATGCTGCAGCTCATGACATCGGTACTTCACATTACTACCTAGTACGAAAGGTTGTTTCCTGATGATGGACAGCCAGGCTTTCTGATGATGGACAGCCAGGCTCGGCGCGCGGTGAACCAGTTCAGCAAGGAGTTCAACATGCTGCAGCTCATGACATCGGTAGGTACTTCCTTAGAGTATAGGTACATAAGCAAGCTATAGAGTGCGCTTATGGCTCTGGAATCTATAGAACTTTTGCTTACACCTTCCGTAAGCGAGGTATCCAAGATGATAGCGGGTAGCGGGAGGTGTAGCAGGGAAGGGTCACGCGTGCATCCGCGCTGAATTAGAATGACGTGCTACCTCGCCCTCCACCGTCTGTACTCCGCGGGAAGGTCGCGCAAGTTGTCGTTACGTATACAAGTAAGTTTTCCCTGATGATGGACAGCCAGGCTCGGCGCGCGGTGAACCAGTTCAGCAAGGAGTTCAACATGCTGCAGCTCATGACATCGGTACTTCACATTACTCCCTAGTACGAAGTGTTATCTGATGATGGACAGTCAGGCTCGGCGCGCAGTGAACCAGTTCAGCAAGGAGTTCAACATGCTGCAGCTCATGACATCGGTACTTCACATTACTACCTAGTACGAAAGGTTGTTTTCTGATGATGGACAGCCAGGCTCGGCTCGCGTCAACCAGTTCAGTAAGGAGTTCAACATGCTGCAGCTCATGACATCGGTACTTCACATTACTACCTAGTACGAAAGGTTGTTTTCTGATGATGGACAGCCAGGCTCGGCTCGCGTCAACCAGTTCAGTAAGGAGTTCAACATGCTGCAGCTCATGACATCGGTACTTCACATTACCGCCTATAGTCCAACAAGTTCGTGCGCGACCTTCCTTGTAGGAGACGAAGATGTCAGCAGGTAGCGTAGGGTGTAGCGTGGAAGGGACAGGCGTGCATCCGAGCCGCGCGTCATATTAGAATGACGTGCTATCTCGCCCCCTCCCATCGTCTATACCCCGCGTGAAGGTCACGCTCGAAGTTGTTGAACTATAGTACAAATTTCTATCTGATGATGGACAGCCAGGAACCAGTTCAGCAAGGTGTTCAATCTGCTACAACTTATGACATCGGTACTATAAGTTATTTAGTACTTACAAAAAGATAATAAATATAAATAAATAAATAAAGACTTTCTAGAGTCTGGGGGAATAAGGTTGCTGATAACAGATACGACACTGGTATCAATCGTATCCTAACCACATATTTTTCAGTTAGGGTATTTTAATTAAACATTTTATTGTACATAAATACATAAAAGGATTCTGCGAACGTGGCAGAGAAATTAATTTAGATACTTGTGAGACAACCATTAAAATAGTAGAAGATACGTTCCCTACAAAAGGGCAAAAATTGTGACACATCACCTAGAGCTAACCAAATTTTTACCACAAATAAAGTAACCCTAGATGATCATTTTAAGATGTGGAGGGAAAAAAAATTCAGTCCGGGGGCGCGGGGGGAGGGCGTCAAAGGGGGCAACTAACGCATTTCTATGATAATTTTTTGACGGACTCATTTAAGTGAGTATAGCAAGTTTGGTGTCATTTTCAAGGTAAACAAACACGAAGAATTCATTTCTGATGCTTAAAAAGTATGATTCCATACACAAATATTATTTATTTAACAATTGAATGACCATCAATTTTCAAAACATATTTTCGACACGTTATATTTTATTAGAATCATTGGTCTGTATGAATACAAAAAATACTATAACAAAGCTTATTATATGTAGTTTACAAAAATGTACAATAATTGTATACTATTCATACAAATAGTATAGACAAAAAAATCAAGAGAATGTGTAGAAACTGATGCGCACGATACTCTGGGGTCAAGTTACTATTTTTAATGGCTCAATAAATGCGACAAGTACCTATGTAGTATCGTTTTTATAGAAAACAAATACAAGGAATTCATTTTTGATGCTTAAAACCTATGATTTCATACATAAAAATATATTTCAATACGATAATAATAACAATACGAGTACAATTACAAGCAATGTTGGGTATAGAAAAAACTTTAACTCGTCATATTTATTAAAAACTTTCATTCATATATTCATCTAGTTTACAATTACTTTGGGTAAATGTGCCGGTTTGCCGGCCACCATTAGCTGTCGGCCACTTCCCAGTTATTCGCTCCGGATATGAAAACGTTATGTAATTAATTAGAAAAGTCATCACCTTTCAAAAATTTTCGATGTATCCTATCACATTTAAATTTGTGAGTATTGTAACTGTTAAATTGATTCGTCAGTGTACTTTCAAAAATTAGGGAGTGAAGTTGTGTGCTAAATCAGGCAAAAAAACTTGGAGCATCAATTTTTTTCGAGGTAAGTCACAGCGTTGTTTGTGGTTTAGTGGAAATACCTAAATATTGTATCAGTATACTTTAGAGTTATATTTAATGTATATCCATGAAAATACCTGAAATATTCAATATTAGTAATTAAAATTAGATGGTCGGATAACTAGATGCAAATCTGGAGGAAATTTATTTCTCGGCCTACTGGTCGAGAGCTAGCTCATAACCACTCGACTTTCATCATTTGTTATATTATATTCCTTAAGACTTAATAACTTAAATATATTTGAAGGCGTTCTTAAACCTGTATTGAACTATATAGTTAGTTGCCGGCCGTGCGATTTCATACAAATATTTTGCACAAATTTCCGCTAAAAATATTCTGTAACGGACGGCCAACAAGTGGGTTTTGATATTCTAGTTCTCGGCCTAGGGTAAGCTGATATGGCCGATAAAGTAACTTGAATAAATCGAGTTTTCGGTCGGCAGCAATACAACGGCCGAAAGTTGATTTCCATTAATTTAGTTTTTGGCCCATGCCTCAAAAGACGGCCGAAAAAGTGACTTTTTTTTTATAAACAATCGGTAAGCATTTGTCCGCAATCTCAAGTGACAATGCAGACGATGATGGAACATGCTCACCCAGATAATGCCTATTCACTCTCGCCTTGAAAAGGCCCAGGTTATAACGTTCCGGAAACAGATCCGCAGGCAGGGAGTTCCACTCCTTAGCAGTTCGCATTAGAAATGTAGTAGCGCAGCGCTTTGTGCGAATTTGCGGGATGTCTACGATATAAGGGTGGAATCCCAACCGGCGTCTCGTGCACCGGAGATGGAATGGTGACGGAGGTATCAGGTCATGGAGAGACTGTACACACTCCCCGAAATGTATCCTGTAGAATACCGACAAGCAAGCTACTTTGCGACGGTGTTCGAGGCTCTGTAACTTTGCGTCAATAAGTGCCCTATCAGCGATGAGTTTCTTGGCGCGCTTCTCAATCGAGTCCAGGGCTGCCAGCTGGTATTTGGCAGACCCGTCCCACAGGTGACAGCAATACTCCGTGCAGGAACGGACTTGAGCTTGGTATAGTAAATTATATTTTCTATAATAAATTTTATTAGTTTTTAATAAAGTAATTTTCTAAAATTAATTCTCTAGTTGTGAGAAACCATAAATGGCTTCCTGTTTGTTACTCCTGTTACCTATTTAATTAATGTAAGCTGATCCTAAAATAAATAAATAAAAATTAATAAATAAATAAAATAAAAATTAAATTATATTTTCGGCCACAATAAAAACGATGTTTGTATGATAAAAACAATGCTGCTTATGTTAATAGAAACAAGTGTACCCAATTCCAAAAATGATGCTTCATGGGTTCGGTCTGCGCATTGATGTACAATTTTCATCACCTTTGTCATCCATTTGAATAAAAATATGTTAATTAAATACCTTTTTGTCTCTTTCAATAAAAAACTAACTCTAACGTCAAGAGAACAAGGGTTATTTTTCAATGAGTTGCAAGGTGGCCGAGAAGTAGTTGATATAACGGCCGAAAACTGAATGAAGTGGCCGAGAACCCCCTAAACAGCTATTTTCGGATATATTATTTATTTACTCTTTTTTCTTGCAGTTTATAATAAAATGCTAATTCATTGCAAAAACTATAACATCTGCTGAGCTCAAAATATTTTTTTGCATATTTCTCTACCCACCTTTTGATACAAATATATTATCTTAAAGTCAAAAGTTCGCAAGATTGGCCGACAACCGGCTAATTTACATATTCTTTAAAAAAAGTAAGGTAATCTATTTATTCTACTCTACCTTCGCTCAACCAGAATACATTAACAAACCTGTAAAAATTATCGCTCATGCAACGCATCGCTAGCTTGCTATGTCTGGAGTACCTAAGTAGATACAGCTTAAATTGTTTCACAATGCGTTTTTTTAATATTTAAAAAGTACACAACCATTAAAAGTATTTTTTTGTAAACTAGATGATTATATGAATGAAAGTTTTTAATAAATATGACGAGTTAAAGTTTTTTCTATACCCAACATTGCTTGTAATTGTATTGTTATTATCGTATTGAAATATATTTTTATGTATGGAATCATACGTTTTAAGCATCAAAAATGAATTCCTTGTATTTGCTTTCTATAAAAACGATACTACATAGGTACTTGTCGCATTTATTAAGCCATTAAAAATAGTAACTTGACCCCAGAGCATCGTGCGCATCAGTTTCTACACATGCTCTTGATTTTTTTGTCTATACTTTTTGTATGAATAGTATACAATTATTGTATATTTTTGTAAACTACATATAATAAGCTTTGTTATAGTATTTTTTGTGTTCATACAGACCAATGATTTTAATAAAATATAGAGTGTTGAAAATAATTTTTGAAAATTGATGGTCATTCAATTGTTAAATAAATAATACTTTAGTATGGAATCATACTTTTTAAGCCTCAGAAATGAATTTTTTGTGTTTCTTTTATATGAAAATGACACCAAACTTGCTATTCTCACTTAAATGAGCCCGTTAAAAAAATATCATAGAAATGCGCTAGTTATCCCCTTTGACGCCCTCCCCCCGCGCCCCCTGGCTGAATTTTTCTTCCCTCCACATCTTAAAATGATCATCTAGGGCCACTCTATTCGTGGTAAAAATTTGGCTAGCTCTAGGTGATGTGTCACAATTCCCGTAAAAATATCTTCCACTAAAATCATGTAAATCAAGTAGGTAGGTCAGTTACGTATCTACTACGGCGTAGCCAGAACAAAGTTCTACGAACGTAGATCACAAAAACTGTGTAGCACCAGCTACGCGGCGCGCGATGCAGTCACAGAGTAATAGCTCTTTTTGAAGAATCTGATCCGCAAGATGGCCGTACATAAACTGCCGGATTAGCTGCCCATATTTACAATTATTCCTACTTAGTCCATGGCAGCTTACAACGCCATTTTCTGGATTAGTTTCTCCAAGAAACGCCCATTGTTGAGTTACAGAGCCAAACTTCCTTGGAGAACGCGTGCCAGAAGTACAGAGAGATGAGTCTCACTTCACTGTACAAGGACTCTCAGCAGGGCACCGATGAGTACACCGACACCGAGCGCAGCTTTCAGGAGTCTAAAAGGTAAAAGTTAAAACTATAATACCTTTAATATCATTTTGGAAGATTCTATTTCTCTTTTGCAATATCTACTGAGAAGTCGGTACATTTATTTTTATAATTCTGAATTAAATTGCATCTTGATGTGAACGTTGATTTGAACGAATTTTTTTTTTCACAGGTCCAACGTTAATCATCAAAAATCTGGTGAGTTCATTTTGCATATGTCTGTTTAAAATGTACTTAGTTATGCTAGAAGTATGACAATAAATAGAAGGCGAAGAAAATCCTACCTATTTACCTACGTTCTTACTAAGAATGATGTAACCCCTAGCTATAGTTTGTTATTGCCAGGTGACACACAGATCAGCCTATAGCAATTCACTCTGGACGTAGGCATCCCCCAGGATACACCAAATGGCACGATCTAATGTTTTTCCCCAACAGTCGCTTCCAGCCAATGCATCAGTCCATATGGCGGAAGGGCGTCTAACACTGTCGTATCAAAAATACCAGCTTACCCCTTACTAATCCAACCCGCTTTACCATGCCTGTAGCAAGCTTCTCTTACAGTTGGAAACAGTGCGAAGTCGTCCAAATCGGTAACGTTCACGTCTCAAGACAGCGAGCCCAGCACTCGGATGTCAGCCAACGCCAGGGAAAGGGACGTAAATCAGGGAATCACGAGCAAGCTCACGGGACTACTCATCGAAGAAGACACCAAGAAATCTCCAGAAGCTGCATCAGCAGGTTTGAGTTAAAAATACGGTCATTGGTGATCCTTTGTATGGTTCATATGACTATCAGTTGGACCAGTTGGAGTTGAATATTCTTTCTTTGTGCATAATTTGTTAGTTTTTTTTTACATAATTTCTGTTCATAATTTCATAATTTGTTTGTTTGTTGTAGTATAATATTCTTTCTTTGTACCAACTTTCTGTTTACGTAGCCTGTTCAGCGTTTCACTGCAGCCCTCCTTTGCGCCACTCGTCTCGATAAGGAGAAAGGCTTGTAACTTAGACTAGAAGCTTTTTCAGATTTAGAAGTCTTTTATTGCGACGGTGGTCACGGCGACGCCGACCACCTTGTTTGTTTCTTTGTCTCGAAATATTATATTTTTCAGCGCGTCACCCGCTCCTGACCTCGATAAGCGGCAAGATCAAAACCCTGGGAGCGCACCAGCCGCCCGGGCACGCGGCCTCCTTCACTTCGTTCGACGATGGCGACCTCTGGCTGTCGTTCCTCTTCAACACCGGCTTGCTGCAGGCCAGCAACACTGACTTCGAGCCTTGTAAGTGCTTTAAAGAATAACCCTAGACTAGTAGATGATGCTTCACCCGAATCTAATCTCGATAAGCTGCAAGATCAAGACCCAGCAACACTGACATCCAGCCGTGTAAGTCCTCTTTCTCGGGGCGGGAGGCCTACGATGCTCGCAGATTATCATCAGCACCACTTGTTGGCACCATTGCAGCCACTTCTTCAGGCTTGTAAGTGCTATTGTTTGATTCCGAAGCTGATCTTAGCGCAGTGGAAGCAAATTAAAGTTATCTTAAAATCTAAAACTAAATGGTCGATCAGCCTCGGAACAACATTTGACTACGATTCGTAGTGCTCTTTACTATAGCTAAATAAAATAAATTTAATGAGAGAATTTTGTTCCGGAAAGTTTCCGGCCGAGAAATTCTTGTGTCCAAAATCTACTTAAACAGGGCCCAGCAACAATTGCTTACCGAGCGAACGATGACGCCGTCGTTTCCTTGTAAGTCTAGTTTTTGACAGGAAAAATAGGTATCAGGTTTTGGAAGACATTTGGATTGGGATAGATAGATACTAGACTTACTGTACCCGGGCACCAGCTCGCGTGGTACTCCGTCCAACAAGTTTCACAAGCACTTGAGTACTATTGTTCATAGTTCGACATCAAATAATGTTTAACACACAGTAACAAAGATTTCTCCCGCACACCACTGCTCGCGACAGCAACACGTTTTACTGTACAATACGCGAACCAAAGGACACTGGACGCGCGGGTGACTAAAAGTAAGGTTATTTTTTCCGACGGCCGCGTGGTTATCGAACCGACTGACAATCAAAGCGCCGGAACCAAATACACTTGGTTCTCTTCCCCACCGAACAGGGAAAACCACACGAGAACACCGAAAGCACACTAAATTACACCATTTATAATTACAATTCGCATCAACCAAGCGAGCGACGGCAGAGGACGTGAATGACAGGACAGTGTTGCCAGCACCGCGCGCCCATTTTATACGAAAACTAAACATTCACCCGCCCCGGACCGACCCATCGGTCCGCTCTATGCATGGCAGGCGTGATAATGTAGCTACTGCTCGCTTAAGGACTGAATCCCCCACCTGAACTTCTGCAACTCGAGGAGTGCCATCACTACCCGGAAACAGGTTGAGAATGCGCCCCCGGCGCCAACGCAGTGGCGGTAGGTTGACATCCTTAACCAGAACGAGATCCCCAATGCAGGGGTTCAGTCCTGTCCGTCCACTTAAGGCGTTGCTGCAGAATGTGCAAGTACTCAAGCGACCAACGCTTCCAAAAGTTTTGAGTCATTTGCTGCAACAACTGATAACGCGACAAACGATTGCTATTCACCTCCGTATAGGGATATTCCGGCAAGGCGTTAAGTGGGCGGCCAATTAAGAAATGCCCTGGCGTCAGGGCCTCTAAATCATTTGGGTCTGAGCTGAGCGGACACAAAGGACGCGAATTGAGTACAGCCTCAATTTTACAAAACACGGTCGCCAGCTCCTCGAAAGTCAAAATTGTTAACCCTACAACGCGCAACAAATGCGTCTTAGCGGACTTTACAACCGCTTCAAAAATACCACCCCAGTGAGGGCACGCTGGTGGATCGAACACCCAAGTAATGCCCTGACGGGAGAGGCCCGTGCTGATGGCTTCTTCGTTCTCCCTTAAGAACGTTACAATTTCCTTCATACACCGATCAGCACCCTTAAAGTTGGTACCACAATCCGACCTGATCAGCGCTGGTCGCCCTCGTCGCGACGTAAATCTCTCCAGCGCTGCCAAAAGGCCTCCGTAGAAAGGTCGGCCACGAGCTCCAAGTGGACGGCCTTGGTGGCTAGGCACACGAACACGCACAAGTACGCCTTGATAGACTTTGCGTTCCGCAGGCGTGATGCCTTCACCATGAAAGGGCCTGCGAAATCCGTTCCCACACCTGCAAACGTCCAGGCCTCCGTCACCCGGTCCGGTGGGAGATCTCCCATCTGTGGCTGCATTGTGGCTGCCTTCAAGCGGTAACAAGGCAAGCACCTAAACACAACGCTACGTACCGTTCGTCGTCCCGATAAGATCCAGAACTCGCGCTGTAGGATGGCCAATAGCGCATTACAGCCCGCGTGCGAGTTTTTCTCATGACGATCCCTGACTAAGAGCTCAACTAAGGGTCCCCTTTTGGAAGTAACAGTGGATGCCGAGCCGAAAAGGGCAGGCTAGCGTTCCGAAGTCTGCCTCCAACCCTGAGCATACCTTGCTCATCCAGGAATGGGTTGAGGCGCACAATTCCTCCCTTCAGCTTTCCACGTCCATCCCTGAGCAGCCTGACCTCCTCTTCAAAATGTTCCGCCTGGACGACTCTAACCAATGAGCATAGAGCCGCATTCCGCTCCGCAGGCGAGAGGACAGGTGTAAAGTTCCGTTCTGCTTGAGGCTTCCTGCAGTTGTTCACGAACCGCTTGATCCAACCTGTCACCCCAAGAAGTTTGTCGAGGGAGCTATACCGTTCCAGCAAGAAAGCTGGGTTAGGCTTCGGTACGAGTTGCCCCACGTTCACTCGCAAACCTCGATCAGGTGGCCCAAGCGGCGCCCTGCACTCGTTGAATGGCCATTCCTGCGGCGACTCAGTCAGCCATTGAGGTCCCCACCACAGTGGGTGACTCACCAAATCAGGTGCCCTGCACCCGCGCGAAGCGCAGTCCGCTGGGTTCCATTCTCCCGGTACGTGCCTCCACACTAACGGAGTTTCCGACCCCGTAATCTGTGACACCCGATTTGCCACGAAAACCTCAAGTGTATGTACCGACGTCTGCAACCAGCACAGAACTATCCGACTGTCAGTCCACGCGTACACCGTTTCATCCAAGTTGATGGTACCACGCAGATTGCAGGTTACATGATTTAGCAAGCGCGCTAGAAGAGCTGCCCTGCCAATTCCAATTTGGGGATGGTCCATCTAGTTCTGACTGGTGCCACCTTACTTTTGGCCATAACCAGACGCACGTGCACAGTTCCCGTTGAACTTGCTGTCCGAAGGTATACAGCTGCCGCGTACCCTCGCTCCGAGGCGTCACAAAACCCATGTAGGGTAGCCTTACATCCCACCGATGGGACTAACTTGCGGGGTATCGCGATGTGCACGATCCCTGGTAGGGTGGTCACAAACTTGAGCCAATCCTTCAACAACTCTCCGGAGAGTTGGTCGTCCCATCCTAAGTTGGCTAGCCACAACCTTTGTAAAAGCACTTCGCCATGAACGTAACCGGGGCGATCCATCCGTTAGGATCGAACGTTCTAGCGATTGTCGACAGTACCGACCGCTTAGTCCAAGTTTTCTCCAAAAGGTCGGGCTCGATCTTGTACGTGAATACGTCATGCGTTGGCCTATATTGCACCCCGAGGATGCCCAACGTGTTTGGATTGTCCGGGTTCTCAAAGAGGTGCGGGTCCTGATGGAACTCGCCTGGCAAACCAGCCAGGAGCTCTGGGCAACTGGACAACCATTTCCGCAACTCGTAACCTCCTGAACCCATGATCGCGATCAGCTCGTCTCGTAGAATTAGCGCCTGGTCCACGCTATCAGCACCCGTGCAGATATCGTCCACGTAGACGTCGCGATCCAGTACTGCTGCGGCTCGAGGATATCTTACCCTTTCCTGTGCGGCCAACTCTCGCAGCGTACGTACTGCCAAATACGGACTTGGCTTAAGTCCATACGTCACCGTGTTAAGTTCGTATGTGACCATCGGCTCATCTGGGCTCTCACGCCACAAAATCAGCTGATACCGACGGTCATCCGGATGTATCATGGTTTGGCGAAACATCATTTTGACGTCTGCAACGAACGCTACCTGGTGTAACCGAAAGTCTGTGAGAATGTCCACAATGTCCCGGTTCAATTTAGGACCCGCGTGCAAACATTGGTTCACAGACACACCATTCGAGGTAGGAGCAGAACCGTCAAACACCACCCGTATTTTCGCCTCAGGTGACTTCAAGACAGCCAGGTGTGGAATGTAATAATGCTCGACACACCTCCAATCCAGGCTGGACACCGACATGTGGCCCAATTGAATATATTCCCGCATGAATTCTATATACTTCTGCCGAAGTGCTGGGTCTCGCCTCATCTTCCGCTCCATTCCGAGTAGTCTCCGTTCCGCGAGCTGTCGCGAACTACCTAAAGCGGGGCGGTTTGGGAGAAAAGGTAGCCTGGTCACGAATCTGCCTGACGGGCATCTCGCAGTGTTGTATTGATAGAACAACTCGCACTCGTCATCCTCTGGCTTCCGTCTGTCCGCCGTGGGCGGCTCTTCAGACTCCCAAAACCTCTGCAGCACTTCTGACAGCACACTACCATAGAGGACCGGATCCACTTCTGGTAGGTCCTGTGGTCTCCAAACTGGGCCGATAACAACATACCCCTGTGGTATCTACGGCCACCAAACCAGTTTCCTGGAGTACCTTCTTCCTACCGCACCATAATCTCCCGAGGACGTCTGACCCGAGAAGTACGTCCACCGTACCAGGAGTATCAAAATCAGGATCAGCTAACTCCAATCCTGTGGTTAACCCTCGTACCGTTGGTGGTAACCTAACCTGAGGAGTTTCCCAACCACTTCATCCAGCACCACGGCTGAGACTTGATAGCTGACCCTGTACATGTGCTACCTAATGCGAACTCAAAGTTCGTCTGACCCCGAATGTCAGGCACATTTAGGCCCCGATGCCTACAGCTTCATCCCCACTTGGCCGTACATTTAGGCCTAGCCTACTCACCAGCTTACTCGATACAATACATCCCTGAGCCCCTGTATCCAGTAGGGCTCTTACTTGAATGGTCCGGCCACCGTATCCCCATACCCAAATCTTTGCCGTTGGCAAAAGTACCGTGATTGGACGGGGAGCCGAAGCTGATGAGTAGGCGGCGATTACCTAGCGGGAATCTAAACGCGGTGAGGCCGCGTCCCGCGGGGTATCCTCACTACCCAAACCTGTGTATGGGTCCCACTCCTGCTGGTAGGGAGGTCTGCCCATAAAGGCCATGGCTGGAGTTCTATAGTACCCCGACGGCAAACGTCCGTACCGAGGTTGCGCCTGTAGCCGCGGGTACTCAGGCATAGGCGGGGGCATGCGTGGGTCTTGAGACCCAACCAGGTGGCTCAAGCCCGCAGAATACTGCATGTACCCTGGTGGCTGCCTAGTGCTCCCCTGACACCCGCCCGTTGAATCCCGTACCTGGGATGGGTGTCCTGGCCACGTTCCTGTGCCGCCCTCCCCAATCCGGCACCTGCTGCCGTGGTGGGGATCGTCCCCACGTCCTTGGGTAAGTGGGCTCCGTCTGTTGACGTCCCCTGCCTGTCCCTGTGACCGATGCGGAGGTGGGCTCCTCCTTGAGGGGGTGGGAGCGTTGCTCCCTCCCTTGGTGGGCAGGCTCCTTCGCTGATCCGATCCAGCGCTGCCCCGGCGCCTCCGGAGCGATTCATGCAAAGCAGCGGATGGTGTGCACCCTGGCAGTACCTACAGTTGGTGCTTGAAGGGCACTCGCACCTGATGCGGCCCCAGGCACCGAAAACACCAACGCCTCTGCTGTGCCACACCCCGTCTCCTCTGAACCCGCTGCGCAGCAAACTCCTGACACGCTGCCACCCCGTGGCCTGTCTCCTGCAGTAGGCACACCCTGATTCCAATGCGGTGTTGTACCGCCTGGGTTGCCCACTGTTGCCTCCTCGCGCCGGTGCACCCGGCCGTTCCGGGTGGCGAGGGGCAGAGGTCTCCTTGCGAGGGGCTTCACCAGCCTGGACGTCCACTCGCCTGCTTTCGGCCTCGAGGAACGACTTCAGATCCTCGTAGGTCGGGAGGTGGTCCGAGGACTTGCCCCATGGAGCTGCTCGAATCGAGCGACCATTTCGCTCGGCAGGCGGCGAAGCACTGTGTGGACCAAGATATAACCGTAGCCCGCCACTGGCAAACCCTGTCGCTCTAGTGCGCTGACCGCGACACTGACTGGGTGGAAGATTTTCTCGCGGAGGTCCGTACCTCGCGTTATGGTTGGTATTGACAGCCACTGGTCTAACAGCCTGTCTACAATCAGGCGCTTGTTCCGATACCGGTCGGTAAGGATCTTCCACGCCACCTCATAATTGCTATCCGAGACAGCCAAATGCGTCAGCAATTCATGAGGCTCTCCATGTAGCCTGGACATCAGCTGAGCCATCTTGTACGCCGGCGTTATGTCCGTCCGTGTGTGGACCACACTGCTATACAGGTCCTCAAACGCCGGCCAGTCGGCGTAATCGCCTGCAAAGACTGGAACCGTAACAGGCGGAAGAGGCACCTGTAATCCTTGTCCCACTTTACCACGGAATGGCTCTCCTTTCCGTCACGTCGCCTAGTTATGTTCGCAGCTGCCTGCTCAATGCCCTGTGCCAGCTCCAAGCACTGGCTTACATCGGCCTCGACCCGCTCCTGATCTTCAGGGTTAGGAGTCTCCTCAAGGAGAATGAGGCACTCTGTGAGTTGATCCGACACAAACCGAACCCGTTCATCTACCTGTTGTGCACTTTTCAAGAGCGCGTCCTCCCGGTCCTCGCGGCCGATCATTGCCGCTGTGGTAGTAAACCACCTTAATCCTGACCCTATAGCAGCCTTATACCTGGCGATCGAGGAGCCATGGTACCAACTTTTACACACTCGACTTAATAAAACGAAAACAATAAACAAATACCACAAAACAAATGTTAGTTGACTGGCCTAGACCTTACCGATAAGGTACCGTTCACTAGGCAAACAATACAGTCACAAAAACCGAAACAATATTTTCCAAAAATAATAAAATATGTGGGTAATATAAAAAACACGCTTAATACCAAATTACGGCCAACTATGTTGCAATAAAGCAACCACGCTCTGCTACCAAAAAATGTTTGATTCCGAAGCTGATCTTAGCGCAGTGGAAGCAAATTAAAGTTATCTTAAAATCTAAAACTAAATGGTCGATCAGCCTCGGAACAACATTTGACTACGATTCGTAGTGCTCTTTACTATAGCTAAATAAAATAAATTTAATGAGAGAATTTTGTTCCGGAAAGTTTCCGGCCGAGAAATTCTTGTGTCCAAAATCTACTTAAACAGGGCCCAGCAACAATTGCTTACCGAGCGAACGATGACGCCGTCGTTTCCTTGTAAGTCTAGTTTTGACAGGAAAAATAGGTATCAGGTTTTGGAAGACATTTGGATTGGGATAGATAGATACTAGACTTACTGTACCCGGGCACCAGCTCGCGTGGTACTCCGTCCAACAAGTTTCACAAGCACTTGAGTACTATTGTTCATAGTTCGACATCAAATAATGTTTAACACACAGTAACAAAGATTTCTCCCGCACACCACTGCTCGCGACAGCAACACGTTTTACTGTACAATACGCGAACCAAAGGACACTGGACGCGCGGGTGACTAAAAGTAAGGTTATTTTTTTTCCGACGGCCGCGTGGTTATCGAACCGACTGACAATCAAAGCGCCGGAACCAAATACACTTGGTTCTCTTCCCCACCGAACAGGGAAAACCACACGAGAACACCGAAAGCACACTAAATTACACCATTTATAATTACAATTCGCATCAACCAAGCGAGCGACGGCAGAGGACGTGAATGACAGGACAGTGTTGCCAGCACCGCGCGCCAATTTTATACGAAAACTAAACAGCTATAGTATCATAAAGGATAAACCCAAAGCAGTGGATGCTTTCGGGACATAACAACGACGCAGACTGCTTCTGACTAATATGCTTGATGAGGCTGATACAGAGTGATTGATAGAGCAAGCTCTTCCTTAAAACATGGTCACCCACGCGGAGAAAATATGTTGCAGACCGGAGTAGGTAGTTGGTATTCGCTCTTTTTCTTTTCAAGTGTGACACCGAGTCGACGAACGACGCAATGAATCGTGTTGTCAGACTGACCCCCTACTACTGTCGTTTATATGTTTAGGAGATGCAGCTGCTTGTGGAAAAATTTTGTTTGATCTTGTAACTAATTATTTTCCTTTTTCTTATCCAATAGCTGAGACGCTCCATCGTCACGACACCAGAATAGACGATCCGGATTATATTCTGAGGCAGTTGGCGGTGTACCGAACAGTAACTGGCTTAGTAAGTTTAGCAAATATTATTAAAACATAAATGTAGGATACCTACCAAGTTACTTCAAGAAAACACGATCAAATTACTACTTCAAGAAAACACGACAAAAGTTACTTCAAGAATTCCCTGTATCAACGTGCCTTGAACCGGACCCAAACACACAGTAATAAGCACGCAGAACACCTTATTCCGTAAACTTGTTGCCTACGTTTAAAATACTTATGATTAGGTATAAAAAAATATCTGTAGATAGGTATAGGTACTTAGAACTACAGGGCAGAGGCAGACCAATAGAGCTAGATTGCCAATGTTTTGTACAGTTTTCGTAGCATAACTATTTTATTTTATTTCAGATTCCAAGTGTTTCAAATACAACGAATATCAGAGATGACTACGAGGACATACATCGCGAACGCCCAGGCCTTTTCTTTGATACTGTAAGTTACTCTCAAATACTGAATACATTTATCATGTTAATGTGCCGTGTGAAGCCGGCTTAGAATAGCATGCGACTAAGGGGTAATTATCTTCAACTGCGCTCGCCAATCCGCCTTCCAAGCGTGGTGAGTAGACAAATAGGTATCAGCTCATTTCAGTACAGCAGGGAACACTGAGCCGACTGCGTCACATCGGTCGTCAAATTGCTCAAATTGACATTATATTTTGCAACTCGTAGCATTATGAGCCAAAAATGCCAGTTCTAAATTACGGCGGCAAAACTACGTTTTTTGTTCTAAATGCTAAAATTCTGCCCACAGCCTGTATAGTTAAATACTTGAATATTCAATTCAACATACATCATTTTATCTTTTGCGTTTCTGTAGCAGTATTTCATAGTTTTCATTTGATGATTTTGTTTTCTTGCAGATCACAATGGATGACCCGAACGCGGCTTTTAAAAAGGCAAAGAGAATAATAAAAGGAATAGTAGAATCCCAAAAACATTTAAAACCAATGTTCGATATAGACTTTGGCAAAATGGCGGATGATTGTCCTTTGATACAAAACACAGTACAAAATGTTGCGAAGTACATTGCTCAACAAAGATTTTTCTTTTAACTTGGTCTAGTTTAATTAAAATAATATGTATTTAAAAAAGGAAGTTATTTTATTCAGCAATACATACAATTAAGTAAATTAATTTGTATAATAATTATCATACAATACAAGTAGTGGACACAGGGCTATGGAAACTTAATGTTGGGACAGGAGGTATTTGCCACTAGTCTTAAATATTATCTTAACAATATTACTTTATGTATAAAACATTCGGAAACTTCATCATTTGAAAACCATGGTATCCAGCATGGCTCCTAAGTTCTGCACAATGTTGTTTGACATCAATACATCTACTTTCTCTTCCAAATGCCTCTTGGGGTCTTGCTTGCCAACATTCTTAATGGCTAACTGTTCTGGAGTCATTTTCTCTTCATCTTCTAATGCCTTGTTGTAGTTCTTGGCTAATTCCAACATCTCTGTGACTGTGGTACCATTGATAGCGCAGTGTTCTTTGTAGTCTGATAGGGTGAGACCGTCCATCCAGGACTTTTTGTGTAGGTTTAGCAGCATTTTCTGCTCAAGTTCATTCTTTCTGTAGTTTATGCTGATGGAGTAGTAGTGACGGTTTAGGCCGTGAATGAGAGCTTGTACTGAGGGTTTCTGTAGATGACCGAGATTGGAAGTGGTCTGCCTGGGTTCTTGTCCAAGAACCATCATGTTAGGGTTGATCAGTCGGAATGCATCTATGACTACTTTCCCCTTTACGGACTGGATAGGATCAACTACCACAGCTACTGCTCGCTCTGACAAAGCCTCAAATGACTGTTGGGTGTTTATATCGACTCCTGACAACCAGCAGCCAAAACCAGGATGTGAATGGTACCTGAAAATCAAAATATACAGTCTTGTGAAACATTTATGCAAGTCATTACATTCATCATTCAAAATTGCACATAATGGAATTCCACAATAGAAAATGCTTTTGTTTATGAAAATTATGATAAGCTCTTCTTACCAGCCGACCACCATTTCTGGTCTGCCAGTCTGCTTGAGCATGTCCAACATCTTGGCCTGGAACACAGGGTCAACGGCCTCTACTGACACTCCAGTACCAGTTTGTGGCATAGCAAATACATCGATCACGCGCACTGTGTAGTCGTCCACGAATTCACCTGGAAAGGAAATGACATACTTATTAGAAACTATCCTAAGTGGTTCTTGTTTTAATACAAAACCTGAACTATCTCATTATAATCACGACGGCAATTATAGGACTTACCTAACATGAGCCCCATCACCTCCATAGGCACCCCAGCACGTCCGTGCTTCAGCATTTTCAGTAAAGCCAGTGAGGATATGTACACCTGCTCAGCCGTGTCCACTACCGGCGCGTCCGTGGGCGGCGGCGCTTGCGACAAACCCGCCATACCTCCTCCCAGCCGCAGAAGACGATCCATTATGCTATTGCAGAGATACGAGCCCTAAAACAAACCACGAAATGAACTGACAAAACAGAAACAATGTCGACTGTGACATGACACTTTTCTCCACCACCGCTAGTACACTATGTTCTCATCACACAAGAAACAATGGTTTTACTCACTTTATTACAATAAAATAACTATACAATCAATAAACAACGATAAACTCGGAATAAACTTCGGCAAAATTCCAAAATGAATGAAAAATGACAGGCTACGTCGAAAATGCAAGCTCACGAAAAGTGTTGCTAGCTGAAATAAACATAACCTCATAACCTAAAATCAGGATGTTCTCTATCTCTATCAGTCTGCGTACAAAAAAAGAGGACGGAAAATTTGTCTATGGGCTCATTACTTTTCTTTCGTCAGCCATGACATAACGAAAGAATCAAAACTTCATAAACACACATGATAATGTAAATTACTAAAAAAAAAAATATAACCTCAAAAATGGATTGAGATATTTGAAAATTACATCGATTTTATAAACACTATCAAGTTATCTTCGGATTTCACTTGATTTATTCCGTAATTATATTCTAATTATGACGTCTACTGAAAAATCTGTTCTACCAAAGAACTTTTCTGCGGGTCCTCATGGACTAGGTATGCAATTCAATTCGTTCAATTATTCCTTTGCAATTCAATTTTTGTTTTGTATAGTATAGTTTTTCATTGATCCCAAATTGTTTCAGGTGATCCCGACGACAGAACGCTTAGGAAAGTGGAAGTAGAAGTTGTAATACCTAAAATCATGAGAGAAAAGGCAAAAACTGAGAAGTGTCCTAAAGAAGTAGCTGATTTTGAGAAATGCTGCAAAGATTCTTCATTATTGATGGTCGTCACTTGTAGGAAGGAAAACTCTGCTCTCAAAGCTTGCCTCTCCAGCTGGTATGAAAACCAAGAGTTTAGAAATATCTGCACAGAGCAATATTTGAAAGAAAGAAGTGAATACAGAAGAACAGGAATAAAGAAACCTATCAAGAGGGCATGAATGTGTAGAACTGTTTGTAGGATTGTTGTTATTTTATTAGTGTACCATATGTAAATAAAAGTTTAAATTCTATTCAAAGTCTTCATTTATTGTTACTGGTATTTTTCTTTGGAGCAGTACTTCACTCACACTAAATGCATTTAAATCTTCTGGTAGATTTAATTCTTTCTCTGGCTTAGTAACTTCTGCAATAATGATCTCCTGTAATAAAATACCAAATAGTATTATAATAAGTAAAATGCTCATAAATAATCACATCACAGGAAATGAAAAAAGATACAAAGAAAGTGCAAAAAATATACCTTCAACGTTGTAGTAGCCATGCGAATATGGCCAAGTATTGAGTTCCAGTCTTTCTTCTCTTGGGCTACTTTCATAACTACTATAAACTCAGCATGGGCTATTGATGGCCCTTCCTTGTAAAGCACTGAAACAAATACCTAGGTAAATAATCTGTTAAAAGGACAACATAGCCAAAAATCATTCAAATATACAAAAAATCTCTTACAAAAGTCTCCACCAAACTTAATGCCAGGCTTCACAACATATCCTTTGGATCTGTAGTAGTGATAGACTACATACTTTGGAATGTAATCCTTATCAGTTTTACAAAATATATCCCAAGACTGCTGAACATTCAGCGATTTTCCATCTAAACTAATGATCTGCAGGCAGCCGAGGGCAAACTGCAGGAAGAATGCCTCTTGTAAAGACAGCATCAGTTTCTCCTGAACTTTTATCTTATTTAAACAACACTTTGGCTTCAAGTTTGCAAAGTAATTATCATCCTCAGAGTCACTGTTAGGCACTATGACCACAAGGTCTCCTTTTTCATCACTTTGGAATTCAGTCTCCAAGGTTTGCTCCTCCATTTCCTCACTGGCATTATCTTCATCACTAGACACCAAGTCTATAACATCTCTCTTTTCCTTATTTTTGCTAGCTTCACAGTCTTGTTTTATTTTCAGGGCTAAATCTTCTACTTGTTTTAGAAATGCATCACCTTCTTCTGACTTTGAGGAAGTACCAAATTTTTTGTACCAGTAGTTTCTCTTCAGAAACTGTCTCTTGCGCATAATTGATGGGGCAGCGTCAGCTTGCGCGGGCCGCGGCTTGGAGCGCGAGAGGGTGCCTTTGCCAAAACACCCCATGTGATGCAACAGGGACATCTCATCAATAGACCTTACCTCCACTCCAAACCCATTATAATAACCAGTAAATACGATACGCATTGACCCATCTAATGGGAATCGTAATGATTCAATCGGAAACAAGTTATTTAGGTCATTACTTTGACAGTCATCTCCTGTTTGTAAAGTAGTCATCATGACAAAGAACTGGCCAGTGCCCAAATTTATTTTAGGACGACTTGTCACTGCTTCTAGTGCAATTATGATTCTGTAACAAAACTTGCCGTTTTAGATCAAAAATAAATTGGTAATGACCCCAGAAACTAAATTTTAGCACTTGGACCGGTGAAATAGTGGTTTCAATAAAAATGTTTGATCCATCCTTCACGTCCATCACATCCTACAACACCCAATCCGCAACTCAAGCACCAGATGAACCATTCAACTGTAAGTAGACGGGTTTTAGCACAGTTTTAGATCTTGAACAATTTTTGAAACACACCATAACCTTGAGGTCATGCAGCTACTGCACCGTGAATTGCAAAGGTGAATTGAATTTATTTATAGCTTGTAAACAATCCCATGCCGAAGGACACAAACAGAAGAAGCCAGTGTTGCCGGCACTCGAACATCAAAAGATCCGAAATCTAGTCCAGCAGGATCCGATTGGATCCGATTTTACCCAAAAGGGTCCCTTATTATTCTGCGATTTTTGCCGTGTTTTTGCTAACCATTTTCCTACATACTTACGAATATGAGCTGTATTTTTTCCTAATTTGCTTTGATTTACCTTGTGTAGTGTCGTATGTAGCACAAATCAGATGCGGAGCGTGGCGTGCACGTCTACGCAAGTAATGCACATATACCTCCATACGTTACCACAGGAGAAAGCATTCACGTACGTACGCACGCACGCACGTATTACTCATGTAGACGTTAACTCGTGTGAGTTACTCACGTAGACGTACACACCACGCGGCGCATCCAGACTGTGCCAGCGTTTTACGCAAACGTGCACGCCACGCGCCGAATCCAGTGTGTGCTAGCATGTGACTAATGTAGACGTACATGCCACGCGGCGCATCCAGACTGTACTAGTCTGTTACGCAAACGTGCACGCCACGCGCCGAATCCAGTCTGTGCTAGCAAGTGACTCATGTAGACGTACACGCCATACGGCGCATCGTGTGCTAGCCTGTTACTCACGTAGACGTACAGTCTCTCCCGCTCACTCATGAACAATCCAAAATGTAAGGCTTCGATTTTTAAAGACCGTAAAATTTTGCAGCAATACTTGTTATACTTTTCTAAATGCAGCAACATTTCTTGAACAGTACAACATAGTTTTTGTCCGGCTTGTCGGTATTAATCACGAGAAAATCAAAAAGTTATAAATGGAATTGTTCATGATTTAGCGTGAGAGACTGTACACGCCACGCAGTGCATCGTGTGTGTGCTAGCCTGTTACTCACGTAGACGTACACGCCACGCGGCGCATCCGGTCTGTGCTAGCCTGTTACTCACGTAGACGTACACGCCACGCGGCGCATCCGGTCTGTGCTAGCCTGTTACTCACGTAGACGTACACGCCACGCGGCGCATCCGGTCTGTGCTAGCCTGTTACTCACGTAGACGTACACGCCACGCGGCGCATCCGGTCTGTGCTAGCCTGTTACTCACGTAGATGTACACGCCACGCGGCGCATCCGGTCTGTGCTAGCCTGTTACTCACGTAGACGTACACGCCACGCGGCGCATCCGGTCTGTGCTAGCCTGTTACTCACGTAGACGTACACGCCACGCGGCGCATCCGGTCTGTGCTAGCCTGTTACTCACGTAGACGTACACGCCACGCGGCGCATCCGGTCTGTGCTAGCCTGTTACTCACGTAGACGTACACGCCACGCGGCGCATCCGGTCTGTGCTAGCCTGTTACTCACGTAGACGTACACGCCACGCGGCGCATCCGGTCTGTGCTAGCCTGTTACTCACGTAGACGTACACGCCACGCGGCGCATCCGGTCTGTGCTAGCCTGTTACTCACGTAGACGTACACGCCACGCGGCGCATCCGGTCTGTGCTAGCCTGTTACTCACCTAGATGTACACGCCACGCGGCGCATCCGGTCTGTGCTAGCCTGTTACTCACGTAGACGTACACGCCACGCGGCGCATCCGGTCTGTGCTAGCCTGTTACTCACGTAGACGTACACGCCACGCGGCGCATCCGGTCTGTGCTAGCCTGTTACTCACGTAGACGTACACGCCACGCGGCGCATCCGGTCTGTGCTAGCCTGTTACTCACCTAGATGTACACGCCACGCGGCGCATCCGGTCTGTGCTAGCCTGTTACTCACGTAGACGTACACGCCACGCGGCGCATCCGGTCTGTGCTAGCCTGTTACTCACGTAGACGTACACGCCACGCGGCGCATCCGGTCTGTGCTAGCCTGTTACTCACCTAGATGTACACGCCACTTACCACATCCAGTCTCTGCTATCAAAATAAAGACAAAATAAACGGCGAAAGATTTTTTGCGATTAGATCCGTTAAACGTTCGTGATTTATTTTAACTGCAGGTACGTTCGGATTAAAAAATAAATACGTGTATCTACAAGGTTTTGCCTATTTTTCCAAAATTATCCGCAATTATCCGCTGGAAGTAAGGATCCGCCGAGGATCCGATCAGACCCGAAAAGATCCGAAATCGCATCCAAAGATCCGCGCCGGCAACGCTGGAAGAAGCTGAAAGAAGTTCGTATTCGATGTTCCAACCAAAGGGGCTGCCACAATGCGCAACAGACAATGTGCACTAAATAATTCGCGTCAAATATTATGCAGTACTGGAAATCACGTAATCCTGTCATGAATTCCCGGACTGAATATTTTGTGACGCCTATTTTTTTCTGCATTTTCTTGAAGCGCTCGGTGAATTGACGTCAAAATTCATGCAGGAAATAAAGGGCGTCATGGAAAATGCAGTAAAAAGTTCATGTTTTGAAGAAACATCATTTCTCGAAGCGCTTCAGAAAAATGCGGCACAAAAAATGCAACCCGCAATTCAGCGTCATGTCATTGAACTTTACTAGAGGTGTACATACTCAAAAACTCTTAGTGGTTGAGAAATCATAATCGATTATAGGTCCGTTAGGTATAGCCTAACCAAACCTGGCGCGGAAAGCGCCAGGTTAGGTTAGGTTAGCTTAGAACTTTGACCACAACGCACGAGCCGAGCGAGCGTGCCGCGGCAGCGGCCGGCGATGTGCCAGAAACGACACGCTATCCACGTCATTAATTTAAAATATGATTATCGATTTGTATGATCAACGATGATGGTTCATCTCTAATAAATTTAAAAATAAAACGAATGACAGCTAGCATGAATTCTCGGGTTGCACAATTTCGGAGCGCATGAGGATTGCGCAGTAGAAAACATGCAACAAATATTTCATGTCAGCAGTAACTTTTGACACAGATTCTCGAGCTGCATTCTATTTGTCGCCTATTTTTTCCTACGTAATAAACGTCGCGTAAACCACATTCACAACAGAAAAGTGCAACACGGGAATTCGCGTTAAAATTTGTGCACCCCGAGCATTCTTGTCAATGTCGTCAATTATTTACTGCACAAAACGTGACGCGTTTTTTTCGTCGCACAATTTTTGTTGCACAAAGAGCGCACCCAACCAAAGTAAACTAAAATTATCGCATTTTGTTTGCATCGCGCGTAGCGCGCTAGAACAGAAAGAAAAAGAAAGGAAGTGTCTATATAGCGGGGCGCCCCGCTCGATAGTCATTTAGGCTATTCACCGGGGCGCCCTGCTGAATAGCGCTTTGTCTATGGATAGGCTATTGAGCGGGGCGCCCTGCTAAATAGCGCTTTGTCTGTAGTTTGGCTATTGACCAGGGCGCCGCTCCGCCGTTATTTCCATTCGTATGTAAGTATCATGACAGCCGATGTGGCGCAGTGGTTAGTATGCCTGCCTGCCACGCAAAGGTTTCGGGTTCGATTCCCGGTGGGGTCACTCAAAAAGTTGATATTTATCACTTTGTGAATTTGCTCCCAGTCTGGTTAGGACATTGCAGGCTGAACCACCTGATTGTCCGCAAGTAAGATGGTTCCGTGCTTCGGATGGGCACGTTAAGCCGTCGGTCCCAGTTGCTGTGATGCTATGATGGCGGTCGTTACACAACCATGTTAGAGGCCTGCTATTTGCAGTAGGTGGTTGAAAAACTCTGACACCAGGGTTCATCGGGTCGTTGAACGACTCGGTGTCCCACACGAAAAGAAGAAGAAGAAGGTAGGTATAAGTACAGGGCAAGTGAACCCACATTGATTTGATTTAGTAAATCTATGTTTGTTTGACCTCGCCAATACCTGCAGTAGGTATTGTCTAACTAGAAAAAACAGATGCTAGTAGTCCACACTAATCCTTTCTCACCCATCCCCATCACTTAATCATCACATCCTCACCCATCTTCATCACATCATCACCCAACCTCATCACTGCTCCGTACTTATACCTACCATGATACCTACATACAAGTCGAAATAACGGCGGAGCGGGGCCCCGGTCTATAACCAAACCACAGACAAAGCGCTATTTAACAGGGCGCCCCGCTCAATAGCCTATACATAGACAAAGCACTATTCAGCAGGGCGCCCCGGTAAATAGCCTAAATGACTATCGAGCGGGGCGCCCCGCTATATAGACACTTCCAGAAAGAAAGAAAAGAGTGAATGAACAAATGAATGAAAATGCAATTGACAGCTGTTTGCGACGTTGCCAGATTGAAAAGGAAAACTTCATTCATTCATTCTCTATGGTTTATAAATTTTTGAACGAATATATCAAATTTTCTATATGTTGCAAGCTTGCAGGCAGCAGTTTAGACAACCTAAAAACTTATTATGCTATCTCTTTCTTTTCCAGCCAAAAAAGCGTACATCAGAGAAGGTAAGAATACACAAGGAACGTAAGTAGAACTAACTTCACGTATCATAGTCACAAGACCTCTCAGCTGAGGCTGTCTGTCAGCGTTGCCGGCGCGGATCTTTGGATGCGATTTCGGATCTTTTCGGGTCTGATCGGATCCTCGGCGGATCCTTACTTCCAGCGGATAATTGCGGATAATTTTGGAAAAATAGGCAAAACCTTGTAGATACACGTATTTATTTTTTAATCCGAACGTACCTGCAGTTAAAATAAATCACGAACGTTTAACGGATCTAATCGCAAAAAATCTTTCGCCGTTTATTTTGTCTTTATTTTGATAGCAGAGACTGGATGTGGTAAGTGGCGTGTACATCTAGGTGAGTAACAGGCTAGCACAGACCGGATGCGCCGCGTGGCGTGTACGTCTACGTGAGTAACAGGCTAGCACAGACCGGATGCGCCGCGTGGCGTGTACGTCTACGTGAGTAACAGGCTAGCACAGACCGGATGCGCCGCGTGGCGTGTACATCTAGGTGAGTAACAGGCTAGCACAGACCGGATGCGCCGCGTGGCGTGTACGTCTACGTGAGTAACAGGCTAGCACAGACCGGATGCGCCGCGTGGCGTGTACGTCTACGTGAGTAACAGGCTAGCACAGACCGGATGCGCCGCGTGGCGTGTACGTCTACGTGAGTAACAGGCTAGCACAGACCGGATGCGCCGCGTGGCGTGTACATCTAGGTGAGTAACAGGCTAGCACAGACCGGATGCGCCGCGTGGCGTGTACGTCTACGTGAGTAACAGGCTAGCACAGACCGGATGCGCCGCGTGGCGTGTACGTCTACGTGAGTAACAGGCTAGCACAGACCGGATGCGCCGCGTGGCGTGTACGTCTACGTGAGTAACAGGCTAGCACAGACCGGATGCGCCGCGTGGCGTGTACGTCTACGTGAGTAACAGGCTAGCACAGACCGGATGCGCCGCGTGGCGTGTACGTCTACGTGAGTAACAGGCTAGCACAGACCGGATGCGCCGCGTGGCGTGTACGTCTACGTGAGTAACAGGCTAGCACAGACCGGATGCGCCGCGTGGCGTGTACGTCTACGTGAGTAACAGGCTAGCACAGACCGGATGCGCCGCGTGGCGTGTACATCTACGTGAGTAACAGGCTAGCACAGACCGGATGCGCCGCGTGGCGTGTACGTCTACGTGAGTAACAGGCTAGCACAGACCGGATGCGCCGCGTGGCGTGTACGTCTACGTGAGTAACAGGCTAGCACAGACCGGATGCGCCGCGTGGCGTGTACGTCTACGTGAGTAACAGGCTAGCACAGACCGGATGCGCCGCGTGGCGTGTACGTCTACGTGAGTAACAGGCTAGCACAGACCGGATGCGCCGCGTGGCGTGTACAGTCTCTCACGCTAAATCATGAACAATTCCATTTATAACTTTTTGATTTTCTCGTGATTAATACCGACAAGCCGGACAAAAACTATGTTGTACTGTTCAAGAAATGTTGCTGCATTTAGAAAAGTATAACAAGTATTGCTGCAAAATTTTACGGTCTTTAAAAATCGAAGCCTTACATTTTGGATTGTTCATGAGTGAGCGGGAGAGACTGTACGTCTACGTGAGTAACAGGCTAGCACACGATGCGCCGTATGGCGTGTACGTCTACATGAGTCACTTGCTAGCACAGACTGGATTCGGCGCGTGGCGTGCACGTTTGCGTAACAGACTAGTACAGTCTGGATGCGCCGCGTGGCATGTACGTCTACATTAGTCACATGCTAGCACACACTGGATTCGGCGCGTGGCGTGCACGTTTGCGTAAAACGCTGGCACAGTCTGGATGCGCCGCGTGGTGTGTACGTCTACGTGAGTAACTCACACGAGTTAACGTCTACATGAGTAATACGTGCGTGCGTGCGTACGTACGTGAATGCTTTCTCCTGTGGTAACGTATGGAGGTATATGTGCATTACTTGCGTAGACGTGCACGCCACGCTCCGCATCTGATTTGTGCTACATACGACACTACACAAGGTAAATCAAAGCAAATTAGGAAAAAATACAGCTCATATTCGTAAGTATGTAGGAAAATGGTTAGCAAAAACACGGCAAAAATCGCAGAATAATAAGGGACCCTTTTGGGTAAAATCGGATCCAATCGGATCCTGCTGGACTAGATTTCGGATCTTTTGATGTTCGAGTGCCGGCAACACTGCTGTCTGTGTTTTCTGGATTTCAAAAAATAAAATCCTCTGGATTTTTCGTATTTTGAGGCGTGGTAATTCCCTGATTTCCTGGCCAAAATGGCTAATATTGACGAGGAAAGTGTTTCCAAGCTAATGGGTGACGACAAGATCGGTAAGTGCAAAAACATGAATTATAATGATATCAAAATAATTCTGAAAACTTGGGTGTGATGGGTGCAATTTATGATTTTCAGACATGATCGCGGCCACCAGCGTCCTCCAGATCAGGGCTACCGAGATCCGCTCGAACAAAATCAACTGGTCCTCTTATTTGCAGTTAGTATTGATTTTTCGTAATTATGTGCTATTGGACGATCTAAGGAGAATTCAGAGCCCTAGGAGCAGTACAGAACACTTCCATGTCTTTTGTATCATGCCACTCCTGGAAATAAATAAATTCCTGATACCAAGATGACTACTAGACCGCAGAAATTAATAGTTTATTAATTACTTTGACAAAATTACATTTATCTAAATTAAATTTATTTAAATTACATTTAGTATAAAGCACCTATACTAGCAATCCGTAGTAACCAAGAATAAACATCTTACCGGATTGTTCTGTGTAACAACTCTGTTTTGTCATTTGAGGAGTATTAAACTTATATGCCATTGTTACACATGATTCAGAACAGTACCGTTAATATTCTTGAACACCTCACATTTTGTGGGAACGTTAGCATCCTGAACTTTGCAATTCAAGCTAGAAATAAGCTTTCTTGCAGCATAATAGGTACTTCTCAACCTACTAATCAAAACCCAAAAGGGTGGTACCAAGCAGGCACAAATCCCCTTCATTCACTGCTTGTGACCCCCAGTCTTTATCGGTGGGTCTAGAAATGCCTTTATGCAGAATTTCAGCTTTCTAGCTCAATGTGCAAAGCCGAGGTTGTTTTTTATGCTAACCTCTGCACTAACTATGAAGCTACTGAAGACCAAAAGTGCTAGCAACCCTAGGAAACACTTCTTGCCTAGAGTCTGGCCAGCGAGTCTTTGGACACGGAAATGGCGCCAATTTTAAAAATCTTTCACATGTTAACACTGAAAAACTACAATAAAACAATTTTGATACTTACTATTTTTTTGTTTTCTGCTCTTTAGTTTGTGTTTACCTTGCCTACCGGTATGTATGTATGATGTATCTACCGGGAGTAACAGAAAGGGTATAACAAGCCGAAAGGAGGTCAAGGTACTCATGAAACTGAACAACTTTCCCCATGAAACATGGGTCGATATATGAAAAAAATATTTGGACCTCCCATACAAAATCGCAGATTAGCTGATTGATTTACTCTGAGAGGTCCAAATTTTTTTTCATATTTCGTCCCATGTTCCATGGGGAAAGTTGTTCAGTTTCATGAGTACTTTGACCTCCTTTCGGCTTGTTATACCCTTTCTGTTACTCCCGGTAGATACATCATACATACATACCAGTAGGCAAGGTAAACACAAACTAAAGAGCAGAAAACAAAAAAATAGTAAGTATCCAAATTGTTTTATTGTAGTTTTTCAGTGTTAACATGTTGCCATTTGAAATATTTGAATTATTTGACGTCCAAAGACTCGCTAGCCAGACTCTATTATTTGGTTAGAAGGGGTTGGTCATGGTCAGACCAACAGCCACTGCGACCTTTTCAGATCTATTGTGGCTGCACTTCTTGCCTAACCATTTTGGAACACTCTCCCAGAAATAGAAATTAGTGCACCGAGTGTAAATAGTTTCAAAAATAGACTAGTCCAACATTTGAAGACTGAACTATCAAAAAAAAATAAGATACAAGTGCAAGGATATACATGCATCAGCTCAAAAGAGCTGCTAGTGTATTAATAAATAATAATAATAACTAAAACTGCAGGGGTCAGATGATAACGCAGCGCGACCACGACTTCATAGTGCGCCTGGACAAGGGTGACAAGAGCATCCCGGACAAGCATCCGGAGGAGTGCGCGGAGGTGTTCCTGAGCCTGCTCACCCACATCAGCAAGGATAACACCATCCAATATGTCCTGGTTCTTATTGATGACATCCTGTCTGTAAGTTTTTTATGTTGAGTCTCTCAAGCTATTGTTTTTCTTTTTTATTGTTGGTTATCTCTCACTCATGAACAATTCCATTGTTAAGGTTTCGATTTTCTTGTGATTGATACCGACAAACCAGACAAAACTATGTTGTATGATTCAGTCAATGTTGCTGCATCTAGAAAAGTAACAGTTATTTCTGTAAAATATTAGTCTGAAAAAATCAAATCCTTACATTGTGGATTGTTCTTTTCCCCCTGGGTGTTATACAGCAATATTATGTTTTCTTTGAAAATAAGAGGTTTTTTATGATACAAAATAACTTTGCTTCTTACCCAACTACAGCTATGAAATAAATAAGCAATATTATCAAGACGGATGTTTGTGTGTGTGTTTGTTACGACATCACGCAAAAACGGCTGATTAGATTGACATGAAACTTTGCAGAAATATAAAAGGGCATCTGGAATAACACATAGGATACTTTTTACCACGGAAAAATGTCTCATTCCCACAGGATCACGCATCGCATTTTCCAATATTTTTGAAATAGGTGGCGTGACTGAGCCGATTCGCGTTTTAAACGTTTTCGCCGAAAACTAACAGCGACATCTCTTGGCGAATAATGCTTTTTTCCCGCGGAATAATAGGTTGCAGCGGGTGACACCGCTGACGGGCAGCTAGTAATTTTATAAAACTGTAGATTTAGTTACTAAAGAAAATATTCTGCTTCATATAGATTTTACTCAGAGATAATCCCATAACAAATAACTATAGCCAAAACTTTTGTCTATTTTCTGTATAAGATGCTTGATTTGTTTATGATTGTACATCATTTATAATATCTAGAGAAAACATATAAAGCAACAAACAATAAATCAGACATTAACTTTTTGGTTACAAAGTTAATACAAACGAAGCAAGCAGAAATTTAATAAATCAGACAGTGATATCTCCTAAAAAGAGTAGCATTGTTTGTGTTAATAAGAAGTCCATGATTTTTACAAAGAATAATGTAACTATGCATACAATTTATACTTATTTTATGGAGAACACAAACTTCTAGGCCTTCTTACAAGTAAATGATTGACTTCTTAACACAAACTTCAAAACAGTTAAAATAACAGAAGAAAAGATTCATTTGTTTTGTTTGTATGTAAATTAATAGGTGCATCTACACCAAGCGAGGCTGCTCGTGTGCTCATTGCCTCGCGCGGCAAACTACTAAAATATCACGAGGCTCACCCGAGCCAACGCATGCTCTTGCTCGGGCGAACGCGCATGTGCCGAGCCAAAATCTACGCGCCTGAGAAGTCCAAATTCGGCCGAACTTGGTTCGCCTGCGCACGAGCGTATGCCGCGCGAGCGCAGCGAGCTGCCTCGGCTGGTGTGGACGCACCTATTTGATTATTCATAAACCACTGGGAGAATATTGAAAAATCTGTTACTGTTATTTTAGGAGGACAAGACCCGCGTGAGGATCTTCCGCGAGGCCAGGGCGGCGAACCCGTGGCAGCCGTTCCTCAACCTGCTGAACCGGCAGGATGACTTCATCCAGCACATGACCGCGCGCATCATCGCCAAGCTCGCCTGCTGGCACCCCAAGACCATGGAGAAGAGCGACCTGCACTTCTACCTGTCCTGGCTGAAGGACCAACTCAAACTCAATGTAAGTCATTTACATAGATGATTTTCGATAGTGATTTTGATTTACTTGCATGAAAATTTTAACGAGCATGTGTTTTTTTTTTCAAAGTAATTTATTTATAAGTACTGAATTATTTTGATTTTATTTTCATCATTAATGCTTTGCTGTTCGATGTTAATTTTTTATGTAAAAAATTTCGTTTTAGTTAGATAAACTTTACAAAAGATTCTTCAGAATCTTAAATTAATACATTTATTATATCAACATGTAGCACATCATTTTACAATTTTATTCAATACATATTTATATAATGTCAAATATACATTTACATTCCAAAACATTTGTAAACACCATCAAACAATAATTCATCTTATCACACTAATTTTACTAAATTACTATTGGATTGGGGTTCATTAGTGAGGGTACATCTTGATTCACACTTTTGCACATTGAAATCACATATCATATTATTGTATTGTTGTATTTACTGTTTATGAAGAGGCTTGGTAAACCTCGCACGTAGCTTAGACGTAGCGGCACGAGCTTACGGCGGCGTCACATCGACACATAACACCCATTGTGCCTAAACCAAGCGTGATAACACGATCGCGTGACGCATGTTTACTTAGAGGTTTGTTTTCCGAATTTCCGAAAAAGGCGGAGGTTATCACCCAGGAGTTAGAGCATGCCGAAAAGGTTATGATTCTGCACGAGAAGCAGAACTTCTCCGACAAATTCTCGGAGAAGCACAAACATAAGGAGCACAAGGAACGCGGTGCAACCGAGGACGGCAACTCCAAATACTCGAGCCTTTACCGCTCGTTCGATGAACTCAAGCCGGACGAGATCTTACCCCCCGGCCTGAACAAGGTACCGATCTGAATGTCCACTCCGTCTGTGCTAAACATGTAATTATGTACATAACATTTGTGTCCTTAATAAGGTAATAAAAGGTAAGATATATTTCGAGTGTTACCCAGAAAAATATAACTTTATTTGCAAAGAATTTCCATTTTTCTGGGTAACACAAACTTCTAGGGCTTTTTAACATCTTAACACGTCACTAATATGATTGCATGCTTGCGAAATTTCCGCTGCAAAGTGTGTGCTTGCTTCTAATCAAAAGCAATGCATTGATGAGTTCTTGCAAAATTTTCAAATTATGAAAAACAAATTGTATATACAGTAGTTAGAAATAACATATCTGTCTAGCTATACTTGATTTATGTTCGCACAGATCTTCTAAAGAGCCTATGATCTTTTCACCAGATAAGATAAGCACCTCTCTTTGTTACATCAGAGCAACTGATGATGTAAAAGTACGATGACACTTTTATCTTGATCTATTACGTACTATGCACAAGAAGTTCTTAATATTTAACTATTATTACACAAATAAAAACATTTCTTGAAACACATTTAAAACATTTTCAATATTTTCTGATTAATTATTTGTGTCAAGACTCTTCCCTTGTTTTCCTATCGAACTATTTATATTTTCCTTATTTTCGTTTTTGCTATTTACGAAGTTTGTTAATTTCGCAACTTTGTCTTCGAAACGTCTTATCAACAACTTTTAAAATGGGAATCGAATATTTGAAGCCTACTTTTCTCCGTCTCCTTCGCTTGCCTTCCACCTACCGAACAGCTGACTGATAGCCGGTGTCTGTTGCCAGAACAACGACTACATCCAGTCGGTGGCGCGCTGCCTGCAGATGAATTTGTCTTCGGTACATTCTATCAACAACTTTTAAAATAGGAATCAAAATAATTGAACTAGGAAGCCTACTTTTCTTCGCATCCTTCACTTGCCTACCTACTGAACAGCTGACTGATAACCGTTGTCCGTGTGTTGCCAGAACAACGACTACATCCAGTCGGTGGCGCGCTGCCTGCAGATTACTTTGTGTTCGGTACATTCTAGAAACAACTTTTAAAATGGGAATCAAAATAATTGAACTAGGAAGCCTTCTTTTCTTCGCATCCTTCGCTTGCCTTCTACCTATCGAACAGCTGACTGATAGCCGCTGTCTGTGTGTTGCCAGAACAACGACTACATCCAGTCGGTGGCGCGCTGCCTGCAGATGACTTTGTGTTCGGTACATTCTATCAACAATTTTTAAAATGGGAGTCTAAATAATTGAACTAGGAAGCCTTCTTTTTTTCGCATCCTTCGCTTGTTTATCCTAAACAGCTGACTAATAGTACTTATCTGTGTGTTGCCAGAACAACGACTACATTCAGTCGGTGGCGCGCTGCCTGCAGATGATGCTGCGCGTGGACGAGTACCGCTTCGCGTTCCTCACCGTCGACGGCATCTCCACGCTGCTGTCCATCCTCGCTTCGCGCGTCAACTTCCAAGTCAGTACTAGTTATAAACATTTCCAAAAAAGAAACAAGAACTGTGCAGAGGCATACTACCAATATTACTAAGTGAGCAACTACGGCAGTCGGCATTTATAGTATCTAGCAGAGGAATCTACTGTATTTCATTCCACCCACCAATACCCGGGCGCAGTTTTAGAGCAAACCGCCGCTGAAATTCTGTCTCAAATTTTAAATAGTCTTGTGTTGAAATGTCGAGCTCGCTTCGCTCGCAATAGGTTTGTCTTTGGTTTTGCATAATGGAGTCTCCTACTTATTCAACCCAAACCGACGAACTCGCTTCACTCGCAATACTTATGTTGAAAGATTATGTCTATTAGAATAGTATTTTTTTCTGAAAATGCTACTGCTTCTGCTGACGAACGGCAAATCTGTGCTTCAGTTTAGTACTGGGTTTTTTAGACTAATAAGACCCCTTTGAACACGATCCTGCCCGGTACTTTTAGCTCCCTCCTCCCTTCCCCCTTTTGGCCATAACTGGAGCAGGATTTGTCGTTGGACATGCATAAACTGACCTCGGGCTACCAGTCCATATGTAGCGCAGTGGAGCACCATTTTCAATTATTGTAAAGTTAACCAATACCTATTCTGTATACGTAGGTGCAATACCAGCTGGTGTTCTGCCTGTGGGTGCTGACATTCAACCCGCTGCTCGCCGAGAAGATGAACAAGTTCAACGCGATCCCGATCCTCGCGGACATCCTCAGCGACTCCGTCAAGGAGAAAGTCACGCGCATAGTGCTGGCCGTGTTCCGCAACCTCATCGAGAAACCGGAGGACAAGCAGGTATAACACACACACACACACACACACACACACACACACACACATCCTCAGCGACTCCGTCAAGGAGAAGGTGACGCGCATAGTGCTGGCCGTCTTCCGCAACCTCATCGAGAAACCGGAGGACAAGCAGGTATAACACACACACACACACACACACACACACACACACACACACACACACACATCCTCAGCGACTCCGTCAAGGAGAAGGTGACGCGCATAGTGCTGGCCGTCTTCCGCAACCTCATCGAGAAACCGGAGGACAAGCAGGTATAACACACACACACACACACACACACACACACACATCCTCAGCGACTCCGTCAAGGAGAAGGTGACGCGCATAGTGCTGGCCGTCTTCCGCAACCTCATCGAGAAACCGGAGGACAAACAGGTATGGTCAAGTCGTAGTAGGCTCCGATAGATCATCCTGGAACAAGTTCAACGCGATCCCGATCCTCGCGGACATCCTCAGCGACTCCGTCAAGGAGAAGGTGACGCGCATAGTGCTGGCCGTGTTCCGCAACCTCATCGAGAAACCAGAGGACAAGCAGGTACGGCTCTAGGTACGCGTCAAGCTTTACTCCTGAAGAGAATCTGACGTGGCGTCATATTGGAGGAAGCCGCCGCGCCGCCCGTCCATTCTCGATCGTGTGTATCATCATTCATGACATTAATAACATTCTAGGAAAATTTGCGAACTTAAATTCTACGGCTGTAACATAAAGTAAGGAAACGTCGCTATTCTCACAAAGACATCCACACGCCGTCGTTTAAGCGCAATCTCGAACCGGTTCGAACCGGCTAGTAGCGAGTATCAACGCGCTCGGTGCGGGCGGACGGCAAAATTACGACTCGAAAGTGCCAATATTTTTGTATAGTATGTTATAGTGTACGTTTAATATAATGTAAGTAATGTATCTAAGTATGTTTGAACTAGGTACGGCATATTAAAAATTCAGAAAAAGAAAGTAGCAGCCCTATAAGATGAGTGTAGGCACAAATTCTCTATTTTGTGGTTTTGTAACGCGTTATTTTAATACAATCTGTTTCTCCCGTAGGTGGCTAAGGAGCACTGCATCGCTATGGTGCAGTGCAAGGTGCTGAAGCAGCTGTCGATCCTGGAGCAGAAGCGCTCCGACGACGAGGACATCATGAACGACGTGGACTTCCTCAACGAGCGCCTGCAGGCCTCCGTGCAGGACCTGTCCTCCTTCGACCAGTACTCCACCGAGATCAAGAGCGGACGGTCAGTATACGAGGAATGCTATAGTACCGTCATTCGAATAGGCCATATTTGACAGCTGTCAAAATCACGTTAATGCTATGACATAAGGTCTATTTTTCTTTGTTAACATGTTTCCTAGTATGGGTTTGACAGCTGTCAAACTACCCAAATGACCGTACTATACCACCCGATGAACCCTGGTGTCGCTTTTACAACCGCCTACAGGTAGTATCGGGGAGTGGGTAGTTACTAGCTGAGTCTTGTAGCCGATACACCATAGATTTTGGAAGTTGTATATATGCAGTTAGCTGTAAAAACTTTGATACCGCGTTTCAGGCCTCATAGTTCTAGCTGGTTCTGCCACGTGGCGCCATCTAGCGGGTAAGTTAAGAACTTCTTTTAGCAATTCTTCGTGACGCATCTCCCAGAGGCGAGTATACACAGCTGGTGCAGTGCAAGGTGCTGAAGCAGCTGTCGATCCTGGAGCAGAAGCGCTCCGACGACGAGGACATCATGAACGACGTGGACTTCCTCAACGAGCGCCTGCAGGCCTCCGTGCAGGACCTGTCCTCCTTCGACCAGTACTCCACCGAGATCAAGAGCGGACGGTCAGTATACGAGGAATGCTATAGTACCGCCATTCGAATAGGCCAAATTTGACAGCTGTCAAAATCATGTTAATGATAAGCTCCATTTCTCTTCGTTGACATGTAGCTTAGTATGGGTTTGACAGCTGTCAAATGTAGCCTATTCGAATGATCGTACTATAATAGGCAGAAAGTAGGGTTCCGGGTGGTTTCTTCTTCTTCGAATGGGACACCAAGTCGTTCAACGACCTGATGAACCCAGGTGTCAGTTTTACAATCGCCATCAGGTGGTATTGGGAAAAGGGTAGCTAGTCGGATGTTGTAGCCATGGAAACGGTCTACTTGGATAGGTTTTGGAAGTTGTATATATGCGGTTACCTGTAAAAACTGTGATACCGCGTTTCAGGCCTCTTTGTTCTCGCTAATTTTGTCGCGTGGAGCCATCTAGCGGGTACTTTAAGAACTTCTTTTAGCGATTCTTCGTGACGCAGCTCCCAGAGGCGAGTATACACAGGTGGTGCAGTGCAAGGTGCTGAAGCAGCTGTCGATCCTGGAGCAGAAGCGCTCCGACGACGAGGACATCATGAACGACGTGGACTTCCTCAACGAGCGCCTGCAGGCCTCCGTGCAGGACCTGTCCTCCTTCGACCAGTACTCCACCGAGATCATGAGCGGACGGTCAGTATATAACCTGAATGCTAGCCTTTAGGTGCATAATGTCCATTTTGCAAAATGTCCAGTGGTGAAAAAATGTCCAGTTTGCATAAAGTCCAGTTTGCAAAATGTCCAGTTTGCAAAATGTCCAGTTTGTAAAATGTCCAGTTTGCAAAATGTCCAATTGCAAAATGTCCAGTTTGAAGATGATCTAATTTGAAAAATTACCAGTTTGCAAAAATACAATTAGCGAAATTAAGGGGTGAGTTCGGTCTATGAAACCGAACAACTTTCCCCAATACACATGGGTCAGTGACCCAGTATTTCATATAAACTGGACTTATTGCGAACTGGACATTTTGCAAACTGGACATTTTGCAACTGGACATTTTGCAAACTGGACATTTTTACAAACTGGACATTTTGCAAACTGGACATTTTGTCACCACTGGACATTTTGCAAAATGGACATTATGCACCTAAAGGAATGCTAGATGAAAGGGACCCGAAATGACAACATTATAGTTTATATCTTTTCATAATACATGCCATTTAGGCAAGATGTTAACAAGAATTGCCATTTAGTGTCCCCCTGCTTCTTTGAATTAGGTAGTGCCTATATTTAATGGGTAACACGAGAATTCCAGGTGGTGTCTGAAAAACGTATAGTTACCCGCCTGGCCGGATATTGTTGACAGCAAAACTGGTCTACTTGGATAGGTTTAGGAAGTTGTATTATGCGGTTGTCTGTAAAAACTTTGATACCGCGTTTCAGGCCTCTTTGTTCTCGCAAATTCTGTCACGTGGCGCCATCTAGCGGGTAAGTTAAGAACTTCTTAGTGCTACTTCATGACGCAGCTCCCAGAGGTGAGTATACACAGCTGGTGCAGTGCAAGGTGCTGAAGCAGCTGTCGATCCTGGAGCAGAAGCGCTCCGACGACGAGGACATCATGAACGACGTGGACTTCCTCAACGAGCGCCTGCAGGCCTCCGTGCAGGACCTGTCCTCCTTCGACCAGTACTCCACCGAGATCAAGAGCGGACGGTCAGTATACGAGGATTGCCTAGTATGCAGAAAAGATGGGTTCATTTTCTTCGAGTGGGACACAAAGTCTTCCAACGACCCGATGAACCCTAGTGTCAGTTTTACAACAGCCGTCAGGTGGTATCGCGAAAATTGTAGCTACCCGCTTGGCCAGGTGTTGTAACCATGTTGGGAACCAGTCTACTTTGATAGGATTTGAAAGTTGTATACATGCGGTTGGCTGTAAAAACTTTGATACCGCGTTTCAGGCCTCTTTGTTCTCGCTGATTCTGTCACGTGGCGCCATCTAGCGGGTATGTTAAGAACTTCCTTATTGATTCTTCGTGACGTAGCTCCCAGAGGTGAGTATATACAGCTGGTGCAGTGCAAGGTGCTGAAGCAGCTGTCGATCCTGGAGCAAAGCGCTCCGACGACGAGGACATCATGAACGACGTGGACTTCCTCAACGAGCGCCTGCAGGCCTCCGTGCAGGACCTGTCCTCCTTCGACCAGTACTCCACCGAGATCAAGAGCGGACGGTCAGTATACGAGGGATGCTATAGTACCGTCATTCGAATAAGCCATATTTGATAGCTGTTAAAATCATGTTAATGCTATGACATAAGGTCTATTTTTCATTGTTGACATGTTTCCTAGTATGGGTTTGATAGCTGTCAAATATGGCCTATTCGAATGACCGTACTATAGTAGGCAGAAAGAAGGGTTCCGGGTGATATCTTCTTTGAGTAAGACACCAAGTCGTTCAACGACCAGATGAACCCTGGTGTCAGTTTGGTAGCTACCAGTCGGATGTTGTAGCCATGGGAACGGTCTACTTGGATAGGTTTTGGAAGTTGTATATATGCGGTTAGCTGTAAAAACTTTGATACCGCGTTTCGGGCCTTATTGTTCTACTGATTTTGTCACGTGGCGCCATCTATCGGGTAAGTTAAGAACTTCTTTAGTGATTCTTCGTGACGCAGCTCCCAGAGGTGAGTATACACAGCTGGTGCAGTGCAAGGTGCTGAAGCAGCTGTCGATCCTGGAGCAGAAGCGCTCCGACGACGAGGACATCATGAACGACGTGGACTTCCTCAACGAGCGCCTGCAGGCCTCCGTGCAGGACCTGTCCTCCTTCGACCAGTACTCCACCGAGATCAAGAGCGGACGGTCAGTATACTTTGGCGGGTATATTCGATACTGCGTTTCAGACCTCATTGTTCTAGCTGGTTCTGTCGCATGGAGCTTTCTTGCGGGTATTTTGAGAACTTATTTTAGGGATTCTTCTGTGTCGCGCTCGCTACGCTCGCAGTACGAATTTACGACTTTTTGTGACATCCTGACGTCCAACGAGACTTTTTTGTGCTTTCTATTTTATTTATTCGTAGAACATTCTGATGTGTTATGTTATGTAAGAGATGAGTATTTGTATGGATTGATTATGTTTATAAGATGAACTACCCTTTCATCAGATATCAGAGTACAAAACCTTACTTGGATCTCCTAGTTTTTATTTATCCTTAAACAGAATCTTATTTTACAGGCTGGAATGGTCACCAGTGCACAAGTCTGCCAAATTCTGGCGTGAGAACGCGGCGCGGCTGAACGAGCGCGGCCAAGAGCTTCTTCGCACCCTCGTGCATCTCCTGGAGAAGAGTTCCGACCCCGTGGTGCTGGCTGTGGCCTGCTACGACATCGGCGAATACGTGCGCCACTACCCGCGCGGCAAGCAGTACGTATATTTTTCTCCTTATTTTTCTTTAGTCAAGTCAAAGTTCAATACATCGCGGATTTTTTGCGGCCTATTCTGTGACGTATTCATATTGTGAAATTTCCCTAAATAGGTCACATTTTGCTCGCATATCTCGCAATCTGTACTGATTTCTGTTCTGGCGCTACGTTCGCGTCAAATGACCAACTTTAGTAAAATATAAAACGCGATGCTATCTCAAATATCGCACTTCATGTTGTAGACCGTGGAGTGGACAATCGTAACGTGTAATTTCTTGCTTGTTACACTCGTCACAAATCGAGGAAATTGTGAATGTTGCTATTATAGCAAAATGGTGCAATAAAGATTTCCTACTCATAACGAGCGATAAAAAATAGAACTACATTTGTGATATTAAACTATTACAACTCTATTTATTTACATACTTATATTTTTCCAGCATTATCGAGCAGCTGGGCGGCAAGCAGCGCGTGATGTACCTGCTCGGGCACGACGACCCCAACGTGCGCTACGAAGCACTGCTCGCCGTGCAGAAACTCATGGTCCACAACTGGTGAGTTTTAGTCACAAGTGTCACAAACCACAAACGTTCGTTGCTGGACATAAATCCCAGTATTGAACCCCACCATATCGTCACCCGCAACACGAAGAAGCGTAACTGACATTTTATGCGAAAATAAGTTATGTATATAGTTTTTCTTACAATTTTGAGATCTATTCTAAAAACTAGTCCTCGTAAACAAAATTCACCGTTTGCTAGTTACATCTCTTGGTGTTGTGGACGACGATATTGGAGAATGTTTGCTACGCCAATCATGCGTAACAGACCAGTTGGCATTAGAACACTACACTAAGAGTTTTAATAGAAGAGTTATTCACAGGAACTGTCGCACTTTAAAAAAAGGAAAAAAAATGAAGAGTAATTCTAAAATGTTGAAAAATAAAACTGAGACTGAAAGAAAACTGATCCATGCAAAAAATACACTAAATAACTTAAATTTAGTATTTCGAAAAATATTGTTACTAATATGTACCACTTTTCTATTTTCAGGGAATACCTCGGCAAACAACTTGAGAAAGAACAGATCGGCAAGGAGCAGGGCGGCACCGCGGTGGGCGCGAAGGCCTAAACGATATTGTATTTAATTAATATGTTGTTATTGTTACTTAGGATGCGAGTTATGAGGGCTTTGCAATACTATTTTCTGGGTTCGACCTGGTGTGACGATCCGAAAGTTCAAATGTAGTTAAATCCGAGACTTTGCGGCATTAGGACGTGCCATTTATAACATGGTTGCTCTCATCACAATTTAAATGCACAGCACAGCTATCGCTCATTCAGGCTACGAACCATGTTCTGTAAATACTAAACAGTGCTACCTATAATAAGTATTGTACATGCAGAAGAAACTATAAGCTTGTTTCAATGTCCTGCCAAAGGCATTTCCTTGCAAAATATAATTTAGCCCTCTATAATTTTCAATGCCAATTTGTAAATAGAAAAATATTTCGTGTTCAATCTACAATCAAAACCTGTTAAAAATTCAACTTCTGTAAGTTAATTTTAAGAACAATTCGTGAAATATTCTATTTATAACACATTCCTATTTATGGTCATATAAATGTTATGAAAATATAAAATTTTAATTATAAATATCTACGTATACAAAACAGAATAGAAGTAGCTGTACGAGATTAATTATTCAAGCTACAACAGTATTGTGAATAAAAGCGTAAAACAGTTAATTTGTGTATTATTTTTTGTTATAATTGAGTTTGATTATTAGTTGATTATTATATATTTTAAGATCCGAAGTTGCAAAATATCATTTGCAAGGTGTTTGCAAGTACTATCAAAACCAAAATCAAAATGTCATGAACATGGTCATGAAAGTAAAAATGTCGTGCCGTGCATGTAAATTCACTTTGGTTGGTAAAATACTCCTTCCTCACAGGCTTTTCATGCAAAGTGGACCATAGACAATTTTATCGATAAAAATAGAGCAAGTCCCCACTCTAGTATAATATTACTTTGTGTATCGGAATGTTCGGACAACTCGTTTACGTATCCGAACATAAAATAAATGTCAGTGCGATTTCCGTTTCCCGTAAAAATGTGCTTAGTTTTGCATAGTGGTGGCGTTTGCGAACACCTAAAGTGAGAAAACGAACACATTTTGTAGAGCGTTGTTTCTTTCACTCTCTTCAAAGTTTACAAAAAATGTGCCATAAAAGCGCAATTCCTTGTTGATGTCGGTGTTTTGTGGATTCTGTTTTTGCTGAAATTAAATATAAATAAATGGATAACGTACTTGTACTAAAAGATTACAAAACTGTACCTGATATAGTTCACGAATATGAGCCGACAGTCAAATACGGACACATACCCTTAGTGATAGACAATGGTTAGTAATCACCTCAAAAAGAAACCAATTTTAGTGAATTTTCGTAGGTTTTTCACATAATTTCCTATCCACAGGGTCTTACCAGTGTAGAGTCGGTTGGTCTATTTACGATGAGCCTCACTTGATATTCAAGAACCTGATAGCAAGACCCAGGAAAGAAAGAAGTAAAAAAGATGCTGAACCCCCAGTCACTCCTCCTATTCAGATTGGAAACGACATTATAAATATAGAAGCCGTAAGGTAAACTAGTCATTTACTTGCATTCAAAGAATTGGAAATAATACAGCCATGGTAATACAAAAATAGGCAGACGGCTGGTCATAAAACATTGCCAAATCCTTATACATGATTTTGTGCTCTAACAAAACATGTTGCGCTGACACTAACTGATTTGGGATAAGGGCAGACAGATGATGATGATGGTAATGCAAAAATAACCCAAATAAACTATCTATCTGTACCTTATTTCTGTTAGCTCTTCTCTTTATTAACTGGGAGTATGAGACAGTGTACCGAAAATTAATTTTTATTGCCCAACATACAAGCCTATGTTGGGCAACAAAAATTAAATCAAGTTACCATAGAAAGTCAGCCAGCTAATCCACAATTTTGTATAGCATAGTTCCCAAATCAAATGGTTCACTTTCATGGTCTGATCATGCCTGAAAAGTTTTAGACCGATGTAGATATTGCGTTGCAGAGAACAGCCCATATATCTATTACCTTCACCATTACACCATCCTTTACACCCCATATTTACACATTTATGATGTTTCAGGTTCCAACTCAAGACCCAATTTGACAAGAATGTAGTGACTCACTTTGAGGCGCAGGAACAAGTGCTTGACTACATATTCTCGCATCTGGGCATTGACAGTGAAGGCTGCGTCCCGCATCCCATTGTCATGACTGAGGCTTTTGTCACGCCTAACTACAGCAGGCAATGTAAGGCTTTTATACACTGTGTTCCAGAGGAAATGCATTAAATTGGATATGTTGTTTAGGGCATCATACTAAAAAAAAAATGTATTGGACAAATGCTGAAAAATGACAAAAAAATGATCCAACCTGCTATATACTATATACATCAGTCAGCTGATTGTGAATTTTATATGGGAGGTTTGTTGTTTTTTTAATTGCATTGTATGCATTTCCTTCCGAACATGTTGTATTAAATGAGCCATGTAGACTAAAGTATTTTCTTAGAAATGAAGGGGAAGAAAGCTTACTGTACTGGTCATCATCAACAATCAGAAGAGTTTGTAGCTGGTAATGTCTTGCTATCCAGCTGGATCAGGTAAAGGTGCTGCCTATTTCTAGGATTCATTACTTAGTCACCTTACTGCCAGGTAGAGCAGTATTCCTTGGTGACCTTTTACTATCGCTAGAAAATGTAGGATGTTATTCAAATAAACTAAACAGCATAAAATTAATAATATGTGTTTTAAGAAATGTTTTTGCTTTTATAAAAATAACTGCGCAAATTGAACATTGTAAGTAATTAGTTATAAAAAAATTGTACAGGCTGTAATCTGCATAGTCTAATAAAACATGGTCTTACATTCCCAGAGAAACACAAGCCTACGTCACTAGTATTGCCACTTTATTTCAATAAAATATGTTATGGGGTAAAATTCAATCTCAGAAAAATGAGTTAAAATATTGCTGAATAATTTTATAATTTAGATTGATGTGTGTATTAACTTGAACTTTACAACAACACTTAAATTGTATTTATTAGTTAACAGTATCTTATATGATTTACAAAAATAATCATAAGAGTGGGTAATTTTGGTAACCCACAAGCATGATGACGTAGACTTGTGTTAGTCACGTGGTTCACGAGTCTCGGAATGGAATACCAGGCTGAGTATCTTATTATACCATGGTAATCTGTACATTTTAAAACTGGATTTATTTCATAGTTTACTACATAGAGCTTTTTCACAATCTGTTTCCAGTGATGTCAGAACTACTCTTCGAAGGTTACGCCATCCCAGCTGTGAGCTATGGAGTAGACTCACTGTTCAGCATGTACAAGAATGATATTGGTGACACGGCCCTCATAGTCAACTGCGGCTACCACACCATTCATATCATACCTGTGCTACGAGGGAAGGTCATAGTGGACCATGCTAGAAGAATCAACTTAGGTAGGTATTTGAAGAAGTAGTAACATTTTGTTATTGATTACTTCACTTAAAGTTGAGCTTCTGCATAAATGTGGCAAATTATATTTACATGCTAATAACAAAATTTTCATTGGTAGTATGTTCTTCCTGTTTGCATTGCATATCTAGAACTTCTATGATTAAAAATAAATTCTTTGAGATATCAGACGGGCATTTTCCCGCTTGTATAAACTAATCGGCGACCCAAAAATTCTGGTTTTTGTGCGACTTTCGACAAATTGTCGACAACTATTCCACACTGAAAGTCATGGAATTCCGCATGGAGCTTGCAATAAAGAAGGACACGTATTCTTCTGTCCAGGTGGCAGCGAAATGATAGCATACCTACACAAGCTACTCCAGCTGAAGTACCCGGTGCACGTGAACGCAATAACCATGTCGCGTATCGAGGAGATGCTCCACGAACACTGCAGCGTGGCGCTGGACTACCAGGAGGAGATCAGGAAGTGGGCCAACGTGGACTACTATGAGGCCAACGTAAAGAGGGTGCAGCTTCCTTTCACACAGCCTTCCACGTCTTCTGGGCTAACAGGTAGACCATTGAATGTATAATGCCTTGTAATTCTCTCGGCACTCACAAATCTGAACAACTTTTATTAGAAGCTTTTCTTCGAAATATGAAAAGGACATTGGTACACGTGAAAGCTACAGGGTGTTAATTTAAATGCGTGCCATAGCTTCAGGGTAGGTTTAATATCGATAAAGGATGTCGTAAAAAATATTGAAAATATCCTAGTCACATTTTTTTTTACTTGGTTGATATCTCAGCCGAAATTCGTTCAATCTCAAAGTTGTTTAGACGAAAGTACTTGTATGGGCACTCTCAAAACAACAACAGTGTCAAAAATTGATTTAAAAAAAAGTTTCGACTAAAACCGACTGGTATTTTTTTCAATATTTTTTACGGATCCTTAACCGATACTTAACCTACTCTGAAGCTATGACACGCATTTAAATTAACACCCTATATAACGATGTCGCGTATCGAGGAGATGCTCCACGAACACTGCAGCGTGGCGCTGGACTACCAGGAGGAGATCAGGAAGTGGGCCAACGTGGACTACTATGAGGCCAACGTGAAGAGGGTCCAGCTGCCTTTTACACAGCCTTCGACGTCTTCTGGGCTAACAGGTAGACCATTCAATATAATAATGCCTTGTTATTCTCTCCGCACTCACAAATCCGAACAACTTTTATTAGAAACTTTTCTTCGAAATATGAAAAGGACATTGGTACACGTGAAAGCTATAACCATGTCGCGTATCGAGGAGATGCTTCACGAGCACTGCAGCGTGGCGCTGGACTACCAGGAGGAGATCAGGAAGTGGGCCAACGTGGACTACTATGAGGCCAACGTGAAGAGGGTTCAGATACCTTTCACGCAGCCCTCGACGTCTTCTGTGCTAACAGGTAGACCATTCAATGTATATTGCCTTGTAATTCTCTCCGAACGCACTCACAAATCTGAACAACTTTTCTTCGAAAGGACAACTTTTATGAAAAGGACATTGGTACACGTGAAAGCTACAGGGTGTTAATTTAAATGCGTGCCATAGCTTCAGGGTAGGTTTAGTATCGATAAAGGATGTCGTAAAAAATATTGAAAATATCCCAGTCACATTTTTTTTACTTGGTTGGCATTTGATTCAAATTCTTAATTTCTTAGCCGAAATTCGTTCAATCTCAAAGTTGTTTAGACGAAAGTACTTGTATGGTTAACAACAGTGTCATAATCATAATTGATTTTAAAAAAAGTTTCGACTAAAACCGACTGGTATTTTTTTCAATATTTTTTACGGCATCCTTAACCGATACTTAACCTACCCTGAAGCTATGGCACGCATTTAAATTAACACCCTATATAACTATGTCGCGTATCGAGGAGATGCTCCACGAGCACTGCAGCGTGGCGCTGGATTACCAGGAGGAGATTAGGAAGTGGGCCAATGTGGACTATTATGAGGCCAACGTGAAGAGGGTTCAGCTGCCTTTCACACAGCCTTCGACGTCTTCTGGGCTAACAGGTAGACCATTCAATGTACAATGCCTTGTAACTCTTCCGCTCTCACAGATCTGAACAACTTTTATTAGAAACTTTTCTTCAAATATGAAAAGGACATTGGTATACGTGAAAGTTTTTCAACGCATAAAGGACCACCTTTGAGTCTAAATGCGTAAAAGGGAGCCCACAATACAATACAATACAATGGTATACGTGAAAGCTATAACAATGTCGCGTATCGAGGAGATGCTCCACGAGCACTGCAGCGTGGCGCTGGATTACCAGGTGGAGATCAGGAAGTGGGCCAATGTGGACTATTATGAGGCCAACGTGAAGAGGGTCCAACTTCCTTTCACACAGCCTTCGACGTCTTCTGGGCTAACAGGTAGACCATTTTGGGTATTGTCAAAGTCAAAACATTTATTTCTTAGCAGGAATTTACAACTCTCTTTAGGAAAGTCATATTCTAATTCAATCTTAAAAAAAGAAAAAAATTCAATTCATGTGCCGGAGCCAGACGCTCCTGTGGCTGGTGACTCATGTGAAATACTTATTCATACCTATTATTTTCAGGGTCGTAATAACGAGAGATTCGCATCATCGTACGTAAACCGTGACATAGGCCCCATGTGCCGGAGCCAGACGCTCCTGTGGCTGGTAGTGAGCTGGAAATATGTACCTAACCTGCCTAATTGCGAAACTACTTCTATCAATGAAAATGCGTATGTTCCGTACAGGTTCTGTAATCCAACTAAAAACAAATCTATCAAAATACATCAAAAGGACAATACTTCAAAACATAAAAAGTAATAAAAATAAAGCCAATGCTATCAAAAAGGTGCAGTTCTGCACATTCCCCCGTTTTTTCATAAGATGGGGAACCCGTTTCTTGAAAGGTGGGCAGCAGGCTCTGGCAGCCGTGGTCACTCTTAGTAACTCTGGCATTTCAGCCAACAAATGCTTTCTTTCTTCCAACGAATCGTAAGACTTCCATTAGTCCGATTTGTTGAGCGCACGATGATCCTTGACCCATTCATATATCCAGACTTAATCTTCGAAAGCTTGGACAAGAAGGTATCTCTTTCTTTTCAGCAGCTCCCTGCTGCAGCTTCGCTGGGACCGAGTAATCAAGCCAGTATTCAAGTAAATGTTAGATAATCATATAAGCCGACCTCTGCGGTGGAAGATGTCCCATTGAAGAATCAGGTCGCTAGGCCTTTCTAAGACGGTAAAGTTGACAACTGGCGGCTGCCGCACGAATTGAAGACCGTATATTGATAAGCAAGCAGAATTATCGGCATTCGTTCATTAGAGTCTCAGTATTTTCGTGTGCATATTTAAGATGATCCTGTGATTATGATGAGAGAGCGAACTGCAGAATGCTTTTCATCAAGTATAGTAAGGGACTTCGTGCTATCTGTTACAGTTGCTGACGTTATTCTTTCCGCCAGGTGGATGAAGTGGTCGTTGCCTATTACAGCAGACTAATCTTGCAGTCGACTTCATGGCGGAATCGGTTCTTTCTTCGTACAATAACTGTTTCTTGACCTAAGTCTAAGTCTGAAGGCATGTTGTTGTTACATAAAATAACAATTTTTTACATATTTATCGAGTAACGCTTACACGTTTGATACGGACTCACAATAACAGGAATAAAAATTACAATAAACAAATATAAAAACAGTGATTATAAATGAAATAAAACAAGGAATAATTTTTGACAATGACAATGACAGGACAGGGTAAAATGTTTGGGAGTCTAAAACTTTTGACTGAAATTACTCTATGACAAATTTAGAAAAAGGTGTTTAGCTGATCAAAAAGTTTTTAAGTTTTCATGTACGAGATTTCAGACTAAAAAGGGTCCCAAATCTCAAACCCAAAGCAACTGTACAAATTAGTACGATATGTTTTTCATAGCGACGGTAAATTTGGAACGATAAGTTGTCCGAAAGGCTTTCTGCGGTTTCATTTTACACGTGTGTCTATAATTGATTCCAATCAAATCAATTATAGAATGATTTTGAATTTGGATATAGGGTTCCGAAACAGTAAAATGACCAGGACAATGGCTCACCAAGACTCCGGGTTGAATCTTGTTGGACGTGAAGCCAAACAAGACCCGACCTAAAGTGATGATCGTGAGGCAGGCTACAGGCTCACTGAGGAAACCCGTGGCCCCGTCGTTCAGCATAAGAAGAGTGTCGCAGCTACCCGCCGGGCCTGTTACGGTCACTGGTAACATTTCTGACCGGGAGCGGCCAGCTTCGACCCGTTCCTCTTTGTGACTGCCCGTGGCGATAGGAAGCTCATTCATCGCCATCAAACAATAGTCTCCTATTGGAGCCGGTTGTTCGATTTGGCTGGAGTCATCAACCGCGTCTATCTGAACCAAAGCGGGTAATGGCTCCAACTTGGTTTCATCTAAATGAGCGCTGAATTCGTTTGAACGATGCAAAAATTCATGATTCTCACCGCTCTCTCCGTCATATTTAGAATTGCAACTTTGAGAACCACAGAGTTGAAACTTTTCTAAGCTCTTGTGACAATCTTTATTCTCTTTCAAATATTGCCACCTGTCATTTTCGGACAGACTCATGAATTTTTGACAATCAGTCAAATTATGCAAATTTTTGAAGAAAATGTATTTTTCAGGAATATATTCATGAATTTCAGCTGGACATTTAGCTGCGGTTTCTACATTACTTACAACGTTGATATGATCACGAGCAGGTGGAGCTGGTTGATTCGTCGGGTCGTTTGTCGACTCGATATCCCATGAGGTGTAGGCGATGTTATCGACTAGTCCATATTTAGTCTGACCATACAAACCAGCCTGCACAGCGGCTGCAGTCTCGCGTGGTGTCTCATCATCATCAGCATCACACGGTTGTAGGGTAGGCTGCGGCCCTGTGCCAGGCAACGTTGGCAATGTCACAACTAATTTAGGCGATCCGTCCCTCAAAGTGCTCGTAAGGGGCTTCTCAGGCTCTGCATGAGATAACCGTGGCGGGGGTACCGCAGCTGGCTGAGAGGCACTTCCGTCCCTACAGTAGGCATCCGCGAGCACAAGCATGGCGTCTCCGTTTTTTATGTGGGCTTCCGCGTGCCTTGGCGGAGCACCCGCACCTGTATACTCAGAAAAAGGTGTGTTAGTTCGGAATACCGGCTGATTGGCTGAGGTTTCAGGCGGCTTCTGTGATTTAAGAGATCTAGTATGCGAACTTTTGTGGTTACGTCGCGAGAAATTACTAGATTCAATAATTGCTAGCTTAGCCTTTAATTTGGCTTCAGCTACGACTTTCGCGATGTTGGCCATCTCTTCAATGTGTTTGGCCTCGGCTGCGAGTTTAAGAGCCTTTATTGTGGCTTTTGAATTTCTCGAATGGCATGAATAAGTGTCATGGTTTAACGTGACGTGAAGTGACGATGGGGCAACCGAATTAACCGCAGACTGAGTTGATGTGGGGTACAATTCGTCAAGTCTACAATTAGTATTAATTCGTCAAGCGTGTTTTAACAGCTTATTTTGTTTCTGATTCGTCAAGTGATGAATTAGGATCAATCCGTCAAGTCTCTTGTTTGTATCGATTCGTCAAGTCAAGTTTTTGTTTAAATTCGTCAAGTCTATCAACAGTTCTGATTGGTCAAGCGGGCCATAATAAGGTATTCTTACCCTCGGTTGCGGTTTTCTTACATGCACCCATATCGTCTTCATGTCCTCCGGGTTTGTGTCCACGGAGAGGCCTCTAATCGCGCCCTTGACTCTAGCCCGTAGGCCATGTGGGCCAATAGGGCCGCACGTTAGACGCATGACCAAGCTCGTTCTTTAGCTCGCCGAAATAGTGGCGCGGGTTCGGGAGCAGGTCGACCAAAATCGGCGGCACCTTCTTCTTGCACCTCGTCATCTTCATGGACGTCCTGACTGCAGGTGGCGGCGTCTTGACATCGTCTTCCCTGGCTTCCTGGGCGCAGGCATAGTCAGCGTGGACGCATAAGTCGTCTGGGCAGATGTCGACGCTGGGTCGTCTCCAGTACCCGAGCTATTCAGCATATTAGACAGCAGCGGCATGACCCTCGTAGCCGGAACCCGGGTCCTCGGCGGGGTCAGTGAGGTGGATGATGATCCGTGCGCATGCTTTTCTGCTGCAGGGCGGTGTGCCGTGCGGCGGCGCACCTTTGATTGCCTTTCAGGCAATCAGGGCCTGGCTCGTCTGGTCTTTCGGCTCCACTTCGGGCAGTGGAGGCAGCGGTGGCAGTGGGGGGCGCTGGTATCCTTTGGAGGACATCTTCTTGGATGCTATTTCAGCTTATCCGCGCGAAGCGTAGCCTGCCCTTTGGGGCGCAAAACTCTTGAATACCCCCCCGGTGAGAACCACTGGTGGGAGGTCGGGGTTACGGGTTCTAAACAGAGCCCTACGTGGCCATCGAGGGTAGACAGGAGCGATATAAGAATACTTTCGAGTGCTAGAGCGACTAGACAGACGGTTAATCCTAGGTACCGCAATACCCTACGATAGAGAGAGGCCTATGTCCAGCAGTGAACTTTTTGGCTACTATGGTCCGCTTGACCAATCAGAACTGTTGATAGACTTGACGAATTTAAACAAAAACTTGACTTGACGAATCGATACAAACAAGAGACTTGACGGATTGATCCTAATTCATCACTTGACGAATCAGAAACAAAATAAGCGGTTAAAACACGCTTGACGAATTAATACTAATTGTAGATTCCCTTGAGCTTACACGGCCAGAAGTATGGTGGGCCTCCTCCCTAGGAGACTTGACTTCCGTGGGGCCGTGGCAGCCGAAAACTTGGTGTGCCTGCATTTTGGTATTGGGCCGCCTGTCACCACAGGCCGTGTCAAAAATATCTAAGTTGTATGAAAATTATATAGGTTTACTTACCGGTAGAAGGACCAATTTATGTGCCGGAGCCAGACGCTCCTGTGGCCGATGGTGAGCTGGATAAGGTGTACCTAACCTGTTTAGTGGAACTACTAATACTTATAAATGAAAATACGTTCGTATTGAACAGGTTCTGTAATCCAACTAAAAACAAATCTATCAAAATACATCAAAAGGACAATACTTCAAAACATAAAAAGTAATAAAAATAAAGCCAATGCTATCAAAAAGGTGCAGTTCTGCACATTCCCCCGTTTTTTCATAAGATGGGGAACCCGTTTCTTGAAAGGTGGGCAGCAGGCTCTGGCAGCCGTGGTCATTCTTAGTAACTCTGGCATTTCAGCCAAACAAATCATCTTATCCTCTGACTTTCTTTCTTCCAACTAATTCGTCTTTATCAGCTATGCTCTACCTTGGCGTAAGACTTCCATTAGTTCGATTTATTGAGCGCACGATGATCGATGACCCATTCATTGTTGATTCGGGCGGCCTCGACGATTAACATGCGCAGAATCATCACTGCAGCATCAGACGAAAGGCTGCTTAATATATCCAGACTTAATCTTGGACAAGAAGGTATCTCTTTCCTTTCAGCGGCTCACTGCAGCTTCGCTTGGACCGAGTAATCAAGCCAATGTTCAAGTACATGTTCGTTAATCATATAAGCCGACCTCTGCGGTGGAAGATCGGCTGCCGCACGAACTGAAGACCGTATATTGATAAGCAAGTAGAATTATCGGTGTTCGTTCACTAGAGTCTCTGTATTTTCGTGCGCATATTTAAGATGATCCTGTGATTATGAGAGCGCGAGCTGTGAAGTGCTATTCATCAAGTATAAGTAAGGAGCTTCGTGCTATCTGTTACAGTTGCTGACGTTATTCTTTCCGCCAGGTGGATGAGGTGGTCGTTGTCTATCACAGCAGACTAATCTTGCAGTCGACCTCATGGCGGAATCGGTTCCTCCTTCGTACAGTAACTGTACCTTAGCAGAAAAAGAGTCGATTTGGGACTGCCAGAGTGGTATGCTATTCTGCAAACTTCTGTAGTTTGGATTCTTCGTGACCTAAGTCTAGTCTGAAGGAATGTTATTGTTACATAAAATGTCAATTTTTTACAAATTTTATCAAGTAACGCTTACACGTTTGATACGGACTTACTATAGCAGGAATAAAAATTACAATAAACAAATATAAAAACAGTGAATAAAAATGAAATAAAACAAGGAATAATTTTAGACAATGACAGGACAAGGTATGTTTGACAGTCTAAAACTTTTGACTGAATTACTCTATGACACCGAGCTATGACATTAATTTAGATAAAGGTGTTTAGCTGATCAAAACATAGACATAGAAACGATAGACGAACATAGTGTGCAAAAGAGAAGAAAATGATTTATGGAAACTCAGTAAGATAGAAAAGAATAGCGAACCTTATGTCACTGTAACCTGTTTTGTATGACAGATCGTCCCAATTCAACCCGCTGGTTTTTACTTGTACATTATTTTGGTGTTTCAGAAATCCTGATTTATTTTTATAATTTGAGAAGTGTGCAACGATGGTTATGTATTCAGGATGCGAATTTGATGCGAATCTTCACATTTACCCGGAAAACTGCACATTTTACAGGTAAATTCTCAGAAAGTCGTCACTGGGATTACACGTGAATTTTTTGTTTAAATGTGCCTTTTTTGTAAGTAAAATAATAAAATACGCAAATTCTTATATTTCCTTTCGTATTTTCGATATGTAAAAGTGTATTAGTTAGTAATTTTCATAATATTTGGGGATAAAATAATTTCGCAATTAGGCCAGGGATTGACTGCAATTTATCGACAAAGTTATCGATAGTTACCTAGAGGTACCTTACATACTTTGAATAGTATGACAACAAAAAATATGCAAATTTTAAAGATTCGCTAAATAGTTACTTGAACAATTCAGACATAGTTTTTTACAAATACATATAACATTATTTTCAACTACATCCAACAGATACACTTTAGATCCAGTTATTAGAGATCGACTCGGTGACTCATGTGAAATACTTATTCATACCTATTATTTTCAGGGTCGTAATAACGAGAGATTCGCATCATCGTACGTAAACCGTGACATAGGCCCATGTACGTCTCAACATTGAAGGATGAAGAAAGATGTGTTTGACCACCGGCGATCACTTGTCTGACAGATGTCATTCTATTCCTGGTTTCGCACGTCTTATTTGTGAAGATAGCGCCTATTGACCAGTATTCTTACGAACAACCTTCTCAGCAAATTCTATAAAGAAACCTACGTAGGAAATACGCTGACTGCAAAAAAGGAAATGACCCGCCGCAGCAAAGAAAGCATTATGTCAACATTTCAATTGAACAAATAAATAAAGTTGAAATCTTCATACCATTTTTTATTTGAAATTATCGATAACCCTCCAAATTGAATAATGTACATCACTAGCTGAGGTAAGCGCGCCAAAACCAAAATTGGTCACGCAAGATCGAGCTGTCAGTTGGTCTATAAACGCTAGTTTATATATATAAGTCTATGGATCAAAAAGTTTTTAAGTCTTTAGGTATAGTCCGAGTTCTTAATTGGCAGTTTGTATGGAGGTATGGTCCCATCTGGCAGAAATCATGAAACTTGGCATGTGTGTAGCTTACATATGTAAGCTTCAGGAAAAGAAGGGAAGCAAGTTGGACCCCCCCTGCTTCCCCTTTACCCCTTTTATGTCCCAAATTTCAGTTATCTTTATTTTCTCGAAACGATTAAAGATAGGAGAAATTTGTCAAGGTAAGAAATATTCCTTATAAAATTGTCTACATAATTGTTCTTGGGTCGATGTTGATAGGACTTATACTTTTCGAGTTATGCTTCTGGAAACCCATCATTTTTAAAGGTGACATCCAGCTCTGACTGAGCGATATCTACCATGTGAGAGAAGATTCTTTCACACTTGCTAGTGGATTTTCTTAGTTAGGTCGTCTACAAAGGAAACCCGCAGAGATAACACTTCAATCACGCCTGGGGATGGGGAGGGGCAAAGTTTTTTTCCGAGCTGAACTTGAGGACTTCTGACTTAAGTAAATGTGACACGAGAAATTGAGTATCATTTTCGAATATATTAAAGACAGGAGTATTCATTTCTGGAACGTTCTTTGGTACATTTCATAAAAAAATAAAATATTAAGTGAAATAAGAAAAAATATGTTTCGTTCTCATTCAAACGCTGTTTTCTTCATGACCTTGAGACATATTTACTAGATAATAACACATACTCGAAGATATACTCACCTTATTATAAAACCATATTTTATTTTCGAAAATATTAGAAAATTTACGGAAGCCTAAATATTTTACAAAGTTATGTTTGTAGCTGGAAAATTTCAACTTCATAGATTTGTATGCAAAAAGATTACCAACCGCAAACTTATATTTCTCAATTGTCGCTAAACCATTCCAGATAGAGAAATGCCTTCATAGGGAATGTTGTTTATACTGAAGGGTAGTTTTTGTTGGAATAAAGAAATTGAGGATCTGGAGTACTTGATGTTTAAGAAGACATTACAGTATCTCCAATAGTTTAGGTGGGCTGTTGATATTCCACATCAAGTACTCCAGATCTTCAATTTCTACATATCAGCATAAACAACTCTTTAGTAAAAACAACATTCCCTATGCGGGCATTTCTCTATCTGGAATGGTTTAGCGACAATTGAGAAATATACGTTTGCGGTTGGTAATCTTATTTTTGCATACAAAATCTATGAATTTGAAATTTTACCAGCTACAAACATAACTTTGTAAAAATATTTAGGCTTCCGTAGGCTAGGTATTTTCTAATATTTTCGAAAATAAAATATGGTTTTATAATAAGGGTGAGTATGTCTTCGAGTATGTGTTATTATCTAGTAAATATGTCTCAAGGTCATGAAGAAAACAGCGTTTGAATGAGAATGAAACATATTTTTTTCTTATTTCACTTAATATTTTTATATTTTTGTATGAAATGTACCAAAGAACGTTCCAGAAATGAATACTCCCGTCTTTAATATATTCGAAAATGATACTCAATTTCTCGTGTCACATTTACTTAAGGAGTCAGAAGTCCTCAAGTTCAGCTCGGAAAAAATAAACTTTGCCCCCCTCCCCCCATCCCCACAGGCGTGATTGAAGTGTTGTCTCTGCGGGTTTCCTTTGTAGACTACCTAACTAATAAAAGCCAATAGCAAGTTTGAAAGAATATTCTATCACATGGTAGTTATGGCTAATTCAGAGCTGGAAGTCACCTTTAAAAAAATGATGGGTTTCCCAGAAGCATAACTCGAAAAGTATAAGTCCTATCAACATCGACCCAAGAACAATTATGTAGACAATTTTATAAGGAATATTTCTTACCTTGACAAATTTCTCCTATCTTTAATCGTTTCCGAGAAAAATAAAGATAACTGAAATTTGGGACATAAAAGGAGGGGTAAAGGGGGGAAGCAGGGGGGGTCCAACTTGCTTCCCTTCTTTTCCTGAAGCTTACATATGTAAGCTACACACATGCCAAGTTTCATGATTTCTGCCAGATGGGACCATACTTCCAGCTAAGGAGCCGTACTAGTACGCGATTTCAGACTAAAAAAGGTCCCAAATCTCAAACCCAAAACTACTGTAGAAATTGGTACGATATGTTTTTCATAGCGACGGTAAATTTGGAACGATAAGTTGTCCGAAAGGCTTTCTGCGGTTTCATTTTACACGTGTGTCTATAATTGATTCCAATCAAATCAATTATAGAATGATTTTGAATTTGGATATAGGGTTCCGAAACAGTAAAATGACCAGGACAATGGCTCACCAAGACTCCGGGTTGAATCTTGTTGGACGTGAAGCCAAACAAGACCCGACCTAAAGTGATGATCGTGAGGCAGGCTACAGGCTCACTGAGGAAACCCGTGGCCCCGTCGTTCAGCATAAGAAGAGTGTCGCAACTAATTTAGGCGATCCGTCCCTCAAAGTGCTCGTAAGGGGCTTCTCAGGCTCTGCATGAGATAACCGTGGCGGGGGTACCGCAGCTGGCTGAGAGGCACTTCCGTCCCTACAGTAGGCATCCGCGAGCACAAGCATGGCGTCTCCGGCGGGAGGAGGCCCACCATACTTCTGGCCGTGTAAGCTCAAGGGAAACTCAGTCTGCGGTTAATTCGGTTGCCCCATCGTCACTTCACGTCACGTTAAACCACGGTACTTCTTCATGCCACTCGAGAAATTCGAGAGCTACAATTAAGGCTCTCAAACTCGCAGCTGAGGTCAAACACATGGAAGACATGGCCAACATCGCAAAAGCCGTAGCTGAAGCCAAATTAAAGGCTAAGCTAGCAATCATTGAATCTAGTAATTCCTCGCGACGCAACCACAAAAGTTCGCATACTAGATTTCTTAAATCACAGAAGCCGCCTGATCCCTCAGCCAATCAGCCGGTATTCGAAACTAACACTTTTTTTTCTGAGTATACAGGTGCGGGTGCTCCGCCAAGGCACGTGGAAGCCCTCATCAAAAACGGAGACGCCATGTTAATGTTCGCGGATGCCTACTCTAGGGACGGGAGTACCCCTCAGCCAGCTGCGATACCTCCGCCACGGTTATCTCATGCAGAGCCTCAGAATCCCCTTACGAGCACACTGCCAGGGCACGAGGTTGCCCAAAACAGGGACGGATCCCCTAAATTAGTTGTAGCATTGCCAACGTTGCGTGGCACAGGGCCGCAGCCCGCCCTACAACCGTGTGGTGCTGATGACACGCCACACGCGACTGCAGCCGCTGTGCAGACTGGTTTGTATGATCAGGCTCAAGGAGGACTGGTCGATAACATCGTCTACATCCCATGGGACATCGAGTCGACGAACGACCCGACGAGTCAAACAACGTCACCCGCTTGCCGTGATCACCTCAACGATGTAAGTGTTGCAGAAATCGCAGCTAAATGTCCAGCTGAAATTCATCAAAATATTTCTGAAAATAAACAATGCGTTTTCTGCAAAAAATCGCATAATTTGACTGATTGTCAGAAATTCATGAGTCTGTCAGAAAATGATATGTGGCAATCTTTGAAAGAGAATAAAGATTGTCACAGAGGCCTAGAAAAGTTTTCACTCTCTAGTTCTCAAACTTTCAATGCTAACTATGATGGAGAAAGGGGCGAGAATCACGAATTTTTACAACGTCCAAACGAATTCAGCGCACATTTAGATGAAACCAAGTTGGAGCCATCACCCACTTTGGTTCAGATAGAAGTGGTTGATGACTCCAGCCAAACCGAACAACCAGCTCCAATAGGAGACGACTGTTTGGTGGCGATGAACGACCGTATCGCCACGGACAGCCACAAACAGGAACGGGTCGGAGCTGACCGCCCCCTGTCAGAAATCTTACCAGTGTCTGTAACAGGTCTGGCGGGTAGCTGCGACACCCTTCTTGTGCTGAACGATAGGGCCACGGATTCCCTCAGTGAGCCTGTAGCCTGCCTCGCGATCACCACTTTAGGTCGGGTCTTGTTTGGCTTCACGTCCAACGAGATTCTACCCGAGGTCTTGGTGAGTCATTGTCTTCGTCATTTTACTATTTCGGAACCCTTTATCCAAATTCAAAATCATTCTGTAATTGATTTGATTGGAATCAATTATAGACACACTTGTAAAATGAAACCGCGGCAAGCCTTTCGGACAACTTATCGTACCAAATTTACCGTCGCTATGAAAAACACATCGTACCAATTTGTACAGTAGCTTTGGGTTCGAGATTTGGGACCTTTTTTAGTCTGAAATCTCGTACATAAAAACTTAAAAACTTTTTGATCAGGAAAATACCTTTTTCTAAATTAATGTCATAGAGTAATTCAGTCAAAAGTTTTAGGCTGTCAAACATATCTTGTCCTGTCAATGTCGTTGTCTAAAATTATTCCTTGTCTATTTAATTTTTATGCACTGTTTTTATATTTGTTTATTGTAATTTTTATTCCGGCGTGTATAGTAAGTCCGTATCAAAAGTGTTAGCGTAACGCATAACTCATAATTTGTAATAATTAGTAATTTACTTCTAACGACGAATACAATCATGTAATTCTGTAGGCTTGGACTCTAAAACGAAGCATTCAAAACACAAAAGTTTGCAGAATAGCACCATACTCTGGCAATCCATGTCGACTCGTTTACTGCTGAGCTCCTGTTATTACGAGGAAAAGAACGGCGAGGTTCGTCTCCTGTGATAGACGACGACCACCTTATCCACCTGGCGGGAAGAATGACGTCACAGATAGCGAGAAGTTCCTTACTATACTCGATGAAAAGCACTCCGCAGTTCGCTCTCTCACCATAATCAAAGGATCATCTTAAATAATGCTCACGAAAATACACAGAAACTAGTGAACAAACGCCGATGGGTCCACTGGATTATCAATATGCGGTCCTCAGTCCGCGCGACAGCCACCACCAGTTGTCAAATTTGTCGTCTAAGAAAGGTCCAGCGATCTGACCCTTCAATGGCAATGGGACATCTTCCACCGCAGAGGTCTGCTTATGTTTATCGAACATTCACCTGAACATAAGCTTGATTACTTCGGTCCCAGCGAAGCAGCAGTGAGCCACTGAAAAGAAAGAGATACCTTCTTGTCCAAGCTTTCGAAGATTAAGTCTGGATATATTAAGCAGCCTTTCGTCTGATGCTGCAGTGATGATTCTGCGCATGCTAATCGTCGAGGCCGCCCGAATCAACAATGAATGGGTCAAGGATCATCGTGCGCTCAACAAATCGGACTAATGGAAGTCTTACGCCAAGGTAGAGCAAAGCGGATAAAGACGAATTCGTTGGAAGAAAGAAAGCCAGAGGATAAGATGATTTGTTGGCTGAAATGCCAGAGTTACTAAGAGTGACCACGGCTGCCAGAGCCTGCTGCCCACCTTTCAAGAAACGGGTTCCCCATCTTATGAAAAAACGGGGGAATGTGCAGAACTGCACCTTTTTGATAGCATTGGCTTTATTTTTATTACTTTTTATGTTTTGAAGTATTGTCCTTTTGATGTATTTTGATAGATTTGTTTTAGTTGGATTACAGAACCTGTACGGAACATACGTTTTTTCATTTGTAGTACTGTGTTTCGCAGTTAGACAGGTTAGGTACATATTTCCAGCTCACTACCAGCCACAGGAGCGTCTGGCTCCGGCACATAAATTGATGACACTTATTCATGCCATTCGAGAAATTCAAAAGCCACAATAAAGGCTCTTAAACTCGCAGCCGAGGCCAAACACATTGAAGAGATGGCCAACATCGCGAAAGTCGTAGCTGAAGCCAAATTAAAGGCTAAGCTAGCAATTATTGAATCTAGTAATTTCTCGCGACGTAACCACAAAAGTTCGCATACTAGATCTCTTAAATCACAGAAGCCGCCTGAAACCTCAGCCAATCAGCCGGTATTCCGAACTAACACACCTTTTTCTGAGTATACAGGTGCGGGTGCTCCGCCAAGGCACGCGGAAGCCCACATAAAAAACGGAGACGCCATGCTTGTGCTCGCGGATGCCTACTGTAGGGACGGAAGTGCCTCTCAGCCAGCTGCGGTACCCCCGCCACGGTTATCTCATGCAGAGCCTGAGAAGCCCCTTACGAGCACTTTGAGGGACGGATCGCCTAAATTAGTTGTGACATTGCCAACGTTGCCTGGCACAGGGCCGCAGCCTACCCTACAACCGTGTGATGCTGATGATGATGAGACACCACGCGAGACTGCAGCCGCTGTGCAGGCTGGTTTGTATGGTCAGACTAAATATGGACTAGTCGATAACATCGCCTACACCTCATGGGATATCGAGTCGACAAACGACCCGACGAATCAACCAGCTCCACCTGCTCGTGATCATATCAACGTTGTAAGTAATGTAGAAACCGCAGCTAAATGTCCAGCTGAAATTCATGAATATATTCCTGAAAAATACATTTTCTTCAAAAATTTGCATAATTTGACTGATTGTCAAAAATTCATGAGTCTGTCCGAAAATGACAGGTGGCAATATTTGAAAGAGAATAAAGATTAATTTATAATTTATACTTGCGATTGACGCCGCTTGGTGAAACTCCATTTTAATATGTTTGTATTTAAAACTCTTGTACTGTTTCACAATATTATTTTATTCACCCGACCGGTTTCGCTTCACAGCATCTTCAGGGGTACTTACTTAATTACAATAATATAAAATAACACATAATAAATACATTTTGATAAGCGCAATAAATTATCCACATCGTATTTGGTTTGATTCTGTAGGTAGCTGTAGGCAGTACAAGAGTTTTAAATACAAACATATTAGAATAAAGATTGTCACAAGAGCTTAGAAAAGTTTCAACTCTGTGGTTCTCAAAGTTGCAATTCTAAATATGACGGAGAGAGCGGTGAGAATCATGAATTTTTGCATCGTTCAAACGAATTCAGCGCTCATTTAGATGAAACCAAGTTGGAGCCATTACCCGCTTTGGTTCAGATAGACGCGGTTGATGACTCCAGCCAAATCGAACAACCGGCTCCAATAGGAGACTATTGTTTGATGGCGATGAATGAGCTTCCTATCGCCACGGGCAGTCACAAAGAGGAACGGGTCGAAGCTGGCCGCTCCCGGTCAGAAATGTTACCAGTGACCGTAACAGGCCCGGCGGGTAGCTGCGACACTCTTCTTATGCTGAACGACGGGGCCACGGGTTTCCTCAGTGAGCCTGTAGCCTGCCTCACGATCATCACTTTAGGTCGGGTCTTGTTTGGCTTCACGTCCAACAAGATTCAACCCGGAGTCTTGGTGAGCCATTGTCCTGGTCATTTTACTGTTTCGGAACCCTATATCCAAATTCAAAATCATTCTATAATTGATTTGATTGGAATCAATTATAGACACACGTGTAAAATGAAACCGCAGAAAGCCTTTCGGACAACTTATCGTTCCAAATTTACCGTCGCTATGAAAAACATATCGTACTAATTTGTACAGTTGCTTTGGGTTTGAGATTTGGGACCCTTTTTAGTCTGAAATCTCGTACATGAAAACTTAAAAACTTTTTGATCAGCTAAACACCTTTTTCTAAATTTGTCATAGAGTAATTTCAGTCAAAAGTTTTAGACTCCCAAACAACCCTGTCCTGTCATTGTCATTGTCAAAAATTATTCCTTGTTTTATTTCATTTATAATCACTGTTTTTATATTTGTTTATTGTAATTTTTATTCCTGTTATTGTGAGTCCGTATCAAACGTGTAAGCGTTACTCGATAAATATGTAAAAAATTGTTATTTTATGTAACAACAACATGCCTTCAGACTTAGACTTAGGTCAAGAAACAGTTATTGTACGAAGAAAGAACCGATTCCGCCATGAAGTCGACTGCAAGATTAGTCTGCTGTAATAGGCAACGACCACTTCATCCACCTGGCGGAAAGAATAACGTCAGCAACTGTAACAGATAGCACGAAGTCCCTTACTATACTTGATGAAAAGCATTCTGCAGTTCGCTCTCTCATCATAATCACAGGATCATCTTAAATATGCACACGAAAATACTGAGACTCTAATGAACGAATGCCGATAATTCTGCTTGCTTATCAATATACGGTCTTCAATTCGTGCGGCAGCCGCCAGTTGTCAACTTTACCGTCTTAGAAAGGCCTAGCGACCTGATTCTTCAATGGGACATCTTCCACCGCAGAGGTCGGCTTATATGATTATCTAACATTTACTTGAATACTGGCTTGATTACTCGGTCCCAGCGAAGCTGCAGCAGGGAGCTGTTGAAAAGAAAGAGATACCTTCTTGTCCAAGCTTTCGAAGATTAAGTCTGGATATATGAATGGGTCAAGGATCATCGTGCGCTCAACAAATCGGACTAATGGAAGTCTTACGATTCGTTGGAAGAAAGAAAGCATTTGTTGGCTGAAATGCCAGAGTTACTAAGAGTGACCACGGCTGCCAGAGCCTGCTGCCCACCTTTCAAGAAACGGGTTCCCCATCTTATGAAAAAACGGGGGAATGTGCAGAACTGCACCTTTTTGATAGCATTGGCTTTATTTTTATTACTTATTATGTTTTGAAGTATTGTCCTTTTGATGTATTTTGATAGATTTGTTTTTAGTTGGATTACAGAACCTGTTAAATACGAACGTATTTTCATTTATAAGTATTAGTAGTTCCACTAAACAGGTTAGGTACACCTTATCCAGCTCACCATCGGCCACAGGAGCGTCTGGCTCCGGCACATAAATTGGCTGCCAGAGCCTGCTGCCCACCTTTCAAGAAACGGGTTCCCCATCTTATGAAAAAACGGGGGAATGTGCAGAACTGCACCTTTTTGATAGCATTGGCTTTATTTTTATTACTTTTTATGTTTTGAAGTATTGTCCTTTTGATGTATTTTGATAGATTTGTTTTAGTTGTTTTGTTGTTGTTTTAAAAATTCATCCATCAGGATAGGCAATGGTACTAGCCATACAGCCTAGTCTTTTATTAGTTCTTTCTGTTATCTTTTCAAAAATAAGGCATTAAATGCCAATTCTTCTATAGTTCATTTCTTATTTCCAATAAAAACAAGGCAAAAATGCCATTTCTTCTATATATTCTTGTGTAATTTTCAGGTTCATAAAATTCCATGTCCGGGTTACTAAATCCATGTCAAAGCTCTCCAACCGTGGAGATAATAAAGTCAAATATTGGATTAAAAGTGGCAGGGTTCGATAGAAGTTCTTGAAGCGAAGGCGGGATACTGTCTTTGTAAATATCTTGCAGCTTGTCAATTAATAAAATTCGGTTAATATTTAAAGCAGGACAGTTGAAAAATATATGTTCCAGCGTTTGATTTTCATTTAGAGAGCAATCTGTACATAAAGGTGAGTTAATAATTTTCATGCGGTGTAGATGGGCTTTAAATTTACAATGACCAAATCGTAACCTGCATATTTGTGTGAAGAATCTTCTTTTATAAAGGTATTATTCTTAGCGAACCAGGTTTCTCTCCCAGATTCTTATTGATTGCAGCATACCATGCACCTTTTTCTTGTATTATAATTTGATGTTGATTTATCCAGCTTTGTCTAATTTCCTCTTGAATCAATGGGATTAAATCTCTCCATGGAAGTGACATTCTTCTGGGTTGTCCAATTAAGCTATTGTTTATTGTTCTGGCAAGGTAGTCAGCTGTTTCATTACCTGACACACCTTTATGTGCTGGAGACCATAAAAATTCAATTGAAACATTGGCGTTGTATAGTGTTTGCCACAGCTGTTTAATTTTATAAATAATATAATTTGTACTCAGAGTGTTATTCTTTAAAGCTGATAAAACTGACATACTGTCACTAATAATAAGCCATTTAGGAAAGCGTGATTTAAATTGTTTATATATTCTAAAGCGGCTTGAATTGCTGCAGCTTCTGCCGTAAATATACTGCAGGTTTTGGTAGTTTATATCCATTTCCTGTCTTCAAGGCACTGTGATAGTATGCAAGAGAGACACCAGTATCAGTTTTTGAGCCATCAGTGTAAATATGCTGGTATTGTGGCCATAATGATAGTTTCTCATATAGCTCTTCTCTAGTTCTAATGGAGTTATCTATAACTATATTCATATTGCAAAATTTGCTTTCAAAAGCTCCTTCGTAACATGCCAACTTGTCAGATTTGTGAATGTTATGCCTTTCATTATAAACTTTTATTTCAGAATAATCAAGCAGAATAAAGGGAATTTAATTGAAGTAGATGCAGAGGCCAAAGTTTGATTTTCAGCGATTTCTCTAATAAGGAATGGTGAGTAAAAGAAAATAATTTCAGTAGAAATCTAAATTTGAGATATTTAAATCTTAACATCAATGGAGGTATATTGCATTCAACTTGCATAGAAACAATAGGTGTTGTTTTCATTGCACCTGTTATTAAACGTAAATTTTTATTCTGTAAAGTTTCTAACTTTTAACCAAAATAGGATTGGAAGCATAACAAAGAAAACTATATTCAAAGTGGGAACGTACCACAGACTTATATAACATAAGTAAAACTTTAGGATCAGCCCCCATGATGTTCTAGCGAGGATTTAAGAATATTAAAAGCTCTAGAAGCTCTATCTGACACATAACTTACATGCTTATTCCATGATAAATTTCTAGTAAAAATTACTCCAAGAAATTTTGCTTCATCTTCTACTGGCAATAAGCTACCATCATAATATATATGAGATATTAAAAGTCTAGATCTACTAAAGATCACAACTTTAGTTTTCTCTAGACTAACACTTAAATGTAAATAATCAAAGTATGTTTTTAATCTTTCTAATGCTAAATTTAATTTGATTTCTGTTGCTTGCATGTTAGACCCAATACAATATATAGCTAAATCATCAGCAAATTGTAAATTTCTTACTTCGGTACCCAGTATACTATTTAATTTATTAATATACAAGATGAACAGCAAAGGACTTAAAATTCCACCTTGACAAACACCTAAATATGACGATTGTGGTCCATATAAATTATTTTTAAACTTGACATATACTTGCCTACCATTTAAAAAGTTGAATATCCAACTAATTAATTTTCCAGGTAAACCTAACAACTGTAACTCCGCAGCAAGCACATGGTGATTAACATTATTGAAGGCTCCAACAATATCAAAGAAGACACAAACAACAAATTTATTAAATGAGAAGGAATGATGAATGTCAAGAAAGAGATTATTCAAACTTTCGATTGCAGAGTGACCACGTCTAAAACCAAACTGATTTGGAGGTAATAACTTATTAGATTCAATAAAAAATTCCAGTCTTTGTTTTAGTATTTGTTCAAAAACTTTACCTATACAGGATGTTAATGCTATAGGTCGATAAGAATTACAATTATCCACATCTTTACCAGGTTTCAAAACTGGAATTAAACAATCAACCTTCCATTCAGTGGGAATTATGTCATTAGACCAAAGAAAGTTAAATATGTCCAAAATCATTTTTACTTGACAATGAAAGATTTTTAATAACTTATATGGAATATGATCTAAACCAAAAACAGTATCTCTTCTAGAGCTAAGTGCACTAATAAATTCATTTAAAGTAAAAGGTGTAATTAAATAATCATTACCACCAGTGACTGGAGAGTTAACAGTAGTAGTGACAATATTTGGAGAAACGGTTGTGTACTTATTTAAAAATGCTGGTATCCAATCTGTGTTAGAAGACCGTATCACATTACATTCAGAAAAGATTTATTAAACATGCGCATTGTTTTCCATATTACAGACAGAGGTGTTTGCCGGTTAAATGTTTCACACAAAGCCATCCATGAAGCTTCTCTTTCCTTTTAATGGTAAGTTTTTAATAGCTTGTTGTTTTTAAAATAGATATAATTTTCTAATGTTGGGTCATTTTTAAATTGAATGTAAGCAGCTTTAGAATTATTTACTGCTAAAGTGCAGGCATTATTCCACCAAGGCAAACATGGTCTTTTCCTACGTGTTAAATTTGGCTGCACTGAATTATTTCTGGTTGTGGGATTAGCCTCAAATGCACAATTTAGTAGTAAAGAGCAGAGATTAGAATAGGATTCCTGGGGTCGTTCAAAGTCAAAGTTAAAAGTAGTTAATTTGTCACTAACTATTTCTTGATATTTTTCCAATCGACATTTGAAAAATTTGGACGGATGTAATTTCCTTGATTTAAATTGGAATTGTTAATTCTATTTACAGAACCAAGGATACTAGTAACAGTGGGAAGATGATAACTCCCATTGGATCATCATGAACTGACCAGCTACAACGTAATGATAATGAGGAAGAAACGAGAGTAAGATCCAATGCATTTGGTTTCCACACATGTGAACCCACAGTAGTTGCTTGGCCGTCATTAAGGAGGCATAAATTATTATCATCAATCACATCTTGCAAAATTATACCACGCGCATCAGTTGACGTGCAACCCCACGAAGTACTGTGTGCATTGAAATCCCCAGCCATAATAAGAGGCCCCGGTACAGATTTAATCAAACTATCAAGACGGGAATAAGTAAAGTTGGAAGGAGAAGCCAACGTGGGACTATAGAAACTAATTATTGTAATAATTTCATTGTTGAAATGTAACTGAACTGCCAAATTTTGTAATGAGTTATCAGAATGTGTGTTTAACAAATTGTAACGCAAATAATTTTGTATTAATATAGCAACACCATTGTGTTTAGTACCTATATCTAATCTTTCGATGTTAAAACCTTTAATTTTAATTTTTTTCCCTGGTTTTAACCAGGTTTCAGAAATAAGTGCTACATGAATATTATTATTATATAAAAATTAAGTAAAAGCATGTAAATTACTAGACAAACTTTGAGCATTCCATTGAACAATATTTAACTGATCCATAAATTAGAATTTACTTAGTTTTATGGTCTGTGGTTTTATTGATACTGAATGAATCAAGTAAAGCTTTTTATACTTTGAGTAGAGATTGGGATGGGATTTTCAGCATCTTTACTAGCGGAAATAATTTTTATAATTGAAGAAATCAGAAGATTCATGAATTGTTCCGATTTAAACAATTGTTGAACTGGGTCTACTTTACTTTTTAGTGAGGGGAAGTTTTTGTTATTAAAAACTTCAGAATACGAGGCCCTGCGCATCTGAACTTTTATCTCCTCTGCTTTTTGAATTTTCACTGGGCATGATTTGGCAATTGCAACATGTTTTCCTTTGCAGTGAACACAGACTGCTTCTTCTGGCCGTTTTACGCAATCTTTATAATTGTGAGAATCACCGCAGATTGAGCACCTCTGGGCGTTTTTACAGAATTTACCAATGTGCCCAAAGCGCAGGCACCGCAGGCATTGGCTCACAGGAGGCGTGTATGGCCTTACTTCGAAATACCAGCTGTTAATATCCACATAATCAGGAAGTACTGCACTAGCGAAAGTTATCGATACCGCTTGTGTTGGTACCAAGCAGGAGTTACCTTCGTCGTCTTTGGAACGTCGCATGAATCGGCGTACAGATACAACATTTCTGCAACTAGAAATTCCATCATATATTTTTTTGTTGCTCATGTATGTTGGAACGTTTGTTATTACCCTGTCACTTCCGTTAATCTTGCTGGAATAGTCGCCCTCAACTTTAGCTCTTTTGAGACTTGAGATTATTAAGAGCTGCATTTGCTAACCCTGGTCGCTCAAATATAACCGCTATTTTGTAACGATTGATTCTTTTCAATTGCTTGATACCTTTGTTACTAAGCTTCAATGCGCTTCCCAAGCCCATCAAGTCTCTCTCACCTATCGGCGTCTTGTCGTCCGCGCTCTCGTAAATTACTATATATTCGAACTCACCGCCATCCTCCGGATACTGACGAATGTAGTTTTCGGTTTTGTATGGCTTGTATTTGTCTACATCGTCGTCGCCCGCATCATCGCTCATAGCGGGGTCCTCTCCTTCGCTTACCTCTCCGCCATCGTTTCCCTTTTTACGTTTGCCTTTGCGACCCATGGCTGGGCAGCAAAGCTGTGTTGCTTTTTTATTGCACTATTAGAATATAAGTTACTAGTAATTAAATTACTAAGAAATTATCAATTTATTCTGCAAAAAGCAATTTTAAAATTTTCTTTGAAAAATTTTCACCCTCTTGATTCAAATTCCCGCCAAAGAATCCTATGATGACATATTCCTTATTAAACCCATAGATTAAACCACAGATAACAGCTATCAAACAGATGATTTTTACGACGGCCATTTCTTATCTTTCAAAAAAGAAAACTTTACTACTTTTCAAGAAGTTTTTGATCAAAATATAAAACAAATCAAACAAACCTATTTATGTACAAACTTATTTTTCTAGTTTGTGGACTATCACGCCAGTTGTCTTTGTCAACGTCAAGTCAAAGCGTCAGTTATTTAATTTATTGTTTTATTTCATAATTTTATTCTTTTTATTATTAATCTCAAGTTTTATTATATTTAACTTCAGTTCTAAGCAAACAAGTTATTCGGAAGTTGTATCAAGTGAGTTCTTCGTGATTTCAACGGACAGAATTGCCACGGATAAAGCAAAGAGCACAGCAATATTTTGTTGTACAGGCAGTGTTTGTTACAATATGTTAGCCACTTTATCCACTGAAAAGGTGTTGTGGGAAGTGAAAGTTGGGGACAGCAGCACCACATCGCTGCCCGCGAGCCACGACCAGCAAATCGGGCACCTAAGATAGACCTGTTTGCATGCACGCACGGAAACACTACAAACCAGTGAATTACGTAAGAACAGTGTATTCTCCAGTTACTTAAGATTTGTATTGCACGCTATAATAAACCTCTAGGGTTCAGTTGCCTTTAGGTACTCATAAATATGTTCATGATGATAACGTGAGCTTAGTGTTAGATACTTCCTTTACCACCAATTCATGCTTATTTTGTAAATATTGTTTGTTAATTCGAAAATTTTATACATTTGTTTTGAAGAATGAATAAAATTATGATAAAAATGGGTATGTTTATTTTCTTTTTGTTTAATCGAAACTAAGAAAAAATGTATTGCGGTACAGTAAGGGTACTATAGTACTGTCATTCGAATAGGCCATATTTAACAGCAGTCCAATATGGCCTTGTATCGAGTGACCGTACTACAAAAAGAGGTATAACCAAGGGGTACATATACCTATCATATTTCTGAACGGTTTTTTTCTAAACGAACGTAGTAATATACAGATTCTGTATATGTTATCTTCACTGGTAGTTTTTAATTAAAAAAAATCCTGGGATTCTATATGGTAGCACCTTTATATTGAGCGTCTCCTATCTGTCCCTTTAGGGACATATATATAAGTGATCTGGGATTACAGAACCTGTTCAATACGAACGTATTTTCATTTATAAGTATTAGTAGTTCCACTAAACAGGTTAGGTACACCTTATCCAGCTCACCATCGGCCACAGGAGCGTCTGGCTCCGGCACATAAATGGCATAGTTTTCTCTTTTTATAACAAGTCTTTATAACTATTACTAATAGGGGACAAAATCTTGCAAAATTGTATTTGATACACTGTTCCCAAAGAAGACGCACCCTCGTTGGGAACTATGTCCCAAAACATTGTATAATTGCTTCCTCATTGGGAACATTTATTAGGGAACTTTTGTATCTGATACAATGTTCCGAGACTTTGTTCCTAACTAATGAATACTCGCCTTAATGCCTTGTGATGCTGTGATTCTCGTTGACGCAAGATACTTGTGAACTTGTTGCTAAATGATATCACGAAGTGTTCCCAAATTATTACGCGTATAACTTTCCCTTACACATATCTTCTGCTTCCGCCCATGATCATAAGAGCATATTTTCTCTATTTCAGCCGAACAACAAAAAGAGCGTAAGAAAGAGATGGCGCGTCGCTTGCTGGAGATAAATGCCAGAAAGAGAGAGGAGAGACTGGCCGAAGATGAGGACCAACTGAATCAACTACTTTCTATAAAGGTTCGTAATTTGGCATCTATTTGTTGCATTACATACAATATTCCATGTTGGCTTAGAAGGGTATCACTCCAATTCTACCCATGAGTGACGTAAAAAGCGACTAAGGGGTAATGTATCCAGGGAATGGGCAACAGCGTTCCCTGTGAATGAAACATCTTGCACTGCGCTCGCCAATCCACCTGGCAAGGTTGGTGAGTACGGCAATACTGGCACAGTAGACTTGTGGCAATTAAAGTAAAGTGATGTTTCATAGTATTTAGATTGTTGCTATTATGATTTACTAAAATAGTATTTTGTGTTTTTTCTGGCAGGACATGATTGAAGACGGCGACACCGATGATTTCAATGAAGCAATCAAGGGCTTCGACATAAAAAGCTATGAAGATCTTCAGGTAAAACTTTCTTTTCATGAAATTTACGTTTAAAAAAAAATCGAGACACTTTCGTTTTCATAGTCGAGCAAAATATGAAATCTATGAAATAAAAAGTTGAATGTAGAAAATCGACATTAGAATTTTAAAACCTCGTAATACTCACCACTCACTATTCCATAATAAACGTATGTTTCAGATAATTTAATCCCTACAAAACGTAAACTTGCTAAGTGTCTCGATTTTTCTGATGAGGAGTGTAGTTATCAACAAGAGATCCTCTGGTAAATAGCAAAAAAAAATTATGGCATGCCTTGGCACGCCATATAATTACAGCTCTAACATTGAGAATTGCATTCTGATTCCACAGAAACAAATTCAAAATCTGTACCAACGCATAGAGAAGAACCGTCAGCGCATCGCGGCCGCCGCCAACGCGGAAGAGAACCCAGAACCGAAGAACCCCGGCCGCAACCAGCCGCCTTCGGATCCAGAGGCCTTCCAGATTTGGCTAGCTGACACCAGGTCCAAGGTATGGAATGGAAATAACTGGTGATGTAATACACTTTCTTTCTTTTCAGGTGTTTAGAGTGCGTGTTCATTTGGGAACATCTCGGGAACATGGTTTCGCGATATCAAAAAACAAGTCAATAAAATTTGTGCTGATTTTTTCCGCCATTTTGTTTTGGAAACATGTGTCTGACTTGTTTCTCGTTGTATTTTGAAATGAAGACGTTATAAAAGCCACAGTAGTATTGATTACACCACGTTTTATGACCCCGACTGCAGCAACTCACAGACCATAGTACCTATACTAAAACTTCACCTTCCGATTCCAGTACCGCGAGCTGGTAGCCCGTCGCGAGGCGCGTCGCGCGCGGCGCGCGGCCATGGTGAAGCGGCGCACCGCGGCCGCCGCCGAGCGCATGCGCGTCATCTCGCGCCTCGCCGCCGCGGGGGACGAGTTCGGCAACCAGGACTCCGACTGGGACGCGTACAAGAGGTAGGTAGATACAACCATGGTGAAGCGGCGCACCGCGGCCGCCGCCGAGCGCATGCGCGTCATCTCGCGCCTCGCCGCCGCGGGGGACGAGTTCGGCAACCAGGACTCCGACTGGGACGCGTACAAGAGGTAGGTAGATACAACCATGGTGAAGCGGCGCACCGCGGCCGCCGCCGAGCGCATGCGCGTCATCTCGCGCCTCGCCGCCGCGGGGGACGAGTTCGGCAACCAGGACTCCGACTGGGACGCGTACAAGAGGTAGGTAGATACAACCATGGTGAAGCGGCGCACCGCGGCCGCCGCCGAGCGCATGCGCGTCATCTCGCGCCTCGCCGCCGCGGGGGACGAGTTCGGCAACCAGGACTCCGACTGGGACGCGTACAAGAGGTACTGTGCGAGCAGCAGACAGTCACCCCGATCCCAGTTAGGTCCACTGGGGGTAAGTCGGAGTGACGAGACATGGGCGGCACTCCTTTTTTTTGGCCGGCCAACCGAATGTGCGTGTGCTATTATGCTACACAGCCTAAGGTGTATGGAGCGCATCGCATCGTAAGCGAGAATTGAATTTAAAAACATGTAAATCACCACCGGTGACACTTATCCGGAAACACGTAAAAAGTTGGCTGTATGAAGTTTCGTTGCAGAGCCAAGCAATCGCTTACTACGATTGGCAGTTTTGGACTGTTCAGACGGATTTTTGCAGTCTACACAATGATTCGGTATTATTATTAAAGTCATTTTTAATTTTTTTGTCGATGTAATAGTCTACTCTGCATAGTTAACCTGCTTCAAATCTCCATTTGTCTTTACAGTATAAGCCGCGAAGCCGACTCAGACTCCGAAGTAGACGGGGAGAAACTAGTTGAGTTGGAAGAAGCGCTGCGGGAATTCGAACCCCCGCCCTCCACCAGCCAGCACCATCAGCTGCATCTCGCCATTGAACCGTTGAGGTAACAATACAGGGTGTTAATTTAAATGCGTTGGAAGAAGCGCTGCGGGAGTTCGAACCCCCGCCCTCCACCAGCCAGCACCATCAGCTACATCTCGCCATTGAACCGTTGAGGTAACAATACAGGGTGTTAATTTAAATGCGTTGGAAGAAGCGCTGCGGGAATTCGAACCCCCGCCCTCCACCAGCCAGCACCATCAGCTACATCTCGCTATTGAACCTCTGAGGTAACAATATAAACATATTATAAAATGCTATTGATATGCCAGAGACCGTGCAGCAGCATTCCCTACAAATACACTTGCACTGTGAGTATGGCAATCAATACCCTCAATACGAGAAGCCCCATGTCCGTCTAGCAGTGAACTGTTGTGGCTGTTATGTTATGGTTGTGGTATAAAATGCTATACCTAATTATTGCTCACATTTGTATTTATTGCACACATTTCAGCTAAATGAGCTCACTTTGTGCACTTCGCTCATACTGAGCGTTAGAATATTTCCTGTTTGCACTTTGTACAATCGCGGCCCGTTAGCGGTTTCACATGCTGCAACTCATTTTACCGTGGGAATAAGACATTTTCCCGGTATTTATTATACTTACTAACCACCTTCCTTTTGGATCATACTAAATATTGAAAAAACCTGCATCAAAATCTGTGTGTGGTTTAGGAGACAGACAGACAGACAGTGAAACGCAAAAAGCGACTTAACTTTATACTATGTATTATTTTTTTACTTATAGGGCTGCCGAGTTGATGTTTCAACCATCTATGATGGGAAACCCAGAGGCAGGGCTGGCAGAGACCATGGAGTACGTGTTCAAACACTTCAGCGCTGAGGACCAGCTCGCTTTAGCCAACAACGTATTCCTGTGTGGAGGAGCGTCGCAGTTCCCAGGTATTAACATACATGCATCACGCCATATTTGCTTCCCTTCTCCAGTTTCCCTATATAGTTTCCATTATATCTAGACACGCAGACTCACGCAGTAGCGGGTCCAGCCAAGTTCAAGAAAAGAACTGGCGGGCCGCACCGTGTGTTATATTTTTATCTTTAATTCTGTAAATTCTATCTATACTACAGTTGGAGGAGCTTATAGGTTGTGATTTGAAGGTTCTAGAGTAGCGGCCGTAGTCTTTGAAGTCGTCTGCGTGAAGCTTTTGTCCAGCAGTAGTGAGTCTCACGGCTGTTGATGATGGCTATAGTCATTATTTTCGTAAAAAATATAGTATAAAGTAGTCAAAATTACTCTACCCACTGTGTTCTAGTGCTTTTTAATGCAGTACTTCTGCAAGTGCAATCAATGACTGTACCTAAATAATACCTACTTATGTATTCCAGGTCTAAAAGAGCGCCTCGAACGCGAACTACTCGAGATGCGTCCGTTCCAATCCACACACAAAGTGGTCACAGCCTCAAATCCAAACCTAGACGCGTGGTACGGAGCGAGGGACTTTGCTGGGAGCAACGAATTCGAAAACTGGTGCATCACTAAGGAGGATTACTACGAAATGGGCGGGGAGTACCTAAAGGAACATCATGCGAGTAATAAGTACTTCAAAAGCCCCGCGCCGATAGTGGACAATACGCTAGCACCGGCCGGTGACGCGAATGTAGTGAAGGAAGAGATTGTCGTCGACTGTTAGATAAGTTTGAAGAATATAAGGTGAGAGAAATTTATCTCGTTTTTTATTTAGTCTCCTCTTGAATTACGTTTTTAAGAAACTAATCCGCAAGTCAAAAGTTGACCAACATCAGTTTCTTTTAAAACGTCCATTGATAGATCATGGGATAACTTTTGACTGTATTTGTGACAAGAAACAAATGTGAAATTATTTGATTGAAATAGGAATTGAGTATGACTTTGACCTCGCTGTTATTCAAGCAAAATAAACTTTCTATCGTGAAAGATATGTACAACATTTTCACAGGTTTATTCCATCTTAAATGAAAACATCCTTGTCACGGCACCAATATTAACGGCCTTACCACAGAAAAAGTTTGACGTGCGTTAACGCCTGTCTAGCATATATTCAACATTTTTTTAATACACGTTCAACGCACGTGTAACGTTTTTTGTGGTAAGGCCCTAAGATTCTAAACAACGATACTAGGAGAAAAGGAAAGGAACAGGGCTTGAAAGAAACAACTGTTTTAGCCACAAATATCATGGCACGTTTATTTTTCTCCACTACATGGCTTCTAAAAGAATCGTGACTTGTTATTTTGCATTCATATAGTTTCTTCTTTATTAGAGCTCTGCAAAATGAGCACTAAAGAATAATTTTACAATGTATAATTTTTCCATAAAATTAAATAAACTCTGTATTTATTTTGATCTCAATATAAATCACTATGAACAGAAAAAGAACTTTTTAAAATGCTTTGTTAGTTCGCTAATTATATTGATGATGAGACTATAATAAAGAGTACATTTAAAAAATCACATTAAAGCATATACATAATGCTGACTACATAAATGCTCTTACAGCCTCTGTACCTACTTCATTCCACTACCCGTCATCGCCTTCCCTGCTGGTATACAACTTAACAACAATAAACAATTTTAAGAATACACATTCTTCACTTGTAGGTCGATAAATAAACCATAATAATAATCAAATTTTTATCACAATCGCATCAGACTATCAAAACAATCTCCACCGCGCCCCTCGATTACCTCCATTCTTGGTCACAATGAGAAATATTTCTACGAGTATATTTCCTATGCTTCTTGAACGAAAGTAGGAGTGCATTGTGATTGACACATAATACATCCCCACTCTGCGTCAAGCGTGATTGATCATGATCACGGAGCGCAGTGACACAGCATAGACTGGTTAAAACCAACCATTAGCGATTTTTGACGTCGATACGCAAAACTCTAGATTTCATTTTACCAGAATAAGCTGAACCGCTACTACGCGCTGTGACCGCGGTCAATAACACGGTCATCACGAATGGAGGTCGTCAGGGACCATCCCGCTGCCTCGTTGGAAGCTGTAAGAGCCGTATTATATTCACGTGCAATTGAATACACCACAGTTAACAAATCTAACTTATTAAAATATAAACTAGCCTAAAAATTTTAACAATAAAAGAAAAAACAGTTTTAGTTAAAGTATTGGTCGTTAAAACTCTGAAGAGCTATGACTAAATGACTTTGCCGAAACCGTCATGCCATGATGTTTGTTAGAAATTTTAATAAAAACTTTGGAATTAAAGATGTAAATCACTCGAAAACTTTGTTTGAAAATTTGGCTCACAGCCGAGAATATAATTTGGTTAGCGTAAAGATTACAAAAATCGTAAAAAATCAGCGACTTAGAAATAGCTCTCAGTATATAAAAAAAGTTAAAATCCTTAGGCTGTACTCTCATAATGATTATAATGTAAGCAACGCAATAATGTTGGCAAAAAGCGGAAGTTCGCGTAAATCTAACGATACCATAGAACTAAATATATGTACCTTAGACATTATGATTACACAAGGCTCACTGTTATTTGCTCGTAAAACTACCACGATCAAGTGACGGTCGCGGGAACCCACGGACTCTCGTCCGGCGCCCGCTAGCTCGACAAGGGAAGTATACATTACATTCACGGTAAGGATATGTACGATTTTCTCTAACCAAATAAACTCGGTCGACTGTTGGTCCATCGCCACAACCGCGCAGATGGTGAACTACTAACTCATATCTCAACAAACACAAAGTAAAGTTGCCAAAAACCGGTGAGTATTCTTTCACGTTGTGGACTCCTTCCGTTTAAAGTAATTCAGTCTTTCTACGGATCAAAAATAAGTAGAGAAAGAGAATACAAACTCATAACACATTTACGATTACGTAAATTCAGATGGCTCATTATATTACTTTCTAAATATAGTAACTAACATCGGTATGTAAAATAGTTCAAGCGGTGAAGACGCACGAAGTGTAGGCCCACTGAAATCTCGTTTAGAAAATTTAGTGAAGTGTTTCAGTGGAGTCTAGCAGTTTGTGTCTCTTCATCGCTATGTTTCTTCTTTCTTCCACATTACTTCGAAACATATTCCCGGAGGATTACTCTCAATTCTCACAAAAATCTCGAAAAATATACGCTCGAGATCGTAGAGTACGTTTCGAAGTGATCGAGGACGTCAAGATTACAACATCCCTGCTGGCTCGGCGAGGGCGAGAGGGTAATGCAGGGAAAACAATGATAAAGAAAGTGAAAATATAATAACAAAAATATATTACTAATTCTAGGTTTTGTAAAGAAACAGTCGCCCTCGCCGAGCCACGGAAGAGATTAGATAAATATACGTTTTATATATGTATCTTTATATGTACCTAGGTCACTATGTTGGTGTTTCTATTCCATTTATAATATCTATTGATAACATACGGTAGTACCGGGGCCCGCCGCGCGCGCCCCCGGTTGTGTTACAACTATGGATAAACTGGTTTACACAAATGGTGATCTGTTAAATGGTAGCTGCAAGTTTTACACTACGGTTAAACCAAACTTCTAGTTTGTCTAAATAATACTGTTATCAATGGCTTGGTAAGAAACTTACTAAAATGTAGGAGAATCCAAAAACATTGAAGTTAGGTGTTACTTTCTAACTTCTACGGGCAACTAAATGCATTATTTAAGGTATATATGTTATAGTATCGTGTACATCTTCTTTTATATTTAAAAATGATAGTTGAGATATTGGCCTATGTTTTCCGTGTTTCCTTCAAATATAGAACTATCAAAATATAAAAAAATATCGAGGACTATCAAACAACATTCATATGTATATATTATTTTATGTATACTGTACTGTACATCTACAAGGAAATTTTGATTTATAGTACCCAAAGTTTAGTTCATCACTAGACTCTAACATTTATTTCAAATTATGTTATGTAGATCTCAGTTCGACAATATTTCGAAGATCGTATAGCGAGACGTTCCTACAAATCATACTGATCTATACGAATAAAGAGTAGATTTGTATCTCTTTCCGTCATAGGAGTTTAAATAAATAAATCCTACGAATATTTACAATTTTCGACCCAGCACATGGACACACAACAATGTGGAAATAAAATAATGTATATCGAAAACAACAACGTAGGAAGAATAATAATAATATCTAAAAAATATAATCAGTATACAATAATAATAATAAAAAAGGTAAGCATAAAGTCGGTACCAGGGACCGGACTGGTAAGCCTTTCCGGGGTTATTGATTGGGTTTTGCGAATGGGTTTGCTGTCCCTAGTCGAATCTCGCCAAAACCCATTCGAAAGGCTTTTTAAAGCGCTATTGTAAGGCTATCGAAATTCTTGCGAAACCCCTTCAAACCACTAACCATATTGAAATGGTTACCCTTTCGGCTTTCACATAAATTTAATCCCTAAAGTGTGACTTATACGGACTATTATTGCTCGCGCACCACAAGACGGCGAGCTGGTCCGTCAAAGCTCCGAAGTTGCCGCGAAGCCGCATTTTGCTCAACTTGCGAATGATTTAATTGTAGTGCGTGCGCACGAAACCCCTATGAAGCGCTTTTAAAAGGGTTTTAGCAAGGGGTTACCCTTTCGATAAACTTAAAGCAAATGAATGTGTTATCACTTGAAGTGGTAAGTCGTTTAACTGGGAGTGTTGAATCACGGGGTTTAAAAATTAAGCGCTTCATCGATAAAGCGCTTAGCGGGTCCCTGGTCGGTACATAACACTCGACGAGAGGGTTTACAATATTTTATTTCCAATCTACCCTGACCTGCAGACTTATCTAACTTACTCTACCTACCGCTTCATTTACATAGAAATGGCACCAATCTATCTTTGATATCAATAATGGCAAACCATAAGGAACCCCCGCAGCGGGCAACTAGCTGCACTGCAACTGCAACTGCAAACTGCATACTGCACTCAACGCACGGCCGTCTCAAGGTATTGGAAGACTACTGCGCTAACACTAGAGTAAACACTATTATTCGAAACGGTACGTACACAGACTACTGCACCGAAACGTTCGTAAAATGAAAAGGCAATATTCTACGGTGAACACTGACGCACGATGTATACGATCTTAGCGCGAATTCTTACGTCGGCGAATAGAAAATGTATATGAATCATGGTGTTAGATTGATATTGCCTAAAGTCGCTATCCGCTAGAAGGCACACAAAGTTTTAGTAAGAAGCTTCACAAATGATACGCGAGGGGAGGAACTCGGCGTCGCTCGGTCGGCCGCCAGCCCGCCGGCGCCCGCCGCGCGACGCGTGCCTCGTTCACACGCACGCGAGGCAAGTGTGCCCGCCGCGTGACGGTGTGAGCGAGGCACAAGATCTCCGCCCCGCGGGACGACACACATCGAACACCGAACTTAACCACACGAATGAACGCAACACGTTTAAAAAATATTGCCAATTTTATGTTGCAACAGGCACTTCTCTGGATTTCTCCAATAAACATCATATTAAAGTTATTAATTTTGTGAAGCTTTCATTATCGCCTCTGAGGACTGCCGTTTCTGGGTTTATTTGTACTTCTTATTTATTATATGAACCTGAGATTAAAGCATCTTATGGATTATTTATGAGGAGTATTACCTAGAGTCCATAATATTTCTTCAGTGATCAAAATACGCCGCCGGTGGCGGCTCTATAAAATTACTGACTCCATTATACATCGACACGATCTAAGTTAAAGCATCGCAATAAGATATTGTTTCACTACCACTAATATGAAGACGTGAGATGACAAGCGACGAACATCAAAAATTTAGAATTTCAAGTCGGAGATTTACCGTTTACGATTCCAAAAGTTATCACTAAGCAAATTAGAATATGAGATCAAAAATTTAGGCCTACAATCTACGATGAGACTGACTTTTAAGTATCGATTTATGGATCCCACCACTGAATTAATATAATCGTGTGATGGTATGGATAAATCACAGTCGCGGGTATATAAATCACATTGCATTATCATAGGCGGTACCGCTACTGACTACTCTACTCCGATACTCCGCTGCTACGTCGAGGGCTCCGAGCACTTCACTCCACTGTACCACTGTACCACAGACCACTCCACTCCACACAGCCTCAGCGGCCGACAACTGAACGAGGGACAAATAAACAGATCGAGACGAACAAAAACGTGTGCACAGTCCACTACACTCCGCAACTCCCCGTATACCTGTACCGTATACCACACTTTAGCTGCTCCATGGCTGCCAATCCTTTGTGTTACTCCGGCTGCTTTAGTCAACCGTGAGCTGCAATAGAAATTTTCGGATGTTACAAATAAAAGTCAATTCATTGTTTGAATGTTTTAAGTGTGGCAAATAAAGTCACTTCTGAATTGAATGTCGTTTTTGCAAATATTTAGAAGGTGTTCTAAGTGTGACAAATCAGGTCACTTTTTAATTGAAAGCCAATTTGTAAGCTTTTGTTTGAAATTCAACTATCCAAATATTTTAGGAAACGGACATTTCGGTCAGATCGGTCAAGTTTTATAACTTCTAGTTCCATCTATCGTTTCATAAGGCAACTTTTAAATGCCTACTCAGGCACTGACATTTTTGCAAACTGATGGTCAAAATTAAGTTATAAGTTTTTGGAGTTCTGTGAAAAGGTACAACTTACGTTAACCAAGTTTGTTTGTTATTTTGTTAAATATTCAAATATTTTTGAGATCAAGGTAAGTTAATCTCAATTTGATCTCATAGATTTAAGTTTACCTGTTCTTATATCATGTTTTGGAAATAAAAAGAAGAAAATGAATCTTTCTGAATGTCGATGTACAAGTGATAAACTTACTAGTTCTGGCGATCAGTCTGCAAGATGCATCTGACCCGACTGCATTTGTGGTTGGGGCGTCGGCGTGTGCGGGGGAGGGGGCGATGCTGGAAACAAAATATATTCACTTTTAAAGGGTATTCTTAGTTCTTATTTGACAGCCGATGTGGCGGAGTGGTAGAGCGACTGACTGCAACGCAAACTGCTACAACGGTTCCGGGTTCTATTCTCGCTTACAAAGTTGATATTTATCAATTTATGAATTTGTTCCCAGTCTAGCTTAGGACATTGAAGGCTGAACCTCCTGATACTACGAAAAAAAAGATGGTTACATGCTTTGGAGGGCCCGTTAAGCCGTCGGTCCCGATCTGTCTATGATTAATTTGGTCTCTTAGACGGCGAACGTTACTTAACTATGTCAGAGGGTACACCAGGGTCGTGCTTCGGATGGGCACGTTAAGCCGTCGTCGGTCCCGGTTGCTGTCTATGATGGCGGTCGTTACACAACCATGTCAGAGGCCTGCTACTTGCAGTAGGCGGTTGAAAAACTGATACCAGGGTTCATCAGATCGTTGAACGACTCGGTGTCCTACACGAAGAGAGAGAGAGGCCAGGGTCGTTAGACAGCTCGATGTCCCACTCGTGAAAAGTCGCCAAAACAGGTAATATACTCACAAATGGACGCGATGGACTGCGGCGACATGGCGGCCATCTTGCTGGGCGCGTCCGTCATCGACACCTGCGTGCCCTGTGACGTCATGTAGCGATTTACCATCGGCACGAAACTGGAAACAAATTATTCTAAATTATTTCGTTCCCCGGTCGATGCATGTTATTTTTTTTTTTCAATAATGTGAATTATACTGGTTAATAATTTGGTTAATAATTTAATATAATGTTCATATCATCAACCATAAACAAAGTGTAATATTCGGTGTAGTGGAAGTATCATAATAGCACAAACAAACTACCCGCAGGTGTCTTTTGACGGAATAAGTATTTTCTGTGGAACACAACGCTCGCGATTGGCATATCAAGAGATGTCAGTAAGAACAGGCCCAATGTTCTGGGGTGCCTCGATCTATATCGCCATAGTATATAGAAAGGGGGAAGTAAGTTATCTTAGAACAACCGCATCGCGCGCGGCTTGTACCTATGTGTGCGCCGGTAGTATCTACGCGTCGCTGCACGCACACACTGACAAATCTGATGACCGAGGCTGCCCGAAACGTACCGAGATTTGTCAGTGAATGCGTGCAGCGACGCGTAGATACAATCGCGCACACATACAAGCCGCGCGCGGTGCGGTTGTTCTAAGATTACTTACTTCCCCCCTTTCTTTATACTATGATATCGCTATCGCTTTGCTTGTATTATGTATTATGATGTAATGTTTTAACGTGAACAATATTTTGTCTGTCTGAGGCGCATAGCCAGCAGTGAATGGGAAGTACCTGAGGTCGCAAGCGTTGGTGTCGTAGTTGGCGGAAGTGGGCGTGTCCGCGGCGCTGCTCAGTGCGATGCTGTTTTTAATGTGAGTAATATTTTGTCTGTCTGAGGCGCATAGCTAGCAGTGAATGGGAAGTACCTGAGGTCGCAAGCGTTGGTGTCGTAGTTGGCGGAAGTGGGCGTGTCCGCGGCGCTGCTCAGTGCGATGCTGTTGGCTGACACGTTGCTGTGGTTCTCGCGGTGCACGCGGTTGTGATGCCTGCAAATTGGAAGGAATTTGTCAGTGAATTTCCTTCGAATTCAGACTACTGCCAGACTCCTTAAAGCCTACATTACAAAGAAGTAAATTGCAAAACGGTTCAGTCTGGAAACGAAAAGTCGATTTGATACTTTTGCGACCAATGTGAATACGAGGTTTTGCGATGGGAACTGGAACTTTTCAAAGTTAGAGCGAAAACAAGCCAATTTCATCATAACGGACTAGAACACTGAATAGGTGTACATACAAGTAAGCTCATCAGGTTGGTTTTGGCTGTTTGGATTTTGGATGGTACTTACGCTGCGCGCATAAAGCTTACACTAGCGGTTCAAGTGTCTAACCTGACGCAAGCTTGACTATAAGAATAATTATATTATATTATTATTATATTAGCCTAAAGTGTCCCACTGCTGGGCAAAGGCCTCCACTCTTTTCTTCCAGACTTCCCGATCAGCTGATGTTATAGGCCAGTTAGGATCGTACTCGTCGAGGTCATCCCGCCATCTCTTCTTCGGCCTGCCTCTCGGACGACGCTCTTCTGGGATCCATTCAGTTGTCAACCTGGCCCACCGATCGGGATGCATTCTTGAAACATGCCCAGCCCAATCCCATTTAAGTCGAGCCGCCTTCTTGCCTACGTCTGCGATTTGAGTTTTGGAGCGGAGTGTGGTATTTCGGATACGGTCTATCCTCTTGACTCCAAGAATACTCCGCTCCATTGCTCGTTGACACACCCCAAGACGGAACTTTTGCAAACCGGTCAAGGACCATGTCTGCGCTCCGTAAGTGAGAATGGGCAGGATACACATATCGACGAGTTTGCGTTTTAAGCACAGTGGGAGGTCTCCCTTCATAAACTCCTTCATGGACCAGTAGCTCCTCCAGGCATTTTCTATGCGGCGATCAATTTCTTTATTTTGCCGGTTCTGGAAGGAGACTATCTGGCCCAAGTAGATGTACTCGTCGACGTATTGTATTTCCTGCCCCTCTACCTCTATTTTACGTTTAGCGCTGTTGGTCATGACCTTGGTTTTGGACCGGTTCATATGAAGTCCGACCTCGAGGCTTGCTGTGTTTAGGCTCTCAAGAAGACGGCTAAGGCTTTGAGCTGTTGGGGCGAAGAGGACAATGTCGTCGGCAAAACGCAAGTTTGTTAACTTCCGTTTGTCGACGTCAATGCCCTCCTGTTCCCATATACTGGCCAGTTTCTGGAATGTTTGCTCTAATGTGCTAGTAAAGAGTCTGGGTGACAGCGGATCTCCTTGCTTTACGCCACGTTTGATTGGGAAAGGTTGCCCAACAGATTGTAGTTTTATGGAGCTGGTGCTGTTGTTATATATTGCCTCTAAAATTTTTATGTAAGTTTCTTCTATTTCTTGTTGACGTAAAGCATAATACAAAATCCATTTTATTCAATAAAAAACTAGTTTAATTACCGTATAAGATAGCTGTCGCGCACGAAGGTGCGTCCGCAAACGGAACACTCGTAGCAGGAGCCGGCGGAGTGCGTGCGGATGTGTAGAGCGAACTGTGACTTGCTCGTGAACGTCATGGAGCAGCGGTCGCAGTTCAGGGGCTTGTCGGCCACGTGCGACCACCTACACGAGAAATGTGTTATGAGATTGTTTTGCTTTTAATAGGCGAGAAACAGCGCCTGTATTGTTAGATATCGATCACTGACTGACCAATGCTCACATCTTCTATTTTTTCAAGACTTATACACTGTAGAATACTAGCAAATAATCACATTGGTAGATTTAAATTAAACTTCTAACTTGACATGAACTTTCTGAACGTTTATGAAATTAAAATTTGCTTTGTAATTACCTACCAACTTATGTATTTTTGTCTTCTATTCGACCCTTTGAGTAAAATAACACTAACATACTTTTCTGCCCTTAAAATAATGAAAAAGATTACCTGTGAGCTGTTACATAGCTCTTCACAGCAAACCGTTTCTGACATATATCACAAGCGTACGGACGTTCTCCTGAACAGATAAAAAGAGATATTAAAATATGAAATTTCAATTATAATTTCGTAAGCAATTTGTGAAAAGCCTTTTGAATGATTTCATGCATAAATAAACTTCAATATACATTTTATTTTATCAGGCAAATCCGGTTATAGGACAATTTTGTTTGGCCAAGGCCAAGCAGACTTTCCTATCCGCAGAATGGGAATGATCGTAGGCTGAACATGTTTTTCCTATACTAGACAGAACAAACTAGTTCAACATAAGGCAAACTAATGCGTTTCTACAAATGCACAATCAAAAGAAAACACTCAGATTTAGTCCACAATTTATTACCACTACCTTAGGTCAAATTCGATTGGCCCAGGTGAAACGACTGTATCCCACATTCAGATTTAGTTGGTATGGTAACAGATAGAATTTCAAAAAGCAATAGTTTATATACCAAAATGTTTAGGTAGCATCACCAGAACACAACACAAATGACTTCAACTGTTGAATGCCATAAAAGGAGAAACGAATGATGAATGAAAGTAAAGCATCGGAACCAGCATCGACATATGTTCTTAAAATAATGAATAAAGCGGGAGTAGAGGCAAATGATGTTAGAAAGACGGCAAGATGCAATTAGACAGTATGATGCCAGAAATTAATGGATGTAAGCGAGAAATAATAAATAAATACTGAAACTTAAATGATGATGTAGCGCATGATGAGAAGTAAAGTGAAATGTTGTCGGTGCCACATCATTAAGTCCAGATAAAAAATTGCAAAGTACCTGTTATTCGCATTTGCCGTCTTCTTAACAACTTCAGCCATTGGTGGTTGAGATTAACCGCTAATAGATGGCAGAACGAAGAGCATTTGTGTGAAAAAATAATAAAGCATGCAGCAAGCTCAATATTTTGATTCGTTTATATATTGCACCAATCTATAAAATCAGCCATCATCAGGTCAAAGTAAGAAAAAGTTTCAGCTTCAAGGGACATTTTGTATGTAAGATTCAAACCTTTTTTCATAATTCGACCTATGTTTCGTAAGAAAAGTTGTTCAATTTCATAGGGTAGTTCCCTCCAATATTTTTACAAAAAGAACAAATGCCATTCGTTTTGACCACGGATGCATCTAACTCGGCACTAGGGGGCCGCATACCGGTGTGTATTCGCTTGTGTATGTTGAGCGTGGATTTCTGCGTGAAGCGTTTGTAACAGACGTCGCACTCGAAGGGTCGCTCGCCCGTGTGCGTGCGCATATGGATCTCGAGGTACGGCTTGCACGTGAACGCCGCCGGGCACTCCATGCATTGGTACGGACGACCTTGTACTAATACCCGGATATTTTAGTTTTGTATGGTTTTTGGCCTCTGACGGAATAGGAAGGGTGAAATGCCTGTCTTTTTCAATTGGTTTTAGTTAGCAGTGATATTGTTCTTCAAATTATATGTATATCAAAATTATTTTTATTTTAGTTTCGAAGGACATTCTGTGTAAACTTGTTAAACATTACCTTCTCATTTTTGTAAAAAGAGTATGAAATTGAATATTTTATTTAAAAAATTCGAATGTTTGGTTTCCGTCAGAGGTACACACTATCTACAATTTAAGACACAGTACTCACAAACAGTTCACAATTATGAACAAATCCTGATATGTGGCACCGACAACTTCAAATACACAGTAAAATACTAATGTTAAACATGAAGATGATCACAATATGAAAAAGTGTAAAATATTATAGAAAAATGGAAACCGCTGAAGGTTTTACACAAATATAACGGTAGGCGAAAGTCATATTTGTGCATAGTTTAAATCAAAATACCTATAAAAAAAATCACATTACTTTTAATTTTTATTTCATTTCAATTAAATTATTACAACACCTTCAGCTGTTTTGTTCGAGATGCCCATAATTAAAATGAATAATGCAAAATTTCACCAAATTAAGCATTAGTCGCAGGAATTAAAGAAAAACACATCGAATTCTAAACTTGAAACCAACAAATTGCAGGTGAAATTTTGCACAGATACGAAAGTTAAAAAAGCTAGTGAGACCAAAAATATAAAAACAAATCTCTTTTGACTGACCTGTGTGCGTTCTTTTGTGTATGTTCAAGGTGGACTTTTGCGCGAACCGTTTGAGGCACACGTCGCACTGGTAGGGACGTTCCCCGGTGTGCGTGCGGTTGTGGATCTCCAAGTACTGCTTGCAAGTGAACGCGGCCGGGCACGACAGGCACTGGAACGGCCGCCCTTGCACTGCGGGCGATACGAAACGTGTAAGTGTTAGCTCAACAATAAAGTAGACAAAACAATTTCGGGTTGCGGATCGGAGCTCACTTGACTGTACGGAATGGAAGTAAAAACGTCAAGTGAACTCTGAGCCGCGTGCGGGCTGGAACCCGCTCACGGGGCGCCTACCTCCCCGCGTGCACACACTCTAGTAGCCCACATATCGGTCACACGTCACTGTCCGCACGTACCTGAGTGCGTCCGCTTGTGGATGTTGAGACTGGATTTCTGCGTGAAGCGCTTGAGGCAGATGTCGCACTGATAGGGCCGCTCGCCGGTGTGCGTGCGCGTGTGGATCTCGAGGTACTGCTTGCACGTGAAGGCCGCGGGGCACGACAGGCACTGGAACGGTCTGCCCTGGACTGGCGCCCAACACATAGATTATAGCAGCGGCCGCGGCGCCCGAGGACGCTACCCGCCCTCGCACTACGCGCGCTGGGCGCTAGCGGCGCGGACTGGTCGCCGCGAGCCGACGCTCCGCTCCAAATCGCTACTCTACATTAATGATTTGGACCGGAGACGCGCGCCCCGCGTCAGCAACCGGCGGCTGCGGGCGGTCGGGCGCTCGGGCAGGCGGGAGGCCAGTCCGGCCCGCGGCTGAGACCCACCTGTGTGCGTCCGCTTATGTATATTGAGGCTCGACTTCTGCGTGAAGCGCTTGAGGCACGCGTCGCACTGATAGGGCCGCTCGCCTGTGTGCGTGCGCATGTGAGTGTCCAGGTAGGGGCGGCGGGCGAACGCGGCCGGGCATTGCCCGCACGTGAATGGGCGCCCTTGCACTGCGCCCAGTGCACACACAAAAGCGAGTAACGCACGTCGCCGACGCATTACGGTGGTCATGCCACAGGCCTTGCCTCCCCCCACCCTCACCCCCGCCCGCTGCCGATCCCGACCACATTCGCACCCCCCAATTTAGAACGCCCAATTTTGACACGTATCGGTATTCGATACAGAGGCGCCAATTTCGTGCGTCTTTGCGGCGATTGCATTACCGCTTTTGTGACAAAATTAATATTTCATGAAGATAAAAAGATGATAATACAAAAATGGTACACATATCACCGAACGCAAAAATGATAGGAAAATGGCCGGCGGTTAATAACATGGTAGGTAGCGGGAAATGAACGATGAGTGCAGAAGTTTGTAAAGCGCGCTTTGCATGAGTTAAAGATTACGAGATGTTAGTCGAAGCAACGAGATGAAAGCCGCTGTAAAGTGGGAATGTAAACACAACGGGTTAGGCGGGCAACGGAAATAAGGAGCGAAGCATGACGCTAAATGAGATGTGAGTGATCGACAAGTCTGTCTACTCCGAGAGAAATACTGACTGATATAAAATATGTGGGCTACTAACCCGTATGTATTTTTTCGTGCAAATTGAGCGCGCACTTCTGCGTGAAGGACTTGAGGCAGACGGTGCACTGGAACGGACGCTCGCCTGCCGTCGTTCGCGGACACGGGGGGACAGAGAAACAAAACAAAACCACGATGGACAAATAATTCACTGTTGCACATTGCACAACCAGCTACCAAACTGTGCTACCATGAGGGAATTCTCAACAGTTATTTGTCCATCAAACATTCTCTCTCCTAATTTATTGTAATCATCGCAACGTACACATGCTTACACTTATGTTTGTGAATAGTTTTTGAGCGTGTACAACCTATTTAAACAACCGTTATTTAGATCAAAGTGAATTAAAAAATAAACAATATTTTGTGATAGAAACAAGTGTCTCGAACATTCGGTGGTAGTTGGGAGCCCTTAAAACTATTCACAAAACACAGGTATCAAAGCCACAAAAGCGAATAAAGTGAGCTCTTTAAAGCGACAGTATACGAGTTGTGGCTTCGAGACCAAATGAAAATAAAAATATAATTAATGTCAAGGGACCCACCGGTGTGTATACGTTTATGAGTGCCCAGGCTGGACTTCTGAGTGAAGCGCTTGTCACAGATGTCACACTGATAGGGGCGCACTTTGTTGATCAGCGATTGGATGTGCTCCTCTAGAAATACCAAAAATTCAGCTACAACAACCGTTCCGTTCGCACTCACATTCACAATGCCTAATGTCAAATCTATTGTTATAAATTCATTCTACATTAAGGAGTTTAGGGCAAAATGCCTACCAGTGTGTATCTTTCCGTGTCGGCCCAGGCTGGACTTCTGAGTGAAGCGCATAAAACAGATGTGGCACTGGTACGGCCGCACTTTCTCTAACAGGGCTCGTCTGTGCTCCTCTATAAGGTATACGAGTTTCGATATAGAACTCAGCTCCTCGCAAACAACATTAACCTACGTGTTAACATGGCTCATTCACACACATTCAGGGGGAGGTAGACTAGGCGATAGGCGATCGTTAGTACCGGTCTGCCTCAAGGGGACACGCACATAGGCATTCGGCAGTATAGGAATAGAGGTAGGGACCCACCGGTATGTATTTTCCCGTGCCGGCCCAAACTCGATTTCTGGGTGAACCTCATTAAGCAGATCCCGCATTGGTAGGGGCGTTCCTTAGCCAGCAGCGCGCGTCTGTGCTCCTCTGAACGAAACCATCGCACAAGTCAAAATAAGGCTTTAAAGTTACTAAGAGCGGAAAGAGAGGGCTTGAGGAGCCGCTCGTGTGAAGAGACTCGAGTGTGAGAGAGATAGCGGCGGGCGGTGCGCAGAGTATACTCTATAACCCACCGGTGTGTATTTTCTTGTGGCGATTGAGGCTGGAGCTCTGCGTGAACCGCATCTGACAGAGGTCACACTTGTAGGGCCGGTCCTTCACCATCAACGCGCGCAAGTGCTCATCTAGAACCGGCCAGAGAACACACGCTCACATCCTAGCGGTACCAGTTGCCATGGCGACCGCGCACCGCGGCTAAAGCCACGCGAGAACACACAATGGATGCGGTACATCCATTGTACGTCCCCTACCTCCCCCTGTTTACCTCACATCAACGCCTTCCTCACGCCCTGATTTTTCGTGATTTCTACTCGACACTCAAAAACTATTCACATTTTCATGTTAAGCATATGTATTGTCAAATATTTCATTAATACATTTGTATGATATCGCACCAGTGTCATAAAACTGTAGTAGTTCAATAATTAATAAGTTATTTATATTAGATAAACCAACTAATAAATTATTATGCAGTTTATAAGTATCTTGAAATCCGTCCAGAGGCCATTATTACGAATAGATAGTGCATTTGGAAGAATAAGCAGTAAGTGGAAAAGGGATAATAATTAAATACTTATAGCATTAAGTAGCAACAGATTTTGTGAAACTAAAAATATTGAAAAAATAAAAATAAATTCAAAACAAATAAATAAAAATAATAATGTAAAACAGCTTTCAAGACAATACATGTAAATAAAGTACGCGTTCGAATATCAGGGCGTAAACATAAAGATTATCAACTATATTTTAAACTAGCTTTGAAACACCAATAAAAAATAATAAAACTTAAAATTCGTTTTGATACCGCGGAAACAGGAGGAGGTTGACTTTGTTGGAATAATTTCGAATTATTGATAAGTAAATCCCCTCATGGTAAGGGAAACATGGTAAATGTACCTACTCAGAATTTCAAATAATGTAACTTCCATATAACTGGTAGGAACGCCCTGACTAGAACCTCCATCCTATTTTATACGTATTTTTGTTCTACCATATAATTCAATACAGAAAATTATTTTCAAAATGCATCAGCCCAAACTATTGCGTATTTTTTACGAGCCAAAACGAGCACATAGAGCATAAATATGGAAATTACATTAACTGCACAAAATTAAACAACATTCCAGTAATATCGTAATGAGATCATAATAAGTCTATCGATTGTTTTGTTAACCACATTAGAACACATGAAGATCAAAATAAAACATTTAGCGGCCTAGCTATTATTTCAATGAATATCAAATTGTTCTACATGTAAATAAGAGTCAAAATTTATTAACTAGTAACTGAATAAAATTGATGAGTGGTGACAAGAGATAGGTTGGTTAATAATGTGGTAATTTTTTTTACAATAATCGTAACTTACGTCACAATTTCACAGTGAAAATGACGGCCAGAAGTTTCTTTTGTTCTCCTCACTAGTTCGATTCAATACGATGTAGGTAAAGCAAGGCCAACGAAACGAGATAAATAATGTAAACAATTTTAATAAGACTCGGTGACAGTTATTACGATCTGTCCTTATCTGTCATATGGTGTAATGTCAGTTGTCCCTTTCTAATTTGTTTACATTCTTTATCTCGTCTGGTTGGCCTTACATTAGAAAGATTATTTTTTTCTAAGGGCTACCGCAGACAGACGGACGGCATCGCGCGACCAATTGGCCCGCCGCAGACAGAGTGGACCTTTACGGACGGACGACAACGGAGCGACGCTAGAATGACAAACGTCTCTGTAGCCCGGCGGCGCCCAGCGTCCAGCGACGACGTTTGTCTTACTAGCCAATGTAAACTTTAATTGAAAAGTTAAAAGTTTGAGCAAAAAACGTCCACTCTGTCTGCAGCGAGACAAATGTTCGCGCGACAGCAACGTCCATTTGTCTACCCAACCCTTAAATGTTCGACCGTCGAACTAGTGAGAATATTCTCCAATTTCTTTGTTTATGAAAAACCGCATCTCTCGTCAACACAGATATCTTTCAACTATTCTACCGCGGGTAGCAACAACGGGCGTGGACTCACCGGTGTGGACGCGCTTGTGCGTATTGAGCGAGGACTTCTGCGTGAACCGCTTGAGGCAGAGCTCGCACTGGAACGGCCGCTCGCCGGTGTGCGTGCGCATGTGCACCTCCAGGTACGGCTTGCGACAGAACGCCGCGTCGCACACCTATGCAGAAAAATTATAGATATCGCATCAGCTGGCATCGAGATATATCGATGAGAAGAATCAATGGAATTGTCATTATAGCTTTCAATCAGAGCTTCATTACTATAAAACGACGTAAACGGATTCATTTTAGAAACTTAAATGAGAAATAGTTGTGCAAACAAAAGAAAATATTACAAAGCTTAATGCTAAGAAGTTATTGGATGAAACAGTGGGTTTATATCACAAAAAACGTCAATGTTTTAATAATAGTTAATCAGAAAAATTTGCCAATTTAACAGAGAATGTTCCTTTGTATGTTTCGGATTTGTTCTCTGGTTTGTCACTTATGTTTCCAATCAGAACTTTATTTATTTTCAGAAGTTATTGAATGAAGCAGTAGTTTGTTATAGGTACATATATATGTAATTATAAATCAGAAAAACCTCCCAAGTTTAACCAAGTTGTACCAGTTTGGTATAGAGGAATTAGAGTGGTTAGTTTAGTCAAGTATAAAAGACTAGTTTTACAGTACATAAATGAAACACAAATCCCAGTGAATTTACAAAAAACACGTTTACCAACTTAACAGAGAATGTTCAGAAAATGCCTCAATTTAGATCGATTGCGATATAAAAATAAATAATACTATTAACTTACTGTGCACTGGAAAGGTTTGTTCCCGGAGTGTAGTTTCATATGGACGTAGTACGACGAAGCAGACGACAGGACTTTGCCACAGACCTACAAAAAACGTAGACTTAGTACCCCAACTTAACATCTACACCTCTATAAAATCTCTCAACCAAAGCGTATGATACTTCCTTACCTTGCAGGCCTGAGGTTTGGACCGCGGCGCCGCAGGCCCACCCCCATTCGACACCTCCATTTTAGTCTGAACTGATCCCAAATCCACACCCATACCCTGGTGAAAACATTTCAATCTATAATGTTAATTCATGTTACACTTACAGAAATGGAAATTATTTTGACCATGAAAATGATCCTTATTTTAGCCCATGATTCCAAATAAAATAAAAACCCGAAATCCCAAAAGATTTAATAAGATAAAGCAACTCACCTGAGAACATTGACGTTGATCCATTTCCATCTCAACTCCTTCATCTTCCATTCCTTTGAAGCTCAACTGTTAAATTAAATAAAATTTTAGCATCACGGGAACCACCAACCCTCGCATTTCCTATTGAAATGAAATTGTAGAAGTGGCATTCCAAGTAATTTTGCTAAGAATACTGACTGAGTCCCTAGTTAGTACAGACTCTTCATACATAGTTTTATATGGTTTAGTGTATAATACAATACAAGACATTTTCTTTAATACTATGACATGACGTCCTTCTACTCCGCTGGTCACATCAAGATTCCGTTTACGTGGGTTTAGATGACTGCTGTTTGTGTTTTCGGGTACTTTAACAGTCTTTCACGTCCATTATGCAATAAATCTAAGAGGGGCTATAAAAATTGGAAAGAAAAAAAAACCGGCCAAGAGCGTGTCAGACACGCCCACAAATAGGGTTTCGTAGTCAACGTTTAAATATCAGGTTTTTCAGCATTACAAACTTAATTTGTTGCTGGTTTGTTAGCAGCAGTATGATGACCAACCGCAAATAGAAAAACTCATTTTTTTCTGAAACCTTTAAGGGTACAATATCCGTTATAGTTTTCATTGTAACTTCAGATTGTAAGCTATATTCCATATTTATTTCAAATTTTTAGCTTTTATACTTTAGAAGTTACAGCTGGAACAAATCATGGGTCAAAAACGCCCTTTTTAAAAGTAAATATCTCATGACAGAAACATTTTAGTGACTTTGTTTCAAAGAAACCTCATCTTAGTTTTAAAAGAACTATTCAACGATATCCTACTCAATATTACAGAAGAAAAAAAAAATTTTTGCCCCCCTTTCACTTGTATGGGAGGGGGTCCAAAAAACATTTAAAATATTTTTTTCTTAACATTTCTATATTTGGGTCAACACGATCTATCTTCTCACCAAATTTCATGTCGATAGCTCTAAAACTGACGAAGATATGAGGGCGCGGCATACAGACAGACAGACAGACAGATAGACAGACAGACAGACAGACAGACAGACAGATAGACAGACATGACGAAACTATAAGGGTTTCTAGTAGACTACGAAACCTTAAAAAACATGTTGTGTGAGTAAAACTAACCTCGTCGTCTTCCTGTTGCTGCAGATCTTGCTGCTGCTGGTGCCGCCTCATCAGTTCTTGCTGGTATGCCTGCATTTGAAAAAGTATAATTAGAACACGGACTCAAGAGTTAGAACTATTGTGTCTTTAGACAATATTTCCAGAGTTGCTTGTGAAGGCAATATCTTGTAATACATTCGCCGGTCGGGAGGTCGATGTCCAACAGTGGGTTATTAGTAATGTTGATAACTGCTTATTCATGCGCCCTCACTGAGCACAGGAGTCTACTGCCAAAATTGGTTACAATAGCCAGCTACGGGCGCATCAGCGCCCACCGGATTAGGAGTTATCGCCATGGCCAAGATCGGTTAGAGAGATCCTCACCTCGTCATCCTGTTGTTGCTGCAGCTCCTGCTGCTGGTGCTGCTCCAGCAGCTCCTGCTGGTGCACCTGCTGCTGTATGAGGCTGTCCTTGGAGTCCTCCTGGTGGTGGTGCATGTTGATGACCTGCGCGGAGTCCGACCGCACTATGGTGGGGGGGCCGTGCGTTATGTGCGAGTGGGGCGTGTAGAAGCTGTAACATGAACTGAAAATAAATTTGCAGCACTGTTTCAGGGTCAGTTGTAGTGAAGGATAGTTCAGGAAGCTGGTGACCAAAATCGGCAAACACAATGCATTGGAGGGCCAGAATTTCTGTCTTTGTTTCGCCTATTTTACTTAGGAAAAGTTATTTACTGACTGGGGTTGATTCACCTCTTGAGAGGAACTGTAAATATTTTTCCTAAAACTCTGTATAAAGTCAGTAAACGCCAGAGGCAGGACAGCCAGTAGACCATTTTGTTTTCAATGCTGCTCCAGAGATGCTCCAGAACCATTTATGAAAGAAACTGTGATAAACAGACAATCTGAGTGTTAAAGCGGGCTTACCTCATAGGCTCGGCCTTGATCTGCTGCTCGAACATGGAGATGGTGACGAGCAAGTCGCCGGGGGGTGGCACGGGGACGCCCACGCCCCGCGCCACGCCCCCAACGCCCACGCCCCAGTGTATCGGGAAACTAATGTCATTGACAGTAATGTGTGTTCAGGCGGGCTTACCTCATAGGCTCGGCCTTGATCTGCTGCTCGAACATGGAGATGGTGGCGAGCAGGTCGCCGGGGGGTGGCACGGGGACGCCCACGCCCCGCGCCACGCCCCCGACGCCCACGCCCCAGTGTGCCGGGGAACTGATGTCATTGACAGACTGTCTTCTTGCGGGCTTACCTCATAGGCTCGGCCTTGATCTGCTGCTCGAACATGGAGATGGTGGCGAGCAGGTCGCCGGGGGGTGGCACGGGGACGCCCACGCCCCGCGCCACGCCCCCGACGCCCGCGCCCCAGTGTGCCGGGAACTAATGTCATTGACAGACTGTGTTCAAGCGGGCTTACCTCATAGGCTCGGCCTTGATCTGCTGCTCGAACATGGAGATGGTGGCGAGCAGGTCGCCGGGGGGTGGCACGGGGACGCCCACGCCCCGCGCCACGCCCCCGACGCCCGCGCCCCAGTGTGCCGGGGAACTAATGTCATTGACAGACTGTGTTCAAGCGGGCTTACCTCATAGGCTCGGCCTTGATCTGCTGCTCGAACATGGAGATGGTGGCGAGCAGGTCGCCGGGGGGTGGCACGGGGACGCCCACGCCCCGCGCCACGCCCCCGACGCCCACGCCCCAGTGTGCCGGGGAACTAATGTCATTGACAGACCATCTGTCTTCAAGCGGGCTTACCTCATAGGCTCGGCCTTGATCTGCTGCTCGAACATGGAGATGGTGGCGAGCAGGTCGCCGGGGGGTGGCACGGGGACGCCCACGCCCCGCGCCACGCCCCCGACGCCCACGCCCCAGTGTGCCGGGAAACTAATGTCAGTGACAGCAATGAGTGTCCAAGAGGGCTTACCTCATAGGCTCGGCCTTGATCTGCTGCTCGAACATGGAGATGGTGGCGAGCAGGTCGCCGGGGGGTGGCACGGGGACGCCCACGCCCCGCGCCACGCCCCCGACGCCCACGCCCCAGTGTGCCGGGAAACTAATGGCGCTGCCGTCGTTCACCCCCCATCCTTAATTCTGCCACCTGCAGACAAGCATTCTGGTCAGTATTTAAATCATTCTTCCGAGTGCCTACCTATTCACATTTTTTGTCGCGCGATATTCGGAAGTCCCTTTCACTGTCTTCTGATAGAGATTCAATTCCGATTGTCGCACGGCCATGGAACAATAGCGCGCGACAATAAAAGTCGCATGTGTGAACGGGGCCTTACAATACACAATACAATACAAAATGCTTTATTTGCATAAAACACAAAATTGTACAATATACATATAGGGTGTAATTTTATTAGTGGCGGATCCGTTAAGGGTGTGTTCTGCCAATGAAACTGAACAACTTTCCCCAAGGAACATAGGTCGAAATACGAAAAAAATTTTGGTCGTCCCAAACTAAGTGTGTTGGCCGGCCGGGTCAATTTGTATGGGAGGGCCAACTTTTTTTTTCATATTTCGACCTATGTTCCTTGGAGAAAGTTGTTCAGTTTCACTGACAGAAGACACCCTTAACGGATCCGCCACTAATAAAAATACACCCTATATAAAGATTTAAAGGGAAAATTCGGCACAATACTTATATTCTTTCTGGAATGACGCTGGCTACAGTAAACTTTTCCAATTAGAATTTTTTATTATTTGCATTGCATTTCCAATAGAATTCCAATCTTCTAGATTAATGCATTATCTTATAGGTACATACTAGATTTGTAAACTACTTGCTAACAGAATTTAAAAATATGTTAGAGAGAATCTGCATTTAAGAATAACATGAGAAGAAGTAGAATTAACTAGTGTAAGTTAGCTAGAAAACTTTTAGAATGTTTAATATTGTAAAAACAATAGTTATTCATGATAAAAAAAATAGTATTAGTCCTTCAAATTCAAATTCAAAATAAATTTCATTTTTGCTTCCAATACCGTGCAAGTATAGACAAATGTTATATGTTAGAGCGGGAGAAAATGACATCCAGTTTATTTCCTCAGATGCGCTAGTTATATTGGTTTATGTTACGTAGTTTGTCTTTAAAAAAAAAATTCTTATTGCACAATTGTGTTGAGTGCTGGCTTGTTCAGTTTTGAGTGCTGGTTGACCACTTGACTGGATTGTGATGAATAGCCAATAACCCTATATAATGAGAGTCTTAGTGCTAGAGAGAATTATGATCGCTCCAGTGGCCATTTACAGGTCCATTGAAAGTTGTTGTAATCTAGACCAAGAATAGTTGGTCTAGGTCAAAGAAATAGAAGGGATTTAAAAATCTGGCAAATGGGCAGGGGGGGAACTACCCCTTACTGGGCGGCGGAACCCAGACTTTACTTTTAATTAAGACACTATTTGATATTCGGACAGTCTGACGATGCATACTCACTTCATCTGAACCGCCAGAGGTAAAGTGAAATTCGCGCGAGGACCATCAAACAGCCTGAATATTAAGTGAAATACTTTCCGCCCCGAAAAGTATACCCTGACCGTATAGGTACTCTATCCCAGCTCTCTTTTTGTACCCGCAAAAAGCTCATACAAACTTATACATCATAAACGACAATAAACATTCTTAATTTTTTGATAAATTACCAACAAAAACAATCAACAATCATAAAAGTAATCCAAACAGAACAGTTCACTTTTCTAAGCTTTTACAAAGTTATTTTGGGTTGAGCGGCAAGTTTTTATTTTGACACTCAGTTTCAAAAATTTCAGTTTGGCGGTTTGGTTTGGCAAAAAAATAAAAACTTTGCAACCCTGAAAATCATAGACAAAATAGGGTTTTCATAGAAAAAAATATCGACTATCGATTAAATTATTTCTTTTAATATTTAATATTTTATTGTTTCCCTGTCATTACTGTTGCCTGGAGTATATTGCTAATCTAGCCATGTACTTTGTTCTTTTCTTTATATAATTTATGTTGTCTGGTTGCACTAAAGTTAAATTTAAATGATTAGTTTGTCATGGAATACATTCCATAAAAAATATTTTTAATTAAGTATTGATACCTGTTCAATGTTACGGTAATCATTATTCATTAAAATCAGGCAAGAGGGGTGATAAAAACCAATGGTTTAATTAACTGTGCTAAAGAAATATATTCGAGGCTTATTAAAATTACTATTTAAATAAGGTATTTCACTTTTGATAGTTGTGTGTGATCTACTATTGTAAGTGCACTAAAATTATCTTTTGCGAGAAAATCACTGTATTTATATACGTCGAAATTTTACTAGTGAATGATAGCGAAAACCCAGAACCGGCTGGTGATAAGGAACAACTTTCCCCAAGGAACATAGATCGAAATACGAAAAAAAATTTGACCTCCCATAGTAACACAAATCAGCTGATCGGCAATTTTGTATGGGAAGTCCAAAATAATTTTTCGTATTTCGACCTATGTTCCTTGGGGAAAGTTGTTCCTTATTACCAGCCGGTTCTAAGTTTTCACTATCGGTCACTAGTAAAATTTCACCCCATATTATCACGTTTGTTATCGTATTTTTTTTAACAAATTTTAAAGTTGCTATATAGTTAGAGTGCTCCAAGTGCATTTAATTTCGTCCCAGACGTTATTGCTCTATTCAGTAACAAAAATGAATAATTTATCTTAGTAATTAAATTTTATTTACTAATTTTGTTATTTCCCCTTGCACGTTAGGCATAAAATTATAAATAAAAACCTATGTAAAACATTCCCCGTGTTAAATATAATTTAATTTGGAAAGCTTGCCAATTTCTCACCGCAGGAAAGATTTGAACATGCGACTTTTTATTTGAAAATCTGTACTGCTTACGCCTCTACAAACTGGGCTACCGTAGCTTAATCGTAGTTTACTTAATTCATGAGTTTGCGAAATAAGGTAAATGTATCTTGGCCAATAACGCTTGGCAGGGCTTTATCTACCGGGATAGTTAAACAATTTTTTTGAAAAACAACTCTGAAAACGACCTAGTTCTGACTCCAGTTTTGATTCCACCTTTACGAACTCGACCCAGTTACAACTTCACCCGATAAATTTATGACGGAATTTATTTTGTTATCCTTAAATTTTTTGATGTTTTCGTAATTTAGATTCGAAAAATCTTTCATCCTGATATTATCAGTATCAATTTAAAGCACATTTTGACTAGTTATGTGAAAGTTGATTATGTTATGTGACGTTAATATGATTGTGATATTAAAGCACATAGATGCTCTGATTTATGTCTGTATGTAATCATATTATTATTTTGTTGTTTTACTTTTATTGCACATGTTCGATTGATTGCAGTGAACACACAACCAACAATTTACACGAAAATACATTGCCTACATATTAATAATATCTTTAATGCAACGTTTTTGCAGACAATGATACGTTATACAGGGAGTAACGGAAAGGGTATAACAAGCCGAAAGGAGTTCAAGGTACTCATGAAACTGAACAACTTTCCCCATGGAACATGGGTCGAAATATGAAAAAAAAATTGTACCTCACATACAAAATCGCCGATCATCTAATTGATTTACTATGGGAGGTCCAAATTTTTTTTTTTCATTTTTCGACCCATGTTCCATGGGGAAAGTTGTTTAGTTTCATGAGTACCTTGACCACCTTTCGGCTTGTTATACCCTTTCCGTTACTCCCGGTATAAGTTTATTGCTATTTACAAATTTTATAGGTAGAGGAAGAATTGCAACTGGGCGGAGTTAGAACGGGATGAATTAAAACTGGATGAAGTAAGAATTATAGAATAAGTAAATAGTTTTTAGTTAGAATCAAAGACCTTGTTAGAACATTACAGAACGCTCTGAACAAGATTCCATTTTTTGAAAACTTTGAAATAAAAATATTATATTTACATATTTATCCATTAAAGCGTAATATTTGTAGTAGCTCTTTATTAATTATATTATGTATGTATTAATACCTATTCTTATTCAGTGTTCTGAAAAGATCCCTACATGTCGTTTCTGCGCTGCGCTTTAGTATTCAAAGGAAACCAATCATATCTATTTTTTTTACATTAAAAATGATTTGATATTATATTTATGACCAGGACAATTTTAAGCTTTATTTATCTTCTAAATTGAAATGATGTGAAAAATATATGGATTTCAGTACTTTATGGTTGTTACTCAGTTTTTAGTTATTATTTATTTATAAATCAATGATGATGATATTTTGTGAAATATTAAGAATATCTACAATAAAGTGAATTTATTCATATCAGTATGATTTACTAAGCGCATAAACAACCATTAATATTACAAAAAGTTTTCATTGCATGTTAACAATAATTTGTATTAATTACTGTATCTACAGTTTTTCCACTAATTATTAGTTGCTGTATATGCGTTTAGTACAATTAAAAACAGATGATTATACTAAACTACTTGACAAATTTAAATAATATTGAAATTAGAATGCAGGTTTGAAATTGAAAATAAATACGAACGGAAAATAAAAAGCATAATAAGGTGCAGATAAATTAGTTTAATTAGTAAACAAAAACATACACAAAAAGTTTACAAAATTTTGAAAGTAACAAAAAATACAAGCATAAAGCCCCATTTTTAATCTAAACTAAACTAACTACAATAATTGATTAAATTAGTAATGTTCATACAATGACTCTGAATGGATCAGGATTCGGATCAGCAAAAATGCAACAAAATAAACGTAATTTCAAATAGGTAGGTACCAAACTAAAATTATGTAGATACGATCTCTGTTATTTATAGTTGTAATAATATCTTATACCTACACTCACTTACTGCCTATCTATATAAATATATAACACACACAACTGTACGTTCTCTTATCTTCAGCATATTTGTGCGCATATAGATATTTTGTAGGTGATTCTAATATGTATTAAACAACTGATACGTATAAGAAAACGTAAACACGAACAAAACATCAGGAAAGAAGCAAAATTCCTGACAAAATATTAAATGGCGGAAGCTCACCGACTGACTGTCTCCACCCAGCCTCCCCCCCCAGCCATCAATAAAATGGCCAATTCGTTATTGAATTTTGTCCCCAACTTTCAGGCCGAGGCTGCGCGACGCCGGTTGTTACGCGACAAGTAATTTAATGACCGCTATTTCTCTAATGTAAACAATGAAGTTTAGAATGCTTAAATCGTTGTTAAATAGTGAAAGTTATGTCATATCTATCATAATCTCAAACAGTATACAATACGAATAAGAGTTTATTTGCAGTTATCTGTTTTAGCTACTTACATGTAAACATAAACATTATTAACAAATAAACGACTTGTCCCCATTGGAAATACAACGACCTTTTATAATGTGCAGAGAGAATGAGATATAAATTTATTATTATTCCTTTTTTATGCAAGTTTCATTCCGCTTATGCTAATCTATCGTTACATATATATAGCAAAACTTGGTTTCTACTCACATAAGTAAAGAAACACCTATTTATAGTAGCGTGTACAGAAACACATAAATTATAGCACTAATTACACAATTTTGTTAAGATTGGCCATTCGGATTATGTTTTTCTTAGACACCGACATAAAATGGCTGCTACCTCATTGTTCTGCGCGTTCGTTCGTGCGCATAGAAGCCGTGAACGCTTGGGAACGACTTCTCCGCCAATTAAAATTATGGCGCGAAATTTAAGGCATCGTTAAATTGATCGTAATGGCTATCAACATATATTATTATTCACAGTTGAGTATGTTAACCAGACAGCTTAATTATCACATAGGAGAAAATGTATGTTGTTGTTAAAATAGCTATAAATACAGGAAAGTAAAATATTAGGTTTGTATTAAATTCACTTTCTCTATTCATATCGGAAATTCGTCTTTTCCTTTGATTTTGGAGATGCCGTATCCCTTCCAAATGTTCATTGAGTTGATTATCTGAATTTGTAAAGACCTCGCATACTTTACAATAGTACTTTTCACGTTTCTTAATGATAATAATATAATTCTCTTCCCCTTGCCGCATTGTGTTTCCAAACAAAGGTTTTATGTCGATTTCCTTTTGTTAACTCTGCTGCTTTACCTGAAATAAATAAACCGTACAAAAAACCTTTGCAGTTGTGTGAATGGTTGTTTGGGCGACACCTTATCACAATCACAAATCATATATTTTGTGATCGTATTTTGTCATTCTGGACATAAATTTATTTTCTGTAGTATTGTAATACCTTATATTTGTATTAAAAATATTTAATATAATTACATAATTATATTCATTTCATTATACCAGCAAACGTACCTATCCTGTGTATAGAATAAGTTTATACCTATGTTTACAGTAATAGTAAATTTATCTTAATCCAAAATGAATCTCTTTCTGGTTTAAAACGAAGAGAATACAAGAAAACTATTGGTCCTAAAATGTTTACTAGCGAAGATAATTTTTAATTTCAAAGTACCCCTTATTCATTTTTGGGGTTTGGTAGTTGATTTTATTATGTCGCAAACATCGTATGTTTGTCCGTTTGTTACCTTCCCACAGAACAATTGTCAGTTTTAAATGATTATTAAATTGTCTCAACAAGTAACATAATTCTAATACATCTACGAATGTGGCATGGCAGCATAATATGTAGGTCTTGTGGAACTAAATCAAGGCATGATTAATTAAGCAAATAAAATCCCATTAATGCGCAGGTGAAACCGCGGGATGAAAGGCAAGACGGAGTCCTCAGGGCCAAAAGCTATTTTGTATATTTGTTTGAACTGAAAGGTGTTGACAGCTTACAGCACAAATTGTTAAGATAAGAAAACAATTGGGCCTAAATTTCTCCAAGTAACAAAAATATGATCGTAAATTAATGATTAAAGGAAGAAAACGAAAAATAAAAATATCGACATGGTTTTTCGCCGAGGGGTATTCCACAACTCTAGTGGGGCAATAAAGTGGTCACACTGATATTATTTGTCAATTTTGACGTTTGACGTACTTGTCTATGGTTCTGTAATTTCTTTTGGGAAAAACGTAGCCATGGCGGTATGTGTTTTGTGGTTATAAATTAGTTTTATCCGTTCAAATCCGTGAATTTATTGAATCTCAAGTACAAATTATAAGTGAAAGTGATATATTACAGTGCATTCATTATTCTAAAGCCTGTATTTCCATCACCAGGCGAAGATTGATCACAAACACGGCTAACCTAAACTTGGCGAATATTTTGAAATTGTGTATGAATACGTAAATTGTGCTTCAACATGGGTGTTACGTGTGTTTCAGCGTCAACCTGTAGTAAAACAGCCGCTCAAGCAGAGCAAGAAGGACAGGAAGGACAAAAAGCCACCGAAAGACAACTCAAAAAATGTTATGAGAAACCTTCACATCAGGAAACTCTGCCTGAACATCTGTGTTGGAGAGTCTGGAGACAGGCTGACGCGTGCCGCTAAGGTCAGAAAGTCATCATTATTCTTCCACCTTCACTTACCCTGTAAACAATAAATATTTGCTAAATTGAGAGGTTATGTTTCAACTGAATGTGTGGTTGGTTTGGTACACTAGGCTACTGACTTTGAGGCTACACAATTAATGGAAATAAATTGTGAGAAGGCTTGCTTACACAACTAAGAGACAAATTATATCAGCATTTATTTTTACTGCAACAGAAACATGCATGAAATTGTTCAAGACTCACTTCCATTTTAGTGTTTCTTTGTATATTCATGCTAAACTAATATTTCAACGCAACTTCTGTGCAAGAATAACACACTGTACAGAATTTAGTTGAAATAACAAGTAAACAAATATTTCCTATCACATACAAGACTGGGCTGGATAGCAAAAACGGCACATCATGCCTTGTTTTATACCCTGGAGGAGGTTTACATCCAGCAATGGACTGCTAAAAGATGATGCGATGATATCAGATGAATGAATGCTTTTGTATTTTTTACCCTGTATGGAATCTAGACTATATATGCATTTGGGGTGAGGGAATGTTTGTGCAATACAAACTAATGTTACCAATTATCTCCAAAACCGCTCATCTGATTTTGATGTAGTTTTCAGCAATAGATTCTTATTTGATTGGTGCATATTCTTAGATAGGTGTTATGCTAACAACTTACGAGGGGGCACTACAGTTCACTGTCCTGGATTTTATCAAATTAATTGCTGTTTTTACTTGTTATTTGACAATGCTATTTATTTAAATTTCCAGGTGTTGGAACAGCTGACGGGCCAGCAGCCCGTGTTCTCCAAAGCCCGCTACACTGTCAGGTCGTTCGGTATCCGTCGTAATGAAAAGATCGCGGTCCACTGCACCGTCCGTGGAGCCAAGGCCGAGGAGATCCTTGAGAGAGGTCTTAAGGTTTGTAGTTAGTATTATTTTCTATTACTACTGGTTTAATGTGTGGCTGCTGGCTTGGAATAACATCATTGTACCCATTGTAAAAAGTGCCAGTCATTCAGGTAATGAGCAACATCATGCACTGCACATGCCAATCTACCTGCTAAGCATGGTAGGTAGGCATTACTCCCCAATAGCAAGAGGCAAGTCCAGCAGTGGACTGTTGTGGATGTCAATGTTATGTGGTAAAACCTGGTTTTCTAGGTTTCTAGCTGTACTTATCCTTCAATTATTTAATATAATCCAATTTTTGTTCAGACTACTGTCCTGTGTTTTTAGTTCCTAATACCTGTTTTTATTCAGCTCTTCATTAAATCTGATAAAGAAGCAGCATAAACTTATTCATTAGACTTACTACCTATTTGTGAGCCTACCAAGTTTATGCAAAAGTAATATTTCTAATTGCAACTTTTGGGCACTAATTTCTTACTGCTCAGAATACTAATGGAAATAACATATAAAAGAGATTACTTTTACTTCTGTCTATTTAATTTTATTTGTTCCATGTTAGTAAATATATTTTTTATTTCATTTCAGGTCCGAGAATACGAGTTGAGACGTGACAACTTCTCTGCTACCGGTAACTTTGGTTTCGGTATTCAGGAGCACATTGACTTGGGTATCAAGTATGACCCCGCTATTGGTATCTACGGTCTTGACTTCTACGTTGTCCTTGGACGACCAGGTAAATACTAAGTATTGTGTTTAAGTAGTTTTTGAGACAGTACAAACACATTATCATCACATTAGTCTATAGCAGTCCACAGCTGGACATTTTCCTAGATTCTCTAGACAGTAAACTTACACAGTCAAAACTAATTTCTGTTATAAATAACATTCAAGAATTATAAAAGGCAATATCCTCGATGAGCAAACAACCGCGTAAGTCGAACTTTGGCGGAAATTAAATACGTAAAATCTGCACCCTATGATTCAAATTTGAAAACCACCAAAAGGTTAGGCGTTTATTCATAAAAACCTAGCCAGTTATGGTTATGTGATCATTATTTTTCCTGTGCATGCTAAATGTATTTTATTTATAAGATAACAATAAAAAGAAAACAAATTTGAATGTTGCAAATAAGAATAGTTTCTAGTTTATGCCCTTTTGGTTTTCTATGTAAGAGTATTTCAAAAGATCAAAGCAGGAAAGCGATATTCATACAATTTAGTTGGTGTTATTGACTTGCATGTATTTATTTTGCACATTTGTTCAAGAATGTATGTTGTGCATGGCTGCATTCTGTAAAAGATGTGCCACAGTATACCAGGCATGTCCCTGTTTGTTAGAATATTTGATGTTGTGCTTGTGTTCTTCTTGGGGCTATGTTACATTCTTGTATTTCGTAACGCATGAATGATTTCTATCAGACAAGAATATTGAGTAGACCATGTGATCCTGTAAGGCTGATTTTAGAGCTGAGTTTGCCTAACTCTAACTAACTAGGCGCGGCACTAAAACGTATATGTGGAAAATGAAATGCACTCAGGCAGTGCCGGCTGCCGGTTTTAATTAGCCTCTGAAATCTGCTTCAGGTTACATTAAAATAACCTGGATGTTTGTGGTGGAATAATTATATAGATGAGGGAAGCAAAACACCGTCAAAACCTGGCGTGAGAAAGAGGTCTTTTATCGCGCTTGCAGTAGCTAATGTGGGATGAAGTTCATTTTCTTATATCGCGTGGAAGTCGACGAACCACCCCATAATCCTGATGCCAAGAGTTTTTCAACCGCCTACTACTACTGCCGCTGTAGATGTTAATGATAAGATGCGTCCACACCAGCCGAGGCTGCTCGTTGCCTCACTGCCTCGCGCGGCAAACGCTCGTGCGCAGGTGAGGTAGGCAAACTTCTGAGGCGCGTTGATTTTGGCTCGGCCCGCGTGCGTTCGCCTGAGCATGACCTTGCGTTGCCTCGGGTGAGCCACGTAATTTTTTGGTCGTTTGCCTCGCGAGGCAGCGAGGCTGCTCGCTTGGTGTGGACGCGCTTATGGATTATGATAAAGAATAACACATGTAACCTTCAGTACCATGCTTCCTTGTTCGCAGGTTTCAACGTGGCGCACAGGAGACGCAAGACCGGAAAGGTCGGCTTCCCGCACCGCCTCACCAAGGAGGACGCCATGAAGTGGTTCCAGCAGAAATACGATGGTATCATCCTCAACAGCAAAAAGTAAACATAAGGCCAATAAAACTTTATAAAACCTATTTCGCATCTTTTATTTTCTAGACGACTTTCATGATTCCTAACACCCTGTATAAAAGTAATTTCATTGAATGCCAAGTACCACTAGACATGCGTAATAAATAAAACAATATAACACTACCTCTACCATCAACACACTCTTATAAACAAGCGGACTTATCCTCGGGGACTTATCGCTTCAGCCGTCTCTTCCAGACAAACAAGATCCAGTCAGTATGTAGTTGCCATGTCAACACACTATCGAACCTTGATAAACTCGACCATTTTGTTTTTCGTTGCTACGGCGACGTATTCCGCATATTTTATTTATTTTTCAATCAATCAAAAGATCTTTGTTTGCATCCGAATATTTTTCGAGAAGTTTTGTAGTATTTGTAAAAAGAAATCATGAATCGATACGACGACGAGGAGGAAGACGTACTGGCACCCAAGGAGCCTCAGGTTACTTCCAACGACCCTGAAGAGAGGAAGGCTGCACGATGGCTCCGCATACAGCGGAGGCAGGAAGCTATCAGAAAGTAAGTTTGCTTCCACTTTCATTACATTACAAATCAAAATTATTATATTACGAGTATCACTAAAGGCGGCCATTCATTGGGGACGAAACTTAGAAACTTTGTTGCTAATATGCGCCTATATACAATGTTCCTGAACAGTTCCCAATGAATACGCATTTTAAACAATGTTTCTGGCAATTAATTTCGTGGGAACTTTGTTTCTGATGTGTTTCTTATACTTACAAAGTTTCTAGGATTTTGTCCCCAATGAATACTTGGCTTAATTAATGTATCTGTTACCGGCCAAACCCGATTTTAGGATAAACTAGATTTTCCTAGGCCAAAGTAGTTTATCCTCCATGCGATTGGATAAACCAGTATAGACTAGGCTAAACCGGTCTGTCCGATGGCCGATAGGAGAGACTAGTTAATCCTAGGCGGAACTAGTTGAGCCTAAAGTGAATAAATACGCTTCAGGATAAGCTGGTTTGGCTTAGTTAAAAATTATTCAGGCTACATTGACGGAGCTCTAGAGGGTAGAGGGTAACGTCGGACAACCTGGAGATATGAGACACCCTGGAGGCTCGAACACCCTAAAAGGTGGGGTGTAGCATCGTACATCATGAAGGCTCGGACGCCCTACGGTGATGTAGCTCTAGATTCAGCGTAAATGGTACAATCGCACACCCTGGAGGCATCAAACACCTTTGAGGCTCGATTGCCCTGGAGGGTGCGGGGTAGCGTTGGACACCCTGAAGTGCAAGATCGCTGTCGACGATAGCTTTCACGAGCTGTCACATCACAGGTGTCGCTGGTCTGTGGGAGCCCAGGCCACGGCAGGCAGCGTCCGAGCTTTTAGGGTGTCCAACGCTACACCGCACTCTCCAGTGCGTTCGATCCTTACAGGTGTTTGGAGCCTTCAGGGTGTCCAATGCTACACCCCACCATCTAGGGTGTTCGAGTCTTCAGGGTGTCCGATGTCTCCAGGATGTCCGACGTCACCCTTTACCCTCTAGAGCTACGTCACTGTAGCCTTAACCGTTTTTAACTAAGCCAAACCAGTTTATCCTGAAGTGTACTTATTAATTTTAGGCTCAACTAGTTCAGCCTCGGATTAACTAGTTTCTCCTATCGACCATCGGACGGACCGGTTTAGCCTAGTCTATACCGGTTTATCCAACCGCATGTAGGATAAACTACTTTGGCCTAGGAAAAACTAGTTTATCCTAAAATCGGGTTTGGCCGGTAACATATCCAGTGTCCCAAACAGAATTGTGTGAAATGTACAAACCTGAGGAGCAGATCACCCGTCTGCTCATCGTCTGCTAATTCTGAGATAGGTAGGTAGCAAGATTAACTAGGTACTAGTTTGATTCAGCTTTACCTTGAGTGGCCCCATAGAGTATCCTTTTGCAACGCAACTGATTTTGGTGCGGTACAAACTGTGATTCAAGAGGAAGTTTTTTAAGTATAATTCACGCCGGTTAAAGATCCTACTCTCACTGGAAAAAGATTAGCAGCGGGTGCAACCGCTAGACGAGCCCCTTCATACTAAAAGACAGTTGAATATTTGTAACAGATCAGACAATCCTCCAGAAGAAGTGATACCCGAGGAGGAGATGGGCATAGTCGAGCTGGCGACCACCAGGGCGGCTGAGGAGCTGCAGCGGATCATCCTGGACGGCACCTACCAGGTCACCAACGTCAGGGTCTTCACTGACGAGAGGGAGGTCGACCGCAGGAACGCCAACCAGGAGAAAATGACAAGTATTACAAACTATAATCGAAAATACCACTCGACGCTCCTTAATCTACCTTTCGCGATTAAAACTTGAAAGGGGGCGCACTACGGCCGCGTCTGCAGCGAGTTTTCGTTTCGACTATAGACAGCTATCCTACCAGTTTCTCAGGACTGGGATGACCGTAATTTGTTTTTACGCAAGAAAGATATTATTTAAGAAATATTGTAGCGCTCTAGGGTTTCTGTACGGAACTACATGTATTGAATAACACCACAGTTAACACCTAATTTAATCCCATGAAACAATAAATAACTGATTATTACTGGTATAGATATGTAGTAGGATTTTAATAAAGCTACAAAACGTGACCACTTACCACAGGATGTTCTCATTTGAATGCCTGTTATTGTTCTCTAAACACCTATAAGTACTGCAGTACGCGCGCGAGTTCATTACCACCCTGAAGTACCTATGCGCATCCTTGTCGCACTTGCCAGTATCTCGGCGTGTGCGACAAAGAGGCGCATACTTCAGGATGGTATGAACTCGCGCGCATACTGTACGTGTGGTGTTCTTTGCAATATATGGCTAGAGGTAATATCAAACCTCCTAATGCCTGGTTTACACGGGGCGAGCTACTGAGTGGACAGTAGACAGCTGCTCGCCTCTTCGTACTCGCATGCCAGTAGCTCGACTCGCCTGTGCTGTTCATACGATACGAGTAGCTGCCTCTTGTCTCATGCGAGTTGAGTCAAAGCCGGCCGGAGCGGAGTCGTGTTGTATTGAAACACAATGTCATCGTTTTAATGTCAAATAATAGAAAAAACCAGTTGTTGATCTTTGTAGTTGCCATCAAAACTATTCCATAGATTTTTTCACTCCCTGTACAGATTCATGATGATATTATTTTCGTGAGACCATCTATCCGAAGAAATCATTTTAAAATCGTAAACAAAAAAGAAAATGCACCTACCAACACCTAAAAATGCACCTACAACAAGATTATCTCGTGAGATGACAGTGGCGAGCTGCTGCCGAGCGCGTTCACACGATGCGAGTATTGTGCGAGCTGCTGTCATGCATGTGGTGGGGAAGGCGAGTAGGCGAGTGAAAACAAAAAATGTTGAAGTAACTCGCATGCGAGCTACTGTCCAACTCGCATGTGCGAGTAACTCGCATGATGTGTTCACACGGTGCGAGTTACTGCACTGCAGCTACTGTCTATGCCGACTCGCACGCTGACTCGCACCGTGTAAACCAGGCACGCCCAGACTTTCAGTTATCGCAGGGAATTAAGTCAGACTGGTAGAACCTTAGGTAGAAAACACTTTGTGGTCCACTTACACACACAATATACCTACCTACAGTACGCGAATGAGTTCTTGGCTATCGGGGAATGAGGAGGCGCGCGGGGGCGGCGCGCCCCGCGGTTACCCAACTACCCGCATTCGCCCGCAGTCGAGTGATGGGAAAAAAGTGTGTCACAAAGTTGTCGATATTTTGTCGTTGTGTTGTGTTTTGTGTAGAAACCATAAATACTTCTTTAATATTATTCACAAACAATGAAGTTACAGTTCGAACAAACTATGGCTAAAAAGGCCCCTTTAATAAGCAAATGTCTCGAGACATATACATTTTAGTTACTTTGTTTTAAAGAAACCTGCCCTTAGTTTATAAAGACCTATTCAACGATACCCTACCTACTCAATATTGTAGGAAAAACAACCCATTAACTAATAACTATGAGTAGTCTGAACTGAACTGTTCGGCAACAATTCTCGATATCGACATCAACATGAATTAGTCACAGCACTACCGCATTCCTCAACATGGTCATGAACTCATTCGCGTACTGTATTTCTTGACTTCAAGAATTGTTCGAGGAAATCGAGGCAGAGGCAGAAGAGACCCAGCAACTGTACGAATCTGTCGCCGAAAATTGGGAAGCTATGATGTCAATAAAGGATCCACTGGACATTGACGCCGCCATCAAGGAACAGAAAGTGAAGGCTGATGAATTGCTGCAGAGGAAAACCAATCTTATCGACCAGTTGAAAGCGGATCTGCATATCATGGATCTACAGTATCATGAAGATCTTCTGAAACAGGTTTGGTTTTAGTTGAGCCCTTTATTAGGTACTAGCTGCCCGTCAGCGGTTTCACCCGCTGCAACCTATTATTCCGCGAAAAAAAAGCATTACTCGCCAAGAGATGTCGCTGTTAGATTTCGGCGAAAACATTTAAAACGCGAATCGGCTCAGTCACGCCACCTTTGCAAAAATATTGGAATATGCGTGATCCCATAGGAATAAGACATTTTCCCGGGTGCCCCTTCAAACGCATAACATTTTTACTCCTATTCGCATTACGCATAACACTTTTGGCATAGTTGTCATTTCGCATAATTGTAAATTGGCATAATTTTTTAAATGCATAATAGATATATTTGCATAACAATAAATATCCATACTTTTGTTTACCATAACGATTATAGTCATAAACTTAAAACCTCATAAGAATCATGGAATGGATAATTAGTAAAAACTTATTCAGAAAATACACTCGGGCACAAATGGCACAATGTAGGTAGGTACTTTGCCGTATTCCTCAGTGGAGTATTGACAAAAAAATAAATTAGGGTATAATAAACATGCAAATAATAACGCATTCTTTTTCCAAACTTTAGTTTTTTTTTATAGTATTTAGTTGCCGTGTCATGCCATTTGAGAAATGCATCACCCCAATACTAGCCGTGGGTGTCGCAAAAAGCAAGTTAAAGATTACATTCAAGATGGATGGGCAGCCGTATTCCCTGTAAATGCAACATCTTGCACTGCACTCGTCAATCCTCTTGCCAATCGTGTCAAATACACAATCAAATACTTACCTACCATATGAAGATTGCTATTTTTGTTACAATTAAGGTGAAACCGCGTTGCGCGGCACGGCGCGGCAATTACAGCGTTGTTTAAACATTTTTTACAGATTATATCAGATAAAAAATGGTGTCATATTGCGATTGTACTTTTATTCCTACTGCCTTTTATGCGTATCGATCGTATGCCAAACAGATGTATGGCAAAAAAGTTATGCTTGATTAAGATTATGCGAAAAGATGAGTATGCCTAAAACAGGTATGCAAAAGTACGTTAGGACAGATAATGTTATGCATTCGAACATGGACCCCATTTTCCCGTGGTAAAAAGTAGCCTATGTGTTATTCTAGATACTCTTCTATATTTGTGCAAAATTTCATGTCAACCTAATCAGCCGTTTTAGCGTGATGTCGTAACAAACACACACAAACATCCGCCTTTATAATATTAGTAGGATTTTCCCAGTAGGTAGCAACAACTATTGTCTGCTGAATTTGCAATCGGATGTGCGAGCGTGGCACAAGATGTAACCTACACGTCATATCACAGGTAATGCTACCTCCTGCCGTTTCTGCTAATATCCTGGTTTTATTCTGGTTTATTCCTTAACGTGCTGGCACTCTATTGAAAACCGGAGAAGCGGAAGCGGCCCACCAGAGGTCGCACCGATACAATTACACTACTGAAATCTAGTGCATTTCGTGTCTACCGCGGTAGTAAACGCAATTAATCCATATATTTTTCACAGGACGCCGACATAAAAGAGCTGTCCGCACGAATCGAGAAGCAGCTTGCGATTCTTCAGAAAGCCTACGAGACGCAGCTGGGTTTGATCGAGGAATCGCTGAACATAGAGCGAGACAACATCATCGACCACAACAACAAGCGGTGGGACGCGCTCTACAAACAGAGAGACAAAGAGGAACAGATCCACATTGATCAGAAAATGGAACAGGTATTTTGACTATGGTCTCTCTCTCTCTCTCGTGGGTTTGATCGAGGAATCGCTGAACATAGAGCGAGACAACATCATCGACCACAACAACAAGCGGTGGGACGCACTCTACAAACAGAGAGACAAAGAGGAACAGATCCACATTGATCAGAAAATGGAACAGGTATTTTGACTATGGTCTCTCTCTCTCTCTCGTGGGTTTGATCGAGGAATCGCTGAACATAGAGCGAGACAACATCATCGACCACAACAACAAGCGGTGGGACGCACTCTACAAACAGAGAGACAAAGAGGAACAGATCCATATTGAACAGAAAATGGAACAGGTATTTTGGCTATGATCTCTCTCTCTCTCGCTCTCTCTCTCTCTCTTCTTGTGGGCTTGATCGAGGAATCGCTGAACATAGAACGAAACAATATAATCGACCACAACAACAAGCGGTGGGACGCGCTCTACAAACAGAGAGACAAAGAGGAACAGATCCACATCGATCAGAAAATGGAACAGGTATTTTGGCTATGGTCTCTCTCTCTCTCTCGCTCTCTCTCTCTCTTCTTGTGGGCTTGATCGAGGAATCGCTGAACATAGAACGAGACAATATAATCGACCACAACAACAAGCGGTGGGACGCGCTCTACAAACAGAGAGACAAAGAGGAACAGATCCACATTGAACAGAAAATGGAACAGGTATTTTAATCAATGTCTCCCTCTCTCTCTTCGTGTGAGACCCCGAGTCGATCAACGACCCGATGAACACTGGCTTCAGAGTTTTGCAATGTCCTAACCAGACTGGGAACAAATTCACAAAATGATAAATATCAACTGTGAGTGAACTACCGAGAAACAAACCCGGAACATTGTGCAGGCAGTCACATTACCACTACTGTGTGTGCCACATCGGCCGTCAGTGGTTTTTGGCGTCGTAGCTAGATTAAAATTTAATATGTCTCTTCGCCTTTTGTTTATTTCCTTAGCCCTATACACCATTTAGATACAAAAAGGACAAGTTTATTCTTTTTAACCGTCAAAATTTCCCCCTATTTCTTTACTTAAGATTTTTATTTATAATTTCAGTTGGAAGAGCACAAAGAGAAAATGGAACAAATAATGTGGGACCATTATGAAAAGTATCGCGAGGCGAAAATTCAACTCGAGACATTGATACAAGAGTTGCAAAAGGAACTTGAAAAGTTGAAAGCGACGTGCCTCATCAACACGGAGAAAATCGGATACAACTATCAAGTAAGATGTCTCGGTTTACTACTAATATAACAGCCACAATAAAGTCCACTGCTGAACATGGGCCTCCCCCTTGTAGGAGGGTACTTATTTGCCATACTCACCACGCTTGGCAGGCGGGTTGGTGACCGCAATGCGATTGCGAAATTCATCCAGGAATTGAACCCCTTGATGAATTTATCCCTTAGTCGCCTCTTACGACACCCACAGAAAACATATGGGGTCATGACATTCTAAGCCGGCATCACACGTGTCTCGGTTTAATAGGCCAAAATAGTCATACTTTTTACCTTTCCAAGTTAACAGAGAATGTTGATTAACATGTGTGATGTTGTTAACTTAGGAGGTTCTCTGTGCGATGAAATCGTAATTTATCGAAAATCTGCTTGTCAATATTGAAAAAGATACAGATACCTATTGAAGCTTATATAGAGAATGTTTTATTAGCAGAAAATGTTTCAGTTTTTATGTGTTGCATGTGTAGCACGTACGCTCTGTAATCCCCTTATGTAATTTTGATAAAACTCTATAAAATTTATTATTATGAATACTTATTTATAGATCCTCAAAAAACGCGAAGAAGAAAATCTATTCGTCCGTTCGCAACAGAAGCGAAAGTTGAACAAATTGACAGATGTGGTGAACGAGATCCGCGCTAAGATCAGGAAAGCGGCGGAGGAAGGCGCGCAGGAGGAGATCAAGGCCGACCTCGAGATTAAGAAGCTCATGCGCTACATGAACTCGCTTGAGAAGAAAGCGTACCAGTTCGCGAATTGCAACAATTACAAGTTTATGCAGGTTACTAAGTTAATAGTCATGCATAGAGATCTATTTCGGACATATAGCATAATGCGCTTCTCGACATTCGGCAAACATATGTACTATACCTACTTGCTTACTTAAAAAGTAAGATAAATTCGAAGAACACTTCCTTCCATAGGCATCAACATCGCCAACAATAAATAACAGTAGTGAAACGCTGCTGTAAATGGGCCTATTGGAACATATTCTACCATACTCCATACAAACATACTTATTTCTAAAAAAAAAATGGCTTTTTAATCATACTACCTGATTCATAGAAGAAAGGGACCCGAAATGGCTACATTATTGTTTGCGTTTTTTTTAAATATTATATGACATTTGAGAATGATGTCAACAATAATGTTCCCATTTCGGGTCCCCTTCTTATATGAATCAGGTAGTAAAATGCTCAAATCAGAGAAAAGTAGACGTAAAATAAAATAAAAATGTTTTCTTCTGTTTCCTGCTAGGTGTGGCGCATGGCGGTCAACCGCTGCACGGAGATGGTAAAAGATTTCCGCCAGTCGGAGATAGTTCTCCACGCGCATGTATTAGCCGAACCACCGCCGCCGCCGCCGCCCGATCCGCCGAAGAACCCGCTCGCTAAAATAGGTGAAATATTAAATGTACACATCACATCCTCACATCCGCCGCTAGACGCAAGCCTCCCCCAGGTTAGCCAAAAGGCGCTTCCAGCCGCTCTATGGGTCAATCTGGCCGGAGGGCTTCCAACGCTACGCATGTTTAGGCGTGCCGTGTGGCCTCCACTCGAAAACCCGCTTACCTACTTCATCGTCTATCTGTACTACGACAGATGTGGCCAGCCCACTGCCACTTCAGCTTGCTACACCGAATAATCACCATTACATTTCTTAGCACCTTGAATAAAGTCAACATTTACAAGTTAAGAGAGAGTGTTCTTCCAAAGTTTTTTGTTACTTTTGGCTTTGTGATGCAAATGCCACATGGAAAGGGCGAGCCTTTCCATGTGGCATTTGCCACACATCACAGACAATAACGGTATTTATTGTTATTTACCAGCGTCCGAAATGGGACTAGACGTGGCAAAAACTAACGTTACTGATGCGGTAAAAGACTCCAAATTCGGCGAAGCCAAGGAGAAGTTGGTAAGATCTTTATAAATTTTAGTAATTTTAGTAATAGAGTTGTTCTTTTTTTAGAAACTTATCCTCAAGATTCCGCCATCCAGTCGCGGTCTTTGGCGGCATACAACGCCAATTATAACGCCCATTATAAAGAAATTGAAATTAAATTTTAATTTATAGAAAGCTTTACCCATTTGTAGGTGCGCCATATTTTACAACTCGTGGCGGACAACACTGGTTTCCTGGTGGAGGATCGCTTACTGAAGCTGATTGAGAAGTACCAACAGAAGCCAAGGAATCTTTGCACTTTAGACGCTATATTTATGGTAATATCATGCAATAGCAATAAAATAATAGAATTTAAATCAATAGAAGTGTAAGTTTTCCGTGTAGTTTCTTCATAAAGGTTTCTCCTTCTTTCATAAAGGAAAACCCTAGAGATTTTTTATACGCCTACTAGGTATACTACCAGCAAGCTTCTGACATGATATTTATAACGACCGTTTTGTAATTGCTGATTCCAAAAGATTTGATTCAAGAACCGTCCAGCTTAATCACATTTATTCCGCCATTTAATAGGAGCTGACCTTCTATAGTTATGTCTGCATTCACTCTCCCTAAAACGAAACATCCAAGAAAATAAATCTGTTGGCGTTGTCAATAAAACAAATAAAACTTTTCCAGGCTCTAGAAATCCAAACTCAAGAAGACATCGAGTTGCTTGCGGAGACGTTTCTAGCTTACGCTTTCTGCCCGATCTGCGTGGGGCTCGAGAATGAACCAACGGACGGAGGACCCAGCGACGTTTATAACAACGACACCGCGTCTGTCGCCCTGAGGCAAAGTCGAGGTGACCACATCGTTTATTTCATTACCTACTCTACCTACAAATAGGTAGCTTACCAATCTGCAAATTCTCTATTTTGTGGCCTGATCAACTCAAATGTCCAAAATACGATACAGCAAATAAAAGCCAATGGTAATATTTTTTTCAGCGGCGTCTTCGGTGCGCGCTCACGCCAGCATTGCCATGGCGCGCAGCATGTCCACCAACACCTCGCGCTCAGGACATGTGGGCTTCAGGTAGGCGTAGAAATTCTAGACATAAATTGTGGATAGATAGGTTTAGTTGCGGCAAAACCGCAATACGCGCGGTCGTTTTCACGGAATTCCGCGGCGGTGGGAAACGACGACCCCGGCGCTCAATCAAACGCCGCGCCGCCCTCTGCGCGTCTGGCATACCTACAATGCGCCATTTTTTTCTATCGAGCTCCGCGCCGCTGTCGCCTCCACTTAGGAACTGGCTAAATGGACTGACAAATTGATGACCTCTTTCGCATCCATAATCCAGCTCGATTAAAAGAATACTTACCTACTACTTCATGATTTTTTCCAGGGCCGCCGACCTATCTCCAGAAGATCAGTTACTCGTGCAAGAGGCAGACGAAATCCTGGCCAAATGCGGTGATTGTCAAGGTATGTGTTGATGACGATTTTGTTTGGCTAATCTTCGTTGTCTGTAGAGGCCTTGGCAGAGTAGGTATCATCTCGGAAGATCACGAGAGTTTCTAGCTACCGCGAATCACTCGTGAAGTTCTGATGCAATATAATGTCGCGATACAAATTTTTCCAAATATTTATTTAATATTTATATTTTGTTTTGTTCCAGCGCCAACTTTGCTAACCGGCGCGGCGTCTGAGGCCGGTGGGGTCACACGGCGTCAGCAGACGGCGCGCGGCGTCACCGTCACCACGCCGCAACCAACTGTTATGGAGCGGAACAACCCATTTGTGTGCGATGGTAGATATGACTTCACACTTCCAAGAAATATCTAACAACCTTGACGTCCCGCGGGGTACAGACTGTGTCTGGGGCGAGCTAACATCATGGGTACCTCGCCCCTCCTACCGTCTGTCACCCCTAGGGACGGTCGCGCACGAACTATAGTCTTCTATTTCTTTGTACTTATTTCAGAGGGTCATCAGCTGGAAATCGAGCCTATGCAGGTATTGACTGCGCTGGGTGAATTTATCACGAAATTCGTACCGCCTGAGAAAAAGAAACTTATGGATATTCTGTAAGTGTTATTCTATGTTCATACATAACCGCTCAATTTCTGAAATCGTGCACGGAATTCCATAACCTGTCCAACGACTCGTATCACACTTTTTATTACTCTAATTTATTGTTGTCAAGGGTATTTGTGCATTTATAAGGGTATTTGTGAATGGAAAAGTTTAGTAAAACGTGTGATACCACAGGCAAAATTAGTAGCGGACTTTCACACATGCACATTAGACCTACATCTATTATTACGTATGTTTATTAACGAAGCACTACATGTTTCCGAAAAAAAAAGTTTGCAGCACCGCTCCCACACTCTAGAAAAGTTTCAATTAGCTATATGGATGATGTTATTTCTCTAGTGACAGCGTGAAGCCGCCGTGTTTCGACACCCCCTCCCGGCGTCTCACGAACAAGGAGATCGAGGAGTACTGGGCGCAGTGGCGGAACATCTACCCGGTGGAGAAGGACCGTCTCTGGAGCGGCGTCGTCAAGGGACTCAAGGACTACTTGGCTGTTCTGCAAGGTTTGTTATGCTCATAAATACAGCACTTATTGCGCAAACAAACTTATCTACAAGGAGATCGAGGAGTACTGGGCGCAGTGGCGGAACATCTACCTGGTGGAGAAGGACCGTCTCTGGAGCGGCGTCGTCAAGGGCCTCAAGGACTACTTGGCCGTTCTGCTAGGTTTGTTCAATAAGTTAATAAAATACAGCACTTATTGGGAAAACAAACTTATCTACAAGGGACTAAAAACTACTTGGCAGTTCTGCAACATACATACATACATACATACATCACGCCTTTATCCCTTGCGGGGTAGGCAGAGCGTCAACGACCGTAAAAGTACGGTCGTTATCGCCACGTCTGACACATATTTGAGGGCCGTTTTATCAATCAATCAATCAAATAGTTTATTCGTAACTGTAGGTTGTACAAAAAGATCTTAAAAACTAATTAGTATCGCTACAGTTTACCTTTTAGGCGTACGAATCATTTTTGAGTAAATACATAGTAAAAAAAAATACATAAGTTTTACTGTAAATAATACAAATTGGTAGTAAGAATTAAGACCTCAGCTAATTAAGCTAATTAATAATTAGGAAGCTTAAAAATTTATGAAAAGTTTAACAATAATTAAAAATACTATAATTAAGATTACAGAAGGCTATCATCATATAAATATTCGCTTATACTATAGTAACATTTTTTCAGAAATATACGGATCACAGCTGATTTAAATTTGGATAGTGCTTCAATAGTTTTTAAGTTTTCTGGCAGTTTATTATACAGTTTCGGACCCATTTCCAAAAAACTTTTTTTCATTAAAGCAGTTCTGCACATATTGGTCTCAACCATGGTGTTCCTGGGTCTTAAATTGAAATTCTGTGGTACTGGTCTTATTTTAAATACATTAGGGTTGGATTTCACGTACATAACGCATTCTAAAATATAGAGTGATGGGAATGTCAGTATATTTAGTGACTTGAAGTATGGGCGGCAACTATCAATCGGTTTTAAACTACAAATGGAGCGTATACATCTCTTCTGTGCTTTCAAGATAAATTCCCTGTAAGTTGAGTTACCCCAGTATATTACACCGTATCTTAAAACTGAATCAACGAATCCGTAATACGCCATTAAGACTACATCTTGAGATACGTTTTTCTTTAACATGTAGAGCATGTAAGACAATTTAAATAATTTATTGCAAACAGTTAAGGAGTGAGTTTCCCACGACATATTTTTATCTATAGAGATTCCTAAAAATTTTACATTATCCACTTTTTCAATTATAGTTTATATTAAGGTTAGGGGTAAGCTTCCGCTGGCTGAAATGTATAAGTTTTGTTTTGTCTAGGTTGATTTTTAGGTTATTATTCTGCATCCAGTCTATTATACTTTTGATAGTAAAATTTATTTCATTTTCATATGTATCATAGTTAGAGGAATAACACGGCGCTCCCATACATAACCCTTTTTTTTTGCGTCAGACGATGTGCTTCGTCACATATGTTCCTGGTTTAATTCTAAGCATTTCTAGTCCGGGAGCCAGAAAAAAAAGTGAAGAACGGCGGGAAGGGGGGGTTTCAAAGATGGCTGCCGCCAATCATCTTTTAAAAAAATCCTATCTCGTCCTGGTGGCTGGTAGGGCAAGTTTGGTATCAAATCCATATAAATCGAAGCCGTAGAAATTGTTTCTGGTACTACTTCTTTTCTATTTCATAATAATTTTAGAAGAAAAACGTAAAAATGTGAAAATGGTGGTTGAAGATTTTTGCTATGTAAGCTAATAACTTTTTAAAAGTGACAAAATATGACAAATAAAAAATACTATCATAAAGTGTGATTTATGTGGATTCTAAAAATAAACACATTTAATAATGTTTAATGCAAAAAGACCGTGAAAAAAATTAAAAGACTGCAGTCTGGGCAGTGGCTGAACACGCGCTATGTAATAAATAATAATAAATAATAAATATCCCTGGACGAGACACACAGCGCCATCTAGCCACAAACTAAGCAAAGCTTGTACTACTTGTACTTTTTTTTTTGCGGGTAGGCATCCAAAAAATCTAGTTGTCATTTTTAGAGCTCTATATTATTTAATGCAAAATAATTGAAATTTGTAAATAATACTCAACAGAAATATGTTATTATAACTAAGTAGAGTCTAAATACCTGCTGCAGCTGTTATCCTCAAGATATACACATAAACAACTTATCTAACCTAGAAGCCTATCATCACAACTCAGCACTTTTTCACTAATCACAAATAGCACCAACATGGAACAAATTAAGGAGTCTATGGAATTCCTGGCAGCATCCGTCCATTCAAGGATGGCAGCTTTTGAAGAGGAGCTCAAAAAGGACCCAACCAAGAAGGACACAGTAAACTCCATCGCTACTGAATTTCAGTCCTTCCGAACATTTGTTGTGGCTTCCCTCGGGGCCCTTCAGAAGCAGATCGGAATGCTCACTGACGACTTAGATGCCATGGAGATGCGGACTCGGAGGAAGATGCTGCTGCTACATGGAGTACCCGAAGAGAAGGACGAGGACACCATTGCAGTGGTGGTGACAGTGGTCAACGAGCACTTGTCACTGCCGGAGCTGAAGTCTGAAGACATCCGTCGAGCTCACCGCATGGGTCGTTTCTCTTCAGCGCCTAGCAAACCCGGCCTGTGCTCGTCAAGTTTGGTAGCACCAAGACCCGGGATGATGCTTGGATGCATAAGGTGGGGCTGAAGGGCACGGGCATCACGGTGTCCGAGTTCCTGACGCCGCGGAGGCACCGGCTCTTCAAGGCAGCGCATCTCAAGTTTGGAGTGACCAAGTGCTGGACCCGTGAAGGGCGCATCATCTACTTGGCCCCCGACGGAAAGCGGCATACGATCTCGTCGCGACAGCATTTGGAGACGCTGGCGTGTGACACGGCGGGCGACTCGTCCAAGCAAACCGGCATACCAACCAGCACGGGTGACAGCAAAGACATGCCACCGAAGCGAGGGAAGGTTCCAGCTGGAAAGAAATGAGAGACCAAATTAGTTGCTTATAGTGTGATGTGTGATAGGTAATATCTTTCTTTTTTATTTTACTAGTTTCGTTTACTTACCGTTTTACTGTAGTGTTTTTAGTTGTCTAGTTGGTGTCGAAATTGATTTTGAACTATTTTTGTAGTTTCCATTACTGTGTATTTTCTGGTTTTCACTTGTTTTTCCGAATTTCGACCACAAATTAACTTAAATACTAGATTTCGACACCACATTTTTCATGTAATTGTTTTTTTTTTTCTTAAATCTAGGTTAGGTGTCAAGCGCGCTTTTTTTTCGTCTCTTTGAGCGCTAGCTAACAAAATGTGTTTGTATCATCTCGCTCGCGCACGCACCAATATGTTTTTCGTCCTTTTCTGTTATTCTTATGTGTTCAGTTTTTTATTTCTGCGTTTCGTTTCATGTTTAAAACTTGTTTAAAACTTTTTATTTCTTCCGGCTGCCGGCGGGTGCAGCGGGTAAATTAGTGCACAGGTAGTAAGCCTCTTTTTAAAATATTTATTTACTGATATTATTTTATAGTATATTTATTATATTAATTAATTATTTTTTCTATGGATATTTCATTATGTAATAATAATCAGTCTGATACTGATATTTTCAATTCTTGCTCGTCTAGTTTGTCTAGTTGCGATGACAGCTTCCATAGTCTGCCTCTCCCTTTAGGTGAAAGACTTGAGTCAACGTTCTCGGATGTGCGTAAAAATTTTAACGTTGTACATATCAACGCCCAGAGCATCCCAGCTCATTATATGGATATGCTTGTGTCGCTAGACAACAAGAATATCGATGCAATTCTGGTTTCCGAGACTTGGCTGAATCCTTCACTTCCTTCGACTTCTTATTCTATTCCTGGTTTTGTCCTTATCCGTAATGACCGTGGCAGTGTCAACAACGGTGGTGGGGTAGCCATTTATCTTCGTGCGCATATTCCCTTTACAATTCTTGATATGTCTCCTCAGCCGCCCCCCGAAGGGACGGCTGAACACCTCTTTATTGAAATTTCCCTTTCTCATACCAAACTTCTTCTGGGTGTATATTATAATCCCCACCTCTCCAACGATTACTATGATTCCTTTGAAAAATTAATTGAAGATTTTTGCCCTACCTACAGTCATTCTATCATTTTGGGTGACTTTAATACGTGCCTTTTAAAAAATGACCATCGAGCTAAACAGCTTCTCTCTTTAGTTCAATCATGTAATTTGTATATACCCCCATTAAATTCAACGCACCACGTACCAAACTGCATACCTTCCCTTCTTGACCTGATATTAGTCTCCTCGCGTGATCACGTAGTTAAGCATGGTCAGTTTACTGCAGATGAGTTTTCTTACCATGACTTATTATACCTGTCGTACCGTATACGACCACCCAAATTGAAAGCACGGACACTACATTTACGAAATTTTTCAGCAATGGATTTAGGTAAACTGCGTGAGGATGCCAGTGCAATTGATTGGTCGGCTGTAGATAGGCTTGAGTCCGTTGATGACCAGTTAGCACTGTTAAACTCCAACCTAATCGATTTGTATGATCGTCATGCACCGGTTCGTCCTGTTCGGGTAAAACATCTCCCTGCACCTTGGCTAACTGACGATATAAGAGAGCAAATGATGAAAAAGACACGTGCTAAAACTAGGTACAAAATGGATTCGTCTAACAAAAATCGCGATAAATTTCGAGAGGTCAGAAATCGCTGCAATACAAAGATAAGAGATTTACAGCGACGCCACTTTCATCAATCTGTTGAGAATGGTGATCCAAGTAAGGTCTGGTCTTTCCTCAACAAATTAGGAGTTGGCAAATCACGTACTCATATTTCTGCGGATAACATTGACATTGACTCTCTTAACAAACACTTCTCTTCTTCCGTTGAAATAGATAGCGCTACCAAACTTAGTACATTGAACCACTTGTCTAATTTGCCAACTCCTACTTTTCCATCTTTCGTTTTTCACGCAGTCACCGCCTGTGATGTTATGAAGAACATACAAGCCATTTCTTCGAATGCCGTTGGTAGTGACTGCATTAGCCGTGCTATGATTGTTCCTCTCCTTGATATCCTTTCTCCAGTCATCGCTAACATCCTAAACAAATCCTTATCCTCAGGTGTTTTTCCGACCGCTTGGAAGGAGGCACAAATCATTCCTTTACCTAAAAAACCTAAACCTAGTTCTCCTTCTGACTACCGTCCCATCTCTATCCTTCCGTTTCTTTCCAAGGTCCTTGAAAGGTTAGTTCATCAACAGCTCACTTCTTTCCTAACTACAAACAACTTGTTGAACCCCTTTCAATCCGGCTTCCGCCCCGGTCATAGCACGACTACTGCGTTAGTCAATATCTCTGACGACATTCGACTAGGAATGGAACATAAAAATTTGACAGTGTTGACGTTGCTAGATTTTAGCAACGCTTTCAATACTGTGGACTTCGATATTCTTCTCGCCATTTTACGTACTCATAATATATCTCCGGCGGTGACTGGTTGGTTTCAGAGTTACCTGTACGGGCGTCGACAGCGCATACGCATTCTCTGTGTGGTGCAATACATCTGCCGGCGTCCCGCAGGGTGGCGTCCTGTCACCTCTTCTCTTTTCTATTTTCATAAATTCTATTACACTTCCACTTACTTCTTCCTATCATTTGTATGCAGACGACCTCCAAATTTATACGCAAGCACCACTCTCTGGCCTCCCAGGCGCGATTGATCAAACCAACAGAGACCTCAAGAGCATTTCCGACTGGAGCCGTTCGCACGGTCTGAAGGTAAATCCCACCAAGACGCAAACTATTATAATAGGAAGTTCCTGGTACGTTTCTAGGATAGATTATGCGTCCCTACCCCAAATATGTTTTGATGGCACTCCTATTCCTTTTAGCGACAAGGTTAAGAACCTAGGTGTCATTTTTGACGAGAGCTTGACCTGGAAGCCTCATGTTTCGGAGCTGAGTAGAAAGGTGTTTGGCGCGTATGGCTCGCTGAAGCGACTTAAAAACCTATTGCCAACCAAAACCAAAATTTCTTTGGCGCATTCCCTTCTTCTGCCAATACTGGACTATGCAGACGTTTGTTACCCTGATTTATCTGTCGACCTGCTGAATAAGCTCGAACGTCTGCAGAATCTGTGTATTAGGTTTATTTTCGGTCTGCGTAAGTACGACCACGTCTCTTCTTTTCGGTTCCAACTTCAGTGGTTACCTATATCCCGTAGGAGGGACTGCCATATCCTTTCCCTTCTCTACTCCATCCTATCCAATCCTAAAGCTCCTCCCTATCTTAAAGATCGTTTCACTTTTCATTCGGCAACCCTGACTCGCAATCTGCGTGCCAGCAACAGCCTCAAGATCAATCTTCCTCCACACAAGACGGACTTCTTTGCAAATTCTTTCACAGTGCGAGCAATCAAGCTGTGGAATTCTTTGCCAGAGGATGTCCGTCGGGCTCCTTCCCTCGAAACCTTTAAGGACCGAACCAGGAAATACTATTTGGTTAAATCTGTTGTATGATATCATGTAGTCTATTTAATTTAAACTGTCATCTATCTTCTTTTCTTTCTTTCCCTTCTATAATTGTTGCATTTTCCTTGCGTCCATAGAATAGTATATGTATGTATTAGTTTATCTTTAAATGGATATGTATTAAGTATATTATATTGCATATCTATGTATTGAAGTGTATTTTAGTATAAGTAGTATATGTAGGTGTTTGCACTATCCCGCTTACCAGATCGCACTATCTTTTTCACCCTAAGGTTGCCTGGAAGAGAATGCTACTCTAGCATTAAGGCCGCCTGTTGTACGTTCTACATGTCCTTTTGTTCATTTTTTAGGGTTTCGTAGTCTACTAGAAACCCTTATAGTTTCGTCATGTCTGTCTGTCTGTCTGTCTGTCTGTCTGTCTGTATGCCGCGCCCTCATATCTTCGTCAGTTTTAGAGCTATTAAGATGAAATTTGGTGAGAAGATAGATCGTGTTGACCCAAATATAGAAAGGTTAAGAAAAAAATATTTTAAATGTTTTTTGGACCCCCTCCCATACAAGTGAAAGGGGGGCAAAAAAATTTTTTTTCTTCTGTAATATTGAGTAGGGTATCGTTGAATAGGTCTTTTAAAACTAAGATGAGGTTTCTTTGAAACAAAGTCACTTAAATGTTTCTGTCACGAGATATTTGCTTTTAAAAAGGGCGTTTTTGACCCATAATTTATTCCAGCTGTAACTTCTAAAATATAAACGCTAAAAATTTGAAACAATTATGGAATATAGCTTACTATCTGAAGTTACAATGAAAACTATAACGGATATTGTACCCTGAAAGGTTTCAGAAAAAATCGAGTTTTTCTATTTGCGGTTGGTCATCATACTGCTGCTAACAAACCAGCAACAAAATTAAGTTTGTAATGCTGAAAACCCTGATATTTAAACGTTGACTACGAAACCCTATTTGTGGGCGTGTCTGACACGCTCTTGGCCGGTTTTTATTCTATGTTATGTCTTATGTGTGCAATAAAGAATATTATTATTACTATGGGAACTAGACAACTGATATAATACTAATATAGGTACTTTTTTTTTTAATAAATACATATTATACATAGAAAACACCCAGACTAAGCACAAACATTTGAAAATTTTCTTTACAAATATTTGTGTCTGGTGGGAATCGAACCCACGACCCTCGGCGTAGAAGGCAGGGGTACTATCCACAACGCCATCGGGACAGTCAACATGTGGTGTTAAACTTACAAAAAAGTCGAGCATGAGTTTTTGCATGCTCATTTATCATCACATCAGCCTACTTTAGTCCATTACTGGACGGTTGGCTTTCCCAGGGTATGCCACAAGACTATCTTCGGTTCTTGCCTTCTTTCTACTTCTAGTCAATACAAAGCCGCTGCAGCCGCTTTCTTATAAATCACCGGTCCCTCACGGCGTCCGCTACGCTTGCCCAGATATAATCTCTATTCAAGAACGCGTACCTGAAATCCACCGTCCATCGCAACGGTTATACGACTGATCAACAGGTGTGCCCAGCCAACTGCTATTAGCTATACTTCTAGACGAAAACTAGATATCAAACTTTCAAGCAACAGTTTAAAGGTTTATAACAATTTGTCGATAAGAACCCGTTTCAATAAATTATAACTATGTATAGATAGGGTACTTCTGGACCATGTTGGTTATTTTGGCATCCGGTGCAGCAGATAATCTCATTCTGGATTTTAGTAAGTTACTGGGATCCTAAGCATAGAACTTTCTATAAGTCTGTGAGGGACATGTAGCCGGTCGGCTACTTTTGCTGTCAGGTTCAACTTTATGTAAAGTATGGCCAAATGGCCAACGAAACGAGAAAACGAGATAACTAATGTAAACAACTTTTGTATGACTCGGTGACAGTTATTACAATCTGTCCTTATCTGTCATATGGTATAATGTCAGCTGTCTCTTTCAGATTTGTTTACACTTTTTATCTCGTCTAGTTGGCCTTACTTTAGTTCAGTTCAGTTTTTACGCTGAACTGATGAAGCATACCCAAGTACGAGAGACGGAAATTATATTTGCTGAATTTGCAAGATAAGGTTAAGGAAGGAGGTTCCACGTCTTGGCTAGATCATTAGTTTTCATTTCATCATCGTCATTTATTACTAGTAAAAGGCCTGATCGAATACCTTTGTTTTGAGGCATTTCGGCAAGGATGACTCTAGGATATGACGCAACTTTCCCTGTTTAGGCAAACTGCATTCTTCTGGTGATTTTAGCCTCATAATTGTGACCAACCAACCGTATGCCTTAGGCATACTTTTCGAGCGGGGCGTAATTTTACTTAAAGAAATACATTCCAACGACCGCCTCAGGGATAATGTGTTAAAGGAGCTTTTTTATCTCATGTTGACGTACGAAAAAGGCGTAATAATTATCAATATATTTTTATTTTAAGCCCAAGCACTTCCCAACCGTGACAGAATGTATAAATTATAATTAGCTATTGATTACCATTGACTGACTGTATTGACTAGCAATGTTAGCTGAGTACCATTGACTTACACATATACATATATCACAAAAAGATACTACAAGAGGATCACTTTTTAAAATTACCCTGGTTACTCCACTGGTGGAATCTAGAGAATGAAGATGCAAAAATCATTATACCCCACTTCAAGCTAGGGTCCCCTGCATCACAGTGCTATCCATGGACAATAATGGACATACACAACTCAGAGCCGGTAAACAGTAGACTCAAGAACAGATACTTAAATTATTCATTTCAAAAAATTTGGTTCCGTGCGTGGAGGGCACGTTGAGCTGTCGGTCTCGGTTGCTATCTATGAACTTAAACGGTGGTCGTTACACATTCATGTCAGAAACTCTGCTACTTGTAGTAGGCGGCTGTAAAATTGTGACACCGGGGTCCATCGGATCGTTGGATGACTCGGCGCCTCACATGAGAATATTGAGATAGTTCTAACCATGTTCTAACACCTCTTTGCGCACCAAGCAGACCACTACGAAACATTGCCACGTCGTTTACGAAGAGGGACAGACAGCCAGCTGCCCAGAGAACATCCCACTAATGAAAGCTATTATTTGCCAGCATATACTTCGGGCAATATACCAAGAAGTTCATGTCTTGGGATAACCCTCAGTGCCGGTCTAAACGTTTCTGTGGTATTTTTCTTGGGGCCACAAAATGAAAGACAATGGTAGACTCCTCTTTGTTCAGATTTACCAGATATAAAGGTTAGTACCTGCAACTCGCCTGTTGCATACGAGCAAGAAAGGTTGTCTTTGCTGCATTCACATTTTCTTTAAAAGAAAGTTAAAGTTGTCTGATCTATATCTGTGTGCTGGAAACTGTGGTCATCTTTTTTGCATGTAACAGGGCGTAACAGAAAGGATATGACAAACCGAAAGGAGGTCAAGCTACAAATGAAGCTGAACAACTTTCCCCGTGGAACATGGACCGAAATATGAAAATAAAAATTGCACCTCCCATACAAAATCTACGATCAGCTGATTGATTTACTATGGGAGGTCCAAATTTTTTCTCCGTATTTCGAGCCATGTTCCATGGTGAAAGTTGTTCAGTTTTATGAGTGCCTTCACCTCCTTTCGGATGGTTATGCCCTTTCTGTTACTCCCGGCATAAATTACTTATTTTATGTGTTATAAATCTCGACTTGTTTGTAAGATTAACGCCACAGCGCGTGTTTAGCCACTGCCCAGACTGCAGTTTTTTAATTTTTTTCAAAGTATTTTTGCATTTAAACATTATTAAATGTGTTTAATTTTTTAATCCACATATATCACACTTTATGATAGTATTTTTCATTTGTCATATTTTGTCACTTTTAAAAAGTTATTAGCTTACAAAGCAAAAACCTTCAACCTACATTTTCACATTTATACGTTTTTCTTCTAAAATTATTATGATAAAGAAGACAAATAGTACCAAAAACAAATTCTACGGCTTTGATTTATATGGATTTGATACCAAACTTGCCTTACCAGCCACCAGGACGAGATATGATTTTTTTAAAAGATGATTGGTGGCAGCCATCTTTGAAACCCCCCCTTCCCGCCGTTCTTCATTTTTTTTTCTGGCTCCCGGACTAGAAATGCTTAGAATTAATCTAGGAACATATGTGACGAAGCACATCGTCTGACGCAAAAAAAAACGGGTTAAAAGTGTTAGGCCTTTCACTATCAATACTATTGCACTTAAATATTATTGTACTGTCATCGGCAAAAAGAATTGTGGGGTGTTGGCTGTGTTCTGGCATATCATTTATGTACATGAGGAATAAAAGTGGGCCTAGTACACTGCCTTGTGGGACTCCGCATTTAATCAATCTAGTATCTGACCTGTATTTTTTCTCCTGTCCAGTAGTCATGCAAATTTGCGTCAATTCAGTTATTTGTTTTCTGTTGTCTAAGTATGATTCTAATAATTTCAAAGCATTTCCCCTTACTCCACTAATGTATAGTTTTTTTAATAATAATTTATGGTTAACGTGATCAAATGCTTTGCTTAAATCCATGAATACGGCACAAACTGGATTAGTTTCATCCAAGTTACGCGTAACTTCTTGCACCAAGTCAAATAAAGCCATATTCATTGAAACATTTTTCCTAAACCCTTTCTGTGAACTTGATAAGATATTATATTTTTCAAAGAAAGTGTAAAGACTATTGTGTAGGACCTTTTCAAAAATTTTGGAGAATATTGATAATAATGCTACCGGACGATAGTTACCTATTTCTTCTTTGTTTCCTTTTTTATACAGAGGAACTATGATTGCAGGTTTCAGACTATCTGGATAAGCACCTGTTTCGATACATAGGTTAATTATATGAGATAGTGGTGTAGCAATTAAATGAGATACAAGTTTAATCACTTTGGTACTTATACCATCATTGCCCACACTTGTGGTGTTTTTTAGCGACGATATAATTTTTACAATCTCATGTGGTGATGTGGGGGCTATAAATATAGATTTAGGATTACTTTTAATGGTGCATGTTAAACTTAAATCAGGTTCATTATTGTGAGAGATCTTATCAATGAAGTAATTATTAAATTCATTGGCTATTTCCGTGGGATTCTGTATAAGGCGTTCTTCATATTTCAGTTTGCTTATTGGTTCTTTGGGTAAGCGAGATTTTGATTGGTTTATAACATGCCATGAAGCCTTTGATTTACATTTAGAGTTTATTATAAAGTTACTATTCTGGGATTTTCGAGTGAGATTTATTATTTTCTTTAGTTTTCCGGCATAATCTTTAAATATTTTTTTATTTTCGTCGCTTCTATCTGTCCTATAACGCCACAACAATTCTCTCTTTTTCCTAGAACAATTCTTTATACCGCGTGACAACCACTTTGGTTTAGTTTCTAATGTTTTTTTTATTATTTTGTACGGGAAACATAGCTCATAGAACAGTTGGAAAAGTTCTAGAAAATTGTTGTAAGCCATATCTGAGTTATCACATTTCAAAACGTCATCGAAGCTTAAATTAGCAATGCAATTATAAAATTTATCCAGATTGTCCTTACAGAAGTCTCTGCGTTTGACGCGCCATGATTTAAAATGCAAGTTTTCCTTACAGGACAAATAAGGAGTTGCGCTGTGTGGTCTGACAAAGCAGTTTCAATGACTTCTGCTTTAGCTGTTTTGAAATTATGTGCAAAATTATCAATGCAGGTGCCGCTAGCTAATCTTGTTACTTGATGGATGGTCAATTTCAAGTTGTAACTTGTAAGCTGATATATAAAATCACGACTTTTTTTATCATTTTCCAGTATGTTAATATTAAAGTCTCCGCATAGAACAACTTTCTTATTTCTAAGATCACAAACTTTGCTTAAAACTAATTCTAGGTTCTCATGAAAAGTTTCTAGACAAGTCCCAGGTATTCTATATACACACACTAAAATGATGTTATAGTCTAAAAGTTCAATAGCACAACATTCTATCACCTGTTTAATTGAGATCTTTTTAATTTCTTCTATCTCTCGGTACAGTAGTCCATTTCTAACAATAATGCAAGCACCACCTCTATTTATATTTTTTGCATAGCTCGTAGCTAATGAAAAGTTCGGAATATTTAAGTAATCTTCAATATCTGTGCTCATATTATGTTCCGTAATACATATTATATCTACTGGTTTGCTTTGCTCTCTCAAATTATCTAAATGTATCATTAATTCATCTCTTTTACTTATGAGACCATTGATATTTTGATGGAAGATATTTAAATATTTACTATAGAAAAAACTGACAGTTAGAATTATTTGTTTCACTTTCATCGGAACGAGACTCTCCGATCGAGAAATGGTGACTCTCTTGATTTAGTAAATTATTTTTCTGTGATATTATCGCTCTAGATATATCATCCGCCGAAGTTCTTTGTTGGATTTTACGTTGTACAGGTCGCACTGCAATAAATTTAATTAACTGGCGTATGATGAACATCATACCTAAGTTCTTCAGAAACCCGTTTCTTTCGGAGTACATATTAGATGTAAGTTCTGCGTTCATATCGTAGAAGCGACCGTAGCTATGTTTCCACATATCAGCATTCAGTTTGGTGTTAAATGACTCTACCCTAGAGTTAAATATGGTCGCTCCGACCCTATAGATTGCAGCAGTTATTATGATGTTGGTGTTTTTTATGTTTATCATTTTTTCTCGAATTCTTCTCACAAGGTCAGAGTAGTCGTTTGTAGTCTCAAAATCAGCCTCTCCAGGCATAATTATGCAATAGTCATCTTCTGTAAAATCAGCAATCTTTTTCTCAATATCCTTGATAAGTACGTCGATATTTGCACGCGTGGTTATGTAGTGGCAAAATTCAAATTTATTGCAGAGGTCGTTTTCGTGTATCATCTGGGTTATTTTGTGTTTATTGTTACTAGTTATAAGGCACAGTTTACTTTTTTGAGGTGTTTTTAAGGAGCTGTCTTTGTTCAAATTGCTAGTATTTCTTGTAGCTTGGCCTTGGCAATTATTATTTAATGATGGCTGATCTTTTTGCAGAAGTGTTATTATGCCATTCAGATTAAGAATTTCTTGTTGCGATTTTAACAGTTCAGTTTGCAATTTTTTTATCTGCATCTCAAGAAAGTCAATTTTAGTGCCAGTAATACATTTTTCTTTTTTTCCTTCTGTGTTAGTACTTGGGACAGGACCATTATTTTTTTGCATTAAGAGTTGAATTTGTTTTCGTAAAGTATCATTTTCAGTGGCAGTTTTTTCGATGCGTCTTTCTGTGTTTTCTAATTGCTGCTTTAGAATCTCTATTTCTTGTTGTAACTCTTTCACTATTTCTAAATCTTTGGCTGTATCAAAACTGAGTGTTGAATCATTAAAGGTGTCGTCATTTATTACGCCGGTATTACTGTCACTCTGTGCTTTTGTGCTGGTGCACTGTGCTCTTGGGCTTGGTGTAGATTTTAATCTATTTAAAGATACTTTTATTTTTTCTTTCTTGCAGCAAGGGCAATTCCAAGTTTCTTTTTTGCTTTTTTCCATCAAATAGAAAATTTTATCTGAAACTTTGGCACAGTGATCATTAGCACAAAAGTTACCACAACATAGCAGACATTTCAGAAATTGCCTGCCGAAAATTCTTTGTTTGCATTTGGAACAGGTAATTGTATCGCGCCTTGAGTTCATTTTTGTGCCGGATTATACGTAGCAGTTTTCGTAATCGTAAGTAGGAAATTTCGGAACTTCAGAGAAAAAATCTATTCAAAAAATACAGGTGGCGTCATCTAGTTCGCAGAAATAACACTATTTGACAACTTTTTTGGTGTTATTGTTAGCGACAATCGTTCAGTCACTCATTAACAGATGGCGCTATACACAAACTTTTCGTCTTCCGTTTTCGTACTCTTTGTTGACAATCGTTTGGTCATTCATTAACAGATGGCGCTATACACAAACTTTTCGTCTTCCGTTTTCGTACTCTTTGTATTTACAAATTTGCCTTTCTGATGATAAAAATCTTCGTGGAATGTAGTAAAAGTCTTTTTATAATTATTGAAACGTAGTAACTCACGGACATTTCACAGCCTTTCTTGAAATAAACTTTACCCAAAGTTCGTTAGATTTGCGTTAGATAGAGTTTGCATTTTAGGTTATTTTGTCAAGAAAATTTTACGTCAAAGTTATTAAACTGTTTAAAAATAGTCCTTTGCGTTGATCAACACTGTATAAATACGTTTTCACAGTTCTTTCACTATAAAATTTAGGCAAAAGTTGTCAAATGTTACTCAAATTGTTCGTTTACAACTTGTTCGCGCTAAATATTTTCTTCACTGTTTTTTCACATAAAAACACTCAGTACAGCTTGGATAACATTAACTGGGATAGTTCAACACGTAAACTCATAAAAACACTAAAAATTTTAGAAGTTAAAGGGGAATATACATTTAAAACTCAATTTATTTAAAAGACTCTACAAATTGTAATGTTTACTATGCGACGCCACCTAGCGGAACGTCATCAGGGTGGAGTGCAATTTTAGCTATTGTCGTGTATCGCTATAGTGACAGGTTGTCAGCCTGTCGCCTAAAATTGCAATACACATGATACCCTCGAGTCCTTTAGTCGAAATGGGGTGATGCTATTCTAAGCCGGCATCACACGGCAGTTCTGCAAGGTTTGTTCATTATGCTTATAAAATACAGCACTTATTGCGAAAACAAACTTATCTACAAGGAGATCGAGGAGTACTGGGCGCAGTGGCGGAACATCTACCCGGTGGAGAAGGACCGTCTCTGGAGCGGCGTCGTCAAGGGACTCAAGGACTACTTGGCAGTGCTGCAAGGTTTGTTATGCTCATTGCTCATATATACAGCACTTATTGCGCAAACAAACTTATCTCCAAGGAGATCGAGAAGTACTGGGCGCAGTGGCGGAACATCTACCCGGTGGAGAAGGAACGCCTCTAGAGCGGCGCGTCAAGGGACGACAAAGGACTATTTAGCAGTTTTGCAAGGTTTGTTATAAATACAGCACTTATTGAGAAAACAAACTTATCTACAAGGAGATCGAGGAGTACTGGGCGCAGTGGCGGAACATCTACCCGGTGGAGAAGGACCGCCTCTGGAGCGGCGTCGTCAAGGGACTCAAGGACTATTTAGCTGTTTTGCAAGGTTTGTTATACTCATAAATACAGCACTTATTGTGCAAACAAACTTATCTACAAGGAGATCGAGGAGTACTGGGCGCAGTGGCGGAACATCTACCCGGTGGAGAAGGACCGCCTCTGGAGCGGCGTCGTCAAGGGACTCAAGGACTATTTAGCTGTTTTGCAAGGTTTGTTATACTCATAAATACAGCACTTATTGTGCAAACAAACTTATCTACAAGGAGATCGAGGAGTACTGGGCGCAGTGGCGGAACATCTACCCGGTGGAGAAGGACCGCCTCTGGAGCGGCGTCGTCAAGGGACTCAAGGACTATTTAGCAGTTTTGCAAGGTTTGTTCAATAAGTTTATAAAATACAGCACTTATTGCGAAAACAAACTTATCTACAAGGAGATCGAGGAGTACTGGGCGCAGTGGCGGAACATCTACCCGGTGGAGAAGGACCGCCTCTGGAGCGGCGTCGTCAAGGGACTCAAGGACTACTTGGCGGTTCTGCAAGGTTCGTTATGATCAATAATGTAGCACGTATTGGGACGAAAACAAGCTCGATAACACCTACTCGTATAGCAAGCAAAAAGTGCCCGTCTTTTCACGCCAGAATAGGAGAGAGGGTGCTACCTTACCGCCTTTCCAGGGTTTTAGCAGCTTTAGAGCCACAACAGGTTTACTGCTGGATATGGGCCTCCCTTTCTCGGATGGGTGCTACACTGCGTTATAATACACAGTTAATGCATTAGTGCTGACACTCCTCTAGTCTCTGTTTTCCTTGCTATGACTACGGGTATTCCGTAGTATAAATTTTTTGCCGTGTGGTGACGGCTTAGAATATCATCACCCCATATCTTTCCCGTGGGTGTCGTACGAAGCGACTAAGGGATTTCAGAGTTGATGTTTATTGCAATTTTAGACGACAGGTTGACAACCTGTCACTGGTGATACACAGTCTTCTGAGTGACTCTCAAACTTTTGTCAGACGTGGTGTAAATGGCCTTTTCTTACGGCCGTTTACGCTTGGTCTACCCCGCTAGGAATAAAGGCGTGATATAGGTATTTAAATTAATGTGAACGTGTATGTTTAATAATCCAACAGAGCGCGAGAAAGTCCACGACGAAGTGGTGGCGCTGCGGAGGAAGAACGCTGCATTACGGCGACTGGTGCGCGGGACGCTGCCCGACATTGTGGAGCCGCGAAACATGCAGCGGGAACTACCCAAGTACCTCGGTCCCGAACCAAACCTCTTCCTAGCTGCAGAATTCGATATAGCTCCACCAGGCTTTCTGCCCAAGATCTGAATTTTGGAAGGTCGTGTGACACGAAAATGTAACTTATTATCAGTATTAATAAATCATTCTATTCTATTTCAATAAACGGATTTTTATTTGAAAACCCTGTTGGCCCATCTAGACCCACTTTGTAAGTAGGTATCGAGGGTAGGAACCTATTGGATCCAGTAGGTATCGTGTGTATCAAGTAGGTAACGCTGCATTACGAGTTTACGACGACTGCGCGGGACGCTGCCCGACATTGTGGAGCCGCGAAACATGCAGCGGGAACTACCCAAGTACCTCGGTCCCGAACCAAACCTCTTCCTGGCTGCAGAATTCGATATTGCGCCACCCGGGTTCCTGCCCAAGATCTGAATTTTGGAAGATTTTGTGTCGGAAATGTAACTTATTATCAGTATTATACTCTGGTTATTCGCAGCTTGCAGAGTCGGTCATAAATCATTATAAGTCTAGGTTTGTGCGTTAGCGGCGCGGGCGCAAGGCCGTTATCGATAAAATCGTGAGCCATCAAAGTATGTCATAAACTAAAGTAGTTTACTTGCATAGACGAGATGCATGCTTAATTGCATTTCTTGTAAGTAATTTAGTAATTAAGTAAAAAATGTTTAAATTCTTCCCAAATACATAATTCGTTTTTGTTTACTAGGTAAATGTAAATTCCAATAAATATAAGATTTATTTCTAATTATAACAAATTTAGTTATAGATGATATCAAATGACACCTGTTTTTATCTATGTATATTCTATTAACCTATTAAAAATACGCTATCGATAACACTTATCGACAGCAATAATACGCAGCACTGCTGCCCCCACTCTTGCTCCCATAAGGCCTGTGAGTGCAAAAGGGAGCAAAATATCGCGGCCCCGCTCAGCTGATTTACGACCGACTCTGCAAGCTCCGAATAACCAGAGTATAATAAATCATTCTATTGTATTTCAATAATTAAAACGGAATTTTATTTGAAGACCCTGTTGGCCCATCTAAACCCACTTTGTAAGTAGGTATCGGGGGTAGGTACCTATTGGATCCAGTGGGTATCGTGTGTATCAAGTAGGTAACGCTGCATTACGATGACTGTGCGGGACGCTGCCCGACATTGTGGGTGGAGCCGCGAAACATGCAGCGGGAACTACCCAAGTACCTCTGTCCCGAACCAAACCTCTTCCTGGCTGCAGAATTCGATATTGCGCCACCCGGGTTCCTGCCCAAGATCTGAATTTTGAAAGATCGTGTGACACGGAAATATAACTTATTATTAGTATTAATAAATCATTCTATTTCAATAAGCGGATTTTTATTTGGAGACACTGTTTGGTGGCCCATCTCAGCCCATCTAGACCCACTTTGTCACAACACGTATCTAAGTGATCGTGGGTAGGTCCCATGGGGGTAAACCATGGGTAAACCGTGAAACCTCTCGGAGCGTTGAATGGCTCAAAGCCAAAGAATACTATACTCTCACTGGCGTGGAGCTCAAAGCTGGACTCCTACAAATAATAAGTTACTCTATGGCTGGACTGAAGTGTGGGGAGTGGAGCGTCCCAAACAAAGGTCCCAACTATAGATGTAAGCCCGGTTTAAAACCAATTCAACCAAATCGTTTTAAACGAAAAAAACCGTTTTAAATCATAAACAACCGTTTTTTTCGGTTTAAAACGGCGGATGGTTGATAACAATGTTTTATTGATTTTAATACATTTTCGTAATATTACAAAGGTAAGGATCACTGAAATGGATTAATGATGTGATTTTGCGGGTTTATTACCTAGTTTGTCGCTCCGAGGCCCGAGCGTAGGTAACCTATGATGAGCAAGTCAGTGTAAAATCGTTGGAAACACCGAATTTTGTATATACAGGGTTATATTAATAATTTGGATGTTCCATACAAAAATTCATACCTAAGTACCTACTCGGCAAAAATTTTTTTGCATTTCGGCACGATTTTTCTACAACGGCCCTGAAATATTAGTCAGACGTGGCGATAGCGGCTGTATTGTAGGTACCTACGGCTGTTTACGCTCTGCCTACCCCGCAAGGGATAAAGGCGTGATTTGTGTATGTATGTATGTGTATGTAAAACACAGAACTTTTTTTTTTGTAGGCGAGTTTTAAACGGTTGAAAACGGTTGATTTCAGGTTTTAAACCGCGAAATTTGGTTTTAAACGTTTTAAACCGGTTGATTTACATCTGTAGTCCCAACCCAAAGAACCTCTCTTTTTTCAAATTATCCGTTCAGTTTTACTCAACGCTTTTTTAAAATAATATGGTAGCTTTTAAATTACGAATGCGTAAAATGGAGCGATAATGCGCTTTGTCCGTAGAATCTAAGATCATTTGTTCTGATAGAACGAGATGAAGTGTTTTGTCTCGCTTTGATTTGTGAGTTGCCGTATAGCGCCATTTAATTTTTTTGTTTTATCGTACGAAAAATGCTGGCTGAAAAGCGCAAATTGACGTTTCAAAACAAAACAAAACTAACCTGCGTGATTCTTTGGCGGGAATTTGAATCAAGAGGGTGAAAATTTTTCTAAGAAAATTTTAAAATTGCTTTTTGCAGAATAAATTGAGAATTTCTTAGTAAATTTAATTACTAGTAACTTATATTCTAATAGTGCAATAAAAAAGCAACACAGCTTTGCTGCCCAGCCATGGGTCGCAAAAGCAAACGTAAAAAGGGAAACGATGGTGGAGAGGTAAGCGAAGGAGAAGATCCCGCTATGAGCGATGATGCGGGCGACGACGATGTAGACAAATTCAAACCTTATAAAACAGAAAACTACATTCGTCAGTATCCGGAGGATGGCGGTGAGTTCGAATATATAGTAATTTACGAGAGCGCGGACGACAAGACGCCGATAGGTGAGAGAGACTTGATGGGCTTGGGAAGCGCATTGAAGCTTAGTAACAAAGGTATCAAGCAATTGAAAAGAATCAATCGTTACAAAATAGCGGTTATATTTGAGCGACCAGGGTTAGCAAATGCAGCTCTTAATAATGTCAAGTCTCAAAGAGAGCTAAAGTTGAGGGCGACTATTCCAGCAAGATTAACGGAAGTGACAGGGGTAATAACAAACGTTCCAACATACATGAGCAACAAAAAAATATATGATGGAATTTCTAGTTGCAGAAATGTTGTATCTGTACGCCGATTCATGCGACGTTCCAAAGACGACGAAGGTAACTCCTGCTTGGTACCAACACAAGCGGTATCGATAACTTTCGCTAGTGCAGTACTTCCTGATTATGTGGATATTAACAGCTGGTATTTCGAAGTAAGGCCATACACGCCTCCTGTGAGCCAATGCCTGCGATGCCTGCGCTTTGGGCACATTGGTAAATTCTGTAAAAACGCCCAGAGGTGCTCAATCTGCGGTGATTCCCACAATTATAAAGATTGCGTAAAACAGCCAGAAGAAGCAGTCTGTGTTTACTGCAAAGGAAAACATGTTGCAATTGCCAAATCATGCCCAGTGAAAATTCAAAAAGCAGAGGAGATAAAAGTTCAGATGCGCAGGGCCTCGTATTCTGAAGTTTTTAATAACAAAAACTTCCCCCCACTAAAAAGTAAAGTAGACCCAGTTCAACAATTGTTTAAATCGGAACAATTCATGAATCTTCTGATTTCTTCAATTATAAAAATTATTTCAGCTAGTAAAGATGCTGAAAATCCCATCCCAATCTCTACTCAAAGTATAAAAAGCGCTTTACTTGATTCATTCAGTATCAATAAAACTACAGACCATAAAATTAAGTAAATTCTAATTTATGGATCAGTTAAATATTGTTCAATGGAATGCTCAAAGTTTGTCTAGTAATTTACATGCTTTTACTTATTTTTTATATAATAATAATATTCATGTAGCACTTATTTCTGAAACCTGGTTAAAACCAGGGAAAAAAATTAAAATTAAAGGTTTTAACATCGAAAGATTAGATATAGGTACTAAACACAATGGTGTTGCTATATTAATACAAAATAATTTGCGTTACAATTTGTTAAACACATATTCTGATAACTCATTACAAAATTTGGCAGTTCAGTTACATTTCAACAATGAAATTATTACAATAATTAGTTTCTATAGTCCCACGTTGGCTTCTCCTTCCAACTTTACTTATTCTCGTCTTGATAGTTTGATTAAATCTGTACCGGGGCCTCTTATTATGGCTGGGGATTTCAATGCACACAGTACTTCGTGGGGTTGCACGTCAACTGATGCGCGTGGTATAATTTTGCAAGATGTGATTGATGATAATAATTTATGCCTCCTTAATGACGGCCAAGCAACTACTGTGGGTTCACATGTGTGGAAACCAAATGCATTGGATCTTACTCTCGTTTCTTCCTCATTATCATTACGTTGTAGCTGGTCAGTTCATGATGATCCAATGGGGAGTTATCATCTTCCCACTGTTACTAGTATCCTTGGTTCTGTAAATAGAATTAACAATTCCAATTTAAATCAAGGAAATTACATCCGTCCAAATTTTTCAAATGTCGATTGGAAAAATATCAAGAAATAGTTAGTGACAAATTAACTACTTTTAACTTTGACTTTGAACAACCCCAGGAATCCTATTCTAATCTCTGCTCTTTACTACTAAATTGTGCATTTGAGGCTAATCCCACAACCAGAAATAATTCAGTGCAGCCAAATTTAACACGTAGGAAAAGACCATGTTTGCCTTGGTGGAATAATGCCTGCACTTTAGCAGTAAATAATTCTAAAGCTGCTTACATTCAATTTAAAATGACCCAACATTAGAAAATTATATCTATTTTAAAAACAACAAGCTATTAAAAACTTACCATTAAAAGGGAAAGAGAAGCTTCATGGATGGCTTTGTGTGAAACATTTAACCGGCAAACACCTCTGTCTGTAATATGGAAAACAATGCGCATGTTTAATAAATCTTTTCTGAATGTAATGTGATACGGTCTTCTAACACAGATTGGATACCAGCATTTTTAAATAAGTACACAACCGTTTCTCCAAATATTGTCACTACTACTGTTAACTCTCCAGTCACTGGTGGTAATGATTATTTAATTACACCTTTTACTTTAAATGAATTTATTAGTGCACTTAGCTCTAGAAGAGATACTGTTTTTGGTTTAGATCATATTCCATATAAGTTATTAAAAAATCTTTCATTGTCAAGTAAAAATGATTTTGGACATATTTAACTTTCTTTGGTCTAATGACATAATTCCCACTGAATGGAAGGTTGATTGTTTAATTCCAGTTTTGAAACCTGGTAAAGATGCGGATAATTGTAATTCTTATCGACCTATAGCATTAACATCCTGTATAGGTAAAGTTTTTGAACAAATACTAAAACAAAGACTGGAATTTTTTATAGAATCTAATAAGTTATTACCTCCAAATCAGTTTGGTTTTAGACGTGGTCACTCTGCAATCGAAAGTTTGAATAATCTCTTTCTTGACATTCATCATTCCTTCTCATTTAATAAATTTGTTGTTTGTGTCTTCTTTGATATTGTTGGAGCCTTCAATAATGTTAATCACCATGTGCTTGCTGCGGAGTTACAGTTGTTAGGTTTACCTGGAAAATTAATTAGTTGGATATTCAACTTTTTAAATGGTAGGCAAGTATATGTCAAGTTTAAAAATAATTTATATGGACAACAATCGTCATATTTAGGTGTTTGTCAAGGTGGAATTTTAAGTCCTTTGCTGTTCATCTTGTATATTAATAAATTAAATAGTATACTGGGTACCGAAGTAAGAAATTTACAATTTGCTGATGATTTAGCTATATATTGTATTGGGTCTAACATGCAAGCAACAGAAATCAAATTAAATTTAGCATAAAGATTAAAAACATACTTTGATTATTTACATTTAAGTGTTAGTCTAGAGAAAACTAAAGTTGTGATCTTTAGTAGATCTAGACTTTTAATATCTCATATATATTATGATGGTAGCTTATTGCCAGTAGAGGATGAAGCAAAATTTCTTGGAGTAATTTTTACTAGAAATTTATCATGGAATAAGCATGTAAGTTATGTGTCAGATAGAGCTTCTAGAGCTTTTAATATTCTTAAATCCCTCGCTAGAACATCATGGGGGGCTGATCCTAAAGTTTTACTTATGTTATATAAGTCTGTGGTACGTTCCCACTTTGAATATAGTTTTCTTTGTTATGCTTCCAATCCTATTTTGGTTAAAAAGTTAGAAACTTTACAGAATAAAAATTTACGTTTAATAACAGGTGCAATGAAAACAACACCTATTGTTTCTATGCAAGTTGAATGCAATATACCTCCATTGATGTTAAGATTTAAATATCTCAAATTTAGATTTCTACTGAAATTATTTTCTTTTACTCACCAATTCACCATTCCTTATTAGAGAAAATCGCTGAAAATCAAACTTTGGCCTCTGCATCTACTTCAATTAAATTCCCCTTTATTCTGCTTGATTATTCTGAAATAAAAGTTTATAATGAAAGGCATAACATTCACAAATCTGACAAGTTGGCATGTTACGAAGGAGCTTTTGAAAGCAAATTTTGCAATATGAATATAGTTATAGATAACTCCATTAGAACTAGAGAAGAGCTATATGAGAAACTATCATTATGGCCACAATTCCAGCATATTTACACTGATGGCTCAAAAACTGATACAGGTGTCTCTCTTGCATACTATCACAGTACCTTGAATACAGGAAATGGATATAAACTACCAAAAACCTGCAGTATATTTACGGCAGAAGCTGCAGCAATTCAAGCCGCTTTAGAATATATAAACAATTTAAATCACTCTTTCCCTAAATGGCTTATTATTAGTGACAGTATGTCAGTTTTATCAGCTTTAAAGAATAACACTCTGAGTACAAATTATATTATTTATAAAATTAAACAGCTGTGGCAAACACTATACAACGCCAATGTTTCAATTGAATTTTTATGGTCTCCAGCACATAAAGGTGTGTCAGGTAATGAAACAGCTGACTACCTTGCCAGAACAATAAACAATAGCTTAATTGGACAACCCAGAAGAATGTCAATTCCATGGAGAGATTTAATCCCATTGATTCAAGAGGAAATTAGACAAAGCTGGATAAATCAACGTCAAATTATACTACAAGAAAAAGGTGCATGGTATGCTGCAATCAATAAGAATCTTGGAGAGAAACCCTGGTTCGCTAAGAATAATACCTTTATAAAAAGAAGATTCTTCACACAAATACGGGGTGTTAGGGACGGTGTAACGAAAACTTCGCAGGCATGATCAGACCATCAAACTGAACAACTTTTACTATGGAGCCACTGGTGGGAAACGAAAAAAAATTTCCGACCTCCCATACAAAATTCACGATCAGCTGACTGACTTTGTATGGGAGACCGGAAAATTTTTTTCGTTTCCCACCATTGGCTCCATAGTAAAAGTTGTTCAGTTTCATGGTCTGAGCACGCCTGCAAAGTTTTCGTTACACCGTCCCTAACACCCTGTATGCAGGTTACGATTTGGTCATTGTAAATTTAAAGCCCATCTACACCGCATGAAAATTATTAACTCACCTTTATGTACAGATTGCTCTCTAAATGAAAATCAAACGCTGGAACATATATTTTTCAACTGTCCCGCTTTAAATATTAACCGAATTTTATTAATTGACAAGCTGCAAGATATTTACAAAGACAGTATCCCGCCTTCGCTTCAAGAACTTCTATCGAACCCTGCCACTTTTAATCCAATATTTGACTTTATTATCTCCACGGTTGGAGAGCTTTGACATGGATTTAACCCGGACATGGAATTTTATGAACCTGAAAATTACACAAGAATATATAGAAGAAATGGCATTTTTGCCTTGTTTTTATTGGAAATAAGAAATGAACTATAGAAGAATTGGCATTTAATGCCTTATTTTTGAAAAGATAACAGAAAGAACTAATAAAAGACTAGGCTGTATGGCTAGTACCATTGCCTATCCTGATGGATGAATTTTTAAAACAACAACAACAACCTGCGTTGTGTTTGTGTAGTTTTTACGAATTTTCCGCTAAAATACCTATTTAAATATGAATTCCAAGAAATATCAACTAGAAAATTATCGAAAATACTTGCTGAATAGAGTTACAGCAACTCCCCATTTGATAGAGTACATGGAAAACTGTTTAGCCAGTGACGATGAAGCGGTACATCATTCATTCCACAAAATCATGGTAAATACTGGTTTATTTTAATATTTATCTTAATATAAGCAGCTCTGTAGCTTCTTTGATAAATTGTTAATGTTTTCCTTAGATACACAACTGGCAAGGCAGTGAAGCAAGTTTGTTTGATGCTCTCACTGATCACTTCGGGTCGTCGTTTGTGCCGGTGCTCTGTACCTCGCAGGGAGCCATCACCACGTTCTATACAAGCAGCCTCAGCCTGGTGCTGAAGATAACGAAGCTAGACTTCATGTTTCCTCATCAGAGGAACATGTTTAACATAGATGTGCTCTTCAATGATAAAACGTCAGCAGACTGCTTTGAAAACAGAGTCACGATCGACGACATTGTGGCCAGCGTTGCGAGCAATCGATTCAGTGAGAAGAAGGAGTTGGACTTGTCTAATTTCTGCAATGATCCAGGTAAAAAGTCCTTAAGACGCTAGAGACAAGTATTAAGAGACTTAACTTTGGCAAGAGTGGATTTGTGCATCGATATTTCAGTAGCAGAGTAGCTGGGTGGTTCCCCACGTGTCCTGGGTTCGATCCCCAGTTGATGCTTGTTTTGTTTTTTTCATTTTCTTATTTCAGTTTTAAGAATTAAACAGCACTGTAAGTGCATTAAAATTGTAATAAAAACCAGATTATAATTACTTACATGATATCTAAAGTTAATTCACCTCTACTTACTTTTTTTCTGATATTTGTTTTTATCTATTTATGTTAGTGGGATTAATTTACACAGTAAAACCATTTCAATTGATTTACAGAGTTCCTGCAAAAGAAAATATGCTTCTACAAGATAAACCTTCTGTCTAACTTCAAAATATTGATGCTGCGATTGGGCAGGGATACAAAAAGTCTTAATCTGAGTAACAACAATCTAAGGTAATTTACAGCTTTTCTTTTTTCTTAATATATGGTCTTGAAGCAATTAAGGTGTGGTAATCAAATAAAAAAATGTTTTAGTTTATTGTTATTTGTTTATATTTGAAATGTGTATTTAAATTTTCAGTACAGTGCCAGCAGACATATTGAATTTCTTCATAAAAGGTGACTTGACTGCAATCAACTTCAGCAACAACTTGGTAAGTTTTAGAGTCCTATCCAGTAGTTCCAGCAATCAGCCACAAAGTCAACTCAACTACTTTACACCTCATGTTTTTTTAAAAACAACTAAAAGTAGTATAAATTTCCTATATGCATGTATTTTTAAATATTACTGTTATAGACTTCTTGTCATACAACTGTAAAAAGTATTATTTACTAGAGATGATATTCTTTCTATTGATTTTTCCAGATACCGTCTCTACAAGAGCTGCACCGAGTGAGCAGTAAGATTGAGAAGCTCTGGGTGGAAGGGAATCCACTTTGTGAGGAGTTAGACCCTGTCACATATGTCAAGCAAATCCTCATGAAATTCCCCAGATTAAATGAATTGGTAAGCTCACATTTTGAAATTATTTAAGAGACTGCTCAGACAACAAGGAACTTTTTGGAAGGCATCTTCTTCTATCTTTCACTCTTGTTGAAAGAAAAAAGAGAAGGGGGATGACTGTTATTCTGTAAAAGAGTTGGCACTCGTAACATTGCTCAAAAAACCTCCTAATTTCCTACAATAACAACTTATCTTTGTCCACTAAATCTGTGTCTTTGTTCAAATTGCAGGATGGAATAAGACTGAATGACCATGGTGTACCAATACCATTCTTCAAAAACTTTTTAACAACACCTGATAGAAGAACGAAGATGATAATTGATAAATTCTTGTCATTATACTTTGCTTATTATGATCATGACAGGAAGTATTTAGGAGATTTTTATGCTGAGCATGCAGTACTCAATATAGCTACAGATTTACCTGGTAGTAATTTTTCTTTACACTGTGTTCCTACATTACATTTAGCCTCTAGCAATCCACTGCTGGACTTAAGCCTCACCAAGTTACGCCACAAGGATCGTACCGTGAGCTCAACCGTTTTCGCCATCCAGTCGCTACCAGCCGCTCTCTTTAAGGCATCATCGGTCCATTTAAAATCTCACTGCTAGACTTATTGGAAGGCATTTTTCGTACTCATCACTTTAGCACGCTTATTCTTGTATGTTCTAACATATTTTTAAATTTCAGCTGATATAAGTGATGGCAAGTACGGTAACCACTCCCAGAATAAAATTTCGTCCCAAAAGAAGTCTATTGCTGCTCGTAACAAGGAAATATACAAATGGCGTACCGCTCTAGTTACAGCTTTTACCTCGTTGCCTGCTTCTCTGCACGACCCCACTACATTCACTGTGGACGTGCTTGTTCATACCGTAAGTAATAAGAATGGAAAGAATAATGTGAATAGGTATAGTCCTCTTTGCCTTTGCCCAGCAGTGGGACAATTTATATCACGGTACTTCGCAAATGCATACTGGACCGAGCTTTGTCAAAGCATTCAATCATGCGCTGATGTGGGAAACTTTGGTGGTGTTTACGCTGGGATTAAAAAAGCCCTTGGTCCTTCTCCTAAAAAAACAGCCCCCCTTAAAGAAGTGGACGGCACTGTTATTACAGATGCTCAACGTCAACTCGAACGATGGGTAGAACATTATGTTGGTCTCTACTCAGAACCAGTGAACATAATGCGAGAAGCTGCTGATTGCATGCCAAAACTAGCTACCTGGACTGAATTAGATGATCTTCCTACCATAAGGGAGTACCACAAGGCTGTTAAGCAGCTTAAAATTGGAAAATCACCTGGAAACGATGGTACCCACGCCGAAATTATCAGGCTCAAGTGCATATTACCCATCCTGCACAATCTGTTGTGTAAATGTTGGGATATACCACATTATATGCGCGATGCTAACATCATTACCCTATACAAAGGCAAAGGTGACCGCGGTGACTGTAACTGTTATCGTGGAATATCCCTTTTAAGTATAGTAGGTAAATTATTTGCTCGGTTAGTCTTAATAAGACTCCAGAAACTTGCTGATCATGTATATCCCGAATCGCAATGTGGATTCCGCGCCCAACGTTCCACTACAGATATGATCTTTACACTTCGCCAACTGCAGGAAAAGTGTAGAGAGCAGAAAACACCTCTGTTTGTGGCGTTCGTCGACCTTAACAAAGCCTTCGACACCGTAAGCAGAGAAGGACTCTATACTGCACTTTTAAACATCGGGTGCCCTCCAAAACTTCTAAGCCTCATTAAATCCTTCCACGAGAACATGAAAGGATCTGTTGTTTTTAACGGCAATACATCCGAGCCGTTCGAAATGCGTAGAGGTGTTCGCCAAGGCTGCGTGTTGGCTCCTACCCTGTTTGGTATTTTCTTCTCATTGCTTTTTAAATTTGCTTTCGGCGATGACCAACAGGGTATACACCTGCACACTAGGGCTGACGGGAAGCTGTACAATATCTCGCTTCTTAAGTCAAAGCGTAACCGCGATGACTTATTCGTCGATAGCCTTTTGTTCGCTGACGATGCAGCCTTCGTTGCTAATTCTCAAAGTGAGCTTCAAGACATTGTTGATAAGTTTTCCCACGCGTGTTCTCTGTTCTCAATGTCCATTAATGCCAAAAAAACAGTAGTGCTAGCTCAAGGTGGAGAAACACCACGTATTTTGCTCGGTGGCGTTCCCTTGAACATAGTTGACAAGTTTTGCTACTTGGGGTCGACTGTGTCGAACAATCTCACCCTCGATGCTGAGATCAATACTCGTATCGGCAAAGCGGCGACTATGTTCGGCAGGCTCAGTACAAGAGTATGGAATAATAAACACCTGACCATAAAAACCAAGATAATTGTTTACCAAACTTGCGTTCTTAGCATACTCTTGTATGGAGCTGAAACCTGGACTTCTTACGCAAAACAAGAACGTCGACTCAACACATTTCATATGCGCTGCGTAAGAAACATCTTGCATATAACTTGGCAGGACAGAGTCACAAACGAGCGAGTTCTAGAAATTGCACAGCTGCCTAGCTTTACCGCTTTGCTTAAGCAAAGACGATTGCGGTGGCTAGGGCATGTGTACCGCATGGAACCTTCGCGTCTACCGCGGCGTGTCCTGCTTCGCGCCGTAGCTAACGCCAAAAGAGGAGTTGGAAGACCGATGCTACGTTTTGAAGATTGCGCCAAACGGGACATGGCTGCGTTTGACATCGACCATCAAAGCTGGGAGAAGCTTGCTGAGAATAGGGATGTATGGAGAAAGCGTGTGTTTGATGGGCGTAAAGCTCACGATGATGCCTGGTTCGCTGGTCTCGCAAACAAAAGGCAAAAACGACATCTAAACATGCATGTGTCAGTCTCCAATTCCACCTTCGTTTGTAGAGCGTGCGGAAAGTCATGCCGCTCCCGTATCGGCTTATACAGCCATGAAAAATCTTGCCTCAGACACTGAATAAATCGTCTGTCACAGACGTATGAGGCCAATGATGATGAAGATAAGGTATAGTCCGCGCGTGATATGATGGCATTCAAGAACGAAGACAATATATGACACCTGGCTGCCATCAGATTTCGCGAGGACAGTAGATATACTATGTTACGTGAGAAAGAAATAGAAAATTAACTCTATTTGAGTTGAAATAAAAGCGAAATCCTTCCAACTAGAAGGGATATTAGGTCTTTCAACACAAAAATATTGAACTAGTGTCTTACAAAATTTTTTGAACTTTACAAAGATATTTTTAAAAAGCGTCATTTTTTTTTTCGGTACGTCCCTATAGGTTGGTACATTCTATGGTACCACTTCTTCCACCTACCACACTTGCCTTGATCACACGTAACGAGTAGATCGGCGAGTCAGTAAATTCTTACTCGGCCGAGACAGTGGCTTGAGTGAGTATGTGTTTACACGTATTTTGCACTTTACGGCGAGTCAGTCAATTAAAATTGTCAATAACGCGGTGTGACGTAGCGTAGCGAGCGGCGAATACGCACCGAGTAGATGTTTAGATATGCCGAGTGGGCTAGCGAGCCAGTGCGCGGAAGCGGGGGGGTGGGCACTCGGCCTAGTAAATAGAATAGGGTCCGAGTAGCTGTCTCGCCCCAGCCACTCGGGCGAGCGCTCGGCTGAGTACTCGGTGATGTGTTTATACATACCGAGCACTCGGCCGAGTGCACTGACTCGCCACTGTACTCGCTACGTGTAATCGGGGCATAAGTAATAAGAACAAATCTTTATTTGTAACCAGTTACAAAATACAGTTACATCAGCGACCGGAAGTGTAACAATCGTAATTTCCGTTTCAGAAAAGACATCTTGTTTTTGTATTAGAAGGTGTCTTCAAGGAGATGACCACGAACGGCAACTATTTCCACTTCCGGAGGACTTTTGTGTTCCACATTAAATCCAAGGCACCGAATGCTCCGAATGAATACCACATCATCAATGAAATGTTCTACATCACGCTTGCTACAAAGGAGCAAATAAGAAGTAGTTTTCAGGTATGTTTTTATAAAACTGCTCGTTCGACTCATGTGTGTGTGTGTATGTGTGTGTGCGTTCGTTCGTACGTGCGTGCGTTAGTGCGCGCGTGAGTACGTGCGTGCGTGCGTGAGTGTGTGTGTGCAAGATAGTTGCTTGTCCGCGACTGTCGCGAGTGACGCGTTAAATATTTTTTATACAAACTTTAAACACAAGTTTATTTTGTTTTCAGGACAAGACACGAGGCACGAATCCCATGGCTCTGTACGATCCGGACCCAGAGGATATCAACTCCATTTGCTATGTGTTCTCACATATCAGCCAGCTGAGGAAGTCAGAAGCTGAGGAGTAAGTTTTAAAATACGACCACGTTAAACTATCTTAACAGCCACAACAGTCCACTGCTTGACATGGGCCTCTCTCTATTCTGCCAATTTGCCATACTCACCACGCTTGGCGGGTGGATTGGCGAACGCAGCGATAATTAATTCATAGTCGCTTTTTACGTCACCCACCACGGGGTTAAATTGGGGTGATGATAGTGAAATTGTAAGCCAACATCACCAAGACAAAAGGCGCCCCGCGCGCTGTCTCCCTAATTTGTGATTAAACTACAACCAATCCAAAAAAATTGTGAATGGCAAAACATGTCTGTGTCTGTTATAAATATGAGAGCCTCAGTGAAAGCGAGCTACTTTTACTGTAGATACGGCTTTAAAAGTGACCATAGATAATAGTTATAGGTACGATAGTTTGATTTGTATTTCATTGGCGGTTCGTCCCAAAGAAAGAGCTATTCCCGATGCATTTTATTTTACTTCCATTTTTCCATTTGCAGGCGTTTAAAGGCGGTCAACTACGACATCAAGCGGGCGATACAGAACTTTGCACAGGATGTGAAACTTAACAAGATTTCGCCAGAGAGATTTAATGAAGACGAGGAGTTTTCAGACTTATCTTCGTTAATAGACGATGAAATAGATTAAGTTAGAGGAAATAGTTTAGTGTACTTTTAAGTAATAAAAATATATGTTCTGCAAAAATAACGTTAATTTATTTTTTGCGTCTGTATTGGAATGTACATTCTGAATTTTGTTCTAAATCAAGTCATCAACTGCACCTCGCTCGCACTTGGTTCACAGCTGCAGTGCAGTGCAGGGCTTTGAGCAATTTGAGCAACAAGACCTACCAAAATAGTATCAAAAATGAAAACTGCTTCCGATAGATCAATAAAAGACTGCTTGGGACTAGCGATGGGCAACTCGAGTTGTTTTGATCGAGTTACTCGAGTTAAGCTGCGACCGAGTCAACTCGAGTTGCTTTTTCTACAGACCGAGTTGACTCGGTGACGCGGCCGAACGACAGCGGCCTGCGCCCGCCACCCGAGTCGACCCGAGTTGACCCGAGTTAATGACTCGGCTATTCCGTCCGCCGCATCGTTCATGTTCGTTCGTTTCGCATGCAATTTGGCAAGCGAGCGAGAGTGGAATGGCGTTCGACCGTCTCGCTCTTACAACCCGTAGCACCACTGAAGTAGTCCCGCGGCGAAAACAAGAACTAAGATAGTTCTTTATTGGATAATGAACCTTATATTATGTGCCATAGAATGTTAAATAGATTGATGCCGTGCAAAGATAGTTTGGATCTTACTGGTTGCTTTTTTAGCGCGGATTTTACTAAGTGATTTGAATGACGTATGGTTTGTTCTGCGGGTATGATTTTTCTTAGGAAGTGTCTATATAGCGGGGCGCCCCGCTCGATAGTCATTTAGGCTATTCACCGGGGCGCCCTGCTAAACAGCGCTTTGTCTGTGGTTTGGCTATTAACCGGGGCGCCGCCGCTCCGCCGTTATTTCGACTTGTATGTAGGTATCATGGTAGGTTAAGTATAGGGCAAGTGTACCCACATTGATAATTCGAATCACTTCCTCACCCATCCTCATCACTTCCTCACCTAACCTCGCCCATTCTCATCACTTGCTCGCCCATCCTCACCCAACCTCATCACTTCCTCACCCATCCTGATGAGGATGGATGAGGATTGGTGAGGATGTGATAAGAATGGGCGAGGTTAGGTGAGGAAGTGATGAGGATGGGTGAGAAAGTGATAAGGATGGGTGAGGAAATGATAAGGATGGCCGAAGAAGTGATGATGATGAGTGAGGATAGGTGAGAAAGTGATGAGGATGGGTGAGGAAATGATGAGGATGAGTGAGGAAGTGATGAGGATGGGTGAGGAAGTAAAGAGGATGGTTGAGAAAGGATTAGTATGGACTACTGGCGTCTTTTTTTTCTAGTTAGACAGTAGGTATATGCGAGCGAGGTCAAACAAACCTAGATTTACTAAATCAAATCAAAGTGGGTACACTTGCCCTGTACTTAATCTACCATGATACCTACATACAAGTCGAAATAACGGCGGAGCGGCGCCCCGGTCAATAGCCAAACCACAGACAAAGCGCTTTTTAGCAGGGCGCCCCGCTCAATAGCCTATCCATTAGACATAGCGCTATTCAGCAGGGCGCCCCGGTGAATAGCCTTAATGACTATCGAGCGGGGCGCCCCGCTATATAGACACTTTAGGTTATTATGCAGGTACCACCAATTTGTTTTTGTTTGTTTACATTTTGTTTGTTTAAATTATCAACGTAAGCGGATCAATCGTTTAAAAGTATAATATATCGGTAAAAAGTAAAATAATATGCCTCCCGGTAATAGAAAAAGCTTGGCGTGGGATTTCTTCACGAAATCAAACAGTGACAATAAAGTTACTTGTAAGATATACTCGTGTAATTATAAATATGTAGGAAACACAACTACGTTGATCACTCACGTCAAAAAGAAGCATTTGGTGCAGTATGGAGAAGCTATGGGACAAAATTTAGGACCACAAGTTAGTCACGATCAACATCGTCAAGAACAGGTAAACAGTCAAAATAACGTTGCTGTACCATCGAGCTCACAACAACTACCGTGTGCCATAAATACAACAAACAGTGAACCAGTGGCAAAACGTCCAAAACAAATGCGATTAATAGCACCCACTAAAATTAATCAAAAATTGGGAGATAACGCCCTACTAGATATGATAGTTTTGGATATGCAACCATTCCAAATAGTAGAAAATGAAGGTTTCAAAAAGTTTACAAAGTTATTAAATCCAGATTACGTGTTGCCATCTCGAAAAAAACTAACTCAAATGCTGGAAGACAAATATAACGTTTGCAGTGCCGAATTGAAGCAAAAACTTCAGAACGTAAAGGATATTGCCTTAACTACTGATATATGGAGCTCCGATACTCAAAAGAGTTTTATAAGTGCGACTGCACATTTTATCAAAGATGCAAAAATACACTCTCTGGTAATATCTACAACGGAACTGACTGAGAAACACAATGCCTTAAATATAGCGAATGCCTTGCGAGCTATACTTACGGAATGGAACATTTTTGATAGGATTGTAACTATCGTAACTGATAATGATGCAAGTATGAAAAAAGCTGTGAATGAATTTCTCAAAAAGAGAAATCATCCTTGTGTTGCACATACGCTAAATCTTGCCGTCAGAGACTGCATACACAAAGACACCGAGAATTCTCATGCTCATACTTCACATTTAAAAAATAGCGAAATTTTGGATCTTGCTGCAAAATGCCGCGCTTTAGTTGCACACTTCAAACACAGCGTCAAATCATCTTACACATTGAAAGAAATGCAAGCCCAGATGAATTTAGAACAAATTAAATTGAAACAAGACGTACAAACAAGATGGAATTCAACCTTTTATATGTTTGAAAGGTATGTATGTAATTAATCACTTTATTGAACCAAAAGACATACTGAAAATTACATTAATTTATTTACATTTCAGGTTACTGAGAGTTAAGGTGCCTCTATCTGCAACTTTACCATTACTGAACTCTCCGCCGCCAAACTTGGATTCGTCGCAATGGCTCATTTTAGAGGATTGTATATTGTTATTACGCCCAATCGAAATGATGACGACAGCATTATCGGGAGAGTCGTATCCAACGCTGTCTTGTATAATTCCTCTCGTAAGAGGCTTACAAAGTTCTCTTTTAAAAAAATCACCGCGCACTGATCCTGGAAAACATCTTCAACGGTCATTAATAGAAGTTATCGATAGAAGATTGAGTGTCTATGAAAACAACAAAGTTGCAGCAAAGGCAACTATTCTTGATCCGCGTTTCAAAAAAAAAGCATTCGGTTTGGAAAGTACGGCAGAAAGTGCCATGAAATATGTACTAGAAGAACTGGCAGGCCTGCAAGTTCAAACTTCATCAGACGAGATACAAAATGAACCTACTACCGATGTGTCTCAAGCTCCTGTAATGACCGGTGTCGATGATCTTTGGGAGAACTTTGATAGAAAAGTTAACGAAAGTGTTAGACAGCAGACACCAATATCATCAGCTTCAGTTGTGTTGAAACAGTATCTAGATTTACCGTAGGTATTTAGACAGAAAACAAAATCCGCTTAATTTCTGGGAACAGCGCAAGCATATATTTCCAAGACTATACGAAATGGCACTTAAATATTTGTGCATACCTGCTTCATCTGTGCCCTCAGAAAGACTATTTTCAAAGGCTGGGTATCTATCAAACGAAAGAAGGAACAGGCTATTGCCGAAGAAGGTTGACTAAATACTGTTTTTGAATACCTATTGTAAGGAAAAAAATTATTTGCGTTGATGACTCATTTATTATTACTGTATAAACAAGTAAGTAGGTACTAATTTCTACTACTAACATAAAAATACCTAGATTTATTTACCTATAGGTATACAGGGTGTTAGGGACGGTGTACCGAAAACTTTGCAGACATGATCAGACCATCAAACTGAACAACTTTTACTATGGAGCCAATGGTGGGAAACGAAAAAAATTTTTAGACCTCCCATACAAAGTCAGTCAGCTGATCGTAAACTTTGTATGGGAGGTCGGAATTTTTTTTTCGTTTCCCACCATTGGCTCCATAGTAAAAGTTGTTCAGTTTCATGGTCTGAGCACGCCTGCAAAGTTTTCGTTACACCGTCCCTAACACCCCGTATTTCTGACAATTGATCTATATTAGTATAAACAAATATTTTGTTGTCTTTAGATACCTATGTATGAATTACATACAATTGTTATTTATTAAAACAAGACATCGCAAATCTGCGAACAAATACGGACGCGACGAATCCTTCGACAGACATTTTATCGGTCAAAAAAGACCTAGATGAAGTAAAAATATTACTGAAAGAGCTGCAGGACAAACAAATTACGACGTTGACTAATATGACACAAGTTTCTCTTGTGCCTCCTAAGTCTTGTCGTACGAATGACAAGAATACTGGAAGGCGGGTAGACTCCAATGGTATAAACAAAAGCGCGAGAGCCGGGCAAACGGCACCATCAACGTCATCAGCAGCAGGGCCGGAGCTAGTGGGCGCCGGGCCGCAGGCCGCCGAAACAGGTCCGTCACCAGTGGTCACCGTACCTCCGATCGACGAGAGTAAGCAGGTGGAGACAGCTGACTTAATAGGACTGTTAGAAACTAGCCCAAGTATACCAGATTGCACACAGACTTTTGCAAAAATTGCCGGAAATAATACAGACAGTAACACTACCGAGGAAAATAACGAAAAATGGACTAGAGTTAGTTACTCTAAGAAGAAAATTGTTAATCGACGTGGAAAGGCCTCAGAACTCTCGCAGTTTAATTTCAGGGCAGTCGAAAGAACCTCATCCCTATACATATCGAGAGTACACGTTGACACGAAACCCGAAGATATAGCAAGTTTTATTAAACATAAAACTGAGCTGGATGTGCAGGTCATTAAGATTAATACCTACAAGAATGACTTTAATGCGTATAAGGTGATTATACCTACGAGAAATATTGATATGTTTTTACGTGATGAGCTCTGGCCTACCGATATCGTTTTTAGGATATACAAAGAACGTACCTATAAACAAAAAGAACACAAAACAACAAAATAATAACATGGATATATTTGACACAAAAACAACATTTTTAACCTTTAACTGTAAAGGTATTAAACGGTCTATTGACCAAATTAGAGACTTGTGCAAGAAATATCATTTATTAGCGTTACAAGAAACATGGCTGTTTAATCACGATCTAGACTTTTTAAACTCGGTGGACCCCTCCTTTGGATGTTATGGCGTCTCAGCAATTGATCCTACACAAGGTGTAATACGGGGAAGACCGTACGGGGGTGTCGCTCTTCTGTGGGATAAAAATATGTTTCCATGCGCCGAGATAATACCCTGTCATAATAATCGTATAGTTGCGGTTCGTCTGAATCGTGGAGATAGATCTGTACTTGTATTTAGTGTGTATATGCCTACTAACTGTGAGGACAACTTGCCAGAATATACCCAGTGCTTAGGGACAATAAGTGCTATAATTGAAAGCTCCGACATTGAAACTGTGTTTGTGTTAGGAGATTACAACGCACACCCAGGTACTCTCTTTGCAAACGAGCTGGTAAACTTCTGTACTGAGCAATCACTTCACTGTGTGGACTTCGATCGCATCGACGTAAATTCAAATATGCATACATTTGTGAGCGAGGCGCATGGCACGTGTAGGTGGCTCGACCACTGCGTTGCGACTGCGGCGTAGCGATGGGCAACTCGAGTTGTTTTGATCGAGTTACTCGAGTTAAGCTGCGACCGAGTCAACTCGAGTTGCTTTTTCTACAGACCGAGTTGACTCGGTGACGCGGCCGTACGACCGCGGCCTGCGCCCGCCACCCGAGGCGACCCGAGTTGACCCGAGTTAATGACTCGGCTATTCCACCGCATCGTTCACGAATCACGATCGTTCGTTTCGCATGTGATTTGGCAAGCGAGGGTGGGATGGCGTTCGACCGTCTCGCTCTTACAACCCGTAGCACCACTGAAGTAGTCCCGCGGCGAAAATAAAAGGCTGTTTAGTTATTATTATACATAAGTACGTACCGCTTATAATTAATACTATGTCGGTATCTTATTTTGATTATAGGTATTGTACATTTTTCATTTTACGCTCGCCACTTGAATTTAATAAAGTAATCGACATTTTTAAAGAGGAAAACTCTTCTCAAGAACTGAGAAGATGGCAACCAAGTCAACTGGTATATAGTACGACTAGATATGTTAATATACAATTACAAACTTACGTGCTAAATAGGTACAAGAAGAATAAAAATATTATTATGATTAAACTATTTTTTAATTCACCTCTAGCTCTACATTAAAAAACAAAACAGTTAAGCAAGTTGATACTCGACTCGCCATTTTAACCGAGTTTACAGAGTCGACAATTAATACGGAACTCGCGCACTTGATCCATACACACACAATTGCGAGCAAACTTCGCGTCTAGCGCGCCGACCGAGTTGAAGTTGATCGAGTTGAAAAAAAACCGAGTTGACCCATCTCTAATACACACACAATTGCGAGCAAACTTCGCGTCTAGCGCGCCGACCGAGTTGACTCGAGTTGTAACTCGAGTCAGCCTCCGAGTCAACTCGAGTTGATCGAGTTGAAAAAAAACCGAGTTGACCCATCTCTACTGCGGCGGGCGCCCGCGCCGTATCTAGGGTGGACGTACTGTACGGTGTGTACTCGTCAGACCACTATCCACTTGTAGTGGAGTGGGAAATAAACAGTATTAGGCCGAAGGTTTCTATCGATACTAGAGATGGGCGGTGGGTAAATACCCGGGTGGGAAAAAACGGGTAAATTGGGTATTTACCTTTTTTACCCGTTTTTACCGGGTATTTACCCAAAAGCATGGGTAAGAACTATAAAATTATAAAATTTTGTTAAAAGGCGTTCTATTTCAATTTTTTTCCTTAAAATATGAAGTAATGTAAACCTACCTATACATTTAGAATCTGTATGTCAAAGGAAAACCGCGAAAACGAAACCACATACACAGATAACGAATACGCATTGATCAATCGTCATCATTCTGCAAAAGAAACGAACAAATTTGTCATTTCACTAGAATAAATCTAGGAAAATGACCTATAAGTTGTCAGGCGCGGATGCATACGCGCATACTATGACTTCATGTGTGGTGGTTTAACTTCTCGTACGCCACCGTAGCTTGCACATAAGAGCACCCGCGACGTTTCGTAAGCTCGCGCCCGTCGCAGTAGCAGACAATTTCGCATCAGTCAAGCCCCGCTATTGTCTCCAGTGAGTTGTTCTAGCTTAGTGTTTGTTGGGTCTTTATGGTTTTTTATTAGGGTCTTTAGTGCTTGTTGAGTCGTAAGGGTTTGTAGGTTGGGTCGTAATGGTTTTTTGGGTGAGTCATTGGGGTTTGCTGGGTCGTAAGGATTTGTTGGGTGGGTCGTTAATGTATGTTGGGTGTTAGAGTTTTGCAAATTGGGTCATTGGGGTTTGTTGGGTATATCGTTAGTGTATGTTGGGTTATAAAGGTTTGCAAATTGGGTCTTTGAGGTTTGCTGGGTCTTAAGGGTTTTTAGGTTGGGTCTTGGGTCGTTAGTGTTTGTTGCATCGTGAGAGATTGTAGGTCGATTCGTTGGTGTTTCTTGTGTCATAAGGGTTTGTTTGGTGGATCGTTAGGGTTTGCTAGGTTGGTCGCTACGGTTTGCTGGCTCGTAAAGGTTTATTGGGTAAGTCGTTAGTGTTTGTTGGTTCATAAAGAATTGAATATTTGGTCTTTGGGATTTTTGGGGTCATTACGATGACTATGATCCAAAATCCAGATAGCGTACTGGATAGTACCCTAGCCCACCAGGCCCAGATAGTGGGTTTGATTCACCCGGACACAAATAGTTGTTAAGGTTTTTTAAGTATTTGTGTTGACTCTGGGTGTTTTCTGTATATGTATAAATATGTATTTATTTACAAAATAGTATATCAGTATTAATTCTAGTGATTTTGTTCCCATAGTGCTAGCTTCGCTTAGTTTGGGGCTAGATGGCGCCGATCAGCTGATTTCAGTTACTATGGGAGGTCCAAAATATTTTTTCGTATTTCGACCTATGTTCCTTGGGGAAAGTTGTTCCTTATCACCAGCCGATTCTGAGATTTCGCTATCGGTCACTAGTAAAATTTCACCCTATATAAGTTTTTGTAGGTTGGTTCCAACAAACACTAAAAATTAAAACCTCACCCAATTCAAAATTCAATAATTTATTTCTCAGTAGTAATTTACAAGATTCTCTTTAAGAAAGTCATATTCTAATTCAAACTTAAAAAAGAGATAATTTCCAATGCATTTTTTTCTTTTTATAACAATTTGTGTTCCTACTCTAAACGCGGCTCGGACTCGGGAAAATAATCCCTAACGACCTTGAAAACACTACCGACCCATCCAGTAACCTGTTACGTATGACTCAACTAACCTTAACAACTCACACAAGTAACCCTTACTTCCCAGTAAACACTAACGGCATCTTAACAAACCCTTGCGACCCAACAAACTCTTTCGACCCAGCAAACACTTACGACCTACACAACAAACCCTACCGAACCAACATACACCAAAGAGCCTACCTACAAACCCTAACGATTGGGTCGGTTGGTCAAACACTAACAATCAATCCAAAAAAACCCTTACGGTACAATAAACCCTTACAACCCAGAAAACACTAAAGACCCACACAACAAATCCTAATGACCCAAGAAACACTATAACAACTCAGCCAACAAACCTTTTCGACCCAGCAAACACTAACGATCCGCCCAACCAACCCTAACGACCCAATTAACCCTAATAACTCACCCAAACAACCCATACTACCCAGAAAACACTAACGAAATCTTAACAAACCCTTACGATCAAACAAACACCAACGGCACAACTTACAAACCCTACCGACCCATCCAACAAACCCTTACGATCGAACAAACCCACGGCCTAACAAACTCTTACGACCCAATTAACCATTACGACCCAGCAAACAAACCCTTACAACCCAATAAACCCTTACGACCCAACAAATTCTTACGACCCAACTAACCCTTACGACTTAAAAAACACTAACGACACATCCAGCAAACCCTTAAAACCCAAAAAACCCTTTCGACCCTATCAAACACACTAACGAACCGCCTAACAAACCCTAACGTACCAACAAATATAAACGAGCCACCAAACAGCCTTACGTCTCGAAAACAACCACAACCCCAACTACATACCCTTACGATCCAACAAATACTAACGACCCACCCAACAAACCCTTAAGACCCACCAAACACTAACGACTCATCCAGCATACCCTTACAAGCCAACAAACACTTACGACCTACTCAAGAAATCCTTACGACTCAACAAACCCTTACAACCCAACAAACCCTTACGAGCCAACAAACCTTTAAGACACACTATACACTAACGACGCACCCAGCATATCCTTACGAGCCAACAAACACTCACGACCCACTCAAGAAACCCTGACGAGCCTACAAACCTTTACGACTCAACAAATCCTAACGACCCACCCAACAAACCCTTACAACCCAAAAAACATGTACGACCCGCCCAACAAACACAAACGAACCAACGTACAAATACTTACGACCCACCATGTGAAAATCGTTCAGTTTCATGATCTGAGCTGAGCACTTTGACCGCGCATGATCACACTGAGAAGACTTTGGCCGGGGAATTATTGGAAGTCCCTTTTACACATGAGGAAAAGAACGAGAGATTCGTGTATCGCGGGACAAAAAAGTCGCATCTATGAACATGGTCTAAGTAATGCAGGACAATACCGGTATAAAAGCAATAAACGAATGATGATATCTTTCAAACTTAATCGTAAAATACGTAAAACAATTCTTCTTTACATTGCACGGGTACATAATAAGTGTTCTAGTAACCTAGTACGAATTCTTTTGCAAAACACGTACCTTAAAGACTGTAATAAATATGAAACTTATATACGGGTATTTACCCGGGTAAAAACTAATTCGGGTAGGAAAAAACGGGTAAGAATGGGTATATACCCAAATTTGGGTATTTACCCGGGTAGAATCCCATCTCTAATCGATACGCATGACTCACACATAAAGTACTTATGGGGTCATAGGGACAAAATACAAACCGATATTTACTCTAGTCTTTGTAATGAAAAGTTAAGTATTTTATTAAGTAATGATATTTTTAAGCTGCATTGCTGTAATTCGAATACTAAATGTATAGATAAAGACCATGCTTTGTTAATTAATAAACTATATTGTGATATAGTAAATATTTTTCAAAATTGTGCTGTGCAAAGTTATAATAATGATTTTATTGCCAAAAAGAAAATAGTAGGTTGGAACTACCATGTTAGGCATGTGCACTCCATAGCCAGGCTAAGATATAACGAGTGGATGTCTTTCGGAAGGCCACGCTCGGGTCATTACTATGACCTTATGTCCTCATCTCGAAAAGAATTTAAAGCTGCGCTGAAATACGTACAAAATAACCAAGAAAAAATTAAAATGGACATATTGGCTCGCCATAAAATGACAAACAACTTTGTAAAATTTTGGAAGGAGGTCAAAAAATTTAATCATAAGAGTAGTTTACCGGTTAGTGTGGAGGGAAAGACGGATCATAAAGATGTAGCTAATTTGTTTAGAAAACAATTTATGGTTCAGTCCCCTTCTGCACCTGCTGGCTGCAAGCAGAGACTGAATTCTTCGGATCCCATTCATGTAAATCATGACCTGGAGAGTTGCTACGTCTCAACAGATGACGTTGTTAAGGTATTAAAAGACATGAAGCGGGGCAAGTCTCCAGGCCATGATGGCTTAAGTGTAGAACATCTACTGTACGCGGGCCAATATGTCTGTGAAGTGCTAATGAAGTTATTTAACCTATGTATCACACATAGTTACTTACCGGAGGACCTTGTACGTACTCTAGTGACTCCAATTACTAAAAGTAAGACCGGAGATATCTCTAGTGCGGCTAATTACCGACCTATCTCGCTGGCGACCATTGTGGCCAAGGTATTTGAGCGACTTATACAGTGCAAAATAACACCACACCTAAACCTTGACGACGGTCAATTTGGCTTTCGCTCGGCGGTCTCCACGGATATGGCCATCTTTGCACTTAAGCAGGTGGTCAACTACTACGTTGATCAGGAAACAAGCGTGTATGCTTGTTTTCTCGACCTGAGTCGCGCCTTCGACACTTTAGATCATGATCTGTTGTGGAGAAAGCTGGGCGAGAGACAAGTTCCATCTGGTATTGTTGATCTGGTTACATATTGGTATGGAAATCAGATTAACAATGTCAGATGGGGTAAGACTCTATCTGATAGCTATGGGTTGTCCTGCGGCGTTCGGCAGGGGGGGTGTACCTCCCCTGACCTGTTTAATTTATATGTGAATGATCTGATCGTGGAACTGAGTGGAACCCCAGTTGGGCTTAAGTTAGGTGACAGATATGTCAATAACTTGAGCTATGCTGATGATATGGTTCTGCTCAGTCCCTCGATCAAAGGTTTAGTAAAGCTAATTGAGACTTGTGAAAAGTACGCAAGAGATCACAGTCTAATTTATAATGCCAAAAAGACCGAGATGGTAGTTTTTAAATCAGGAAAGGGGCCTACTAATATTCCAGAAGTTTGTGTCGCAGGGCAGCCTGTTCGTATTACTGATACTTTCAAATACCTTGGCCACATTGTTTCATCAGACAGAAAGGATGATGCGGACATAGAAAGACAACGTAGAGCACTCTCGGTCGTAGGAAACATGATCGCAAGAAAGTTTTTTAAATCTGCTCCTGACGTTAAGACGATGCTATTCCAGTCTTATTGTCAGTCATTTTACACCTGTCAACTCTGGACTGAATACACGAAGCGATCTCACAGTGCCATTCGTGTTCAGTACAATAACATCTTCAGACATCTGATGGGTCTGAAGCGTTATTGTAGCGCCTCTGGCATGTTTGCGGAGGCGCGGCTGAACACGTTTGATGCCATTCAGAGACATCGCATCGCGGGTTTCATGTCCAGGGTTGAGGGGTGCAATAATGCGATAATAAGGGAGTTAGCGGATAGGATGCATGCAACCAAAATGTATCAACGATGGCTGGAGATTGCAGCCTAACGATAGTATTATAATTGTCAAGGCTCTTTACACCTTTTTTATAATTTGTAATATCTACTTATTTTATTATTAATATTTTTGTATTATAACTATGGATTGTAAGTAATCTGAAATAAAAATATATTATTATTATTATAATAGTAGTTATTTTATGAAATTTTATTCACCCTTTCGGGGAAAATACGACATTTCCACGGGCTTTTGGCCAAAGCGGAAATGAAGTTAAGATAAGATAGGAAGAAGAAGATAAAGTCATTGTGTGGTTGACGATAAAAACTTACGTACAATTCTGCATGTATTTAATATAACGGCTTTTTGAATTTGAATGTACGTCTTTGGGTGAATTTGCAGGGATTTTAAGCTAGTGTGTAATGTATGTGGTACGACTCCTGTGGAAGACATTATGATGGGGATGGTTCTGACAGTGTCAACTCTCCACTGTGTCTTGATCTCTATAGAGAGGTCAGCATATTTCGTAATTTTTTCTGTGTGTGTGGATTGGAGGTTGTGGGTATTCGGAATAGCTACATCTATGATATTATTATATTTTTGTAACATCTAAATCATAGTTTTGTTAAGTCTGATTTTTTGTACAATTATAAGTAAGTTATCCTTATTAATAAAAGGCTGTTTTTGATTATAGAAAAAAAATACAAATATTATTTTGATTAAACAAATTTTTAATTCACCTCTAGCTCTACATTAAAAAACAAAACAGTTAAGCAAGTTGATACTTGACTCGCCATTTTAACCGAGTTTACCGAGTCGACAATTAATACGCAACTCGCGCACTTAATCCATATGTCGAAGTCAATATGTAAGATTCTGACGTTTACATAATCACCCGTCCGTATACAGACGAAAAGCAGTATACAAATTGACGGCACGATATCCGGCAATATGACGGTGAAATAAACGTTGCTTAAACGTCCACGTGGTGAGTATGGTAGGGTGACCATGATTAAGAAAAAAATAGAAAATTTGTTTGTGTATTATTTACTTGAGTCTTGAGTATCTTTCATGATCACATTTAAACTATTTTGATAGATATGTATAATCAAATCACAGCACGCTTTATAATACTTATGTACATTATAATTTTAGTTGTGTATTGTGTTAATGATTGATCTGATATTTGTGCCAAAATAAAGACAATGTCATAATTATTTTAATCAATGTACAAATTATTGTTGGTACCTACTAAAATATTAGCCAACAAAATATTTGTCATATTAGTACTATTATTACTTAAAAATATTTGAATTGCTAAGGAACTATATTAGAGCTTAGGAACATAATTAGAATCATAGTATTAATATTTTGTCAGTCTTAATATAAATATTAGTGACCAACTCGTCATGGGAAAAAATAAAGGCACTTTTGGAAAGTCTTAATCTGGGGGCACGGCAGTGCCCCCACCAAGTCGAGCTGAAAGCGGCACGGCCGTACCATCCTTTTCTCGAACCAGTTCAGGCCATTTTTAACCCCCCCATAACTCCCTTGTCGATAAGTTTAGAACCATCATTTTAAAATATCTTATCAAGCACTGCGAAGACACGATACATTTCAAATTTCATTTAATTTGGACCAGTAGTTTAGAAGTTATAGTTAGTCAAAGTTTCTTAATTTTCTGCCTGACTGACTGACTGACTGACCGATCATCAAAATTCTAAGGTACTTCTAGCAGACTGAGGAGCTTGAAACTTAGAATACACCTTGTATTTAGTGTATGAATAATGGGAAAACTATAAAATTCTGCAAATTCGGTTGCACCCGCATAACTAACTTTGTATTTCCATACAAATGTATAGGATTACAAAGTTACAGTAACTATATCGATTTTTAAAAACTTTTATATTTACAATAACTAGAATGACTTGGCAATCGCACACTATGTGCTTGTGAGATACGATGGTCTAGTGCGAGGGCCAGGTCATTCTAGTTATTGTAAATATGAAAGTTTTTAAATATCGATATAGTTACTGTAAGATGATGTCTGTTACCTAATTACGCAATAGCTTAAGATGAAAGAAAGTTCCCTGAAGTAGTCCTTGAATAAATCAATAACCGACTTGGCATCACATGGATCTCACAACTTTTTACAGTAGATGAACTGAGAGGCGAGACTTGGTTCTTTTTACAAGTAAATGTTTTTGGTGGGATTAAGTATACTTTTTAAGCAATAACAAGATCTCGCTCAACCCTGATTATGAGTTTTCGCAATAGGTCACTAGTAAAATTTCACCCTATATGTATATTAAATTTTGAGATCATGCATAATCAACATTTTATAAGTATCTAAGTATTAAGTATTACAGTCTTTTTGTCATTATACCTTAAACTTAGCACATGACACATTATCACAAAATAGCTTCGGCATATGCTAATAGTCGACGCACAGGTTCGACAAACCACTCTCTACCGAAACTTTTCGTACGTTTTTGAGGATACTCACGAGCTCACGCAGCCCAAGGTCAATAGTAAAATTTACCTACACTACTCAATAACCCTAATCATAAACGACTAGAAGCAGTGTAAGTACACGCACTGTGAACTGTGGAGCACATTTATTATCGAAATAAATTAAATACATACATATAAATGTATATTAAACATTTGTAATTTAACTGGCTCATGGTGGCAACTAGTGATCTTCTAAGTAACTAGTAGTCGCTTATAGGTAGGTAGGATAAAGGAAAAATCTTCTAATAACATGGGTCAAAGAATAAAAAATAAAACTACGACACTCTTAGGCCAATATGAGACATAATTTTTGTTTATAATTTTGACCCATGTTACTATGGTTTTCCTACTTACCTTTGAGTGGCATTAATGCTATGACATAAGATCAATTTTTCTTTGTTGGTATGTTTCCTAGTATGGGTTTGACAGCTGTCAAATATAGCCTTTTTGGATGACGGTTACTATAGTACTATTATATATTCTGTGATTGTACGCCATATTTATTATTTTGCGATTACAGCGCCACCGTGGCGGAATTCAGTACTAGTTCGTACATATTGCCGGGCATTATGCCATACGGCAAAATGATGTTTTTTTGGCGGTACACATAATGTCGACGGTATACATACGTCAGATGGAAATATACAAACGGCTTTTCGTTTGTAAACAAACGAGCTATTATGTAGAAGGCAGATTTTGACATAGTGACTTCGACATACTCACTCCTTGTCAGGTGACAGATGACAGTAAGGCACCGAGTTGCCATTTCAAAAGTGTTGCCAGTCACAACTAAATTCTACTTAATTGGTAGTTTTTAGCAACAATCAGTGTCACCAAAAATGGCTGCTCCGATAACGATAGAAATACTAAGAGAAGAATTAGGAAGACAGTCCGCATATTATACAGAACAACTAACCAAAAAACTGGATGACAAAATTGACCCTCTTATAAAAGAAAATGCCGAGCTGAAAGAGGAAGTCAAATTGCTCAACGCCAGAGTGCATGCTCTAGAAAAAGAATCAAGAAAAAACAACTTGATAATACATGGATTGAAAGAAACCAAAACAAACAATACAGAACTACTAAATCTGGTCATAGATACTCTGAATATTATGAGCAAGAAATCTAAAATAGACGAATGGGACAAATGGGAAATAGTCAAAGTGTATAGAATCGGGAAAAAGAATAGCGAAAAACCCAGACCCATACTGTTGACTGTCAACCTAGAATGGCGTAAAATTGAAATCTTAAAAAACAAGAAAAATCTTCCTGAAAAGATCAGTGTTGTCGAGGACTTTCCAAAAGAAATTTTAAATTTAAGAAAGGATCTAAAAATAAAAATGATAGAAGAGAGAAACAACGGGAAAATTGCGTACATTCGTTACGATAAATTGATTGTGAAAGATAAACCAACATCCCCAATCAAAGAAAAAAGAAAGAGATCTCCGACAAACTCTCCAAAAGACATTGCTAACCAAAGCGGGGAAACAACTAAGAATCCCAACAAAATAAACAAAACAGACGCTTTCGCATATATGAAGTATAGAGCTAAGACAACTGATCAAATATCGCAATAGCAAACGTCAGCCTCCTCCAAGCAACACACCACAGAACAACAAAATAAAAATGATAGAACAAAACAGAACAAACAACCTCTCCCAAGCCGGGTGGTCGCCGTGGGAGCAGTAGACCAAAACCCTCCAGTAAAAAGTGAAAATAAATATGTCACACAAACCATGCATATAGCAACTCTAAATACCAGAACATTGAGAACAGAAGAAAGCCTGCAAGAACTTGAACTGGCAATAGCTGAACTAAAATGGGATATTATTGGAATCAGCGAGCTAAGAAGATTGGGAGAAGCAATAGAAGAACGCTCTTCCTATATTCTGTACTACAAGGGAGAGATCGCAGGACACAGAGGGGTAGGTTTTTTAATAAAACCACACCTCAAAGAAAATATCAAGGAATTCATTGGCATCTCTGACAGAATGGCTGCTCTTATTGTCAGTATACCTGGATACAAAAAAGATTGGATAATAATACAAATCTATGCCCCAACTGAGGAATCCAGTGTCAGTGAACTAGAGTCCTTCTATGGAAAATTAACTGAAATTATTGAACTCCACAACGATAATAAACATGTAATACTTATGGGAGACTTTAACGCTCAGGTGGGATTGAAGCAAAATAACAATGAATTTGTTGTGGGACCATACGGGCATGGAAAAAGAAGTCCTAATGGACAAAAATTAGTTGACTTCCTACTTGAACACAATCTTAGAATCTTAAATACTATGTTTAAGAAAAGATGCACCAGTAAATGGACATGGATCTCTCCAGGTGGGAAGTACAAAAATGAGATTGATTATGTTATGACAAATCATCCAAGAGCATTCACAGATACAGGTGTAATACAAAATCTCAACTTCAATACCAACCACCGAATGGTAAGAAGCTCAATAAAAACAGAAATGCCTAAAAATCTAGAACTAAATTCTTAAAACACAAAGAAACAAAAACCGTAGAAGATTGCTATTCCAATGCAGGTGACGCTCTTAAAAATGTCAACAGAGAAATTGAGCAACAAAGAGGAGTCCCGGAAAAATATAAGCTATTGGAGACAGAAATGGTAAAAGTAGTAAAGTCCATAAACGTAACCAAGAAGAAATCCAAAATAAGTGACAAGACAGTCCAACTTCTGCAAGACAGAAAGAACCTATTGGCTGAAAATAAAGAACAATACAATAGCAGAACTGTTACCGACCTAAACAAGAAAATAAGGGAAAGCATGAGACAGGATAGAAGGGACAGAAGAAACAAGACACTAGAGAAGCATATATCTGCAACAGGTGGCACGAAAAAAGCTCTCACACTACTGAGAGATACAGGAAAGGAATGGATTCCTAAAATTAAGAAAAATGGCACCAGAAAGACAGGAAGAAGAGAGATCAAAGAGACTGCAACAGACTTCTACAGTGCGCTCTACTCTAACCATGAACCAAACCTAACAATTGAAACCGCACCAAAACTATGCTGTACTAATAAAGAACCTGAAATACTTATCAGCGAAGTAGAAAGGGCCATAAAAAGCCAAAAACTAGAAAAAGCTCCGGGGCCAGACAGAATCCCAAACGAACTACTCAGAGGAACTATAACAGAAATAAGTCCAATCCTGGCAAGAATCTTTAGTGAAATTTTAGCGACAGGGCACATACCACATGAGTGGGGAGAGTCAAATATAATACTGATACACAAAAAAGGAGATAAGGACAACATAGAAAATTACAGACCTATAAGCTTAATGTCCAATGTGTATAAAGTATTTGCTAAAGTGATATTAGAGAGAATTAGTGGCAAATTAGACGAACAACAACCTATTGAACAAGCAGGTTTCAGAAAAAAATTCTCAACAATCGACCACATCCATACAACTAAACAAATAATAGAAAAATACAAGGAGTACAAAAAGATTCTGTATATTGCCTTCATTGACTACACAAAGGCATTTGATAGTATAAGCCATAGACATATATGGACAAGCCTAGAACAGCAAGGAATAAGCCAGGACTACATAAACATCATCAAATTGATCTATCAAATTAGCAAATCAAGAATACAATTAGAAACAATCGGGGATGAATTCCCAATCCAAAGAGGAGTACGTCAGGGAGATCCACTTTCGCCCAAGCTCTTCTCAGCCGTACTAGAAAGCATCTTCAGAAACCTAGACTGGGACAATTATGGCCTGCGCATTGATGGAAGACGTTTAAATCACCTTCGCTTTGCGGATGACCTAGTACTTTTCGAAGAGGACCCAGGGACACTGAAAATTATGATCAACCAGCTAGCAAATGAAAGCCGAAAGGTGGGCCTAACCCTGAACACTACTAAAACGAAAGTAATGACCAACTCAGTAGAAGAGGAAATAATGCTGGAGGAAATACCACTAGAATATGTTACAGAGTACACATATCTAGGGCAAATTATATCTTTTGAAGACCAAACAGAACGGGAAATAAATGTAAGAATAGCAAATGGTTGGAAGGCATACTGGTCAATGAAGGAAATTATGAAGAACAGAGATCTGAGCCTAGGAGTGAAAAGGAAAGTGTTTAACACAAGCATACTTCCTATACTAACATATGGCTGTGAAACCTGGTCACTAACAAAAGCACACAGGGACAAACTAAATACATGCCAACGAGCTATGGAAAGAAGTATATTAGGAGTGACTAAGAGAGACCACATAAGAAGCATAGACATAAGAACCAGAACAAAAGTAACAGACATATTATCTAGAATTGACCAGCTAAAATGGAGATGGACAGGACATTTGATAAGATGCAAAGAAGAAAAATGGAGCAAAATTGTGTCAAACTGGTACCCCAGAGATGGAAAACGGGCTAGAGGAAGACCGTTCAGAAGATGGGAAGACGAGATCAAACTGACAGCCGGCCCACTATGGCGCCGTGTAGCCCTTGACAGAAAGCAATGGAAGTTACTGGAGGAGGCCTTTGCCGAGAGGCACACTGAACTTAGAGATTTCATTGATTTATGAATAGTTTAATAAATGAAAATGAATAAGAAGTGAATTTGAATGCGACATCTATAATTTAAATTGATATGAAATGGAATGAATGAATTTATTTATTAAGATTCAAATTATTTATTGATTGTAAATGAAACACTATATTGTAAATGCTATTGTATATTGCATGTTCAGAAATAAAGGCTATTTGATTTTGATTTGATTCAGCAAAGGCAAATGTAAATGATATTTTACACCAGGTTTAGTAGGTCTGTGTATTTTACATAGGCCCACCATAGGCCGCGCTTGTTGAGCTAGCAATGGACTTTTTATGCTCTTTCCTATCCTTCGTCCACGTCATGTGCTATGCCCAACCCTTAGTGATAAGGTGAGGGGGGTCTCGGGATAACGAGCTTCGGATCTTTGCCGTTCTTTTCCTACATACTTACATATATCACGCCTTTATTCCTTACGGGGTAGGCAGAGCGTCAACGGCTATAAGTGCCCGTTCACACATACGACTTTGTAGCGCAACAGTCTTAAATTCTGTCAGTCTCTTCGGATAGATAGAGAGACAATAGCGCGCGACAAAAAGTCGTATGTTTGAACAGGTCTCAAAAAAACGGTCGTTTGATAATAACCACGTCTGATAATATTTAAAATCCCTCTTGATAGAAGTATCGATAGACATAATAGTAGGAAAGGAAGCCAAATGCACTATTTAACCGAAATATCCACCCAAAATCAGAAAAATAGTTTATAATTAGCACCAAATTAATTAGGTACGTCCTATTCCACCAGTGTATTCCATTTCCACGTGCCTGCATGGAGGCTCTTTTCATTACCCAGACATAAAAAAAGCCACAGTTTTGAAATCAGCAACAGCTTTATTTAAATACTTAAGTAATACATACCTAAACTTTTAGAATAAATAGCTAATACAAAGAGAGGCAAAAGAAAACAAAAAATTTTAAAATTCATACTTTCAACAATGCTTTCAGCTATACCATTAAATTAATTCACCATTTAACATCCATTTTTAATACTTTGCTTATTCGCCGCATGCCTTGAGTATCTTACAAAATATCTATTAGTGCTAAACTCTATTAAATGGCCGTTCACGTTCTTATGTCCGTAGCCCTCTTTTCGAGTGTGAGCAAGTGCCCTCCGACGGGGAACAGCAGTATTTCTATCTTCAGCCGCTCGCATGTGTGCAGGTCTGAAGTGATCTTGAAGTTCCTCACCACTGTCGACAGAATCATCTTCATGGCCAGCATTCCGAAGTGTCGACCTGAGGAGGTAAAAAGGTCACTATTATAGGCAGTGATATAGATGCACCGTATCTATTGAGAGTGCATCATTACTTATCTTTGAATTTCCTTAGATTTCCTGCCATTTTAGCTCCATTTCCGGTAGCTAGCTGGTCCAATAGCGCCCTCTACCGGAAACCATCTGTCACAGGAGGGTGGCGGCGGGGTCGCCGCCATATTGCCTTCATAGCGTCGTTACTTTTTCTACCGTTAAGACGTCTCGACGGAGTTCCGTCGAATTTTTTCGAGATTTTGAAAGTTTTTCTGCCTAATATTAATTTCTCGCTTTAAAAAAGTTAGTAAGTAAAGAAAATACGTGAAGTGATAGTTTCTCGCGTGTCCTTAACACGCGGAACATTTTATGGTCGGTCCATGTGACCGGTCATGTCCGTTTTGTGCTGGCTGGCGGTGCGGCCCCGGCTGCCGCGCCGCCGCCGCCGCTACTCAGGATTATGTGAGGTAAAAAGGCCTCAACCCCGGTGAGTAATTTCTAATTAAATACTTCGTATGAGGAAGTTACACAAATGTGATTCTACCCTCGCTTATCACTTCGAAATTTTCCGACGTACATGATACATATTGTTCGTACGGTACGTTCGCGTACCTTACCTGATTTGGAGCCATTCCGATCAGCTCGTACAGTCAAGCTCACGTGCAGTTATACACTCGATTTGCCAATGTACCTACAGACCTAAATCTCATGCGCGCAGCATATGAACGCTCTAAAGACCAAACTGTTGCTCAGCCTGAGCTTGACCTAATCTTGCCCAGTACGGATTCCGATCTGTTCGATTCTGAGAGGACCTTGCTCATCAACGCACACATCGCGTTCGTCGAGGAGTTTTTGAGCGACCGCTCAGCCAGGGCCGGTTCCTACTAGCCCAGGGAACCTGCTACTTAGAACTTAGCTTTTATCGCGTCCGTCGCTTTAAATCAACATTGTCTGTTTAGAAGGAAGAAGGCGGTTATTCTAGCTCTGCCTATATCAGAATTAGAAAGAATTTTACGTTGTCCTGCATACAATTTTACGACTGAACCCTAAATACGCTTAAAGTTCTTGACGTGAATTGTGGAATATATAAATAAGTAAATAAAGTAAGTTTACGCAAGATCTGTAGAACATTCTCAGAATATGATATGTTTTACGTATCGAAAGGGCGTAAGTACCATCTCCATAAAACGTACCTACCCTTTCTAGGTACTAAGTCAACGTAATAAGTAATTCTGTCTGTCTAAGAATATTAAAAATTCAAATTTTGAATATGATCACCGCCGCCAGTTTAAAATTATATCATGTGTTTCAATAATTGCTGTGATGAACTGAGAATGAAAACTAAACTGCTTGACATTCTTGCTTGCATTTCACCTACAATGTAGGTATGTGGTGAAAATACGTTCGAGGCGTATTTCTTTCTACTTATTCAAAACACCGTATTTCCTTCTATATAAAACACTGGTACCTAAATAGCTAAATGTTTTTGAATTGTGCATTTGTATTTCTGATAATTATACTCGCAAGCGCGTCGTTAAGGTATGTTGAAATGAAGCTCAGTTAAACACGCACATATCGTGGTAAATCTCGTCGTTCCTGGCGTCGAGAACTGGCTCTTGCATTACAATACAGATGCCTTATTTGAACAAAGCACAAAGATACACTTCTTCCATTCTGTTAAGCTTTACTCAACTGTTATCACTACTGACCGCTGCTGCCTTGTCACAGTGGATAAAATCTCCGCAGGTCGTTTTCTTTCCCCTTTTGTTTAGCTAGTTGACCTGTATGTACTCGGCTTGTCGCCGTGTATATCATAATAATACGCTGCTGTCGCTATCGCACACAGCTTATCTAAACAGCCGCTGTTTCTTATAATCTGGCAGCTCATCATGGTACCGCTGATCTATCACGGTACTCGCCATTGCTTGAGATAATACATTTGCAAATGCAAATTAAATACGTACCTACAATGAAATTTACTATCTACAAAGAAACCGGTTTTATGGAGGCTGTCCCGGAGCGAATCTGGGGCAGTGGTTTGTGCGCTGTGGGCCTCGTAGGCCTTTTCTTCTGCGTATGCGCCTACCAGTTACCTCCAACCCCTGCTGGTGCGGCCGCCACAGTGGGTTCTTCACTCCTTGATACTCCTTATCAGATCGTGCCGCAGCGAACATGATGCTAGGCACATAATGATGGAGGTTGAAAATAAATCGGTGGCAGCAGAGACAATGAGCTTGGTTGTTCCGAAATCTCTTATCATACTAACGGCAGCGCAACTGTCTTACACCTTCAAACCCCTAGCTCCTAGCAAGAGCACAACTGAATGTAAAGAATTAAGCACAGGCCAATGCTGTAAAAATACCAATAAATGATACTGTAAATACTTATAAGAAAATGTTTCTTCTCGCTCGATTATTTAATACGCCAGAGGCTCAACTGCGACCGAGAGCGACAAAAAGATTTGTAACCACATTCTCCGAACACAATCAAATTTCTACAAATACCGTAATACTGATGACGGCCTAGACTTCCACAGTGGTGGTAAGCAGGAAATATCTACTTATTTATTACCTACTGGGCTTGCCTCCCCCTCATTCATATTAAGCGCCTTGACACAGCGGAGGACTGACCCGACATACCTGCCCGATAAATATAGATATAGATAGATGATCCTAAAAGGAATGACTATTGCAGGAAGAGATATAATATATATTATGAAGTTGGCTTCCAACCCGACCTTCCGCTAAGAAAGACTACAAAGACGACTGTGCTACCATCAGCAGCGTCAGCATCTGAACCTGTATAATCTAAAAAATGCCATAAGCGTGATCGAGTTTTCCGGCATAAGAAAAGGAATTCTGATCCCTTAGCAGAAATAGACATAACCTTACAAGAAAATCTGGTAATCCAAATGGGGGGGGGAGCACACCCATGAATACGCAGCAGCGGTAGCAGCACAGCACCCAGCAGCTTAGACAGTCGGCCGTCACCGCCACTGCGATATGCAGTCTGACAATCACAGTGCCAGTAGCCTCTTTTTATTTATTTTTTATACATTTTACATAATTATACAAATATTTATGTTTATAGATGCATATTGCAGGTACCTACACTCACCTTTTACTTCTCTACCAGTTATAACTACTCTCAAGGTAGGTACTTAATTGATTTTTGTCAACTGATCATCCAATCGGTTGTCCACTATCTTTAACAACAGGTGAGTGTCTGGTTGACTTGATTGTCAACCATTGCCATTACATTGCAGAAGAGTTACCGCATATAAAGTGTTAAGCTGTCTATATAGTTTGTATCTACCCACCCACAAAGAAAAATTCGTTTCGTGTATGAACACAGTAGCAGAATTTAGCGATGGGGTTTACACCAAGGGTTTACATATACCTTAAATTATTATTTGCTGCTAAATGGATTAATGTAATAGTGATAAAGAAATATATCTCTAGTGCTTGTTGCAATAAGTACAGTTTTGACCACCCTGATTACCACCAACCAGATTTCACAATTTTTATTGTGAGTGGTGTCAATTCTCTCTTGAGCCGTAAGTTGTATGAACTCTATAATCCCTAGCTCTACCAGGCTGTCTCTACAAGTCCAGGACATGGGAGTCGTATGCCTGGATAACTTAGAAGTTAAGTCAGTCACCAGAGAATCGTATAATAATTATTATTTTTTGTAAGTACTTCCCTATTCATAAATTTATTTTTGGAGCGTTCACCTTGAAGCAAGGTACCTTGTTGCACGAATGTATGTAACATGCCGGAGTAAAGTATTATATCTGAAAATTTTGTCAATCTGAAGTACGTTAGCCCTTAAATCTGAATACAATGTCTAAGGGCGGAATGGCTACCCATCTTGTAACTTTGATAAGTAAGTACCTAACACGGTTCCCTTACTGCGCAGAGCCGTTGTGAGCTAAGCGACATACCTGTTTAAAACATTACACTTATTTTGCACTGTCGCGCAGTGACCAAGACTATTGCTTGAGAACATATTCCATAACGCACATGTAGATATGTCGCTAACTACATCACTCTTGTCGTGATCTTTGGTCTAACAGCTATTTTCAATCTGGTGAAACAATATCTAACATTGTTCCATGATAGCTCTTCTTTTCTAGAAAAGGCCTGTAAAATTGTAAATGTACGCTGAACATATTTATTATCTGTATCATAGCATACAGCATAGTAATCCCAGTTGACAATAGGGGCTTCAGCGATACGTAAGCCGAACGTCTTTTGACACTGATGAAACTATCTCAATCAAATCTTAAAATACTTTCATTGATAGTTAAATTAATTAGTAGTTAGTTGAGTATATTTCGGACTTATCCTAACTGTTTTGTTATGTTATTTACAATACACACACATGCCTAAAATATTGTGTATCGTGTTATCGGCTGGGTTAATACATGTCATTCATTAATTTACTTTTCACTAATAAGATGAAATATGATGTCATTTAACATCACATTTTAAATACAGGTACTTTATCCATCACATAGCGTCGTTAGCTGTCACCAGGAGTTAGAAACACGTCTCTCAATAGATACGGTGCATCTATATCACTGCCTATAATAGTGCAAGTTTTACAAAACAATAAAACTTGTATTATGGTGCAGATATAGATGCACCGTATCCGATAAGGGCTCCTGGTGAGAGACTTCTATGAAGGCAATATGGCGGCGACCCCGCCGCCACCCTCCTGTGACAGATGGTTTCCGGTAGAGGGCGCTATTGGACCAGCTAGCTACCGGAAATGGAGCTAAAATGGCAGGAAATCTAAGGAAATTCAAAGATAAGTAATGATGCACTCTCAATAGATACGGTGCATCTATATCTGCACCATAATACAAGTTTTATTGTTTTGTAAAACTTGCACTATTATGCATATTTACCCACAATTTGAAATACTTCGCATAAAAAAGTCATTCTTCTGTGAGGTATGATAGAACTTTCTATCTCTTCCGTAATACGCTTCAAATGAGAAATGGTTTGAAGCATTGAGTTATTTTTAATTCAATGGATTGAAGTTACAGCGCAATACGTTTCACATATTTTCAAGTTTTGCAAGTAGGAAATGTTAGCTTAGATATGTAAGTAGAGACAAGAGTTTCATCCATGCTTTAAGGCAAAAGAATGATGAAACGGATTTATTTTGTCGAAAGTCATCGTAGACATTTTATTTAAATTATTTCTCACTCCAAAGAGCAGGTTTAAGATGAAAATGGACAATGGCCTAAAGAAGCAATAGGTATGACTCACCTATACAATTCCGGCTGCCATGGCTGAAGGGAATGAAGGCGCAGTGGTGTCTATGAAGGCTATTCTCAGGCAGGAAGCGGTCAGGGTTGAACAAGTCTGCATCTTCGCCCCAGAGCCTCTTGGAGCGGTGGATCACGAACGGTATGACGGCAAGACCCACACCTGGCGGGACCGTACATGTTGCTAGAAATGGAACAGAAATAATTAACAAAAACATCTAACAATAGAAGCCTGACATAGTGCTGTTCAAATAGTTTTTAAACTTCCACTAGTAGGTCCATAGTTTTTTTTTTAATGAGTGTAGTGCTACTTACAAAGTTTCAACTCCTTATCCGTCTTCCGGCCGATGATAGGCACGACCATGTAGAGTCGCATAGTTTCTTTGATAACCCTCTCCAGATAATCCATTTTGTTGAGGTCATCCCTGTTTGGTGCCCTTTTCGAGTCGCCAAAGATTGTCCTTAGTCTGCAAAAAAGTAACATTCTTAGATACGATAAACGAGTACAGTCAGTCTGGGTTAGGCAGTTTGGACTTTGGTGCGTTCTTAATGCCTCGCGCATTGGACTTACATTTTCAGTTCGAGTGTATAATCGCCTAATCGGATGAGTGCTTGACTGTATTTGCCTACCACCATTTCATTATCGAAGAGTCGTGAAAGTAGCACTGCAAATGACCTGCTCATATAGCGAAGTGAAATCTAGAAATGTAGAGCTAGATGGAAATTCAGAACTAATGATAGCAGTAACTAGATCATACTCCTGAAAAACTTTCTCCTGGTGCTCCTTATGGAAGCCGAGAAGCATCATCGCGTAGCAGATGACCAGAGAAGTGGTGTCGTTGCCAGCGATGGTGATGGAGTCAATGTGCTCCCGAAGCTGCTCATTAGTGAAATCTTTGTTCTTCTCTAGCATCAGTTCTAGGATGTCTTTACGACCTGTCAAAGAAAATTTACTGTTACAAATCAATCATACATCGCATCGCTTCATATTCATATATCTTATTCATATATCTTTATTGCAGTTCACATGGTACCTACATTGGCTCTTATTAGGTACATACAGTTCAGCACATGAAACCCTTTCTTAATTAGGGTATTGCCCTGTACTATTATGTATTCTGTGGTATTGCAATAGTTGAGAGGGGCTTATCTAATTAATAATATAATTATTATAACAAACATAATGAAACTTAAATACTAAAATAATACTATTTGGGTTTGTAAATCTAAAGTAGTAAAGCGTGCCTAACTCGTTTACTTTCCTTTAAGAAATCATTTAGGCTGTAATAACATTTATTGACTAGTAGAGATTTTAGTTTTTGAATAAAAATACATATGATCTTTTGTTTCGGACTTTAATGTTTCTAGTAGTTTATTGTAAATCTTAACACCGGTAAAATATGTGCTTTTATGATAAAGTGTCATCGTAGTGGTAGGCAATCTAAGATTGTTTTTATATCGTAAGTTGTGGGTGGTAAGACTATTTTTTGGGGTAAATTTATCTATATTTTTGCGAACAAATGTTGCCATTTCAAGTATGTAAAGCGAATGTAAAGTCAATATTTTTTGACTGATGAAATACGGCCTACAACTTTGTTGATTTCGTATGCGAAAAATTATTCGTATACATTTTTTTTGTTTAGTAAACAGCTCATGCTTCAATGAGCATCAATTAAATGATTGTTTGGTTTTGGTTAGGGGGTCGATCGGGGCGTCTCGGTAGCTCAGTGTTAGAGCAGTGGGACCCACGTGTCCCGGATTCGATCCCCGGTCGACGCTTGTCACTTTTTCTCTAATTCATTTAAGAATTAAATCATACATTTTGGGTCCTTGGTAATCAATAGGCATGGTAAGCCTAGCTAGATACCTACAGATGAATTGCAGTAATGGATAGTTTGCATCTACTTGTGATATGAGCAATCGCAAACATTTACATACCTTCTTTGTTAAATTCGTTTGTCTCAAACATAGACCTCTTCGTGTTGACGACCTTAAACAAGAAAGATCAAAATTAGCCGAAGGTGGCCCAAAATAATTTCATCCAACTCATCATGAGTTAAAGAATATTACTGCAAAGTCATGGTGAGTTTGCATTGAATAATGTTTGGCTTGGCCTAATTTAATTAACTTATATCCGAATCCAGTGGTCATCTCATCATAAGAGTGCGTTAAATCGTGTTTGGTGTAATTGAACATAGATTCAATACAAAAATCTGATTAATTTACCGTGTGGTGCATATTTAGAATTGCCGATTTTGCCCGTGGGTGGCGTGAAAAGTTACTAAGGGATAATCATCAAAGGGATAGACAGTAGCGTCCGCTGAGGATACAATATCTTACACTACACTCGCCTATTCGCATGTCAACCGGTGTGAGTAAGCCCAACACCCGCCGAATAAGTAAGGGTTGTAAGCTTGGTTGTAAGATTCAAAAACACTGATACACGCGTTGTACCAGGGTAGATGAGGTCTCTCCTCAGTAAAGTATGAGGTAGGTACTCGCCTCATCAGTAAACTTGTGCGTTGCGTGGATGCTCTCCTTCTGCAGTTTGGAGTAGGGTGTCAGGTTGAAGAGTGCGTCTGGCTGCAGCCAGGCCTTGAAGAGTCGCAGGTTGATGATGGACATCACCATGTGTCGCGCGCGCAGATACGGCGTGTCAGGGTTGTGCTGGACGTCCATGCGCTCTCCCATTGCTGTCTCTATGGAAGAAATTAATATATTAAGTATCTTGACCTCCAATGATGACGTATGTTAGCACACTGGGCACTTTTTATACGTAAACTAGCTTGTACTAATAGCAAATATTTTGTTCGACATCATAAAAGTATGACGTCGATAGGTGCTACTTATACTTACACATGTACCGAGTGTACGCAAAATCGAGCAAATAAAAGAAACGGTCTCAAATAAAAAAAGTTTTACTAAGTGTCGTACTTAAACCTAAATGTTTTTTGTTAAGTGTTTCGGCGTCATCACGATAGTTGCTATATAATCTAAAGACCGTAAACCTACTCCAAAATTGTCTACGTCATTTAACATAACATAAGGATGAACAGCGTTGCAGCAGGCCAATTTATTAAAAGATTGAAAATGGATAGAATCAATCAAAATGAGTGTTTTCTTTCTTCCGGCCCATTCTGGATGAGGTAGGTAATCGGCTGGCATAAATCGGTACCATGCGTTCATCGCTTTGTCATAATATTGTGACGTGGTAAGGTTGGGCTCAATTTGTATATTTGTTTATAGTTCGATTCGGCGTCAAATTAATACATCATAGGTACATATTACCAAAGATAGTAGAAGGTGCAAATAGCCATCTACTTATCCACAATATTAATGTGACATATCACATATAGCAATTAAAATATTATGTTATAAATTAATAATACACGTAACATCTACACGAAAATTAATAAACAGTTGTAAAGACATCAACGCGTATCTATCTACGATTTTTTCATTTATACCCAGTGTAAATTATCGAAAAACCGTATCCGAACCATTCTGCCTGCGAACCAGCCTGGCTGGAGAGATCATTAGAAGGTTGATGACTTTATACTATAGCTGACGTTTTGTCAATATGTGAAAAAATATTCCTAGTTAAATATCGTTCTCACATAATCTGCCTAACTGCTAGACGTAGGCCTCTCCCAGGGTACGTCAGTAGGCACGATGTTTGCCAGAGATGGACCGATGACTTAATAGAGCGGCTGGTTGCGACAGGATGATTAAAATGGGAGATCGTTCCAATAGTATTTCTCTTTAGCTTGGAGCTTGTGTGACGGTACGGTCTCATCCGGATGAAGGCATGAAACTGTCATCCGGATGGAACTGTACTCAGGGCTAAGGAGCCGTACTGCAATATCTAACTAAAATCCTTACCGAACACAATATCCAGCATGCATGAAGTGACGTAGGGGTAGACGTCGAACTGTTTCCCGCCACTGCGCTCGCCGAGCCGCTCAACCAGCACGTCGGCTTGCTCAGCAAACACGCCCAGGTACTCCTCGATGATCTTCGGACTGAAGATTGGAGCCAGGAAGCGGCGGTGCACCTTCCATAGGTCCACTACAAACAGAAATATGAATGGAAATAAGGAATAGGAAAACTACTTTCTTTCATACATACCTACACTGCATACCTAGTAGGTATTACCTACATAATATCAACTATATTTTCGTAAGTTATATTTCCTGCATGATTTTTAAGTAGGTACTAATTGACTTTTTCTTATTTTGTAGTATCTACCTATGGCACACCTCACACCGAATCGATAAACGACAGATAAATTCACTGTCATCATAATTAATCCATTAGTTAATTAGTTATTATTGTGCCTGAAGTAGTAGTACCAAGTTGTAGTAGAAATCCCTTGGTCATAGTACTATAGGTACCTATCTATGTTACTAACGTAACCGTCTCTAGGTATGACCATCCTAAGTAGGTAGGTAAGTAAACTCCAAGTAAACACATTGTTTGTCTCGTCCTAAGGTCTTGTCACAATAGATAATATAGTCTAATAAATAGACAAATAAAACTGACTTACCTATTGACGTTTAAAATGAAAAACACATTATAAAGACCTGTGATAAAATTTTACTGACCATGTAGGTAAAGACTGGTTCCATCTTTATACTTACGACGAGTATTACTTACCATTGCTTATTACAATGATGCATCTCTTTTACAAATATGGCATGGTTATTTTAAACTGTAAGGCCGTTTATTTTTAGAGCTTCGTAATAATTATGTAATTACTTTTTTTATTGATAGCCTGACTACCTCAATATGTCTCAGGCAAAGGATGAGATGAGCTGAAGGCCAGCTATTATGCAAAGAACCATATACTATACAGGCCGAAATTTGGGCATGTACTTATGCGTTATTTATTTATATGGCAGATTGTCATAATAACCACCATACTTTATGACTTTACAACTTGCTAAAATAATTCTTATAGGTTATCTGGGAAGATATAAAGCTAAGGCCAGATAACATATAATTTTAACTTAAATGAGCTGACTGACTGTTTAATGCTGTCATATTCCTGTTATCATTTACACGTATTTAAGGAAAAAAAACGTAGATATAAATTATGTAATTAATGTAGGTATGTAAAAAACTCAAAGCAAATGTAGAAGAGGTAAAAAGGGTCCATGTCTGAATATGATTTAAATGGATGATGTTCTCACCAGAGGCCACGAAGAGGCCATCTCCCAGCCTACTGCGAAGGAACCTGTACGAGTCCTTCTTATACAGACAGACTTATCTCTTGGATTTTTTACACATGATATGATATAGGTACATGAATTATGTCCTGGGGCCACGAAGAGTCCATTTTTTAGCCAGTTGCGAAGGAACCTGTACGAGTCGTCCTTCTGCAGACATGTCTCTAGGATATTTTTCACGTGATATTATGATATAGGTACAAGGATTATGTCCTCACCAGGGGCCACGAAGAGCCCATCTCCCAGCCAGTTCCGAAGGAACCTGTATGAGTCGTCCTTTTGCAGACACGTCTCTAGGATTTTCTGCACATCCTCCGGAATTAGTGTTACTGCAAAACATGGGTAAATAGGTACAAATTAAAGTTATTCTAAATATTAGTGGATATTTTTTCATTAAAAGTATGTCTGTCTTTTCATTAGAAATCGCATCAGCAAGCCAGAGGGCGGCCTACCTATAATAGGTATACTTGATCTGATAAATTTTTGCTCAGGGTTTTTTTATTCCCAACCTATTGCATCTGAATAGCAGGGTTCGAAGGACGTATTGTCCATGGAATAGGTGTCTATTATAATTTTCGTTATCTATTTTACTTTAAAAATTCTACTTACCTATGTAAAGTGCAGGTCCAATCCATACATTTGCTATCCCTCCAGATTCATCTACCATTTCAGCTAAGGTGTTCACATTTTTTAATATTCCTAAAAAATATAAAAGTGTGGAGTCAAATACCGTGTTCCAGGTGAAATACATTAAATTGGACACGTTGTTTCGGGAATCGTACTGAACCATTTTCAGAAATTCTGAAAAACGAGAAAAAAAAATTCGACTTGCCATACTGAGTCTGTCAGCAGATCTTGAATTTTGTATGGGAGATCCAATTTTTTTTTATGTTGGTTGGATGCCCTAAACAACGCGTCCAATTTAATGGATTTCCTCTAGAACACGGTGAATAACCAGTCCAAAGACTTTTTCGAAATATGGAAGGATTTGCATCTAAGTAACATAATTCAAATTGATAATGATAGATAACTCTTACGTTCAGGATCACCAATGAACCAATGTGTGTGTCCGATCACAGGCAGATTCCCAACATCCGGTAGCATATCACATAACGCATATAACGACTTCCGAGTGTGACGGAAGTGGATGTAGTAAAACAAGACTAAAAGAAAAACTAGCGCAAACACAAACATTTTCACTTGTTCAGTAAACTTTTCTTTTGCTATTTCTTACTAAAGTAATTCTGCCAAAGTGAAAATACATACAACTTTTTAAAAGCAAGTACCTATACAGCCAGTTTTATACGTAAGTAACTTTTTTCTTATGTTGAGCAAGCACGCGCTTTCATAGCAAACTTCGCGACGATACTGCACGGTGTAGTACTCATTGTGTAGCTGACCCTGGCCAGTTATATTATAACAACCCTAAACAAACAAGCTTGCGTGAAGAGATTCAGTGCACGGTTGGACGCAAAGTTGGACGCGCCGTTGATGTGATGTGTAAAGTTCCTACGGCCGTTCATGCTATGACGTAAGGCCTGTCTTCTAGTATGCGGTTGACAGCTGTCAAATAGAAGTTATTCGAGGGATATTTGTGGATGAAATTGCGTAGGTAGCCTACCTGCAGTCTATGTACAGAAAAAATATTTTGGAATATGGAAAAGAAAATTATTTCCCGATTGAAGAAGTCTATGTAAATTTTCAAAAAGGAAATAACTTGCTACACTAGGTACCTAGTTCACTCAGATTTTATTATTCAGTCAGATTTTTTGGTAATTTCTCAACATACATAATATGCAGTTCTATCGACAGACCATGTCTGCTCATATATTGACACCCGGTAAAATATCTGTAGGCCAGCTAATTGGCTTGTGCCAGCTGGCAGGTTATTCGTCATACAAATACAGATTCAGACAATGTTATTTACATATTGCATTATAATTTTTGATCCCAACCTTTGCTTTTTGAAAACAAATATTTATTAGAGGTACTCATGAAAACAAGACTTCGAACTTGAACTCTTGAACTTATAGGTAGTGTAGAGAACCTCGTCGTTCGACAAAAAAAAAAATTGAAAATGTTTATCTTGCTAAAATATTAAATACTTGACCCATTTGACCGATCGAACCCTAATTTTGATTTTATATTCCGTGTTGGAGTAAGAAACTTCTTTATAAGAACTTTATGTCAAAGTATAAGATGACAAATGTTGTAGGCGGGATAAAAAATTTGAAATCGTGTGACGTTTTTGTTTTTGAAAAGGTTTCTGACAGTTTTAGAACAGGAAAAATCAGTCAAATTTTGGGAGTGTTGAAGGAAGGAGCAAAAATGGCAGCTACAAAGAGGGGATTTTGAGTGCTCGGAAAAAGTCAAAGAAATATTGAAAACTACCAAACAAAGGACGCCCGAAAGTCCGGGAGCATTGTGAAATTCTATTTTAAAGATAAGTATTTTTTTTATATCTAGGAAAGATAGAATGGAGTAATATCTTCTATTGCAGATCGCTGCTAGGGTGCTCCTATAAAGTGACCAATCTCATTTGGATTTGTAGGGCGGAGATCGAACAAAGGGTGGTATGAAATTGGAATACGTGAATTTGACAAAAAATTGTTTATTGTAACTTTCTAGAATTATGTTTTTATCTGTATTATATAAGAGATGCTAATATTGTTCGTATTTTTCAGAGTAAAGGAAGAAGAAAAAAAATGTCTTGTAACAATGAAAAATCATCCTGTATATAGAACTGGATTATGATGGGGCAACTACTTTGAGAATGCCAGGTTTGAGATCCAAACCTGCAGACGTAAGTGTTTACCTACCATTTATATCAAATAGGCGTGAAGGAAATTCCAAAATTAATTTTTGGGCAAAGTGATCGTAAAGTTATGTGTTACGCGAATCTATCGTTTTGCGATTTATTATTGTGCGAGTGACAATCCGCGTGTGCAACATTTTGCGAATTTATTATTGCGCGAGTGACATCCCGTGTGTCTAACGTTTTGCGAAATTATTATTGTGCGAGTGACAATCCGCGTGTGCAACATTTTGCGAATTTATTATTGCGCGAGTGACATCCCGTGTGTCTAACGTTTTGCGAAATTATTATTGTGCGAGTGACAATCCGCGTGTGCAACATTTTGCGAATTTATTATTGCGCGAGTGACATCCCGCGTGTCTAACGTTTTGCGAAATTATTATTGTGCGAGTGACATTCCGCGTGTGTAGTGTTTTGCGAGTTTATTATTGTGCGAGTGACATACCACGAGTGTAACGTTTTGTTAATTTATTATTGTACGTGTAACGTCCTGTGAACCCTTTGGTTTTCGTGTCATATTCCGCGGGAGCAACGGTTCCCGAACCTAACGTTGAGCTGGAGATATAGTGCAAGTGTAGTGTTGTGATATTTAAGTTTGAGAAACTAAAGTGTTCTACTTAGATTTTACTTTTGAGTGATTTCCCTTTTGTGTGATATTACAACTTAGTTATTTAGCTTAGGTTCCAAGGGTTTTCAAGTTTGACACTTAACATAGAATATTTCAAGGGTTTTCAAGTTTGGCACTTAACATAGAATATTTCAAGGGTTTTCAAGTTTGACACTTAACATAGAATATTTCAAGGATTTTCAAGTTTGACACTTAACATAGAATATTTCAAGGGTTTTCAAGTTTGACACTTAACATAGAATATTTCAAGGGTTTTCAAGTTTGACACTTAACATAGAATATTTCAAGGGTTTTCAAGTTTGACACTTAACATAGAATATTTCAAGGGTTTTCAAGTTTGACACTTAACATAGAATATTTCTAGGGTTTTCAAGTTTGACACTTAACATAGAATATTTCAAGGGTTTTCAAGTTTGACACTTAACATAGAATATTTCAAGGGTTTTCAAGTTTGACACTTAACATAGAATATTTCAAGGGTTTTCAAGTTTGACACTTAACATAGAATATTTCAAGGGTTTTCAAGTTTGACACTTAACATAGAATATTTCAAGAGTTTTCAAGTTTGACACGTAACATAGAATATTTCAAGGGTATTCAAGTTTGACATTTAACATAAAATATTTAGAGATATTTCAAGTTTTAACATTTTTATTCTTTCTTTAATAAACTATCTTTGACACTTTGACATTCAGATGTCTAATTTTATTTATAATTCTTTTATTTCAAATTTGAAAATTTGCGTCAACTCGGTCTTTTGACAACAATCGATTATATCATTCTTTAAAAGTGAGTGCACGAGTATACTCGAGTTTTATAGAAGTGAATTATAAGTGGTAAAATGTAAGTATAAATTCTTTTAATTTATTTTTGAATTATGATTTCAATTTTATTTATATTTAGATTAGGTAATAATCCAACGTTGAGATTTCTTTTTTTTCTAAATTGGAACTGGGAATATTTTGATAAAATCGGAAAGAAAGGAAAGGAGTGAACGTTTTCAACCTTATATCTTTTGTCTAGGAGACTCATGGATGCTGATATATGAACGTTTTCTGTGAATGGATATGGATGAAGGACAGTCACAACATACTTACTTCAATGCCTAGATCTTCTTACTCTTCAGCTAGGAATGCCTTTGTAAATTAATGATTTAATTATTCCAAACGTTACAACCTTTTTTTATAACACTAATATATCTTAAATCAGATTAATCTTCCAAATTATAATAAAAATTATTTTAACAAATTTTAAAAGGGGGACTGTCGAATTTTCTAATTTAATTTAAATATTAAATTTTATTAACCTGTGTATGTATGCTGTGAAGTGCCACCGCGCGTACAGAGGTTGATTTGAACTGTAGAGTAAGCGCTACACTCTATACCTGTTCTCGGACTAGGGGTGTGAGGTAATGCTAGTTGCCACAACACCTAGTATTACAAGATCTACTTCTAAGTTCCTGGGTTGGTATTGCAAGCATAATTTACTATACATGGTCTAGTCCAGACTACCCCGCGTTGAGGTGCGTAGCTTTCCGGCCCTGGTACCTTAGAGGAAAGCTTCCATACCTCAACAAAAACACACAACACGAAGGGTTTGGCCACCCACCCATTATTCTACAGTTCACCTTCTGGGTTTCTTGTAAAAGATTGTCCCCAAAATACTTTTCGGCCTTAGGGTACGCAGATGCTCAGTCTTTTGACTTTGAGCTAGTTAGGTAGGCTTAGATAGGTAGGAATCCGGGTTGGTTGGCCACGGGGACTATCCCCGGGGTTGCCATGGACCAGGTCTCTCCAGACCTGGTTCCCCAACCTAGACCCCTTTTAACCTGCTTCCTAGTGGAGCGCAATTAACTTCGTTAGTTTCCATAATATTAGAAATATTTGATCTTTTGGCTTTCTTCTTCAATATGCAGAGCGTCGTGTAATTCAAAATTCTTCGGTCGTTTAGGAAAGTCGTATGAGTGCGTCTTGGCCCCCTTCGGACGGGTGTGTAGGATGGATGGGAGCCCCGTATTCCTGTAGTTTTCTTACTTTAACTTAAAATGTTCCTCTCCTTACATCTCAAGTAAAACACTGCTCCACTTCGTAAGAATTTACAAGTCACTACCTAAACGCAACGTATTCCTAACCCAATAGACGATCACACTTAATATTGGCCATCTTCAATTCTAAGTAAACAGTCTAACTGTTTTACTAAACTTATAAGGACCTCCAGAGGACAGGTTTCTTTCAGTAGCTTGAACTTATAGGTACCAGTTTTTCCGATTCATCTCTATGAACGGAAAAGATATGTTGGACTGACTACAATCCTACTAATATTATAAAGGCGGATGTTTGTGTGTGTGTTTGTTACGACATCACGCAAAAACGGCTGATTAGATTGACATGAAACTTTGCAGAAATATAAAAGGGCATCTGGAATAACACATAGGATACTTTTTACCACGGAAAAATGTCTCATTCCCACGGGATCACGCATTTTCCAATATTTTTGAAATAGGTGGCGTGACTGAGCCGATTCGCGTTTTAAACGTTTTCGCCGAAAACTAACAGCGACATCTCTTGGCGAATAAAGGTTGCAGCGGGTGAAACCGCTGACGGGCAGCTAGTTAAAAATGTTTTAAGTAGGGTAGCCAGGTGATATTTTTATTAAACATCTACACCTCAACGTATCAGTAGCGATCTAATAGTTTTGTTGTTTTTTTTTTTAATTTTTATAATATTGTTGTTATTATATAGGGTTACATTTAATTAAGTACAAATCTCTTAGGGGCGTGTTTTACTCACAAAACTGAACAACTTTTGTTAGAAACTTTTCTTCGAAATGTGAAAAAAAAATTTGGACCTCCCATACTAAGTGACACACTTTTTCAAGATTTTTGTATGGGAGGTCCAAATTTTTTTTTTATATTTCGAAGAAAAGTTTCTAACAAAAGTTGTTCAATATAACTTTTAAAGCACTCGCGATTACTTTCACACATAATAATTACTTTAACGAGTCTTATCGCGATAGTTTTTTAGGTAAATAAGCGATTTACCTGGACACATGGAGTCCGGTAATAGACAAAATAAAAACGCGCGATTCACCATCGGACCGATCGTCGGACATTGTGAGTGTTGTGTGCCGGCCTAATGTGTAATGTTTACAAACAATTTAAATTATTAAGACAATATGTGGGTAGCAGAAAATCTAGTTGCCCACCGCCCTGATGACAACTCGCTGCTACTTCAGTCTGCTCGCGACCACGACTGGTGCAACCCAGTCGAAACGTTAAGTGTCCAGGTAAATCGCTTATTTACCTAAAAAACTATCGCGATAAGACTCGTTAAAGTAATTATTATGTGTAAAAGTTGTTCAGTTTTGTGAGTAGACCTCACCCTCTTGAGATTTGTACTTAATTAAATGTAACCGTATAGAATCTACAAATAATATCATTGGTTGTTATGATATGTTTCAATGTCTATGAATACTAGCAATATCTATGAAAATATAGCATTGCAAGATATAGTTAATTTTATGACAACTTCTTGACATGTGCTGTACTTCGGATTCGGACGCAGCCCTTCGAAAAAGTGACAAACAATGAGTTGCCATACAAAATTGGAGTTCGAAAAGTATTTTTGTAGCATCTTTATATCAATCAAACAATCACTCATTATGTGGTAAGCATTTCGTTACATAATGTCCAAAATAGACGAGCAGATTGGACAGGCAGATGTTTAATTACTTTTTTGAGAATGAATACGAATTACGTGGTTCGGAGCGGCTTTCTGAGAAATTTGCATTTTGTCTGGCTCGGACAAACGAATTAGGCATTCATATACCTATAAGTACGTCATGTCATGAAGTTTGAGTATAAATTGACAAATATTTGAGAATGGCGAGCATGAGCGATATCCATTAAATAATACTGGTCGAGGATTTAGTCTTGACTTGAACTGTGACCGTGATAGAAGGTGCTTAGCTATCTGAAGGAAAAATAATTTCGGACAAAATCAGAGACAGACGTATCAAGAAGAACAAAGCTAAAGGTGTGTTTTAAGTGTGCTTCATGTACCTCATTCATTATAAAGATGCGTGCAAATAGGTAGCCTTCTATTTTATTTTTAGAGATAAAGCTGTTCAGTTCAGTGATTTTTCAGGCAATTGTAAGTTACCTTTTATATATCAATTTGTTAAAAGCGTATAGGTAAGTTATTCGCCGTCCGCTATGGCAAATAATTTTCTGTTCAATCTAGATCTGGTTCGAAAGAAAAAACAAATAAGCTCTTCTATCACCGGACGCTGGTGGAAAACCAATCCCAATTGATTATTTTCTTATTCCCTCCAATCCTATTCGCTAACCAATCCCAATTGACTCTATTTTTACCCCCCCAACCGTATTTGCGAAGCCATCCCAATTGACTCTATTTTTACCCCCCCAACCGTATTTGCGAAGCCATCCCAATTGACTCTATTTTTACCCCCCCAACCGTATTTTCGAAGCCATCCCAATTGACTCTATTTTTACCCCCCCAGCCGTTTTTGCGAAGCCATCCCAATTGACTCTATTTTTATCCCCCCAACCGTATTTGCGAAGCAATCCCAATTTACTCTATTTTTATCCCCCAACCCTATTTGCTAACCAATACCAATTGACTTCATTTTTATCCCATCAATCCTATTTGCCAATCAATCCCAATTGACTCTTTTTTTATCTCCCCAACCCTATTTGCTAACCAATTCCAATTGACTCTATTTTTATCCCCCCAACCCTATTTGGCAACCAATCCCAATTGACTCTATTTTATCCCCCCAAGCCTATTTGCCAACCAATCCCAATTGAATCTATTTTTATTCTCCTGAACCGATCCCTATCCCTATTGACTCACTAATGTATGTCCTCTGGACGAACAGTGGCCAGCCGGCAACAGCTTATTTGTTTAGGCTGTATTCATTTTACAAATTCAATTACAACTGGTTAGTTTATGTCATTGTTTAGGTAACCAGCCATGATAGTCTTGGCACTGCTGGTACTGGCGGTGTGCGCGTTCTGGGCGTACTGGTGCGCGCGCATGCAGCGCATGGAGCGTATGGTGGCTGGTCTGGCATCGCCGGCAGCATTACCCGTCGTCGGCCACGGCGCCATGTTTGTCGGCTCCACGCAGAGTGAGTACCGCCTCGTGTGACGTCACAGTAAGGGTTGCCAACCCTAGTATATATCCCGGGTTCTCCTGCAGCAAAAATCTGCCAGAGACTCCACTTCATAAATCCATCCCAGCAATCCAAATAGTAATCGTGCCAAAGGAAATCTTATGATCACCTTCAGTCGTATAATTGGGCCTACATATTATAGTACAACCCTGATTGGATCCATTGCAGTATTTATTTGACTTGGTATATTCGTATATTCAAGAATGAAATGAATAAATCAAATAAAATATTTATTTGACGTTTTGTTCAAGCAAGTTGATGTTTTCAAGTCTAACAAAGAAATATGGCATATTTGCCATTACACAAAAACTATGACAGATGCTTTCAATTATGTCATATGTGGTTTGTTTTGTATTTAGCGTACATACCTACTTCATTTCCTTTACAATGGTCAATTTTCTATACATCCTATTGAGAACTTAACATAGAGTTTTGAATGAACTCGTAAAACTCGGAAATGTGCAAACAAAATGCAATTGACAGATATTTTATGACTTTAGCAATGCATACTAAACTTGGCCTTTGTAAATAAAGGTTAAACAAATAGTAGGTAGGTAAGTAGGTATGCTTTCCGGCTTGCACTGTTTCCGTGTAAGACAACGTTTAAGAAAAATAAAATATGATGATGATCTAAAATGTTTGATGGTAAAATATATCTTTCCAAAACGACTAAAACTAATATATAAAAGTAAGTAGATTTGTTCATGCTCAATACACCAATAAAAAACCTTTGCAAAAGTAACAAAACAAATTACTTGGATAACAAGACCCTATTTATACAGGGTAGTACCTAACGCCCTACTTTCCCGAAAACACTAAGCTCAACAGGTCAAACTGAACAACTTTCCTTTTAGAACCAAAGTACAAAGCCTAAAAAAAATTCCGTTCCTTATAAAATTGTTGGGGCAGTTTTTTAGGCATTTAACTTTGGTCCTTAAGGAAAGTTGTTCAGTTTGACCTTTTGTAGCTTTTTGGGGCGGTGAGTCTTTGTGTCCTTGGGTGTACGCTGTCTTTCTACTGCGTAGCAGCATTTCGTAGCCGCGTAGTCACGTGCTACGAGGAAATTAAAGAGGATTAGATTTAGTCAACTTCTAAGCAGTTTGAAGTTTAAAGAAGTTGAAGTTCTAGTTAGTTTTAAGTTTACAAAATCTTATATTTGCATCTTTTGAATGTTAGTTTTCTGTGGATATTTTAGTTCGAAATACTAAAATAGTATTAATGAAATTACTATGCCTATCCAAATTAATTGGTCTTTGGCTAAAAAAATAACAGTAGGCACCTGCAAAGTAACCTGACTCTCCTAGTTTTAATTAATAGTAAATGGTACCTACATAAGGATATGCAAATTCATTGTTGTTTATTTTAACGGTCACGGGCACAGTTCCCAAGTATTTATTTAGACAGATCGAAGTGTTTGTTTGTTGTATAACTTTACAAAAGTGTTTGTTTTGCAGAGATCCTACGTAATCTTGAAGATATAGCCGCCCTGTCCTTCCAAAGCGGTGGCGCGGTCAAACTCTGGCTGGGTCCAAAAATGTATGTGGGTAAGAATCTGTCAATCATAATAATTTTTATGTATCTTACTTTTGGAAAACCTAATAAACTTACTAATAAACTATTCGAAAGTGTTTATTTAAAGTGGCATAAAACCTAGTCTAACGTCGACGATGACGGCGTCTCTTCTGTTTCATACATTGTCACGTTGATTTTTACACGATCAAAACGGTTTTCGCGATGTCTCACGTCATATTTCTTTTGTCTCATATGTGTAGAGTAGAGATAATGTCATATCATAAATATCATAATCAATTTAGCAGACTCGGCATCCCATACGATAGAAGAAGCAGATAAAATATGACCTCGATTTCCTGTTTCCTCTCCGTAAAAGAAATAGTCTTGTTTGCCTGGAAATAACTTTTTAGTCAAAGTACCTACGAGTATACCTTCTTTAGAGCTTTTACTGCTTTCACCCTGAAGAAAATTGTAGTGCCCTACCAGTAGTCACGCATGCAACCATATATTTAAGACCTTTGCAAAACCCATGAATAAACGAATACTGAATACTGAAATTTGACCATTGATGCTTGTTCACCAGCCATCAGCAACCCCGAGGACTCGCAGGTGATCCTGGAGAACTGCCTGGACAAGGACGTGGTGTACAGGTTCATGCGGCCCTGGCTCGGACATGGACTCTTTGTGGCGCCTCGTAAGTGTTTTATCATCCATTTTTCATCACATCACGCCTCCACTCCTATAGCAGTCCACTGCTGACGTCTAGGTCTTCCAGAGTACGCCACAAGGCGCAATCTCTCGTTTTTTCCATCAAGTCGCTACCAGTCACTCTTTTCAAATCATCTGTCCGTTTGACCGAAAGACGTAAAACACTATTCTCGCCGAGGCGTGGCCTGCACTCAAGAATCAAGTGTTTATAAGTTGTGATGCTGATTGATTGATTGATTAATTATGCATGCTGATGTCATAGAATAAAGCTAGACAGTTAAACTCGTGTACTTAATTTACAACTTTTCCAAGCTGAAGGTGCGACGACTTTATAACACCTTAGCACTTTTAGTTAATATTTGTTCTGTAGACTTTAGTTAGCTGCCTTTTAAAGGAAACAGTCTTGAATATTGACTTTATTTGCTTAGATACACGCACGATGGAATATTTTGGTTAAAACTTTAAAAGTTCAATTAGCGTAGGTACGCGTAGCGCGAAATCTTCTTTTTTTGTGTAAATATTGACAACCAGGCCGCGTCTTCGATCAAATATTAGCTTATCTCGACGACACACTATGCTCTTCACGTGAGCCAACAAGAGCGAATTGTTACTGACTACAATATTACTTTACTTACATCACAGAATAAATAATAGTGCTGCAGTGAGGTACTGAGAATCTGCGTAGGTGATGATTATTTTGATGATATTTATATGTGTTCTGAACAGTAGTAAATTTGTAAATTGAAGATGTGGGATAGTAAAAAATAATGGCAATGGCATGATGTGGCAGGCAATCTCATTGAGTTGTACCAACTAGACACAGGCTACTAAGCTACTTGTACACATGCGCATCAATTTCTTTAATAAGACCGAACCATTGACAACTATATGGCTTGAACCAAGTCTATTTCCGATCCTAACAAGGACCTACTCGTACTACCTAGTTTACCGCAAAAACAACAATTTCCGTGTTAACATGTTTACTACTGCTACTTAATTATTCTAGGTACGAGGATTCTTTATTTAATCTGCGGTTACCTACTCCAGTTTTTTCAACTACACAGTACCTAAGTACTTGTGCGGTCTTTGCACTTATTTGTGAGTAACGTCAATTTACAAAACACCTATTCCGTATATTGGACAAGTACTTCAATGATACTGCAATACCGTTCAGATTGAAGTAATTGAGAAGATTTATCGTTAAGGACATGTAGCAAAAGATTTGCATAAAATTACTCAAAACTAGGCCTAAACAAAAATATTCCAGTACGATGCTAGATGCTTATACTTATAGGTAGATACTTTAGTTGGTTCCTTATACAAATTGACGACAAGAAGAAAGAAGACGATATTTCTTGCTCTTAAAAAGCCAACCATCAACATTATTTTGCCAATTACATTACATAGGTACGTCTGTTTGCGGTACCAGAAATAGTAAAGTGTTTCTGACTTAGGTAGGTATAGCAGGTATACGTGTTATGTGTGATCCAACTTATACAAACATTTACTGAACGCACGTGTGACATTACTAGAAACGTGATCAAAATCGTGTACAAAGCGCGCGCGATTTGATGGCAGCCACACGTCATATATTCTCATTGCTTTCGAATGCCATCAGATCGCGCGCGGACTTTACCTAACCTTCAAATGTGGCCTTAAGCATTTAGCAGATCATTGTATGAGCAGTAATCAGTTGAACCAATATGAAGTTCTAGTTTTGTACTAATTGCCTGTTTCCTTACATGGTCCGTGCTCTTTTTGGCTAAGTCGTACACTATGGTTGCGCACACGACACACATATAGTCAGTGCGCCATGAAGTGCGCAAACTTTGTAAAGATTTTACTCGTCAATAGGAATAAACCTTGAAACGATTATTTATCTATCATGTCAACGTCAAAGTCAAATGTGACCCTCATCAAAAGTGTATGATACCGACCTAAATTACAGCGAACTTCTACTAGCGAACTTAATTGTCATATTTAAACACACCGTTCATTCGAGGATTGTTTGAATATATATGACGAAAAGAATCTGCGACAATTTTCATAGTCATATTCGTTGATCTATCTCGCGATTAGGAAGAATTTGACGATGAAAATTCAAATCGCTTCATTTTCAGTGGAGCTGTGGAAGTCTCACCGCAAAGTGCTGCTGCCAGTGTTTTCCAACAAGATAGTGGAGAAGTACATGCAAGTCATCGCTGAGCAAGCCGATGTGCTCCTGGAGAGACTGCAAGACAAGTCAGGGAAAGGGGACTTTGACGTCCTCACTAACATTACTGCCTGCACTCTGGACATTGTTTTTGGTAAGTGTTCTCCAACAAGATAGTGGAGAAGTACATGCACGTGATCCTGCAAGACCGGTCCGGGAAAGGGGACTACTTTGACGTCGTTACTAGCATTAGGTAATACTTACACTTTGGACATTGTTTTTGGTAAGATAGTACTTTACGTCTAGGCCTAGATCTAGGACTAGATTCTGACGGCTTTCACTTTTCACTCAGCCTTTTGACTTATCGTTATCAATCAAACTGATGCCGTTAAAAGCTCAAAACTCCTCTAATTTTCTGTTATATTCAAGTCAGATTATGATCAACAGATAATAGAAATTTTCAGGGTTTTAACGTAACTACGTACAGTCACCTGTAGAGTTACCTGACCCCTGTCGGTAGCCCTATGCAGCAATAAGATTTTTTAATTGGCTCTAATATTCTAACAGAAACCGCAATGGGCGAGAAGATGGACGTGCAGCACTCGCCGGACACGCCGTACCTGCGCGCGCGCCGCATCGTCATGGAGATCCTTAACCGACGCATCTTCAAGGTGTGGCTGCAGCCCGACTGTCTGTTCAACCTGACGCCCTACGCCAAGCAGCAGAAGGACAATATCGACCTCACACACAAGTTTACTGACCAAGTAAGACCCCTAAACCTTTAGGTATACAGCGTCATACTCAGCATGTACAGTCAAGTCCACGTCCGGTTAGTTAGACACTCATCCAACAACCACCCTGAGCTTATCTACAGCTTAGAAACCTACATTACTTTTTAGCTAAAATATGGCGAAAAGAATCTTGCAAACTTATTCATACTCTGTACGTTCTCTGTTCAAGAACGCACCTACTACAAATATGCGATGTTGCTGAAGTTCAGATAGGTATTCTTAAAAAGTAATCAATGTAGGTACTTATAAACCAATCTCATACTATATTATAATGTGACGTTATTTTTTTCAGGTAGTAAAGAAGAGGCGGATGGAATATGAGAGCAGAGAAGCCTGTAATGCTCCTGGCGCAGTAAAAGAAAGTGAGTCAAGTCAATCCTAGCCTATATTATGGGATCAATTCAATGTGGTTTCTCATACAGTTTCTAGTTTGCATACATTTGTACTGCAATGAGAATTAATAAAAAACTGCAAATATATTGACGCAGTACCGTTAATATTCAAAAAGTCGTGAATGCAGCTAACTTTATAAATGAAGGAACTTTGTAGGTTTGACACTTTACTCGTAGAATATCATCATCGTCATCATTTAGATGTTCATATGGAATATGGTTCATAATTATATCAACTTTTTCGACTTTATCTTTACATATAATTAATAGTACTTTTTAATATTTAATACTTGTTTAAAGTTTAGTACCTACGTAGAACAATAAGCAAACGAATGGTCACACAACGGCAAGTATGGTGTATCACTTATACCTATTAGCTTATCTAATAAGCTAAAGAGGTAATCAAGCACTTGATCAATCACCGATCACGTCAATGAAAAACAAATAAGTACAAAGCAACCTGTTCAAATAGATTAAGCGTAGATTGACGTACTGGCACAGATTTCGCTAAAATCAGTAAGATTTCAATGGAAAAAAGATCAAAGACCGTAAAATCCGTGCCCGTAGCTACCTACCTACTAGCCAAAGTTAAATAATAATTATGAAGTAATATATTACGCTTACGGTCACGATACATACCTATATTTCTTTATGTTCACTTTTTGCATAGGTACACGTAACATTCTAGGCCAAGATCACGCCAAGATCGCACTCGACTAATGCATATTTACATTCTTGACGTGATGCGCTTCAACTTGATAAATGCATTAAGCTCACCTTTAATCTTGGAGCGCAAAATGTAAAATATATGCCTAATAAGTTACTGCCAGATATAGTTCCCACGTTATAAAAAATAACTTAATATGACCTGAGGTTTCACTAGTACTAGGTACCTACAATCGAGCTCAACTCCAGTTAACTAAGCACTTGGTAGTTTGCTGCTACTAGCGTCTAGCCGTAGCTAATCTCTACTGTAACGATTGAGGTAACCTAGACGAGGTGTGACAAAGAATTATTTATTCCTCAGAGGGCAAACTAGACGCAGTCCTCGACTTGCTGTTCGGGCGGGAGATCGCCTTCACAGACGAGCAGCTTCGCGAGCACATCGACTCCATCACCATAGCTGGGAACGACACCACCGCGCTCGTTATCGCCTACACGCTCGTGCTGCTCGGCATTCACCAGGATGTGCAGGAGAAGGTGCTCCAGGAGTGAGTATCCGAGATCTGAATATCATATTGCGGCATGAGGGAACTTTGCGAGCGAAGCGAGCTCGATGAGGAGACACGCGGTATCGCACTATCAATACACGTTTTGCAAGCGAAGTAAGCCTGACATTTGCAATGATTGCACTACATCATCAACGCAGGTTTTGCGAGGGAAGCTAAAAAAGGCAACCTAGACTAAAAGCCTTCGCAGCAACGCCACAACTATTGCGAGCAAAGCCAGCTTAACATTTCACATTACAATTGTTCGTAGAACTCCCCTTACTGATACTTATTTACAAGCAAACATCTAACTACATTCCAGACAAAGAGCCATTTTCGGTGATTCGAAGCGAGGTGCCGTGAAGGAGGAAGTCAATCAGATGGGCTACTTGGAAAGGGTCATCAAGGAAAGCATGCGGCTCTACACAGTAGTCCCTATCATCGCTAGAAACATCGATAAAGATACCTATTTACGTAAGTTACTTTTAGTTTCAATAAGTGCAGGATGGAACTCAGCATAGCCACGCTTTAAAGTAATATCTAAAAAATTAGATTTGGTAATCGCCGTAAAAATTCAAATCATGACCTAAAAAGTTTGTCGTTGCAGTTTTTCGCAACTTTTCAAACGAGCCACGTAGGTACTAAGTTTAAATTTATCATACCCACATAACTGTCTGTCACAATGAACCGGCGTTTCAGTAAAACCATTTCGTATGACGGTTTTTCAGCGGGCTGCAAAGTGACTCTACCAGCGGGTTGCGGCGCAGTAGTCGGGGCGTTTGCAGTGCATCGCAACAAGAGCGTGTGGGGAGAAGACGCCGATCAATTTGACCCTGACAGATTCCTCCCAGAGAGGTCTGCCAGCCGGCATCCCGCATCGTTCCTGCCCTTCAGCTATGGTTCGAGGAATTGCATAGGTAATGCTTTGCTTGTCTTCAATGATGGTTGGAAGCATGCTTTCGTAATTATTACTGAACTCCAAATACTTAGTAGTAGTCTACAGGTCCAAGATATAACAAATGTACCTACTACACTACTTTTGTGATGGGCTCTGCACTTATCGGCCCCGGGGCCGGTTAAAGCTACACCTAACTACTTGGTGGGGAGCGAGGGCTCAGGTCCGGATCTGTGTGGGTGGTTGTTCAAACAACCAGCCCAATCATGCCCTTGGGGTGAGACTGGGCTTACAAGTTGTTCTGGGAAGAACGGATCGGACTTTAACCTACTACACTAGGCAATGCCCGGTTCTACCGATCCGAACACCAAACAAGAAATATTTATAAATACACAAAAGGATGCCATGCCAATGTGATCCGAAGCTGAAATTAACCTGAGTGTTTTCCTTTTCAGGCCGTAATTTCGGAATGCTGATCATGAAGAGTATAATCTCGAGCGTAGTGCGGACGTACAAGTTAGAAGCCGACGACATCGGACCCCTAAAGATCGAAATGCTATTATTCCCCATTAAAGGACATCAGATCAGAATTTCCGCTAGATAATTAACGCAATGGATTCTAGAATAAAGCTTGTAATTATTTATTTCTAATTGATTTTATTAATTGCGTCATACTCGTAAGTGCCACAAAATAAGTATTTTAATGTCCTCTCAGTAACCCTGAGGGAAGGAAAGACAGTTTTTTATCTTTATCACTTTGCAGTTATTACGTAAGAAATTGTATGTACCTAGATTAATAGCGCCTTAGATAATTTAAAATTAAATAAATGATATTTTCTTTAAAATATTGTCATTTTTATTACTTTCTATTACTATCAGAAGTTTTTATCCCTATTTGAAACAACGGAAACAACCGTATAATGTTTTTTTTCTGATAACTACTCGTATAGAGTGAAATATACCTCAGTAATATTTCACCCTAAATATGTTGATCCCTTGAAGGGGGTAGGTTGATATGCTACTAATTGTACGGCCACTTATTTACCTATGCCTATACATATGTATTTAGGTATTATAGCTCACAGTGTCCCGTCTCCAAACCGATTATGATCTTCAGGCATTGGCTGACGCTCTTCACCATTATTCCACTCCTGATTAAGCTCATCATGACCTGTAGGGATTGGTAGATGATTATCATGATCGGTAGGAACTGGCTGATGAAATTCCTGTTCAACCTCATATTCAGCTTGAGGTATCTTCACTTCGGGATCCATTTCAGGTTCCTCTCCAGATACGGTCGAGTGCAGTGTTGGCGGGCCCGGGTCGTTGTCCGCCGGAGTAGTACCTACGAAGGTCCCGTTAGGAACGGTGTGGATGTGATGCGTGTGTGCGTGTCTGGCCGTGGTTTGGTCGATCTCGAACTCCATGAAGTCGTCGTGTCCGAGGATGTCGCGCGCGTCGTCGACTCCGCAGGTGAGGAACTTGAGGTACTGGCTCATGTCGAGGAAGCCCACTCCGCAAGGTCTGTCGATCAGCCGCGACGCCATCATGCCGCGCAGGAACCCGGAGCACTCCACCACACTGCCAATATCGTCCTGTGTGGATACAATCACGATGCTTTATGATAGCTATGGTGATTTTACATTACTCATCAAAATTATAACCAAGCGGTATAGGTATCTACGCTAAGTACAGCATATACTCGTACACATCCATTTCTGATAGATGATCCTATAAAGGTGTAACGATTGGACCTTTGGCCTTCGGTACTTTGGCACTCATCGCTTCAACTTAAATGCTCTATGGGCACAAGTGGTTTAGAGGACCAAATTCACAAGGGTTGTCGCAAGACAAGACACTTGTGAGACCGATGGCTCGCAGATCTGATTCATAAGTACATGTGGACTATCCATGGACTACCCACCTATTTTATAGATACTCAAAGTAGCTTTTAAGTGCTTACCGGACACAGCGCTCCATGCGCTTCTGACTGTAAACAAAGTTGGGTTATTATTATTTATTACTTCTAAGAATTCGATTGATTCCAAAGCTTTGTAATAAATTGTGTCTTGATCGTTACCTTACAACGGAACTGCCGGAGGCAAAGGTATTTTCCTTGATGATTCCACATCGCGTGACATTGATCAGAACGCATGATGGTCACGTCTACACGCCGCAATTTCAGGAGCAAAGGTATTAAATACCCCTGAAAAGAAATGTAAGTAGGGGAAAGTGGTATAAGACGGGGTAGGTGGGTAAGACGGGGACCCGCAAAAAAAGCATGTTCTAAACATGCTCTGAAAATACTACTTACACCATCTTACGGCCTTTTGAGTTAGTAATTGATAGCCGCAAGCCCTATGGAGGAAAGTGCAGTCATTGTGATATTATAAGCAATTTAATGATTTTAACACTTTCTATGTAATATATGGGTAATTTAACTACGTAACTGCACTAAATTCGTGACGGATAGAACTGGTGCAGATTTTTTTTCACAGAACAAATATATTTTACTAATTATTGAGCAATTTTCCTACATGGCAGCTCTTAATACATAATCACAAAAAAAATATTTATTTTTTAGTTGTAGTTTGGGGCACAATGTGGTACCCCCTTTCTCATAACATGCGTACACCTATGGACTCTGTAAATAGGTGTGAAGGTTTTACGGACAAATTATGATGGGGCGGCACATATTTACCCCTATTGTGAGAACCTTGATTGATCAAGTTGTACCCCATCATGCCTCATCACCCCTAGGCATACCTATACCCTGTCTTACCTTACTGGTGGAGGCAAGATGGGGCAAAACATAGTTTTTAAAAATCTTGTTTTTTTACTAGAAGTTTTATACTTTTGTATAATTTTTGATTGAACTATGAAAGAAGAAAGAGTGTTTGTTTCTTTACTCAAATTTCAGTGTCATAGAATAAAAAATTCTTGGTGTTTTTGCCGTTTTTCCTTAAAGGCCCCATCTTATACCACCTTCCCCTATGTACAGTCAAGCGTTAATCGTCGTAACAAAGGTTTTGTATCTTTGTAGTCGTAGGTGTCGTTATGTCGTAGTCGTCGTCTTTTTCCTAACAACATTCTTTGCAGCATGCTCTACATTCTTCACATTTTGTGATGGTTCGTTTCATGGATACGGATTCTGTGCACAATTATCACTTATATCTACATACAAAAAAATGACAAGGAAACTAAATAGGTAGCTTGATTATGAGTTTGCAGAGTAGGTACCTACATAGAGGAAAATGTGTCGCGCGGTTTATAGAGGCGAGTAAACCAGTCCAGTAGGCATAGCTAGAAGAAGTATATTTCTCTTGTCCAAGGTCTTACATTCCTCCTGCTCCCCCAGCCGTAAAATCGGCAGTTGGTGTTGAAGGAGGGATCCCCCAGCAGGTTTCCGCCGTAGCGGAGCCTGTTCGTCACGAAGTCTGCTCCTGATTCCCGCTCGTGCATGTGGAACTGGCCCTTCAGCAGCAGAAGCGCTATGTTGTCCGGAGAACAAGCTGTCCAATGCATCGTATGGTTGTAACCTGGCAAACGGTCCGACATACAGTTTGAATATAAATTAAGGTCACTGTAGCATGAAGCATGATACGAGGTTAGTTTAATAGGTTAAATCAGTCATCATGGGATAGGCGAGAAACAGACGTATCTAACGTCTGTTTGTGTGTATACCTAAATTCCAAATAATCTGTAGATACGCACCTGGCGCTTCCTGTCGTTCAGGGATAAATCTATTGAGTTCTCAACACACATCACATCATACTGCCCACTGCTAAACGTAGGTCCACTCTCTTCTTTGGTTATACCTACTTACTCTAAGCCATAAGCGAGAAAAGGAGCTCCTGTTTTCGCCATACCGTCGCTACCAACTGCTCTTTAAGCTGTCGCTGGCTGGAGGGTGTCGATTACATAAGTTCGATCACCTGCAGTTAACTCCCCGACTACGGGGGTCAGTTAACTCAGCAGGCGACTGTACACTACAAAAGAGTACCTACTTACATTACCGTGTAAAACTGACCTTTATGAACGGCCATGTGCTCAGCTTTGCGCGAAACCCCAGGGCCCTCGAGGAAGAGGTGCGTCCCGCCGAACACCTCAAACCTGTACCTCTCGCCGTAAACGCAGGAGGCTGCCGTCAGCACGACGTGCGCCTCGATCAGCGCGCCCGTGCAGAACAGCATCGTGTGAGACAGGAAGTACACCTGGCAGGAAACAGAAAGGAGATAAGTAGGTACTGTCGCGATGATTATCCTTCCGATCGTTTCTCACCACTACGACCACTTCAACCCATAAACATTGACTGAGTACTGACATACGTTGATGCACTCTGGGATGACTACTATACCTTCTCTCGTGCACAATGTGGGTAGCTTAGCTTGCCGTTCACATAGTTGGAGGACTGTCACACTTTAGCGATTAGCACATACCTAATGCTTATTTTAAAGCCTCTACCAGTTACGTTTCACAGTACTTTACTTACTGTAAGGGCGAAACCTCGGTAGATTCGTCCAGATCAACTCTGGTGACGAGAGAGATTTGAGATTTGGACCTCGAAAGAAATCGGGTGCTGGTATTTTAACCTGACATCATCAAGCAGTTAAATCGGACTATTTAAATTAGCTTAACTAGCTGTAGGTACTACTTACCACATAAGTAGCTTCTCTAATGTCAGCATTTTCTCCGACGAAACCTGCTGCGTTGTTGAAGTCTATATCAACTACAAACAAATATTTTTATTATGATCATTAAATTAAATAGGTATAATTATGTACTTAGATACGTATTTTTATAGTACGTATCGGGAGCAATCTAAATACTTAGTAGGACATAAAATTAATAATTAAGTAAAAATATCAATGACATGATAACGCTGAACACTCTCTTGGATAAATTATGGTACCTAGGTCGCAGCGAGATAAATTTCGCATCTAAGGTTCTAAGGAGAGTAGTAAGGAATTTGGATGATGATTATTATAAAGGTAAGTATGTAGGTATATTACGCAATGTAGCCAGTCCACCAATTTGTCCTGCCCCCATTTCCAAGGCCGTCACAGAACAAATGAAAGAAATGTTTACATTTAGGATATCAGTAAATTTTCATAGCAATGATTAGAACTTGATTAAAATTACTCACGTGAATCGTTTCGCAAGACTGTGCTACAAACATAATCCTATAATTTTAATATAATTTCTTTGGACAGGTAGGACCCAATACAAAAAGCATGTGAGGAACTCAGGTCAAGAAACTATGGTTGGACTTCACGAAAAGGCGGCCTTATTGCTTCAACGGATTTTAGAGAAAGTTGTCTGATAAGGATGCTGAGATAAACGAGTCTATTTAATCTGTCTTTACTAAGTTATGTACTTCTTATTCTGAGCTCTGACTATAATCTTAGTGTTCATTATTAAATAAATTTGAAAATCCAAAAATATTTTGTGGAAATCAAACAGAAAGGCAAAATAACGACATTGAATAACCGTTATTATTGAATCGATTTAATTACTATAGAGAAAACCATCGATTCGAAGTACAATAAGTACATCACTACGGACGTTTTGCATGCGTTTATTTTGTAATTTTTTAGCTACTTTAGATGCTACACATCCATGATAAAGAGTAAATTCATAGCATAAATATTACGTGAAAGCGGCGGTGTAGTAGAAATAATATTGTAATAGACTACAAATAAAGCAGTCTCTAATCAATCTGTCATGCACGTCATCGAAGAACCGAAGGGGTCTTTGGCGGGAATTTGAATCAAGAGGGTGAAATTTTTCAAAGAAAATTTTAAAATTGCTTTTTGCAGAATAAATTGATAATTTCTTAGTAAATTTAATTACTAGTAACTTATATTCTAATAGTGCAATAAAAAATCAACACAGCTTTGCTGCCCAGCCATGGGTCGCAAAAGCAAACGTAAAAAGGGAAACGATGGCGGAGAAGTAAGCGAAGGAGAGGACCCCGCTATGAGCGATGATGCGGGCGACGACGATGTAGACAAATACAAACCTTATAAAACAGAAAACTACATTCGTCAGTATCCGGAGGATGACGGTGAGTTCGAATATATAGTAATTTACGAGAGCGCGGACGACAAGACGCCGATAGGTGAGAGAGACTTGATGGGCTTGGGAAGCGCATTGAAGCTTAGTAACAAAGGTATCAAGCAATTGAAAAGAATCAATCGTTACAAAATAGCGGTTATATTTGAGCGACCAGGGTTAGCAAATGCAGCTCTTAATAATGTCAAGTCTCAAAAAGAGCTAAAGTTGAGGGCGACTATTCCAGCAAGATTAACGGAAGTGACAGGGGTAATAACAAATGTTCCAACATACATGAGCAACAAAAAAATATATGATGGAATTTCTAGTTGCAGAAATGTTGTATCTGTACGTCGATTCATGCGACGTTCCAAAGACGACGAAGGTAACTCCTGCTTGGTACCAACACAAGCGGTATCGATAACTTTCGCTAGTGCAGTACTTCCTGATTATGTGGATATTAACAGCTGGTATTTCGAAGTAAGGCCATACACGCCTCCTGTGAGCCAATGCCTGCGATGCCTGCGCTTTGGGCACATTGGTAAATTCTGTAAAAACGCCCAGAGGTGCTCAATCTGCGGTGATTCCCACAATTATAAAGATTGCGTAAAACGGCCAGAAGAAGCAGTCTGTGTTCACTGCAAAGGAAAACATGTTGCAATTGCCAAATCATGCCCAGTGAAAATTCAAAAGCAGAGGAGATAAAAGTTCAGATGCGCAGGGCCTCGTATTCTGAAGTTTTTAATAACAAAAACTTCCCCCCACTAAAAAGTAAAGTAGACCCAGTTCAACAATTGTTTAAATCAGAACAATTCATGAATCTTCTGATTTCTTCAATTATAAAAATTATTTCCGCTAGTAAAGATGCTGAAAATCCCATCCCAATCTCTACTCAAAGTATAAAAAGCGCTTTACTTGATTCATTCAGTATCAATAAAACTACAGACCATAAAACTAAGTAAATTCTAATTTATGGATCAGTTTAATATTGTTCAATGGAATGCTCAAAGTTTGTCTAGTAATTTACATGCTTTTACTTATTTTTATATAATAATAATATTCATGTAGCACTTATTTCTGAAACCTGGTTAAAACCAGGAAAAAATTAAAATTAAAGGTTTTAACATCGAAAGATTAGATATAGGTACTAAACACAATGGTGTTGCTATATTAATACAAAATAATTTGCGTTACAATTTGTTAAACACATATTCTGATAACTCATTACAAAATTTGGCAGTTCAGTTACATTTTAACAATGAAATTATTACAATAATTAGTTTCTATAGTCCCACGTTGGCTTCTCCTTCCAACTTTACTTATTCCCGTCTTGATAGTTTGATTAAATCTGTACCGGGGCCTCTTATTATGGCTGGGGATTTCAATGCACACAGTACTTCGTGGGGTTGCACGTCAACTGATGCGCGTGGTATAATTTTGCAAGATGTGATTGATGATAATAATTTATGCCTCCTTAATGACGGCCAAGCAACTACTGTGGGTTCACATGTGTGGAAACCAAATGCATTGGATCTTACTCTCGTTTCTTCCTCATTATCATTACGTTGTAGCTGGTCAGTTCATGATGATCCAATGGGAGTTATCATCTTCCCACTGTTACTAGTATCCTTGGTTCTGTAAACAGAATTAACAATTCCAATTTAAATCAAGGAAATTACATCCGTCCAAATTTTTCAAATGTCGATTGGAAAAATATCAAGAAATAGTTAGTGACAAATTAACTACTTTTAACTTTGACTTTGAACGACCCCAGGAATCCTATTCTAATCTCTGCTCTTTACTACTAAATTGTGCATTTGAGGCTAATCCCACAACCAGAAATAATTCAGTGCAGCCAAATTTAACACGTAGGAAAAGACCATGTTTGCCTTGGTGGAATAATGCCTGCACTTTAGCAGTAAATAATTCTAAAGCTGCTTACATTCAATTTAAAAATGATCCAACATTAGAAAATTATATCTATTTTAAAAACAACAAGCTATTAAAAACTTACCATTAAAAGGAAAGAGAAGCTTCATGGATGGCTTTGTGTGAAACATTTAACCGGCAAACACCTCTGTCAGTAATATGGAAAACAAAGCGCATGTTTAATAAATCTTTTCTGAATGTAATGTGATACGGTCTTCTAACACAGATTGGATACCAGCATTTTTAAATAAGTACACAACCATTTCTCCAAATATTGTCACTACTACTGTTAACTCTCCAGTCACTGGTGGTAATGATTATTTAATTACACCTTTTACTTTAAATGAATTTATTAGTGCACTTAGCTCTAGAAGAGATACTGTTTTTGGTTTAGATCATATTCCATATAAGTTATTAAAAATCTTTCATTGTCAAGTAAAAATGATTTTGGACATATTTAACTTTCTTTGGTCTAATGACATAATTCCCACTGAATGGAAGGTTGATTGTTTAATTCCAGTTTTGAAACCTGGTAAAGATGCGGATAATTGTAATTCTTATCGACCTATAGCATTAACATCCTGTATAGGTAAAGTTTTTGAACAAATACTAAAACAAAGACTGGAATTTTTTATAGAATCTAATAAGTTATTACCTCCAAATCAGTTTGGTTTTAGACGTGGTCACTCTGCAATCGAAAGTTTGAATAATCTCTTTCTTGACATTCATCATTCCTTCTCATTTAATAAATTTGTTGTTTGTGTCTTCTTTGATATTGTTGGAGCCTTCAATAATGTTAATCACCGTGTGCTTGCTGCGGAGTTACAGTTGTTAGGTTTACCTGGAAAATTAATTAGTTGGATATTCAACTTTTTAAATGGTAGGCAAGTATATGTCAAGTTTAAAAATAATTTATATGGACCACAATCGTCATATTTAGGTGTTTGTCAAGGTGGAATTTTAAGTCCTTTGCTGTTCATCTTGTATATTAATAAATTAAATAGTATACTGGGTACCGAAGTAAGAAATTTACAATTTGCTGATGATTTAGCTATATATTGTATTGGGTCTAACATGCAAGCAACAGAAATCAAATTAAATTTAGCATTAGAAAAATTAAAAACATACTTTGATTATTTACATTTAAGTGTTAGTCTAGAGAAAACTAAAGTTGTGATCTTTAGTAGATCTAGACTTTTAATATCTCATATATATTATGATGGTAGCTTATTGCCAGTAGAAGATGAAGCAAAATTTCTTGGAGTAATTTTTACTAGAAATTTATCATGGAATAAGCATGTAAGTTATGTGTCAGATAGAGCTACTAGAGCTTTTAATATTCTTAAATCCCTCGCTAGAACATCATGGGGGGCTGATCCTAAAGTTTTACTTATGTTATATAAGTCTGTGGTACGTTCCCACTTTGAATATAGTTTTCTTTGTTATGCTTCCAATCCTATTTTGGTTAAAAGTTAGAAACTTTACAGAATAAAAATTTACGTTTAATAACAGGTGCAATGAAAACAACACCTATTGTTTCTATGCAAGTTGAATGCAATATACCTCCATTGATGTTAAGATTTAAATATCTCAAATTTAGATTTCTACTGAAATTATTTTCTTTTACTCACCATTCCTTATTAGAAAATCGCTGAAAATCAAACTTTGGCCTCTGCATCTACTTCAATTAAATTTCCCTTTATTCTGCTTGATTATTCTGAAATAAAAGTTTATAATGAAAGGCATAACATTCACAAATCTGACAAGTTGGCATGTTACGAAGGAGCTTTTGAAAGCAAATTTTGCAATATGAATATAGTTATAGATAACTCCATTAGAACTAGAGAAGAGCTATATGAGAAACTATCATTATGGCCACAATACCAGCATATTTACACTGATGGCTCAAAAACTGATACAGGTGTCTCTCTTGCATACTATCACAGTGCCTTGAAGACAGGAAATGGATATAAACTACCAAAAACCTGCAGTATATTTACGGCAGAAGCTGCAGCAATTCAAGCCGCTTTAGAATATATAAACAATTTAAATCACTCTTTCCCTAAATGGCTTATTATTAGTGACAGTATGTCAGTTTTATCAGCTTTAAAGAATAACACTCTGAGTACTAATTATATTATTTATAAAATTAAACAGCTGTGGCAAACACTATACAACGCCAATGTTTCAATTGAATTTTTATGGTCTCCAGCACATAAAGGTGTGTCAGGTAATGAAACAGCTGACTACCTTGCCAGAACAATAAACAATAGCTTAATTGGACAACCCAGAAGAATGTCAGTTCCCTGGAGAGATTTAATCCCATTGATTCAAGAGGAAATTAGACAAAGCTGGATAAATCAACGTCAAATTATAATACAAGAAAAAGGTGCATGGTATGCTGCAATCAATAAGAATCTTGGAGAGAAACCCTGGTTCGCTAAGATGAATACCTTTATAAAAAGAAGATTCTTCACACAAATTTGCAGGTTACGATTTGGTCATTGTAAATTTAAAGCTCATCTACACCGCATGAAAATTATTAACTCACCTTTATGTACAGATTGCTCTCTAAATGAAAATCAAACGCTGGAACATATATTTTTCAACTGTCCCGCTTTAAATATTAACCGAATTTTATTAATTGACAAGCTGCAAGATATTTACAAAGACAGTATCCCGCCTTCGCTTCAAGAACTTCTATCGAACCCTGCCACTTTTAATCCAATATTTGACTTTATTATCTCCACGGTTGGAGAGCTTTGACATGGATTTAACCCGGACATGGAATTTTATGAACCTGAAAATTACACAAGAATATATAGAAGAAATGGCATTTATGCCTTGTTTTTATTGGAAATAAGAAATGAACTATAGAAGAATTGGCATTTAATGCCTTATTTTTGAAAAGATAACAGAAAGAACTAATAAAAGACTAGGCTGTATGGCTAGTACCATTGCCTATCCTGATGGATGAATTTTTAAAACAACAACAAGAACCGAAGGATTCTTTGGCGGGAATTTGAATCAAGAGGGTGAAATTTTTCAAAGAAAATTTTAAAATTGCTTTTTGCAGAATAAATTGATAATTTCTTAGTAAATTTAATTACTAGTAACTTATATTCTAATAGTGCAATAAAAAATCAACACAGCTTTGCTGCCCAGCCATGGGTCGCAAAAGCAAACGTAAAAAGGGAAACGATGGCGGAGAGGTAAGCGAAGGAGAGGACCCCGCTATGAGCGATGATGCGGGCGACGACGATGTAGACAAATTCAAACCTTATAAAGAGAAAACTACATTCGTCAGTATCCGGAGGATGGCGGTGAGTTCGAATATATAGTAATTTACGAGAGCGCGGACGACAAGACGCCGATAGGTGAGAGAGACTTGATGGGCTTGGGAAGCGCATTGAAGCTTAGTAACAAAGGTATCAAGCAATTGAAAAGAATCAATCGTTACAAAATAGCGGTTATATTTGAGCGACCAGGGTTAGCAAATGCAGCTCTTAATAATGTCAAGTCTCAAAAGAGCTAAAGTTGAGGGCGACTATTCCAGCAAGATTAACGGAAGTGACAGGGGTAATAACAAATGTTCCAACATACATGAGCAACAAAAAAATATATGATGGAATTTCTAGTTGCAGAAATGTTGTATCTGTACGTCGATTCATGCGACGTTCCAAAGACGACGAAGGTAACTCCTGCTTGGTACCAACACAAGCGGTATCGATAACTTTCGCTAGTGCAGTACTTCCTGATTATGTGGATATTAACAGCTGGTATTTCGAAGTAAGGCCATACACGCCTCCTGTGAGCCAATGCCTGCGATGCCTGCGCTTTGGGCACATTGGTAAATTCTGTAAAAACGCCCAGAGGTGCTCAATCTGCGGTGATTCCCACAATTATAAAGATTGCGTAAAACGGCCAGAAGAAGCAGTCTGTGTTCACTGCAAAGGAAAACATGTTGCAATTGCCAAATCATGCCCAGTGAAAATTCAAAAGCAGAGGAGATAAAAGTTCAGATGCGCAGGGCCTCGTATTCTGAAGTTTTTAATAACAAAACTTCCCCACTAAAAAGTAAAGTAGACCCAGTTCAACAATTGTTTAAATCGGAACAATTCATGAATCTTCTGATTTCTTCAATTATAAAAATTATTTCCGCTAGTAAAGATGCTGAAAATCCCATCCCAATCTCTACTCAAAGTATAAAAAGCGCTTTACTTGATTCATTCAGTATCAATAAAACTACAGACCATAAAACTAAGTAAATTCTAATTTATGGATCAGTTTAATATTGTTCAATGGAATGCTCAAAGTTTGTCTAGTAATTTACATGCTTTTACTTATTTTTATATAATAATAATATTCATGTAGCACTTATTTCTGAAACCTGGTTAAAACCAGGAAAAAATTAAAATTAAAGGTTTTAACATCGAAAGATTAGATATAGGTACTAAACACAATGGTGTTGCTATATTAATACAAAATAATTTGCGTTACAATTTGTTAAACACATATTCTGATAACTCATTACAAAATTTGGCAGTTCAGTTACATTTCAACAATGAAATTATTACAATAATTAGTTTCTACAGTCCCACGTTGGCTTCTCCTTCCAACTTTACTTATTCCCGTCTTGATAGTTTGATTAAATCTGTACCGGGGCCTCTTATTATGGCTGGGGATTTCAATGCACACAGTACTTCGTGGGGTTGCACGTCAACTGATGCGCGTGGTATAATTTTGCAAGATGTGATTGATGATAATAATTTATGCCTCCTTAATGACGGCCAAGCAACTACTGTGGGTTCACATGTGTGGAAACCAAATGCATTGGATCTTACTCTCGTTTCTTCCTCATTATCATTACGTTGTAGCTGGTCAGTTCATGATGATCCAATGGGAGTTATCATCTTCCCACTGTTACTAGTATCCTTGGTTCTGTAAACAGAATTAACAATTCCAATTTAAATCAAGGAAATTACATCCGTCCAAATTTTTCAAATGTCGATTGGAAAAATATCAAGAAATAGTTAGTGACAAATTAACTACTTTTAACTTTGACTTTGAACGACCCCAGGAATCCTATTCTAATCTCTGCTCTTTACTACTAAATTGTGCATTTGAGGCTAATCCCACAACCAGAAATAATTCAGTGCAGCCAAATTTAACACGTAGGAAAAGACCATGTTTGCCTTGGTGGAATAATGCCTGCACTTTAGCAGTAAATAATTCTAAAGCTGCTTACATTCAATTTAAAAATGATCCAACATTAGAAAATTATATCTATTTTAAAAAACAACAAGCTATTAAAAAACTTACCATTAAAAGGGAAAGAGAAGCTTCATGGATGGCTTTGTGTGAAACATTTAACCGGCAAACACCTCTGTCTGTAATATGGAAAACAATGCGCATGTTTAATAAATCTTTTCTGAATGTAATGTGATACGGTCTTCTAACACAGATTGGATACCAGCATTTTTAAATAAGTACACAACCGTTTCTCCAAATATTGTCACTACTACTGTTAACTCTCCAGTCACTAGTAGTAATGATTATTTAATTACACCTTTTACTTTAAATGAATTTATTAGTGCACTTAGCTCTAGAAGAGATACTGTTTTTGGTTTAGATCATATTCCATATAAGTTATTAAAAAATCTTTCATTGTCAAGTAAAAAAATGATTTTGGACATATTTAACTTTCTTTGGTCTAATGACATAATTCCCACTGAATGGAAGGTTGATTGTTTAATTCCAGTTTTGAAACCTGGTAAAGATGCGGATAATTGTAATTCTTATCGACCTATAGCATTAACATCCTGTATAGGTAAAGTTTTTGAACAAATACTAAAACAAAGACTGGAATTTTTTATAGAATCTAATAAGTTATTACCTCCAAATCAGTTTGGTTTTAGACGTGGTCACTCTGCAATCGAAAGTTTGAATAATCTCTTTCTTGACATTCATCATTCCTTCTCATTTAATAAATTTGTTGTTTGTGTCTTCTTTGATATTGTTGGAGCCTTCAATAATGTTAATCACCATGTGCTTGCTGCGGAGTTACAGTTGTTAGGTTTACCTGGAAAATTAATTAGTTGGATATTCAACTTTTTAAATGGTAGGCAAGTATATGTCAAGTTTAAAAATAATTTATATGGACCACAATCGTCATATTTAGGTGTTTGTCAAGGTGGAATTTTAAGTCCTTTGCTGTTCATCTTGTATATTAATAAATTAAATAGTATACTGGGTACCAAGTAAGAAATTTACAATTTGCTGATGATTTAGCTATATATTGTATTGGGTCTAACATGCAAGCAACAGAAATCAAATTAAATTTAGCATTAGAAAAATTAAAAACATACTTTGATTATTTACATTTAAGTGTTAGTCTAGAAAACTAAAGTTGTGATCTTTAGTAGATCTAGACTTTTAATATCTCATATATATTATGATGGTAGCTTATTGCCAGTAGAAGATGAAGCAAAATTTCTTGGAGTAATTTTTACTAGAAATTTATCATGGAATAAGCATGTAAGTTATGTGTCAGATAGAGCTTCTAGAGCTTTTAATATCCTTAAATCCCTCGCTAGAACATCATGGGGGGCTGATCCTAAAGTTTTACTTATGTTATATAAGTCTGTGGTACGTTCCCACTTTGAATATAGTTTTCTTTGTTATGCTTCCAATCCTATTTTGGTTAAAAGTTAGAAACTTTACAGAATAAAAATTTACGTTTAATAACAGGTGCAATGAAAACAACACCTATTGTTTCTATGCAAGTTGAATGCAATATACCTCCATTGATGTTAAGATTTAAATATCTCAAATTTAGATTTCTACTGAAATTATTTTCTTTTACTCACCATTCCTTATTAGAGAAAATCGCTGAAAATCAAACTTTGGCCTCTGCATCTACTTCAATTAAATTCCCCTTTATTCTGCTTGATTATTCTGAAATAAAAGTTTATAATGAAAGGCATAACATTCACAAATCTGACAAGTTGGCATGTTACGAAGGAGCTTTTGAAAGCAAATTTTGCAATATGAATATAGTTATAGATAACTCCATTAGAACTAGAGAAGAGCTATATGAGAAACTATCATTATGGCCACAATACCAGCATATTTACACTGATGGCTCAAAAACTGATACAGGTGTCTCTCTTGCATACTATCACAGTGCCTTGAAGACAGGAAATGGATATAAACTACCAAAAACCTGCAGTATATTTACGGCAGAAGCTGCAGCAATTCAAGCCGCTTTAGAATATATAAACAATTTAAATCACTCTTTCCCTAAATGGCTTATTATTAGTGACAATATGTCAGTTTTATCAGCTTTAAAGAATAACACTCTGAGTACAAATTATATTATTTATAAAATTAAACAGCTGTGGCAAACACTATACAACGCCAATGTTTCAATTGAATTTTTATGGTCTCCAGCACATAAAGGTGTGTCAGGTAATGAAACAGCTGACTACCTTGCCAGAACAATAAACAATAGCTTAATTGGACAACCCAGAAGAATGTCAGTTCCCCTGGAGAGATTTAATCCCATTGATTCAAGAGGAAATTAGACAAAGCTGGATAAATCAACGTCAAATTATAATACAAGAAAAAGGTGCATGGTATGCTGCAATCAATAAGAATCTTGGAGAGAAACCCTGGTTCGCTAAGATTAATACCTTTATAAAAAGAAGATTCTTCACACAAATATGCAGGTTACGATTTGGTCATTGTAAATTTAAAGCTCATCTACACCGCATGAAAATTATTAACTCACCTTTATGTACAGATTGCTCTCTAAATGAAAATCAAACGCTGGAACATATATTTTTCAACTGTCCCGCTTTAAATATTAACCGAATTTTATTAATTGACAAGCTGCAAGATATTTACAAAGACAGTATCCCGCCTTCGCTTCAAGAACTTCTATCGAACCCTGCCACTTTTAATCCAATATTTGACTTTATTACAGCGTTGCCAACCCGGTACATTTTACACATTTGACGTACTATTTTAGGCTTCCATGTGTAATGTGTAATCCTGGCCTCTCATGTGTAATTTCGTAAACTCGCAGCCAAAACAATACCTCAAACAATGATAGGAGTGAGCGCTGCTTGCTATTCATTTACCGGAACGTAAAATTGATTAAAAAGAAATATACGAACGACAGACAGAAAGCAATTTAAGATCTCTCTTGCTCTAGATGAACTTAAAAGCATCCTTTTCCACACCACGAACAGATAAATCAGCCACCTAGTCGTTGTGGTGTAGTATCACACTACCCATCCGCGTTCGAAAGTGTGCTACCAGTGCTTCTGCCTACCCTTGGTCGTCACGTAGGGCTCTGTTGAGCAACTCGGTCTCCCACCAGCGAGGGGGCACTCCAGGGTCCAGCGCCCCGAGGGAGGACCTGGCAAATAAGTAGATGCCCTTCAAGGGCTACCAGCGCCCTGCGCTCATGAGTCGCCACAGGGTGTTCGTCCGAACGAACACCCAAGCTATTCCGCGGGTTCTAGACGCCCACGTCCATCGTGGACGCTGTCCACGCCGGCTTCGACGGACCCACCTCTCGTCAACTCTCATCGCCAACTGCCGCCGCAGCAGCGATAACGGCTGCCTGCTTCCCAGCGTGAGACGAGGGACAAAAAACAATAGGACCTGCTCGCCCTTTGGCAAGCCCTGAATGCTCTCAGTGAGAGTACTGCGGCAGGCGGGACCAACAGTTCGGGTACTGGAGTCAGCCCAGTGTCGACATCTGCCCAGACCTCCTATGCGTCCACGCTGACGATGCCGAAGCCTACGCCCCGCAAACCCAAGGAAGACGCCGACACCTGCACCCACGACGTCCATGAAGATGACGGGGTGTAAAAAGAAACCGCCGCTGATAGTGGTCGAACTGCTCCCGAACTGGAGCCACAACTTCGGCGAGCTAAAGAAGGAGTTCGATCTTGCGCCAAACATGCTGCCCTATAGGTCCACAGAGTTCGGATTCCTGGCGCAAGGCGAGCAGAAATTCCGCATTAACCAGCGCTACTTTACCGCGCTAGAGGCCTCCAGAACTACGGCGACGAAGAAGCGGAAGCCTAAGGTGGAGGAGGTGAACATCACCCTCACCCCCCAGGATGTGGAAGCACCGGGTCAGTCACGTCAAGAGCCACCGACGGGTTCGTTGGACGTGGTCGGCTCGGCACCACACAGGGTACTTCTCAGGGGGAAAAGCCGAAGCGCCAACCGTCTTCAAGACAAGAGAGCTCACGAGCATCCGTCCTAGAAGAGAATATGTGCACGTCAGGTCCTACAAGAGAGATCAGTGCAATCAGGACCCCTCACTGAGGTCCAGGTCAAGCTCCGCACGGGGGCGGACGCGACATTAATTATCGCATCCAGCGCCTGTTCCCGTCATACGGCGGGGTCATAGCCGCCAGGACGAATTGGAGGCTCTGGGACCCAGATAGGTTGCTCAGGGTGGTGCTGTTCAGCACAGCCTGACGTAGCCATCAGCTGTCTACATCCACACCTCCACGTCGAGTAGTTAGGATCGTGGGCACACTCCCAGAGGTGCCCGGCTACCGCCGTTTATTGGATATGACCGCTGCCTCGGGAGCCATACACCGGACATGTGTGGGCACTAGCTGGGCCTCCCCCAATGGGGAATCACCCGGCTTGTAAGACCTCGCCGAGGCGTGAAGTCTTGCTTGGACTCCAGGAAAACCACGCTGCTCACCCGAGCAACCACCCATCGCCCCTGTAGTCGCAGGTGGCGTCTGATGCCACCAGCCACAAGCGGCCGTCGAGAAGAACTCCACGATCGACCACAGACAGATACTAACGGATGGTCGGTCGGTTGTCTATCTTCAACTCTGGCCGATTCCGTTCAGAAGTTTTATTGATAAAGCACGGATGAACGTCCCCCAGGTAGGTTTTCCTCAAGAAAAAAAAATTATAAAAAAAATGTGCATGTGTAATTTTAGTTCAAAATGTGTAATTTTGGCGGCGGAAATGTGTACTTTGGAAAGTCGGTTGTGGCAACACTGCTTTATTATCTCCACGGTTGGAGAGCTTTGACATGGATTTAACCCGGACATGGAATTTTATGAACCTGAAAATTACACAAGAATATATAGAAGAAATGGCATTTTTGCCTTGTTTTTATTGGAAATAAGAAATGAACTATAGAAGAATTGGCATTTAATGCCTTATTTTTGAAAAGATAACAGAAAGAACTAATAAAAGACTAGGCTGTATGGCTAGTACCATTGCCTATCCTGATGGATGAATTTTTAAAACAACAACAAAGAACCGAAGTTTACTGAAAATAAATTATTTTCGCCTGAAATTTTAATAAATACAGCGCGGCGCAGTTAAAAACAACCCACCTACGCAAAAACTGCATATCTCAATGACTGCTGTTGGTACCGTTTAGATAATTTGGTCATCTGGTCGATATTCGCAAACAAATACAAACACTTTGCGACGTATTTTGGGGATAATGTATTTCACATATTCCGTCTACAGTCTATTTATTTTAGTGTTCTTAGCAAATCTAAGCATATCCTTTTCACAATACAATAAAGCTTGGAGTGATAAATATGAAAACAATAAGTGTCCTAAGCTGTATCCCAAGAATTTTGTTAACTATGCTCCAATGGGTAAGTTTTACATGCTGTTATCTTAAGTTTTTATTGTTTACTAACCCAACACTGTAATTATGAAATAAAATAAAAAGGTAGGCGTACCTATAGTAGGCCGTTCATGTAATAAAAGAAGAAATATAAAGCTCTACAAATGGAATATGTTTGTATGAAAACTCCAAGACCTAAATTTTATCATTACCTAATGTTTCAGGACAGGAAGCAACTCTTGATAACATAAACTGGAAATGATTGTCATTAAAATCTGCATGAGATTTAATTTTAACTTAATCATTATCATACTCTAGAGAGAGGTTTAAATATCTGTTTATTTTATTTCATTTATAAAACTGTGTACATTTTTAACAAGGTTGTGTATCAATATTTTTAACATAACTTTACGTTTTTACATACTAGTCAGTCATTAATGTAGTTGCAATATCACCATATTCACCTTCACCTTGATTCTTGTCGCCCTTTATTTAATAAACTAAAAATTCTTCTGGTACCATGCTTGTACATATTTGAAATAGCAAAATTTGTAAAAGAAAACTTTAAACTATTTAAAAAAGCTGAAAATATACACTCTCGTCAGCTTCGAAATCCACAAAGATTAGCGTTAGGACTTGTACCAAAATCAACAAAATATTTAAGGAACTGTAATTTTATGTGTAAGACCATTTATAATCATTTGCCACCGTCTCTGAGGGAATTGCCTTTGAATAAATTCAAAAAGAAGCTGTATGAATGGCTTCAAGCACATAATTTTTATTCAGTGCAAGAATTTTTGAATAAAAAGTTTTAGAATTGTTTACTACCTACCTAGATATGTTACTATTTGCATGCTATATCCTAGTGGCTGAATGTGGAGAGCCTGTTATAAGTGACATAAGATTACCTAACACCTTATTTTGTACCCTATTCTGAGCAAATAAAGATACCTATTATGAATGAATTAAGAATGAATTTAACTATCAATGCTTAATTTATTTTATGCATTTAGGTAACCTAACAGCTGGGAATTATACGGAGATGACGAAAATAAAAGGCTTGCACCATTGCGTGATGGATTGCTGCGTGGCGGAGTCTTGCAACGTGGCGTTCATCGTTGATGAGAAGTGCTACCATGTGCAGTGTGTCAGCGATGAGCTCTGCATGCCGCTGTCCAGAACCGGCAGCCGGAAGTGGGACTCACATGTCTCTATGATTTTAGTTAAACCAGTGCTTCCAAATGGTAAGTTGAATGTATCTTATAACGGGAGTAACGGAAAGGGTATAACAAGCCGAAAGGAGGTCAAGGTACTCATGAAACTAAACAACTTCGAAATATGAAAAAAAAATTTGGACCTCCCATAGTAAATCAGTCAGCTGATCGGCGATTTTGTATGGGAGGTCCAAATTTTTTTTTCAGATTTCGACCCATGTTCCATAGGGAAAGTTGTTCAGTTTCATGAGTACCTTGACCTCGTTTCGGCTTGTTATACCCTTTCCGTTACTCCCGGTAGATTTTGTATCAATGAATGAGTACAAATATTTACCATTATCACAAAAATAAAAATATTTTGGCTATTATAAGAATAATGTAAGTTGGTTTTCCATATTAGGTGTATCATACCATGTATCTTCTTTCAGAGAATTGGTCAGATATATTAGACCAGCTAAATTATAGAGAAATAAACAACAATTTCCCACCAGAAGAAGAATCAATTTACTCTCCATTCACAAGCCGGCGCAATGACGTGCTTTCTGACGATGAAGACTCAAAACTACTTTCCCATTTTGTGAATGATCTCTCTGGGTTTAATGGTGACGATACTAGAAACTTCGGTAGAGACAGTGACATGATCATGGATGCCTCTAGCTTTCTAGAAAAGGTTCCTTGTGAAGTTGGTGCTGATGACTGCCCCATAAACTCAGAATGTATTCCGCTAGGGCTAAAACTACGCAATGGCATTTGCAAATGTGTACCAGGAACTGAAGAAAATGCGGAAGGCAGATGCGTTCAAGCTATAAGGCCTTTTGCCAAAGGACCAACTATCCCAATGGACTCGATGAAGAAAGATGATCTTTCTGAAAGTGATAGCATGAAGGTAGAAACATCATCACCTAAGACTGTTCAGAATTTGATTGTCTCCATTCTTTCAAAACAGGTAAGCATGTGAGAAAACAATTCTATTCATTAATACACTAATATTCGGATTTTTGCTACATGTTTGCATACCTGTAAGAAAACAATACATATCATTAAGGTTACCTACTTATTTTCAATTTTAGCATTTGTTATTATTTCAAGGTCCAACTGCCAGATAATGAGGTGACCCTCGCAGCATACACAATACCAGACGAGGAGGCTACCAAGAGTCACTACAACTATGTGTGGAGCTTGGTTGATCAACCTAAAGGCGGATTTACAGGTAAAGTTTGGTAGAAACATGGGGCCTTACCACAAAAAAGTTAGACCAGCGTTGAACGCGTGTCTAAAATAAAACTTCATACAAAAAAAACGCTAGACGCGCTTTCAACACTGGTCTAACTTTTTTGTGGTAAGGCCCTTGAATTTTTAAAATGCTAGAGTCAAAGTTTCGATTAGTTTAGTGCGGTGCCTGCCTCGCCGTGTGGTGCCGGCTTGAAATAGCATCACCCCATAACTTCCCCGTGGGTGGCGTAAGAAGCAACTAAGAGATATGAGAGTTGATGTGTATTGCAATTGTAGTTGACAGGCTTACAACCTGTCACTATTGTGATAGAGACTTCTGAGTGACTCTCAAACTTTTGTCAGACATGGTGAAAATGGCCGTTTTTACAGCCGTTTATGCTCTGCTTACCCCGCAAGGAATATAGGCGTGATATGTGTATGTATTGTATGTATGCAAAGCTTAGATAAAAGTATAACTCCAATAGGCGGGTCCAGACCCAGCGACCCCGCCTCCAATAGGCGGGTCCAGAACCCGCGAGGTCGGGTTTAAGACCCTCGCCTGAAGTATTCGACTGTGCATTCACCTGCCTCGGGCGAGGCACATCCACATTCCGCAGTGAGCATGCAAGGCTACGCACTCTGTCTAGAAAATGCTTGTTCCCTTATTATTCTTACTAGGGTGCCCCTTCGAACGCATAACATTTTTACTCCTATTCGCATTACGCATAACACTTTCGGCATAGTTGTCATTTCGCATAATTGTAAATTGGCATAATTTTTTAAATGCATAATAGATATATTTGCATAACAATAAATATCCATACTTTTGTTTACCATAACGATTATAGTCATAAACTTAAAACCTCATAAGAATCATGGAATGGATAATTAGTAAAAACTTATTCAGAAAATACACTTGGGCACGAATGGCACAATGTAGGTAGGTACTTTGCCGTATTCCTCAGTGGAGTATTGACAAAAAAATAAATTAGGGTATAATAAACATGCAAATAATAACGCATTCTTTTTCCAAACTTTAGTTTTTTTTATAGTATTTAGTTGCCGTGTCATGCCATTTAAGAAATGCATCACCCCAATACTAGCCGTGGGTGTCGCAAAAAGCAAGATAAAGATTACATTCAAGATGGATGGGCAGCCGTATTCCCTGTAAATGCAACATCTTGCACTGCACTCGTCAATCCTCTTGCCAATCGTGTCAAATACACAATCAAATACTTACCTACCATATGAAGATTGCTATTTTTGTTACAATTAAGGTGAAACCGCGTTGCGCGGCACGGCGCGGCAATTGCAGCGTTGTTTAAACATTTTTTACAGATTTTATCAGATAAAAAATTGTGTCATATTGCGATTGTACTTTTATTCCTACTGCCTTTAATGCGTTTACTTCGTTATGCGTATCGATCGTATGCCAAACAAATGTATGGCAAAAAAGTTATGCTTGATTTAGATTATGCGAAAAGATGAGTATGCCTAAAACAGGTATGCAAAAGTACGTTAGGACAGATAATGTTATGCATTCGAATATGGACCCTTCTTACTATTATTTTGGACTATTTTAACCTTATTAAAATTGTAAAATTTGTTCAGGCAACATGAACCAAAACGGCGCAACGGTGACCCTAACCGACCTAACCGAGGGCCAGTACCGGTTCAAGGTGACGGTGAACGGCACCATGTACTACGGCGAGGGCTACGCGAACGTGACGGTGCTGCCGCCGCAGCGCACCAACACGCCGCCCGTCGTCATCATCACGCCGCAGACGCAGACTGTGAAGCTGCCCAACTCCGGCGCCGTGCTCGACGGCAGCGCCAGCAAGGTGAGAGCACATTGTACACATCTCCCGGGCTACAGGTCACCATGCCGTAACCCCGGCGCCCCGGGCCACTATCCCACGATATGCCGGCTTTGAAGTTCTTGGACCCGGCTTTTAACGTCAATGCAATTTATGTCAATGCAATATTTAGTGGGTCCAACAATCTCGGCGCTAGTGACTACAGGCCGGCATATAGTGGGTCCAACAACCTCGGCGCTAGTGACTACAGGCCGGCATATAGTGGGTCCAACAACCTCGGCGCTAGTGACTACAGGCCGGCATATAGTGGGTCCAACAACCTCGGCGCTAGTGACTACAGGCCGGCATATAGTGGGTCCAACAACCTCGGCGCTAGTGACTACAGGCCGGCATATAGTGGGTCCAACAATCTCGGCGCTAGTGACTACAGGCCGGCATATAGTGGGTCCAACAATCTCGGCGCTAGTGACTACAGGCCGGCATATAGTGGGTCCAACAATCTCGGCGCTAGTGACTACAGGCCGGCATATAGTGGGTCCAACAATCTCGGCGCGAGTGACTACAGGCCGGCATATAGTGGGTCCAACAATCTCGGCGCGAGTGACTACAGGCCGGCATATAGTGGGTCCAACAATCTCGGCGCTAGTGACTACAGGCCGGCATATAGTGGGTCCAACAATCTCGGCGCTAGTGACTACAGGCCGGCATATAGTGGGTCCAACAATCTCGGCGCTAGTGACTACAGGCCGGCATATAGTGGGTCCAACAATCTCGGCGCTAGTGACTACAGGCCGGCATATAGTGGGTCCAACAATCTCGGCGCGAGTGACTACAGGCCGGCATATAGTGGGTCCAACAATCTCGGCGCGAGTGACTACAGGCCGGCATATAGTGGGTCCAACAATCTCGGCGCTAGTGACTACAGGCCGGCATATAGTGGGTCCAACAATCTCGGCGCTAGTGACTACAGGCCGGCATATAGTGGGTCCAACAATCTCGGCGCTAGTGACTACAGGCCGGCATATAGTGGGTCCAACAATCTCGGCGCGAGTGACTACAGGCCGGCTACGCCGGCATATAGTGGGTCCAACAATCTTGTTGACGTTGGATACAATGTTTCTGGGACATTTTGTGAGGCCATTCTCTGTGGAATCACTCGTACGGACGAACGAACATAGGTATTTTATGTTCGTTATTTTAAGTGACATTCGTTATTTTATTAACACAATCAGGTAACATACCACTAGTTCCTCCAAATACTGGATTTTTAAATGGAGGCTCTGTACAATATTTAAATTAAAGCTTTTTTTCGTAGAACAAAAAATATATTTATTTTTATTAAACAAATTTATTCTATTTCTAGGACGACGACGCAATAATATCGTGGCACTGGGAGCTAACGTCGGGCCCCATTGCCTACCAGCCAGTCCTGCAAGACGGGCCTACGCTCGTGTTGAAGGATCTGAAGCAACCAGGCAACTACACCTTCAAGCTGACCGTGGAAGACTCCGACCACGTGAAGAACTCCACTACTGCCAACATTACGGTGCTGAATCATACGGATTACCCGCCCGAGGCTAATGCAGGTACCTACATAGTTGTTACGAGTTTGTAAAGTGTTGGTAGTATTTTATATTTAGAAGCAGCCCGGCACCTACACCTTCAAGCTGACCGTGGAAGACTCCGACCACGTGAAGAACTCCACTACTGCCAACATTACGGTGCTGAATCATACGGATTACCCGCCCGAGGCTAATGCAGGTACCTACATAGTTGTTACGAGTTTGTAAAGTGTTGGTAGTATTTTATATTTAGAAGCAGCCCGGCACCTACACCTTCAAGCTGACCGTGGAAGACTCCGACCACGTGAAGAACTCCACTACTGCCAACATTACGGTGCTGAATCATACGGATTACCCGCCCGAGGCTAATGCAGGTACCTACATAGTTGTTACGAGTTTGTAAAGTGTTGGTAGTATTTTATATTTAGAAGCAGCCCGGCACCTACACCTTCAAGCTGACCGTGGAAGACTCCGACCACGTGAAGAACTCCAATACAGCTAAAATTACGGTGATGAACCACACGGATTACCCGCCCGAGGCTAATGCAGGTAAGTAGTTACAAGTTTGTAGAGAGTGTTAGTAGTATTTTTTTCATATGTTTACTTTTCCCTCTAAAAATCAATTTATAAAGGGAAATTATTTTTCATTTCGACCTACTAGTGTATTTTCTACATATTATTAATCTTTAAGAGTATTTGAACAGTTTTGCTTAACCCACAATTCGGTTTAAAAGTAAGCTAATCTTTAGCCCCTCCCTATATATAGGGTTACATTTAATTAAGTACAAATCTCTTGAGGGTGTTATCTACTAACAAAACTGAACAACTTTTGTTAGAAACTTTTCTTCGAAATATGAAAAAAAATTTGGACCTCCCATATTAAGTGACACACTTTTTCAGCATTTTTGTATGGAAGGTCCAAATCTATTTTTCATATTTCGAAGAAAAGTTTCAAACAAAAGTTGTTCAGTTTTGTGAGTAGATTACACCCTAGAGGGATTTGTACTTAATTAAATGTAACCCTATATAACTAGTTTACTTAAAATTCCGTTACTTTTAGGTCAGGACGTGATAATCTACCTGCCGAACAATAACCTGACGCTAAACGGCAGTTTATCCACGGACGACCATGAGATAGTGTCCTGGGAGTGGACCAAGTCAGCCGAAGATGAGAACAAGGCAGTGGATATGCAGAATACGCACTCGCCTTACTTACAGGTGTGAATATTTTTTTGTTGACAAATATTTCTTTCTGCTATGCTGTTTTCTTTACGATTTCATGAGTGTGCGAGACGAGATAACCATAAAAATAATATCTATTTTCTTACAGCTGTCAAACTTATCCGAGGGCGTGTACACATTCGTGCTGAAAGTGACTGATTCGAGCGGGCAGACCTCGACTGCCGAGGTGCATGTGTTCGTGAAGCCGCCAACCAATACACCGCCAGTTGCTGAAGCTAAGGCAGAAGCGGTCAGTATTTATCGTATCTCAAATGTAGCCCGTTCAGCGATCGGATATATTCTTGTTAAAAAAATTACTTTCATCTTCAATGTATTATAACTTAACCCCTTATTGCATTGTAACATACACCTAATTACACAAATATGATGCGGTTTCAAAACAAATTAACAACATTTCTCCTTATACTTATCTTTTGTCACTAAGTGTTTTACAATTGGACATCGTATCATGCATTTTCACCTATCACTGTAAATAAGCCACCTACTCACCGTAACTAACATTTCCAGTTCATCGCCCTCCCGCAAACGTGGGTGGTTCTCAACGGCACCTCGTCGCACGACGACCACCGGATAGTCGCGTACACGTGGCGCTGCTTGGACGGACCCAACAACGCGACCATACTGCGGTATAATGAATCAGTCGCCAACGCCACCGCGCTCACCAAGGGACAGTACGTGTTCCAGCTCACCGTGCTCGATGATAATGGAAACTCCGCGCACGACAATGTCACCGTCACTGTCACACAAAGTAAGTAGCAGACTTAAAAGGGCTATAGTTAAAACCGTAGCACACACTATATGACAGCGCAGCCGGCCTCGTCACTTGCGCCAAGATTGCTGCCCTTGAATAACTTGCGCTGCAACCGCTAATCAGTCAAATCCGACTTGTTAGGTGTTATCGTTGTATTCTGAAGTATATTAGACGTAAAAATAAATATGGGTTTATTTATTAATATTCGTTGTGAATGCGAATTAATTGAGCGTGTTTCAGAATCAAAATTTCTGGGACTAATGTTGGACGAATATTGCACATGGAAGCAGCACATTCAATTTGCCTGTAGCAAGCTGGAACGTTTTGTTTACGCTTTAGGAAAATTGAGAAGAGAAGCCGGTCCTGAAGCAGCACTTATGTCCTACCAGGGCTACGTTGTGTCGGTATTAAGATATGGATTATTGATATGGAGCAACTCTACCGATATCGAAAAAATCTTTATAATAAAAAAAAGCGTCAGGGCGGTTTGTGCTACAGGACTTCTGAGTTCATGTAAACCCTTATTCCGCGAACTGAGACTTTTAACGTTAACCGGGCTATACATTTACGAAGCGGCTAATTTTGTTAGAAAAAACTTTAATCGTCCAATTCCTAACCAAAGACTTCGAAATAGGGATCTTTCTAAACTTGTGATGCCAGACAGTAAAACAGCACTTTATAGAAAAAACTGCTACATAATGACAATAAAAGTGTACAATAAACCCCACCGAATTTAATACAGCTTCCTACAAATGTCTTTATGGTAAAAATTACGTACATGGCTTATTGATAAATGCTACTACAGTATTGGTGAGTTTTTTGGAGATAGTTTCGCCTAATATCCAATTTTTGTGTTCGTGGCTGACGTAATATGGACATAACGTGTGACATAATAATGGGCTTCCATGCCAAATTTTTTGCATGCCATGTTATGGTAGAATATACTGAGACTTTCTTACTCTATATGTAATATTTGACATCTGTAATTTACGTGTGTTCTGTGCAAATAAAATATATTATTATTATTGTTATTATTGACAACCGATGTGGCGCAGTGGTTAGTATGCCTGCCTGCCACGCAAAGGTTCCGGGTTCAATTCCCGGTGGGGTCACTCACAAAGTTGATAATTTATCACTTTGTGAATTTGTTCCCAGTCTGGTTAGGACATTGCAGGCTGAACCACCTGATTGTCCGCAAGTAAGATGGTTCCGTGCTTCGGATGGGCACGTTAAGCCGTCGGTCCCGGTTGCTGTCTATGATGGCGGTCGTTACACAACCATGTCAGAGGCCTGCTGCTTGCAGTAGGCGGTTGAAAAAAAAACTCTGACACCAGGGTTCATTGGGTCGTTGAACGACTCGGTGTCCCACACGAAAAAAGAGAGATTATTATTGACCTTGTGTACCGTTGTTTCAGACGAGAACCGTCCCCCGAAGGCGGACGCGGGGGGCGACCAGGTGCTGACCCTTCCTCTGTCGGTGCTGATCCTGAACGGCTCCAAGTCGTACGACGACTTCCGGATAGTGTCCTGGAAGTGGACGAGATCCGGTTCCGGGTTAGCGGCCGGCAGCGTCATACTCGACTCTGACACGCAGCCGGTCCTTATGGTAAGATGTCTGCTGATCTATTGTTGACCCTTCCTCTATTGCTCCAAGTCGTACGACGACTTCCGGATAGTGTCGTGGAAGTGGACGAGATCCGGTTCCGGTCTGGCGGCCGGCAGCGTCATACTCGACTCTGACACGCAGCCGGTTCTCATGGTAAGATGCATGCTGATCAAGTATTAGAAGGGTGCCTGACTTAGATATGTAGTAAGTAGAGAAGGACCAATGAACGTATTAGTGCAGCAGTAACAGTTCTTTACAGTAAAGTGCAACAGAAATAATAATAATAATCTTCTGCAAAATCTATGAAAACCAACACGATCAATAGTCAGTCGACATGTGTGACAGTCGGACGAATCAATACTGGTACCGAATACCGAAAGGCAAACTTTTCCGAAAACGCTAACCTCGACAGGTCAAACTGAACAACTTGTTATTCAGCAATCTCGGCGCATGTAACCCAAAGCCGGCATATTATTACATTATTTTAGTTTTTAATAATCATCTCTAAGTACGTCGTTTTAAACTACAAAGTGATTCTTTCTTGTTCGTATAATAATAAAATAACTGTTATTTACAGCTGACCAACATAGAGCAGGGTCGTTACGTGTTTGAGCTAACTGTAACGGATGACCAAGGTTCCTCGGACCACGACACAGTGAGCGTGCAAGTGAAGCCGAGCCCGCTGGAGATGAATCTGCTCGAGATGACACTCAACATACCCATATGGACCTTCACGCAGACACAGGTTAGGATAGGATTATAATGTTTTGTTTCCATATTTTCGGAGGCCAAGATCCTCTTTGGGTCGCTGAGCCAGCGGAGTTAGTTAGTTTCTATATTTTAATTTCTGGTTAGGTAGTCTTCTGCTGGACATTGGTCTGACCCAGTTGGGGGGTATTGGCATACTCACCACGATTAATAGGCGGATCGGCGAGCTATGTTTATCAAAGATTTTTTTTTAGTTTCACGAGTAGAACTCGCCTTATAAATATTTGCTATGAATATACATGCATGACCTTATATTTAAAGTAAAAACGTTATCCTTACGTTTTCCAGTTGGATTCCCTGGTGCAGAAGATGACGTTACTGTTGAAGGACGACGTGAGCGTGAACGTGACGGAGGTGCGCGGGGAACGTGACAGCGGGAACACGCAGCTAGTGTTCTTCTTGTGGCAGCAGGTGGGTCACACAGTGAACGTTAATTTAGTACCATTTTGGGTATTCAATTTATCGCGGGTTTTCATCGCTTTGGCTACATCCAATATGTAAAGAATGGAGTAGTCGCTGGGAATTAGCTGCAATAGTAGTTTATGCAACTGCCTAATAATTTAGAGAGAAATAGGCTTTAGGATGAGAGTGTAGATAATAGTTTTGACACGAGCATTCTAAAGCCTAATTATTTGCAGTTGCATACACTATTTTATCTACACTCTACAAGAAAAACTATGAAAAATAATTCAAACCTCCGCACTGCACTATGGCGATTGCAAGCCTATCTACTGAACCACCAACTGAACGACTTTTATACATAAGTAACTTTTTAACTAAACGTTAAAATGGAGGCTCATAAAAACTGAACAACTTTTAAAATTAAATAGCATTTATCGGTGAATTTTAATTCGAAAAATTATTTGAAGCAAAGATTTAATAATAAATAAGTTCTCATAATTTCAAGTGTCGTCCAGCCGCGGGTGACACTTGTTTTTTTTTTTCATTCGACTTACTGATGGCCAGTGTCAAATTGGAGCAGATTACAATTTGGTACGCGGGTCAATTCGTTTAATTTTTTTTTCAAATACTAGAAATCGAGTTACTTTATGTAGCTGCCAGTAGTATGAAAGTTTTTTTAAAGGCTGTATATTCGTAATGCAGTTCATTACGTTCGTACTTTCGATTCTGTAATACGAATATTACGAACTGAGTGTAGATAATAGTACATTACATCACAGGCCGAGTATATAGCAATTTCTGGTCTCGTCGAGGCCTTCTGAAGTAAACGAGACCAGAAATTGTTATTTCATCCGAGGTTTGTATAATGCTTTTCTCCAATTTGCAAGGAAACAAATATTTAAATCGTGATAAAATTGACACTTTGTAACTTTTAAAGTTCGCAAAGCGTTGGCGCTGGTTTTTCTTACGTTCCGTTTCATAAAGAATGCGCGGGAAATTCACATTCAGCCTTCAAACTTCAAACAAAATGTGTTCAATAAAACACCTAATCACGAAAGTGTGAAGTTTAAGAACCCTTTTATTACCGGCCTAGTCCGGCAATTTCTATTACAGTCCTCTGCGCCTTGACAACATAAATGAGCCCATTGACGTATTATTTTTTTAAAGTAATGAAGCTATTTCCGAGCAAATTGGAGAAAAAACTATTACAGTAGTTGTAGCCCTACCATGCGTTAGTGGTACACTAGTAGTAGTACAATTGTGAAATTCGCGGGATTGGAGTGAGTAGCTGTAGCCCAGATGGTAGATGTGTCGCCAGTAAGGATGGCGAAGGTAGCTGGTTCAAATCCAGCCTGCAGTGGAAAATTTTGCGAGTTTTCCAAAGTTTAGTACACTTTATAGCACAGATTGTAAGTACAGCACTTCATCTTTTTTAAAAGCTACGTTACTTATATGTTAGAATACTAAAGTAATAAGAATAACCATGATGTGAAATTACTTAAGTAGTTATAGTAGGTATTAGTTATCTTGAGTGCAGTAACAGTTACTTTTAATAATTATAGTTGTCGAGCGTTACGCCAACAAACTGTAATTACAGTTCGGCGTGTATTAGATTAAGTTAATTGTATTTTTTTTTTTAATAAACGTTTTTATCTATCTATCTTATGAAGCATTTACATTGATTTCTATTTCCACTAATTTCCAGTCAATGTTACACAACACGACGTTAGCCTTCTCAATTATTTGTGTGGAGTATGTGCGTCTTGGTATATAGCTTCATGTATTTTGATTTTTAATGCACTCACAGTGCTATATTATTCTCATCATTCTCATTTATTCGGCGGTTGCTAGTGAATTTTTCAATTTTCTCATTTACAATCTATAGCTTCATGTTTTATTTCCTCAGGGCAAGCCGATGGCCGGCATCCCAGCCTTACAGCTCGCTCGGCCAGCCGGCAAGTCGGTCGGCGCCATCAGAATCCGCTCAGTGAAATGCCTCAGCACCTGCTCGGGTAGAGGGACCTGTGATCACGCCTCTAGGAGCTGTAGGTGTGATGCCTTCTGGATGCAGAGTCTGTGGACGCAGCTAGACCCAGAGGCTATGCCTGACTGCAGTAAGTATACAAGTGACTCAGCATACAAGTGACTCAGTATACAAGTGACTCAGTATACAAGTGACTCAGTATACAAGTGACTCAGTATACAAGTGGCTCAGTATACAAGTGACTCAGTATACAAGTGACTCAGTATACAAATGACTCAATATACAAGTGACTCAGTTTACAAGTGGCTCAGTACACAAGTGACTCAGTATACAAGCGACTCAGCATACAAGTGACTCAGTATACAAGCGACTCAGTATACAAGTGACTCAGTATACAAGTGGCTCAGTATACAAGTGACTCAGTATACAAGTGACTCAGTATACAAATGACTCAATATACAAGTGACTCAGTTTACAAGTGGCTCAGTACACAAGTGACTCAGTATACAAGTGACTCAGTATACAAGTGACTCAGTATACAAGTGACTCAGTATACAAGTGACTCAGTATACAAGTGACTCAGTATACAAGCGACTCAGCATACAAGTGACTCAGTATACAAGCGACTCAGTATACAAGTGACTCAGTATACAAGTGGCTCAGTATACAAGTGACTCAGTATACAAGTGACTCAGTATACAAATGACTCAATATACAAGTGACTCAGTTTACAAGTGGCTCAGTACACAAGTGACTCAGTATACAAGTGACTCAGTATACAAGTGACTCAGTATACAAGTGACTCAGTATACAAGTGACTCAGCACCTGCTCGGGTAGAGGGACCTGTGATCACGCCTCTAGGAGCTGTAGGTGTGACGCCTTCTGGATGCAGAGTCTGTGGACGCAGTTGGATCCAGAGGCCATGCCTGACTGTAGTAAGTTATTATTTTAAAAAAATGCAATCAATTCGTAAGAAGCTCACAAATATATCTCTCACTCGCTATAATATATCGCTCTCGCACAGCCTATCCAAGTTCGGCCCGATTTGGACGCCTAAATAAATTAATAGGCAAACTTCTGAGCCCGAGCACAAGCATGGGGGGTTGCCTTGGGTGAATCTCGTAATTTTTTAATCGTTTGCCGCGCGAGGCAACGAGCACACCGGCAGCCTAGATTGGTGTAGACGCGCCTAACAACCATGTTTTTGTATTGGAATTTTTAATGCACTCACTTCGCTATATTATTCTCATAAATTTAAAATGGGAATATTGAAAAATTCGCTAGCGACCGCCGGGACTTGAACCCGAGACTGTGGATCACCGTTCCACCCGTTCAGTCCCGAGTTTAAGTCCCGGCGGTCGCTAATGAATTTATCATTTTTCTCATTTATAAATTTATAACCTTGTATTTTTTTCAGATTGGTCCGTCGTCTACGCGTCGCTCGGCGGCGTAGCAACGCTGCTTCTGCTCGGCGCGTGTTGCTACGGCGTAGTACGAGCGCTACGCCGCGTGTGCGCGCCCCGCAAGCCACGCCCCCGACCCAAGTACCGACTATTACCAGCACAGGACCACGAGGACCGCCCCTGTGAGTATACGGTACTGTAGCAGGATGCTACGGCGTAGTCAGAGCGCTACGCCGCGTGTGCGCGCCTCGTAAACCACGCCCCCGACCCAAGTATCGGCTTCTTCCCGCACAGGACCACGAGGACCGCTCTTGTGAGTATACACTGCAGTACGGTCTTTCGAATAGGCCATATTTGACAGCTGTCAAACCTATACTATGAAACATGTCAACAAAAAAAAATGACCTTATGCGGTTATGTCACAGCCAGCATTAACGTGATTTTGACAGCTGTCAAATAGGGCCTATTCGAATGACGGTACTACGTAGCAACGCGCTCCCGGCCCAAGTACCGGTTATTACCCGCACAGACCACGAGGACCGCCCCTGTGAGTATACACTAGTGTAGCGTGTTGCTACAGCGTAGTGCGGGCGCTACGCCGTAGCAGCGCGCCCGGACCCAAGTACCAGCTGCTGCCCACACAGGACCACGAGGACCGCCCCTGTGAGTATACACTAGTGTAGCGTGTTGCTACAGCGTAGTGCGGGCGCTACGCCGTAGCGCGCCCGGACCCAAGTACCAGCTGCTGCCCACACAGGACCACGAGGACCGCCCCTGTGAGTATACACTAGTGTAGCGTGTTGCTACAGCGTAGTGCGGGCGCTACGCCGTAGCAGCGCGCCCGGACCCAAGTACCAGCTGCTGCCCACACAGGACCACGAGGACCGCCCCTGTGAGTATACACTAGTGTAGCGTGTTGCTACGGCGTAGTGAGCCTGCTACGCCGTAGCAGAGCGACCCAAGTACCGGCTGCTGCCCGCACAGGACCACGAAAGCCGCCGCTGTGAGTACACACTAGTGTAGCGTGTTGCTACGGCGTAGTGCACCGCTACGCCGTAGCAGCGCCCGGCCTAAGTACCGGCTGCTGCCCGCACAAGACCACGAGGACCGCTCCTGTGAGTAGAGATGGGTAGTGGGTAAAAACCCATTCAACCCACCCGGGTTAAAACCGGGTAAATACCCAATTCACCCGGTTTTTACCCATTTTCACCCAAATTGACGGGTAAAAACAGTATTACATCTAAAATTAATAAACAAAGGTTATATTCTCAAGAAATTCTCAAAGTAGGTATAACTAGTATTTCACAGCTTTAAGATTTTTGTTTTCCATTGTAAACACCGCTAAAATTATGACAAAAAATAACTTTATATCCCCTATACTTAAAAAACTTACGCTTTAGACGTATATTACGGCAACTAAAGTAGATACTTTAGTCCCTAGGTACTAAATGCAACTTAAATTTGGAACATACATTTCTAGGCACGCAAACGCAAAATTGCTAGAGATGCGACACTTTTAACTAAAATATTATCTAGGATCTACTATACTACTATATCAGCCTATTGCAGTCCACTGCTGGACCTAGGCCTCCCCCAGGGAACGCCATAAGGCATGATCTCCCGTTTTTGCCATCCAGTCGCTACCAGCCGCTTTTTTAAAATCATCGGTCCATCTATCCGGAGGGAGTCCACGCTTGCCGAGGCGTGGCCTCCACTCGAGAACCCGCTTACTCCACCGTCCATCGGTCCTACGACAAATGTGATCAGCCCACTGCCACTTTAGCTTGCTACACTTCCATACTATGTCCGTCACTTTGGTCTTTTTGCGGATAGCCTCATTGCGGAATTTATTCATTAGAGATACCGAGCTTAGTCCTTTCCATAGCTATCTGAGTGACATGTAGCCGGTGGGCCAGTTTTACTGTCCACTGTCAAGTTCCACGTCTCGGCTCCGTAGGTCATGACTGGTAGGACGCATTGATTGTACAACTTGGTCTTGAGGCATTGTGGCAAAGATGATTCGAGGATGTGACGCAGCTTCCCAAATACTACCCAGCCAAGCTGCACTCTTCTGGTGATTGCCCAGTCCATTCCACTGTAGAGGCTTGAAGAAATCCTCCAGTGCGTTGGTGAAAAGTTTCGGGGATATAACGTCACCCTGTCTTACACCATGGAGCAGTTGGATGGGTCTTGTATTGTGGTTTTGTACTTGAACGGACATCGTAGCCATTTGATAAAAGCTTCTCAGCACCTCCACATACCTCCAGACGACTTGACCCCGCTGCAAGGACTCTAAAACAGCTCAGGTTTCGATGCTTTTTCGTAGTCCACAAAAGCCATACACATTGGTTGGTTGTATTCCTCTGTTTTCTCTATAACCTGCTTTACAGTATGGATGTGGTCCACGGTGTTGAAGCCTTTACATAACCCGGCCTGTTCCGGTGGCTGAAAGGCGTCAAATCTTGATGCCAGACGATTCATGACGACTCTCGAGAACAGCTTAGAAGTGTGATCGGCTTTATACTATTTGAGAAGCGTTTTGTCTCCATTTTGAAAAACAATGCCACTATACCTATGCTCCACGCCGTTGGGGTTGTCCCATTAACTATTACAGAGTTGAAAAGCCTTTACAGATCCTTCAGGACAGGTTTTCTACCCGCCTTAAGTAGCTTAGAGGCCACTCCGTCTTCCTCGGGAGCCTTCCTATTCTTAAGCTGTCTGATAGCCACCCCGATTTCGTCTATATCTAGAGGTATGTCCGGGAGATCTTCTAAGGTCAGGTGGAAGCTTTTGCAAATGCGACGCATACAGGTTTCGATAGAAGTTCTCAATTTCAGCGAGAATCTCTGGAACATATGTGACTGTGAAACCATTCCAGGTAGTTAGCTTTGCCAGATGACTCCTTCCTGTTGTCTTGGTAAAAACTTTCGACCCTCGGTTTTTCTCCATCGTCTCCTTTACAAGTCGAGTATAACACTCAAGCTTCAGAGGTCGCGTCTTACCATACTTCGGATCTTTTTGTTAAGTGACTGGGGATCTGGCAATGCATCCTCTGGTGTTTCCCGTCTAATCCGCATCAGTTCCAGGGCCTCGCTTGAAAGTTTGGTCTTCTTATCTGTTCGCCTTTTACGAAAGTGATTCATCCCTACTTCGCGAACAACCTCGAATATGCCCTCTAGGTCCGCGTCGAAGTTTGTCGGGTTCTCCACGGCTGCAAATAAATTTTTAAGTTCAAGTTGGAACTCCTCATGTCTGGCTTGGGGCAGATTAGGACGGAGAACTGACTTCACCATGCGGTTTCTCTCTAGCTTGAAGCTGTTGATATCTAGGGTGCCATGTCTTACTAGTCGGTGCTCGCTTCCGGTATTGAACCTACTGATCACTGAGACATCCCACTTTAGCGTCAAAGTCCCCCAGTGACAACAATAAAGTGGGTCTTAGTTGTTTGGTGCATGGCCTTCAGCCCTTCGACACGTCGTCGTATAGGGCCTTCACCTCGTAATCCGAGCTGCTCCAAGTCGGCGTATATACCTGTACGACCTTAAGAGAGTACCTCTCGGTCAACTTTAGTACGATGTACGCTACCCTGTTCGAGACGCTGCAGATTTCCTTCACGTTGCCACAGAGAGTTTCATTGACGAGGAACCCTACGCCACCCTGGGACTGTGCGCTCCCTGAAGTAGAATAGGTGACCTGATTCTAGGGTTATCGTGTCCTCCCCCTCTCTTTGGACTTCTGACAACCTTAAGAACATGCCACCGTATCTGCCACCAAGGCTGTTATCCAACCACACTCTCTCTATTTAGTTGCAATTATCTCTTTCTAACTAGTTACTGGTAATTGTTTGACGCATAGGTGTGTGATAAATAATTATAACTACTCAAACTCATTTTTATTACATATAGTGTAAAAAAACAACGGAAAATATTTTAAGGGGTGAACCAGCCCATGAAACTGTATAACTTTCCCCACGGAACATAGGTCGAAAAACGAAAAAATAAATTGTTCCTCCCATACAAAATGTACCAGCCGGCCGAGTCAATTTGTATGGGAGGTCCAAATTATTTTTTCATATTTCGATCTATGTTCCTTGGGGAAAGTTGTTCAGTTTCATGGGCTGGTTCACCCTGTTGTTGTCTGTATGAATGTAAAAACAGGTATTGTGCCGTTATTAAACACATAAACTATGAATTTATTTTCCATCTGCTCTTGCGTAGTCCTAATTTTTCACTTTATTTTGGTAACTAGATACGTTTAATCAGTAATGAAATAATAATACATTTAAAATTTTAATATTCAGTTTTTACCCGGCCATCGGGTGGTTTGGGTGGATTGAAATGGGTATTAACCGGGTTTTTACCCACGGGCGGGTATTAACCCGGGTGGATACCCATCACTACCTGTGAGTAAACACTAGTGTAGCGTGTTGCTACGGCGTAGTGCAACCCGAGGACCGCCCCTGTGAGTAAACACTAGTGTAGCGTGTTGCTACGGCGTAGTGCAACCCGAGGACCGCCCCTGTGAGTAAACACTAGTGTAGCGTGTTGCTACGGCGTAGTGCGGTCGCTACGCCATAGCAGCGCCTGCACAAGTACCGGCTGCTGCCCGCACAGGACCACGAGGACCGCCCCTGTGCGTACACACTCACACTAGTGTATCGGGTTGCTACGGCGTAGCGGTCGCTCTACGGCGTAGCAGCGTCCGAACCAAGTACCGGTTATTTCCCGCACAGGACCACGAGGACCGCCCTTGTGAGTATACACTAGTGTAGCGTGTAGCTACGACGTAGTGCGTGTGGCTACGGCGTAGTGCGGGCGCTACGCTGCGTGTGCGCGCCCCGCAAACCACGCCCTAGACCCAAGTACCGGCTATTACCCGCACAGGACCACGAGGACCGCCCCTGTAAGTATACACTACTGTAGCGTGTAGCTACCGCGTAGTGCTGGTGCTACGACGTAGCCAAGTACTGACTGCTGCTGTATTCCTCTTTCGCATCCTCATAACGCGGAATTCCGCAATATAAGGGTTCCTCATCCGGTACCGCTTCCACATGTGCGAGTATAACAAGTCTGACATTATAATTTACTCTCTTTTTCGTTTTCTTTGACAGCTTACGCCTCTTCCTCATCCGCATCCTCCAACTTTCAGCTTGTTACTTCCTCTCCTGCTTCCTCTTCTTCATAACAGCTTCCTCATCAACTCTACACGTTGCTACAGCGGGTGCAACGTAAAAGGTTTTCTTTTTATTGGTGATAGGTTCATAGCGGAGACTTATTATTAGCATATGTTTATTCAAAATTGCTAACACGTTTATATATTAGGCTGTTAGTTTTCCTAAAATAATAAAATTAAATAGCTCTATTTTAAGATAATCCCTATTCTGAAAAACAGCTGACGATAGATTAAGCTCACCCAGAAACTCGAACAATCCCTAACATTCCATATAACGACGAAATATGACAAGCTATTTAGACAAATCAGATGACCCGTCACAAGAAAGCTTTCTATTCTTTAGAAATACGAAACAAAACTGCTACTCACACTGTTACAACACAGCATTTATTTTTTCCAGTCGCCAGCAAAGAGATCTCCGAGACGGAAACAGATTCGGACGTGCTCTTCGAATCCAAGAGCAAAACCACATCGTTCACATCGTGCGCAGCGAACGGCGACGCCACGCTCGGCAACGGGTGGAAGAAAAACGGGTACAAAGCCAACAGGAAGGTTAAGACGTAGTACCTAGGGTAAGGTAGGTAAGATTGTTAGTATCAAGATCAAGATACTACTAAAAAAACTGTTACGTGGCTAGGGCTAAAACATTTACGTGACTAGGGCGCACCTATGGGCTTACCACTAAAAGTTAGACTTGTGTTGAACGTGTGTTTAAAATAAATCTTTATACAAAAAATTTTAGACACGCGTCTATCTTTTTTGTGGTAATGCCCCTAGAGTTAAAAATATTCGCGGTTTCAGTAACCAATTGAAATTATTATCAGGAAAGAAATCTATAGGTGGGACTCTCCAATATTTGTCTCGCTTCATTACTGAAAACAGTCTTTTCGAGTCAAAGAGCAAAACCACGTCGTTCACATCGCGCGCGGCGAACGGCGACGCGACGATCGGCAACGGGTGGAAGAAAAACGGGTACAAGGCCAACAGAAAGGTCAAGACGTAGTACCCAGCGTAGGGTAGGTAAGATTGATGCTAGGGCTAAGTGTGTGACACACTACGACCGAAATTCGGCGGCTGAATTCCTTTCCGTTTGTTTCGGCGCTTTCGGTGGGGATTACACACTATAAGCGCCGAAATTACGTACAAATCACACCGAATTACTTCAGCCGAAATTCGACGACGGAATTTCGGCTGAAGTGTGTCATCCGTAATGCAAATAACATTGCTGGCGTAATTGCGCCAAATTCCGTCGCGTAATTTTTTTCGCAGTGTGTCGAGACGCTAAAACTTGGCGCGCATCTATGGCCATACCACAAAAAATTAAGACACGTGTTGAGCGCGGGTTTAAAATAAAACTTCATACAAAAAACGCTAGACACGCGTTTAAAGCTCGCCTAACTTTTTTGTGGTAATGCCCCTAGTGGTAAAAATGATCACGGGTTCAGTAACCAATTGAAATTATTAACTGGAAACAAATCCATAATCCATAGGGACACTTCAATATTTAAGAAAAACGTGTACAAGGCCAACAGGGAGGTCAAGACGTAGTACCCAGCGTAGGGTAGGTAAGATTGTTAGTAGGGCTGACACCAAGCGTGTACCTAGTGTTAAAGGCTCTTCACAGATAAGACGTGCGACGCGAGACATTATGATAACATCTGTCAGACAAGTAATCGTCAGCCGACATCGATGCGACGCGCATCTCACGTGTGTAGACGGCGTCTCTTCTGTATCATATTTTTTGACGTGACAACGTCTTATATACGGTTACATTTAATTAAGTACAAATCTCTTGAGGGTGTGTTTTACTCACATAACTGAACAACTTTTGTTAGAAACTTTTCTTCGAAATATGAAAAAAAAATTTGGACCTCCCATACTAAGTGACACACTTTTTCATCATTTTTGTATGGGAGGTCCAAAATTTTTTTTCATATTTCGAAGAAAAGTTTCTAACAAAAGTTGTTCAGTTTTGTGAGTAGATCACACCCTCAAGAGATTTGTACTTAATTAAATGTAACCCTATATTAGGTTGTGGCTCGGTGGCATGCAAGGAAAAATATAACGCCCGCTGATGTCTGTTACAGTGAGTCATGACCGAGAGAGAGGCACGCTGAATGCCATCTCTCTCCCACTCAAACATAATCGGTGCACTGCGCGTGCAGCATTCGAGAATTATACCAGGAAAAAGACGTTGTCACGTTCAAATTTCGCCCGTATACCGACTATACAGGCAACCATTTCATGAAAACGGTTGGTTCAAACGACGCGATGTCGCACGTCTCCGTCTCATGTCTTACGTCTCGCCTGTGGAGTAAGCGTCTTAAAAATATTCGCTGTTTCAGTAACCAATTGAAATTATTATCAGGAAAGAAATCTATAGGTGGGGGACTCTCCAATATTTGTCTTGCTCCATTACTGAAAACAGTATTTTCGATTCCAAGAGCAAAACCACTTCGTTTACATCGCGCGCGGCGAACGGCGACGCGACGCTCGGCAACGGGTGGAAGAAGAACGGGTATAAAGCCAACAGGAAGGTCAAGACGTAGTACCCAGCGTAGGGTAGGTAAGTTTGTTACTATCAAGATCAAGATACTACTAAAAAAACTGTTACGTGGCTAGGGCGCACCTATGGCCTTACCACTAAAAGTTAGACATGTGTTGAACGCGTTTAAAATCAATCTTTATACAAAAAATGTTAGACACGCATCTATCTTTTTTGCGGTAATGCCCCTAGTGTTAAAAATATTCGCTGTTTCAGTAACCAATTGAAATTATTATCAGGAAAGAAATCTATAGGTGGGGGACTCTCCAATATTTGTCTTGCTCCATTACTGAAAACAGTATTTTCGATTCCAAGAGCAAAACCACTTCGTTTACATCGCGCGCGGCGAACGGCGACGCGACGCTCGGCAACGGGTGGAAGAAGAACGGGTATAAAGCCAACAGGAAGGTCAAGACGTAGTACCCAGCGTAGGGTAGGTAAGTTTGTTACTATCAAGATCAAGATACTACTAAAAAAACTGTTACGTGGCTAGGGCGCACCTATGGCCTTACCACTAAAAGTTAGACATGTGTTGAACGCGTTTAAAATCAATCTTTATACAAAAAATGTTAGACACGCATCTATCTTTTTTGCGGTAATGCCCCTAGTGTTAAAAATATTCGCGGTTTCAGTAACCAATTGAAATTATTATCAGGAAAGAAATCTATAGGTGGGGGACTCTCCAATATTTGTCTTGCTCCATTACTGAAAACAGTCATTTCGAGTCCAAGAGCAAAACCACGTCGTTCACATCGCGCGCGGCGAACGGCGACGCGACGCTCGGCAACGGGTGGAAGAAAAACGGGTACAAGGCCAACAGGAAGGTCAAGACGTAGTACCAAGCTTAGTATAGGTAACACTCGATTTTAAGGTTATTACCCCTAAAACTATAAGACATTTTAACGGGTTTTTACTCACGGTAGGGTTATTTCGACCACCCAATTTTTCAGCGTTGTTACATTCGCCATGATCACGGATAAACTGGAGCGACCAAAGGAGCGACTGCGGGTGACGGCTAAGGGCAAACATATCTGTCTACCCTCATGTCTACCGTGAGTAAAAACCCGTTAAAATGTCTTACAGTTTTAGTGTAGGTAAGTTTGATGCTAGGGCTTATACTTGGCACCTATGGCCTTACTACAAAAAAGTTAGACGCTTGCTGTTTAACGCTTGTCTAACTTTTTGTGGTAATATAATAGTGTTAAAATATTCGCGGTTTCAGTAACCAATTGAAATTATTATCAGGAAAGAAATCTATAGGTGGGACTCTCCAATATTTGTCCTGCTCCATTACTGAAAACAGTCTTTTCGAGTCCAAGAGCAAAACCACGTCGTTTACATCGCGCGCGGCGAACGGCGACGCGACGCTCGGCAACGGGTGGAAGAAGAACGGGTACAAGGCCAACAGGAAGGTCAAGACGTAGTACCCAGCGTAGGGTAGGTAAGATTGATGGTAGGGCTACAAAATAGAGAGTTTACAGAAAGTTCACTCAACCCTTGTCAGGATTTTTGCGTTTGTTATTTGTGAAAGAGCCAGGGTTGTTACTGCCAACAATCTAAAACTATAACAATATCAAAACAGCAAAATCTGATTAGAAAATAGATATGAGAACATCATATGATTCTGAGTCAATTTCAAATCCAAGAAATATGACGTTCGTAGCAACCACCTTCATAAATACCTTGACTTCCCCTGAGATTCCGGTTATTTCAATATTTATCTTGCTCCATTACATTACTGAAAACAGTCCAACTTAAGAAAAACGGGTACAAGGCCAACAGGAAGATGAAGACGTATTACCCAGCGTAGGGTAGGTAAGTTTGTTGATAGGGCTGAAACTTGGCACCTATGGCCTCACCACAAAAAAGTTAGACATGTCTGTAACTAGTGTTTAAAATAAAACTTCATACAGAAAAACGTTCAACGCTCGTCTAACTTTTTTGTGGTAAGGCCCTTACTGTGAAAAATATTCACGGTTTCAGTAACGAATTAAAATTAATAATAGGTAACAAATCCATAGGCGGGACACTCCAATATTTGTCTTGCTCCATTACTGAAAACATTCCTACTTTGCAACAGAATCGTTCAATTTCATTGTTACGGTTGTATTTCTCACGCATTAACCTTGATTCTTATATAGAGGAAGAATCTAGTCTACTTTCAATTGTTTACTACATACGCTCTGGACGCTAGGGCCACAGCTTGAGCCTAAATAAGCAAGGTTTGGTTTATTCTTGTGTTTTACAAAGAGAGTCCCGTTCCGTTCGTTATACTTCATAGAGTCGCGCGCGGTGTTTTTCAGATTCGCCCTTTTATTAAGTCGTATTCGTATTGTTTAAAAATCTTCTTCCTATTATTTCGAAAGAAGCTTCCAAAAATTGTTTCATGCATGCATACGTAGGTGACCGTAAATTCTTACCAGGAAAGGGGTAGTTTATGGAGGAGAACACTACGATACCGTGTTTTAAAAAACTAGTGGCGCCATCTAGTCTCGGGCGGCGTTTACACTTTTCCAACCCTACTTTCCGAATTTGCGATTCGGTATACGATGCTGGTTGTTATAACAAGCATAGTGTAAGGCAAAATATAAACGCCTATTTATTTAGAACCCTGGCGTCTTCGAGTACTGGCGGTCTGATTTTTGAGCCATATAGAACTGACATTCCTTTACTGCGATCACTTCGGATATTCTCAAAATAAACTCAACTTTCCTTTTAAAGGGCCAAACTAGTTTTTGGAATTCGTATACTTTAGTTATGTTCAAAGCATTCCAAAATAGTTGGATCTCAGTTGCATTTCGTCAATTAGAGATTCCTGTAAGAAAAATGTACTTAGGTACTTTTTTATTTTTAAGTTCCTTGTAGCCACAGATAGATACACTAAGGTCGTTTGTGCATTGCGTTTGTGGACCGTAAAAAATCAGAATGCCGGTCAGTAAAATTCCTTGTAGTACACAAACGCCCTAATACGACTATTTTCCCACTTACACGATAATTTTCGGATTCTGTCATTTACGGAAGTGGAGATACTGGGCGAAATAAGACAGTTTTACGTTCTCGTTAATAGTCGGATCCGGATATTATCGTTTAATTGTAAAAAAAGGCTATGAAAGATGATAACCTCTTTATAACTGGGGCAAAAGTCATAATGTATTTTAATTAAATAAGTAAATTGTGTGGATTAATTGTGAATGTAATGCGTGACAGAAGAAATGCTTATACAAAGTATATCTAAAATATCGATGTGCCTGTTAAAATTATACTTATTACGCGCACAATACCCCATCCTTATAGACTTTCTAGGTCTCGGCGCACAATGTCATAGATAGGTATTCGCCAAAAGTCATATCTGAGAAAATCTTTGCATCCATCCTGTTGTCAGTTTTATGCAACAAAACCAAAGCGGCAACCTAACTTATGACCTTTTACATAAAATTATATGATAATACTAACATATATAAGTACTTATTAATAGGCTGTTTATGCAATGCAACATTTTGCAAAGTTGACGTTGTGCGCCGAGAGGACTATACATCGGACAAAATACGAATAGTACGATAGATCAATATTGTAAATAGCTATCAGTCTGGCCGAACCTCACTCATATTGAGGGGTAGTCACTTTTGCCATTAAGTGGCAATTACACCTCCTGATTCGGCATACATTGCGGTTTTTTTTTTGAGTGAATCGTTAGGGGCTGATTTCCTTCAAACAACCAACAATGTGAACTAACTATGTTGTAAACGAGACGTAACGGTTGTAAATTTCAGCCAGGCGCCCGTAGCTCAGTTAGTAGAGCAGTGGGACGGTACCCCACAGTCCCGGGTTCAAGTCAGGACGCTGATAAAGAAGATTGCCCATTTCCGGTCTAAGAAATTGTCTCGCCTCAAAACGAAAATTAAAGCAATATGTAATATCCCTCATTCTAATGAAGAATAGCTATGGCAATTGTTGTACAAAACAGGGAAACTAACTTAACTGATAAAGGTCTTTTTACCGTTAGGTATTTTTCCCAAGGGTTTTACTGTGGTGTGAACCTTTTTTGCACTGTTTACTTCGGTATAGCTAACGATAACGATTTAAGAACGAAATACTCGATATACAGCCAAGCTTCAGAACTTTTGTCTCTTCCGATACCCAACTTTAACATTCAATAACTTCAGTACTCCTGTCATAATTAAATTTTTTTCAGTTACAAAATGTTAAGCAATATTTAGAATTTATAATTATTAAACTTTGGCTTTGATGCGAGGCCTGCAAGTAGTGAGGCAAGCAATGGACGAACATCCATACTAGAGTGGGCATGATTCTTTTTCAAATTTCTTATTTTTAATTTTTTAGAATAATATAGCAATGTAAGTTCATTAAAAATCCCAATAAACCAACAATGTATGTCCTGTCCGCAGGGTAAATGTAATAAACAGCCTTTCATGGCTGTAAAGTTGTAAATTCTATAACATTTTAATATTTACGTAGTTTATTTTGTTGTAATGGTTATTGACGTTCATTTATTTTGTTATAGCCGATGATCTAACCTGATATCGTATGCATCGAAATATTATATTTAAAATAGTACATGACGGTATATTATATTTAAAATATAAATTATTATTTGCATAATATTTTTTCCGCGACCCTGAATGTATCATATATTATTTTATTAATGAAATTACTGTACAATAGTAAGTACAATATCTTTTTAATACTTATACAGGGTATTAGGAAACGTAGTATTTACTTCAAACCACGTGATCTATAGGTATAATAAATAAAGACCTTTTTATAAAAGAAGAAGCGTGTTCAAACATATTTTTTTCAAAAACTTAGTTATACCTACAGGACTCATGGTTTATAGGAAAGTACCACTTTTCTTAACACCCTGTATAATAAAATAAAATTGGACATAATTTTAATATAAGACAGTGAGCTATGAATAGTTATTAATTATGTATTTGTATTTACTAAATATGTATAATAGGACGTTGTTAAGAGTGTACTTAAAATAATAGGGGAAACTGGGGACACTTGATCCCTGTGGGAGACATGGTACTTTTAATTTCCAGAAAATCTACCAGAGCTATGTGTATTAATGCTAGCAAAACTTTTTGTCTACTGTACGGGCAAACTTTTTTTCGCAGTCATATGTGTCAACTATTTCATGTTTCAAAATGACAGGTCTTTATGTATTCGTTAGCGGCGCAAGATCATTTTGGCGAGTATTTGCAGGCTTTTATTTATTACAAAAAAGTGAAAATTAGCAAGAGAAACCGTTTCATTATTAGGGATATTTCATTAGCAGTGAGTTTTTATTAAAGAATAACGTTTATATAAAGTAAAAAATTTCTTTTGTTATTATTCCTGGCCACATACTACAAGGGAGACTTGGTACATTTTTTTAAAGGAGACTTGATCCTAGGATCAAGTGTCCCTATGGGAACAGTTAGTAAGAAAATTGTAATCAGGACTGATTGATTAAATTTCGTGTTTATTCAGGCTGTATGGACCATTTTTAAATAATATTTTAATCTGATAGCATTTTATCACTAATGTATTTTTCCTATGGGAGACATGATCTAAGACTGCTATAAAAGTTCAATTTTTTTTTCGTTATATTATCGATTATAAACGGTTATTCATTACATTAAGTGTACTTGTAAATTTTTAGACTACATTTGGGAGATAAAACAAAACTAAACTTGATAAAATAGTCATTTAATTTTACGTAATGTCCCACGTGTCCCTGACTATGGAACACATGATCCTCACCTATTTAATAAACAAAACCATGTCTCCCATACTATGGGAGACTTGATCCGGGGCGGATCAAGTCATCCAACTAGGTGGATCATTTCTCCCTTATATACGGGACACATGGTGCAAACCTGTTTTACCAGTTTTCTTTCAATAACTTTTATAACTATGGTATTATCCTAACTACACATACACAAATGGTAGTTGATTAAATTATGCATTGTTTAGTGTAAATACGGTTTAGATATGTTAAAAAATGTATTCATGAGATCACAAAATCAAAGTGGGGGATCAAGTGTCCCCAGTCTCCCCTAGTTAGAAATCGTTTTGTCACAAACGTTTATTTATTATACCGGGAGTAACGGAAAGGGTATAACAACCCGAAAGGAGGTCAAGGTACTCATGAAACTGAACAACTTTCCCCATGGAACATGGGTCGAAATATGAAAAAAAAATTTGGACCTCCCATACAAAATCGCCGATGAGCTAATTGATTTACTATGGGAGGTCCAAATTTTTTTTCATATTTCGACCCATGTTCCATGGGGAAAGTTGTTCAGTTTCATGAGTACCTTGACCTCCTTTCGGCTTGTTATACCCTTTCTGTTACTCCCTGTATAGAATAGACCATATAGCGCATATAGCGGAGGCAAATTTTTACTATATAATATAATGAAGAATTATTCAATTCAATTCAACTCATTTTATTTGACATTAATTGTTTGTGTTTACCACGTTTTTGGGGTACAGACGACGGTATTGTTGCTGGGTGAGGAACAAATGCTGAACGTCAATACCCTAAAAGGGTAAAAAAGTACGAAGTTAAAAAACTATACTTTCGTTTATCTGTAGGTAATTTAAATACTTATTTTATGGAATGGTGAACAATTTATTCGTTAGGATAGAATAAAAATAACCAACAGTACTTTGTTCTAGTCGATTTGCGCGGCAAAATGTATAATTAATTTATTTAAATGTTTTGATTCCTGTTTTGTACTGTGATTTTTACAAATATGGTACTTAAAAAGTAAATAATGTTTAAGTTAATATTATTTTTATTTACCCATGATGTAATAAAAGTTGTATGCATACATACATAAAGGATTGTCTTATTTAATCTCATCCTCTGAAAGGTTTTATTAAAAGAAAATTTTGTTTCCTAGTTACATAAAATAAATTAATATTTTCTTTTGTTTGCACAACTCCATCACATCACAATGAAACATTTTTCTTACTAGGTAGGTAATTTAAACTCCAAATAATGACATCTCAACACTATTCAGTGCCCGTGACATTGGATATATTTAAAAAATCAAAATAAATGCAACTTAAATCCGTAAAAATTGTTTCATTGCGATATCTGATAAATAGTAAATTAATTAATTCCGAAACAATTAATACCGAAAAAAAAGTATTCTATAATGATTTGTATTATAGCTTCTACTAGTAGCATAGCAATGCTTCAAATGTAAACTGCTAAGATATTTTGGTTAAAAAAGCCTGGCGATCACCAAGCTAGCCTCAGTTGAGTGATGCAGTAATTCACGTACTATGCACAAATACGACGCTTGTATGTGGCACAGCCAAGATTCTTTCCACATGGTGCAGATTCAGCAGGCAATGTTTTAAAATCAAAGACATCATATCATTTTTGTGTTTGGAAAAACAAATCAGTTTCTGTATTTAATTTCATGTAGGTGATAACTTATCACTTAAGATAACATTCCCAACTCACATAACATTGATCAAAAAGATCAATATCTAATCACAATAATCATTGGTATCATTAAATTACTGCATAAAAATTAAACAAATATTTCTATAGCTACAAGAGGAATGTTCCACATGTTAGGCTTAATTACACATACAATTCAATTTTTAACCTTTACAAACACATCAGATTCAAGCTTGAACCAAAATAAAAATGGATTCTAATTATTTAGGTCCTTAATGGCAATCTAGAGTTAGGCAAAAATCTATGTACTACAACAATACTTCTCTTACATACTGTTACATTACTTTATTTATTATAGTCACAATTTTATTATTTACTTTACTAGTAACCAAATCTTAGCAAACATGAGTATTAGCAGAATTTAACATTCAACATTTGTTCAAAAACAGTGCTAGGTGCTACCAAACCCTACATATTTTAATTTTTATCTCATTATCATTAGCCTATAATAAAAACCATTCACCAAAATTTGCACCTTACAACCCCAATTACGTATAAAGCTACACAAGTAGTCAAACTTATTTCTATAATTATTTAGCCTTTTTCTTGCCGGCTCTGATAGATTTTTCTAACTCCTTGGACCACACCTTGTTGTTCAGCTGTTCTCCCAAAGCATAAAGGCTGCTGACCAGTCCCAGGCAGAAAACATAGAACACCACTCTCAATGGCCAGTTCATCACTCTAAGCACAGGGTACACCCACGCTCCAGTTTCAAAATAGATATAATGAACCCACACTAAGTACATAATCATAAAGATACTCAATGTAGCCAAGCCTCGCTTCTTAGATGGGTACATTCTGAATGAAGATACAAGATCAATTAAAATGAACAGCATAATATTTGTGTGCATGACATGGTTTAGCCAAACAGGAAAGAATGGGTCCATGCTTCTAGGTAGAATTAATTCTCTGTCAACACTGTAGAGTCCCCAGAAAGTTAGTCCGACAAACATGGAGAGTGGAAATGCGAGACAACTGAACAACCCGTCTTTTATTCGTCGAATCAAAGGTTTCTCTGGTGGTGAAGGTTCATTGGTACCAACTACATCATTCAATAAAGCCACTGTGAAGTAGACCGTTTGCAGCATCTGGAACAAACATATTCAATGAGATTAGGTATGTCCACAATTTGTTATCTCAGTGCTTATTTGTTCTATCAACCAACCCGAGATTCTACATAGTTATAATCCACAATAGTGTATTCGTAAATAGTACAGTAACATGACAATTACTTACCGCATTCAAGAACGTCAGGTATTTGAATTTTCCACCGAAAGGCGTTGATTTCAAGTGAGTATTGGGAATATTAACATAGGTGTAATCATAGTAACATCCATAGCCGAATTGAATTACGCCAATCAAATGATATAAAATTTGAGGTAACATATTGGCTGCTATAATAATCTCCAAGTAGTGAACTGAAAAGGTACAAGAAGAAAATATTTATTGCTTGAAATCTGAGTGAGAAAATTGATAAAATTTATAATTTCAGTAAAGTTAAATACCGTTAAAAATTTACCTAATAAATAATTTGTCGTTAGGCAATTTTTTGTACTTAGACTAACTAGTATTCACATAAAATTTCACAAAATTAGAAGAAAACCAGCACCGCAACAAAAGCGGCACATCAATCAATCTGTCACTTTGACCAGTGCTGCCAGATCCAGATTAGATTACCTACTCACTCTGTCTGTTGATTTCGGACGATTTCGAATCGACCTTCAAAAGGGACGACGACTAACAAAATCGTGATGTATCAAATAAGTTTCTGGATTTATAAGCAGTCAACATACAAACACGTGAATGGAGCGATCATGAAATTTTACTGTACCTACCTTCTGTCCTGTCTGATCACACTGATGCACAATGATCAATCAGAGTCAAAGAGTCAACATTTTCTAGTAGTCTAGGCGGGTACGGTCAAATTTCACCCAGAAGCTGTTTTGCCGGCACAGTTGATGCCGCTTTGCTCAGTGATACTAGAGACCATTGTGAATGATTCCATCCGAGGAAATGAAAAATCCATCCACTGGATTTCAAGATGGCGGACCTTCGTTTTTTTGTATGGCACTAAAAAAATAATTGTTCTGCAGCCCATCGTGTGGAGTATCAAATGAAAGGCCTAGACGAGGCGATTTCAAAAATATATCGTTTTAATACATTTCATCTGTTTCAAAAAAACGTCCTTTTGCCGTATGGCATAATGCCCGGCTATATGTACGAACTAGTACTGAATTCCGCCACGGTGGCGCTGTAATCGCAAAACAATAAATATGGCGTACCATCACAGAATATATAATAGTACAAGGGTTTACAATACAGCAGGGGCGCACACAATGCGCAAGGGCACTTCTACAGCTAAAGTGAAATTTTCTCAACTCCGTGAACTATATATTTTATCACATTTTCTGGTGTAAACAAAAATGAAAAAATGCCAAAAAATGTGTTTGAAGAAATGGTGCTAATTTGCCACTAATTGCTTTACTAGAATCAGATTTCGAATTTGTTTGGTCCAGGAGTTGAAAAAAAATGGTCACGGAGTTGAGAACCTTCGAAATTAGTTAAATTTTTCAGGGTTTTCAGAGAAATATCAAGTAAAAAATATATTGAAAGTAAAGAAAAGGAACCAAAAAATCAAGCCAAGTTACAAATAGCACATTTGCAAACACTTAGTTAATTAATTGTTTTTGCTGTTTTGTTAATTTTAAGTAGATTATGTAAAATCGTGAAGTTAACTATCAGAAATATATTGTAGTAAAGAAGGCATGGAACCTTCGCGTCTACCGCGGCGTGTCATGCTTGGCGCCGTAGCTAACGCCAAAAGAGGAGTTGGAAGACCGATGCTACGTTTCTAAAATTTCGCCAAACGGGACATGGCTGCGTTTGACATCGACCATCAAAGCTGGGAGAAGCTTGCTGAGAATAGGGATGTATAAATAAATCAAAATAGTTTAAATGTGATCGTCAAAGATATCTTAATCATGGTCACCCTAACATACTGACCACGTGGACGTTTAAGCAACGTTTATTTCACCGTCATATTGCCGGATATCGTGCCGTCAATTTGTATACTGCTTTTCGTCTGTATACGGACGCGTGATTATGTAAACGCCAGAATCTTACATATTGACTTCGACACCGATACTTTGTATCTGGGACTTTGTATATGGCAATTTCGCGGCGACATTTGTTGGGAACATTGTGTCGTATACAAAATCCAGGGATTTTGTCCCAAATGAATACCCGCCTTAATCCCACAAATTCACTTAATTTGTTCACTCTTTTGGTTGAGAGCCATCTATCGATGATTTTAGTACAAATTTTATTTAAAACACCTGTCAAAAAAGACCTCAATAAAATCGATTACAGTAACGATTCTCGTTGTGAATAACGCGTTATCGTTATTTTTGTCAATACGATTCCCCTCACTAACAAAATCACAACATGGCGGCGACTAGCTTGCTTGGTTCGTTGGCTAGTTATTTAGGTTAGCGTTTATTTTATAATTTTCTGCGTTATAAATGTTTTTATTTAGTGGAACTCGAACATAAATTTGTGTGTAGTGTATGTGTGAATCCGGCGTGTATAATGTTAAGACATTTACTCTAATTACAAGGTAAGAATCTGCAAACAAATCATGCAACTTGCAACCCTTCCAAATGGCTTCTTTGACTTGTTGGTCGTAAATTGTAATGCTTACGTTTCTCTGAATAGGTATCGAAGTCAATAACAATGGATTTCGGTCAACCTCCACCGAATATGGCCATGCCCCCACCCGGCATGGGTATGGGGATGAGCATGGGTGGTCCGCTCGGTCCCCCCGGCCCCCGAAACAACATGCGACACAATTTTAGGCCTTTCAACAACTACCAGCTGCGCTTCCCGCCAACGGGACCGCTGAACATGACTCAGGATGACTTCGACGGTAAACGTTTACGTAAATCGGTGATGCGTAAAACTGTAGACTATAATGCTGCTATTATCAAAGCTTTAGAGTGTCGCGTATGGCAGCGGGACTGGCGAGACCGGCACGCGCTGCAGCCCGACGCCATGTACACCCCCGACCTGCTGCCGCCGCCTTCCTATCCCGACAATCCAATTAACGCAGTTACCACTCGTTTCGTTAAGACTGCCACAAACAAGATGAGGTGTCCTATATTCGCAGTCGCGTGGACTCCGGAAGGTCGAAGGTTAATTACTGGGGCATCGTCAGGCGAGTTCACATTATGGAACGGCTTGACATTCAACTTTGAAACTATTCTCCAAGCTCATGACTCACCCGTTAGATCAATGGTTTGGTCTCATGGTGAAGGTTGGATGGTAACGGGGGACCATTCAGGATTTATTAAATACTGGCAGAGTAACATGAACAATGTAAAAATGTATCAAGCTCACAAAGAAGCAGTGAGAGGGATAAGTTTTAGTCCCAGTGATTCAAAGATTGTGACTTGCTCAGATGATGGCACCCTGCGCATATTTGACTTCTACAGATGTCAAGAAGAACGAATCCTCAGAGGCCATGGTGCTGATGTGAAATGTGTCCAGTGGCATCCAACCAAAGCCCTCATTGTTTCGGGTAGTAAAGACAACCAACAACCCATTAAACTGTGGGACCCAAAATCAGGAACAGCTCTGTCAACACTTCATGCACACAAATCAACTGTCATGGATCTAAAGTGGAATGAAAATGGCAACTGGCTAATAACTGCTTCTAGAGATCATTTGCTCAAGTTGTTTGATATCCGGAAACTTGGAACTGAACTGCAAGTTTTCAGAGGGCATAAAAAGGAAGCATCAAGTGTAGTTTGGCATCCCACTCATGAAGGTCTATTCTGCTCAGGTGGCTCTGATGGAGCTATATTGTTCTGGAATGTTGGCACAGACAAAGAAGTAGGATGCATAGAAGGTGCTCATGAATCAATTGTCTGGACAATGGCATGGCACCCTCTTGGCCATATTTTATGCTCAGGTTCTAATGACCACACATCAAAATTCTGGACAAGAAACCGTCCTGGTGACCTTATGAGAGACAAATATAACTTGAATACCTTGCCACCTGGAGTGCAAGACGACCATGATCTGGAGGAACCAGCAATCATTCCTGGTATGGGACCTGAAGATAAAGTGGAAATATTCCAATCTGACACTGACAAAGCTATTCCTGGTCTTGACTTGGACACATCTCTACTTCCAATGGACTTTGATAAAAAAGTGAAGAAAGTACCATACAGTAAACCCATTCCAAGAAACTTCCAAGCTCAATGGAACCATGGTCCTTCTGCTGATGAGTCCACTACAGAGGCATTGACACAAGCTTTAGTTGAATCTATGCCTGGTGCTGTCCCACTTCATCAGATCACACCAACAGCTATATTCATTTATGGGAAATTGATACCTGTGGAACCTGGATCTAGACTTGAAAAGGCAATCATAGATGGACCCATTGCCCTGAAAAAATACATAGCTACAGGTGAACTGGAAGAGTTACATGAAGTGATGCCACACTTGGAAGTAGATGCAGATGATGACAACTTCCCACCATTTGAGTATCCCAATCCTGCAGATAACATGGATCATGATGATGATGGTAATGAAAATGAAAACTATGAAGATTATTATGATCATGACATGGATACTGGCCACCAAGATGGTCAAGATGACTACAATAATTACAATGGGCCTGATATGAACAATATGGGCCGTCCAGGCCCTGGCTCTGGTACTGGTCTTCTGGGTGACATGCCACCTATGATGGGTCCACCTATGGGCAACATGGGACCTCCCATGGGTCCAGGTCCAGGAATGGGACCACCAATGGGTCCTCCAATGCATATGGGACCACCAATGGGAGGTATGGGGCCACCTATGGGCAATATGGGGCCACCGCCAATGGGAAACATGGGGCCTCCAATGGGAAATATGGGGCCTCCTATGGGGAATATGGGGCCGCCAATGGGAGGAATGCCACCTCGACCACCTTTCAACGACAATGGATACAACAAAGGGGGTTACGACAATCAGTATCAACAAAATAATGACGATTATAATGAAGAAGAACCTTACGATCAAGGATACGACGAGGAGAATAATTATAATGACGAAGGGGAAGGAGACGATGGGTATGACGGCAGACAAAACCAGAGATGGGACAGAGGAGGATACAGAGGGAGAGGTAGGGGGCGTGGGCGCGGCATGAACGGGCACGGCGGCGGGCCGCGCGGCAACTGGCGGGGCAACAACCGCGGAGCGCCCTGGCGCGGCCGGGGCGGCGGCGGCGGCGGAAACCGCCCCTTCCGGAGAGGCGGCAAACCGATCCCTAACTAGTATAAGTGCATTCGAGTGACAGACATTATGCGCATTGGACAATACTCTTTAAGTTGTTATGTTATGATTAAAACCTTACCGCAAATGTTAAGTGTAAAGACTATGCAGTGCTGTGTGCAAAGGTTGTACATAATTATTATTTACAGCATGTATTTTAAGTTACTAAGATGGAACATAATAAAATTTATATTATGTCACAAAAAAATTAAGATTTCTGTGCAGGTCCTTTTCATTGCTGGGAGAATCAGGTGAGTTTGTCTGTCTTATTGTTATTATTTTCTGTTGATTTTTTTCTTATACTTTGTTTTGGTCTCGCGTCAGGTAATATCTGGATGAAGAGAAAAAACGGCTCATCATTTATCTACATTCGGAGGAAGAAGAATCAGCTAGGATTTAGAAGACCCACCCCCTGTGCTTTGCAACCTCCGTGCTTCACAACTGGCTGGAAACGTCCTCTGCAGATCTTTGGCGCCTTCGAAAAGCAACACTTTAGAGTAAGAGCCTGGTATTTATAGAACTTTTGTCAATAATAAATAAAGATTTTCACTAATAAAAATAAAATAAATATCCTCAAATTCCTTGGTTTATAGAAATAAAGATTTTATATTTTTGGGGTTTATTTAATAAAGATAATAAAGAATGATATGAAATAAATAAAACTACAATATCCAAGGTGTATCCTGTCCTAGCTTGCGTGGTAGCCAGTACATTTTACAATATTTTTGTAGCCAATTTAGTAATTTCAGGCTTCAGGCTGCTACTTAACTTTATCAGTTTACTAGAGTAAATTATACTATCAGTTATGACATTACCGTGAAAATTTGCCTTGCCTGCTCTGCTATAGCTAATAGGTACACAACAACACGATAAAAATACAGCTTTAGAAAAAACACTGTATATATTTCCACAGTATATTCATAGGTAATTATAATTTTAGAATTATAATTTTGCACTAGCCTTGCGCCGCTTCAATAGACTTATATGGAAATTATGGAATGTTTTTCAAATCACGTCTACAGATTGTGTTTCTTGGGTCACAAACCAGAAAGTTTAAATTCGTGTGGATCGCGAGTCTTCACCAATAAAAAGGAAAGTTTTGTTTGTATGTATTTTTAAACTACTGTACCGATTTCAAACTTACACCGTTACAAAACTACATATTATGTTTGTCGTCCCTCAAGGTATCTAACTGCTGTTACTTCAGAAAAATGCGTTATTACCGCAGGAAAACGGCAGCATCGCTAGGGAAAATTGTTTCAGTATTTTATCTGCTTCAGATTCGTGCACCTATTTTTGAATAACAATTTTTTCTTGTTAGGTTTTGCATGCTTACATATATTACGTACCCCTTTTTATTTGTTTAGATAGATAGTTCAATACTGTCACGAAATGTACTGGCTCACTTAGGTACCCTACCTGCAATGCTTCCTTACACCTTGGAAAATATGGGAAAATTGGGATGTCGTTGATTTTGTAGAGTTATTTTTTAACAATAAGAAAGATATTTGCTACAAGTTTGTGGAGAAAATAAACTATGAAATTTAAAAGGGTTTCATTTGATCTACCTACAATAAAGAACGATTGAAAGTAAAAATTGTAGTTTTCTTTTTTTTTGCATTTATATTTGCCCCTTCCAGAGGGCCAACAGCGATAGTCAACGGAGTTATCTTTTGTTGCAGATGAGGGGTGTGCGGTGGGTGTGGTGGGCGGTGGCGGTGCGCGCCTGCCTCGCGCTCGCGACGCACCACGGCGGCGGCTTCGACAAGAACACCGTCACCGACATCAGCGAGACCACCTCCGTGCAGCTCCGACAGATCAACGGCACGCACATACACAGGCTGATCAAACAGGAGAAGGGCTCGCAATGGTTCCCCGAGAGAGAGCGCGAGCTCGACAGCTGCGTGCGAAAAGTCCCCAAATGCGAACCCCTCGACAGACCTACATGTCTCGGATCTAGACTGATGTATGATCAAACGAGCGTCCGCCTTACGTTCTACGAGACACAAACAAAAATACACACTCAACTGGAGCTTTACAGAGGACTGATCCATGTGCCAAAATGCTGGGCCGTTATACAGCCCTTGCTGTGTGCCGTATTTGTGCCGAAATGCGAGCGTATCAACGGGCAAGACTGGGTGTACGTGCCGTCGTACGAGCTGTGCAAGATCACTAAGGAGCCGTGCCAGATGCTGTACAACACGAGTTACTTCCCGGCGTTCCTGAAGTGCAACCAGACGTTGTTCCCGCCGCGCTGCGACAATGTCGCGAGGGAGCTCAAGTTCAACACCACCGGCAAATGCTTCCCGCCTCTCATACGCACGGACAAACCGCAACATTTTTATGATGGTAAGATTTTCTGGTTGACATTAGAAGGACAAATCTGCTAGACCCAGTCTATACAGTTCCAAACGAGAGCGCTGCCGCAGTATAATATCTGCATCGTATATACGGGGTCAATAGCATTCAATATGCTTTCGCTATATCACTGAAGACACAGCAACATCACATAACATCTTTCATTTCATTGGATTGTCTCACTAGATTACTAGGCTATTAGCTACCTGCAAAAGACAAGCTGTAGAGATGATGAACCTATTTGCGTACAATCGCCAAAATTTCGATTCTTTCGATACGCGAGCTTCGAGACTTAATTACTTCGAGCCTATTTAATAAGAAAATCAAAATGTAACAGATATCGCAAATTTTATACCTTTTCCCTTCACGATTACCTTAAACTTTGTCCACTCCCCAGGTATCCACGGCTGCGGTTTACCCTGCCGCGACCCTCTTTACACCGAGGACGAACACCAACAGATCCACCGTCTAGTAGCGTGGGGCGCTTCCGTCTGCCTCGCGCTGAACCTGCTCACCGTGGCGACTTTCTTGATAGACTGGCGGAGTTCTAACAAGTACCCCGCGCTGGTCATCTTCTACATCAACGTGTGCTTTGCTGTCGCTTCTATGGGGTGAGTTTATCTACTAAAGCCAAGATATCCTCCACCGTCTAGTAGCGTGGGGAGCTTCCGTCTGCCTCGCACTAAACCTGCTCACCGTGGCGACTTTCTTGATAGACTGGAGAAGTTCTAACAAGTACCCCGCGCTCGTCATCTTCTATATCAACGTGTGTTTTGCTGTCGCTTCTATGGGGTGAGTTTACTTAAAAGTCAAGATACTTTCCCTGTTTAGTAGCGTAGGGCGCTTCCGTCTGCCTCGCGCTGAACCTGCTCACCGTGGCGACTTTCTTGATAGACTGGCGGAGTTCCAACAAGTACCCCGCGCTCGTCATCTTCTACATCATCGTGTACTTTGCTGTCGCTTCTATGGGGTGAGTTTATTTCCAGTAAAGCCAAGTTACCTTACCCGTTTAGTAGCGTGGGGCGCGTCCGTTTGCCTCGCGCTGAACCTGCTCACCGTGGCGACTTTCTTGATAGACTGGCGGAGTTCTAACAAATATCCAGCACTGGTCATTTTCTACATCAACGTGTGCTTTGCTGTCGCTTCTATGGGGTGAGTTTATTTCCAGCTAAGCCAAGATATCCCCCCCGTTTAGTAGCGTGAGGCGCCTCCGTGTGCCTCGCGCTGAACCTGCTCACCGTGGCGACTTTCTTGATAGACTGGCGAAGTTCTAACAAGTACCCCGCGCTGGTCATCTTCTACATCAACGTGTGTTTCGCTGTCGCTTCTATGGGGTGAGTTTGTTTCCAGTAATGCCAAGATACCCTGCCCGTTTAGAAGCGTGTAAACCTGTTCACCGTAGCGACTTTCTTGATAGACTGGCGGAGCTCTAACAAATACCCCGCGCTCGTCATCTTCTACATCAACGTGTGTTTTGCTGTCGCTTCTATGGGGTGAGTTTATTTCCAGTCAAGCCAAGACACAGTCACCGTCTAGTAGCGTGGGACACCTCCGTGTGCCTCGCACTGAACCTGCTCACCGTAGCGACTTTCTTGATAGACTGGCGGAGTTCTAACAAGTATCCTGCGCTGGTCATCTTCTACATCAACGTGTGCTTTGCTGTCGCTTCTATGGGGTGAGTTTATTTCCAGTAAAGCCAAGATGACATCCCCATTTAGTAGCGTGGGGCGCTTGTCTGCCTCGCGCTGAACCTGCTCACCGTAGCGACATTCTTGATAGACTGGCAGAGTTCTAACAAGTACCCCGCGCTGGTCATCTTCTACATCAATGTGTGTTTTGCTGTAGCCTCTATGGGGTGAGTTTATTTCCAGTAAAACTAAAATACCCTTCCCGTTTAGTAGCGTGGGGCGCGTCCGTGTGCCTCGCGCTAAACCTGCTGACCGTGGCGACTTTCTTGATAGACTGGCGGAGTTCGAATAAATATCCAGCACTGGTCATCTTCTACATCAACGTGTGTTTCGCTGTCGCTTCTATGGGGTGAGTTTATTTCCAGTTAAACTTAGATATCCTCCACCGTCTAGTAGCGTGGGGAGCTTCAGTGTGCCTCGCGCTAAACCTGCTGACCGTGGCGACTTTCCTCATAGACTGGCGGAGTTCTAACAAGTACCCCGCGCTGGTCATCTTCTACATCAACGTGTGCTTTGCTGTCGCTTCTATGGGGTGAGTTTATTTCCAGTTAAGCCAAGATACCTTCCCCGTTTAGTAGCATGGGGCGCGTCCGTGTGCCTTGCACTGATCCTGCTCACCGTGGCGACTTTCTTGATCGACTGGCGGAATTCTAACAAATACCCCGCGCTGGTCATCTTCTATATCAACGTGTGTTTCGCTGTCGCTTTTATGGGGTGAGTTTATTTCCAGTAAAGTCAGATATCCTCCCCTCTAGTAGTGTGAGGAGCGTCCGTGTGCCTCGCGCTGAACCTGCTCACCGTGGCGACTTTCTTGATAGACTGGCGGAGCTCTAAGAAATACCCAGCACTGGTCATCTTCTACATCAACGTGTGCTTTGTTGTCGCTTCTATGGGGTGAGTTTATTTCAATTAAAGATAAGATACCCTGCCCGTTTAGAAGCGTGTAAACCTGTTCACCGTGGCGACTTTCTTGATAGACTGGCGGAGTTCTAACAAGTACCCCGCGCTGGTCATCTTCTACATCAACGTGTGCTTTGCTGTCGCTTCTATGGGGTGAGTTTATTCCCAGTAAAGCCAAGATACTCTCCCTATATAGTAGCGTGGAGCGCGTCCGTGTGTCTCGCACTAAACCTGCTCACCGTGGCGACTTTCTTGATAGACTGGCGGAGCTCTAACAAGTACCCCGCGCTGGTCATCTTCTACATCAACGTGTGCTTTGCTGTTGCTTCTATGGGGTGAGTTTATTTCTAGCTTGAAGTAAATAAGCTATAGTGTGCGCCTAACCGACTATGAAAGGGAGGCACAGCCATGAACACAATCTCTGTCCATTCGTAGCCAGTGACAACACTGTTGAACCTCTGTTACCTTTCATACATTTGACGTGATAATCCATGGAACTACTGTTTACGCTTGACAATACGGCGCGGGGCAATACGCGCACTCTATCTATAGCTTGCTTTGCTTATGTATACTCTAAAATTTCCAGTTAAGCCAAGATCCCTCCAAATACTCGCCGTAGCGTGATATAGTAAGTATGACAATACCTTCCGATAGCGCGAGACCCATGTCCAGCAGTAGACTGTTGAAGTCAAAAGTAAAGTCAACATAAATAACACGTATTTTTCACATTCCAATAAATTTTCTCTTTTATTTGTATTCATATTTTTATCGGATTTACTATGCTGACCTTGTACAATTCTGTTTATCAACTACTAACATAATACCCTAACTATGTCAACGCATAGTCACAAAATATCTGTTTGATATGATAACAAACTGACTGACCCTCTCCATTGTTTCGAATTGTGTTTAGCTGTGGACAAAATGACAATAAAAAGTCCTTGGTATTAATATAGTTCCACCTACGCTGCACATTTTGATTAGAATAGGTAATAATCATATCATAGAACAGAAATCATCACGCGTGCGCCCGCGCGTACAGATAGCTCAAAAAGATACGACGTGACGTGTTGCGATGCTACTATTTGTGAAACTACTAATAAACATACACACACACAAATCAGTCTATCCCTTGTGAGGTAGACAGAGGGTTGACGGCTTTTAATTAGGGTCGTTGTCTTCACATCTGTCAAGGACCTAGGTAAAAGGGCAGTCTCAGAAAAACCGCGTATTACTATAGCGACAAGTTGTCAGCTTGTCGCTTAAAATTGTAATAAACGTGAAACCTTAATCGTCTCTGACGAAATCCGACAGACTAATAAATTAATTACCACTAATAAAACTTCCAATTAATATGGGTTATGTATGCCTGAGAGATAAGCCAAGCAAAATAAATTGGAAAAAGATAAAGGGGAGGCCGTATTTGGTTAACTTTCCATAAATAATTTATCACGCATTCTGACTGACTCATTCACGCATAACAGGTTATTTATAGGGTATGGAGGGCGAGCGGTGTAGGGTGCTATACGTATGAGGCAAGTGAACCATAAACGTCCTTATACAAAAAGCGATAAAATTATAAAAATAGGTTGTGTTTGAATAATTAGAGAACGGTAGAGCCGCCCTTCAAGCTCGTAGACGATTGGCATCGAAAAGAGCTTACATATTTCGTTGATCTACATGACTTGCAATATTTTGGTTATCAATCGGTTCAGATTACCACACTTATTCTGGTGATTTCCCTTATAACACGAAATCAGTACCTAAACCCAATGAAAATTTAAATTGCCAATTTCAAAAGTACCTACTATGAATTATTTCGTTGGATAATTGCTTCCATTTTACCGAGTATGGTAAGATTTTATCTGTTTACACATATAACACTTTCAGCAAGATTATTATAAACGATTGCAATTTGTTTGCAGCTGGCTGGTGCAATTCGGTGTGGGGTCCCGGGACGACATCGTGTGTTCTAAGGACGGCACGCGGCGGCAAGGCGAGCCTTCTGCTGAAGAGAATCTGTCTTGCGTCGTCGTATTTGTACTGGTAAATTTTGCTGTATTTTTCTGGTATCTACATGTTATTCAAAGGGGACTATGCTTTAATCCCAATAACATCTGTTGTGAAAAACAGGCCTGTATTACAGCTTTATTTATGTAGGTCTAGCGGCCCGCCCACCGGCTACACCAATAAGACGTTTTCTCGTCATGTAATTAATATACATATAAACCTTCCTCTTGAATCACTCTATCTAGATTACAAAACCGCATCTACATCCGTCGCTTGATTTAGGAGTTAGCGGTGTCCAATTGTCCATAACAGAGAAACACAAAAAGCGACTTTATACTATGAGTTGATTATTTTTAAAATATAAACATATATTTTGTTTCAGGTATACTATTTCATGATGGCAGCTTGCGTTTGGTTCGTCATATTCACATATGCGTGGCACATGAGCTTCAGAGCGTTAGGTAAGGAGCGATGAATGAATATCTATTCAAAACTAAGAAAAATATATGTAAATGAGCAAAATAGGATGTATAGTCCGATCTGCACAAATGATTTAAAGGTGCGTTTAGTACGATTAATTTGGCAATACTCTTGACAACAACTTTGTTGCTGAAAAATGTCGCGCAGTAAATATTGGCATATGAATCGTACTGAATTTCGCGCCCTGAGTTGTTTTCAGTTTTATTTGTCTCAATCAAAGATAAAACAAAACATGAAGTGTAGAAGTTCATAGTCTCATCATAGGTACTTGTTTTTATGTCCTAGGTAAAATCCAAGACCGCATAGACAAGAAAGCCGCATACTTCCACCTCGTGGCGTGGTCGCTGCCTCTCGTGCTGACCATAGCTACGATGGCTTTCGGAGAGGTGGACGGCAGTAGTGTGACAGGCATCTGCTTCGTGGGCTACGTGAACCATCCCATCAGAGCCGCTTTATTGCTGGCTCCATTGTCCTTGGTGTTACTGCTAGGAGGATACTTCCTGCTCAGAGGTAAGGTCAAGATAATTTCTTTTTGTAAAACTCTGTCTTCCTGTTAAGGTAAGGTTTGGCATTGTAAAGTATTGCCCCATCCTCTGCTACAACTAGCCCCACCCGCCCCACCTTGCTCCACTGTCTCACCTTGCCTCACCCTCAAAGTCACAGGAAAATAACGTGAAATTAATTCTAATAGTTCCCGTACTTTTGAAAGTGAATAAAAGACCGTCATTACCACTGGAACGCGTTTGCTAAGTATTGCAAGTGGCCTGCTACTTGTATTAATAGAGGTTATTGCAAGTACGAATCGTCGAAATAAGACTTATTTCTAACTTATTTCTAAGTTTAGCGTTGAGCCACAGACAAGATACCAAATAGTGGCTAATGTATTTGAGTTTTTTATTGTACCTTACATATAAATCTTTTTTGTCCCCAGGAGTATTCTCTCTGATCGCCGTCCGCGTGTCAAGTAAGGATGTGATATCCCCGCGAGCCGCTAATAAGATACGACAGACCATCACAAGATGCTCACTCACCGCGGCGTTAGTAGCTGTGTTCATATGTGTAACATTCGCCTGCCATGTCTACGAGTTTAGGAACGCTGAGTCGTGGAAGGAGGCCTTTAGGAGTAATATTATGTAAGTGACGAACAGTTTTTTTACGATATCTACCCATAGGATCCATCAACAGTTTATAACGATATTTCCCCAACGTCTGCATATGTGACAGTATTTAATATCTATAAGATCCGACAAACAATCACACGGTGCTCTCTTACCTCAGAGCTGGTAGCTGTGTACATTTGTGTTACCTTCGCCAGTCATGTATTTGAGTTTAGAAATGCTGATTCTTGGAGGGGGCCTTTAGGAACAATATCATGTGAGTGGCATGGTGATGTGTGATGCGAGCTTAGAATAGCATCAGCCCATGGCCTACAGAATCCACCGACAGTTCAAAGCCATGTGTCTGAAACGGCTACAGTATTTAAAACAAACAAGATTCGGCAAACAAAAAAGACAAAGTTTTATGAGTAGCCGTGTCTGTCCCGATGGCGTAGTGGATAGTACACCTGCCTTCTACGCCAAGGGTCGTGGGTTCGATTCCCACTGGACACAAATATTTGTAAAGTCAATTTTCAAATATTTGTGTTAAGTCTGGGTGTTTTCTATGTATAATATGTATTTATTTACAAAAAAAAGTATATAAGTATTATATCAGTTGTTTATACTGCATTTCACATAAGAAGGGTAGGCTGACGTTTTGTGACATAGTGTTGCCGGTACTCGATCACAAAAGATTTGAAAAATAGTCTGACGGGTTCCAATCGAATCCGATGTTACTCAGAAGGGTAGATTAAAATTTTACTATATTGAACACTTATTTTTTAACCACTTTCCTTTCCTACTTTTGACTTGTATATTTTTTTACGATTTTCGTTGTTTTTTTCTAATGTTTTACCCATGGATACCAATCCGTTGTGTATAACACGCCAGGTGTGGCGAGCGTGTAAATACACGCGCAGTCCCACTATTTGTGCGATGCCACGTTAGGATCCGCTCATACTTAAAAATATCCGAAATCGTATCTAATGATCCGCGCCGGCAACTTTACTAGGGATGTAGAGTAGAAGTGTTAAAATTACCTATACGGTTTATCGAGTAGTATTGCCCTAAAAATCTAAAACCT